>OW964571.2:30036566-31431729 GCA_943138885.2 Tholera decimalis | reverse complement strand
GTTTTAAAACATAATGAAAGTTTAAGGGGTGATATGTATGTTATACAGTCAAAGAATCATCAGATTTTTACACAAAAAATACCTAAGACGTTTGAATAAAATGAAACATTACACACACGTCTACTCTGCTCAAAGGGATGAAATAAAAAATAACAATGTTTTTGAAAAAAAAAAAAAATATATGTATGATTAGTAAAAAATATAGAATAAATATGTATCAGAATTTTACAATCACCTCAAATGTATGCTCGCAGGTATAACATTACACAGCTAACATTATTTACAATCAACACAAAATTTTGAACTCCACGAAACATTATAGTAATAACATAATTTTACAATCAATACAAATTTTGTATTACACAAAAAAAGTAAGAAGACTTAATTTACAAAAACAATGTTACTAAATTTAAAAACGAAAGTACAGTATCATATCTTAGCGTAATTTATAATGACCGCAAGCCAATGTTTCAATATTATTGTCTAAAATATGTCTTTTTGTGTCATTGTATGATAAACAAGTCTTATTTAGTTTTTGTGTAAAAAAGGAAAGGTTAGGTTTTATATCAGTATAAAAATCATCTGTAAATATATGATATATTAAACTATCCGTGTCTGTATACAATAAATTGATGTTACTAAACTTTTTAATCATATAGTGATTGTGAAAATCATATATTAACGTTTTAGAAATATCTAAAATACAAAACCTATTGAATATAAAAAACGTATAAAAAATATCTAAAATATATTGGTTTGTTTAAATATTAACTTAGTTTTTCGCAACTGAACAGCAACTAGATCTTTCGAAAATATTGAAAGATTATGAAATTGTGGTTTAGCGATTAGATCTCGAGCACCTAAAGCTTTACCACGGTTCTCCCAGTGTGTAACTAATTTTACGTTAACCCTTTTTTCAATATTTTCCATAGTCTTACCAAAGACTGAATTATTCATTAATTTGTAAAAATCTTTTTCAAAATCTGATTTTGCTAACGTTCTAAAATTTGTATTGAGATCTATAATAATATTCCACAACTTTTTCACACAACGCCATCTAGTCCCAAACTAAGCAGAGCTTGTGGTATGGGTACTAGACAACTGATAAACATACATACATATTTCTAAATACATACATGTTATAGATAAATTACACCCAGACAAAGAACAAATGACCGTGCTCATCACACAAACATTTGTCCTAGGTGGGAATCGAACCCACGACCTTGCGCATAGCAGTCAGGGCCACTGACCACTATACCAACGGGCCTGTCAATATGTACATTTTTAACCAGGGACATTGTTTAAATTTAAAAACTCTATGAACTTTTAGTTAATTTTACTCCCATTTCTATGCACTGCTTTAAATTTCTGTAATGAATGACATATTTTAAATTATATAAAAAAGTTTATTATCAGAGCACCATTTTTTTAAACATAATACATTTTTTAAAGCACATATTGAGCTATGATAAATACAACTATACAAATCTTCAGAATATTTATATTGATCATACAGACTTGGCAAACTAGGACAACCTTTATCTTCTAAATTAATCACATTATTATAAATTAAAATATTTTTTAACCATAACACTTTTTCAAGACCTTTAATATAAATACATTTGTCTCTTAACAAATCTAAAATTAAATATTGATAATTTGAATAAGGTATAAACCCTTCACCCCAACATATCTTCCTGTTACGTTCAATCCATGCAACTTGCCGTCTTTCTTGTTTTGTCAAATCATAAAATGGAAATGGTGGCTTGATTAAAAACATCTGTAATTTGTTACTACACAATATAGCAATTTCTTTCAGCACAAATTTATTTGCTTCCGTTTTAAAGCCTTGAACGTCTACAATGGCTGTCATGGTAAACGACGTACTATGTTGCTCAGAGGTTTGTATTCCCAAATAGTGTTTATGGGTATTTTCATCATTGTCTGCGAAACTGAATGATTTCTGTAACAACACAGTTATCATGTTAATATCAATTAGTTTACACTTAATCACAAACACATACACGTAAGGAAAAGTTCATGTAATTAAAATAGACAGAAAGAAAAGTAAGTTTGTTAATAGAATAAACACTTACCTCCGTCGCCATTGATGCGATGAATAATCACGAAATGTAGTATTAGTAGATACTGTTCGCTGATGTCGAACAACTGTGGACTGAGTGGTGCAACCGCTTGGTCTTATATAGCACACAACAAAGGTATTTCTTATCTAAAACAAATTCTAAAGTACTACGGAACCGATAGTAACTTTGTGAGTCAACAAGCTTATCTCAAATTCCTTCGTGATGCACAGATCCTTTGTGACTCCTACGAATGTTGACCATTGAATTGATTGATACCGTAATAATCCACTAATAGCAGTCCTACCATGAATTAATTGTATAGTTTATGCTGAGTTTGATAATATTATAAAAATAGATATGAACAGAAATGTTACTGTTGACTATAGTAGTTAAGGTTATAATGTAAGTAAAATTGTAATCATTCAAGATAGTAGAAAACTATGTAGGCATACAATTGTTATGGGTGACTTTAACACCTGTCTCCTTAAAAATGATTCCCGCTCTTCCTCACTTCAATCTATTTCTCAATCCTGCAATTTATCTCTCCTTCCATTAAGCGCAACTCACCATTTTCCAAACTGTACTCCTTCACTTCTTGACCTCATCTTTGTTTCCTCCACACAACACGTCGCTAAGCATGGGCAATGTTCAGCTGACGCTTTCTCCTACCACGACTTGATTTTCCTTTCCTACAGAATTCGCCCTCCTAAGACTAAACCTAAAAGTATTCTTCAGCGCAGTTTTGGTGGAATGGACTTGGAAGGTCTTCGGGAAGATGCTAGCAGTATTGACTGGTCTGAGCTTGTTCATGCAGACTCGATTGATGAAAAAATTAACCTCCTTAATTCCAATCTCATCGGGCTGTATGATGTGCATGCACCTGTTCGGTTGGTCAAGATGAAGCATCTGCCTGCTCCGTGGCTAACAGATGACGTGAAAGCAATTTTACAAAAAAAGGCAGCAGCAAAATCTAGGTATAAGTGCAGACCTAGCTCCTTAAATCGTGAAAAATACGTCGCTATCAGAAATCGCAGCAACTTGGTTTGTAGGGATGCCCAACGCCGCCACATTCATAAGTCCGTTGAAAACGGTGATCCAGCTAAAGTCTGGAAATTTCTTAGATCAATGGGAATTGGGAAGTCACGTCAAGAGTCTGTTCCTAAAGATATAGATCTTGAATTACTCAATCAACATTTTTCCACCTCTTGTAGTTTCAATGGGCCTGTTAAAACCAAAACTTTAGATAATCTTTCGTCTCTTCCCACTCCCGATTATTCTCCTTTTGTTTTTAATCAATTTGCTTGTTGTGATGTTAAGAAGAGTATTTTATCAATCACGTCAAATGCTGTTGGTAGTGACTGTGTAAGTCGCAAGATGATACTCCCTATTTTGGACGAAATCCTTCCTGTCATCTGCCATATCCTTAATCATTCTGTATCCTCTGGTGTTTTTCCATCTGCATGGAAAGAAGCTCATGTAACCCCACTTCCAAAAAAATGTAATCCTGTTTCTTTCTCTGAATTCCGTCCCATTTCCATTTTACCGTTTCTGTCCAAAGTCCTTGAACGCCTTATTCATAGTCAGCTTAGTGCTTTCCTATGTAGAAACAGACTCCTTAATTTTTACCAATCCGGATTTCGTCCGGGGCATAGCACTACCACAGCTCTTGTTAACATTACGGATGATATAAGATTGGGTATGGACAATAGAAAATTGACGGTTCTTTCTTTACTTGATTTCAGTAATGCTTTTAACACTGTTGATTTTGATGTCTTGCTCGGGATACTATGCTCTCTTAACATATCTCCAACAGCTATTGATTGGTTTCGTAGTTACCTGTGTGGCCGCCGACAACGTATTTGCATTGAAGGTTCGTTGTCTTCCTGGTGCAATACTACTGCTGGCGTACCACAGGGGGGCGTTCTCTCTCCTCTTCTTTTCGCCATATTTATAAATTCTATTTCAAATGAACTTCTCTCATCCTACCACCTTTATGCTGACGATCTGCAAATTTATTCGCAAGCTCCCGTTGAAGATTTATCTGAGGCGGTGAAGGCGGTGAATAAAGATTTAGCGCGTATTTCCGATTGGAGTTTGTATCATGGTTTGAAGGTTAATCCTGCGAAGACTAAAGTCATTATTGTTGGCAGCCCTAGGCTACGTTCCAAAATTGACTGGACGACCCTTCCCCAAATAATTTTTGATGGAACTGTTATACCCTACTGTGACTCAGTAAAAGACCTTGGCATTTATATTGATAAGGATTTGTCTTGGGGTCCCCAGTTGCAGGAAGTGAGCCGCAAACTGTTTGCCTCTGCGGGGTCTTTACGCAGATTGCGCAATTTCCTACCGACTGCTACTAAAACTGCGCTTGCCCAATCTCTTCTACTCCCTATCCTTGACTATGCTGATGCAAGTTATCCAGATCTAACTGAAGTGCAGCTAGATAAGCTTGAGCGACTCCAAAATTTTTGTATCAGATTCATATTTGGTTTGCGCAAATATGATCATGTTTCTGAGTTTCGCACTAAACTCAAGTGGCTGCCTATCCGCCTTCGCCGGAATGCACATATTTTATCATTACTCTACAGTATTCTTTTCAATCCAACGACTCCCTTTTACCTCAAAGAACGTTTTAAGTTCCTTCATGACACACATGTTAGAGATTTGAGATCATCAGAGAATTTGAGACTTTTGATGCCTACCCATTCCACAAAATTTTACGACCAGTCGTTTACGGTGCAGGCCATTCGGTTGTGGAATGGATTGCCGGTGTCAGTAAGACAAGCTCAGTCACTTGCTGTTTTTAAAAGCTCGGTTGCCAATCATTTTATTTCAAACTTATGATTATTCCTTTGCTTTCTCCACACGATGTTAAAGAACACATTATATATTTATTTATTTTATGTACTTATGTATTTGTATATATATTTTTTTTTTGTTGTATTTTTATTAGTTTTTCCGTTATTAATGAGTATTTGTACAGTAGTACACTAATATAGCCCTCCCCATTTTAAATAAAGCTCATAAAGTCCTTCCAAAGGTTGTCTGGAAGATATCGCTCTCAGCGATAAGACCGCCATTGTAACCAATTTTCTTTTTACAATATTGTTATTTAAGTGTGATTCAATTATTGGTGTACAATAAAGTATATTCTATCTATCTATCTATCTATGAGAATATTATAAAATAAAACAAATTGTATGTATTCAACCATTTTTTATTTCTTTATAATCCTCCTCACATTTAATCTTATATAAAATACTGTGCAAGCTTAAACTTTACATAAGCACACTGACTAAACCACTGAACATGCTGCTGCCAAGGATCATCATCATCTTCCCAATCTTTTAAACCACCACCACAATGGAAACACTTGGTCCTGTCTTCATGACCAGTATAAAAGAAACCGGCTTCTGCAAGATCTTCAGGCTTCTGTTTCATAACGAGTGGCCAGTCTCCGAAACTGAACAACCGTCTAGATTTTGAACTGAAAAATGGATATTCAGCTCTTGGGTACTGCATATTCTTCACTTTTTCTTCTCCAATCAATTTTGTGTTTTTGCTTTTCAATGAAGTGATCTGTTCACGTATGCCACACTCATCTCTTCATTCTAATCTTGTTTTTCTCTCAGCACCACAAGACGACACCTCCTTGGATCTAATGAATACACAGAAGTAATTTAAGTAAACAGAATCACATTCACTAATCGACTAATGAGTGTCATTGTTAAAAAAGTATTTTTTAACTTTTTCACTTTCTGCTATTGTCTTTGTAATATTGTATACGAGGCCGTTTGTGCTGTCATAGATGCTATCCTTATTATTCTTTACATAATATTTAATCCTCGTGGTAGCGTGTTTCCAATGATCAGTAGTTGGAATCTTACATAGCTTCTTCATATCGTACATTTCAATTTTATGAGATGCGTCGCTTGGTCTCCGTAGTCAGAATTAGTAGAAATGTATGATACACCATCTCTAGCGGCTTGTGCCAAGGTTGACGATAACAGTTTCTTCTTTTTTATTTTTTGGTGCCACTTCAAAAAAAATGATCAATCGGTTGTGATTTCCTTTTTCCACCATCGCATGTGTTATTAATAACGATGTCATCGTTCTCTTCTTCATTTTGAGGGGAGAGCGGTGAGTAATAATACTGTTTATAGGTATTTTCACCGAAGTTGAATGATTTCTGCAACAAGACAGTTATCATGTTAATATCAATTTGTTTACACTTAATCACACACGTTAGGAAACAACAACAAGAATACAAGTAAGTTTGTCAATAGAATAAACACTTACCTCCATGGCCATTGATGCGTTGAAGTAACACAAACGTAGTATTGGTAGACGTATACAATCCACTGCGGTCAAACGACCATAGACTGACTGCATGACTGCAATGGTAGGATCTTATATAGCACCATTCTTATCTAAAACAAATTCCTAAATACAACGAAACTGATTGTAACTCTATGAATCACCAAAATTATCTCACGTTCCTCCGGAAACTGATAGTAACTCTATGAGTCAACAAACTTATCTCACATTGCTGGCATCAACCTGTTTTGTGAGTGCTACAAAATAATGCGATTTAATATTTACAAATCACTATAATTGAACATTCCTATGACAACCATTGAATAGATTGGTAGTGTAATAATATGCTATATCATGGATACACTAGAAGTACAAAAACATCTGAAAAAGATTCATCCCAGTCTAGAAAATAATGTTTATGCTGCTAATAGACTCCCTATGTATACCCATGCACCAACGTATATAATATGCAATTTGGATGCGGATGATAAGCCAGGTTCACACTGGGTAGCTGTACATATCGATAGGAATGGCATCGGTCAATATTTTGATTCTTATGGGCGAACACCTGCACGATATCATCTCGAGTTTTTGAAAAGGAATTGCAAAAGATGGGGCTGGAGTATTGATAGGATTCAGAATGATTGGACTTCGGTTTGTGGTGAATATTGCTTAATGTATTTGCTATATAAGTTTCAGGGATGTTCAATGCATAGTTTTACAAACATATTTACAGGGAACACACTGTACAACGATATTTTAGTGGATGAGATGTTCCGCTCATATTTTGTAGATAAAAATAAAATTTGTTAATGACGCATGTGTTTTATTGATTCCGTTTTGATGATCCCGAATAGCAAAGTAAGCAATGGTCTATAAACAATAAAAGTATACAATAGCAGTAGCAGTAACAATGAGTAATACATAGAAACGTCAATGCAAACGTAATGAGGGTGCGCGGCCGGACGCACGGACAATAGATAAGAAAAGGCGAACAATGAAAGTCGATAATGAGGGTTTCGGGTCACCGGAAATGAAACAGATTGTTGTTAATTGATTTCTGTATCTCTGGAACCATGCATCCTACGCGAAAAAGGATTGCAGAAACGTGATCAGCGGACCCCAAAACCTTTTTTTTTTTCTTTTTTTTTTTTTTTAGGTTTGAAACGCCCTGGACCGCGATTGCGCCAGAAGCGGTGAGCCACGGGATTGGTGCGCCAGAACCGGCAAATCACTACTACTCACTACCATTCACAAACCATTCAATCTTTCAGCGCGTTGATCTCAGCCATTCACTTTTCGTTAATTCTGTTCGTTTGCCGCGAGCCTAGACACAACATAAAATAAAAATTCAAGTAAATAAATTGCAATAAAAGTCAAACAGATGCTTTGAGCAGGTGAAATAATGAAAAAGGAGGAAATAAAGGCAATATGTCTTCGAAAATAGAATCAGGTCCTAATCACCGCGCACCTTTTTCAACCTTCAAACGATATGAAACGACTCTTATCTAATAGCTTCTGGGGAATACGATGAGTGACAATATTAGAGGAACCTCTGTTGAGTATAATGAAGTATTGTGATTTGTGACTGAATGGTTTGTGGTTAAAAATGATAGAGTGAATGGAAATAATTTCCTTTTTTTACATTCTATTAGAATTAAAATCGTTTTAATTTAAAAATTTATTGAAGGTTGAATCAACATTATCTTGCCATTTATCTGGGGGCACGGCAGTGCCCCCGCCAAGTCGAGCAAAAAAGCGGCACGGCCGTACCATTCTTTTCTCGAAGCAACTCAGGCCATTTTCGACCCCTATAACTTCGTTGTGGATAAAACTAGAAGCTTGAATTTTCAGTAACCAAACAGGCATTGTATAAACACGGTATATTTCAAATTTCATTTAATTTGAACCAGTAGTTTAAGAATTATAACGAGTCAAAGTTCCTTAATTTTGTAAATTTTGTCACTCACTGACTGACCGATCATCAAAAGTCTAAAGCACTTCTAGCAGACATAAAAGCTTCAAATTTAGAATACAATTAGTGTTTAGTATATGAATCAAGGAAACACTATAATATTTTTCAATTTCGTCCCAGTTTTCTAGATACATCAACTGCATAAATAACTTTGTAATCCCATATAAATATATAGGATTACAAAGTTACATTTGCAGTTAAGTAATCAGTGTACCTGTATAATATAATGAAATAATAGATGTGGATGGGTACTTTTTTTTTGGTGAAAAATGTCATCGAATGACTTCTTCCGGTCGGGTGTATCAGAATTCTACTGACTAAAAACCCACCCTGTTCCTTTGTAAGCACTAAAGTTCCGGGGCCGCGGTATCTCGATGGAACTTTCCCATAAACCCCGACAAGCAATGGCCCTATGAGGCCCCGTCTCTGGTATTAACAGCTTTTTGAGGCGCGCGTGGAACACAACGCGCCGCCGACCCGGGCCTGGTCCTTAAAGACGTACGTGCGTATCCATATGTGCGTATCAAAGCCTCCGAAAAAAACCCATAGAGACAGGGAGTGGGCTTTGAAAAAAACTTTAGCTGAAGTTCAAGAAGTAGTACCGGAAAATAAAAATGGAAGGCTACCTACAAAAATAAGAAAAGCTCATAAGACAGAGAGAGGGCTTTAAGAAAACTCGTTGTTGGTATACAAGAAGTAGAAGGTACCGGAAAGGAAAAAAGTAGGACTTTCTACAAAAAGCAATGAGATCCCATAAAAAACAATACTTGTCAAAAACCCAAGTCTCGCAACTTAGTTGTTCTACCGTTAAAAGTTGTGAGATCCATTTAATACCAAGTCGGTTTTTATTTATTCAGTCCCTACTTAAGGGACCTTCTGTCTTAAGTTGTTACGTAATTATCTAACCTAACGACATCTTATAGTGACCATATCAATATTAAAAATCTTTACCGTTTTAAATAAATAGATTGACTTGGCAATCGCAATAAACAATTTAATTTATATATGTATTACTTGTGAGATATATTGTGTTTTCATGCGATGGCCGAGTCAATCTATTTATTTAAAACGGTAAAGATTTTTAATATTGATATGGTCACTATAAGATGTCGTTAGGTAAAATAATTACGTAACAACTTAAGACAGAAGGTCCCTTAAGTAGGGACTGAATAAATTAATAACCGACTTGGTATTACATGGATCTCACAACTTTTTACGGTAGAACAACTAAGTTGCGAGACTTGGGTTTTTGACAAGTATTGTTTTTTATGGGATATAGATTACTAGTTGTTGCCGCGACTCCGTTCATGTGAGAGGTTTATCCCACGTTAATCCTGAATCCGTGGGAACTTTGGGGCAAAAAATCTGTATGTTGCCCTGTAACTTGACCCACGCAAAATAATCGGTTTTTAGACGTCCATATAGTATGAAGGCACGAGTAGTAGGTACTTCACGAATATTACTCTGAAGATGATATAGGTAAGTAAGATGTAAGGATAAAAACAACTTTACAAGTTCATCATATTTTACAAGTTCTTCACGCCATGCACGGATATAAATATATTGATGTTTGTTTGTTTTGTCTTATTAATAACTTAAAGTATTTACTTTAAGATTGATTTGCAATGTTCTTTTTTTCTTCTTGGTAATTTCTAAGACCTCTTCAGTGTCTTTATTCTGTTCAATTCGAATAACGTAGTTGTCCTATTGGACTTCTACCTTTTTTTTTATGGGGTGGGAAAATCATCAAATGACTTCTTCCGCTCTGGGTCAAGCGGAAGGGTGTGTCAGATTTCTACTGACTAAAAACCCACCCTGTTCCTTCGGCTGCCCTAAATTTCCGGGGCCGCGGTAACTCGGTAGAACTTTCCCGCAAACCCCGAATTGGACTTCTACCTACAATAGACTAATGCCAGATGCTCAACGGTTTTCCTGTGTTGAAAGAAGAATATTGATATTTTTGAGAAAAGTTTATTATTTATAAGCAAACACTTTCTCTCTCACTCTCACACTCTAGATTCACTAAGTACCTATATTTAAACAAAAATGCAAAATAACCATCCTGTATAAGTGTATGTGTGTAGTAAGTCTAGATTATTGAACTAAAAATCAATTTACGAAAGGATTATCAAAAAGAAAATTATTTTGATGATTCTTTATTTTAGTTTTTCTAGAGCACAACAAAGGAACACATATATCGCACCCTTCCTGTAAGAAAGCGGTAAGTGAATTCGGACAACTTTTCAGGAGCTTAAAAATAGTGTACAACTTTGTTAAAAAAAATCCCAGGGGTACCTTATAAAGAACAAAAGATGGCATTTAGCAGCGGCGAAATGATAGAGTTTCCGATTTTTCATTGTTTTATGTATACTGTGAGATAAGGTTGAATTATACGGTTACCTAAATAATCCCCGAAACTGTTACAAAAGATGCCGGTGTAAAAATGAATATTGCTTTGTTATGATCTTTGGTGTACCGCATTAGCTGCGTTAAGTGTAGTTATTCCATTATTCATGTTACAATTTTAGGCTAGTCTGAAAGTGTAAGTATCAGTTACGTAGTTTTTACACGAAAAATTCATTTAAGTAAACAGAAATACATACTTTATGCATGCGAAAGTATCTACGTTTTGCTGGAGCTTCTGAATAAACTTGTTTTTTTATTGGAAAAAATATTCAAATAATGAAGTGTATCATCGTAAACTTCTATTTTACTATTCACAGCTTGTCATGTATAAAAATTGTATGTCAATACTGTATAGATTTATAATACTTAAAGGAAAAGTTAAATTGCTGAAGTTAAATTGTAAAATGCGCCTACGTGCTGTTTGGTTGAAACTACAAGTTTGATCTTGTAAAGTGTAACTTGTTGATCCTACAAGCTACGTATCATGTTATTTCTACGTTACGTCAGGTCAAATTTACGTTAACATTTTCCGATTGTTTTTACAAGTTTAGCAAGTAGATTTAACATGCTCAGCACGTTGTTGTGACATGACTAGCTTGTTGCTAGCTTGTTAATTTATCTTGTTACTCCTACGTGTTGGGCATATAGCTCCAACATGCTCGCCTTGTTGTTTCAACATACTTAAAATGTTTTTGTGACATGACTATTTTGTTGAATCTACAAGCAGCTTGTTAGTTTATCTTGTTACTCTTACGTGCTGGGCATATAGTTCCGACATGCTCGCCTTGTTGTTTCAACATGCTTGACATGTTGTGACAGGAATAGCTTCTTGAATCTACAAGCAGCTTGTTAATTTATCTTGTTACTCCTACGTGTTGGGCATATAGATAGATAGATAGATAGATAAAATATTTATTTGGTACAACAACAGGAGACACAAAATACAATTTACATAAAACACGTAAAAAACAAAAAATAAACGTACAGTTGGTAGGAATAAACGTGAAATTTCATACATTAAACAAAAAAAGGAAATAAAACACATAAACGAGACAAGTGCGCTGTGTGTCTCGAGTTTGCACCAAATGGGTGCCCAGCTCAGCATGTGCCAGGTAGGAAATACCTAGCGCTGATATTCTGCTGGGTCCCTGCAGTGACATACGGATGCCGAGTAGCGATGAGGCGTATATATATGATGTGTAATTGTGTAGTGTTCTGTGTGTTTAATTATTAATTGGTACGAGTAGTATATAAAATAAATGTAAAAAAAAAAAAAACAATAAAACAATTACATAATGGGGTGTGTATGTGTTACATATCATTCAATATTATACTTAATGTAATAAATAAAACAAGTAAGTGCATTTGTTATAACTAAGGAACTATATTGTACTATATAATGGACGTGTTAGAAATAGTCTCACCTAGTTGTTTCTGCGAGTCAATGAGATACTGCCGCAATCGACTTTTGAAAGTGCCAAGGTGCTTAAGATTTCTTATTGGAGGGGGAATATTGTTCCAGCATTTAGATGCAGCGTATTTAAAACTGCCCCTGAATGCCGCTGTTTTGTGTGGTACTGAAGACAATTGTTGAGAGCACTGTCTGATTGCGCATTCTCGTTTGCTTGCAATCCAACTTAATTTATTGAAAAGATACGTTGGCTGCTTGCACTTAATAACCCCAAAAAGTAGGCACGCCAAGTGTAACTTACGGCGTGATTTCATCTTAAGGATGGAGTGTTTATTGAGGAATGGCGTTATGTGGCTTCTTTTTGGCACCGAAAAACAAAATCTAGTGCAGGCGTTTTGGACTCTCTGGATCAATCGATCAGTTCTTGCCAAGAGACGAGGACCGAAAACAGTATCTGCATAGTTTAAATTTGATAGCACAAGCGACTCAACCAACTGGATCCGCAGCTCCTCTGATAAATTAGTTCCAACATGCTCGCTTCGTTGGTTTTTTTTTAATATAAAATAGGTTCGCGTTTGACCACCATCTCACCTGATGGTAAGTGATGATGTGGTTGAAGATGGAGCACGCTTATCTAAAAGTAACCTATTCACTCTTGACTTAAAGACTCCTAGGTTATAGCTATCGGCAAACACAGACTCCGGCAGGGAATTCCACTCCTTAGCCGTACGCACAATGAAGGTATTCCCAAAAAGTTTTGTGCCTATGGGTGGGATGTCCACCATATAACGATGGCGCTTCGCCGTTTGTCTCGTAGTCCGATGATGGAACGGGCTTGGCGGAATTAGGCTGCGTTTCCACCAGAGATGTGCGATGGAAATGTGTTGTACGAGGATGTCTAGCTGTGTTATGAAAATGTGTGGGGGCTTCCACCAAAGCTGTGCGATAAAAATGTGCCTACGAGGATGTGTAGCGGAGCTGTGAAAATGCGCATTAGGCTGCGTTTCCACCAGAGATGTGCGAGGATACGTAGCGGGCGATGTGTTTGTAAAGAACCAATGGAATCGCTTCTTTACCTCACCTCGGTCAGCACAGCTCTGGTGGAAACGGCGTAGCGGAGCTAGATTTTTGCGCATACAAAATAAGCGAGGGATGTGAGCGAGGGATTTGTGCGAGAGATGTGTTGCGAGGAATGTGTGTTGAGAAGGATGTGTTGCGAGGTTTGCGCATCCTCGCACCACAAATTAATGCGCATTTTCACAGCTCCGCTACACATCCTCGTAGGCACATTTTCATCGCACAGCTTTGGTGGAAACCCCCACACATTTTCACAGCACAGCTAGACATCCTCGCACGACACATTTCCATCGCACATCTCTTGTGGAAACGCAGCCCAAATGTGTAGTGCGAGGATGCACAAACCTCGCAACATATCCTTCTCAACACACATTCCTCGCAACACATCCATCGCAACACATCTCTCGCACACATCCCTCGCACACATCCCTCGCTTGTTTTGTATGAGCAAAAATCTAGCTCCGCTGAGCCGTTTCCACCAGAGCTGTGCTGACCGAGGCGAGGTAAATGAAGCGATTCTATTGGTTCTTTACAAACACATCCCTCGCTACGCATCCTCACACATCTCTGGTGGAAACGCAGCCTTAGACTGTGTAATTCCATCGCACACTCCCCGAAATGTAACTGATAGAAGACCGATAGACTTGCAACTCGTCGTCGATGTTCAAGGCTCTGGAGCTTTGACTCGAGCTGTGCATCGTTGCCAATGAGTCTCTTGGCCCGCTTCTCGATAGACTCAAGCGCGTCCAGTTGGTATTTAGCAGATCCATCCCAAAGGTGAGAGCAGTACCTCCATACACGACCGAACCTAGGCTTGATAGAGATTGAGCAACTGTTCGGGTGTGAAGTACCGTCTCATTTTTGCTAGGATTCCCAACTTTTTTGATGCTAGTTGAGCCTTAGCCTCCCTAAACGGGCCAAAATTGAGGGTACAAGTTAGTGTTACCCCCAGAAGCTCGATACGGTCGGTTATCGGCACGGTTACACCCCGGAAAGTAGGAGCCGGTTTGAATTGACTCCTTTTTGCGAAGAAGAGAAAGAAACAGCAAAAATAAAGTTGCTGAGAGAACAGACCCCTGAGGGGCCCCGGCATTAATTGCCAATTGGCCAGATGAGCAGCGATCAATGACCACTCGAATGGACCGATCTCTCAGGAAGTCTTCAATCCAAACGCAAAGTTGAGTGGGTAAACCGAAGGAAGGAAGCTTAGCAATAAGGTTATCGTTCCAGACCCTGTGAAAGGCCTTGGAAATGTCAAGGGAAACAGCAAGTGCTTCCCAGTGCTTCTCAATGGCCTCACTACAGGTATGAATGGCATAAGCTACTTATTATATATTAATGGTACACGCTCCATACTCTTACAAAGTATGGACGTGACTGAAATAGGCCTGTAGTTGGCCGGGTCAGCACGACTGCCCTTTTTGGGTACAGACTGTACGTTAGCCAGCTTCCATGCTTTCGGCACCTTTCCAGTCTCTAGCGAAAGGCGAAACAGGCGTGTCAAGATTGGAGTCAGGCGCACAAGTCGCCTTGTTGTTCCAACATACATTTTATCATGTTGTAGTTACAGTACGTGCTTGTTCTATCAACTTGTAGCTTATTATGTTACCTTGTTTACAGTTATAGTCCGACCGCTTCACTCATGAAGATAAAGGGCGCAGGTGAGGACTGAGTGAAGCGGTCGGACTATAACTGTAAATAGAACAAGTCAATAATGCAGATTCAACAAGGTGACATAACAAGCTACATAATTCGTTTTTTATGTAAACTTAAACAACCAAACATAAATAACGCACATATGTATAATAACAAAAATACTATATGCAATTACATTTAAATTAATCACTAGCAAACAAAAAAAATTTTAGCTAAACGCATTACACCCTTTAACCGCATCTTATTTTGAGTTACCTACGTCGTTGGTGTCGCAAAGGAATAATCGTTAAATAGATTTGTGAATAAATAACAAGTATTTTAAGGTCTTAATTATTTATATATAATTTACAGTGTTACCACAATGGCGTTTAAAGTTTATAGAACAATGTTCCCTGTCCTAGAAGTTAAAACTACATACGGTTATGTAAAGGTAGGTTGACCAAGTGTTCCACTATAAACCTTATAGACATATGTTTAGACTTGAAAGTGGTAAGGTAATGTCTTGGTCAACTATGCCTTAATTTATGTATATACAAGTATTTTAAGGTCTTATTTATTACAATTTTTATTTTTTGACAATGTGCGTCAATGGTGTTTAAAAGGTTATAGAACAATGCTTCCCTGTCCTAAAAGTGAAAACTACATACAGTTTTGCAAATTTATGGTCGACTAACTGAAAGTAGATTCACTTTTGTGACATAATTTAATTTGCTTTGATAGTGATTTTACAGAATGAAAATGCCGGAAACATCCTTCTTCTCCGCAATGAAACACGGTTTTTTCTAAGGCAGCAAAACACAGAGAACGCAAATGGTGACAAAGAGATCTAGTATTAGAAAATTGAGCCTTACACGCAAACAAGTTAACATTTTAATCCTTTAAATCACCCATTAAGGTATGAATAACACTAAGTGGTTTATCAAATTTAGTGTATATGTTCAATGCTCTTTGTATAAACAGCCAAATGAGATAAGATTCGTCAGAGTAGTCTGCTCCTGTCGCATGTATAATCTTAAATGCTACATCCACTCCCTGGAGTAATGAATTTACTTTGTAAATAGTCTGACCAACAACGCCGTAAATTTTTTAAATATCAAAAATTGTACCCGTGTAGATTATCAAGGGCTAAAATGTTCATCCGAGTTTCACCAATTTCGTTCTCCTACTTGATATTGCTGTTTGTAGATCATTAACGCCAGCTATTTGCAATATAAATCCATCCCGGATTTCACTACGCGATGGCTTCCATGAGAGCTTTCCTTTTTTCTTTGACACGGTTGAAGGCACCAAATATGGCAGCAGCAACAACAACGCTGCATTGGTTTCCGACTCTGGTTTGGTATCTGTAACTATAATAAGTAATGTTCAAACTGCAATCTGCGTAAATTACGTACTCAATGAAAACAGTAGGAAAGAGCAAAAAAAGTCATGCAACGTCAATAGTATCACAAATCACACAGTAGGTAACCACAACCAGCTTACGTCCGGTCTGCTCGTGTGGAAACCTTACAAAATAAAACAAATTAATTATTGATGTTATCTCCAGTAAAGTTCTGGTATGTATTTTAGGAGGTACCTATATTGGCACTTAGTAAAAAGTATTCTAGTAGAAAATAGCAGGGGAAACAACTCACCGTAATTAATGCTGTCCATATTAAGCATACGCCTGACCCGTGGGTTTCTTACCACCACACTCAGCGGACGATGTTTTTTATCCTCGATTGCTTCCAAAATTTTAATTCGCCAAGTCAACATACACCTACAGCACAATAGCGCTGACGCACGAATGCATGCAATGCGTCGACGCGACACACCCGCGGCCCCGCAGCCGCACGACCGCGCGCTCGCAAGCGCAGTTCCACACTTTGGTATTAAAATCTAACGCGTGTATAAGTAAGTTTTGAGGGTTACCGATCTAAGATTGTCGTTCTAATATAACTTAAGTAATAATAATAATAATAAATAATAATAATAATATTCCACAACTTTCACGCAACGCCATCTAGTCCCAAACTAAGCAGAGCTTGTGCTATGAGTACTAGACAACTGATAAACATACACATATATTTCTAAATACATACATATTATAGATAAATTACACCCAGACAAAGAACAAATGATCGTGCTCATCACACAAACATTTGTCCTGGGTGGGAATCGAACCCACGACCTTGAGCATAGCAGTCAGGGCCACTGACCACTAGACCAACAGGCAAAGTACAGGTACACCAAAAACTTTCACTTAATGTCTATGGAAAAACAAGTGTTCATTATTACGATTTGTATAAAACTATTTTCTTCGTAGAGTAAAGAAGTAAATGCAGCTACGCGTCAGGTATTTATGACAACTGCTTGGAGAAACTACGTAACGATAGTAACGCAAAACAATCCCGCAACAAGTTTCGTGCAATAAGTAAGTAAGTGGACTTGCAAGACAAGCCTTCGCAATAGTATCCAAGAACAAATGCCTATGTTTATTTACTTTTATAAAGTTATGTTAATTCTTCGTGTTAGTTATGGGTATGTGTGTTTATGGCTTCATACCCAGGGAAATTTGTAAAATAAATAAATGTATGTATGTTTACATCTATATAAGAATGGAAAACTATTTTATTTTTTGTCGCAAAAATACACATTTTTTGTGACAGTACCCTTATTTTTGGCGCTAGCTTCATGAAAATTTGTGAGAAGGTGTATTAGAGTACGCTCGATTTTTTGCAATAATAAAAATAATATGACGCAAGTTGAGTTACGCGACTCTTCCAGGAAGGGTGCGATATAACTAACACTCACACATAATGTTCCTAAATTTGTGATCATCAAATAAATAATTATTTTTTATCTAATCTTTTATTTATTTTTTATCATCTTTGTACAACCCTAACACGTTCGGCAAATGCTGGCCGTACCCATATGAAGATTGCGCGATGGACAAAGCGTCCTCAGTTCTCGATATGTACACAGAAGGTATGTTTTTGCTTGTCAAGTAGGATTATTATCAAACATTTTAGGCATAGCTATTTACGCGTAGGTTTTCTACTAGCTCTATTTTTTTATGTTTTATGTAAGTAGGTAGGTACTAATTTATTTACTTTTATTTGTAAGCGAAGTTGCGAGAAAAATCTAATAATAACTGTCTACATTTCGCCGCCCGTTTACATTAATAATTATAATATTTTCTGTTTTAGTAATACAACCACAAAAAGTGGATCAATAATTTAAAACAAATAAGTAGGTAGGTAGGTACGTAACAATATTCTGAAACAATGCTTGATGTCTTACTGACTACTTTTATGTGTGTGTCGCGCCGCGCACGTTATGACACTACGCGTAGTTTTAATGAGGGGGTGCGCGGGGCATTCTCTGTGATAGCGCCCATTTGAGCAAGGTCATCGGGATTATAATAAACTAGCTTTCTGGTCTTGGAACATAATTATAACTACTAATATGGCGATAGAGCATACTTATTAACATGTTGGAATACTAGCCTTGATGGCTAGATCGTCCTATTCCTGGGAAAAGGCCTGACCTCCATATCTGCCATTTTTTGGTATCTATCCAGTTTTCTCTATCGTCTATCTATTTTTAACCCACCGCGATTCCGATCTTTATTTTGCATGATTACAGTTCTGGGCTGTCAGTAACAATAACTTTTACACCGATATACAGTATGGTATACGAATTTTATGCAATAAATGAAAACACTGGCAATAATGAACAACTTTTCTTATGAGGCCAACACTGAAATCGCTAAAAAACTAAGACTACCCTGTACATTTGTGTGTGCATAAGTCGACCAAATATACTGAACAGTTGTTTCTTTTTTTCGCGATTCCAGTATTGGTTCCATACAAAAAGATGTTCATTACGATGACTATTGCCAGTGTTTTCATTTATTTCTCATATATCGTATCCATACTGTATATATTATTAAATAATACTCATGATTAGCAGAACACTTACCAGAAACAAAAAACTTTTTAGCAAAAAATAAAACCAACTTCCATATCAAAACCCTACAAAGCCAAAAAAAATCTTTAATTTCGGTAGTCGGTATTATTGGTTTTGTATTTCTTTTTTTTTGACACCGCCTTCCGAAATTAAAGTTATTTTTGGCTTTGTAGTGTTTTGACATGAAATTTTTAGTGGGTCAGTTTGTAATTTATCTAGTTACACAATCCTAAATGTGAACTAATTATCACTTTTTACAAAATATTGCTTTTCCCGATGCAGAGCCGTTAATTTTTAAGGAGTTCTCCTGGTACTTCACCATCAGCTAGCTCTACATCACCATGTGCATTGTGACGAGCATAAATTGCTTAATATACATATTCAAGTAATCGAATCAAAATCCACGAAATACTTATTATTGAGTAGTTTCGGTGGCCATCTGTGGTCTTCATCGTCAGTTCTACTTCCCCAAATAGTGCTTTTCGAGAGAAACTGCACAAGGTACTATTAGAAATACCCATAAAGCTATAGGTGTGCCTATAATATTTGAAGAGTTCCCTCGATTACTCCAGGATCTTATCATCAGATCCTGATTTTATAACAACGGGACCAACTTGAAAGTATACACATTAAAACGAAAAAAAATTCCAACTCGGTCCAGTTGTCTTCGAGTTTTGAGGTAACATACATATAAAAAATAGTTTAACACAAACTGAGACCTTCTCCTTTTTTTGAAGTCGTTTAAAAAATGAGGAAGTATAACAACAAAAAACAATATTGACAGATTTATAGCTTTTTTTTTTTTTTTTTTATCGTGGTAAAATTATCAAATAAGTCCTCCCACCCCGGGCAGGGTGGGAGGGACTGTCAGACTTTTACTGACTAAAATCCACGGTGTTCCTTCAATAACCCTTTACGTACCGGGGTCACGGTAATGGGATTAGTCCCACGACCCCGGCAGGCTTCGGCCCTCTGCAGAGGGGGCCTCGTCATGTTGCTGACGCTCTTTGAGGCGCGCGTGGAACACAACGCGCCGTCGACCCGGGCATGGTCCATGGTCGGACAGCGAGTTGCCCTTTACTCGCTGTCCGCATGCCCGCGCCTACGGTGGCCGGAGATCGTCGGCCGACGTCCGACGCCGTGGGCGTCTACCACTGCGGCTGGGCTGGAGGGAGGACGCCATCCTCTCCTTCATGCGGCCCGCCTCCTCCTTCGATAGCATGACTGCTTCGCAGAAGGAGGCGACCGCTTCCCACTCCCTCTCGCCCCGCAGCATGGCCTCGACCAATGCCGGGCGCGAGAGGTCTCCGCCTATCGCCGCCGTGAGGACACGTCGGTGCTCTGCCCAGGCGGGGCAGTCTTGAACCGTGTGCTCTACGGTGTCCTCAGGGCGACCCTCGCAGTGGTGACACCCAGGCGTTTCCTCCTTTCCCATCAGACACAGGTACCTCCCGAAACTTCCGTGTCCGGTGAGGACCTGCGTCATGCGGTAGGTCAGGACGCCGTGACGCCGATCTAGCCACTCCTCAAAGAGGGGTCTTACCGCCGCAATTGCGGCGTGACAGATTTATAGCTAGGGAATAAAACAGGCGCGTAAAACAAACTGTAAATAAACAGTTATTACTGTAAAAGGAAACCTTTTAGCTTAATTATTTTTTAGCTTTTACAATAAGTGTCGAAACTTTATTTATTTCAGGATTAATAAATAGAGCTTTAATTTAAAGAAAATATCAAAAACATTTACTAAATCGCCATATAAAAATAATATGCTACCAACTCATCATGTAGTGCTGGCGCTGCCACTGCCGATGCCGCTGCGGAAAACGTTAAGGCGTTAATATAATATATAACCTAATAATAATATAACCTAACTGATATTTTCATGCCAACTGAGGTCGTATCTCTCGGACTGTGGGGCGCTATTGCTATATATTACATTAGTCTAAAAGCTAAACATTGCTATACAACGTGCCACCAGACTTTCTTGCACATTACCAACGGATAGGGTTAAGGACGAAGTTGAAGATGCTACGTAATATAAAAAAAAAAAAACAATTCTTGTATTTCAGAAATCCATAGTTTGTTAGTATTATGTGTTGTAGTTTAAATTAAACTGGTGGCCCGACCTGGCTTTGCTCAGTCTCATTCTGTTAATTCACATAAAACATTTATAAATGCTACACTTAAATCATGAATCATTCCACTTATTGCTGAAAGCCGCATGAAAACCTGTCAGTTATAAATTTATCGCGAACAGACAGCCTGATGAACGCATCGGGAAACTTTGATTTGTAATATTTGTAAAAATTTTATAAATGAGAAAGTTAGGTTGTTAGTTACACGAATCTGAATGACATTCGGCATAGATATGGGATAAATTCATCATTTAATTCTCACGCAAATCGATTCAGTGGTTTAAGCGTGAAAAGATAACAGACAGACAGATGAAGTCGCTGGCAACAGCTAGTAATAATACGAAAATAACACTGAATATTTGTTAGTATATATATTTTAAGACCCTTTTTAGGGTTCCGTAGTCAACAAGGAACCCTTATAGTTTCGCCATGTCCGTCTGTCTGTCTGTCTGTCTGTCCGCGGTTAAGCTCTAAAACTATTGGTACTAGAAAGTTGTAATTTGGCATGAGTATACACGTTAATAACGCCGAAAAGGTGGTAAAATAAACTTTTGAAAAAAAAAAACAATTATTTAAGGTACCTCCCCTATATGTAAAGTGGGATGATATTTTTTTTTTCGTCCTTCCCATAGAGTGGGTACCATTGGATAGGCCTTTCAAAAATATTAGGGGTTTGGGAAAACAGTTTTTTGATTAAGTAAACCGTTCGTGACTTATCAAGCTTACCAATTTTCGTTAAAGTCAAGTCCCTCTACCAACTAAACGGTTGTAGTTAGAAATTCAAATGTCACGGCAGTAGTACCTATATATAACGAAGTTTTAAGGAAAACTATCACACGTAAGTGGGCTTTACAAGTTTACGAGTAATAGTCGACCAAATGTATTTGACTCGAAAATTTCGAACAACTCCATAGAAATGTCAATAGATGGCGCTAAGCGTCCGTTGTATCGCGCTAGTTTCATATTTAAATAAGTTTTATAAAAAAAACTTTTTAACAAAAAAAAACCGATTTCCAAAAAACCACTAGGTACAATGTGAAAAATAACTTTAATTTCAGAAGATGTGTCTTTGGATCTGTATTTTAGTTTTTTGCCACCGACTTCCGAAATTAAAGTTATTTTTCACATTGTAGTGTTTTTTTGGAAGTCGGTTTTTTTTTCAATTCCCATTGGTTCCAGCTGAGGCTTTTACATATCACAAAAGCCAGGGTTCCACATTTGAAAAAGTTGTTGTACATGTGAAGCCCGGTATTTCAAGGTTAATGTTATAGATAGATAGATAGATAGATAGATATATTCTTTATTATATTATTATTATTCTTTATTTATTAGTTATATATTGTGCTGAAGGTTTATTTATCGTTACTGAAGGTTTTCATCACCCACGTCCACGCTCCGACCAAGATTTAGTCGTAATGAAAATGGAAAAGCTGCGTCGAAATCCTCTAATACCTACATATGTATCGATTTTTGAGGGAGCCCCACAGTTCATACCAAATTATGGTCCATAATGTTCAATCCTTACGTGCACACTTGCAAGATACTGTAAGCAATCCTCAAATAATGGCTTCAGATATCTACTTAGCAGTAGAAACGTGGAGCTGTTCTCAAGATTCTTTTTATGTAACTAATTTTAAGGAAATAATAGATGATCAAACGAACTTACCTGTGTGAAGTTCGATCATTATTATACGAAGTGCTTCGTTCGAAGATATATTTACCATGCAGCTTTCTCGAGTCACTCGGCAACTGTACGCAATTTTCAGAGCTAAAACTAAACAGAAGTGTTAGTGTGCGTTATCTGTGTCCTTACGCGAACTGTCATTCTTTTTAGATTCTTGCAAGGTTATCTCAATTTTACCTGGGGTGAGGTGGGTAGGGAACATATATCTTCGAACGAAGCACTTCGTATAATAATGATCGAACTTCACACAGGTAAGTTCGTTTGATCATCTATTATACTGCGTGCTTCGTTCTCGATATATTTACCATGCAGATGTTTAGAGATATGGTAAAGTTGAGAATTGAGATGACCCTGACTCCTTGTCCTTTAAAATAAATATATTTAAGTTTTCAAATCAAAATTGTTTTATTCATAAACATCTTAAATTTAATTAACAATCAGTCATCGTGTTATTAATCAATTAATCAGCCTTATCTGGTATATAATCATCTGCTTTTTTTTTTTTACAAATTAATAATGGCATGCTTAAGATCACAATGTCCATAGAGACAATGGTGTAAGCTAAAATATATATATATTATTATTATGCATTAAGCACAGCATGGGCAAATTCTCCTGAATTCAGAATTGGCCGGTTATAAAATTTCGCAAATGTTAATGAGTTATTTGTCCAACTGGCAGTCTGTCTAATTACATATAATGAAATTCCTTTTGACCTAGCCTTGGATATAGAGGCGTGTCGTGTACTATGGCCTGAGAAGACATACGTATCAATACCGCAGTCTGAGAGCGTATTCTTAATCCATCTACCAATAGTAGAAGCCGAAACCAGTTTATGGGGTTTTTTAACAGACTCCAAAAAAAAAGGAGGAGGTTCTCAATTCGTCTTGAACTTTTTTTTTTTTTTTTTTTTTTTTAAGTGATAAAAACATGTAATCATTATGACCTCCTATCTCTCTAGTAAATCTCATGTAATCACACAGTGTTTTGGCTGGACAAATCTCAGTTTTTTTTTTCAAAAAAGGGTAGGAAAAGATTAGGCTGGGTTCTTCCCGCAGCCGAAGTTTTAGTTTTATCAGTAATGGCAATATTGACACAACTTTCACTCTGTGTTATATTGGATATTTTTATTAAAGCTAAGGTTAATGCCTGTTGAGCTGTGCTTAGTGCAAGCAAAACCACCAGTTTCTTTGATATACATTCAAAACTTAATGTCATTTTGGGGGTCCAGTTGCATAATACGCTTAGAACATTATTTGGGTCCCATGTACTTTGGTATTTTGCTAATGGCGGTTTCGACTTATAGAATCCTTTGAAGAGCCTCTTAATACGATCATCCTCCCCAATTTTAGAGCCTATTATCAAAGATAGAGCTGACTTATGAGGGTTTAGGGTCCCATAGGCAGCTCCAGAGTCAAATAATTTTGTTAGGAAATACATAACAAATGGTATAGATGGAGTGAATGTGTTTATACCATGTTCCTGACAGAAGGTCCACCAAACAGTATATGTAACATTATATTGTTTTAATGTATTATGTGAAAGGGATACAAACATGACATCTATTATTGATGTTGGGGGAATAGCTCCTTTCAGCCAAGCTTGCCTGATAACATTCCTGCAATCAAGGTAAGTTGATGGTGAAGAGGGTGATGGTCTCTAAAAGGAGAATATAAAAGATATTTTTGAGGTTTGTAATATATAAGCTTTGAGACAAAAATAGTCTGCATTAAGGGATACCAAGGTTGTGATGGCCAGTGGGGCATGATCATAATACCTGTTGCCTTCTCATTTTTTATTTTTTGTAAACATTTTTATATTAAACTGAATGGAGGAAAGGCATAAAGGAGATATTCCGTCCAACACAAGGTAAAAGAATCAATGTTCCTTGCTTCTGGATCTGGTTTCCAGGAAACATAAGAAATACATTTAGAATTAGTGCGGGATGCAAATAAATCTATTTCAGGTTCACCCAGCACAGATACAATTTGTTGAAATGCCAGTGTTTAACTCCCATTCTCTATCTGGATTGATTTTATGCGACTCTTCATCAGCCTCTTTATTTTCACTAAACTTAATGTAGGAGGCAACTAGCCAAATATGTCTCTTTTCACACCACTGCCATATAGACCTGGCCAAGTTACTTACATGAGGGAACTGAATACCACCCATTCTGTTTACATAAGCTATGGCAGTCTTATTATCTACATGCAATAGAATGTTAAGGTATTGCTTGTCCTTTACAAAAACTTTTAATGCCATAAATAGTGCCAGTAATTCCAAATAGTTTATATGGTATGTTTTCTCATATTCACTCCAAAAGCCATGTGCTCTTTTGTTTTTATAAACAGCTCCCCATCCAGACAGGGACGCATCAGTGAACAGTTCAATATCATGTTTATGATGAGCATGTAAAACAGTATGTAAAAGTATTCTACTAATGCTATTACATACTGAATATACTGGTGGAATGTTAATATTAGTACTATTCGTACTAATATTAACATTCCACCATTGCAGATCTAATTTTATATCTGAATGTAAGTATATTTTCACATCATAATAATTGTCATTGTTTTTAACTAAATATTTGTACTTGTGATGTTCAAAAAATGTTGTGTAAAGCCAACCATATGTGGTAGCTGGGCAGGCTGCAATTAGTATTCCAATTAATTTTGCCAGATCTCTTATAAGACAGCTATCCAGGTCTAAGTACTTCTGAACTAATTTTTTACTTTGTTTATGGGCAATTGTAATGACATATTTTTTGTATCAAATACAAAACCTAGAAATTTGCAAGACTGTGATGGTATTATTATACTTTTATTAAAATTTATAACAAATCCCAAGCGCTTCAAGAGAGCTATTGTTTCTTGAACATTTTGTAAACATGATTGATAACTAGATCCTATACAAAGTAGATAATCTAGGTATTGAACTGACCTGTAACCCTTTTATTTTAGATGTGTCACTACAACCTTCATAATCTTTGTGAAAATATTAGGTGCAGAACACACGCCATAAGGGAGGGCCTTAATTCATATAATAATCTATCTTATTGAAAACGTAGGTATTTTCTACACTGTGGATTTATATTTACTAATAAATATGACTCTTTTAAATCTATTTTCGCCATGGGCGATTGCCTGGAGAAAGTAAAGCTATTGCTGTCCTATGGTCCTCCATTTTAAAATGGGATGTTTCTACATATTTATTCAATGACTTTAAGTTTAGTATGAATCCTTTTGTACCAATATGCTTTGGAATCAAAAATATAGGGGAGATAAACTGGTCTTTACATGGCATGCAAGGGAATATAGCTCCCTATTTTAATAAATTGCTGATAGCAGTATGCATATCAGTATATTCTTCAGCAGGTATTACTGAACGGGGGAGTGTCATTGAATTCTGTTAAAGTTTCTTTACAAAGGTAACTGAATATCCTTTGATATAATTAAGTACAGATTCATCTTTGCAAATTTTGTTCCAGCAAAATAAAAAATGAGTCAGTCTTCCAGCATGACTTACCTCTATGTACAAGCAGGAGGTTTCTCCTGTGAGGCTTTAGTTTTCTTGGTAGTGGACTGATAATAGTGGCCGTGATGTTTCCAGGCCTGTACAGAAAACTGGTTCCTTTTGGGTCCATAACTGATGTCCTCTGATTGTAGCGAGGAGGACCTTGCAAGTTTCTCTTATGATTTGCTGTATTCTTGTATTAGATGAATGTAGGTTTCTTGATAGACTGACCACTTTGTTGGCATATTTTCAAAACTTTGATCTTGTCACTAAGATTAACTACATATATATACTCGTCTCTATCAACATCTTTGATAGTACTATAAAAAAAAATTGTCTACAACAGGGAAAATTAAGTTTCTTCTTGACTTAGTCTGTACAAAATGTAGATCCGTCAAGATCCTTCCAGCATCACTAAGTAGTGACATCAGTTTCAATCTGTCCACTGTATCATTATTTATCAATAATGATATTGCATTACTGACTATAGACAGTCCAATGCCTAGCTGGTTTTGTTCCAACTCTATCTTTATGTCTCTTCCGACAGTTTTTCAAAATATTGCTCCAAATACGAGCCAAAAGGCAGGACCATATGCAGGTTTATCTGGCATGAGATCACCCAGTGCTAAAAGTACCTCCAAAATCATTGTAGGTATTGCTGAGGTAGGCTCAGGATTCACCACAGGAGTTGAGTTGGAATTTTCTACAATCAGAAGTCCAGGTTCTTCTGGGACCAGATCTGTCATAGGTCCTGGTGACATATCTCGTGGTAATGTTTCAATGATTTTGACCTCGTTCGAAGTGTTATCAGTATTATAATCTGAAAAACGAAAACCATAGGTACCACTGGAAATTTGTACTAGCGATTGCTAAAAAACTGCTTATTGAAGCCTCACGGACTTCACATAAGTCTAAAGATCTCGTCCGTATATCTCGTATACGACCCGCATCTAGGGATCTCGTCCGTATATCTCGTATACGACCCGAGTCCAGTGGGAACGTCGATGTATCTCGTACACCACCCGTCCCTTCCGGTACTAAGGTTATGAAAAGACCTTGTGGCTTTTACTGCTATGCAAGCCAGTAGCCGTACCGGTATAATAGCAATCACAAGACAACCTTTTGTTACCTGGAATATTAGAACTTGAAGTATCACTTCCACTTTTATAGTCATCTCGACGACGACAACGACGCTTCAGTTTTTGTTCAATTTTTCTTATTTTCTTTTTGTAGTATTGTATATCTTTTTCTTCGTGGCGCCTTATAGGCATAGTTGTGGTCTAATGTACACAATTTTAACTTCTTAACACTCAAATTTACACCAATAATTCGTAGAACACAGTATCAGTTGCCGCGCAAACGAAAAGAATGACAGTTCGCGTAAGGACACAGATAACGCACACTAACACTTCTGTTTAGTTTTAGCTCTGAAAATTGCGTACAGTTGCCGAGTGACTCGAGAAAGCTGCATGGTAAATATATCGAGAACGAAGCACGCAGTATAATTAGAACAAATGGCTCCAAACAGTCTAGTTCAAACCCAGGTTTTGGTGTGTGTGCATGGGCAAAAAATTATATTGAATATAGCAACCCACAGTAGCACATTGACATTGCTGGAGGTGACCACTGTGAAGCAGTAATTTTCGAAATAAATGCAGTGAAGATTATAGCTTTCCCTAATTCGTTGCTTTTTATAGATCATGCAAATGTCCCAACAGTCGCGCAGTAGGTTTTGTAAGTAACTTACTATCGCATAACAGTCCTTGCATAATATTTTGAGATTTTAATGAAGACTATCTTCGTAACGACAACACTGCAGTTTTCAAATTAATACGTGACGCTGGTTACCAGTCTTTATTACAACACGCGGTGGTACTCAAATAGATCATATTTTTTCAAACTTCCTTTGTGAAGTTGGATTTTATAATTCCTTCTTCAGTTACCATCGCCCTATGTAGGCCCGTTTTTAGAGTGAATTCAAATTAATATGTTTTTATTTATTTATTATTTTGCTATATAATATCAAACACAAAGCTCCCCCAGCAAACTAATTCCTCAATTATTATTTTTTGTGACGATTGAGTAGTGTAGCTCTGTGTCCTGTATTTAAATTCAAAAGACCGGCTATGACAAGTTTAAAAAATTAAAACTTTCCATGCAAAATTGTCGGATCAGGTGAGGATTTGTATAGGAAGTCAAATTAGTTAGGTAGTCATGTTTGGCTTTTAGTTAGAGCATGGTACGAAACGATCAGTCAGCGAATACGACATGCACTTGGCTGTTATAAAAACTACGGAACCCTACACTGCGCGTGGCCTGACACGCACTTGACCAGTTTTTTATAGAAAATTCGTTGTAACTCTTCAGGAGCTGCAGTTAGAAACATTACGTCACGCTTACTCTGACAAAATGTCACCTCTATACTCTAGATGGTCCAAAACTTGTGTTAACCTTTATAATAAAATGTTATTGTAACGTTTTGAACCAATTTCAATTGTTATAAATAACAAATTAGCCGGAGAAAGCCGGAGATAAAGTAAAAAAAATAGAAGGGACGTTTGTTCCCAGCAGGGAGAAATCATGGGATAATAAAATAAATATTATGGGCTTAGTAAAACATTTCCCGCTATTTATTTTCACAGTTCAACCAGCAGTAGGAAGTAAACGATAATTTATTTATTAACACTTCATGCACTTAAGTAAAAAGGCCGACTTGATGCCATAGGTATTCTGTACCAGTCAACCATGGATGGTGAAGAGATAATGAGATAGATGCAATAATTAAATAAGAAGCGATAACTGAAAACAATTTAGAAAAAAAACAGGATATACTAGTGACATAAAACATATAAACACAGATTCAGATTCATTTATTATTGTGAAACATAGGTACACACGCAGATATAATAAAAATAAATACTTAATATATAAAACTGAGCTTTTTCATCAGAGCTTTTTTATCGGACTATATATTATATAATTATATACTAGTACGACCCGCCCCGGCTTCGCACGGGTGCAATGTTTATATTAAATATACATGTTCTCTTTAGTAATTACTCTTGAAAGTGCGACACATAATTTACCATGGGAAAAACATTCAACGCTCAAATCTAAGCAACATAGGCTAGCGCGCCGTGCCTCCGCCGGCACCGCGCGGCAACCGCTATGTCCTTGCATTTTAAATCTGTAATTTGTTCGAAACTATTTATTTTAATTATATTATCTAAAGGGCAATATTGATTTATAATAAATGCACAATGTATTTATGGTACTTAATTGGATAATGATTAATGCTGTATTGCTGAAAATCGCTTCGTAAAATATGCTCGTATTTCTCGTAAAAAATAAAGGATAAAAAATGGTTGTTGTGGGTTATCTATAAGAGATAGACAAATGCTATCCAGGACATTTTTGTTAAACTTTTTAAGGTGTACAATACTGTAGTACATTATTTTGATCTATCTCGTAGGGTTCAGCCAGCGTTTGCAAAGCAAGCGCAAAAAAATGTGTTTATTTGCGACATCACATTAGAAACCTCAAAAATTATTAGTGTTTCTCTACTATATTATGCATGTTATATACTTAAAAACCTTCCTATTGAATCACTCTTTCTACTGAAAGAAATTGCATCAAAATCCGTTGCGTAGTTTTAAAGATTTAAGCATACATAGGGACAGACACAGGGAAGCGACTTTGCTTTATACTATGTTAAGATTTAGTATAAGCAAGGGAGAGCAGTCACACAACGAAGACATTGGAAAACTCATAAATTGCAGACATATTACAAACCCTATTCTTAGGCGTCCCAGCTCGCAACATTTCAATACTGAAATTAAAGTTTTTGTTATTAGCATTATATGGGTGGAGAGACGCGTTCACGTCCCCGTCTTTGTTTTTAGAGAACAGTCGAACGTTTTCATTGGTTCGATGCGATCCTTTGTTGATTTTGATTGGGAAAAGAAAATTATTTACTGTTTCTATAGGTCCATTTACAAGTCCTAAGTTACTTCTAGACTTTTAGAAAATAAGTGTTCATCTTATGTAAAATAACATAATCGGCAATAATGTGCCTACTGCTGCTTCAAAAGACAAAGGCTTCCTCTCTATGAGAGAGAATAGTCGTAATCCACTACTTAGGCCGAGTGCGGGTAGGTGAATTCACTAGTCTTTGATTCTTTGGTTCTAGGACAGGTCGGTTCACCTCACGAAGTTTTCCTTCATCAATTTGTGAGCAGTGGTGATGATAAAAATTACACCAAATAATGTGCATAACTAGGTTCGAACTGACGCCCTACAACACGCAAGTCAGGCCCGTGACCACTGGGCACTGGTTAATAAATACCTACATAATTTAATTGCTAGAAACTCAATTATATTCAATGATGGGGCGGGCACTCCTTCTCCTAAACACAGGCTATATCGCAGCTTACCTAGGAGAGCCACTTACCCAAAGATTTGTAAGATTGTGATAAGAAGAAGGTGGATGTCATAATGCCGGTTTCCTCACGATCTTTTCCTTGACGATTTTGAGAACAGTGGTGATGATGACAAGTCCACAATGTAATGTACCTGCCTGATTTCAAACTCACGACTAACAACTTGTAAGTCCTGCTCGTAACCACTGGTCCACCACTCAATTAGCTAAGTCATAGTTGACGCATGCATTAAACGAATACTTAAAAACACTTCTAGTGTTAATTTCGCTAAGAACAAGATGTTCATTTTTTCATGCAGTGATGCAATAGTTTTTGTTATTACAGCGAGTGCTGCATATTGCATATTTGGTATATACATATTTCTGCAGAGTAACGCCTGATTCCATTCTGTATAGCATACCTATATGTATTGTTACTAAATGTATTTCTTTAAACACATTTAGTAAATCAATTAAATCTATCAATTTCCCGTTTTCAAAAGTAAAGCTTTGTATTTGGTGTCCTTAATTTAAATTCAATTCATTTTCCAGCTGAGTTTTTTCAATTTCCGTTCATAGGGTTTCGTCACAACACAAGCAACCCTTACTATTTCGTCATGTCCATCTGTCCGGGTTTTACTCAGAAAAGATGCTGTCAAGCTGTAGGTAATTTGGCAAGGTTATAAATACTAATTACGCGTATTACCTAAGTCGTAAAATAAAATCTGGTCAATAATTTTATTTTAAGTAAAGGTCAAAGTCGTACTTGTAAAGGGGGATGGTGGAACATGTTTAAAAAGAATGCAAAGAAGGGCTTAAACGCTTTACTAAGTAACTTTGCTTAATCGCTATCGCTTATCGCTCAATCTAATAACTTATTTACGGAGAATAAGAATACAAAAATAATTCAAAGTTTGAACAACCGCTTGAATATAAATGACTGAAATGGCAATTTCGGCCTTTATCACAAGTTTTTCCAATATTGTTCTGCTGTTGTGAATTGTTAATTGTTCGTCCTGTTTATGAAAGGTATTTATGATGCCCAATTTAAAATATCTTTCAATATTTTAGCTTTTGGGGTCAGCTGACATCTTGTGACTGCCTATCTGACCTTCACAGCCCAGTGATTGGATGACACGATTTTCTGGCTCCTGACTACCAGAAACGACTGTCAACGATTTACAAATATTATAGATGGCACTAACTGCGTAACGTCCCACGGTAAGTTCTTATTTATCTTTCTTATTTAAAACGTAAGCACCAATACAATTTTTTGTTATGTTAAAAAAAACTTTTTTTACCGCCGTTTACAGGAAAGATAGCTACAGAACCCTACTGTGTACGGAGTCCGACACTCACTTGGCAATTTTTATGAAAATTCGTTGTTGTATTGTTGGGGTGCTTGTTTCATGTGAGATTTATATTGCAAAACGAAATAAGTGAATTGATGAAGATTATAAATAAAATACTACCTACTTAATTGGCCTAATACATAAACACACCATTTCCATATATTCATTACACATTCTCGTTCTTATAAGCTGTGTATAATGTAGGTACTAATAGGTACAGTTAAATCCTGGACCAAAATGTAAAACAGTAGCTACACTATGTGGGTGGTTTGCATCACTCTTCATGACCGCACCCTAGTCCACTGCCTCCTTTGTGCGTGTCCTGCGCCATCTTCGTACCAACAGTTGTGAAGCCTGAGACAAACAAAACGATCACTGCATAAGTAAATTAATATTTATACCGCCACCATCAACATACCAATTTGCTGCATCCATTTGTAAACTCACCCTTGATCTATTCGCGACTGGATTGAAAGGCATTTGGCGGTCAATCCCAGCGGAGGTAAGCCAGCGGCGCAAGATATTATACTGACCAATACAGGACTTCGCAGCACAAGACCAATGGCTGGCAGCACGCGGGTATCACAACGCCAACTTTCAAACTCCGGTCTACTATTGAGTAATTTCTAGTAGAAAAATCCAATAGCACTTTTTGCGCGACCCGGGAATCGTACCCGAGACCTCTTGTTCAGCAGTCACGCTTGCAACCACTATAGACCAACCAGATAGTTATATCAAATTATTCTCATCACCACATCATACACACCCAACAGTGGTATCATTTACACTCTCAATTAAATCCACACTACAAAATCAGTATAGCATATACCAAAAGCACAGTTTATGCATGTTGTATATGCCTCCAGCCAAACATAAATGGGACCCAAAAACAAACAAAAGTAACTTTATTTAATTTTATTTAATTTTAAGTGTCGTCCGGCAAACGCGGCAGTATTTTATGAAGAGATTAAAAGTTATATTTTGGGTTCCAATTATATATTTTACAAAAATAAAATGGGATTATTAATTTTGATATTTTTGACTTTGATTAAGTCTTTTTTGTTTTAATAACACACTGTCCATTTTGGGCTTATCAATGTCAAGAGCGTTAATTGTTTGAGATTGAAAATCATTTAATTAAGCTTTATAAATAAAACGGGATCATTTTGCAATGTTTAGTAGCTTAGAAACAAGGGACCAGTAGGCATACTTCGTAGGCGGATCTTCATAATATGTAAGTAAGCCCCTCAATTGGGAACGCTTCTCCAAAGAGCCATATAAGTTTCCCTTAAGTCCTCAAGAAGTGTGTTGTGTGAGTTTCGAAATTCGAAACTGTGTGGGTTATGTTTTGCATAGGAATTTTGAGTTTGGAATACGAGTACGAGCAAGAATCAAAATCGTAACGGTCTCGTTTTTGTAGGGAACTTTTGTGTTTATTCTAAACGTTGAACTAAATGTAACCTACCATGTCGTTATTTCAGCAGAAACATGTCTGGACACATTTACCTGTCCTGTCTGACTAACTGGCTGCTGTATTACGCATCCTAAACCAGGCCTTTTTTCTTTTTAAGCAAACTATGAGTTGTGGGTTCGACCCATAACCAGTTTATTAGGAAAATAAAATCAAAGGCATTCAGTTATAAAATCGCTCTCAGGAATACCCCTTTAGCAAATTAAAAAATAAATTATCTATCTTTAGGCAATGACATATTAAAATATCTTATTATATCTTTGTCATTAGGTATGCCTGTAGAGAAATTATGTGACAAGCCGATCCTTGTCTTTCGAATTGTTATACAATCGGACTTGTTCAAGGGTGTAAAAAGTGAGACTGCTTGATCTCGATTATATGCATATTTATTGTGGAAATAATATTTCACACCAGCTCCAAGATCGCGACTTGGCTCGCGTTGGATTCGACGTTTTTCCGCATAAAGGACATTGTTCCGGCTCCATACATGTCACGCCTAAGAATCGTTTGAATCGAAAATGACTTAGAGAGACTCTAAATATTTTATGGAATCATAGTAAATCAAGTTTTACTAACAGACACTTGAAGATACAAAAATAATCAATTCATCGAAATCACGTCCGAAAATAGCCAGGTAGTAAGATTCACAGAGTCCTTTATACACAGCCGAGTCTACCAAGTATGCAATCTGATCAGAGTCCGTTATCAAGCCAAAGTTGTTAGAATAAAACCATAAAACGCATAGAAAATCGCAAAGAAAAGAACTTTGTAATAAAAATTTAAACGAAATGAAATATAAGCACACCAGTGTTGCCAATTACGAAAAGCTACAATACCCGAATGCTACGCCAGAAATTCCCGATTTCATATAAAAAATTATGGAATACATTTTCTTCTCCAGCTAGTCAATTCAGGTATTTAAATGAATAAAGTGTTAAATAAATATTTTTTTAGATATTAATTTATTTATTGTCAATAATAGGATACAGTGCCTATTTGATTTATTGAATTCATATTATTGTGTACCTATATGTGATCAACTCAATTTCAGAAATAATCAGTCAACTGAACAAACGAATGTGAGCTTCACTAAGTGAATGAGACAAAGCGTCAGACTGAAGAAGCATGGGGGATTTCCCGTCCTCAATTAGTTGACGATTATATATTATTTACTAGGGTTAAATTAATAACCTAACCCATTCAATATTTAATCATTATTTTTATTTATATCTATACGTTGAAAATACCCGAAATAGTCTGAATTTTATCAATTTCTGATTTAATCCAGACAACCGTCCGTATTTCCTGAAATCGGGGAAAAATCCTGTAAATCGGCAACACTATCTGGCCAATAGACATTTTTTACGGCACCACGCATTCGTTAATCGTGACCCAACTTTTTATTTTGAATTTATTAATTTCAAGTGTCCGTGGAATACTAAAATATGTTTCAAGCAATATAAAAAGAAATGAAAATTATCATGTAATTTATATTCACATCGGTTATATAGGCCAAAATCGAACAATGTCTTTTCGATGATCAATGAATTCTGAGATTAAAGTAATAAAACAGCCATTTTAGAGATTAGCCTGCGATATTACAGAAATGTTCTAACGAGATACCGCGGCCCCGGAACTTAAGGGCAGCTGAAGGAACAGGCTGGGTTTAAGTCAATAGAAGTCTGACACTCCCTTCCGCTCCACCCAGAGCCGGAGAAGTCATTCGATGATTTTCACACCCAGAAAAAAAGAGATAAGCCTGACAAGCCGAAAGAAAGAAGGATGAGTAGACAGACAATTTTTTTTTAATTAAACAAAATTTTTTAACTTTGTGTTTTATTCATTCATTCATTTCATTTATTTCCAAGTAACAAAACTCAATTGGTTAGTAACAAAATTCCTTAATCCTATGTTAGTACTTAACTTAAATTACAAGGTTGGTTCGCGAATCGAAGCTACAAGCTCAACACTGACGTGGAGAGCTTGCAGCAGCGATTCACGAACACACAGTCGAGCCTGCTCGCCACACAACGAAGGATTATGTTGGGACTGGCCCGCACCCGGCGCACCAGGGAAGCGCATCGTTTTCGCATCGTCGCGTAGAAACAGTCAACGCGAGCTTCAGCAAACATCCCTGATGCGCTACAGAAGCGGGGCAGCCCCATCAACACCCGGAACGCATTATTATACTGAACGCGAAGGGCACTGTACGATTTACGAGTATATGGAGCCCACAGGCTGCACGTGTAGAAAGAACAGCAGAATGCACGGAATATGGTTATTTTTACACCAAGTGAGCAACGTACAAACCTGCGAGCTATCATATTAGCTCTAACCGACAATGCCCTTCGCTCCCTCTCAATGTCGTCATTGTCTTTGAGGTCAGCGGTCAAGAGATGTCCCAGGTATTTAAACTTTAACACTCTCCTGAGAGCTACTCCATACAACCTGACTGGTGGTACAGTTTCAGGGCTCCGACCACCGGCCTCAAACACCATGATCTCACTTTTTCCTATGTTGTATACCAATCCATGACGCTTAGCATAAGCTTCACAGATGGCAACCAACTTCCGAAGACCGCAGACCGAGGCGCTCAGCAGCGCCATGTCATCAGCGTAACTTATATTATTAAAGCACACCCCGTCAATATAGCAGCCCACTCGCTCTCTGCTGAGCGCCTCGATTAGCTCATTGACGTATAGATTGAAGAGCAAAGGTGAGGCCAACCCACCCTGCCTCACCCCACACTCCAACCTATACGGCTCCGACAATTCTCCAGCCCATCGAACCTGATTGACCTGGTCTCCATACCAGTACCTAAGAGTGCTCACCAACCCTGAAGGGACTCCAGCTTTCCTAAGCTTATTCCAAAGAATACTGTAAGAGACCAGGTCAAACGCCTTGGATAGGTCAAGAAAGCAAGCATAAGTAGGTGTCTTCCTATCAGTATAGTACTTGACAGCCCACTTCAGCCCCAAAATAGCACTCTCCGTAGACAAGCCTGCACGAAAACCGAACTGATTATCATGCAGCTGGATATGATTGGCTAGTTGTCTGTTAAGCAGACTGTCAAGCACTTTCGCTATTACTGTAGCTAGGGAAATTGGCCTATAGTTTGTAAGGTCAGCGTGGTCAATAGTTTTACTTTTAACTATAGGAACCACAATAGTTCTAGTTAGCTGACTAGGTAAATACGCATGACTAATACAGAAATTTAGGAACATTGCCAACACTCTTGGTAAATGGGCACCAGCAAACCTAAGATGCTCAACACTAAGACCATCATGACCCGGAGACTTACCGCCCGTCATGGCGTTTATAGCACATTTGACCTCCTTGGCAGTGAATCTAGTTCCTAGATCATAACAGCAATCAGTAGTATCAGGCACAGACTCGCAGGGGCCCAGTGGTGATTTTACAGTGAAATGTTCCTTAAAGAGGTTCGCAATGCCTACTGAATCACTCACACCGTTGACGCACACAGGGAGGCCAGGCTTACTGCTTAACTTGTTTGTGTGCTTCCAAAAGGAACGAAAATCCTTATTTGAATGATGCGAAGCCAAAATATCCATTCGTATTTGTTCTTGATGAGATTGACACCATCTTAATCGAGACTTGAATATCTTCTTAGCTTCGCACATATCAGCAAAAAGGGAACCTCCTGATGGCTTACCACCCTCACTCCACATATGAAACTTTAGTCTGGCATCCCTGTAAGCGTCACCAACGTGCCTGTTCCATCCTAACACGACCTTCTTTTTCCTACGACGGTTGCTAGCTCGACCCACCGCAGCTGATTCAGATAAGGCTCGCACAATATCGTCATACATACGATCTAACGTGTGGCGATGACAGTGCTGCTGACAGGCTTTATCACAACAAAATCTTAGCTCATCAGGGAAGTCTATAAGTCGCAGTCTCTCATGACATGCCATGGTAAAAGACTGTATTTGTTCCGGACTTCTCTCTCCCCACAATACATTATTTTGTACACAAAATGAGTTACATTGCTTAACACAAACTTTATCAAATAAACATTCTAACACTAATGGATAGTGATCAGACCAAAACACATCATAAATAACACTCGCTCGAACTACAGAATTGCGGGCCGCCTTCGTAACCACACAGTGATCCAGCCACCTACGAGAACCGTGAGCGTCACTCACAAAGGTGTACGTGTCTGAGTTCATACCTAATAACTCAGTATCAACACAATTCCAATCTAATTCGGTACAAAAATTTACTAGTTCGCTATAGAATTTCTCTGTTGGGTGCGCATTATAGTCCCCTAGCATGTAACAGTTTTCTATACTATAATTATCAATCACAGCACTCACCAAGCTCAGGCAATCCGTGAATTCGGGCAGATTACACGCCGAATCCGTGGGCATGTACAAATTGAATATTAGCACTGACCTTGCATTAAGCACTATTTTGACAGCGCACACTCGCGAATTATTGCACGGAACCACCGACACATCACTAAATACACTTTTCCTCCAGAGTAGGGCGAGCCCTCCGTAAGGTCGGCCTCGCAACATTCCCGCCGTAGTGTCCACCGCCGAGGTACCCGTACAGCCGAAATCCTCACTGATAGTATGCAAGTAATCAAGCTCCTCAGGTAATAGCCACGTCTCTTGAAGTGCAATAATATCATAATGAGTACAAAGATCCCGTATGTTATCAATGGAACGTTTCACATTCTTACAGTTAAAACTCACTATCTTATAAACGACTTTATCCATTAACTAATTAGCTTGGGTCCGTCGCCAATAATATTATTGGCCGAATGTGGATTCTTATAATGCAGAAAACGTCTAAAGATAATCCCGTGAGGCCAGAAATTATCTTCTAGGAACACTTTATCCATAGACTCAGGCACATAGAACTTAAAAGACTTATGAAGGTTTTGCTTCTTCGACGTAACTCGTTCCAACTTAACAGACAAGTCTGTTTTAGTAGTAATGTATTGTGCAATGTCATTTTCAGTCGTATTCACGTGAACGTTTGAGATAAATATCGGAACTTTACGTTCCGCCGCTTTGAAATTGCCTGAAGAATCACAGGCTATACCGAATTTACCTCTAACCCGTTTTCTATTATTCGGTCTTCTATACGTAACTGTAGTCCACTGACCATCAGTGGGTCGTTCCGAAGGTAACACTAAATCCGGAGATTCAATATTATCCGGAATCGCATCAAACAGCTGTTTACTCGCTGCGGTTGTCGCCGGCGGCGGCTCACATACAGACGGCGCTCTTGCCGTCTCGCTCTCACTCGCTCGCGATAATACTGGCAATCCGGCCGTTGTTGATGTCGCAGCCGTCGTAGGTAACGCCGTTTTAGGTGTACCCTCCACAACCATATTGTGAACGTGAGTTCGATTTTTTGATCCAAGGTTTGAATTAGTTTGGTCACGCAGTTTACCAACCATCATGGGCGACTCCACCACATTCCTTTCCTGCATATCTGTGCCACGTTTCGTGTTAACCCATAAGTTCATATTCATATCCTCTGAGTCACACATAGTACTCACATTATTACGTGAACTCTGGAACTCCGTTCTTAATTCCTCTAACTGCTGGAGTGATGCATATGAGGCTTTAATATTTTGCACCTCACCCTGCAATAACGTAAGTCTTTTAAGAAGATCGGATACATCCAGATGATCAAACGTTATAGGCGGAAGCTTTTCTAGATTTCGTGCAACAAACACTGGCAACAAGTCAGGCAGGGTTTTGAAGACACTGATGATATCACTGAGTGCACGATTTTCTTTCCCATGCCCTTTGCGCACGGGTTTACGTTTATCCGCGGGCAAAGAATCGAATAGCAGAGATTTTGATTTTTCAATCTCCTCGCCACTAAACACTGATACACAAATTCTGACTAGACTTTCTTCATCACAGAGCGATATCTTGTTCTGAACATAAGCCAGCAGCTCATCAATAACAATATTACAGCTATTACATTTTAGTGTAACAGCCATATTCGAAATAACCGAAGATTCACTAGCGATGAATTTGTAACATTACGCGACGTACTTTACGTTTACGTTTTAGCACTTGAGAAAATATACAATTTTGAAATGACATACAGACTCACTCAATTATATGCACAGAAATTTCAAAAGTTTATTATTACACTTCGCATTTCGCAGTTTGCCAGAATGCATTTATTTATTTATATTATTAATAATCAAATATTACACAGTTTTACAGGGATCCCCAAATTAGACGTATGTCTGTAAATCTTCGTCGCATTACTGAAAGCAAATTTAGAATAAAAAAATAAGTTACGATAATTTATTTATGTACAGTTCAGTACACTGTCGTAAGTCAAGTTGAAATATATAAAAGTTAGAGATGAATCCCAACAATATAGGAATTCCAAAGATCGTCATTGTTGCCAGCGAAAAAAATGAAACAACATCGAGAGTGCGGTGTGAAACTTTATACAACTTGTATCGATTTTTCTTACATATAAAATTTTAGCTGAGAGTTTTCGTGGTACACACTGGCTTGCAGAATGTACAACCAAAACCAAAATCTGGACACGGTTAGGATTTTCCCTAATAGGCGTTGCATAGAGAGAGTTCAGAGTTGAATCTAGCAATTCCACAATCATACCAAACTTTAAATACATAAAAACTTTCCCACACCCGAATGATTCCCCTAATCTTACTCTGCAAGTCTGCTGAACAAATTTCCCTTGCGTACGTATAAAACCCGTTGATTACGTCGATACTGAAGGAAAAAAAACCCAATGATACACAAGAGAGGGGAGCAACTAAAACAAAGTCTTATAACTTATTTTGTACAGTGAAAATTCGTTTGGAGGTTGTTAATAGTTCCGGAAGGTAGCTTCATCAATACAGCGGAGCGGATGACTTGATTGACAAGCTAATATAAAGAAGTTGAATAGTATGGTCGTTTATTTACGTCTTTCTGCTATACCAGGTTCGCAGGAGAACGAAAGAAAACTCGTCACGTGTGGCAAATTGGTTTTCTTCTGAATTATTTGATTGTTCTTTGCAAGTCCTTTCAACCTGCGATCACGAGCGCTCTGAGGGATTTGCTCACAGTACATTTTAATTTCGCGATATTTTGGGTGACATTCATTCAGTATACGGCTCTCTTGTGCAAACAGATTGCTATTGCGTGAGTGCGATCCTGTCTCTCATAGCAGAGGGTTTATTCATCAGCTTACTGTCGCGCGACCGTTTACTCATCAAGCAAGTTAATAATATTTGAGTAAATAATACTCAAGTACATTATATATGTAAGAGTCGTATTTATAATGAAGATTATTTTTTTCAGCCGCTCTCCAGCCTTACAAATGTATATTTCAAGCTTTTTTTTTTTTTTTTTAGCGTGGTAAAATTATCAAATAAGTCCTCCCACTCCGGGCAGGGTGGGAGGGACTGTCAGACTTTTACTGACTAAAATCCACGGTGTTCCTTCAATAACCCTTTACATACCGGGGCCACGGTAACGGGATGAGTCCCACGACCCCGGCGGGCTTCGGCCCTCTGCAGAGGGGGCCTCGTCATGTTGCTGACGCTCTTTGAGGCGCGCGTGGAACACGACGCGCCGTCGACCCGGGCATGGTCCATGGTCGGACAGCGAGTTGCCCTTTACTCGCTGTCCGCATGCCCGCGCCTACGGTGGCCGGAGATCGTCGGCCGACGTCCGACGCCGTGGGCGTCTACCACTGCGGCTGGGCTGGAGGGAGGACGCCATCCTCTCCCTCACGCGGCCCGCCTCCTCCTTTGCAAGCATGACTGCTTCGCAGAAGGAGGCGACCGCTTCCCACTCCCTCTCGCCCCGCAGCATGGCCTCGACCAAGGCCGGGCGCGAGAGGTCTCCGCCTATTGTCGCCGTGAGGACACGTCGGTGCTCTGCCCAAGCTGGGCAGTCCTGCACCGTGTGCTCGACTGTGTCCTCAGGGCGACCCTCGCAGTGGTGACACCCAGGCGTCTCTTCCTTACCCATCAGACACAGGTACCTCCCGAAACTTCCGTGTCCGGTGAGGACCTGCGTCATGCGGTAGGTCAGGACGCCGTGACGCCGATCTAGCCACTCCTCAAAGAGGGGTCTTACCGCCGCAATTGCGGCGTGCCCGGCCGTCGGTTGCGACAGTCGTTCCCTCCATACTGCCCTGAGATCGCGCCGGAGCTCTTCCCGCCGCGCCTCGACTTCTAGAGGCAGCGGGGATACGCCCCGGCGCTGCGCCTCCACGCGCCATTCATAGACGCGCTGGAGGGCAGTCGCCTCCAGATCCCAGGGCAGCAATCCGGCAAGGAGGTTGGCCGATTCGCCGGCGATCGTGCGGTATCCCCGGATCATTCGGATAGCCATGACCCTCTGGCATGCGACCAACTTTAGTGGTCGCGTCCGGATGCACAGGGCCCACACTGGGGACCCGTAGAGGGCCATGGACCGCACGACGCCGGCGTACAGCCTTCGGCAGGAGGCGTTTGGCCCGCTGAGATTAGGCAGGAGTCGCCTGAAGGCGGCTGCTGCCCGGTTCAGCTTTGGGGCCAAACTCAGGAAGTGCTCCCTGAAGTTCCACCGGCTGTCGAGGACGAGTCCCAGGTACTTCATCGTTCTCCCGACGCCGATGCGAACCCCCTCCACCGTTATGTGGGACTCGGACCGTGGCGCGTTCCGACCGCCATGGAAGCACATGGCCTCGGTCTTGTGCAGCGCCACGTCGAGTCCCAACTGCCGGATCCTACGAACGACTGTCGCAACCGCTTGCGTCGCCAGGTCAGCCGCCGCCTGGTGCGACTCTCCCTGCGCCAGGACGAGCGTGTCGTCAGCGTAACATACTACGCTGACGCCGTCAGGGAGGTCGCCGCGCAGCACCCAGTCGTATCCGATGTTCCACAGGGGCGGCCCCAAGACCGAACCCTGTGGGACACCGCACGACATCTCTCGCCGGTTCCACTCTCCCCGGTGACCGGGGTAGATGACGGCTCTGTCCGTCAGGTAGTCCTCGACTATGCGACGGAGGTAGGTCGGCACCCGGTGATACCGGAGTGCCTCCCTGATGCAACTCCAGGGCAGGGTGTTGAAGGCGTTGGTGATGTCCAAAGACACCGCCAAGACGACCCTGCCCCGGGATACCGCGTCCCCCGTCGTGAGGGCTCTCACGCGCATGACAGCATCCACCGTCGAGCGCCCCCTGCGGAAGCCAAACTGGCACTCCGCAAGATCCGGGCCCACCCGATTCAGGTGCCCGAAGAGGCGGTCTGCAATCACTCTTTCCAAGAGCTTGCCCACCTCGTCGAGCAGCACGATGGGCCGGAATGCGGACGGAGAGTCCGCAGGGCGCCCGGCTTTCTGGATCAGGACCAGCTTTCCCGTCTTCCAGCGAAGCGGAAACTGGCCCCTCTCCAGGCATGCGCTAAAGAGCCCCCCTAGTCGAGGCCCGAGAGTCTCCGAGGCCAGGACCCACGCTTTCCCTGGCAAGCCGTCGGGTCCTGGGGCGGTATTTTTGGCCTTGAGCCGTTGTACCGCCACTCTCAAGTCTACCTCGGTCACCTCTGGAGCGTCGTAGACGTCGTCGTCGCTGTGGTCCGCGTTTGCGCCAGCTTCAGGTTCCGTCGGAGACGGAGCCATGGGCGGGGGAGCGTGCTCCCCTCGCGATGGGAACAGGGCGCTCACCACGTCCTCCAGGAACTGAGGCTGGAGAATCTGCGTCAACGGGGGAGCCCAGGGGCGGAGCTTCTCTCGCACCCACTTGTAGGGGCGGCCCCATGGGTCCCCGTCCAGAGTCGCCAGCATCTCCTCCCGGGCCAGTTCCTTGGCCCGCCAGATCTCGTCTCGGAGGACGGCCTTCGCTGCCCTGTAACCCTCGTACAGCTCCGCCTCTACAGTCGCCGCATCCGGAGGTCGGGTGCGGCGCCTGCAGAACCTGGTGTACCGGCGTCGCGCCGCAACGCACGCTTCGCGCAGCGCTGCTAGCTCGCTCGACCACCAGTACAGCTGACGCCGGGCGCGTCCTTGCCGGACCCGGGGCATGGCCACGTCGCAGATCTCCGACATGGCCTCCCGGAACCACTCCGCCTCGTCGTTTATGTCGGCAGGCCTGTCCGGGGGTGACCCCCAGGCCTGCACGATCGAGGCTTCCAGGAATAGCTCCCGGTCCATCTGCTTCAGCGCCCATCGCGGACCACTCAGGTCCCGTCGGACCGGCGCGTCTGGGGTCTGGGTGGAGACGTCGAACCGGATATACCGGTGGTCGGAATAGGTCTCCACCTCCTCCATAACGCGCCAGTCGGTGACGCGCGGTGACAGGCTGGGGGTGGCGAACGTAACGTCCACCACCGACTCGCCCGTAAACCGCACGCACGTGGGGACAGAACCCCGGTTCTCGATCACCAGGCCCTGCGCACGGGCCCAGTGCTCGAGCATCCTGCCCCGCCTATAGTCCGTGGACCGGGAACCCCAAGCCGGACTCTTGGCGTTGAAGTCCCCGAGGACGAGGGCGGGGAGGGAACCGAGGGCGACGACGACGTCTCCCAGCTCCGTTAGGGAGTTCTGGAACTCGGCGAGAGTTCGGTTCGGGGAGAAATAAACGCCTACCACAGCGATCTCTCCGAACCGTGCTGCGACGATCCCACGCCCTCTCTTGACGCGATCGAGGGGCGGGGTACCGGCGGCGGCCGACGAAACGAGGGTCACCGAGCCGTCCAAGTCCGCCACCCAGTCGTTCCTGGGCAGGACAAAATACGGCTCGGCGACCACGGCGACGTTGATCAAGCACTGCGCCATGCTCTGGAGCAAAAGTTCCTGAGCAGCGGCGCAGTGGTTGATGTTCGCCTGGAGGAAGCGCAATGGGGCCATTAATCGGGATCCATTGCAGCCTCCTCCAGGGCCCCTCGCGGGGGTTCAGCCACGACGGCGACGGCGGTGGCAGTAGCGACGGCGGCGGCGGCGGCGGCGGTGGCGGTGACGACGGCGGCAGAGGGCCTACCTCTGCGCCTGGCTTTGGTGGGTGGGGCGCAGGACTTGCCCCCAGCCCGGTGATCGGCCGGCTTGCCAACCGCCTCACATGCGAAGCAGTGAGGCGGGGCGGAGCATGAGCCGGCCTTGTGACCGGGCTGACCGCAGCGGAAGCACCTATCGCTGCGGTCTACCTCCGAGGTGCACACGCATGCCGCATGGTTGCCCACTTGGCAGCGGAAGCACCTCAAGGGTCTGGGGTCCAGGACTTTCACCTGCGCAGACACCCAACCAACCAGGAGCCTTCGGCCCTCCTGGATCTTTTTGGCCGCCGGGACGGGGCAGCTAACCGTAATGGTTTGCCCCCCCGTGAAGCCAGGACGCAGGGCGCCCGCCCTCACCTGATCGGGAGGGCACCCCCCAGTCCTGGCTACGGCGGCCACCACTTCCTCGGCCGTCACGGAGTCATCCAGACCCAATATGCGCATGTCTGCGCGCTTGGTGGGTCTGGAGACTCGGGCCTCCTCCGCATTTAAGGACGCTCTGAGCCGTTCGGCCAGAGCGTCAGCGGTAGGGCCACTGTCCGCGCCGGGGATCTCTAACATCCGAGCCCCCGTCGCAGTGACCCGGTGACGGAGGCCACCGGTGATGCCGAGCTCCGTGATGTCTATCACCTGCCGCGCCTTCGCGAGCACGTCGCGGTACGACACGCCCCTCTTCACCGCGTCCGGCTGCAGTGTGATCACCACAGCCGCGGTCTTGGGGGCGCGCAATCGCGCCGCGGCGTCTCGCCGCCGCCGTCTTTCCCTACGCCGCGAGGACCTGGCTGCGCCAGCAGCCTTCCTCTTCTCCCCGGCCACTTGCCAGTTGGCGCCGGCCGGAGGAGTCTTTGGAGGAGGCTGCTGGGACGGCTGGTTCCCGGCCTGGGCCTTCTTCTTTTTGGCCGCCTGCTTCGGCCCCGCAGGTGTCGGGGTCGGAGGCGGCTTTGATGGGCCGGATTTCGGCTTGGCCGGGGCCGTTTTTGCCCTCGCAGGGGCCGCCGTCACTGGTGCCGTCCGCACCGTGGCCGTCTTCGCCTGAGGCGGCCTCGTCGTCGTCTGGGGAGGCTTGGACGCGGCCGCAGCCGCGTACGAAGTCGCCGCCAGCGGGGGTCGCAGCGCGCGGCTCTCCAATACGGAGAACCGCTGCTGGAAGGCGGCCAGCTCCTGTCGCACCAGGTCGAGAACCGAGTCCTCCGCTGGTGCGGGCCGGCCTTTCTCCTTTTGGCCCCGCGGCGGCGCATTCCGCTGGCCGGCTCCCCGGATTGCGGCCAGGTCCGCCTTGAGGGCGGCGTTCTCCCTCTGAAGAGCGTCTATGGCGGCAGTCAGGCGGGTGACCTCCGGCCGCAGATCGGACATGTCGTCCCTTGCAGCCGGTGCCCCGCCGTAAGTCCGCGCGGCCGCCTTGATGGAGGCCATGGCTTCGCCGATCGCGTCCTCCTTACTCTTCCGGTTGCGCTTCCGCGAGATGGTACGGATGGCAGCCGCCACGGCCTCTTCTAGTTTGGCCTCGCTCGGGGCCAGACCAGTGTTGGGCTCTCCAGAGGGAGGCCCCCTCCCCGAGGTCTTGCCTCGGCCTTTACCCCGCACACTAGTGGGGATCTTACGGGCCGAGACAAGCCCCTCCTCCGACGACGACTCATCGTCGCGGGGGCGCTTGAGGAACTCCTTCCTCCTGTCGGCGCCCCCCTCGTCGCTCCTCACTGCGCTTCCAGAGATCAAACTCTGGAAGCTCTCGGCGTCCGATGCCGAGTCGGTCTCCGACCCGAGCACCAGCGCCCCCTTCCTCCTCGGAGCGGCGCTCTGCGCTCGCTCAATGTTCGGTGCCGGTGAGGTGGACGTGCTGGACAAGTCCAGCGACTCCACCTCACGGGCACGTGAGCCTCCCTGGCTCGATGCGGCGACTGCCGGAAATCTGGGAAAAAAGTTGTTGCTGTCCCCCCCAGAGTACGGTGGGACTGACCGGACGTGTCCGGTGCGGGACTCCCCAGCTGCGGAGCAGCTGGGACCCGCCTGGGTATCTTTAACAAAAACCTTATCTGCCATTTATTTTTTACTTTTTTAGAGAGGTGAGTTCCTCTATCCCTACACCCCATTTCCCTCCCCTAGTTCACTTCACGGTTACGTCTAAAGATTAGACGCATACCGGAAGTGAACCTTTCCTCCCCCTTGGCCCAATCTCTGAGACCGGGCCCCGCGCCGCCTAGAAGCTCGAGCTAGCTGCTCGATCCTCCAGGCGGCGCGCATTTCCCCCGGTGTGTCACTCTTGGTCTGGTTTCTCCCTCTGGGCCCGTCCGGCATGAGGGCCTCTACCGGCATGGCCCCAGAGATCATCGAAACACGCAAGCCCCACCACGACGACAACGTGGGGACACAGTTGGTGGGGAGCATATTTCAAGCTTAGCCTACAACGTCATATTGCAGAATACAAAATATGTATATACAAATTTATATTATTGCGAAAATGCAGTGGCACTAGCATGATATTAATTGAGAGTTTAATAATGAAGAAAATAATACAAGGTGTCTCAAAAGAAAGTTCACATTTAAATCTTTTTTTAAAAGAAAAGTCTTAGCTTTATTGAAAAAATGTTTATTTTATATTGAAGTACACTGTTTGGGAATTTATTTTTTAAAAATAACATCGTCCAAATGTAAACCGTTGCGCTCTCGGCATTCATTTAGTCGGGCACTAAAATTGCCTATGACAGCTCGGCAGGTAGTCTCCGTGATGGCTGCCATTTCATGACGGATATTTTCTTTTAATTGTGCCAGGGAAGTCGGTTTATTAGCGTAAACTTTTGATTTGACATAACCCCACAGGAAAAAATCCATAGGCGTTAAATCGGGACTCCGTGGAGGCCAATTTATGTCACCTCGCCAGGAGATTAATTTGTTCGGAAAAATTTCTCGAACTCGAGGCAGAGATCTGTTGGACGTGTGTGAAGTTGCTCCATCCTGCTGGAACCATGTTCTTTGGTTGTAACCAGGAAAGTTTTGCAGTTGGGGTACGAAAAACTCGTCTAACATCTCCACATAACGCTCTGAATTCACTGTGAGTGTGCGTCCCCTTCCATCTTCAAAAATGTAAGGGCCGATAATTCCTCGCGCTGACATCGCTGCCCATACGGTGACTTTGGGTAAATGTAGCGGTTTCTGATGTTTTTGTTTTGAGTTGGTTGCACTCCAGTAACGACAATTTTGCTTGTTTACATGCCCATTCAGGTGAAAATGGGCTTCATCGGAAAACAAGATGTTGGTGAACGTTGGAAAGCGCTCAATCATCTGATTTACAAAGGCAAGCCTCTGACCAGCATCTTGAGGCTTCAGTTCTTGCACTAACTGAATTTTGTACGGGTGCAGCTTTAAATCTTTGTGTAAAATGCGGCATAATGAAGATCTGTGCACATTTAAAGCAACAGCACGCTTCCGAATCGAGAGGTTTGGATCATCTCGAATAGACTGAGTAACACTGTCCACGTTTTCGGCTGTTCTTGATGTTCTTTTGAGACACCTTGTAAAATCTAAGTAGGTACTGTAAAAACTATAGAAGAAATTCGCTGATACACTATCATCATCATCGTCTGCTTAGCCATTTCCCGACTAGTTTGGTGTCGGCTACCAGACTAACCGCATGCAGCTGAGTACTTGTGTATTACATGAAGCGACTGATTATTCGTACAAACGACTGTCACAGATGAACAAATGACAGTCGGGAGCTACAGCTTAACGTGCTTACCGAGGCGCGGAGGTATCTCGGTGTGGAGAGATAGTCACCCATCCACAGACCGACCTCGGCTAGCGTTAACCTTGTAGCCGACCCATGCGGCTATTATTATTTATTGTCGACCTCTCCACAATCAAAGTAAATCGCAAAAATAAATAGTAATCTTGGAGGAGTTCGTAGCTAAATAATAACAGTCACGTGAGATGATCTTCGAGAATAAGCAACGCTATCGAGGTTAGTCTATAGATGGGTGACCTTCTTAACATATGGACGTTTCCTCCGTGCCTGTGTATATGACACCAGCTGTGCCAAAAGGTACCGTGCTAGACAGCTCCATGATTATGGAAGTTAAATAGGCAGCCCTGCTTGTAAAACACTGGTACTCAGCTGCACCCAGTTAGATGGGAAGCCGACACCAACATAGTTAGGCAGACAACTTGGAGTTAATTTTTAAGTGTCAATTTGTATAAAACTGCCCATTAAGTATCTAATGTAGGTATAGATTGCTAAAGAAATTATGGTTCATATAACACTTAAAAATAATTTTATTCCAAATACTACGGTGTCAGTTACCGCTCTCTAGGAAACCGCGCCATTTTGTTTACATAGACAACGTTCTAGTGACGTCATTCACCGCTGTATTACGGCCGTTTTTTGACGGCACCGCTATTCTAGGAAACCAAAGCTTACAGCTTTGGTTTCCTAGGAAAGCGGTGCCGTCATATGGCGGCCGTAATATTACGGACGCAAAAAGGCGGGCGTCTTTACGGTGACGACATGTGGAAAGTTCCACGGCCGTTTTAACACAGTCTGTTTCATCGCTATCAATGAAACGTTCACGAAACCATCTGTCACCGACAAGACGGCCGTCATGCAAATGGCGGCACCGCTTTTTGACGTTACGGTGTTAGTTACCGCTCTCTAGGAAACCGCACCATTTTGTTTAGATAGACAACGTTCTAGTGACGTCATTCACCGCTGTATTACGGCCGCTATATGACGGCACCGCTATCCTAGGAAAACAAAGCTTTACAGTCATTAATTGATGTCCGTAAGGATTGAGGAGCCACATCAGATTTTTTAAATCTGATTTCACCATTATTTAGCAGCAATGTAGCTTATTTTGCAGGCCGAATTCTAGATTTAGCAGCAAAATATATCACTAGTTATTTTAATGCAAAAGTGGCTCCTCAATCTAAACGTCTGAATTGAGGAGCCACCTGGAACTCGTTAAGTAATAGATGAATATTTATGAAAATCATTTAGCAGTAATTTTGCATATTACCGTCTAAAAATTTAGCTTCTGTAGCGCTAAAATGTAAGAAATTACAATACTTTTACTATGGCTCCTCAATCTAAACTCAAGAGGTGAATTTCTATTGGATGTGAGCGATCAATTAATATATTCGACATAATGATCATTTAGCAGGTGTTGTGTTTGTTTTTGCAGTATAGGAATAAAATAGTAAAACACAGTAAATTTTGTATATGAACGCATTTTCTTTGGCTCCTCAATCCTGATGTTCTAATTATATATGTTTGACTGTAGCCACCTGAGATCTCAACGGAATCTAAAGCCAGAGATACTACTATTTAGCAGAAATGTCTGCTAAATATATCTGCACAGTTCAGCAATGTATATATTTTGGATTCTCAAAAAACAATATTTAACTATTTTCTTGTAAATTTAATGTGTAGGGTGACCACATTTTGGGAGTACCAACAAATTAATATTTCACTTACGTTCCCAGAATAATATTTATTTAGTAACAAAACATTCATCAGCGGTGAAGTATTCTCGTTTGTACATGAATAATGTTCATGTACGAAATAACTAATTAACTGAAAAATAAAATTGACAACAACAAAACAACCAAACTGTGTGTTAATATAGTCTATCAAACATAGTTTCATATGAACTGAATGGTTGTACTATGCGAACTATTATGTATTACCTCAAGGTTTTTGTTGCACAAATTGAGTCTGAATTATAATCGTTAAATAGAGTAAGAATATTAATCATTTATTAAGCCAAAGTTGGAGAGTTTTGGAACACTCCGTCTGCACCATAAGAGGATTGAGTGTTCTAAATAAACCTAAATAAATAGCTAAAATAAATTGAATATTTGTGAATAGTTTTCAAAAATTCAATACAATTATTCCACATAAAAATGTTAATGTTATGTTACTATATATGTTGAAACATGAGTTACAGTATTTTCTCAAACTAGCAGATTGATTGTTCTAGATAACTGACCATGACTTTCTCACCATAGGTTTCACGATTTTTTTATCTTCACCATGAAGTTTTCACAATTATTTCTTAAATTCTTTCTTGATTTCGTAAAAATATATTTAACTTTTAAAAAGGAGCACTCAATCCACACGCACACATATAATCTGTTATGAAAATATAAATTTAATAAATTACTTATCCTGGTTTCATTAATACGAGTATAATATGGTCACCCTACACACTGAATTTACAAGAAAATAGTTAAGTATTGTTTTTCAGAATCCAAAATATATACATTGCTGAACTGTGCAGATACATTTAGCAGACATTTCTGCTAAATGTTAGTATCTCTGGCTTTATATTCCGTTGAGATCTCAGGTGGCTACAGTCAAACATATATAATTAGAACGTCAGGATTGAGGAGCCAAAGAAAATGCGTTTGTTATATCTTTTAAATTTTTTGCACAATATTTTGAATTATTTAAATAATATTAAAACTCTTTGATCCCAGAAGCTGATTCGGTTGTGATTCTTATCATAAAATCATTGTTAAAACCACTGTTATACTATGTATATAGCAATATTTAAATGCATAATATTGATACATTAAAAACAGTCTAGTTAAGCAACATTGTAAACCTCGTTAGCAACAGTTTGGTGGCGCCACTCATAATTCCAAATACATGTCTTTTTCCAAGTAAAACGGCTTAGTGAGTCGCCTCAGTTTTTTTGTAAGACTTACTTAATTGGTTTTCGTAGAATCTTGTGCAGAATTCTAAGAAAACTAATTAAGAATCTCGGAATCTTCAACTGTTAGTTTTTGTACTCACTACGACTTATGGAAAGTTCCACGGCCGTTTTAACACAGTCTGTTTCATCGCTATCAATGAAACGTTCACGAAACCATCTGTCACCGACAAGACGGCCGTCATGCAAATGGCGGCACCGCTTTTTGACGTTACGGTGTTAGTTACCGCTCTCTAGGAAACCGCACCATTTTGTTTAGATAGACAACGTTCTAGTGACGTCATTCACCGCTGTATTACGGCCGCTATATGACGGCACCGCTATCGGTACAAAAACTAACAGTTGAAGATTCCGAGATTCTTAATTAGTTTTCTTAGAATTCTGCACAAGATTCTACGAAAACCAATTAAGTAAGTCTTACAAAAAAACTGAGGCGACTCACTAAGCCGTTTTACTTGGAAAAAGACATGTATTTGGAATTATGAGTGGCGCCACCAAACTGTTGCTAACGAGGTTTACAATGTTGCTTAACTAGACTGTTTTTAATGTATCAATATTATGCATTTAAATATTGCTATATACATAGTATAACAGTGGTTTTAACAATGATTTTATGATAAGAATCACAACCGAATCAGCTTCTGGGATCAAAGAGTTTTAATATTATTTAAATAATTCAAAATATTGTGCAAAAAATTTAAAAGATATAACAAACGCATTTTCTTTGGCTCCTCAATCCTGACGTTCTAATTATATATGTTTGACTGTAGCCACCTGAGATCTCAACGGAATATAAAGCCAGAGATACTAACATTTAGCAGAAATGTCTGCTAAATGTATCTGCACAGTTCAGCAATGTATATATTTTGGATTCTGAAAAACAATACTTAACTATTTTCTTGTAAATTCAGTGTGTAGGGTGACCATATTATACTCGTATTAATGAAACCAGGATAAGTAATTTATTAAATTTATATTTTCATAACAGATTATATGTGTGCGTGTGGATTGAGTGCTCCTTTTTAAAAGTTAAATATATTTTTACGAAATCAAGAAAGAATTTAAGAAATAATTGTGAAAACTTCATGGTGAAGATAAAAAAATCGTGAAACCTATGGTGAGAAAGTCATGGTCAGTTATCTAGAACAATCAATCTGCTAGTTTGAGAAAATACTGTAACTCATGTTTCAACATATATAGTAACATAACATTAACATTTTTATGTGGAATAATTGTATTGAATTTTTGAAAACTATTCACAAATATTCAATTTATTTTAGCTATTTATTTAGGTTTATTTAGAACACTCAATCCTCTTATGGTGCAGACGGAGTGTTCCAAAACTCTCCAACTTTGGCTTAATAAATGATTAATATTCTTACTCTATTTAACGATTATAATTCAGACTCAATTTGTGCAACAAAAACCTTGAGGTAATACATAATAGTTCGCATAGTACAACCATTCAGTTCATATGAAACTATGTTTGATAGACTATATTAACACACAGTTTGGTTGTTTTGTTGTTGTCAATTTTATTTTTCAGTTAATTAGTTATTTCGTACATGAACATTATTCATGTACAAACGAGAATACTTCACCGCTGATGAATGTTTTGTTACTAAATAAATATTATTCTGGGAACGTAAGTGAAATATTAATTTGTTGGTACTCCCAAAATGTGGTCACCCTACACATTAAATTTACAAGAAAATAGTTAAATATTGTTTTTTGAGAATCCAAAATATATACATTGCTGAACTGTGCAGATATATTTAGCAGACATTTCTGCTAAATAGTAGTATCTCTGGCTTTAGATTCCGTTGAGATCTCAGGTGGCTACAGTCAAACATATATAATTAGAACATCAGGATTGAGGAGCCAAAGAAAATGCGTTCATATACAAAATTTACTGTGTTTTACTATTTTATTCCTATACTGCAAAAACAAACACAACACCTGCTAAATGATCATTATGTCGAATATATTAATTGATCGCTCACATCCAATAGAAATTCACCTCTTGAGTTTAGATTGAGGAGCCATAGTAAAAGTATTGTAATTTCTTACATTTTAGCGCTACAGAAGCTAAATTTTTAGACGGTAATATGCAAAATTACTGCTAAATGATTTTCATAAATATTCATCTATTACTTAACGAGTTCCAGGTGGCTCCTCAATTCAGACGTTTAGATTGAGGAGCCACTTTTGCATTAAAATAACTAGTGATATATTTTGCTGCTAAATCTAGAATTCGGCCTGCAAAATAAGCTACATTGCTGCTAAATAATGGTGAGATCATATTTAAACAATCTGATGTGGCTCCTCAATCCTTACGGACATATTAATTGAAGTTCCAAATTCAAAGCGCGGAATAAAATTGTTTTGAATTTAATGACAACGCGCTGACTGCTATTATGTTTATATGATTATGCATTGGCATTATGTCTGTTTTAAGACATGTTTTCGTGCATGTGGCTTGAAAAATTGCAGTAAATAAAATTAAATGGACAAACTCCGGTGTATATATACAACGTGTAATTTAAAGGGACCAAGTACACGGTTTCTTTTGTTAATAACAAACAATAATCATGGGTTTTGTAATCCTATGTCTACATTTGTGGAACTTGTTAGAAATTTTAATACATTGATACCAGATACCGAATTTTTCAAATTAAGAAGAACGAAGAGAATCACCGTATTATTGGTAAGTGACGTGGAAAGTTATTGACCCTCGTAGTGCTGTGACAAGTTTGTTATGATTGGTATTCAAGAAACATATGAAACCGATAATTTGGTATCAATTCTTTGAGTCACTTATATCACTTCTAACTCACTCACTTCTTCTTCTTATATTACTTTGAGATGAATCTATGCATAAAGACATCATAATATTGTCTTCAGCCCTTTTGGATAGGTTTCCGTTACACGTTGTATAACCATGGTAGATTTTACCTATTTACTGATTAGAAAATACTTATGAACCAGAAATTTCAGTAGTAGGTACACATTTTCCAAATACAATTAAACTTCTTCCCTATTAATTATAGTACTTTCAATACTTTAAGGCAAACTTGCTGTCTCCATTCCTTTATCAGCTCTGCTTTCGCAGGTCTCTGGAAGAATTTGGTTTGAAATAAGCAGTTCCTTTGCTCTAATATTGTTATTATGCATTATTTAACGGTTTCCCTGAAATAAATAACAATAAGAAGCAATTTTTATAAAACCATGTATATGCAGGTAAAGTCTGTGCCGATCGTAATATTGCCATTTTATTCTCATGCATCATTCATATTAAAAGTTAAAACAGGTCTTTGACTTCATAACTTACTCTCCAGATACATAAAATATATAGCTGCTGGGGATCATTAAATCAAGACTTAAGCTTACTTCCAGGTTAGCGTGCTTCATCTTCGTTAACATAATCGCTTACCATCGAGTTAGATGATGGACAAAGGCGAGCCTATCAACAATATTAAAAAATTACACTCACAATATTTTATTAATAGCCTTTTTACTTACACTATTTTCCATTTACTCCAAAAATTACACTGGCGTTCATGTAAATGTAATGGGTGCTATTACAGTTTTCACACCTGTGATGCAATTATGCTGTTAGATAATATTTCATCCTTAAGTGCCGAGGCTGCCTACATATATTTAGCAAATGGAGAACAGGAACACTGCATACTCGTTTACGGTAATTGCGGCTTGTTTTTTATCTGCCCGACTTGGAAAGAAGTAGACCGACTTCATTAGTTCCTTTATTCCATATATTAAATGGCTAGATCGAAGACTTCACATTCCACAATTCTATAAACCTGTCTAGTTTTTCTTACTATGCTAGGGTCGATTTGCAGTATAAACGGAAGAGAAATACCGGTATTTTAAATATTCGAGAGAATTAAACGTAGATTTTAGTCGGACACTGATTTTGGCGGTAGCTTATAATTCCTACTCATGGTTGTGTAGCCGACTTTATGCTAAACTGCGATTCTTTCCTGCGATCATTATACTAAACGATAAGTAGTATTTTTATTTATTTATTAATGTAAAATATGACACTTAAAAGAGAAAAGAAAAACGAATACAGACAAAACAGAAAGTGCGAAAGGCACCATTTACTTCATATCAAAATTGTTTCATACCAAAAATCAAATATTGAATGTTTAAATATTAGACATCCGTACTTAGGTATTCAGCGTATCACAAAATTGTTGTAAAACTGACATGTAAACGTTTTCTTAGGTACAGACGCCAGCACATCAAGCTACAACAATCTGTCAAATTTCTTTAATAGATTTTCAACTTTATTCTTAAAGAAATTAGGTTCAAGGTTGATTGGGAAAATTTGACACTTTCGGGTAGCTTCATGTGGTGGCATCTGTACAAAATATCCGAGTTGGGCAGTGGTAAAGCGATTGACTGCTTTATAGCCCACTAATGGTTGTTCCTTGTCTAGGTGTTTCTAAAAAAGTTCTCATAATATAGGAAGAATTACTCTACATCTAAATCGATACATTGCTTTTTTTTAATTGTACCTTAACCTCATAATGTCTGTGTCTCAGTAAGTTGAGACTGATGTACCAAGAGGAATCTATTCCATCATCTTTCTCATCTTCACCCAAACTTCTTTATCTTAATGATCCTAGAGTAAACTATTTGATTTCATTCAGTCCGTAGAATTATAAATTTAGATAAGTTTTATGAACTTTTATCATCTTCTTCATCCGAATCTGCTAAAACTATTTTTATGTCATGCAATCGAACATTGACCATTGAGAATTTCAGAATATTTATTGGAATGCGAATTCCCAGTAACACTGCATAATTTGTAAGGATACTGAAGCAAACTTTATAGACTTTAACAGTTTATTTGTTTTTTTTTTTCTGTGAAATATTATAAAGTGTTCAAGTATACAATACATTAAAAAAGTTACAAATCAGCTGTGATTCTGTGACAGTATACAGTATGTTAACTAACAGAGGGCATTCCCGTTAACTCGCAATAGTATAGCATCCATACATGCTAAAAAAATATTACCATTCGAAAACAAAATGTATTTTTTTTTAATATTAAAATATTCACAAAATGCTGATTGGTGTTATATATAAATGATATTAATACGTTAAGTACAACCATTCTAAATCTTTATATTAGTTGTCATACTCCTATTTGCAGCTGATATAAAATATTAGCTTTCATACTCAAATAAAAAAATAACATTCGATTAATTTCAATGCATTATGGTCCAAGTGCGACCACTTGGTGACTACTAGTACCTACCCGAGTCCACGGCGCGTCGCGTTCCACGCGCACCTCAAAGAGTAGTCAGTTTCGTAGACGATACCCGGTTGGACCAATGTCTGCCGGAATTTCGGGAGTGTTCTAACGAGATACCGCAGCCCCGGAACGCAACGGCAACTGAGGGAACCGGTTGAGTTGTTAGTCAGTAGGAGTCTGTCACTCCCTTTCGGCAGGATGAGTCGTTTGAAGACTTTCCATCGAAAAAAAAAGGGCGACCAGTATTATCCATAAATTACTCAGCCCGCTATTGATCACCATTATGATCAATATTCAGTTAAGGTTGGATACCTTAGTAAAATATATATTTAGTGCAATGCTTCTTTTTGTTATGTTTCCCGATCCTATGTGACTTTCGTCCACAGCGTCTCTAACGGCTTAAGTGATAGATAGATAGAATATACTTTATTGTACACCAAAATTTAAACACACCTATTTAACAATATTGCTTATTCTATGGTAACAATGGCAGTCTTATCGCTGAAAGCGATATCTTCCAGACAACCTTTGGAAGGACTTTAAAAACTTTAATTAAAGTGGGGAGGGCTCAATTTATGTCAATATATCTTACTCACCTTTTCCAAACTATGTTGGGTTCGACTGCTTATGTAAACAAATCGGCTGTCTATCTGAGCTTTACAACTCTATAATAGTTTCGGGCTTCTGAGTACTCGTAAAGACTCTAGTGATAGCCAGAATCAACAGCTCAATCTGCTTTTTGAGGCGTGCGAGTATCTCGGCCACCCAAGCGTAGATTTACTTTAATTTAAACATCGGCTGCTAGTAATAAGCTATGAGCTTCCTATATCATACCTATATTAATTTAATCATAGTAAAACTTCATTACGTGAACCCGGAAGCCACTGTGGTTACCTATGTAAGTTTTATTTTGTATATTTTATTAGGATAACCGAATTGCAATATTGTGTGTAACAGAAACTATTTTATTTGCTAACAAATTCTTTTTGTAGTAGGCAATCGCGTAATTGATAAAGGCGCTGTTTTTAATCATGTTTAAAATCAAACTCACTTGTACCAATCAAATCCATCCATGGACAGACCTCGCCAAGCTTTGCTTAAATTTGGAGATCGACCCATACGGCTGCTATTATTTAGCAGCATTATATTTGCATTTCTTTATGTTGTAAAGATAGTTGCTGAAGAGCTGGATAAGCATAATATAAGCTAATTGAATGTCGTTGAAAATCCTTTTCACGCCATCGAAGCCGCGGGCAGAAGTTAGAAACGTATTCTATAAATATAAAATTACTTCAGTCATCGACACACAATTACTTTTATACTAGCTGACCCGGCAAACTTCGTACCGCCTCAGAATTGATAAATAAAAAAGCTGAACTATAATTGCAGAATGCTAACCTAGAAAGGTAACCAACGGAACCCTATATACTCCAATGTCTGTCTATCCATCAGCGGGTCGTAACTCATAAAACATCTAAAGTAAGCAGATGCAATTTTAGCAGAGTGTAGTGTGATTCTATTTTAAATTTAAAAGGTGGCCAAGAGCGAGTGGGCCGCGCACACTACTAAATAACTAAAAGTTCTATTTAATAATATTTGCGCAACAACAATTTAATAGAACATGTTAATTGTCGACCTGTTTTCCTGCCCCATTTGGCATCAAAACTATATTAAAATCATTACTGACAGATTTAGATTGCGTAAAAATGCCGTAAAACGTAGTAATACGACTTAATAGGAATAAAGTAATAGCGACGCCATTTTGCATCCAAACGCCAACTTTTCCGCAACAACGTTAATTTATTTTTAATTTTCTACGATATGAAGCCGTTCCAAGAAATGAGGTCGTGTTTCTATTATTTTTTATTGTTATGATTTATTGATGGCTTAATTTTGATTTCATTATGTTTGTAATGGATTTAAATTTTTGAAGATCGAAAATGAAGATTTGGTTCTTTTAGTCTAGGTCCAAATATCCTCGTAATAGACAAGTACTCAGCTGAATTGGGTGAGACTGGAAGCCAAACCCAACAAGGTTGGGAAAAGGTTGAGCAGATGACGATAAATTGATTCAGTTTCCGCATCCCTAAAAGCCAAATTTTTGTGCAGAATCGTACCTCTGTATACGCCTCTGTAACTTTTCAACGGATTACATAAAAGCATAATAATGAAAAAGTAATTTTTAAAGCCACTTTTGGTTCAAAACCGAGTGAGCAACTGTTTATTTTTTTTTTAATAAAACACTAAATACATAGCTGTATAATTATTAAAAAAATAGACAATTTGAAAATTTCTTCAAAAATCTTAACTGTGAAATCTTTTTTTATACCTCCGCGTCACAATCAGTAAGATTTAGTGTTGCCCAAACGAGAGTCTCAGAACAATGTAACAGACTCTGTTACATTGTTCTGAGATCTCAACTACCGTTTAATAAATAGCAATAGGATAATCGCTAATTGCAAGACTCTTGCGAGACTCTCGTTTGGGCAACACTAGTAAGATTGCGATTCCAGCGCGTTTAATTTGCTCTGAACTGAAAACGAGGATAAGGTGACTTGCTAGAAAAGCGTACAGCTAACAAGTAAGGACAAAAAAGAGAGAACGATCTTAGCATTCGTATAATAAATCGATTACTATAGACGTGGGGCTCGCGTGCCACGCTTGTTCCATGTGGACGCATGCAAAACTAACGCCGACGGGGCACGAGTGCCTCTACGTCGCGTCGTCTCGTGGAAACACACACGTAATAAACATCGATATTTTCTCCCTTTCTAGTAAAAAATTAACAACACTCGCTATCAGTGCATTAACATCTAAATTTCAATAAATATGTATCAAACTAAAAATTTTATAAATTCGGTTTCCACTCTAATTGCTATTGATTAATCCGTGGAAAATATTGTAGGTCATGTTTACTTATACATTTTAAGAAATAAGAATATTAATGTATCATCATCTTTACCGGTAACTGTTCATTGTCTCTAATAAATAAATAAAAAATTGCTGCTCTCTTCTCTTGCTCTGACCGTCTCTGCTTCAATAGAAAAGTATTTCTAAGTTTCCGTTATCATTAAACACGCGCTGAATACTGTAGTTATCTTTAAAATGACCTTACTTTATAAACCATCCATAATTATAATAACGATCAAATTGATTCAAAAATCTAAAATACCATCAGAACCTTCGCTGTACCTATCAGTATAAAGAAAACGATACCTTCTTCTATCCTTATTACTCGGCGTTCTCAAAGGAATACTTCGATAAAGATAACCTAACATCGGCACTTATCACGATTCCAGGAATCGATACGATAATCGGTATTCGGTAGTAAATAGCTTAGTACCGAATTATGCAACAAATATTGGAGGGTAGTCTTGTGATGAGAAAAGATTAGGGGAGAAAAGATAAGAGATAGTTTAGTTGCGTTTGTGTCAAAACGATTCTGCTGTTTATTTTGGCTGTAGAAGCTCGTGGATGCTCCTCAGCCTTTTCCCAACTACATTGGTGTCGGCTTCCATATTTTAATTGGAACGACTGCATATCTGACCTCCACAACCTAGCAGCTGAGTAAAATGCTTTACCCCTTGGCAAGACTGGTGTCAGATTTCCTGGCTTCTGAACACCCGTAACGATTGTCAAAGATGATCAAATGACAGTCGGGACTAATGGCTTAACGTGTTTTCCAAGGCACGGAGGAAACGGGAAACGAGGTTCTGTTGGTCCGAGCTAATCTCTGGATTTTTTTAAATTGATTTTCAAAGGACTTTCACCAGAAGATATAGGTTATAGGGCTATTAATTATGAGCTAGGCTAGGCTATACTTTTTATCTCAGAATTCCCACGGCATTGAGATTTACGCGAGAAATATCCCCACACGACCAAAGTCGCGGGCACAAGCAGTCAACAATACTATTTTTCAAAGGGCACAATGCTCTAAATTTGCCTTTCTGTGATAATGTTAGCACCCCACTAATAATTGTACAATAATAATACAGTAATACCGTACTAATTCATTTCCAAATTTACCTAGTTGCAAGTTAGTCCCACAAACAAGTATCAAGGAGAATCTATAGTACTACGTCATTGGGGCAGTTATGTCGTGAGCTTACTGCCGAATTATGCAATACAAGTTACGAGTAGAATGGGGAAACCATTACTGGGTCATTCGTTTGAGTATCGATGTTGGTCGGGATATGCCGAATTGAGTGTGAGCCGTTTTGTTCAGGATTGTTTGCGGTTTGTTTGCCGTTCGCCTCTGTTCCTATTTATTTAGGCAAATTAATGCCTTTTTCAATCTCTAACAGCCCAGCCAGTCATTCAAGGGTAGCAGGCACAATAATACTCGTAATAAAAATCATTACTGCAAATATCATTTAAAAAATCAATCATCAGTTGATGGCGACTAAGCGATGATGGAACTAATATACACCAACCTACAAACTTTACCGTACCCTTATGTATGTTGCATATTTAGGAATTCATTTAAGAAAGACTATAATGTATACACACACTTTGGTAAGTCGTTGATTACGATAAAAAGTACAGTTTGTATAAAAAATATAATTATGCTGTATAAGAATAGCAAATTAACCTAAATTTCATTTAAAAATGTGTACTGACTTTAGTTAACTAAAATATAGTATTTATGAAATTAATTAACAAATTAATTAATTAAAAACCCGACCAGTGCGAGTAGGATTACTAGACCTATCAATACTTTATTAGTTCCTGTCTACTCTTTTTGCTTAGAAAATTGTAAGTCATTGTATATTTACAGAGCTAAAAAAAATATTGTATTCTCCCAGGCATAAAGCTCTAAAGTTAACTATAGTTTTATATTATTGTAGAATAGTAATCACAATAATAGCGAAGATAAATTTGTTATTACCAGTGCTTGCACAATTGCACATATTTTCCCATTATAAAACAAAGCCATGTTTCATTGTTATTTACGACACGTTCAGTCCAATTATTTCTTTCACGTGTTAATCTAACTTCACTAGAATCGACACGGTATCGATATATTTTTCTCATGTGAGATGGTTCGTCTTGCCATCATTATAAATTTTAAATTGTTCCTTCTACTAAATTTTCAAGTCTCGTTCATGACCCTACTGACTTCTCGAAACGAACTGATCAACAGTTAGCGTGACTGGAAAGATGCGTCATAATTTGCCTAAAGACATTGCCATCCAACCTGCTAATGCTGCCTGTCTTTTGAGCACATTTTCCGATAACAGCGATGTAGCTAGTACTTTGATGGTTTTGTAGAAATGAATGGATAAAATCAATATTACCTGTATTATTTACAAGTAACAGATGGAATTTGCTTCCCAATATTTCAGTTTCATTTCTATCTATTAAATTACACATTTATTTAGGTATTTCAATGAGTGATTTGACATTCACTTTTGTTTATTACAGGAGAAAATATTTGGCTAGAAAAATATAAATATTTTTTTTTTTTTAATTTAATTCTGTTTTCGATACCTGTTTTATTTGTCCACCATCTTACCTGATAGTAAGCGATGATGTGGTCGAAGATGAAGCACGCTTGCCAAGAAGTATACTATTTACTCTTGATTTAAAGACCCCTGGATAGGATATACACTAAAGAAACAAAATTGGCCAAGTGCGAGTTGGACTCGCCCATGAAGGGTTCCGTAGTAACTATAATAAATATAATATACTTAATATATTTATATGAAAAAAAACCTTACAAATTTTTTAAAACTTGCTTATTTACAATTTTTACAACTACGCCAAATAACTTTGTTTTTCATAGTATTTGTATGAATTACAAAGTTATAATTTGCGGTTTTAGAAAATATACTGTATCTCAAAAACTGCTGACTTGATCTCGTTCAAACCAATTTTGGTTGAAAGGTTACATTAAGATCTATAACATATGGTTTTTTTAGATTTTTCACTTCATTATTATAGAAGTTAGAGGGGGGGGACACACATTTTACCACTTTGGAAGCGTATATCTATTAAACGATTAACTTCATGAAAAAGTAATTTTAGAAACCTTAATGTCATTTTTAAATACCTGTCTATAGATACCACACACGTATAGGTTTCATGAAAGAAAATATTTTCTGTGTCAGTTCCATGTATGGGGAGCCCCATTTATTTTAAATATTTTTTAAATTTTCTCTTATAATCGGAAAGCGGTTCACAGAATACATCTATCTAAGAAGTTTTACATGTATGGTCCTAATAGTTTCGGAATAAAATGGCTGTGACACGGACGGACGGACAGACAGACAGACGGACAGACATGTCGAAACTATAAGGGTTCCGTTTTTTGCCATTCGGCTACGGAACCCTAAAAAACCAACCAAAACATGTGTTACTACACCTGGAAAACATTGGGCAACTGCTCATTGTTCTAAGAGTGTTGAGTCAGGAGACTTACTTCGCTGTGTGAAATTAGACCTCGGTGGTATTCCGAACAAAACTAATGTTTGTTGCAGAAAGTATCCTAATTGGACCTGCCAGCCTGTACTGTTAGGTGATATTATTAAAAAAGTTTTAAGAAACGATTTACGCTATTTACACTAAGTTATTTTTTGATGCAGGCGTAACTGTTGGTAAATATTTTGGGATATTATAGATTAAAAATAATGATCGATATCTTAATAACTAAAGTAAATTAATCTTAATTATTAAAGTTACTAAAGTTGTAATCTATATATGAGATACACTGATATAAATGACAACAGTCAATCAGTCTTCCGATCTGGCTTTTTAATGAATTCAAGTATCGTGCATCGTGCATCGACTCTATAGTAAATGATATAAGGACATGATTCTAATGGTCAAAGCTCTATAGCTTTGACCATTAGAATCATGTCCTTATAAAGGTTTCTGAAAACAACGTAAATGTCATCATCTCGTCTGTTTGATTTGACAGGTACCTTTGAAATGAAATACCTCATTATTTTTTGTAGTTTAGTGGTTGCACTTATGTTGGACCAGGAACTCCAGGGCAACTGAACAAAAAAGGTGGGTTTATTAGTAGGAGTTTGAGAGCGGGAGGAGTCATTTAATCGTATTTCCAATGAAAAGCAAACTAATGTAACTACCAGTTAGATGATTCAAAATCATTACCAGTCCTTAAATTACTATACATTTTAAACCAAGCCCACCAGCGATATCCCACTAGTAAACTTTCTCAAAATATTATTATTTTCGTTAAGTATGATTTAGCCCCAGAATTTCGTATAATAAGGCGAGGAACATACCGGCACAAATTGACGCGCCACAACTCACAATTTACACGTATTTCTGGCTGTCAGAACTTGATGAATGTGATGAGTTTTCCAGTGTTATTGTAGAAGTATTTTTCTTTTTAGTATTTGTTTTATTTGACCTTTTTTAGAAAGAAAATAAATTGTGTCATCGCTCTAGTTTTTTTGGGTTTTGTTTGAAAAATACATTATATAATTTCGTATTATGTCACGAATGAGTTTATACATAATGTTCTATTTTTACACAATCAACAATGGTTCGCGTTCCGTAAAGTTTTAAGTTCGGCTTCGCGATAACTGCCAAATGTTTGCACTATTTGGACAGGTCCATACAAATCTGTCTATAATTCCTCATAAGAACAGGACTGACCATTATCTATTTTGTTTTTTTTTTTTTTAATAAAATAAATCCTAGTTTTCAAGATACTTTGACCTCTGAGTTTGTTTCAATTTTGCTTCTCAGGGTAATAACCATAGATAAAATAAATAAGTAGATTTGGTCAACAGACGAAATTATATCGGAACCGTGTGTCTCCAGTTAGGCGCTGGGCGGGGCAACAACTACACATGCAGTTTAATAAAATCAATAGATACGCACTCGCGCACACACCCGCATTTCTTAAATCAGAACGTACTATACAATCAATAATAAACCTTATTCCGTCAAACACAGCGTGTATTTACCATGCACCGTAGAATTTACCCACACAAAAACATCGGTCGCTATCGTTGTGCTGTGCAAAAGCAATTTATTTTACATATACGCTAGTGATTCACTAAATCGGAAAGTTATCGATTCTTCCATTTATTATTGTACAATTTTTTTTGGGCACCTGAAAATGAACCAAATAAAAAATGGCATGTCCAGAAAATATTACAATAACAATAAACATATTATTAAGAACATAACATTACATAATTATTATTAAGTACTACCTACTAAGTATTAAGGGCTACCCTGGCGCTTTCGACTTAAATCTTAATATTTAATTATCATAGTGATAGGTCAAATAGAAGTCGATGTTAACTTACATTACGCTCTTGATCGGAACATACCAGCCGTATAGGTTGTATAGAATCCTGAAAAGTTGAATGACTGATTTTATGAATACCCTAAATCATGAGAATAGCTTTCAGTAATAAAATAAAATTTAACACACTTCTGCAAATATCAGTTGTACTCTTAATTTTGGAATTGTCCATTCAAAAAGCCTGCGACTTTTCTTTAGAGACTAGAACATTTCTGCGTTGAAGTGAACCGAGCATATGGTGCTATTTTTTGTAGGGTACCAGTTAGGTGGCATGCCTGTGGCATCAATCCATTCCTTTTTTATGTTACCATCTTTTGGGAAGCTGAAAAGTACGAAAAACATTTATTTATCATTTACATACATCCTAAGCTACTTCTAAACGTCACCATATAATAAGCATCGCAATAATTACGTAACACACTATAAATCAAGATCGAATGATTTTGACGTATATTGCTAATCCATTGCTTCATATGTTCGAAATATTGGTCTGCTCAACAACGTAAATACCGCAGTGAGTATTGTTGATTTAGCATAATGAAACCGATTCCTACTGTAAGTGTGTTACGCAACTATTACCTGCGGGGTATAGTAGGTTATAATAGGTTTTTGTTATAAGAAAAATCCTAGTTAGTAGAGAAATTGTTAAATATATGAAAACAAACACACATCCATGCATAACAAATAAATAGCATGAATATATTGACTTATTTTAAGCTTAATTCACAAATATATTATCTGAACCATGCCGATTATTATAACGCATTCGAAGCTTCAATGGAAGCAAAATACAAAAACCATAAAAAATAAAGAAACAGCATGAGGATAAGGCATAACATACGATAATTCTAAACCGAAAAACACCACCGATTATTAACTTAAATTAAAGTAACTTACTTTACGAATATTGGTTACGCATTTCTCTACTACTCTGTAAAAAAAATCAAAATAAGTAAAAAAACATTATTTACATCGATCTTCCAACCGGGCTAAAACGGTTGACAGATTGAAAAATAAACTATTGTAGCGACGGCGACGTCGGAACTCCTTACGCATGCTGCGGGCGTAAAATAAATTGTTTATTTTTTTTTACTTTTTTGTACACTTGACTTTTCAACGTATTTTTATTTCTGTCATCTCATGTAAAATAAAAGTTAAACATATTTTCTTAGAGGTTTCCGTATTTTATAAAAAACTTTTTACCAAAAAATTACACCAAGTCAGGATCTGATGATGGGACATCATCAGATACTGACTTGGTGACAATGGGACCAATTTCAAAGTATACCCTTTCAAACAAAAAAAGCATTTTTTAAATCGGTTCAGCCGTCTCCGAGTAATCGGTGATCATACATAAAAAAATAATAATAATATACGCGTCGAATTGATAACCTCCTCTTTTTTATGTCATCGGTTGAAAAACCCCTAAACTATAATAGCAATATTTCATTTGTCAATCGACATTGCTGTCGATAGCTTACGTTAGTGGATCTGCACAAGCACATCACTAATTCGTCGCAAGAAGTGGCGGCCTCACTACGCGATGAATCCGCGTAATACAGTTTCGTATATTATGTTTACATTGCTTGTCCAGTTACTTAGTGACGAACTCAGGTAGTGGTTAAGGAGCAATGTATTTATAGCAAAAGGAGTACAGTCGCTATGATATTTGAAAACAAAAATGACATAGTAAAACCAAGAAATATTTTACGATTTATTGTTTTTCATGATTTTAAAGACAAATATTGTAAAATACTTGTACTTACATATGGTAAGTGATTCCATGATTCACATAGATTTGATTTTGGCTTCGGTTTTTACAAGATACCACAGAACAACTCGGCATTCATATATGTTATCACGATCGCCGTCGAAAGCGCACTAGTTCGCGGAGACGGCCACTTGCCTGTGACATGAGCCCTGTGGCCATGTCGCGCGGACACCGATACGCCCCCTTACCACTTCTCTGTATTTTTGATTTCTGTGGTAATAACTTATAAGCTAGGACCATTCGGCCTCACATAGGTACTTAAAAAAAACTACGTGTTGAAATGCTATTATCTAATAACAATTTAGCTTTTGAAAAATGTAAAACAAGTTTGCTTAATTTTAGTATCATATGAAGAACGACATATTATAAGTTAACGACATAGTACGTTACCGAAAGATATATGTATTAAGACTGGGTACCGCAACTCAGGTTCTCAAAATACAGGAATGACCTAGTCTGGGGACCACTGATCAACAATAAGCATCCGTCACATAGTTACAGATTCATTAATTATAGCATATATTTAAATCATTACTCGTTATCGTCGGCTTCCAGTCTAACCGGATGCAGCTGAGTATTAGTATTTTACATGGAGTGACTGCCTATCTGACCTCCGGGCTACTACTGACAATTGTATTATAACAAAAACAAAAAATGTAATAAAAACCCAGTAGCACTTTTTGCCCATCGAGATTGTCATACCTAAGATTCTCTATGTACTAGACCAAACTGTCAGATTCTCTATGTACTACAACATCGTTGTAACAATGAAAGTAAATTTATTCTTAAAGAAAACGCAGTTAAATTGAAGTCACACTAAGATACTTCAATTTTATTAATATGTATTATAAGTAAGGCTGCGGGTTTCGTTGTTTTACTACAAATATAGAAGCCAATATACATGTATACCTTTACATAAGGTAGGTACACAAACAAAATAAAGAAAAAAATCTTTTGTTTTCGCAAAGTGTTTAATAAAGTTTATCTTTATTTCTTTTCGAACTAAACTACCAGGAACAAAGGACTTGCAATGGTATCGGAAACCCTTTACCATTCGAAACGCATTGAAACGAAATTAATACACATTTAGAGAAACACTTTCTTAAATAGGTGCACATAAAATGGTGGGAGCTCTCTGTGTGACCGATATGGTGTTATATATGAAATAATGTTTCTTTGTTTTGTATCGTACTGTGTATATTTTAACTGGAATCTTGGTGTGTAATAAAGAAATTATTGACTATGCATAGTAGGTTTTACTGAAAACATAAGTTCCTAAGAATAAGCACCGCCGTCCAACGTGGCAATGCTGCCACTCTTCTAGAGACGTTTTCGGACGACAGTGATGTGGAGGAGTACTTCAATGCCTTAGTTTATCCACGTATGTTCATAGTTACGTTTAGTAAATGTAAGTAGTAAGTAGTAATTTTTCAAGTTATTGATGTACAAAATTTCGCTAATGACAAAAAATTAGATCATCAGTTTCTTTAATGTTTCAATGTGAGCGCTTGTATATATATTGTTAACGGTCTCCTGATTTGTCAAAGAATAGATAAGAAAGATAAGCTTTGATATGTCAAATATATTATTGCATATGATATTATATTATTATTTATTATGATATTATTGATTGCATATGTGCAGGGCCATTATTATATGCAGTTAATAATCTCGTTTACAAACTTGGCAATATCGCTTACAGTCCCGAAATAATTTAGTTTTTAATATTTGGCTACACTGGTAGAACGCTCAACGTCGCAGGTATTTACGGCAATAATTATGATCAATGTCCATTGCTTCGTATTGGTCGCCATTTTGAAGCTCGACAAAGACCGAAACCTTTGAGGTCATCGAATGTCCATAAGATGCAATCAAGGGCTGGACCCCATTTCTAAAACCATTTAGCAAACTTGTCCTTTTCCCATAAGACCTGTGCGTGAATTTAGAGTCCAGAAAGAACATCCACGGCTCATAATTTATAGAAATTTTAGTAATAGTCTACGGGAATCAACTGTGGTTAATACACCAGCTAGTCTTTACTCAAGAAATTAAAATACCAGGTTTAGTTTATAAAGACAGGCTGCCTCTATCCATGGAAAAATATAATGACCTGCAGTTTTTGAAAAAAATCAGTAGGCTTGAAACGAAAGACTTTTAAGAATAAGATAAATAAGAATTATAATAAGCTTCCTCATGCTGCAATTAGAGATTCAAATTGTAATTAAAACTATTTTAACTTTCTTTTCTCTAACAAATAGAACAACTATGATTATTGACTGTGAGCACAGTGTGGATTATATAATTTTTAATAAGTTAAAGTTACTTATCAATGATTATTTGCCATAGAGCGAATATTATAATATGCGTCCTGTATCTTTAATTAATAAAAATTGTTTTGAATTTTGAGTGGCTTTAAGAGGTTTGTTTTGTTACAAGTCGTAGTGTTTTTATCGATTTTATCGGGCTGCTTGTAGCCCATCAAGTTTTTTTGTGGTATACTGGTCCACACAAACAAGCTAGCCTATACGCCTGAGAAGCCTAGAGGAATGTATAAAAAGTGAATTTTGTAAATTGGTAACAATATCGTCATCTCTGCCTTGGCATTGTATCGGCTAACCGTTTCTAATTATATTGGGATCGGATTCCAGTCTAACCGAGTACAGATGGGTTTACATGGAGCGACTGCCTGTCTGACCTCTACAACTGGTTTATGGAGGTCAGGTAGGTAGTCACTGCATGTAAAAAAAAGAGAAAAGAAAAATAAGCTTGAAAATCTAACAAGGGTCTTGCAAAAAAAGGCTATCGTGTTACTCAGCTAGAGAGCTGGGTAACATGACACCCTTTGGCAAGACCAGTGTCAAATATGGCTACTGACAACCCGTAACGACTGTCAAAGATGAAGAAATGATGTAGCTGGGTACTACGGGACTAAATTGATTTCCGAGACACGGAGGAATCTTGATATGTTAAGATGGTCACCGATCCCCAAAACGACCTCGGCAAGCGTTGCTCGACTCGTACAGCTATTATTTTTATCTCGAGCTCTTCAATAAATAAAACTAAATATTCTATTCAAATTAAGATCAAAGATTGCACTAAAGTTTTCCAATCAAATCAAATATAACAATGCAAATAATTTTGTAAGTAAATGAGAGTTGGTATTCAGACTAATAATGGCTTTTGAAGAGAGTATGAATTCAAGCTTTAAAGCGCTATTATACAACGTGTAACGGAAACCCCATATCTATCCAAAAGGACTGAAGACAACATCTGGTATGTAGTTTCTATGCAAAGCTTCAGCTCAACATAACGTCGCTGCGCCTGCCAAATTCCATATGTGCATTTTTTCAGTTTTTCGTTTTTTCGCTAAACATAATCTCCGTTTCATTCTGTATATGCTCATAAAATCGTTTTTGTGATATTCCATCTAGAAAGCAATATGACAAATACCGTATGTATTTTGACCGTTTAGAAAAAATCGTATGTGCAAAAATGCACATAAAGAATTTGCGTTCCGTCTTTAGTCACCCACAACTGCGCGCCGTGAGGGCGCGTTGTGGTGTAAACAACATATAAAAATAGTTTTACTGTGTTAAAACTAAATAAATGTAGTAAGTACGTACTGAATTTACTTAAATTATGCTGTTCTGTTCCTAATTATTAACCTATAACATAGTCTTGTGTACCTATCGTATAATTTTAATTTCAGTAGATTTATTACTAGAATATTATTACAATAACTAAAAATTATGTAAGACGTGATAAACGCTATACAAGCTTCTGAGTATGTGTGATTGTTTTATAATTTTAGCGATTTCTTCACTTGACATTTGAGTGGAGGTACCTATCTACGTTTGCAAATACAACGCTTATATCTACGTATTAGATCATTTTAGAAAAGGGACATAGAATGATGCAAGTAGATAGTGTCCACTCAACTTTGGAGAAAAAGTTTCGTCCCCCTATCTATACACCAACTGATTATATTAGTCGCATGAGGGAAGCACGACCTAAGCAACCGTAATATCACGTTCATCATGTTGATTATACTTCTTTTAAGAATTATAACGATGACATTTGTATTGATTCCATTCGTCCAGGTAAAAAAGCTGGAGACCCGATCGTAAATGACATACAAGGTCTTTTATATAATGATGGCAGTATCTTCTACAAGTTACGACGTCCTGATGAATGGAAGCGACTTCGTGCCAACAACCCATCATCTGTTTTTACTCGACTTATGTGTCCTGGAGTCGTCTCCTGTACTGACTCGCCTGTATCGCCTTTCTCTTAAAACCGGAGTGGTGCCGGTGTCATGGAAGCTGGCCAATGTGCAACCAGTACCCAAAAAGGGTAGCCGTGCCGACCCTGCAAACTATAGACCAATTGCCTCGACCTCCATACTCTGTAAAGTTATGGAGAGGGTACTCAACAGTAAGTATGGCACCAGTATGGGATCGGTCGACCGGAGATCTTTTTGTGTATATTACGCACTGCTGGAGCGAGGCCATTGAGAAACACGGTCAAGCCCTTGCCGTGTCCCTCGACATCTCAAAGGCCTTTGACAGGATCTGGCACGCTAGTCTGCTGAGCAAGCTTCCTAGATACGGTGTCCCTGCTAGCTTATACAACTGGATTTGTGACTTTTTGAGTGAACGGTCGAACCGAGTGGTCATCGATGGCTGCGCATCGTATCTTATGGCTATTAATGCCGGTGTTCCTCAGGGGTCTCTTCTCTCTGCGACTCTATTTTTGCTTCATATCAACGACCTGCTTCACCTGGGAACTATTGGTTACGCGAATGACAGCACAGTCTCAGAGAGATACTTGTCCAGTGCTAGAACTGGTTGGGACGAAATAGCCACTCTTAGAAAGGCCATGATAGAGCGAACGAATTTGACCTTAAATCTCGTTTCCCTATGGGGCGATGACAATCTGGTCAAATTCAATGCTTTAAAATCACAGGCTTGTCTTTTCTCCGCTAAAAGAAGCCAATTTGAGTGGTTTTCTACTTTGAGAGGTGCATCTGTACCTATTACCGACCGCCTGGAGCTCTTGGACATGGAATTGACGTCTGACTTCAACTTCAGCTGAACCATTGAGTCTAAAGCTCAGACTGCAGCCAAAAAGCTGGGCATCCTACAGAAAGTGAGGCGATACTTCACACCTGGACAGCTTTTGAATTTATATAAAGCACAGGTCCGTTTCTGTATGGAGTATTGCAGTCACTTGTGAGATGGCTCAGCCAAATACCAGATAGCTGCACTTGACTTGATCGAACGCAGAGCTAAAAAGCTCCTAGGTGGCGAGGTTCTGGCAGGCAAGCTTCACAGCCTGGCTCACCGGCGAAACGTTGCTTGCCTATATATCTTCTACAGATTATACTTCGCAGAGTGTGCGCAGGAGCTCCATGACCTAATCCCTACATCCCCCTTTTACTACCGGTCTACCAGACGTACCGCAGGATACCATCCACACTCGGTCGATATACCGTCTGGTCGTACTAAGCGTTTTTCTTCAAAATTTATTGGGCGCACACTGCACAGCCAAGGTGTGGAACTCTCTGCCAGCTTCTGTGTTCCCTGCCACATATGACCCGTTAGTCTTTAAAACAAGAGTGAAAAGGCATTTTCTGGGCTCACTCGTTCGATCGTAGACTTTATCTTACACTTACCATTAGGTGTGATCGAGGCCAAGAGCGGGCTCATACGTAATAAAAACAAGTTTTTTTTTTGTTTTACAACTTTCATAGTATTTGATTTGTTTTTTGTTAAAGAGATTTTTATTTGTTTTCTAACGATATTTTTAATATAATGCTGTGATAATGATGGCAATAAGTGTCATGTTAAAACAATAAATAAAAGTTAAGTATAACACTGATCTTTTGATATTGAGTACAATAATTGTAAAATTTTCTATATAAGTATATTAAATATAAGTTTCTAATAGTTCCTGCTCATTTCATTGTATTTTTTTACTTATGATGACGTAAAGATCACATAAGGTTAACCTTAAAACAGTCATAAGTGTCACATTGCCAAAGCTTTTATGTGTAATAATGCACATCCATCATTATTTTATACGATTCTAAACCAGTTATGTGCACTTTTTTGCTTAAAATAATTCTAGCCCCTTAAATGACTGATCGTTTTGGCAATTTTTGTGTTTTCAATAATAAATAATTTTGACGAGTTTTTCATTTTCAATTCAATAACACGTTTTTTGTTGAAATGAAATGAAATGAAATATTTATTTTGTAAATTGGTTATAAATAACACTTTTACACGTCATGTTTTTTTGCGTGTTAAGTTTAGCTAGATGAGGCCGGTATTTCCTAACTGACTACTCTGAGAAGAAACACCGAAACAAACTCAGAGGTCATAGTCTCTTTTAAAGTCCAGACAATTTGTATTTTTATATGAGAAGCATGTAGGTTCATGTCTGTGGTATTCTTTTGAGGAAATAACCACGCAAATTTGAGCGGACCTGTCCAGACAGAGCAAGCATTTGTCAGTTATCGTGTAGCTCAACTTAGAACTTAAGGAGCTCAACAATTTGACAAAAAATACCAACGGACATTTGGGTAGGCCACACAAGTACTCAAACTGCTTGACATCATTAAATAAATTATAGTTAAAGTAAAAACAACGAAGAAAGAATAACCTACATTGTCCTCACATTAACAATAATGAAATAATTATGTAAAAAAAAAAAACAAAAACAAAATAAATAGGTATATACAATACTTAACAAAACAAATATTTTAATCAATAAAAAATAAATCAACTATCAAAATTTTAAAAATAAAAAATGCTCACGTATATCACTGGAGCAGCTCATTCCCAAGCCTTCTTGTCCTCAATATAATCTTTAACAGTGTAAAACGCTTTCTGACATAGCTTACGTTTTATAAATAATTTGAATTTATTAATACTTAGTTCTTGAATATGGCTAGGAATTTTATTATAAAAACGTATACATTGGCATCTAAACGAACCACCTATTTTTTTTAACCTTGTTTTAGGAATGACATATGTGTCTTTGTTCCTTGTATTTACACTATGAATATCACTGTATTTTTTAAACAGATTAATATTTTTGTGTGCATACAAGAGATTCTCATAAATATACTGAGATGCCACAGTCATAATATTAATCTCTTTAAATTTGTCTCTTAAGGAGTGCTTGGGACTTAATTTATAAATTGCACGAATGGCCCTTTTTTGTAATACAAATATTGTGTGAATGTCGGCTGCATTTCCCCAAAGTAAAATGCCGTATGACATCACACTGTGAAAGTAACTAAAGTAGACTAAACGTGCTGTTTCGATATCAGTTAATCCACGTATTTTTCTAACGGCATATGCTGCAGAACTTAACTTTTTTGACAATTTATCTATATGGGGGCCCCACTGAAGCTTCGTATCCAAAGTTATGCCCAAGAATACTGTGGTATCTTCGGGTTTCAATATTTCGCCCTTTATTGATACAGTAGTATTCACTTGTCTAACATGAGGTAATGTAAATTTTAGGCATTTGGTTTTTTTCTCATTAAGAAGAAGATTATTAACATTAAACCAGCTAACTACAGTTGCAAGGGCTCTATTTACTTCTTCAATAACCTGCTGTTGACGTTTAATTTTAAATAAAAGAGAAGTATCGTCAGCGAATAACACTATGTCATGATTTTTGATCAGGTACGGCAAATCATTTATATAAATAAGAAACAAAAAGGGACCTAAAATTGAGCCTTGGGGGACCCCCATCTTGACCACAGATCCCGGCGATCTTTTGCCGTTCACATCGACTCTTTGAATCCTTTCACTCAAATATGAGGTTAAAAGATTCAGAGAGGAGTCCCGGAATCCGTAGTGGTGCAGTTTCCTGATTAATGTCTCATGGGGAACACAGTCAAATGCCTTAGACAAATCGCAAAAAATGCCCAACACATCGCACTTATCTTCCCATGCATTATAAATGTGTCCTAAAAGTTCAACACCGGCATCAGTTGTTGAACGACCCTTTGTAAAACCAAATTGTTTATTATGTAGCAATTTGTGTTTATTAAAATATCTTTGCATCTGCATTAGAATAATTTTCTCAAAAATTTTACTGAAAGTGGGCAGTACAGAAATAGGTCTGTAATTAGTAGGGTCAGATGTACTACCCGATTTAAATAGTGGGATTATTTTACTATATTTCATTAGATCAGGAAACTCACCGCAATCAATACAATTATTAAATATAACAGCTAATGTAGGAGCAATAATGTGTATAGTTGACTTAGTAACTTCAACAGAATTACCCCACAGGTCTGCAGTCTTTTTCATATTCAAAGAATTAAAAGTTTTAATGATGTCATTAGAAGTAACATATTGGAATTTAAACTCTGAACTACAAACTGGAACATTTTTTTTAAGTAATGTTTCTGCAGCAATGGGACATGATTTTAGCGACTTGGTTGTCGATACGGGAATGCCAGTGAAAAAATTTTCAAATTCTGTGGCGACTTGCGAATCTAATGTTATTATATTATCATCAATAGTGAGGGTGTAATCACTATTTCGGTTGCAAGACCTTCCCGTTTCGCTTTTTATAATATCCCAAGTCGTTTTAATTACATTACTACTATTTTTAATTTTAGAACTCAAGTAGCGAGACTTGGCAATATAACAGACTTTTTTAAATAATTTAGAGTAGTTCTTGACATATAAATTAAATTCTACCGAGTTAGTGTAAGTCCGCTCCTCATAGAGTTCATAAAGCCGATTTCTACTTTTATAAATACCAGCAGTGGCCCAGTCACTGAAAGAAGTGTTACTATTTACTGAAGCAATTTTGGGAATAAATGTGTTATCAAATTGTTGGCAATATATTTTGAAAAAATCATTATAATGTTTATTAGGGTCCTCATTAGTTAACAAACAGGGCATTTTATTTAAGAGTTTAGTTTTGAATGCTTCCAGGCGATATTTAGTTTTTGGATTTACAGTGATATTCTTTTTTAACATTTTATTAACCTTTTTTGGTAAAGTAATTAATTGCCCACAATGATCAGAGTCTATTAAATTAATTATTTTTTTGTGAGTCGGTACAACATCCGTAAAAATATTATCTAAGCAAGTGGCACTAGTCGGAGTTATTCTAGTAGGCTCCATAAATAGGTTTACAAGATTGTATGATTGGAATAAACTAATAATGTTAGAGCTCAAACCAGAATTTTCTAATAAATTAACATTAAAATCACCACAAACAATGACATATTTACTTGAGTTACAGATTTTATGCAAAACTTCATCCATTACTTTTTCAAAGCAATCGTACAATCCTGAAGGTGGTCTGTACACACTTAATATAATAAACTGCTCCAATTCAATACAGGCTATTTCAATAGATCGTTCAACAGAGAGGCTCACAATATCCATTCTGTTCTTGAATTTAAGATTATTACTTATTAAAATTAAAGAGCCACCATGTATAGCATTTACTCTGCTGAAAGAACTACCAACCTGGTAATTATTATAATTGAAAATAAATTGATGGCTTTGAAGCCAATGTTCAGTTAGGCAAAGAATATCAATATGGTTAAAATTAAGAAAAAACTCAACTTCTAACTCTTTGTTTAAAAATCCTTGAATATTTTGATGTACCAGGTTAATAGTATTTATTGATTTTAAAACTATATTTGTGTCCTCTTTGCAGTTTAAAAGTTCATTACTGCTAGAGATTCCCTCTGTTGTCAAAATTTCTAATTTAAATTCTCAGTAGTAAAATTGTTTGCAACCAAGCAATTGGTTGAGTTATGTAAACTGTCACTGCAATAATTAATTTCAGTATTATTAGATACCCTAGATAATACTGAATATTCACTTAACCTAGGATCAGTAAAATTATCAATAAATGAGTGTATATTGTATGCTAACAAAGTAGCCAATAAATGTCGACTTTTTTTGGGAAGATACATATATTCCCGAATCAAAACAAAATCTCTAACAAAATTGTTAGTATCAAAATACAATAAATGGTCACTATGACGGCATACTAACATATGCATCAAATTATTAAGGCTAAAAATATATTCATTTTCTATACATGTCAAATTATTAGAATAAGGCAATGCACATAAAATTAATTTGCCTAATTTTAATTTAAGGAGGGTGCCAATACCATTAACAATGTCCTTTTTTGTCACATTAAGGCTATTTCCAAATAAAAGAATGACTGTGGTCTGCTCATTCAATTTTGATTGTTTAATTTTATGAATAAGCTCAGTGAAATGCAGGTTATGGTAACAATGACTTACTATGGTATGATCACAATAATTATTTAAAAGTGAGCCATAACCTGTGCCTAATCTATCTGAATACACTAAAATGTTACTTTGAGCTGGGCTTGTGGTTTCCAAAGTATGAGGCAAAATGGGTGAGGATGCAGGAATAATCTGTGGTAACATGATGGCCGGGTGATTTGAAGCACAACTACAGGTGAGGTCATTAGTCAATGACTCATACCTCTCTGCATTGTGCTTAACCAAGTCCACCAGGTCACAGGCCTCCTGCATGCGCTCATTTAACATTTTCTGGCTAGACTCATACTTACAAAAAATATCCCTTAGTGTATTTTCCCTACTCAATAATTCCTTCTGAAGGTTATTTATGTCAAGATCATACATTTTTCTTTGACTATCCAGCATGCAATTACATTCCTTTAATTGGTTGTTTAGGATAACACGCTGCTTTCTAAGTTCAATGTTATATTTATACACACTTCTTGATTTTAATAGTTTCTTGTACTTTTTAATGTTTTTATTAATTTTAATATACTTCTTTATTTTGTTGTGACTACCTAAAACTGGACCGTTTGTTAATGTATCGTCCCCAGTTAAGTCTATGGTATAGGTGGGCTTCTTACATACTAGTCCGGATCCACTACCCACCAGCTCGTCAAAAAGACTGTTTGTATTGGCCACTTGTTCACTGACTCTCAAGGTTTCTATAGTACAGATTGTGTTATGAGCCTTGTTTAATTCCGCTTCCAGTCCCGATATACGTTTGAGTGCTTGGTCATGTGTGTCGCTGCATTCTTGAAACCCAGATACCAGATTACGGAGATGGTGATGCTGGTCGAGTATATCCATGTGCTGGGTGTGCAGTTCCACAAGCTGTCTCTTGAGTTCCGTGTTTTTGTCAACTAACTTCCTGACTTCCACCTCGCTTTCCTCTCTTTCATGCAGCAGGTCACTGCAGGTCTTCGTTGAGACCTCAAGCTCCTTCAGTGCGGCATTCAGTCTGATATTCATGTCACGTACAGTTGCTCCGCGGGTCATCATATTGAAAAAGTTGATGAAACCGCTCCTGGAATATGACAAGAATCAACTGAGTATTTGGGGATATACTAAGGAAGTTTAGAACAGTAGTAGATAGAAGTAAAATATATAAATATTAGAATTAAATGAAAAAAGTAAAGAACAACAGACAAAATTTTTAAAATTACAATTAATAAGAAAGTAGGTAGCAGAAAAAGAGAAAATGATTCTACTATTAACTTCTAATTTAAGTGTATCGTGTATCTAACACATTATTTATTGATTTTCTAATACTTATCAGAAATTCATTTGCTCAAAGTTTTTGGCCTAGCTTAGTTGATAAATAGTATGTACCTAATGTTAAATTATGGGTTTCTTGCTTTTACAATAAACAGTTAACTACTAGTTTAAATGAAGTTAATAGATGATTAAGAAGAATTTAATAGTAATAATGTATGTGTATTGTAAATATGCAGTGTAACTTTTGTCGGGGGCGAATGTTTTCGTCATCGATTTTGCTTCCACAGTTTGTCAAGCAAAAGGAGACATAAACGGTGCCAATGTGTGCTGGACGTGGCTCAGAAAACTGAGCAGTATTTATAGGTGTTGTGAAGTGTGTAATAGGTAATAATATGAAAAAATATACTCCCCGGGTTTGGTGATTTCAAATCCGCAGTCCAAACTGACAGCCGGTCCAAAACTTATTGTTTTATAGAATTTAGACGTTATTACAACAAAAACACTGACTGGGTCACTTTATATATTGATTCTAAGGTAAATAACACATTTAAAGCTAATTTATACACAATTAATGAATATTTAATAAAAATTTATCTAAGAGATCGTTTTTTCACGACCTGTCACCAGTGTTGCCAGTAGCCAAAAAAAAAAATACTTATATATTATTATGTCCCATGTTGTTTCCCAAAACCTTACAAAAATCACTTATGGAACTTGGCAGGCGCAAAGATGATAAGTGACTCACAGAATTGACCCCAAATTTTTGGTTTCATATGTTTCTTGAATACCAATAATAACAAACGTGTCACAGCACTATGAGGGTCATCACTTTCCACGTCACTTGCCATTAAAAGGATAATTCTCTTCGTTCTTCTTAATTTGAAAAATTCGGTCTCTGGTATCAGTGTATTGAAAGTAATAAGTTCCACACATGTAGACATAGGATTACAAAACCCTTGCCATATCGTTTGTTATCATCTAAAGAAGCCGTGCACTTGGTATGTATAAACCCTTTAAATTACACGTTGTATATTGTATGTATGTTTCTCCATCGCTATCAACTCTGTTGTTAAGTAATTTAAGTACCGTTTTTTAAAAGGGTTGCAACGGAATTTAAACTTTCACATGAATGACATAGAGCATGTTAAGCCGTTGGTCCCGGCTATGGCTTCGAGATCTTTGATGGTCGTTACGGGTAGTCAAAAGCCAGTAAATCTGACACTGGTCTATTCATGGGATATCGTGTTACCCAGCTACTGAGTTGTGGAGGTCGGATAGGGAGTCACTCCATGTAAAACACTAACTTTCCTGCATGCAGTTAGACTGGAAGCTGACCCCAACAAAATTTGAAAAGGCCTAAGCAGATAATGAATACAGTTCATGTAACACATTTTGATAGGCTACCCATATGAGAGGAGTCTGTAGGCGTTTATTAACAACAAGTTTCGAAACAATTGTCGTTTGAATGACGCTGACATTTACCTAACTTTTATAGCTGACTTTTACCTACATCAGATTATAACGGTCACTGTTCTTTTTCCAATTATGTTCATCCATGTAGAAATCCTCATGAATGTTCTCCACCCTGGGTCGGGCGAAGAGGTCTACCGGACTCTTAACTGACTTAATTCACCATGTGTTCCCTCACACTTGCGCCGGGGACTGCGGGAATACTTAAATACTCTTCAACATGGTCAAAGCTGTCATTCCAAAACAGTCATTTAAAAATTTTATAACTTTTGTGTAGCATCTAACATTATGGCATATAGTTAATTAGAGTGTCACCACCGTTGTTAGAAATTTCAAGAGAAGACTTTGACGAGTATGCGTTGTTCGCCAAAACTTAGTCATTGAATCAAAAGTTAGAGTTACTAATTTAAGTAAGTATTTATTTAACTTTACTTACATCCAAACATAAGACCACACACATAGTATCGATTAATTTCAATGGATTAATCAACATACATTATCGATTAACGGTTTCAATCGATGCCGTAATTTGATTGTATTTATAGCGTCATGCATGTTTAGAATTTTGTTTAAAATTAGGTTTTTATATTAATACGATTTGGTTAAAAGCTTTGTTATTTACCGATAGCTTTTTTATAAAGCCTTGTTTCTAATTATTAATGGTAACAATCAGAAATTTAATTCAACTAATTGTTAGAAGTCCACACGCGAAGATTCACACATGCGCTTTTGATTGAGATTTGCTGCATGTTTTACAAGAGAGACAGATCTATTTTTTTATTTATATACCAAGACATCATGTACCTTGTACAGTAGGTACAATAATGATATGAAAGCGGGTTTAATGCATTTAGTCTAAAAATAGTACTAATAATAATAGTAGGGCTACTACTATTTAATTAATTTAATTGTGCGTGGTTTTGCAAATTATGTAGAAATAGACAGACGTCTATTTCCACATGAACTGAATGAATAAATGAGTTACAATTTTAAGTCAAACAACCGATCAACGATTCAACCGATTTTGATGAAATATAGTATTAAACATTTTTAATTTTTATAAAAGAAAGTTTTTCACTCAAGTGAAGCCGCGGGCAGAAGTTAGTTTGCAAATATTTTCTGTTATTTTTTCTGAACTCTAAAATCAACTATCCTCCATTATTTTTCTACTCCTGGATTTAAACAGCTTAATAAACTTATTCCCCATAATATGAGATATTAAACATAATTAAATGATATACTTTGTAACAACTTTTTCATAAATCTTTTTTATAAATTAAATCCTAAGCACTCCTTAAGAGACAAATTTAAAGAGATTAATATTATGACTGTGCCATCTCAGTATATTTATGAGAATCTCTTGTATGCACACAAAAATATTAATCTGTTTAAAAAATACAGTGATATTCATAGTGTAAATACAAGGAACAAAGACACATATGTCATTCCTAAAACAAGGTTAAAAAAAATAGGTGGTTCGTTTAGATGCCACCCAACGAGCACATTAGTGGAAATTGCAGCCTATTTTGTTACTTTCGGCTGTAAAATAGCGCTTTAAGGGTTCAAAAAGCAGTTCAAAGTTGCATATCTGCATCCGTAAACGTCTATAGCTATAAAAGTTACTTAAGGTGCTATAAGCTGAATCAAATACCACCCTAGCCTTCACAGTAGTCCACGGTAGAACTCATTTACCACTTACACCTTTATATGAGAGTTACGAAGGTCATTCTGCCACTCACAGCTGTACAGTGGTTTCCATTGTAACTTTTATAGGTTATAGTTATAACTATAACCTATAAAATAAACCTATAAACCTATAAAGTATAATAACCTATAAAGTATAATAGTGGTTACTATAGTAACCACTATTATACTACTAGAAGTTCCAGTATAGAAATAATAGAAACTCTTATGCATACTATAGTTACAAAAAAATCATCAGTGTAACTAAGGCCTTTAGTAGCAATAGTCATTCCTTGCAGGCTCAATCCATTCGCCATTTTACAGCCGCTTTTTTATCTATTATAAAACATTTAAAAACACTAAACACCAAACAATAAAAATAGATGCTAAACGAATAAGTACGTAACTACATCTTATAACCTCAAAAACAAGAAAATAGGAGCTTTTTGTGGCTGTGAGTTGCACTAGGGTAACAAAAATCACTGGAAGCGTTAGAAGGGTGAAAATTAGCACTATGATTCTCAAATGGGAGTTATTAGAGCTCAAACTGCAGGTTATGACTACATTACAATGACGCCATGATTTTTTAAGAAAACTTATAATTCACTTGCAAAATTGAGTTGATATACATTGGTTTTTCAGTTAAATGTGCATTAAATGTACCGGTAAACAATCGGCCACTTGCAAATAGTAAGTTATCGACACGTAAAAATACGGAAATAAAATGTATTCTGTATAACAAATGAAAAATATCACATATCTTTTGTTATTTTTTTAAATATCATAAAAGCGCGTTAAAATTACTCGAAAATTATCTTATATATCTACAGTAAACTGGACAGCGTTTTAAGTATCTTTATATATCTTGCTAATACAGAATACAAACTTTTACTTCTTTTTGTTTTATTTTCATGATGGCGACGAAAACACTTTACCAAAATATTACAAATAATGTCAACTGAAGATATAGAATAAAGAACTATAATCAATTCATTCGTTCAAAGTAGTTCAAAATCATTCAAAAGTAGCGCTATGAGAGCTTTAGTATAGCGTTAATAAATCGTTATAGCTATTAAGGAACCTTTATGCAACCGTTGTGCAGGTTAAATGGAACTTTAGGTTGCATAAAATGGCGCCCAAATAGCGCTAAAGCGGCTGCTTTAAGTCTGTAGTAGACGCTCTAGCGCTTACGTCTATTACCATAAGTAATAATCGGATACGCTCTAAAGCCCTAATGCAGCCCATTTGTGCTAGTTGGGCAATGTATACGTTTTTATAATAAAATTCCTAGCCATATTCAAGAACTAAGTATTCATAAATTCAAATTGTTTATAAAACGTAAGCTATGTCAGAAAGCTTTTTACAGTGTTAAAGATTATATTGAGGACAAGAAGGCTTGGGAATGAGATGCTCCAGTGATATACGTGAGCCCTTTTTATTTTCTAAATTTTGATAGTTGATTTATTTTTTATTGATTAAAATACTTGTTTTGTTAAGTATTGTATATACCTATTTATTTTGTTTTTGTTTTTTTTTTATATATATACACTTCTGGACACATCTATTGGCCCACCTTGTATTTTCAGTTTCGTTTGGTCCTAGCTAAAATTTTATATTAGGTCGAGCAAAAAGTTTTTATGCAGTTTTGAACGTGGCACATTCACAATTTCATTCAATAGTCTTTTTTTGAATTTCGAACACAGAATTTAAAGAAACAAAAGACAATTTGGAGCCTGTTTGTTGATATCAAACAATCGAATACTAAGAAAACTTGGTTTTATTGGTTTACTTGGATTTAATTCTTGAAAAAGTGATTGATATCTTTGCTTTTGCAACAAACATTACTTATTCTTAACATTAAGGTGAGGTTCTATCAATAATCTATGGATACTTCACCTGAAGTCGCCGCCCAAGCTGTGGCACTTATTCAGGCCGGACACAGCCAAAGAAACGTGAGTGCTCAACTTAATTTAAGTCGATCTGCGGTCCGAAATATTTATCGGAGGTACCTAGAGACTGGCGGCTTTGTTCGTCGCCAAGGAAGGCCACGATCTCGGGTCACAACTGAAAGGCAGGATCGATTCATCGTGACGACCAGCTTGAGAAATCGTCACCTTACCTCCATTGAGATACAAAACCAACTTCGCGACTTCCACGGAGTATCTGTGAGCGCTCGAACTGTTCGGAGAAGGTTAAAAGAACGCGATATGGTACCACACAAGCCAGCTAATGGGCCCAAACTAAAGCGAGCCCACCGAACAGCGCGCCTTCATTTCGCACGCAGTCATTTAAATTGGACACAGCAAGATTGGAGCCGTGTACTCTTTTCTGATGAGTCTAAAATTGTGTTACATGGCAATGATGGAAGGAAGAAGGTCTACCGGCGTAAGGGAGAGCGTTTCGCACAATGCTGCTTTGAAGAGAGGGTTGCTTATGGCGGTGGCTCATGGACTGTCTGGGGCGGTATATCCGCGAGCGGCAAAACTCAACTTGAGGTTGTTACAGGACCACGGCTGCCAACATTAAATGCTGAAAGATACATTCGTGAGTGCTTAGAACCTCACGTGATACCATACGCGGACTATGTGGGCCCAAATTTCCTTTTTATGCATGATAATGCAAGAGCCCATGCGGCCGGCATCGTCAGGGAATATCTTCGGGATGTGAACATCACAGTTATGGACTGGCCAGCCAGAAGCCCAGACATGAACCCCATTGAGCACATGTGGGACGAGCTAAAAAGGCGTGTTAGGGCTCGTCAGCCAGTTGCCCAGACGATGCAGGAGTTGAAAACTGCCATAGAAGAGGAATGGGAGATGATCCCTCAAAATTTCATAGAGCGGTTGATAAACTCTATGCCTAATCGTATGAGAGCTGTGGTAGATGCCCATGGAGGCAACACGCGTTATTAAATTAAACCTTTATTTGATAAAACATGTTTTTTATTCAAAAATTAATTGCCTTTAACAAGGCGCATATCCGACTTGTTAGGCGTAGGTCCATGTCGTATGGTATTCTGAATTCAAATTTAAAACTATACGATCGAAAAAGATGGTAAAATGTATCAGGTTTAAAACTGCATCAACAGTTTTTGTTCAATCTAGCAATCATATTTCGGTAGGGGCCATCGAAACCTAAACTCTAAGGTGGGCCAATAGATGTGTCCAGAAGTGTATAATTATTTCATTATTGTTAATGTGAGGACGATGTAGGTTATTCTTTCTTTGTTGTTTTTACTTTCACTATAATTTATTTAATGATGTCAAGCAGTTTGAGTACTTGTGTGGCCTACCCAAATGTCCTTTGTTTTTTTTTTGTCAAATTGTTGAGCTCCTTAAGTTCTAAGTTGAGCTACATGTTAACTGACAAATGCTTGCACTGTCTGGACAGGTCCGCTCAAACTTGCGTGGTTATTTCCTCAAAAAAATACCACAGACATGAACCTACATGCTTCTCATATACAAATACAAATTGTCTGGACTTTAAAAGAGACTATGACCTCTGAGTTTGTTTCGGTGTTTCTTCTCAGAGTAGTCAGTTAGGAAATACCGGCCTCATCTAGCTAAACTTAACACGCAAAAAAACATGACGTGTAAAAGTGTTATTTATAACCAATTTACAAAATAAATATTTCATTTCATTTCAACTAGTTGCTGATAATGAGCGGTTGCCCCAACAACTTAATCGGGAATTTTGTTTTCATCCGACGAAAAAAACGGAGGATGTTATCAATTCGACGTATATTGTTTTTTTTTATGTTTGATCACCGATTACTCAAAGACGGCTAAACCGATTTGGAAAATTCTTGTTTTGTTTGAAAGGGTATAATTTGAAATTAGTCCCATTGTCACCAAGTCAGGATCTGAAGATGGGATCCTGGAGGAATCGAGGGAACTCTTCAAATATTATAGGCACACCTATAGTAATGTGAGTATTTTTATAGTAACTTATGTGGTTGCATTCGAAAAGCACCATTTGTGAAGTGGACCTGATTATGAAGACCACAGGTGTCCACTGGAACTACTCAATATTAGTAGGAATAATAAGTATTTTATGGATTTCGCTTCAATTACTTGAATATGGTTATTAAGCATAATATGCTCGTCACAATGCATATGGTGAAGTGAAGCTGATGGTGAAGTACTAGGACAATTCTCAACAATTAACGGCCCAGCACTGGAAAAAGCAATGTTTTGTAAAAGGTTATAAGTAGTTGAGATTTAGGCTTTTGTAACTAGGTAAATTATAAATCGACCAGCTAAAAAGAGTGAAATAAAAACTTTTTACCAAAAAATTAAACCGACTTCCAAAAAACACTGCAAAGTGAAAAATAACATTAATTCCGGAAGTCGGTGCCAAAAACGAAAATACAAAACTAAAGACACATGTAACTATTAAATTGGTTGGAGATTGCATTATGGCGTAATTATTACATACGTCGTCATCAGTTTAGCCTTTCCCCAAATTGGAGTCGGCTTCCAGTCTAACCTGATGCAACAGAGTACTTTTATTTTACATGGAGCGACTACCCAACTGGCCGCCACAGCCGTACAACTGGGTAACGCGATACCTCTAACCCTGAGGATGGCTGGTGGTAACTTGGGTGTTTGTTTTAATTTTATTTTTTTACGTACACCACACGTATATTTTTTACACGTATCACATAATATGTATTATGTGGCGGTATACATTTGATTTCAATATGAAATTTTAATAAATTGGTATTTTAGAATGCATAGTTTGGGGTCGATTTACATAAGGTCTTGTGGCTTAATTTACCGAGCCTTTCGTGTCATCAATTAGCAGTTAGTCGACTCTTCACGTGACCAAAATGCTGATCCAGTTTTCCGAAAAATGCATTGCGTTTTAACTTGACCAATTGATTGTTTTGGGTACTTTTGCCATCGACAGCGATCAGGAAGAATTTTCAGCCACTAAAAATAGGGTTTCATTAAAAATATCGAACTGTTTTTTTTTAATACTGGAAACACAAGACTTTGAATTTAGAATCTGTATTTAAACCAAACATAATAAGAGTTATTCCGGTCTGATACCCTGATCTGATCCCCTGGGGGATCGGTTTTATTTTATAATTATTTTTTATTCCAATTAGTCTTATTGATGTGCGTGCTATCTAAGGATGATGATCTGTATATAGCAAGGCAAAGACAAAAGCCATCCATCACCATCAATCATTTATTGTTTTGAAATATATTCCTCAAATTGCCCACACATGTACCTAACAACAGACATGTTTAGTACTGTGACACTTTTCTGCTCACCCCAAAAGCTAGAAAGTGGTGAAGACTGGGCGTTTTGAGTGTGGCCCTCATGAGTACTAGTCAAAGACTATGCTAGCTGAAATATGCACAACCAGTTAATGAGTAGAACTCCCTGCCGGAGTGTATAGTTCCTGATATCATCAACCTTGGGGACGTTAATGCAAGAGTGCATATATTACTTCTTAGCAAGGTCGCTGCATCATCAAATTATTAGTATCTTGGGCAGACGTAGATCAATCAATAAAAATATTATAAATAAGCTTTGTCCTGCGATTTGAGCCGCGTTAATCAACATTTTAACAATAGAAACTTTCATCCCATATTTCGTAACAGACAGACAGAGACGGACAGACTTTCGCATTTATAGCATTGGTATGGATGAGAAAGTGTGTTTGTTTTTCCTTCTTTTATGTCAAAACTGACCAATAGATTGACGTGATTTTGTGGTGTGAAGATAGTAGAAGAGCTGGTGGATGAAATAGGCTACTTTTTTTTGCTGAAAAGTAACTTTTCACGCGAGCAACGCCGTAGATAGAAGCTATTAAAATATATTACACTGATGTTTGCTATTTATATGATTAAGTATGTCCGTTTGCTAATAAATATTTGTCTGTAAAAATGGAACAGTTCGTTCAAAACTAAGCGATATAATTTAGAACTTTTACTAGCTATTAGCTAAAGTTTCTTTTGACACGATTATTGCTCTGTTGGTAACTCCAAAAGATCAATAAACAATATTGATTAATATGAATCGTGTTTCGAAGGTAAGTCCGGTATAAACTCACAATGTAATTCCACCATTATTATGAAATATTTGTCGTTATTGTAATAACATCAAAGTAACTATTGACTCACAGTAACCCAATTTCCATATCTGTCATTTATAATTAGCAGCTGACACATTATTTGCTCCCGTGTGTATTAGGTAATTACCATTGTATGCCATACTCTTCTAAGGCCATACTATATGGCTATAATTTAGTATGTGCAATTGCAAAACGTAAGTATCTACAGTCACGCCAAGGATGGGTTCGTCCGGGCACGCCGCAATTGCGGCGATAAGACCCCTCTTTGAGGAGTGGCTAGATCGGCGTCACGGCGTCCTGACCAACCGCATGACGCAGGTCCTCACCGGACACGGAAGTTTCGGGAGGTACCTGTGTCTGATGGGGAAGGAAGAAACGCCTGGGTGTCACCACTGCGAGGATCGCCCTGAGGACACAGTAGAGCATACGGTGCAAGACTGCTCCGCTTGGGCAGAGCACCGACGTGTCCTCACGGCGGCGATACGCGGAGACCTCTCGCGCCCGGCATTGGTCGAGGCCATGCTGCGGGGCGAGACGGAGTGGGAAGCGGTCGCCTCCTTCTACGGAGCAGTCATGCTATCGAAGGAGGAGGTGGGCCGCGTGAGGGAGAGGATGGCGTCCTCCCTCCAGCCCAGCTGCAGTGGTAGACGCCCACGGTGTCGGACGTCGGCCGACGATCTCCGGCCACCATAGGCGCGGGCATGCGGACAGCGAGTAAAGGGCAACTCGCTGTCCGACCATGGACCATGCCCGGGTGGACGGCGCGTTGTGTTCCACGCGCACCTCAAAGAGCGTCAGCAAGATGACGAGCCCCCCCCTGTAGAGGGCCGAAGCCTGCCGGGGTCGTGGGACTTATCTCATCACCGTGATCCCGGAACGTAAAGGGCTATTGAAGGAACACCGTGGATTTAGTCAGTACAAGTCTGACAGTCCCTTCGGCCCTGTCCGGGGTGGGAGAACTCATCTGATGATTTTACCAAGTTAAAAAAAAAGGATGGGTTCGTCACCCACAGGCTAAATTAAAACCATTATTATAAATTCAAATACTACACGTCAAATATTAAATGCAAAATTAAAAAAAAAAACAAAGTTGTTAAATTAGCGTATAATAATATATTTTATGATGTTTTATGTTGAAATTATAAACTTCATATTTTTAAAAATTTACCACAGGTTGTTTACCAATTCAATACCATCATAATTTCAATAATCCAGAAAGACAGTCAGTTGCTGAAAAAATAATATATGACAATGAAATAAAGCATTACGTAACTCATTTATTATTGGATGGTTTTTTTTTAAAGGAGATACTGTCTTACTGACATTTTAAACATCTTCTTATGGGAATAGACATCTGTTATAAGGCTACCCTTTGTGACTTAGGCGAGCACTTATAAAAAGGGTTTTAGGAATTGAAAGTCTCAAGAGAAGACGAAGAAGTAAAGAAGCCGACTGTATATTATATTTTTTGAATAAGTGGATATTTGTTTCGTGACTCGTGACGCAATTAACAATATAAAGAGTTTTTCAATAAGAGCTTGAAACAATTATATTTTGACAGTAGTTACTAAATAGTTACCATGTGATAGGGTAAGATAATACAGACTTCAAGATTCTGAGTTTTTTATTATAGGTAATTATAACATTCCTATAAGAATATATTCATCTCATTTCATATTCCTTTTATAGTCTCCTGAGATATATGCCGTAGTTGGCGTTGCACAGAGGGGATCTAGTGGTATTTTTACAGGGAACGGAGGCCTTTCAATGTGCAGCTAATAAGTCAAGCCTTCCCCGACGCAAGGCGTCTTGCGTCGGGGAAGGCTTGGCAAATGAAATATCATTAACGAAAATAGAATTAATGAGTTAGTATGACATATCGTGAGGCTTGAATACTTTCGAGCTTTTAACTGTGATTGTTATGCATGAGATTCTTGATTAACGTTTTTAGCCCTTGGAATCTTGCGCACGCCTATCGGTTTTTAAATAGCTAAAATATATCATAGTAAATATATACATAATATAAAAATAATTTAAATTATCAATTCCAAAGAACATGTGGTTATCTACTAGTAAGTCGTGATTCGATCATAATAAAATTAATTTAATATTAACATTTTTTTACATTAACATTAAAATTTTAACTGAGCCTCAGTTAATTCTCTTTTGATGATATTTTTTCAAAAGTGCTTTTTTTCGTTTCTAGTTATTAATTATAGCTTCAATGAGCATAAGACTGGTGACGTCACTTGTGTTTAAAATGTGAAGCAGCGTGTGACCCCATGCGGAGTTTCAACTCACTGCATTGTTTTACTTTGTTGGTTATCAAACTAATGGATTAAATGTATGTATTTTCTCAGAGAAATAGACTATCATTACAGGGGAGTAAATCTCTTAAATGTACCGTTTCTTTTTCCTATTTCAAAACATACGTACCAAAACTATAACACAATGTACAACAATAAAAAAAACATACCCAAATCCCATACAACAAGATTTGAATAGAACGAAAGCCCTTTTTGTACAATTATATATTTGATTATTGACCAGTTCCTGCCGTCACCAGCCAATCCAAATACTAGCCGGTCAAGCATTGTGTGCTAAACAAAAGAGTCAATTATAACATGCTTATAAGGATAATCGTGACTGGCTTTCTAAAATAATAAGTAATATGTATGGACTGGAGTAATTTATTATTCTGATTAGTTTATGTGAACTTATCATGAAGCAAACAGAGACGGGAAAACAGTTATTGGTTCTAAATCTAAATCTGGTTGAAAATCTGGTGACGAAATACGTCGACAGCGTTTATCAGTACGTACCACATATTTTGGTAATTTTGATAATCACCTACGTCACGCTATCGCGCTGACCAAGATGAAAAATTTGAAGAATTAATCATCTGTGCCACCGTAGAGGCACAGGGAATTCCACATTGAGATGGTTGGACCAACAGCAGAGCATGTGAATAAAGTCACGGTCATCGCTAGTCAATAACAGATTTGCAAATTAATTACATTTAACAATATCATAATAGCAATATCAGCCATTAAACTGAATTACACCAGGCGGTTACCATAGTATAATAATAATAATAATAATAATAATAAAACTTTATTCACTAAACAGGTGTTGTAGTACAATCGGGAAAAATACAATTAACTTATGTCCTAATGATCATTTCAGGTTTTCACTACATTTATACAGGTGTCATACTGCTTTCCTAGCTAGGCTTGTTAAAAGCCTGTGGTAAGGATAAGCAGTTGCCACCCCCTAGCAAGTTTCGTAAACCAACTTAAAACTAACTTAATACTATTTTACAAGTGTACAAGTAGGCTCTACAACTTATAAATAGTAACTAAATTTTAGTAGTACGAGAGCTATCTGTTGTGTGTGAGTATATGAAGGTGTAAGTGTTTATGTGCGAATGTGAATGTGTGTGGGTGTCTGTGTGCGCGATTTATGATATGACTTTATTATAGTGTTAACAAGAAACGTTCAGTTTCCTCATAGGTCTTAGCCATTAGGAAATTATGGACAATTTTTTTACATTTGTAGTATGCAAACTTATAGATGTAGATATGTCTGTTAATTTTATTATAAAGAAAGGGGCCTAAATATTCAAAAAATCTCTTCGTAAATTTAAATTTCGCTAACGGTAAACTACAAATTAAATCTTTACGTCGTTTGTTGATTTGGCAGTAAGGAGTTTTACGGTGTTGTAGCAGGATTGTATTATATATAAATAACTGCCGCACGTTCAAAACACCACAGTTTTTATAGAGTTGGATATAATATAGGGCGAGACGTAGCCACTTTAAGTATAGCTCTATGAGCGATTTCCAGTGGTCTTAGGGTAGTTTGGTGAGTACCTCCCCAGCAGCAGATACAGTAAGATATTATTGACTTGCAGAGGGCGAGATACACACGACGTATGGTAGTTGGGTTGGCAACACTGCGGAGTGATTTAAAAATATAAATAAGTTTCCGGACTCTTCCTGTCAGCACCTCAACTTGGGGTTTAAAACTAAGTGTGTTGTCTAACACTACGCCAAGGTATTTAATATTATTTACTGTTTCTATCAGGGGACATTGACAATTGAAATCATGACTGGTTGAGCATGAGTGAGCTTTGAGAAGAATTGGAATGTTTGGTTGTGAGACGGAACTTATAGAGAAAGTCACACATTTTGTTTTTGCAGTATTTAATGTGAGTGTGTGTGACACTAGCCATTTTAAGGCGGAATTCAGGCCCAATTGGGAATTATTAAGGAGTTCTGACCATGAATCTGCAACAAAAGTGATTGCAGTATCATCTGCGTATGAAGCTATTTTTGACTGGGGGATATTTAGATTGCAAAGGTCATTAATGAATATTAAGAAAAGCGTAGGTCCATAGTAGATGTTCTGTTGCCTTATCAAGTAGCAAGTGACTTACTACTGACTTAAAAATCACAGCTATTACAGCCACAGCCAATCTATGACTGTGCACTAAAATATTGTGAAAGTCCTCCTTGTTATTGCATTTCAGAAGAATACCAATGGGCTTAGTCATTTATATTTTATATCTTTGGTTCGGAATTCCATCCGGAGTGTTATTATATACATAACTAGCAGACCCGCCACGACTTCGTTCGCGTGGTATCCTACCCCTACCCTACCCCTACCCTAACCCTACCCTAACCCTACCCTTACACTACCCCTACCCCTACCCTACCCCTACCCTACCCCTACCCTACCCCTACCCTAACCCTACCCTACACCTACCCCTACTCTACCCCTACCCTACCCCTACCCTACCCCTACCCTACCCCTACCCTACCCCTACCCTACCCCTACCCTACCCCTACCTTACCCCTACCCTACCCCTACCCTACCCTTACGCTACCCTTACCCTAACCCTAACCCACCCTACCCCTACACTACCCCGACCCTACCCCTACCATACCCCAACCCTACCCTACCCCTACCCTACCCCTACCCTACACTAACCCTACCCCTACCCTACCCCTACCCTACCCCTACCCTACCACTACCCTACCCTACCACTACCCTACCCCTACCCAACCCCCACCCTACACCTACCCTACCCCTACCCTACCCCTACCCTACCCTACCCCTACCCTACCCCTACCCTACCCCTACCCTACCCCTACCCTACCCATACCCTACCCCTACCCTACCCCTACCCCTACACTACCCCTATCCTACACCAACCCTACCCCTACCCTACTCTGCATTTCTTCTTCGTTCGCGTGGGATGTTTTTCCCGCTTAAATCCCGATCCCGTGGGAATTCCGGGATAAAAATATCCTATATCCGTCTCCTGGTTTTAAGCTACCTCCCTACCAATTTTCAGCCAAATCGGTTCAGCGGTTCTCGAGTTATAAATAGTGTAACTAACACGACTTTCTTTTATATATATAGATTATGAAGCGTCAATAGACTAATCGTTAAGGTGTAAAACTTGTGATCGCAAGGTCGCGGGTTCAGGCCCATTATACTACTGTCATGAATCTACTACAGATAGGCTTAGTGGAGGGGCTATTACTAGTTGTCTTTAAAAAATACATGATTTCTTTCCTTATAGGTATAAATCGGAAAGTGTCTGTTACAATTTTGGTGTGCTGTTAGAGGTATGTTACTACAAAAAGTTAAGAAACTCTTACCTTAGATGGTAGCTACGCAATGAATATAATTGTATAAAACAAAAAATACGTTACTACATCTCCCTAAATATCAAGTTACATATTACTCTAGAATAAAAACTTCAAAACTCAAACAAACGATGTCGAACAAGCCACCTCTCATTAAATGCGCTTATAACAAGATTCATTGAATCATCCCTATTATAAAGTCGTTCCATTTCCGTACGACACGTTTCAAGTAAAAAAGATAATTAATTGCTCCGATGTCGCACTGGGACTCATTCACTCTACCATTCACACGGCCATCGTTCTTTCATTTATTGCGGCAGGTATTTTATTTAACAAGCAAAAAGTGTGGCCACGCGACCCATGCGAGGCGGAATTGAATTAGTCTTCCATCCACTGAGATGATTTAAACGTTTTATTTTGAATAGCATGAACCTACATATAAGAGCTTATAAAGTTTGTGCGTTCGTAGATATCTTTCAAAACAAAATCAATTTCATTAAAATTCTTTTGATAACGTTTGATAATAAGATTTATATTTTATAGGAGAGATGAAAAAAATATTTTAACAATTCCACGACAACAACCCATAAGTCGTGCTTGTTACCACTGGGCTCTCTAAAACAAACATAGTATATGAAGTTAAAAAAACTATTATACATATTGAGTCACTGAAGTCAAATATGGATGCCTTATTACGGGTAATATTCCCAGTAAGTGGTTAATAAATGCAACTTGATCGTCCCGTTCTCAGGAAGCACAGCATGTAGCCATTTCTTGTTTTAAACAGCGTGGTATTAATTTAGCTTTATTTGATGGCAACTGCTGTGATGAGCAGTTAATTTCGATGTTTATTCTTGCAATTGTTTTACGTTAATATAGATAAATGAATGAAATTATTGCCTATTTTTGTAAATATTGTCACGAGTTTTGTCATCGGCGCCGATTACTGAGTCTGCGGTGCGCACCGCAAGCATGCCTCGTAGCCCTGTTCCTGTCCCCGCAGCTCCTCCCCGCAGCGCTGCCCTACCGACTACAAAATCTGATCCGTTGGTCACTGTGAGCAACCCGTCTGCTCCACCGCACAGCCCGACCCCATAAAGGAAATGGATCAGGCTGATGACGCATTCGTGGCGGAGGAAGTCAGATTAGCTGTAAGAACCGTTGCGGCAAGGCTCCTATGGAGCCCAATGAGAAACTGCGTGCCGCGAAGCCGAATACTCCGGTGTACATTTCCCGTCTTCACTACACCACTGACGCGGAAGACATGGTTACGTACTTGCGCCAAAGGCGCAATACGCGCCGAGAGTGCAGCTGCTGGAGTCACATCGCAATGTCAACTTCAAGGCATTTGTAGTGCGTATACCAACATTTTTCTTGCCTCAGGTGATGGAAGAAAGCTTGTGGCCGCAGGATGTGGTATTCCGCCAGTTTCGCGGAAAAGTGCCACCGGAACGCACAAAGACCTAGTGCAATTTAGTGATTCTAACATAGTATTAAGTTTTATTTACTAACACTATTGTTATTATATTATGTAAACTTTAGGTTAAGGTATCCATGGGTCTTTGTAACCTGAAAATAAATGATTAAATAAAATAAATAAATAAATAATAAAATATTATAATAAATAAATTAATTAATAATCTCATATCAGACTTACAAAGGAGGATTGTGTGACTTAGTTACTGGTATGTGGCAGCTGCTGGTCAAGTTCTGGTAAACAGATGCATCCGTCTAGTCAGAGATTATACCATGAGATGTTGTAAATCTTTAGTACAAGGAAAACTTAAATACAGATCCTCAATTCGAAAACTGCGGTAGAAAGAAAGTGTTTACATAAATAAAATAAAATAATTTCACGTACAAACAACTCATATTTCCTAAAAAAGTAACTGAAACAGGCATTAATAACAAATTGGATTGAATTGGGTTGAATTGACTTGAATCGAATTAACTAAGTTATAATTACACGGTTGGCGTAACGTTTGACTGATGCATGACGTGGGTTCGAACCCAGCCTTAAACAAAGATCTGTATGGCCTACATGTAGTTGTGTAGTTAAAACAAAAATGTTTCAAGTGGTTCTTGAATACGCAATTGGAATGAATTGGGAGGGGGAGAAACAAAGTTCCAACACCCTTTTTACGTCCTTAAGGGATGATTTCTGGGATAAAAACCATCCTATGTCTTTTCCAGTGTCTAAAACTATCTCCATACCAAATTTCATCTAAATCGGTTCAGCAGTCTAAGTGTATTATGTGTGTGGGGAGGGTGGGGACATTATTGATTCCCTATACGAAATTCCAACACCCTTTTTTCATCCTTTAGGGATGATTTCCGGGATCATTACTATCCTATGTCTTCCCCAGGGTCCTAAACTATTCCCATAACAATTTTATCAATCAACTTTATTAATTTAATTTAGCTTTTGCCAGTGATAGGTCCGGAACCTTATATCGGGATAAAAACTATCCTGTCCTTCCCAGGGTCCTTAACTATTCCCATGCCAAATTTCATCTAAATCGGTTCTGCGGTTTAAGCGTGAAAATGTAACAGAGAGACAGACAAACAGACAGGCAGAGTAACTTTCGCATTTGGACGTAGTTATGCAAAAAGGATCCATTCCACACTTTTACCGAAATTGAGTTATATTGATATCTTTAATGATTGATGATGATTTTCGAGATAAAAACTATCCTATGTCTTCCCCAGGGTCTTATTAAAATATTCCCATAGGTACCAATTTTAAAAATCAAATTTAATTAATTCTGTCCTTCCCAGGGTCCTAAACTATTCCCATGCCAAATTTCATCTAAATCGGTTCAGCGGTTTAAGCGTGATAAGTTAACAGACAGACAGACAGAGTTACTTTCGCATTTATAATATTAGTATGGATAGGGATTACCCAGCGCGGCTGTTCCAACAAAATGTTGTCTAGCGTAAATATATCCTTAGATTCTTTGCAGTTTGCAGTACAATCTTGAAGTACGGCGCTATGTAATCATAACTTTGATAATACAAGACAAATGAGGTGTTCATCCCCCTCTTGGAGAAGGGATCATACTACCCGAAACCACTTTCGAAGGTTTGGCACTGAATAGAATTAAAGCAGAGGGTTTACTCTTATCATCATGACTAACTTCTGGCATATAATACTACAATTCGTGCCCACCCAATTTTAGACTTGAATTGAAAAAAAGATGCCATAATAAAAATCAAGTAAGGTTAAACGGTCTTCTTGTGAAAAAAAAATATAATTATGATGCAGTAAAGGAACTAAAAGCTAAAAATTCCTAGGTATATACCACTTTCTTCATCAATCGAGGGTGGCGTTCATTTGACTAAATAAAATCATCATATTTCTATTTCATGCACTTCAATAGCGCAATTTCAATAAATGTGAAATGTGTCATTAAATATATTAATAATTCATGTGTGGCTTAAATACCTATGATAAATGGCGATGTGACTTTAAATATAATACAGATTTCTTGCTTGATGTCACTGGAACTTCTGTCCGCATGTGCTTAGTGGGACACCCCCCTTGAGTGTCGGTATCTTTCAGTAGATATTTGGTTCGCACCTTGATTATGATAAATGATGAAATGAGGGTATTTTGGACTTTTAAGAAGGCCGACAATCTCTTTTTTTACCCGACTGCGCCAGAAAGAGGGTTATGTTTTTCGAGAGTATGTATGTATAATTGTTTGGCACGCTCTGTGGCCTGAACGGCTGGACGGATTTTAGCTTGAGAGGTATCGTTAGATTTGTATTGACTGTGAAAGTGACACTGGGTATATCAATTGGAGGGGTTAACAAGATTGCTAGTGATGTAAATTCTACCCACATTAGTTAGTTCTCTTTAAAATAATAAAAAAAAACCAGCCTGTAACCTTCGCACTGCTGTGACACAGGCGTCCTCTTCATGAGGATGAATAGGCTAACACCCACCACGCGAGCCCATTGCGGGTTGATGGATGACGCCTATCTTTGGATTTTCGATTCTAGGACAAGCCAGATTCCTGATGATGTTTATCTTTAGCGTTTTGCGAGCAGTGGTGATGATGAAAATTATACAATGTAATATGACTACCTTTATTGTACACCATAGCAAATTGCATAGTTTCGAGTAGAAGGGAAGTAAAAATGTGAAAATTTAAGTAGATTAAGCTTGAAGGAAACTGACATTTCGTTTCTCTAGAATAGATTTAGGCTGAGGCTACAGTAGGCAGCGATTTGCGACGCGACTGGAAGAGCGAAACGAGATAAACATGGTATGGCTATATTACAAGTGAAAATCCGGCGAATATTCGGTGATTACATGGCTACAGTACACATTCTACACAACGAAGCAAGAGCGATTCATGCGGCTACACTATAAATATAGAAAAAAAGCGATTTCGCTCGCTCATCGCATTTTAATGTTCTTAAAACATTAGCGGCGACTCCGTGTCAAGGTGGCTTCATAAAGGGAGCACACACAGGCGACACATGCGACACGTGGGATGTCGTTTAGTTCGCGGCGTTCAGTCGATAGGTTGCTGTAGCTTTCTGTGAACGTGCACTGAAAAAGAAAACAGTTACCACAATCAAGATTTTGTTTAGATTGATCATGTAACTTGCTTGCATCTGAGCACAATGCTCACAGCAACCAATTTTATTTGATTGAGGGATCTTGATTGGAGTTATCACAAAACCTATTTGCATCAATCAAGTCAAAATATAGTTGCTCCAACCAAGATTATTATGTATTTGATAAACTTTATGGCTTTGTCAAAACCAAACCTTGTATTTTTGCTTGAAAGCTCTTACCTCAAGTACGAACTACACACATCAAAAGTGTCTAGGGATCAACATATATTTTTGCAATAACTTTTCTCCTGATTGATATTAATTAAAATTTTCTTTAAGGATTCATCAAATAAAGTGTTTTCGTTTGTCACAGTAACGATAAACCAAGTCACCTTTGCATTAATAAAGAAATTTGCCATTTTCCTAATAAAGGGATTTTTGACATTTGAACCACTAACATTAAAGTTCGAAAAAAAGACTGAAATAACAGTTTTCTTTAAAATTTTATTGAGTAACTTAAACAATTAATAATCCGTGTTTCTACCGCGAACACTAACAACACAAGAACATCGGTTTAGCATACTCAAAATGAGTTCATCCAAATCACGCTGTGGAATGGCCGCCCATGTTCGTTGCAACAACAAAAAAAGGTCTTCTTGCGACTGGATACCCTCCATATTCGGCAGAGCTCTTCTCTGTAGCATATCCCATGCATGCTCAATCGGGTTCAAGTCTGGCAACTGAGCAGGCCAGAGCAGGACATTGATGTTAGCTGCGGCGAGAGTCTGTCTTACAACTCTTGCGGTGTGCGGTCGTGCATTATCATGCATTAACTGAAATAAGGGACCGATTTGCACTTGTAGAGGAACGATGACGTCAGATACAATCGTCTCGGCATAAATTTGAGCGTTGAGGTTGCCTCTGATCCAAATCAACTCAGTTCTTCCGCCGATCCAAATACCCGCCCATACCATGATGGTTCCACCACTATAAGGATGGACTTCCTGGCAGGATTTTAATCGCTGTTGGCGTCCAGGGGTTCTCCAGTGTCGTATACGTCTTGTATCCGGTCTCATACCAAAACGAGACTCATCAGAAAAGCACACGAAACGCCATTGTTCTTCTGCCCTATTTCTGTGTTCAAGAGCCCATTGATATCGAATCCTACGATTGTGCATTGCTATAGGTGGTACCCGTAGCGGTCTTCGGGAATGAAGGTTCACTTCATGCAAGCGGTTTCTGACTTTGGTCGCTAATTAAGTTCCCTGAAGAGTGATGAAGCCTCACGGCTAACATCATGGCGGTTATTGTTGGAGCTCTTCGAGTTAAGATTTGAATGTATCGGTCTTGTCTCCGTGTGGTGCAGCGATACCGTCCTCCATGGCGCTCAGCCACGGTACCAGTGCTTCGGTAACGTGTCCAAAGTCGACTGATATCACTCTGACTTGTATTCAGAACTAAAGCCAGAGTACGTTGCCGGGAACCAGCTTCTATCATTCCCACGGCTCTGTGCATTTCTTCCCTGCTTAAATGATGTCGCCGCTCCATAATAACGTTGGTTTTAATCAGTAGTAGGGAAACAGTAGCACTAATAATGTCTTCAATGCGTTGTATGTTTTTATAGGGAAAATATTGACAGCAGATTTTCATCTTTTACTCGAATTTGATTAACAGTTCCTGTTTCAAATTATGAAATGCACCAAAAAGGATCCATATAAATTTATAAAATCATAAATTTATTACAAAGCCACATCTCAATCTCAAGAAATCCGCATAAAAATGCTTGATCCCTAGACACTTTTGATGTGTGTATTTGTGAAAAAGAGATTGTGTTGGATTCACTATAAAATACATATATACCTGTACGTTCTGGGAATATTTACATAACATATATACATAACTACTATATTTTTGTGTGCTCCATGTTTAGCCATCCATATTGCAGGACGTGCTTGTATTTCGGATACTAAGAAGTCAACATCCATCGTAGATTAACCGCTTTAGAAGAGCGATCAAAACAAAATGGTTTAAACGTGTCGCATCGTCATGAGCGAACGCCGAGTGCACAAGTGTTGCCTCTCGTCTCCCACACCTCGGTCCGATGTCCGTAGCATGATTATGTAGCCACTTGACAGCGGACCCACTAAAACTGTAACTTTGAACTTCTCGCAAAATAAATCGCAAATTCATTTAAATTCGCTCATATAATGTAGCCATTTAATATAACTGACGAGCATTAGTTTTTTACGTTCTGAAGCAGGGCCGCGCTGACCTAAGATAGCGCCTGTGTGCAAATTTTATGAAGCACCTATGACTTTTTCCACTTTAGGGTTCGTGTTATGATTACTTGAATGATAACACTCGTCAACACCCTTTTTGTTACTACTTAAAGAATAATAATTTCATAGAGAACTAAGTATGCGTATCGTGTATTAAACTATACCTGTAATAACAATGATATGTGCAGTGCACCATTAAGGTCCAGTCTTTCACAGTCCTTCACTCCAAGTAAGTACTCTACGATATCTTCAACATTCGTCGAGTGATACACTTGTAGATTTTGAGTAACTTGTTGACAAAGTCTTAGAATATTATCGTTTTTGTATATTTGTTGCTTTATATAAAGTGAACCATATTTATTGAACAATACCCAAACATTGTAAATCTTGCTGTCTTCATTCCTAGTTTATTATTAAATAATTTTTATTTTTCAACTGCAACAAAACAAAAGCTATATCACATATTACTGCTATATTTCACAGGCTTGCTTAATTGTTCATCATCGACCAACAACATGCAAGCTCTCGTTAGGCAACTGGATCAAGGGTTTGATTGAGAAAACGGTACTCCTGGAATACCTCGTATCACTAGCAGGTTTCTCTCTCTGTAGCCCTGATACTTGGACCTTGTTTCTGATACCAGCGGGGTATTTTTATGAGTATTGTATGTCTTTTGTATGAAGTATTAAATCAATCTAAGAAAGATTTATAATCCACAATCAAATGAGTCATCCAAAGTAATAATGAAGTGCCATCTGAAATAAAATCCTTAGTCAGCACATAAAATTCCTACAATCTCTATTACTCAAATCAATTAAATTCCTCACACTGTATCCATAATCTTAACATCAATTACACTGGCGATGAAACCAAATTCTAGACATTACTAAACGCTATCAAATATTCAAGAAGACTGCACGCATTTTTTGCAAGCCAGTGTATCAAGACTGTTAAGTTTTCAACTTTCTGAACTGCGTGTGGTCCACACGCAGTTCAGAAAGATGAATTTCTTTTTAACAGCACTATAAATAAAATTGAATTTTAGTATTTAAGCAGTAAGGTTGATTTTTCCATGTAGTTTGTCGTATAAATTAGTATACTTTCATCTTAGTTGTATGAATAATTCACAGCTATTTGATATACCTTAGAGGTTTTGTGTCGTGAGTGAAGTGGCTAAATGTGGCAGAAGTAATTTTACTGACCATTAAATAGAACAGTATTTACACGTGATGGATTAGTTATGTAGATGTAGGTAATTATTTCCGTTTGACTTCTATAAAAGTAGTATTGTGGAAAAGCTCGTAGCCAAATAAAAACAGCAACACGAGGCTTAAGAATTGCTATCCCAGGCCGGTCTGTAGATAGTAAATAGCCATTTCAAACATACACTCCTCCTCGTTCCGGAAAGCACGTCACACCAGTGGTAATGGTGGTGCTGGTACGTCACACCAGGCTGATGATAAATAACTAACCCAAACAATCATTTCTAAATAAATCCTACAATCAATCTTCAACAGACTAATAACTACGGTAAAAAAATTCAAAAGTCGCCGCTTTAATGATCGAAGAGTTTTTACAACGGTACCATTCTGTTAATAATTTACTTTCAAAGTTGTATCATCGTTAAGTCAGATAATTTGGTACAAGGAAAAAGTGGCAGATGCAGTTTTGTTTTAATCAATTAGATGAACAAATGGTAGTGGCTAGCATTTGCGGTAGGAATATTTTCAAGTTCAGTGTTTTCCATTAGGTTCGTAGTTCTGTGGCTAGAGAATTTTGGACCATTCTCACACTCGGAAACTGTGCCTTATTAGGTAAGGCATAGTTTCCGAGTGTGATACGTGTGGTACGATTAAACCGCTAAAAGGTTAGCCTTTTAGCGGTTTAATCGTAATTAACCACGTGGAAAAGTTTAACTAATTGGATGAGCGTTTATTTGCTGAAATATTATCTGAGTTTTGGCGTTTATCTATGTGAATTTTTATTATTGTAATTATATCCACAGTACAAAACAGTGTGGAGCAATATTTTGCAATAAAAGTAATAATACTCACCATTAAAACGTTACTCCCAAAGTCATCCACTGCTCGACATAGACTAAATGTGGTGCAGTCTTGAGTTTGTGTTACGTTTAAACGTGACACAAATTCTGGCTTTTAATCAATGGTTTACTGCTTTCTGGTGTTTCATAAGAAATGCAATTCAAAATATCGTTGTTATTTTTGTTAAAATGCCAATATTATTGTGTAAGGTTCCAACCAATCGAATTTTAATGACGTTATTTTACATAGAGTTTGCGTCCAATATACATTAGATAACTTTCCTGATATATTTTAATCTTATTAAGTCTAAAGATATTAAAAATTGCAGAAAACACATACATATAAAAAATTACTACTTGCGCATAGACAACATTGTTCCGTACCAATTCGGGTCTGTGCCAATTTCTTGGTAATAAAATATTGTACAGATTGAATGCACGTTACATTGAATCTATATTGGTAAGAAGTTTAGTTTTAAGGGTTTTCATACTAACAGTTATTAAGCATAATTATATGAATTATCGTGAACTTAGAACTTTGCTTGAACCATTTACTGAACAATAACAAAGTAAGGACATGTGGATAGGCCGTATAAAGTACCTTACTGCCAAACATTGCGGGTATCTCTCACAATACCTTTCTTTCACAAATATTCATAATCACAATCTACATAGTTCACATTATTTATAATTGAGGATATATATATTGAGGATTGGTCGTAATAATGTTAGATCATATTAAACTCGAGCACTAGTAGCCAAGTGCTTACAGACATGGCTTACGAATTTTTGGTCGTGGACTCGAACCCAGGCAGGCATTACCACTTTCCTTGATCTTTAGTCTTTCTGGTAATATAATATAATTACTTACATAGTATGTAGGTAAGTTAAATCTGTTACTTACAATTAGAGTTGTAAGTATTTATTATCGTGGATCTTCTTGTCTCATAGAAATAAAGACTTTTTTATGGCAACATCATGTTGAAATATCTGGGAGCAAGAGATCAAGAACTTCACAACCGCCGAGAAGAAATCATCCCTTCTATCTTCTCAGCAAAATCATCCCGTTACCTTATAAATAATCAATTTAAACAGCACCCTGTAATAAATCAGCTTTGATTTACCTTCCCGCGTATATTACTAAAGGTGTGTTAAGTCATTCATTCCAAGCATAGAGAAAATTCCAAGATTTACTTTATTTGACTCCCTTTGAGTGGCCTAACATCTATTTTATATTAGTTTTTCCTTTACCATTGACCGACTTTTCTTTTATATATTTCCATATCCGAATGCGTAAAAGGTTCGCATTTATATTGGGAGTAAGGCTTGTTAAATCTCGTAGGTAGAATTTGGTGGTGTTCTGCAATTTTTATTGAAAGTGTTTAAAGCTTTTGAATTTAATTCAATAGCTTTGATTATTATTGGCTGTTCGTATCTTAGGCGTGACAACAAACAGAACATTTTAAAGCGTAGAGAAGAAAATTTGTTATCGAAACCTTTCGGGAATAATTTTATTGTACGTAAATATATCTAAGGAGTAGATACTAGGACGGAGTCTGTGTTGCCCGAAAGTTACAACTTTGACTCCTACTGACTAAAAACACACCTTGTCCTTTCACTAAAACTTATTTCAATACAACTGACAAAATACTCCTTTACAAAACCGATAACATACTCCTTTACAAAACTGATAACAGATACCACCTTGAAGAAATTAGGTACGTCTTTAATTGAACAATTCGCTTGAAGCGATAAATCTTCCCCAACCAAGATGGTCCCATTTAATCGGACCGGTATCCTTTATTAATACGTTAATTACTGAGGTAAGGCAGATGTGTTGATGCGATGAAACTTATACCATTACCTCGACGTTGAAGTAAGCCGACGACATGCTCGGAGGACAGAACTCTCAATGATTTGTTATCGTGGATAAGAAGTGAAGTTTAGATCAGTCCATTTTAAACTTAGGCCATTCTAATTAGTTTCTTGTAAAAAATGTTCCGTTTTAATCAAACTTTGAAGCTGTCAAAAACATCTCTATCTGTACGTATATATATTGACGTATTTTTAACGTACATTGAAAGATGATTCAATACGAGGATTAGTTTTGTAACTATACATCTTATTCCGTATCTTTTTTAAGTGCTGATGATTTTGGTCGTCACTGACGAATTCTGTCTGATAGCAGAGAATGGAAGATGAAATTGTGTTGAGCCGACTTGAAGCAAATGCGATAAACGCAAGAAGATGGTGTAAATAGCATTTTTTTTATAAATTCTAAAATACTAACTTAGTAGTTGGGTAACAAAATATTTCTTAACCAAACTGGTGGCAGATTTTCTGGCTTTTGATATCCTTAACGACTGTAAAAGACCTCAAATGACAACCGGGACCAACGACTTAACGTGCTCCGCGAGGCACGGAGTCTTACCATATCACATCATCGGAGGCTTACCATATTCATCCGAATATGGTAAGGTGGTTACCCAACTACGGACTGACATCGATAAGCATTGCTTACCCTTGAAAATTGACCTGGACGTATTTTTTTATGTAGCCACGAGCTTCTCTATTATCGTTGAAACATCCAGTACATAAATATTTGAATCAGAGTGTTAGTAGATACAAAAGTTTTAAGAAGTTGAATCACAAAGGGATTATGTCGGAACAATAATCTTTTTGGCTTATCTCTCATAATGAGATTATTTAAATTAATTTTCATTACAGAAAAATAAACTTTTTTTTTCTATAAACTTAAAAACGAAACGTAAACCGTTACATATGACGTTCTTCTTAGTTTATTTTGCATTTGCACCAATATGTGTATGCTCTCCCAGCTCGGGGTATAATGCAAACACCGAAAAAGTGTATATCAAGGTTGTTTATTAGCTTCTATAAGTCGCAGGTAATTCTAAATATCGGATTTCCTTAAAAAGCCTAGTAAAAAACCGAATGGCAATATTTCTTAACTGTGGGAAATACTCTACTGACTAGAATTAACTAGATTTCTGGATATATTTTTATTAGCCAAATAATATACTGAGGTAAATAATTATGAAAACATTTTATAAATATTTTCATCAGTGACGGAATTATAAATATTTTAAGTTTATAATTAGCTCTACAACTACCATAAAAATATAGATTTCGCGAAATGGGATGTTTTCGTTAAAAATCCAATACGTCGTTAGTTATCTGATAATTCTTAGGTATTTGCATAATTCCCGCTAACCTGGCTAGACATTATCATTTTCATGCACATTAGCTTGTAATCCGTATTTTAACACAAGATAGCCAAGGAATTTCGTGAAAACATGTTTTTATCAATAATCGTGCGACATTCAGAAGCTTGTAAAGCTTGTACATAAACATCATAGAGCAATCCTGTGTCCCGGAAATGTGGGAAAATTATATATATTGGAACCCTTCAATAAACAGCATGGATATTTGGAATATTTTACCACTTTGTGCCATGATAGTTGGTTTGTGGTTTTGACATTATGATTTATGTTTTGGTTTCTCTGTTTATTATTGATCGTTGTCCGTGTTTATGTTCTGATTCCTGTTATCTGTGTTTACATGGAAATGATTTTGCTTTTTTATGTTTTTTTTTTTTTTAACTTGGTAAAATTATCAAATAAGTCCTCCCACCCCGGGCAGGGTGGGAGGGACTGTCAGACTTTTACTGACTAAAATCCACGGTGTTCATTCAATAACCCTTTACGTACCGGGGTCACGGTAATGGGATAAGTCCCACGACCCCGGCAGGCTTCGGCCCTCTACAGGGGGGGCCTCGTCATATTGCTGACGCTCTTTGAGGCGCGCGTGGAACACAACGCGCCGTCGACCCGGGCATGGTCCATGGTCGGACAGCGAGTTGCCCTTTACTCGCTGTCCGCATGCCCGCGCCTACGGTGGCCGGAGATCGTCGGCCGACGTCCGACGCCGTAGGCGTCTACCACTGCGGCTGGGCTGGAGGCAGGACGCCATCCTCTCCCTCACGCGGCCCGCCTCCTCCTTCGGAAGCATGACTGCTTCGCAGAAGGAGGCGACCGCTTCCCACTCCCTCTCGCCCCGCAGCATGGCCTCGACCTATGCCGGGCGCGAGCGGTCTCCGCCTATCGCCGCCGTGAGGACACGTCGATGATCTGCCCAGGCGGGGCAGTCTTGCACCGTGTGCTCTACGGTGTCCTCAGGGCGACCCTCACAGTGGTGACACCCAGGCGTTTCTTCCTTTCCCATCAGACACAGGTACCTCCCGAAAATTCCGTGTCTGGTGAGGACCTGTGTCATGCGGTAGGTCAGGACGCCGTGACGCCGATCTAGCCACTCCTCAAAGAAGGGTCATACCGCCGCAATTGCGGCGTGCCCGTGCTTTTTTATGTTTGGGGGAAAAATTTACAATCATTGAGAGGCAACTCAATATATTATCCCTGTGATTTAACCACAGAAAAAGCGTTTCTTTTTTATTAATCAGTTTTTTGAGTATTTTTTTCAACTTAAACCAATCCTCCAATTTATTAAGTTATTACGCTTCCAGCATTTCCAAATCAAAGTAAAATGCGAACTACCGCTCAAACTGGTTACTGGCGCTTCTTCATTGACACTTTCATAGAAACAATAAATAAAATTAATGCCTTTAAACAAGCAAAAATACCCTCTAACAAAGTTCTAAATAACCGAGCTCAATTCTGTCGCTTAAGACAATGAAAAAAACAAGACTGCACCGACGACGCAAACGTCAAGAATTCTTGTACTTACAAAAGAAACCGTTAAATTTTCGCTCTTTTCTTTGAATATTTTATTCGCAACAGGGGCGCGTTTTGCTTAAAACTTTTTATTGTTATTTACGTCTCTCTTGTTTATTGGTGGGTGTCAACGCTTTTACAAAGATGGAATTAAGAACCATTGGACTCCTGTATGATAATAATCGTTGCTTCTGTTCGATTAAATATACAATTACGGAATCGTGTGAAAGAGAACGTTTATAAAACCAGTTTCTTTTTAAAATAATGATTCCCATCTCACACATCGCAATCTTTGTAGTAGCGAAATATGAAACAAATTTTCATATGCTGGTATTTAGATAATTATGTATTTTTATGATAATGTAACACCTTTAGCCCACGCCTTCCATCTTGGCAACCTGAAACATCCCTAATATAACGAAGATGAGATGAAGAACATGTTCTGTTTACTAACAGGTAGGATCCGTACCACTTAGAATCGCCATGGAATGGTCATATTTCAATAAACAAGGCGCTGATTCCGTGTGTACCTACCTAATGTTGAACAACTCAAAATAATCAGCCAATAATTTCCTCCCTGCTGGGACACAGTTCTCTTCCCTAGAAAAGGGAATGGGCTGTCATCCACCACGCGGGCCCTGTGCGGGGTGAATGACGTATGTCTTCGGATTATCGGTCCTAGGACGTTTGCCCACTATTTTTTCCTTCACCGGGTTGAGAGCAGAGGTGATGATTGGAAATACACAAACTATGTGCCTGCCTGGGTTCCCAAGTAACACATTTGGTGACAAATAGCTTGCATATAGTATTTTTTTGGAAACTTTAGTAATAAAATCCACCGTGATTAAGTTCTATAAAGGTGGTTAGAACCCATAGGCAATCTGTATGTTACCAAAGGGAGAAAAATTGCAACTTATTTATAGTTGCAAAAGCGATGCATAAGAGTTCGAATTGTTATCCTGAGTGGCACTTGGAACTAAAGGTGCAAATTGAATGATTGAACGATAAAGCGATACAGTTCATTTGTTGAGTGACAAATGAAATCTTATCAAGTTCTTATTTTCGGTGGAAATAAACAAAAGGATGGTTGTGCTTTGTACTATTGTGTTGTGACAGCAAAATTTGGATTATTACATCTATTTGATGAGTATTAAAAAATTATGTGTATAACGCAGGATAACCATCACGGAACTCTTGCAAATGGTTTTTTATCGTGAAACCATGGTATATTTACGTAGTAAATTTTGATGCGCCTTCGATCTAAACAAAAATTATCAAAAAATATGGACTGATCAAATAAAAATAAGACAATGCTTTATAAAAATTTGGTTGTTAAAACCCTAACATTATGGTTTCACGAAAAGTATTGTGGCGACACATTGTATTTTGCTGAGCTAGCTCCTTCAGAGCTCTCACGGCCAACCGCTTCTAATGAATTCAGTCGCTACCCATAGGCCACAGTATAGACTCGCGTATACACCGTAGGTATATAGACTTACGTCATAGACCGTGTCTTTGTATTAAATTAAGTGATATATAAAATACATGTTTATCTGTTTTCAACGTGTCTACTTATTTCCTAAATTCAGAACCTTCTGACTATCCTTAGTCAGAAGGTTCTGAATTTAGGAAATAAGTAGACACGTTGAAAACGAACTAATTAACGACTACACAAAGAACAAATTAAATATTCGTTAATTAGTCCTTAGTCAGAAGGTTCTGAATTTAGGAAATAAGTAGACACGTTGAAAACAGATAAACATGTATTTTATTAACTTAAACTACATCAGAAACATAGTTATCAAAACTCATTTTATTGTGATATTGTAATAAAATACCATTCAACAAGATACTTTTCAAGGACTCTATTTTAAACATGGCGATTTAAAATAGACCTTGCAGTTCATATTTCCACTCATTTGTTGCCTTATTGGAGCTTTTGGAATCGATCTACGCGTTACAGTGGCATATTAAAGTATATTAGACCTTACAAAGGCAATTACACTAGGTTCCAAATGAGCTGCAATGATGAATGAGTTTTAAAAGAGAAAAACTTAAACCTTTGTGCATCTATAAGTAATAAATTCGGCTTAATGTCACCATAAGTTATAAAGCAGGAACAAAAATCACTCAAAAGCAACTGTTATTGATAAGAGTTACTCATATGCAAATTCGAGTGCTGTTTGCATCTAAAAGTAATACCGTACACTCTTGCAGCACTTATATGCTATGCTACCTACAGTTGCAAAATAAGTTCCAAAATTCACTAACGTGCTAGTTACTTGGGTTCGAACCCACTATCTACAACTCAAGTCGAGCCTGTAGCCACTGGGCCAAAACTGCCCTCAATCATCGTATCTGTAAATAAACCTATCTTAATATTATATTAGAGGTCAGCACTAGGACGTAGCTCGATAGGGCCATTGGCTGCCGGAGTTCTGGGAGTGGCCTACCGAGATACTGCAGCCCCGGAACGCAAGGGTAACTGAAGAAACAAAGTGGGTTTTTAGTCAGTGACTCAAACATCCATTTGCAAAACTAGATTTAGAAAAAGAATGGACGAGAACTCCGTAGTTACTTATTTGAAATAAAATAATTTGCAATATTCGGAATAATATGTTGTATGTGAGAATAATGCTCGCCATAACTAGGTACTAATAGATACAATCATATCAGCAGACGTAAGTTAATTAATTGGCTTAATAAGAACATTGCGCTCACATAATTTAATTATTGCAATTATTGGATAATATAATATGTAAATCTTTTTCAGGTATGTTTGTATAGCTTAAAAAAACTATATAAAATTTGGCATTCGAGTGGACTAAGGAAAAGCTTGCCGACCTCTCGGTTCGTAGATGGGTACTCATGTTAACATACCAAGATTCTTGGAGTGAACGTTGAGCTGTTGATTTCGAATATGTATTTCGAGCGACTCTAGTTACAGGTAGTTAGACTTAACCCAGAAATTTGATATCGGTATTGCCGCGGGATACCGTGTCTTACTACCCGTAGCAACTGTAAGTAAAAGATAATAAACAAATAACAGCCGGCACCAATGACTTAAAGAGCTTTCCGAGGCACTAAGAATGTCGATATGTTCACACGTCGCCGGTCAGCGCTGCTTAACCTTGAAGATCGTCCCGTGCCGCTGTTATGATATAATCACGAGCTCCTCGACGAGGGCGACGGGTAATGCATAAAACTTTCTTACATAAATTAAACAAAATTATAACTACACGAAACAACGAGAATGAAAGTACTAAAGTACTAAAAGTAGAAGCCTACTAATTCATGTTAGTATTAATTAGCCATTTGTATCAATAAATTCGTACCTAGTCCGGACGCATAAAGTTTTATTTAGGAAAACGTATAAAAGAGCCCCGGTTTGTTTGCATATTTGAGTCATTTTATTTTATTTTGGATTAAAATGCCGTGTTTCTACATTTGTGTGTCCATCTCTTCTTTTTCCTACTCTGTCATTATCAAATTGCCTATAGTTTATGGTAGAGCTGTTGGTCCTACAAAGCAAAGGATCCACGATCAGTTCTCATGAATTTGCCGGACATTTCTTCTGTTTAAAAGAGAACATAAATCTCATACATATATACAACCACATAAAACCAACCAGTTACAATCAATAAAACAACATGAATCTTAAACCATTTGTTTTATTTATTTTTTCGTTTCCCCAGTGGGACAGCCACTGCCGTGCAAAAGTCTTCCCCATAGTCACCACTCTTCCTGAAGCGTTGTCCTCTGACTATTCCGTCATGAATGCCTCTAAATCTTCTAGTCAGAGCTTCCTAGGCCTACTTCTGCGACGATATTCGTCCTCTGGCCCCAAATGCGTAATAATTCCAGCCCATCTGTTATCTGTCCTGATCCATGCTACATACATGACCCGCCCAATCCCACTTCAACCTGGCAGCCTTGTTGTCCACATGCCGCTAATCTATAACGCTGCGTTTCTTTACATAAAAACAATATATAAAACTGCATAGTATCAAAGAGTATAAGTAGATTCCGCGACGCACCTGTCTGTGGGCGCATTTATGAGCACATAACGGAAACACAACGCGATAAATGACTTTAAAATCATCCGGCGAAAGAAAATATAAATAAACAAATAAATTTTATTTAGGTACATAAGTATACTATTATAAGCTTCACAGACCGGCAGAGCCGCGTACTGAACAGTAACATAAAATAAATAAAACAATAAAGAAGGAACCAGAGTATTATGCAAAGTACCCAGAACACACAGTGCTGTCAACAGGGATCTGTCACTGAGCCGAGAGCAAGGGTGGCGTATAATGTGCGGAACAGAAGTCGTGGAAATAAAGTCTCTCTCTCTAAAGTCCAATACAAAATCTATTTGAAGCGATAATGTTGAAGATTTCTTAGTGTTTTTTTTTTTTGGGCAGCGATTGGATTTTGGAATTGAAAAAAAAAAACTAAGAGTAAAATTACAAGTACATTAGGTAAATTCATTGCACGAGAGAAAAGAAAGATATAGATCATTATTATAGCCCCCTTCTATCTTTCTGACAGGCCTGTTGGTCTAGTTGTCAGTGGCCCTGACTACTATGCGCAAGGTCGTGGGTTCGATTCCCACCTAGGACAAATGTTTGTGTGATGAGACTGATGAGCACGATCATTTGTTCTTTGTCTGGGTGTAATTTATCTATAATATGTATGTATTTAGAAATATATATGTACGTTTATCAGTTGTCTAGTACTCATACCAAAAGCTCTGCTTAGTTTGGGACTAGATGGCGTTGTGTGAAAGTTGTGGAATATTATTATTTATTATATTATTATATCTATCCAGAAATTAAATAAAACTGAACTGTCTGGACTGTGATTTCAAATAATTATGTCTTCTGAAGGGCTTATATTTATTTATTTCCGCATTACTAAAACTCAAACAAAAGTCTGTTTGTCGGGGCTAATCACAGAAACGGCTGAATGATTTTAATAGGACTTTTACTGTTCAGCCGTGCAGTTTAACTTCATAGAGGCATTTATAGGGCAACATACAGGCATTTTATAACACACGTCTTCTATAATTACGAAGTTCACTTATAAATTGAAATGCAATCAGCTAATTTATGTCCTCAAGAATTCTTTCAGGAATGAATTAAAGTATGTACTAGATATCTAGTAATTATCTTTGTTTGCGAACGTAGCAATATCAAATAATTATAATTATATATCAGTCTAGTCTATACATAGTTATATGAATATTTAGTCGTTAGCGCGTATGCGTATTCTTTCGATTATAAATTTCGTGAGAGGCAATTACAATGGAGATTTGTGATATTATGTTGAAAGCTTGTAACTAGCTTCAGAAGAACAGACTTACTGAAAATATTGGGCTTATGATAATTATAATTCTGAAAAAGAAAACTGCATTATAAATGCAAAAGTTTAGTTTTTTTTTTCTTAAGCACACAAAATGCCTGAACAAGTCTGATTAAAATTAGGATTTATAAGATAAAAATATGTGAATTTATTGCATAACTGTGTATATAAGTTCTTTTTAACTATATGTTTATTATTTACGCTCAAAAATCTACCCATGTTGGATATGTAATATTTGAAGTAATTACAACAAACTACTGCTATTTCAACTATACTCTATGTATATAGAGTATAGTTTGAAATAGCATATAGACATCTTTTTGTCTCGGAATATCCTCGTCCACGCGAATGAAGTCGCGAATCACAACTAAGTAGTATGACAAAATGATATAAAAACACCATATTTTAATTTTTTTTGTGGGAGACTTAATATGTCTCCTCGCGCTCTGGGTTGAGTGCAAGGGAGCGCCAGACCACTAAGTACTGACTAAAAATTCACCCTGTTCCTGTTCCCTGAGATTGTTTCAAAGTAAATTAACCAAATTAGTAATTACTTTCAACAACATTCTTTAAAGCATACCTTCACCATATACAAGAACTCTTACATTTTGTAGTTGTCTCCGCAAGTGAGATCACCTCATTACCGCTGTTGAATCCACAGTATCCTCGTGAATTAATCTGGCTTTTGTTGAAAAACCACTTCCCACAATTTTATTTACAAATAAGTACAGTTACGTATATAACCACGATACATTCACCAAATGTTGTAGAGTCTAATGTACCTACTCGTATCTTTTGGAGAACAAAAGACAGATTTTGCTTAAAGTTACCGAGTTTATTACCCGACCAACGCTTTAGAAATTACCTTGGAAATTATTTTTAATAACTTTTTATTGAACCGTAAATTGTGTCTATTAGAACAAAATACCTTGAACAGGGTAATTGAACTCATCATAATGAAATCAAGAGCAGAAAAACAGATGGAGAATACATTTCACAAAATATAAGAGATAATTCATTTGTGAGACAAAATATTATAAAAGTTCTAGCTATCAGAAAACACAGACTTTGGCATGAAATTCCACTCATAAGCTGATTTGCCGAAGTGATGAACTCGGAAAATTAGGGTGAGTTTTCTTCGACGGTTCACACAATATGTCGTCCAGCCGCTCTGACGTCCGTAAACCGGGTCAAACACACCCGGCATCCTATAGGTAAATCAGTCTTCCAGTAGTCCGTGCCACATTTCTTACCGCATGAAGTTTATGAGGATAATAACTCATGTCCAGATAAAAATATATGTGAGAGAGTACACCAAGAAGTTGTATGAGCATCGTTACAATAAACGTAATAATATACGTTTTGTTTTGCGGCTTACGCATAACAAAAAGTATATTGTTGTTTATAAAAACTCAGGGAATACATGCGATGGAGGAAACTGTCTCGAAGAAACTGCAATAAAAATGTTACGTTTCTCGTTGTTTGTTCTCACAACACACAGCTGCGTGAACAGACATGTAAAAAACTATTATGAATATGAGGTTCATACCGTTGTATACCTATATTGGGAGTAGTTTGAGACAATAAAAATCTAAAACGTTGACATTATTCATCAATAAAAAAAACTTTGTATCAAGTGATAAAGGCCGCCCCGAAGTTTTTTTATTGATGATAAAACGATGATTGTAAGCGATGATGAGGTCGAAGGTTCTTAGCTATGTACGTACAATGAAAGTTTTCCCAAAATGTTTTACGCGTATGGGAGGGATGTCCCCCATGAAACGGTGGAAATTTCTTCAAATTAATTACTTCTCCCGCTCTGGATTGAGCGGCAGGGAGTGTCAGACTTTAACTGAATAAAATCCCACCCTATTCCTTTAGTTGACCTGTGTTCTGCTGCTCAGTTAGTTCTAGTTAAAATATTTCCACAACCCCGGCCATCTCATAAGTATTCTGTTATTTAGTTCTTTTGTCACATAACATTTTATGCAAACTCAAACATAAAGGATTCAAACTTAATTTATTCAAACGCTCTTACTCAATTCATACAATCTTCTGAAGGACATTCATTGCATTCGCCTTCGTATCTTATCTATCACAACCGGTTCTCAATCAAGATCCCAATAACGCGATCAAGTTGGCATTATGTATAGGTATCTGAGTTGACAGATTGAAATTCTGAAATTAAAAGTATCGTAAATGTTGTCCTATAACTTCCTCTACCTTCCTTTGAGCACTTGAGAAAAATAGTTATTTGGAAATCACATATAAATTTTATTTATATGTAAAGATTTAACGGTACCTACTTACTCGTTGGTGGCTACAATAGCCTCATAATGAAGACTTCTGAGTAAAAACCTAAAAAATTGCCACTTGATACTCAAGCTGGTTATGGCTTCAACTTACCTAAAGAAAACTGATGTTGTTTCGCCGCATGAAGGGATATTAAATATCCCTTCATGCGGCGATCGAATATTTTGAAATGTGAACAGAACTCCAAATTTTGGAGTTCTGTTCACAAAATATTTTATTTTAAAACTCCTTCTTTTGCGTTTAGCTTCCATGACCGTAATTGGGCAGGTATATAGCTACATATGTCCAAATATTTTAGACACATATTCATATCCACTGTTTTTAGGGTTCCGTAGTCAACAAGGAACCCTTATAGTTTCGCCATATCCGTCTGTCTGTCCGTCTGTCCGCAGTTTAGCTCAAAAACTATTGGTACTAGAAAGTTGTACTTTGGCATGAGTGTACACGTTAATGACGCCAAAAAAGTGGTAAAATAAAATTTTGAAAAATACCATTATTTAGGGTACCCCCCATACATGTAAAGTGGGATAATAATTATTTTTTTTCGGTCTTCCCATAGTGTGGGATATCGTTGGATAGGTCTTTAAAAAATATTAAGGGTTTGCTTCTTAGCAAACCCTTAATATTTAACGGTCTTCCGTTTTTTGATTAAGTAAACCGTTCGTGACTTATCAAGCTTTAAAGTACCAATTTTCGTTAGAGTCAAGTGTCCCCCACGTCTATCAACTAAACGGTTGTAGTTAAAAATTCAAATGTCACGGCAGTAATACCTATATATAACGAAATTTAAAGGAAAACTATCACACATAAGTGGGCTTTACAAGTTTACGAGTAATAGTCGACCAATTGTATTTGACTCGAAAATTTCGAACAACTCTACAGAAATGTCGATAGATGGCGCTAAGCGCCAGTTGTTTCGTGCTAGTTTCTTGTGACGATTGAGTAGTGTAGCTCTGTGTCCGTATTTAAATTCAAAACACCGGCTATGACAAGTTTCATACAAATCTCAAAAAAAAATTGTAACTTTTCGTGCAAAATTGTCGGATCAGGTGAGGATTTGTATAGGAAGTCAAATATGTTAGGTAGTCATGTTTGGCTTTTAGTTAGAGCATGGTACGAAAGGATCAGTCAGCGAATACGACACGCACTTGGCTGTTATAAAAACTACGGAACCCTACACTGCGCGTGGCCCGACACGCACTAGACCGGTTTTTTTTTTAAATCGACGTTTTTCGATAATCCTAAGTAAATACATATATCTAAATGAAACTACATACACTTAGGCGTCAAATTACTCCTCCACATCGCTGCCATCCGGAAATGAGACTGGCAGCATTATAATTTATTTCAGTAGTATTTAAAATACCTAGTTTACATTAACTGGTTCAAAATTAAACAACAGTTAACGACGGTTAACTGGGTAATTTATAACTGTACTACAAAGGGTTAAGATTGACATACGCGTAGTTAATCTCGGTATACGCGGTCGGTGCGTGCGCAAGTTAGAAAGGTAAATATTTATCATATGCTATAATAGGAGATATGGTACGTTTAAGACTTGTTTTAACTAGAAATTATTTCTTTACAGATATAGACATAGACGAACGAACATTGTATTTAATATTTGAGCCGCTAGTTGGAAGAAGCCATCTTTGTAAATATAACTTTGACGTAAATTCAATTCAAAATCTTTATTTCGAACTATGACTGATATATGATTAGAATAAACTGTCCTTAAAAATTAGTTAGTGATAAAAACACGATACTTATCGCTTCTCGGCCTTTTGGCTAAGATCGAAGTGTTGTGTAGAACACGATACGGTGACAGATACATATAACTGACGGCAGTGGACTACTATTCCACTCTGTCCGCAATCATCTTCGAAACCCGGTTGGGACTATCGTGCAGCATCGTTGGCGGCTCGCTCATAGCCACCAACGGTGTTGCACGCTTAGATATTATTGCGTGAAAATAATCAACACACGCTACCACAAGCATGCCATGGCAATCACATCAGTTATTAAAAGCAAGCGTTCAAAATTCGCTGCTTATTCAGTAACTTAAATTAAGTGAAGTGTAAAAAATAAAAATAAATAAAAAATACTATTACTTAAATTTCTAGACCAGTACTTAAGATCAAGTTACAGAATAACCTCATACTTACTCACTTTGACCAGAGAATTGCATTAGAACTTGCATTTATGGTACGAGTATACTTCTGGGAACAATATCTAATTATGTCCTTCTTATTGTAACGAGTTTACATGGCATCAATATTATATTATGCCATATATTATGAATGTGAAAGTTAGTGTGTCCATATAAACATGTGTTTCAATCACGCAATAATGGTTTAAGGGCAAAACTTGGCATAATTTTTGTTCCAATTAAATTCGTGGAATGTAGACGCGAGAAAAGTGGCGAACAACAGCTAGTGATACTTTAGCAAGTTAGATGAGCAATTTGATTCTACACCACAATAGATGTTATTATCCAATTCCCAAGAAACCTAGCTTCTCTCAAGCTGGGTTTTAAACCTGTATCGAATTCCATAGGTACTAACATCATTTGTGATGTAAAATCAAATTAAAGTCACAGCCGTAGTGATAATCATTTATCTTTATTCTCCAAGTAACGTTTCTCATTGTGTTAGTAAGTACTTTCTTAACCCTGTGTTAGTATTTCTAAACTAATCCCTTAACTTAAAAAATACATGAATGTTTTACCGAGGTGGAGAGCTTGCAGCAGCGACTCACATATAAACAGTCCAGTCTGCTTACCACACAGCGCAGGATAATGTTGGAGCTGCCCCGCACGCGGGAAACCCAGGAAACGCATCGTTTCCTCATCGTTGTAAAAAGCACAATCATCAATGAACTACAGCAAGTATCCCTGACGCACAACAAGAGCGGTATCCCCATTTATATCCTTATTAGAAATGATCGCATTTGCATTTTGTGTGAAACAGATAAAAAAAAACTTCTTTAAACAGAGAGCAGTCGAGTTTTTTTAGATTTTTTAAATAAGTTTTTTTTTTCAAGTTTTTAGTTAAAATATTAATTAACAATTTTTTAGTTTTCCCGGTCGTGTCACATTGGCACTCCACCGGTTTCAGAAAGTAAGTCCATATTTTTAAACTTTCTTATTGTGTTATTTTGCTAGTATTACTTTAATGATAAACATGATATACCTTTTTGAAATCCTTATGTTAAACCCTTTAATTTGATACCCATATTGTAGCATTAGAAAAAAAAATTTTTTTTTCACCATGTATAATGGTTTCGCACAGCCGCTATGTTTATTTTTTTTAATATCACCTATCTGAGAACACTCGGGCTGTTAAGACAAATCTAACGATATCTCACTTGTGTGAATCTGTTCAGCGATTCTGGAGATATGAGGTAATAAAGAATACTACATATATACATACAAGATACGCGCGAAAAACATAACCCTTCCTTTGCAGTCGGGTAAAAACAAGTAATAATTCGTACTCCAATTTAGTTTCAGTTAAGACTATGAAACGCATAGATAAAATAAATAACTAGATATGGTCAACAGACGAAATTATATGGGAACCGTGTGTCTCCAGTTAGGCGCTGGGCGGGGCAACAACTACACATGCAGTTTAATAAAATCAATAGATACGCACTCGCACAGACACCCGCATTTCTTGAATCAGAACGTACTATACAATCAATAATAAACCTTATTCTGTCAAACACAGCGTGTATTTACCATGCACCGTAGAACGTACCCACACAAAAACATCGGTCGCTATCGTTGTGCTGTGCAAAAGCAATTTATTTTACATATACGCTAGTGATTGACTAAATCGGAAAGTTATCGATTCTTCCATTTATTATTGTACAATTTTTTTTTGGGCACCTGAAAATGAACCAAATAAAAATGGCATGTCCAGAAAATATTACAATAACAATAAACATATTATTAAACATTACATAATTATTATTAAGTACTACATACTAAGTATTAAGGGCTACCCTGGCGCTTTCGACTTAAATCTTAATATTTAATTATCATAGTGATAGGTCAAATAGAAGTTGATGTTAACTTACATTACGCTCTTGATCGGAACATACCAGCCGTATAGGTTGTATAGAATCCTGAAAAGTTGAATGACTGATTTTATGAATACCCTAAATCATGAGAATAGCTTTCAGTAACAAAATAAAATTCAACCCACTTCTGCAAAAATCAGTTGTACTCTTAATTTTGGAATTTTCCATTCAAAAATCCTGCGACTTTTCTTTAGAGACTAGAACATTTCTGCGTTGAAGTGAACCGAGCATATGGTGCTATTTTTTGTAGGGTGAACCGAGCATATGGTGCTATTTTTTGTAGGGTACCAGTTAGGTGGCATGCCTGTGGCATCAATCCATTCCTTTTTTATGTTACCATCTTTTGGGAAACTAAAAAGTACGAAAAGCACTTATTTATCATTTACATACATCCTAAGCTACTTCTAAACGTCACCATATAATATCGCAATAATTACGTAACACACTATAAATCAAGATCTGAATGATTTTGACGTATATTGCTAATGCATTGCTTCATATGTTCGAAATATTGGTCTGCTCAACAACGTAAATACCGCAGTGAGTGTTGTTGATTTAGCATAATGAAACCGATTCCTACTGTAAGTGTGTTACGCAATTACCCCGCAGGTAATAGTTTAGTAGGTTATAATAGGTTTTTGTTATAAGAAAAATCCTAGTTAGTAGAGAAATTGTTAAATATATGAAAACAAACACACATCCATGCATAACAAATAAATAGCATGAATATATTGACTTATTTTAAGCTCAATTCACAAATACATTATCTGAACCATGCCGATTATTATAACGCATTCGAAGCTTCAACGGAAGCAAAATACAAAAACCATAAAAAATAAAGAAACAGCATGAGGATAAGGCATAACATACGATAATTCTAAACCGAAAAACACCACCGATTATTAACCTAAAATTAAAGTAACTTACTTTACGAATATTGGTTACGCATTTCTCTACTACTCTGTAAAAAAATCAAAATAAGTAAAAAAACATTATTTACATCGATCTTCCAACCAGGCTAAAACGGTTGACAGATTGAAAAATAAACTATTGTAGCGACGGCGACGACGTCGGAACTCCACGCATGCTGCGGGCGTAAAATAAATTGTTTATTTTTTTTTTACTTTTTTGTACACTTGACTTTTCCACGTATTTTTATTTCTTTCACCTCATGTAAAATAAAAGTTAAACATATTTTCTTAGAGGTATCCGTATGTTATAAAAAAACTTTTTACAAAAAAATTAAACAGACTCCCAAATAACACTGCAAAGTGAAAAATAACTTTAATTTCGGTAGTCGGTGTCTTTAGTTTTGTATTTTTGTTTTTGGCACCGACTTCCGAAATTAAAGTTATTTTTCACTTTGCAGTGTTTTTTGGGAGTCGGTTTAATTTTTTGGTAAAAAGTTTTTATTTCACTCTTTTTAGTTGGTCGATTTTTAATTTACCTAGTTACAAGAGCCTAAATGTCAACTACTTATATTCATTTACAAAATATTGCTTTTCCCAATGTTGGGCTGTTATTTGTTGAGGAGTTCTCCTGGTAGTTCACCATCAGCTTCACTTCACCATATGCATTGTGACTGTATTTTTGATTTCTGTCATGAAACGACTCGTGTAACCACATGAAGTTAACTACATGAATTGTTAGACGGGAACAATCAACATATTATAAAACATAACTATGTACATAATTATAAAACAAAGTCTCCCACAACGTCTGTCTGTATGTTCGCGATAAACTCAAATACTTCCTAATAGAATTTCATGCGGCCACTGTTAGAATTGAATAAAATACTTTCATGTATTATAAAACAAACTCTACGGCCACGTTGATCTGTTTAAATATGCACTATAAACTCAAAAACTTATGAACTGATTTTCATGTGGTTTGTTTATCAATAACCATAAGTTTGTATCTTGTTAAATCACGGACTAACCAGTATTCATTATTAAAAACAAAAAGAAATTATGTTTTATTATTTCGATATCGTTAAATAAGCTTAGGATGAGGCAGCAAATTATTAGCAATACTTGTATTGGGGCCGAGGATACAAATAAAAAGTAACAGGTAATATTAATATGGGCATTTGCCAATTTTTAAAATGGAACTTCATTTCACCGTTAATCTATCTCTTTTTTCGGTCCAAAGTTATACCAAGTTAACCACCAAATAAATGCCCCAATAAATCAATCGAATCACAAACTAAATCTTCAACTCGCACGAAAATTTACTACCGTTAAGACGACAAACTGGCTGCAAAGACCACAAAGTGTCACTAAAGGCGGCTTCAAGGCACAGCACTATTTAAGGACAATAAAGCAATTTATAATCAGAGCTTCAACAGTCTAAGGGCGGATTCGACCAAACATTAATTTACACGCGCGTAACTATACCAGGGATAATTTTATTCCACGATTTTAAACTCGAGTAACTGAAAGTAGTTTTTCGACGCAATCTGAAGTATAACTATACTTGGAAAAACTAAACCCGAATAGCAGAATGAATGATTGAATGGTATATTATCCGGCAAAATAATGTTGCACCAAAACGGTATGGTGTGAAGGCTTAAATCCTGTCAACTCAACATTGTCGTATTATAGCGTGGTACTTTCAATAGTGAGCTGTCAATGTGTTGATTTTGCTTTGAGTTTCGCTTAATTTTTATTGTTTTCTTTCTTATTTTTCGGTGTAGTGCATTTTTATAGTTAAATATGAGTGAGGAAAAACGAAAACGCAGTCCAAATTGGTTGCCGTCCGAAAAAGAATTATTGCTAGGCTTAGTAGATAGAGATTCACTATAATATAATTAGTTGAAAATTAAAAAAAATGGACGGTGTAACACTCAAGTCGAATTCCTAACGAAGTAACAACCAACAAACAAACAACAAAACAATGAAAGACAGCATCTGCTGACGTATGACATAACCTAAAAAAAAACCGGTCAAGTGCGTGTCGGGCCACGCGCAGTGTAGGGTTCCGTAGTTTTTATAACAGCCAAGTGCGTGTCGTATTCGCTGACTGATCCTTTCGTACCATGCTCTAACTAAAAGCCAAACATGACTACCTAACATATTTGACTTCCTATACAAATCCTCACCTGATCCGACAATTTTGCACGGAATGTTTCAATTTTTTTTGAGGGTTGTATAAAACTTGTCATAGCCGGTGTTTTGAATTTAAATACAGACACAGAGCTACACTACTCAATCGTCACAAGAAGCTAGCACGATACAACTGGCGCTTAGCGCCATCTATCGACATTTCTATAGAGTTGTTCGAAATTTTCGAGTCAAATACAATTGGTCGACTATTACTCGTAAACTTGTAAAGCCCACTTATGTATGATAGTTTTCCTTTAAATTTCGTTATATATTGGTACTACTGCCGTGACATTTGAATTTCTAACTATAACCGTTTAGTTGATAGAGGGGGAGGACACTTGACTCTAACGAAAATTGGTATTTTAAAGCTTGATAAGTCACAAACGGTTTACTTAATCAAAAAACGGTCTTACCAAACCCCCAATATTTTTGAAAGACCTATCCAACGATATCCCACACTATGGGAAGAACGAAAAAAAAAACATTATCATCCCACTTTATATGTATGGGAGGTACCCTAAATAATAGTTTTTTTTCAAAATTTTAGTTTATCACTTTTTTGGCGTCATTAACGTGTATACTCATACCAAAGTACAACTTTCTAGTACCAATAGTTTTTGAGCTAAACCGCGGACAGACGGACAGACAGACGGACATGGCGAAACTATAAGGGTTCCTTGTTGACTACGGAACCCTAAAAAGCATGATTCATATGGCGAGCGGACGCCATTACAATATTCTTGGATTAACTCTGTTATTCCACGCATGAGGGTGGGTATAAGAATTACTCCCGAATAAGCGCGCTATTCTTGGAATAGTAGATGGTAAAACGCAAAATGGATTTACTCTCGGATAACTAGCGATTTAATCTAAGGATAAAATTTATTCTCGTTTGGTCAAATCCGCCCTAAGAGGAAAAGCTGCGGTCAGTCTAGCTGACACCCGTTTAGTGATGGGAAGTGCCTGTGGGCAATAATTCAAATATCGATGTATAATCTCAAAAATTTTATTTCAATTATTTAAAATAAAACTTAAATGAAAATATAACACTAAATATATACCTACACATGAAAACAAATCACACATGTATTTATTTTAATTTAACTGAAAAACGTGGTTGTGTAGATATGCCTATATGATTTTGAACGATTGAGTAAAAATACAATGAATTCAAAACTTATGAGACTGGATTGTTGTAAATTAGAAAAACATGCCTGCATAAATTTAAATTACCAATGTTTTAAAGTCAATTATTAAAATAGTCAATTGAGTTATATTAAATTTGGTATTTATAAACTAAATAAATTATATATTCATAATAATTATCTTAACAGTTACTAACCTACTTGAGTCATAATTAAAACATCCAATTACAATAAAATTTACACTTTTGTTCTCTTAATTTGTTTTGCAGTTGAATAAAATCCCTTGCAATAATAAAGCCAATCAACTTTTATAATATGACCGAAATTCAATTAAAACTTCGAAATTCCAATAAACAAATGACACAATAAAATCCTTGACATCCACCTAAGTGTTGTTCATAAAACTTATCAGTATTTAAAACGTGCCCCATAAAATCTCCGCTCGTTTATTTCTTTAATATATCGATACAATTATTTCCCATCTTCATTCCTGTTGCGGTGGGCTTACGACTTAAGTTAAAGCATCGTAAGTCAAAATCAATGGTATAATAATTACTACCTACTGTGTCATGGTATTCTATAGGGGATGTATAGGTAGATGTGTATGGATGTTCGTAAATACGCTTTGACATCTGTCGAATGAAATTGATGATGATTAACGAAGATAGATTTGACCAAAGGGGACGGTAGTATATGGAATATTGATTTTTGAATGTCACCGTAAACCGGTTAATTTTATTAAGAGTTGAGAGTAGTCAGACCTGTTGACTTGCTGTTTGGTTTATGTGTTATCTAAGCAACTCCCTTATGGCATTCATTTGGGCAATTTAGAAACCAAGTAGGTACTTGACCAATATTTGCCATTTTATATGTGAAAAACTTACAATCCACTCAAATTTGTAGGAGATAGAAAATTTGTTAGACGATGAGTTATTGTTTAGGTGATCTCGCTTAGCGTCTAATTCTCGCCGTCTCTGATCTTCGTTGCGCTAAATGGCCTCTTGCCATTCAAGGCGGTAAGCTCACCCCTTCATATGCCTCTTGATTACATCCTTTTATCTCAGGAACACTTAACGTCTTGTAGTTCTGAAAAAAATAAATAAACACAATTAAAATCTACTCATAATTACGTACTACTACATACTTACTATATTAATTTACTGGACTTTCAAAATGCCAACTTTATGTCCAAAACCAAGGCTCACGATTCATTCAAAATCCACCTCAGCTTTCCGCCATCGCGTTGACTGACAGACGGCATTAATGACGCAATCTGACAGCTGACATTTAATAATATTTAGGTACATATTTATTAAACAGATATACAAGAACAAGAAGCCACGCACGTAGTTGATATATCGTCAGCAGTAAACTATTTGCAAAGGCGTCTGCGGTCTACGATCTAGTTTGATTAAAATATCGAGTAATAAGTAAAGCGAAAGCATATCACTACTCTACTGTTTAATTGTAATTAAGGGACTCTGTTGGGCACAGGAACATTTAAAATAATAAGCAGAGAGGACCGCTTTAATCAATTTTCCATAATATTTAAATTATAATCCAACAAAATGAGTTTTGCTGGTACATAATATTTTTGTAGTTATTGTTTTTATTCGTAATTCTGAGTAACTTCATATTTTTTACGGTTATTTTTTAAACAACTTAATTACTAGAATTTAACAGCGAACACCTTTTCGATATCTATCGGTTTAAGGTTAGGAAAGGTTAGGGTAGGAAAAAACTCTCAACGAATACATATATTCTTTGCGAGGCATGCCTCATTTGGGTCATCTGTCTGACTTGATCGTATGAAGTAGGTACTACTGGTTATTTATTACCAAGTTATTTTGAAGCGATTTGAAGCATTCTGGCGCACCTCGTACTTCGTCTTATGTACATATGTTTAGAACATACTTAGCTTAACGGATAAATTGTGCAAAAGTCAAAAAACCTGGCATACCTCTCGCGCCTGGTCCTGGTTCAGACCACGGTGCGGAGCAAAAGGGAATGGGATGCATTCGCCTCGTTCTGTGAAGCAGTTATGCTAGCGAAGGAGGAAAACCTGAACGCGTGCGGGAGATGCAACGCTCTTCCTCACGCCCTAGCCTCCGCGGGAGACGCCCCGGGCGTCTGGTATCATGAGCCCACATGAGCCGATCTCCGGCAACCGCGCGGACCGTCCATAACGGAAAAATCCTAAGACCTTCGACATCCACTAACCTACCCGGAGCCCGCGTGGTGTATTACGACCCATTCTCTGTCATACTGGACACAGCGGGAACGTTACAGGCTGATTATTTTATTTTTATTATTTTATTTTATTATTTTTTTTTATTCTTATTATTATTATTTTTTCTATTTAAAATAAATAGATGACCAGCATTTTTAAAATATATTGGATTCTATAATATCTCGAGGTAAAAGAAATTACCTAAAATGGCCAGAACATTATAATTATCTGTCTAAACATACTGATATTGTTTCTTTCGCCCACTTCTTTGCACGCACGCCCACACAACACTCACACACACACACACACACACACGCAAACACACCCAGACGCACTTACACACATATTGATATGCTATGAATAAAAATATTAAACAATTAAAATATGTATATGAATAAATAGTAATAAAACTATTGTATTAAACTATTGCATTATATTAGTACACTAGCTTCCGCCCGCGACTTCGTCCCCGTGGAAAAAAAAAATCCCCCGATTTTGAAACATTCTTCATTACTGCTCCGCTCCCATTGGTGTTAGCGTGATGATATATAGCCTATAGCCTTCCTCGATAAATGGGCTATCTAACACTGAAAGAATTTTTCAAATCAGAACGGTAGTTCCTGAGATTAGCGCGTTCAAGCAAACAAACAAACAAACAAACAAACAAACAAACTCATCAGCTTTATAATATTAGTATAGATATAAATCGACCAATCAGGGGATCGGCACTGTCTCTCCTTAACACAGGCCGACTTTCGGCCTAGCTAGAACAGTATCTCACCTGTTTTGTATTGCATTGTATAATATAATAGAACCTAAAATTACAGAATTCCAACAATTGTGAACATTGCAATCCCATTATGAAATAAATACTATTACTATTACTTCTGTGTTCCCTTCCACATACGACACGTCAGCCTTTAAAGCACGAGTCAACACGCATCTTCTTTGCTCGCCCGTTCCACCGTAGACCTTATCAATCGCTTATTCATGCGCGATCGAGGTCAAGGGCGGGCACATCACTAAAAAAAGAAAGTTGGAGCTTGTGAGCGTTGATTTCGTGGTTGTGTTGTGCAGAATTATAGAGACCTTTATTTTTATGTGTGGGAAAATCATCGAATGACTTCGCCCGCTCTGGGTTAAGCGGAAGAGGGTGTCAGACTTCTACTGACTAAAAACCCACTCTGTTCCTTCACTGCCTTTAAGTTCCGTGGCCGCGGTATCTTGTTAGAACATTTCCGCAACCCCGGTGGGGAATGGCCTTATGAAGTCCCGTCACTGGTGCTGACACCCTCGGGAGACGGGGCACCGGCGTCGGCCGATGAAAGTACGACCACCGAGATTTAATGACAGCGGCGTGCACAGGCTTATGACACTGGGTATGCGGCGGAGTACTCGGTCACAAAAACTTTTTCTTTTATTTTATGCGGAAGCCACTATGACCAAATAATGAATCATAAATACAATTAAATTAGAGACTTTTTTACAATGCACATTTCGAAAGTCGAATTTACGAAGTTAAATAAAAACCTATTAAAACCACACATTTTTGCAGCTTAATAACCGGTCTATTGAAAAAGGGACAAAATTGTAACTCAGGTAGTCCACTCTTCCCAGACGAGCAGTTGGAACCCAGTCGTTGTGTAAACCGCATGTCTTTTTTCTCGGCGCTTGTTTAGTTTCACTTCATTGGAGTTTGAACTGTACGTTTGGTGTGATAAATAATGTAAAAAAAACATTGTGAATATGGAAGTACAAGGTATGTAGATTATTTTAACATAACAATTAAATACTTTATGTTTCATTTATGTGCTTAAAAAAAATTAGAAAGATGAACCGAAAATTTGAAATAATTTGTCTAAAATATTTTCTTTAATCGAGTTTTTGTTTATGTGTCAAGGCTTGTCAAACCTTAATTTTACGCTTAATATGTTGCTTAGAATATGTTTTAGTAAAAACAATAAAAAAATGCCGCGCCTACGCGCGCCATTTTTATTTTCAATTATTTGAAGATGATAGTGTAAAATGTGGATATATTTGACTTTACGTTGTTTTATTTTTTATTTTCAGATAATGTAGAATCAACTGTTACTTTTACAAGAAGAGATTTGTACGGCATCATGCGTGACTGTAAAGGAAAGAAAATAGAAGAAAAGTTGGAGGTTTTGGGAACAAAATTAGTTGAAATAACCCAATGCCCTAATTATAAAAAAACTACTTTGGATCGTACTCTGAGATTTTTTAAGACTTAATTCAAACAAAAATGGGTAGCAGCAAGTCGCAAAGAAGATCGTTTCTTGCGTAATAACGACAAACGGCTCAAATCGTCTATACTATTGCAGAAATTTAGTGCAGAGCTTACATATAAACCGTGTCGGCCAACTAAATCTTTTGAAAACTTAAGTGAGCGTAGTAAGCGACGAAAAACTAGTAAGATACGGAAGCAAATACCTGCTGAAGAACTAATAAATTTTGGTTCGTTTATCGAGGCTAAGGCTCAGCTAGCAGCAAAAAAGTTGGGAATCCTAGCAAAGGTGAGACGGTACTTCACACCGGAACAGATGCTCAATCTCTATCAAGCCCAGATTCGGTCGTGTATGGAGTACTGCTCTCATATTTGGGACGGATCTGCGAAATATCAACTGGACGCGCTTGAGTCTATCAAGAAACGGGCCAAGAGATTCATTTGCAACGATTCACTGGTCGAATCAAAGCTCCTGAGCCTTTAACACCGACGACGAGTTGCAAGTCTATCGGTTTTCTATCGGTTACATTTCGGGGAGTGTGCGATGGAATTACACAATCTAATTCCACCAAGCCCGTTCCATCATCGGACTACAAGACAAACGGCGATGCGCCATCGTTACATGGTGGACAACCCACCCATACGCACGAAACGTTTTGGGAATACTTTCATTGTGCGTACTGCTTTCCCTGCTGGAGTCTGTGTTTCCTGATCGCTATAACCTGGGAGTCTTTAAGTCAAGAGTGAATAGGTTAGTTCTAGGCAAGCGTGCTCCATCTTCGACCACATCATCACTTACAATCAGGTGAGATGGTGGTCAAACGCAAGCCAATCAATAAAAATAATAATAATGTATGCAGCTGGAGTCAGTCAACGCATTATTGGAAACACTGATGCCTCAACTATGATAAAAGAAATAGTGGCAACGCCAACAAGAGCGTCGAAAGTTCGTAAATCTTACACTTTATCCCAAACTAAATAAGTGTGAAAAATCATACGCCACAAGAGGCACTGTCAATTTTCGTTGAAGGTGACTTCACAAGAAGGCAATGGGAAATTCTGTATAATGCCAATAGTAATAAAATATAGATGAAGACGATGAAGAGGAAGAGGACAATTAAGATAATTTTAAGAACTTAAGTTAAAAAAACATGTTTTTTTGCTATGAATATACTATTTCCTATCATTAAAGATTACATTAAATCGTTTTGCCATGTTTTATTATTAAATAAGCCATTAAATAATTTTGACCGGATTTTGCATGCCAATACTCCTATGTGCGGCGGGTAAAGCGGGGGAGCGGGAGGAGGGGCGATGTGATCCAAGCAATGACGCATCATGGCTCAGTCACGTCGTTGACTTCATTATGCATATTTTCTCTACGGCAAATTCGATTTTCAAAGCGATTTATTAATTTATACAATAGGCATAATTATTTCTTTTAATTATTGTATTTTTAGTAGAAACGACGTAGATTTTGGTTTTAGTTATATACTTAAATAAGGATTTTCTTTGGATCAAGTCAATACCTAAGGGTGACAATGTGCTTATACCACGCATCCCAATAATACCCAATAACTTACCTTATAATTTCAAATGTTTGCAGTTCCCACTTAAAGTTGCATTTTCAATTACCATCAATAAATCGCAAGGGCAAACTTTAAAGGTAGCGTGGATACATTTAGGTACGCCCTGTTTTTCCCACAGCCAGCCCTACGTAGCTTGTTCACGTGTTACTTACGCGTAAAATCTACATATTTTCGCTTAACGAAACAAATCAAGTAACATAGTTTACAGGAGTATATTGCAGTAGGTAAGTGGGACCGCCAAAACTAAACTAACATTGATAAATTACCTTATATTGTAAATTATTGTAATCTTTTCAGTTTTTCTCGCTGCTGCCAAACGAAGTAATTCACTTCAATAAATTCAATAATATTACATACAAATCCTTGACTGATACGAACAATAAACGAAAGTAACCTCTATTGGTCCCGTTTGTTAATCAGTGTCACTGTTTGTATCATTTGTTTATTTATTTATTTAATTTCAACGGTTATGTTTACAACCAATGACAGTAACTAAAATTAAAAGAGACAATTATAACACATTCTAAAATATATAAAATAAACAAAGTAAAAAGTAGGTTAACGTTTTAACAACACTTTCATGAATTATTCTCACAGTACATCTGACATACCAATAAAATCTTCATCCATCCATCCGCAAACAGATCGCCGCAAACAGATCATGACTGTGCTGATCTGTTTGTGATGAAATTTGAAATGGATAATCTCAAGCCTGGGGAAGGACATAGACATATTTTATCAACACACCACACAGGCGAAGTTTATAATAAAACTGTAACTTGATTGACTAACACATCCAGCGGTCAACGCACAACCGAAACCACGGAGTTTATTTAAACTCCGTGGTTTCGGTTAACTAAGAAAGGAATTTCGATAATTCCACCTCCAAGGGTTCCCCCTTAACATAATAGGGGTTCAAAGATTGTATGGAATCCATCAGTTTTGAAGCTAGACTTCTGAAATTTCGGATACGGAGTAGAACTTATAGTTAAAAAAATTAAATTATTCATTTAAAACAATTTGTCACGGGACTTTATGTGGTAGACCAAATTCCACGCAAGCAAAGCCGCGGGCAAAAGCTAGGTTTTTAACCGACTTCTAAAAAAGGAGGAGGTTCTCAATTCGGATGTTTGTATTTTTTGTTATGTTTGTCCGCTCGTAACTCCGTCGCTTGCCAACCTTCTTCCTTCTTCAAAAATTCTTATCTTGTTAGAAAGGGTATACTTTCCAAATGGTCCCATGAAAATTTTATCGAAATCAGACAAGCCGTTTCTGAAAAATCAACAAAAGTCTGAAAAAAATATTTACGTTGATCTTTTCGTTTACTCTGCATTGCATTTTTTGTTCGCGCATAACTCCGTCATTTACGAACCGATTTGGAAAAATCACTGACCCACTAAAAAGCACGAAAATAAAAACTTTTTTGCAATAAATAAAACCGACTTCCATATCAAAACACTACAAAGCCAAAAATAATTTTAATTTCGGAAGGCGGTGTGAAAAAAAAAGAAAATACAAAACCAATAACACCGACTACCGAATTTAAAATTATTTTTGGCTTTGTAGTGTTTTGATATGGAAGTCGGTTTTCTTTTTTGCAAAAAAGTTTTTTTACATAAATAACCAAGACAAGGAAGTATCTTGAAAGTTTGCTTGACGGCACATTTACGTCAGGATTTTATTACCTTTTGCCCAGAAATGACATAACAGACAGGCCTGTTGGTATAGTGGTCAGTGGCCCTGACTGCTATGCGCAAGGTCGTGGGTTCGATTCCCACCCTGGACAAATGTTTGTGTGATGAGCACGATCATTTGTTCTTTGTCTGGGTGTAATTTATCTATAATATGTATGTATTTAGAAATATATATGTATGTTTATCAGTTGTCTAGTACTCATACCACAAGCTCTGCTTAGTTTGGGACTAGATGGCGTTGTGTGAAAGTTGTGGAATATTATTATTTCCTTTATTCAACACATATCTCAAAAATTACATTTTTAAATATTTTTCTATAAAAACTTACAATAAAAAAAAACATTTAAAAATATAAAAAATGGCAGTCCATCGGTGTCGGGAGCAGGGTCCAAGCTACCGGTGGTTAGGTCTCCAGAGAAAGGAACCTCCTCACAATGCGAGCTGTATCGAGGAGAACTGCCTTCTGTATCAGGCCCTTTATCCAGCTGTGCAACGCCAGTTTCGACAGATGGTCGTCGAAGCTTTTAGCTATCAGCCCATTGACTGACATGACAATCAGCACAATGACAGCCGAGTCCACATTCCACATGTCAACAACCTCATGAGCTAAGTCGAGATCCTTTATAATAATAATAATAATAATTCTTTATTTTCAGACAACAATGTTTCTCTTTCTCAGCTTTCACGAGATTCTCGTCATGTGGGATGGTAACATCGATTATCATTGCGCGGCGCACTAATCGGTTTATCACCACTATATCAGGCTTATTGGCAACAATAGTCCTGTCAGTGATGATAGACCGATCCCAGTACAACGTGACATGGTCATTTTCGAGAACTGGGTCGGGCACATACTTGTAATACGGTACCTCAGAATCGACAAGTTTGTATTTCAAAGCAAGTTGCTGATGGATAATTCTGGCTACTTGGTTGTGTCTATGCAAGTACTCGCCGTTAGCAAGACGAGAACAACCTGATTTTATGATTTGAACAGAAAAACAGAACTTCAGCGTTCCATGTGAAGGGCCCATACAATTTTGCTAATATTTTTAAGAAATGGTATAGATTTTCACGAGATGCAGATTTTTGTCAATTTGTAATACTGCCTTCTATTGACTAAGATTTGGTAAAAAATATACATTTCTGTTATGTTTTAACTATAACTTTGTTTTCTTTTAATATTTTTATTGATAGTTTTTTTTTCAAGCCATTATTTATTTGAATATTATTTATTACTAGTACTCACGCGGGGCTTCGCTCCCGTGGATTCTATCACGGTAAGAACATAACTCTCCTTTTTTGCAGTCGCGCAAAAAGTAGCCTATAACCTTTCTCAAGCTTCAAGCTACTTCCATACCAAATTGCATCCAAATCCACCCAGTACTTTCGAAGATTAGCGCGTTCAAGCAAACAAACAAACTTTTCCGCTTAATAATATTACGAGTAGTGTAGATATAATCAGTGAGCAATTTATAACAACACTGTCACAGACATTATTTATGATCCACTCCATTCCACGAACAAGTTACTCTTGCTATATTTTTATAAATGTTAGAAAAGATTGCCTTAACACTATTTACCTTCAAGAATTTGCTTTTACAAATTCTTTAAAAGTAAGTTCTATAGTGAAACCGTGTACTACATATTTTTTATTCTTAAAAATTTGGTATTAAAGTAAATTGTATTATTTACGATCATTCGTAGATCGGAACAACGGAGACGAAAAAAATAAAATGTAAACGAAAACAGACTGAAGCATAGACAATTAGATATTATCTGCTTGAGGCTTGATTTGAATCTGAGTGTAGTGATATTACCGTTCTGGGATAAGACCAATGCTCAAGTGCAGATTCTATATTTAAACTGAGATCAAGCGAATTAAGCTCAAAGTGGACTTGAGTAACGTTCTGTAATACGGACCTTACTGTAACGACTGTCAAAGATGTGCAAATGTCAGCCGGGACCAACGGGTTAGCGCGCTTTCCGATGCACGAAGAAATCGTGATTTGTTATGGTTAAGATCCTTAACTATTCACGTACCGATCTCTTTAAGCTTTGCTCCACCCTGAAATCGACCCGTGAAGCTGCTAATTATTTAACAATGACCTTCTTGAGCTCTGCTTGTACTTATGTAAAAACAAAGAATTTTCGAAAATGTTCATCAGTGGTTCAATACTCAAAAATAATTTATTTTACAGCTGTTTCACGCGACTTTATTGTTGGTCTTGTAGAAACTTGCATCCCTTATTTTAGTCTTTTACGAGCTAATTTCTGATCTTCAACTCTATATTTGTCCTTGTCAAAATTCACCAAAATCAATCGAGCGGTTAAGTCGCGAAACATAAGCGTAACAGAAAGACAGACTCGCATTTATGATATTAAAGTAAAATTATGTATGGAAACATGGATTGTTTATCATCTATTTTTTAGGTAACAAAAGTTAATATTGTGTACCAAATTTTAATTAAATCGTATAATTAAAATAAACTTGTCTTTTAGAAAGAGCCAGGCTTTTCGCAAGTATAATCAAGATAACATCTCATCTCTGTGTAGGTATTTAAAAAATACCGTTCATCGACCGTGACAGGACTCGAACCTGCAATCTTCGGATCCGAAGTCCGACGCCTTATCCATTAGGCCACACGGTCTTTGCGAAGAAAGGCAAAATGCCTAGCAGTTTCACGTAGATGCCACACATAATGTACCTTATTGAAGTATGGGCTAACGCACTTTTACTAGACATTTATTGTTTTTTTTTTTCGGTGGGAATATCTTATGACTTCTCCCGCTCTGGGTGGAGCAGAAGGGAGTGTCAGTCTTCTACTGACTAAAAGCAAACCACTTTTTTTCAACTGCCCTTGTGGTCCGGAGCTGCGATTATGAATATAAATGGACAGTAACCTCGTTTACTCCAAGCAACGTAATTTTACTAATGTCGAACTATTGTTCAGAAATCCGTTGGATACGTTGGATACGCAGAGGACCCATCGATATATCGGCTTGGATATTCGTGGTAGACTTTTATTCAGCATAGTAATAGAGCAGTGGTGGCCCAGTGAGTAGACGACACGACTTCTGTATTGTAGGTCGTGGGTTCATACCAGGCAGACACATTACTTTGTGTTAATTTCATCGTTACCACAGCACTCAGATTGGTGTAGGAAAAAAATCGTGAGTCATCTGGCATACCTGAGAAATAAAAATACCAAAAAAAATGCGACATCAACAGCCCATTCCCTCTTATAGAAAGGAGGCTTGCTTCCTGGCAGTGGAAATATATTAAAATAACGAAGCATTTGACAGAGTACAGGGCAACGCAATTCGATACTGTGTACAATGCATGAGCTTCCTGGTCCTAGCTATCACCGGTGTACCCACGGAAGGTGTACCTATTATCGTGAGCGAATACACACCAGCTAATCTACGAATAATAAATAACAAAGTATTATCCTACAAGGCCGAACCCAGAAAATGGTATAGGTATTTATTATTATTACCTCTTGACCTTTTGATTAAAATATTCCAGGTTGTAGCTATCAGGAAACAAAACAAAAGCTGTACGGACAATGAAAGCTGGGATGCTCGCTGTATACGCGCAACGCAACGAGCTTTACTTTGGTTTAGTGTTTCGGACACACATTCCATCCCTATACCTGCATAATAACACGCACATTCCTTAGTCGACACCCCATACAATTATAATACACTCTTTTGCAAAAAAAAAAACGGGCACCTAAGGAAATTTACGTTCTATAGTCGATTTGAGTTAATTAAATGTTGCTTTGACGTAGTCTGTATACTTATAATCGTGTAAATTAATGCGCGTGAAGTGAATTTGGGCAATTAAAAGAAAAAAATCGACGGATTCTTTAAAACCGATGTACACGCCCAAACAATAAGAAGTGGTCGGCAATAAAGACAAGATTTTTTTTTTACTCTTTTAAATTAAATAAAGTTACAACTGTAAAAACCTAATAACAAGTGTGACCTCCTCTTGCCAAAATCATAGCTTGAATCCTTCTGGGCATGCTTTCCACGATGTTTTTAATAACGTTTTGAGGAATACTTTATTATTATTATTTTTATTTTTTATTATTATTATTTATTATTTATACCAAGAACTTCATGTACAATGATTTGTGTTTGGAGCCTCCTTTTAGGCAAACAATGCCTGTGTTAGGAGACTCCGCTCTTCCATATCTTAGAATCTACATAATTATACATTTAAAAAATTAAAAGTATTTATATATATATATTTGTTACATTAAAAAGTTCATTAAATCTTCGTTTATTATGGTGCGTATGGCGTGTGCGTAAGATGAAGTGTGGTTTGATGTGATGAGATGTGGGACGGTGTGTAGTGTGGTTTGGAGTGGTGTGGTGTGGTGCGGTGAGGTTTAGCGTGGTATGGTGTAGCGTCGTGTGATGTGGCCTGTTGTAGCGTGGTGTAATGTGGTGAGTTGTAGAATAGTAGTGTGTTGTGTGTAGTAGAGTGGGGTGTGATTATGTTACTCGTGATATATCAGAAGAGTTTCTGTATCCTCATAAGTGAGCGACTCTATCCAGTTTTTAATCATTTTTTTACAGTCATAGTGGTTTCTGTCGTGTACATATATGTTTTTATTAATCCTGTTGTATAGTTGAGCTGAGAGATAGAAATATTGTCTGCTTGCAAATTTGGCTTTACATTGAGGAACTTCTGCAATTATATCCTTTCTTCTTTTATGTTTTCTGTTCTTATTATATGGAAGGGTTTTATGTTTTTTTTTGTAACATTTGTGTTATGTAAAGTTTCCTAACTGAGAGTAAATGGCTGGTTTCGTATAGATTTTTAGTTGAGTGTCTTTTGTTTTTAAAATACATAACTTTAATTAGTGCCCGTTGTGCACGTTCCACAATACAAAAGTATAGACTGGGCTAAAGCAATATAAATTTCGTTTAGAAGGTTCCTAGGTCGCTTATTATCACTCCTGAACATTTTAGTCGGGGCCACGTATCTTAGTGTTTTAAATATCCAGGTAAGCTTTCTAACCCTACCGATCACATGCTCAAGATGAGGGTACCAGGACAGAAACTGGTCAACCATCACGCCTAGGTATTTAGTCTTAGAGACTCTATTAAGGCACGGACAGTCACAGCTTACACTGTCTATATGTCCACATATGTGGACTTTCAAATTGAGGTCTTCACTGGGCTGTGTCCGGTTACTAACACTGAAACATATGTAGTTAGTCTTGGTTGTGTTCAGTGTTAGCAAATTGGTTTTCAGCCAATCAGCTATGTAGGCAATCCCAACCTCTGCACTCAACTTAACATCTTGCCATGAATTACCAGTAAATACAATAGCAGTATCATCGGCGTACGCAAATACCCTTGCATTTCGTAACTTAATATTGCACAAATCATTAATGTATAATAAGAAGAGGGTAGGGCCTAAAACACTGCCCTGGGGTACGCCATATGTTACCTCTGCTTCATCGCTTATGTATTGACCAATCTTTACTTTTTGCTTTCTGTTAGACAGGTAATCTGTGAGTAAACTGAGGGCAGTACCTCTTATTCCAGCTTTTTGTAATTTGTTCACAAGGATAGGGACAGAGACGGTGTCAAATGCTTTTTTGAGATCTAAGAACATTGTCAGGCATTTGTTTCCCTTATCAAGTTGCTCGATTATCTGCGAAGTTAATGCTGTTACAGCATCTTCGGTACTTACAGCCCGTCTGAAGCCAAATTGTGAAGGAGATAATAAGTTGAATTTGTTGAGACATTTAGTAAGTCTAGAGTTTATTATTTTTTCGAGAACTTTTGATAAGGCTGGTAAGACCGAGATAGGTCTATAATTATTGACATCATCTCTGTCCCCCCCTTGTGAACTAGGGTTATAATAGACTGCTTTAGGAGAGCTGGGAAGACGCCCAGCTGGAGACAGAGATTTGCAAGGTGGGTTATCACAGGAACGACTTCCTTTCTTACAAACTTTAAAAATTTCGTTGAAATGTTGTCCCAACCCGGGGCACTATCAGACTTTAAATTCATCAGAATACTGCTCACTTCAGCTTCGTCAGTGTCTAATAATACAAAACTGTTAAGCTGAGATGTATCTGGCTGAGCAGGGGTATGGACATTATTTATGCTTGGTGGAATTTGGTTGGCTAGCTGTTTTCCGATATTTGCAAGAAATCATTAATATAATTTATTGAGTCATGAGGGGTAGGTTTTACATTTAACAATCCAGAGTTTTCACTTTTTTTATTATTAGAGTACGTGATATTTTTTATGTTTTTCCAGAGACTTTTATTATTATTTACCGATTTTGCAAGTAGGTCTCGTTCATATTTCCTTTTTAGTTTTTTAATTAGATTATTGCAGTAGTTCCTATATCTAGTGTAAGTTATTTTTAGTATATCATTGTAGGGGTCATTGCGGCTCTGTTTTTGTAGATTATTTCGGTTTTTGATACAGCGAAGTATACCCATAGTTACCCATGGCTTCAAAATCCGTTTACTATTCGGAATTTTTTTCGAGGTAGTGTTGTCATTAATAATAGAAGTTAAAGTTTATATAAAAGTACTAATTAATAAGTCTGGGTCATCACAAAATAGTAAATCAGATAGTTTTGTCTCCTGTAGATCTTTTAGAGCTTGGTCGTAATTTAGTGTAGTGGTAGTTTTTTTTTGCCGTATAAATATTTTTTAATTTTGTAAGAGATAGGAATGTGGTGTAATGGTCAGTGATAGTAGAGTTTAAGATAGCTATAGAGGCAGAAAACTTCTTTTTGTTTATGTTTAACATGAAGTGGTCAAGGCAGTTTTGTTCCCTGGTGGCAAGAGTATGTCCAGGCAGTATACCGAAAAGAGATAGCATATTTAGGTAACTAACTCTGTTCTTGTGATCTTGAGATGACTCGGTCTCTCTAGCTTTAATGTTAATGTTTATATCTCCAGCTATAATGGTGTTTTTCTGAGACGATTTTATGTCAAGTTCAGTACTAAGAGCGTCAATGAATCTTTCAGTATTAGAGTTAGAAGGTGAACGGTAGATACAATATACATTGCTACCTAGAACATCCAGCCGTAGGCAGGATGCTTGGTCGAGCTGTATTTCCTCAACTCTGTGCTTTATAGAACCTTTTACATATACAACCACCCCATCGTTCTGGTTAAGTTGTCGAGTTGTCATATAGGAATGGTAATTGTTTATTTGCGGAATAGGCTTATTAGAGCTTAGTCTGCATTCTGTCAGGATAACTATATCTATTTCGAGCTTAAGTGTAGACAAATTGATCATAAAATCATCAAAGTTGCGATATATACTTCGTATATTTTGTGAAATAATAGTAAGGTCATTTTTGTTTATTAAAACGTGTTTGTGGAGTTCTGAGTAATCGCAAGCAATAGAACGAGCAATGTCAATCTTGTCTAATTCAGATACAGTTTGTAAAATATTATCCATTAAAACAGAGCGAATCCAGGATGAGTGTATTTATCAAGAAAGTGGCTATTTCAATATACTTAGATAGTAGAATACTATTTACTGTAATAATGATTAAAATATGAGTTTTTCGTGATGAATATGTATTTGTTGTGTAACTTCTGGTGTTTGAATAAATCAGTGGGTTTATATATTGTAGATATGTGTTGAGATTTTGTGTGTTTGTATGTGTGGAAATGATGAGGTTGTGTACAGAGTGAATAGATGTATTAATAACATTAACAAAAAAGCTTAAGGAACTAGGCAAAGCATTATAAGCAAATGGGCAAAACAGTACCAAAAGTAGGTCAGCTGGCATGACTAGAATAATCAATAATATTAAAGATTTAACAATATCGTGAAAGTACACTATAGGATTATAGGAAAATAGTCATTTTTCTAGCAAGAGTTTGTGTACCTGTTCTTCACTTCGAATAACTATAGTTGGAGAAGTTTCATTTTTCTTCGTGTAGACTTTGCCATAGGCTGTCCAGCAAAACTTGTAGGCTCCAGACTTGGTTAGTTCACGTGCCAGGAAGTGGAGACGGGAACTTTTGGCGGTCAGATGTTCTGATATAAAGACTGGTGTATCTTCGTGAGTTTTAAAACCCATATGTTTACAGGATAGTTTGTTTTTATGCTTTATGTTAAATGATTATGCCATTTTTAGAATTTCAGTTTTCAGGATTGTGGAGCCCGTTTCTACGACAATAGGCGTATTTCTTTTTTCAGCTGTTATCCCGCGTACTCTATAGATGTCTTTTATATCGTATTGTTTAATGCTGCACTCCAAGGTTTTAAACAGACACATGGTCATTTCAATAAGATCTTCTTTTGTCTCATCTTTTTTCCTAGGTACGTTTTTTATTACCAGATTACTTTTTCGGCTTCCCGTTTGCAACTCTTCAATTTTATTTTCTAGGATAGTGATATATTTAATATCTTCTCTAGTCTGGCTTTCAAGCTGGGTAATTTTCTCTCGTAACTCCTGGTTTTGTGCGGAAAGAAATGTAATTGAGCTTTCTATGTTTATATTCGATTTTTGAATCTCAGTTAGGGTTGTATTTAATGCCAATATATCTTTACCCTGTTTTTCAGTGAAGGTCGATAGCATTATTTTCATCTCTTCTTTGAAGTCGTCTAGTTGTTGAGCAAGAGAAACCTCCAAGTATTCCCTGCCTCTTTTAGCGCGCCGAAATACATAGTTAGGTGATGTTTTTTCCGTTCCCGCACTGCTAATTTCCGTATCCGAAAACGATTTATTCATCTGTGAAGTCATATTTGATACAGAGCAATCAGAGTTTATGTAGAGCAAAACACAAAGTGCGCACTGCTTATACCATAGAAGCGCAGTCATGAGCGTGTAATAGCCGCGGCAGAATAATGTTATTGTAGCTAGATATGTGAATCACTGCACCCAGCCGTAGCGCACGAGTGTTACAATGACGATACACACAAGAGGAAGGCACTTGAGCTGGCGCAGCAGTGACAGGAATCCTGTCACAAGATGTATCCTTAGGCGTGAGCTACGCTGTCACAGTGAATTCTACTCACGTGAAGATGTATCTGTCCCTGTCTTGCGCGGAGTGTTCTCGCTCGCCGGTGGTGAAAGGGCGCGTCCTTGAGCGTAAGTTATGCGGTCACAGTGAAGAATATATATCGTTCTTTGTCTTGCACGGGATGTTCTCGCTCGCTAGGCGCTCCGTATCCACGGTGCTATGCACTCCTGGTACCTCGCTTGATTTATTCGACACTATTTTATGATATTTTTGATTTAATTAAAAATTTACTGAGTATTTTCGTAGACACGTCTGTACTGCACAGAGTCCGAAAGGGAAGAGGAAACTACGTTCCCACTCTTCTGCAATTACTCTTTTTAGCTCCCTGATGTTTTGTGGAGCAGGTTGCACTGATTTTACCCGTCTCTTTAGAACATCCCAGACATGCTCAATTGGACTGAGGTCAGGACTTCGAGCTGGCCAATCTAAACGACGGATCCCAACTTCTTGCATGTACGCTTCCACGTCGCCAGAACGGTGCGGGCGAGCACTGTCGTCCATAAAAATGGTCTCTTCCCCAAGTGCAGTCAATGTGGGTTGTGCAAATGGAATTAGGACTTCAATTATGTACCGGTGTGCATTTAATGTTCCATTTTCTATGAAAACTAACTCCGTACGCTCCGTCGAATTAATTGCTGCCCAAAACATAACGGAGCCTCCGCCATAAGAAGTGATTTCTTCGAAACACACTTCCGCATAGCATTCCCGTGGTCTTCGCAGCAATCGCCGGCGTTGGTCTTCTCCACACAAAGAGATTTTAGCTTCATCAGAAAACAATACTTTATTCCAGTCCTCCAGAGTCCATGAAGCACAGTTCCGAGCAAACTGAAGTCAAGCAACACGGTGCTCACGGAGTAATTTAGGGCCCCAAGCTGGGCGGTAACTCCTGATATTGGCAGCGAAAAGCCTCCTCCTGACCGTCCACAAGCTAACTTCTACTCCTCTTACTTCTTCAAGGCTCTTCTTCAGGTCCACACTTGACGCTTTACGATTCCGCAACGCCTGACTCACCAAAAAGCGGTCATCTTTTGGTTCTGTGCATCGTTTTCTTCCCGAACCGGGTCTTCTTTTGACCGAACCGGTCTCTTGATACCGTTGCCAAGTCCTCTGGACAGTTGAACGACTCACATATAGCCGCTGAGACACGTAAGTTTGCGAACAACCTTCTTCAAGTAGGGCTATAATTTTACCGGCCCTTATCGCTTTATCACTCATATCAAAAAGTGGTATTTAATGTAAAAAGAAAGATTAAATTGTTTAATTTGCAGAAAATATACAAAAATTTTTAAAATATCATAATCAGTTAAAAATCGTTTCAGCAATTCGCGCCATTAGTAAAGCAATTTTAGAATAATGCACAATAATCATTATTTTTCTTTTATTCATTTCAAATTTTAAATTTGGAACGTAAATAATCATGCCAGGATGCTTCAAATAACGTGACAGTACATCGTCAAATTAATAAAACCTATTTCTTGTTCTTCTTCATTGAAGTAGAGAAAAAAATCTAAAGTGCCCGTTTTTTTTTTGCAAAAGAGTTTAATAGGTTATGGGAAAAAGTTTCTTCGCATATTTTAAGAAAATTCAAAACATTTTTTAATATAGTTTATATACATTTAACTAAAGTATGTAGGTACCATTTTGTTCGATAACTTTTTGCCGTCTTGTAGGTAGGAACATGATCCCATTGCTATAGAAATTTTGGGACTTCTGATCAAAATACCGCGACAAGTGGTTTTGGCAGTCCTCTCGTGATGTTAACCTGACACTGCCTAAAGAATTCTGAAGAGACCGAAACAGGTGGAAATCTGAAGGTGCAAGGTCAGGACTATACGGCGGGTGCATTAACACCTCCCAGCCAAACTCTCTTAATTTTTGCTGAGTGGTTAAAGATGTGTAAGGTCTAGCGTTATCATGATGAAAAACCACACCCTTTCTGTTGATTAATTCCGGCCGCTTTCTCTCAACTTCTTGCTTTAATCTCATCAGTTGTTCGCAGTAGAGTTCAGAATCGATGGTCCTGCCTGGTGGTAACAGCTCATAATGAATAATGCCCTTCCAATCCCACCACACACACAGCATCACCTTGTTGCGAGTTAACCCGGGTTTCGCCACAGTCTGTGAAGCCTGACCGGCCTTTGACCACGACCTTTTTCGCACGTTCTTGTCGTACATGATCCACCTTTCATCACCAGTTATCAGCTTCTTCAAAAATGGTTCGGTTTCATTACGTCGTAATAAAGAATCACAAATGAGTACACGGTTCATTAGGTTTCTTTCAGTGAGCTCGTGAGGTACCCAAATATCGAGTTTTTTTTCTGTACCCAGTCTTTTTCAAATGCGCCAAAACTGTTTTGTGGTCAATTCCCAGTTCTTCAGCTACGTCGCAACTACTGATATGCCGATCTTGCTCCACTTTTACAAAAATGGCATCCTTTTTATCCGTAATAGGGCGACCAGAGCGATGTGCATCTTTGACATTAAAATTTCCGGATTGAAAACGCTTAAACCAAATTTGTGCTACTCTCACACACACTGCACTCCGTCCATAAACATCGCAAATTATTTTCGTGGCTTGTGTTGCATTTTTACCTTTTTTGTTGTAAAATTTTAAAATGTATCGAAACTCTTCATTAGATTCACTCATCTTGACAGTACGAAAAACAAATGAAAATCACACATTTTCCTTATTTGAATTTGGAATTATGTTCTTTAAAATTTAAACTTTCAATGATACCAAAACCAGCCAGATACAAATAGTATAGCCAAAGAGATTTTATTACAAGTTCATACATACTATAATGCGAAAAGAATTTTTCCCCAACCTTATACAACGTGTAATTTAAATGGTATATACATACCGAGTGCACGGCTTCTTTGGATGATAACAAACGATATAGCAAGGGTTTTGTAATCCTATGTCTACATGTGTGGAGCTTATTAGAAATTTCAATACATTGATACCAGAGACCGAATTTTTCAAATTAAGAAGAACGAAGAGAAGTATCGTTTTATTGGCAAGTGACGTGAAAAATGATGACCCTCATAGTGATGACACGTTTGTTATTATTGGTATTCAAGAAACATATGAAACCGATAATTTGGTGTCAATTCTTTGAGTCACTTATTTTGAGCTGAAACTTTGCATAGAGACTCCATACCAGATGTTGTCTTCAGTCCTTTTGGATAGATAAGGGGTTTCCGTTACACGTTGTATAATCCTACAACCCTGGCTTTCGACGAACATTTATCATGTTACATACTAAAACTATCACTTGTACTACAGAAACGTAAACTCGAAATTTCTCGCACCTAGTAGCTCGCAAAATGTTTCTCTTTTTGTTCTGAGCACACACGAATGTAATTGCTTTGCATCCATGAATAATAATTTCTTAGACGTAACATTTACAACTGTATCCGTGTTTTACTAAGTACAACTAACATATACCTACCCACGACGTTAAAGTTTGCAATGTACTTTTTGTTTTTGTGGAATTTTTAGAACAGTATATCCAGTGAATCACAAAAACATGAATGAATTATTTAATGGGTATAAGGTTTACATATTCAATTGACGCGAAAAAGTTGCGGGCAACAGCTAGTTAGTAAATAAATGGATTAGGTACTTATCATATTTATTTTAACTTTATATACAATAGTGGTACATGAGCTAACTTAATGCAGCAAGGCATACTCTACCTATTCATTCGGATATGCCACCCGTTCTTCGGCTTACTAAAGCGACAAAAGCTTTGAAGCGCAAATCAGCTCGTCTGATTGTATCGCCCGATACAAAACCAATGGAACATTGAACGGGTTTCAAACACCTGACTGGACAGTACCCACAAATTGTGTAGTTTGGATAACAAAGGGAAATAGATAGACTGCTCAAATCCTGTAAGTGTATCGACAGATAAAGGGATCGTCCCGTTTTGTTGGGCTCAAGGGTATTATCCTTGTTAAGATTATAATTTGATGGATATTAGATTGGTTTTGTAAAAATAATGACAAAGTAAAGAGGTATAAATACACTTACTTATAGATCGTCATCAAGCGCTTCTTTTCAGTCGGAAGACGTTCTCTGCCGGTTAAAAGCCTTTCTTTTTCTCAAGGTAGATATTCTCTTGGATGCCCTCCGCCGTGGTGTCGTCGGTAGAGGGGTCTGTCAGTCTCGTACTATAGTTAGTGGTGTTAGTACACCACCACGGTGTTTCCTCTTCTGCTTGCGTCCGGAGCTGCGGGTGTGGGTGTGACTTCCGCTGCCCCAGACTGGTGTTGGCCTGCTGGCAGAAAGCCTCATCCCGAAAATAGGGAGCGCGTGACAGCTCCATATACCGCTAAGTGATGCGCGCGTGGAACACTACGCGCCGCCATGTCGAGTCCTGATTGCTAGGGAGCGAGGGATGCCTAAGCCATAAGCCATCCCCAAGCAGCGTTACTGGTAGTCAGAAGCCAGACCATCTGTCACCCAGTCTTACCAAAGGGTATCGTGTTGCATAATCACTGGGATCGATCAAGTAAGGCAGTTGCGCCATGAAACTTAATCGTATTCAGTTATATTGAAATCTGACTCCTAACAAGCTTTTTTTCAATAGAAAACGTTTTCACTTCGAAGGAATTTCTCCTGTCTCAGAGACAGACATCCAGACCCGGAACAACTGTCTGTAGGTCATAAGAAGTACTAACACAAATAAACAACAATCCGAGTATGAAGAAATCTAACCCACGACACGCAGCGTAACAGCCGATCGCTCAGCCGTTGCGCCTACCGTGTGGTCTTAATTAGAGAAAAGGCCTAGGCAAATAAATGTAATTCAAAATGAATATAAACCTTTTACCTCCATTATAATTTTGCGGGCGGAAAATCATGAAATGACTCCTCTCGCTCTGTGTAGAGCGAAGGGAGTGTCAGACTTATGCTGACTAGAAACCCACCCTATTGTTTCAGTTGCCCTTGCGGGGCCGACAACGCGCGGCTACGACGCGCCGCGCGTTGTCGGCCCCGCAACGCGCACCTCAAAGAGCTGTCAACATCAGCACCAATGACGAAGCCCCATAGAGCCATTGCCTGCCGGGGTTGCGGGAATGTTCCAACGAGATAACGCGGCCCCGGAACGCGGCGAAACGGGAAACTGAATGAATAGGTTGGATTTTAGTCAGTAGACGTCTGATACTCCCTTCCACTCCACTCAGTGCGAGAGGAGTCATTGAATGATTTTCCGAAAAAAAAAAGGATTGATATTATTGGTACGTATATGTATGTGACAATGAATCAACCTAACGTTGTGACATATTTGCAGTTGAGGACTTCTAGTGAGCTTGATGTTGTACAAGTATAATCTAATGTGTGCTAGTTTATTAGGTTTCTCAAATAAAAGTGATTGCGTTTCATGATTATATTTTATTTAGAAAACAAAATGATTTTACAATACATATTATGCGTAACGTAAGCATTTTGTTACGAATTATTAATGTAATAACGGCCACATTGTGCAGAGTAGTTTCTTAAACAGTTTTAGAAAACACCTAGTTTTTATGCTTCCTCAAAATTTGGCGTTCCGAAGCCGTAGAAAAAAACAAATCTCTAAATTCAAGAAAGCATTGAATGTTCAATTCTGCAAATGTAAGCGATTCCAACGCTTCCACCCTGAATCTCATGAAGAGATTCAGGGTGGAAGGCTGGAAGCGTTCAAGCGGGATATAGAGTCGCGGGTACACGTTCACAGAAGAGTATGGGTTGGAATGTATGGGTGTTTATTGACACTTGTACTGCTATTGAATGCTTTAGGGTATGGCTGTTTTGCTGGTCAGAAACAGGGTATTGTTTGTGCTCGCTTCTTATTATAAGTTAACTTAAAAACACCTAAGGGCGATTCTCAGCAATGAAACTGAATAAAACTGGCTAATTTTAACCGCGTTTATGTGTTGTCAGAATCTCAGTCCATAACTGTACTGCACTGTCCGTACTAACTTAGAACCTGCTTAGTCAATACTTTCCTAAAAAAACAAATAAGTCCATGGAAGATATTAATCGCTCGTGACATTTCTGACTATGATTATGATGGTTTATTCCAATTTAATCACCTGGGTGATATCAACCAGGTGAATAAAACCTAAAATCTAGTTTGTACGCACGAAAATTATCAGTTGAAAAATACAATCTCTACTTTTACAGATTTTTATTTTTATTCACGGTACCCAAATCCTTTTCTTTTGATTTAACAATAATTCAGCCTATACAGTTCCCGCTGCTGGCACACAGGCCTCCTCTCTGTGAGAGGGAATGGGCCGTCACCCAGCAGGCGGGCGCAGTGCGGGGTGGGGGGTGATGTTGATGCTATGGCTATAACAATTGAACACCATATACACATAGGTAAACTTTGAACAATTCTTGATTTCTCCCACCTGTCATTCCGAAGAAAGTAAAAGGGTTGCACTTTAGATAAAACAGCATACCATTCTGTTTGTTTAGTAAAATAGCAAAATAATGGGAAGTTTTCTGGTGGCGAAGGTCTGAAACACCCACGAAATACTAAATAAGGGGTACCTATTGTCAGCAACACACTAAACATTTGTATAATTGTTCAAAAAAAATCTTATTTATTAACCCTGATAATAAAACGTTCGTTACATGGTGACCATCTTAACATATCGAGATTCCTCCGCCTCTGAGAACACGTAAAGTTGTTGGTCTTGGTTATGGCCTTTGGATTACTGAAAAGCAAGCCACCCACCGTCTCACAGCGTAAAGACAGACAGGAATCGAGACTAATAAGCAAGGAATACAGAAGGATGAGGGCTTACTCTCGTGCGCTAGATGTTCGGTGGACGTGTGAGCCCGAGGAAACCCGGCGTGCTGGCTGAGCGGCATGCTGGCTGAGCGGCATGCTGGCTGAGCGGCATGCTGGCTGAGCAGTGAAGCTGGGCCGGAACAGTTGCCGTATGGCCGGAACTCTGAAACAGTCAGCGGATTGCTAAAGGACCTAGTGAGCATGGGGCGTGCAGCTGGCTCACGTGCATGCGTCAATATGTTACAACACGTGGAGAGCTAAATATAACCTTCAAAATAAAATGTGGGCAATTCAAATCCCTGTTTTCATTAAACAAAGGAAAAATATGAGTTTATGCGTCTGTCCAACACGGGAATCGAACCCGAGACCTATTGCTCAGCGGTCGAGCTAGCAACTATTAGACCAACAAGGTAGTTTTGCCGATTGACTGTTGAGCTACGCGATTTCTGACATAGGCTTACACTGACTGGACAAGTCCACTCAGACTCTGTATTGTTCTTTCTTCAAAAGACCATCACACACACAATAAAGATAACCGCACTGTCTGGCAGTTTCAGTGATTTTTTACGGCCTACCCAAATTTACTTACTTTGGTATTGTTCGTCAAACCGTTCGAGGTCCTTAGTTCTAAGTTAAGCTACGCTATTTGGACGGGTCGAAATCTGTGTGATTCTGTCCTCTAAGGAGGACCACAAACTACAGATTGTATCTACTTCAAAAGAGACGTTGACCTCTGAGTTTGTTTCAGTGTTTCTTCTCAGAGTACTCAGTTAGGAAGCACTGGCCTCATCTAGTTTAAATACACGAAAAAAAATTACATATAAAAGTGTTATTTATAACCTTTTTGCAAAATAAACATCATTATTGAGTTGGGTTTTGTTGGTAGAGGTACCGATTATCAGAAATATAATCTTAAAAGGGTATATGCAATGAAGCCAAGTGCGAGTCAGACTCGCCCATGAAGGGTTCCGTAGTAAATACGCAAAATAAGCTTATTCCCGCTTATTGGGATCCCGTTTTAAGTTCTAATCATACGGAAAATAACTTTGTTTTTTTTTTATGAAATACAAAGTTATTTTGCGTATGATTAGATTACTATGGTGTATGTATGAAATATAGAGTAATATTTGCGGTTTTATAAAATGTGCTAGGTATGTCTCAAAAACTGCTGACGCTATCTCGCTCAAACGAACTTTCGTTGAAAGTTTTCATTAAGATCTACAACATATATATTTTTTTTATATTTTTCACTCTATTATTATAAAAGTTAGACGGGGGACTTTTAAAAGATTGACTTTAATAAAAAAAAATAAAGACCTGTCTGTAGACACCACATACGGATAAATTTGATGAATAAAAATTGTTTCAGGTCCATGGGTAGCAGCCCCACTTAGGGGAAGGTTGCGATCAATGGACCGGTGCCTTCATCGGACCATCTAAGTATTTCAAAAAGTAAGCACGACAGAAGATTTCGAGTGGGTGGATAGGCATCGCTTTCGAGCTCGACGAGTGTCTTTCAAACCTCAGGATCGGCAAGCCACGCGTCGCGTATTGACGTGCACGGATGTGTTTGTAAATACGGCGATATAAAAACCGAGCAATATAAACATCGATGTAAGTATTGTAATATTTTTGATTACTCAATGTTAATCTTTTACATTAATAGGATATTTATCTACGTTTCAGTAGGTTGTTGAAAATTTTACCAATTTCATTCCCTTTTTTAATAGAAAAAATCTTTTTGATTGATCATCTAGTTGCTATATATTGTAAAGCTATGAATGGACTGGTCCAATCAAATAAACCTTTATTATACTAACTTAATAATAACTTTCTTCTAATTCTTTCCAGAATGACGTCGGAAAGAAAAAGAAATATTATGAATGTAACGCAGGAGCATGAAACTTGCCATAGAATCCGTCAGAAAAATATCTGTTGGCAAGTAGAATTTATGGTGTTCCGAAAGCCATTTTGAAACGCAGATTGGATGGGAATAACCAAAAAGCTACAGAAGAGATCCAATTTATAGGATCAGAAGGCGATACTCGATATTCGGCGTTATATGTATAATTAGTTAAACATTGTATAGTAAATAGTTGACTGCAATGGATGCCAAGACACTCCCTAAGACATTACAGAACAGAATCTTCATAATTATGTCTATATTTATTCTTTTAAAATATTAAAAGATTACCAAATAATATGTATATTTTGTTAAAAAGTATTAACAATTAGGTAGATGATTGATGATGTGATTGTTCCTATTAATAAAAAGTTGGTTAAAATTATGTGGTTTAATTATGTTTCCATGATTGGACCTTTAGTAAAAACTTTTCTAAGTCCATTAATGGCAACTGAGTGGTCCATTCAAAGCAACGGTGGTCCGAAGAAAGCAACGGATCTGAAAATAGTTACTATATTGTTATAATTAAATAGTCACTATATTGCCAAAACTGTTTAACTTTATAATGAAATAAATATAGCATCGTATCTATATCAAGTATGGATTAAATATAAATCATTAGTTTTATTCTATCACTTTTATGTAATTATATATGACACCTTAAAGTTATGTGGTCCATTCATAGCAACCTTCCCCTATTTTTTTTTGTATCAAAATCGAAAGCGGTTCACAAAATACATCTACCTACTAAGTTTCACATATGTAGCCCAAATTATTTCGGAATAAAATGGCTGTGACATACAGACGGACGGACAGACAGACATGACGAATCTATAAGGGTTCTGTTTTGGTCATTCGGCTACGAAACCCCCAACAATGGAAAATATCCCTTAACACCTAGCTTATCATGGACCGATAAAAATGGTAAACGGTAAAATGCAAAATAAGCATGGAATAAACAAAGGATCAGAGCTTACTCTCGTGCGCTAGATGTTCGATGGACGTGTGGACCCGAGGCAACCTGGCGTGCTGGCTGAGCAGCGAAGCTGGGCCGGAACAGTTTGCGTATGGCCGGAACTCTGAAACAGTCAACGGATTGCTGAAGCACCTAGCAAGCATAGGTACAGCTGGCTCAAGCGCATGCGTCAATACGTTTCAATACGTGGCGAGCAAAATATAACCTTAAAAAAAATGCGTGCAACTGGAATGCCTGTTTGCATTAAACAAAGGAAAAATATGTTGTTATGTCAAGCGCGGGTGCAGATGACTATGACAACGGCTTAAAGTAGGGCATAACTACTACCACTTCCACACTCCGTGCTGCTCCTGAGAAATCATCTCTTGTAGAAAAACCCAATAACACTTTTTTCCCGACCCGGGAGTTGAACCCGCGACATTCGCGCGGTCGCGCTTAGGAGGTTTAAACCAACTAGACAGTAATTATGCCGATTGTATGCTCTTGCGATCATTATACCAACGAGGCGAGTTATCACGATTGGGTCGGATTTGGTTGGTTGGGGTGCCGATTATACCTATGTTTATTGATCTCTGGAATTGAATTATTACAGTAATAAATAATGGAATTGAAAGAATCTTTATACATATTGTAATCAGGTTAAAAGATTTCCATCAAACCTTGAAAGGTAGATAGGAAGGCAATTTGACTCCGTTACATGCACGGGAACAATGACTTTGTTTGAGAGGACCTTCGTTTCAGGGTTCGAATACCCTGAGCTCTATTTGAGACAGGCCTCAATCTTGAGCCAGCTGCGAGCTTGCGTTGAACAAAGAAAAACTATGATGTTATGCGTAGCGTGGGTACCAGACATGCAATGAACATAATATTTATAAATAATAGGAAATCTCTGAGCATCAAGTCTAGCAAGACCCGGCTCAAATCCGCATGCAATTTAGTAAAATTATGGCCTTTGGACTATTGAAAAGCAAGCCACCCACCTGCTGATTCACAGCATGAGGACACACAGAGACTTTATAAGTCTCTAAAAGAATCTAAATCTAAAAGATCAAAGCTTACTCTCCTAAGCTAGATCTTCAGTGGATGTGAGGACTCAAGGACACCCGCTGTGCTGGCTCCATATACGCCCATTGTCAGCTTTGTAGTGCAAGTCTGGAAAATATGTCAGCAGTTTCTCTTGCAAATTATACAAGCTCTTTATAATATAAGGAATGTCAGCCCTTACTACATGCAATTCGTCTGCACTATCTTCAACAGTGTCCTGAACATTTGGTAAAGACTCAAATATATTGTTTTGCTGACAAGTTCATGAATCAGCTGATGCTCAAATTAAGTTTTAATGAAATGCTTAGAATTTATCTTTATACAAGCATATTTAGCTTAGTCGGACTAGCTATCTTGTTAACCCCAGATGGCTAGTAATGTGAATTCTACCCACATTACTAGTACTTCATCTATAAAAAAAACCACTTAAAGTGTTCTTTCTTAGAGACCAGTTTGTGGAATTAAAATTGTAGGTACCTTCATGTGATAATGATTACTTAGGCAGACCCAGGCTTCTTCTTCTCAGTTGTATTACTCTTGCCAGAGTGGTTGTGGTCAACATGTTGTAAATACTGGAGGGCCGGATGTAGCTTGCCTCACGATGTCACACCAACTCTCCCTAACCCTAGCCTAGGCTAGACCTAGCAGTAATTAGGAAAAAAAGAAATCCCTTATCCGATTCTAATTAGAATAATAATACGCCAGACGCGAGTATTATGGTGGGTATAATATAACTTAAACCTGAAATGAAAATGTGAAGTTCATGCTTTTTTTATTCACTGCTTGTGACATTAATTTATGAGTCTAATCCGTCCTTATTGTGGCGTTACACCGTTTTTATAATTATTGTTGCTAATAGGTAGGTATCTTTTTTTTTATATCGGATGAGCCCGCTCGTGGCCTCGATCACAACCTATGTTAGGTAAGCGCACTCTTGCTTTAAGGCATACCTCATGTTTTTAAGGAAACCTCTTTTAAAAACAATCCGATAGAATCAATACGAAAAGAGAACTATAAATGCCTACTTACGTCTATGTAAATATGTCCTGTTTACCTTTTTGTTAAACACTTTTCGAGAACTAAATCACACCAGTGCAACCCACTAGCAAAGAGCAACATAAATAAGATTAATTACACAACTGAATTACTGAATACATTACAATAATATCAACAATCAACATTTTTATTTGACAACTTCGTTCGTTGTCGTTCATAATTAGAGCTTGAGAATAGTCGATAAAATTGCCCTGAGTTAATCGATAATTTTGTTGTTGTACATGTTTTAAACTATAAACTGCGAAAATAAACTCGATAACCATTTAGTGAGCAGGATAATAATTTATATAGTTCAAGTTTACGATTTATAACCGCGTATGTATCATCGTCTGCTTAACCTTTTCCCAACTATGTTGGGGTCAGCTTTCAGTCTAACCGGGAACCGGATGCAGGTGAGTATCAGTGTTTTACAAGGAGCGACTGCCTATCTGACCTCCACAACCCAGTAGCTGGGTAACACGATACCCCTTGGCCAGATGTGCTTTCCGAGGCACGGGGGTATCACACCGCCAACTTCCAAACTCCGGGCTACTACTGAGAAATTCCTTACAGAAAAAACTAATAGCTTATTGCCTGACCCAGAAATCAAACCCGGGACCTCGTGCTCAGCAGTCGCGCTTGCGCCCACTCGACCAACGAGGCAGCCACAGTATGTATACGGCAGTTATTACAGAAGGTTATTATCAATTATAGCCTATTTAATACATAATAGAAACGCAAGTTTATCGTACCACTGTTTACCCCAGCGACAAGTTAAATGGACTAGAAATCGTAAGAATACTGGGTCGTGGGTTCACAATATTGGGGTGTTTATTAGCAACAGCTGGGGCTTCATACGGGCACTAGTTCAAACACGTGATTTTAATCACTGGGTTAATGTTAGTTATTCTGTTTTACAATATTTTTATTGTCCCTTTTCTGATCAGATAATGCACAACCATCTTAAATCTTCACCATAAGTTTATATCGCATTCATAAGCTTTTTATGATATGTGATAATTTTTATGTACCAGTCCATTGTTTAATAGTTTCGATCGCAATTTACTACTGTTAATATGGTAAAAGTTCATGTGTTAATCACAAATAAGTATTGCCCATTGATTTCAATATTTTGTTTTATTGGTAAAAATAAGTCGTACACTTTATTAAATCTTACGATTACTCGATAGTTGATTAAGATTAAATAATACCTAATTATTTCGTATTTACCATAAAACATGTTGATTTTAATATTAATAATTTATTGATTTTAATAGTACTTCAGTCATCATTGAGCTACGATACAAGTTGGTTGCCAGTTTGATAAATTGTTATAGTATTTGTATGAATGTTTCGCGAAATTTAAATCAAGACATGATTCAAATTCACTTTAGATAAATAAAAGTCTTAAAATTTTATGTTTAACTGTATTTTTACATTACTTATTTATTTTTTTTTTTTATATTTTCACTTTATTGTACACCTTACAATGGGCGGTCTTATCGGACAACTTTTACCTGGACAGAAATTAAAGGAGATAGATTTAGTGCTGTCAGTGTACAACATAATACTAATTAAACACAATAATATAAAATAAGTAAAGGAAAAATGTGCGAGAAATTATTTTGTATGAATATGTATTTATATAATTAGGTAATGTTTAAATCTGCGGATATGTTCTAACGAGATTTTGTGGGTTTTTAGTCAGTAGAAGTTTGACAATCCCTTCCGCTCCACCTACAGCGGGAGGAGACATTTGATGATTTTCCCACCAAGGAAAAAAAGGTAATGTTTAAATACAAGATAGCGGATGGCCCTCGTACTGCCAAGACTACTAAATCGAATTTGGCAATATATCATTTAGTGTTGTTTAGAAACAAATTATAAGTAAATGAGATGTAATTAGCTATTTACATTATAACTACTAATTACAATTAAAACGCAAAATAAATCTTAAACCTAGGCTGCACAAAATAAAAGCTAACTGAGCTTACTACCGCTCAACGCTCGAGTCTACATCAATTAGATAGCAATAAAAAACTTCATTCTTACGATATTAAAAAATAAAATAAAATTCATACAGCAACTAACTTTGTATAATGTACTAATTTAACAGCTTGTATTCATCAAGAATTCAACAGTTGGTTACAACCTACCTAATTAATAATTTGAATTTGCAATATCGATAGATGCCACTCTATTTATTTATATGCGAGCTATACCCTGTTTCGCTGCGGCGGCGGCGTGTCTCAGTGATCAGTCGACTCTTTCCAAGTTACTTACTCTTTGCAGTCGAGCAGTCCGACTGCTCGAGTCAGTCGAGCTTCGTCTCTCGAGCCGTACAGATGTGGGAGATCGTCGCGCTCACACTCTCCTAAAATTACATCTCGTAAAACTGAAGATTCACAGTTGGATTTCAGTGTAATGTTAAACAGTATATAGTTTTAGAAGCTTACAAATATGGCATTTTATGGAGTTTAGTGTGTGATTAAAATGTTTTATTTTTAAGGCATTATGTGAAATAAGATTCTAGTCTAGTCTAATGTGTGTGGTTTGTGTTTGAAAATTGAAATGTACGAGAATTCTGGGATTTCTTCTATCTGTGTATCATAACAGGTAAGTTTGTTAGATCACAAAATTTGAGGTGAAGGGCTGTGTACATGAATGATCTAGGCCTAATAACTTATCAAACTGGTCAATCCGATGGTTCTCAAAAAATAAGCTTATCGGAGGTATTGGCTGATAATAACTGACGGGAACCAAGATTATTGTAGGCGTGTTATTTTATTTAATAGGTTTATCTGGCATTCTAAGTTTGTAAAGGACATCTATTCGAATCTCGTATTTTAAATTCTTGGAAAATCATAATAGGTATGTTAAGTTAAAATCGTAACTAGGTATGTACCGACGTATTTTCGTCAAGCAACCCCAAACAGTTTCTTTAGTCTGAGCCCCAAACTCAATTTACGTTAAGTAGGTATAATTATGAGAAAAATTTAGCGATTTCTATATTCCATTTATACAAGGTTTGGTCCACCTACCTAGGTTCTACTTACGTATGTGTAGGTCGCACACAACTATATCTCAAACAGTGAATCATCGGAAACACGTTTTAATTTCCGTTTTATTAATCAAACAACAAACCAACTCGTTGCCCGCATAAAAGTTGCATTTAATCGTTAATTTATCCAAATTTATTAAATTAAAAAATATCGTGTTCATCGTTGCATAGACGCATTTATAGTACCTAGGTACTTAACTACTTAACAAATAAAAATCTTGAATAGTTGAATGTAAATCGGGATCGGTACGTGTAGATAAGTCGACTCTCCCAAGCAATAACTCGGTAATGTGCTATTATGGGTTTTTTGCTGTTATGTCAAATTTGGCATCTATGGACACCTTAGAATACACTTACAAATAGAATACACCTTAGCAATTTTGTTCAAATTTTTGCTAATGATATTTACAAACATATTGTGACACACGTGTTTAGTGTTGGGAATTTAGACAGAAATATATATCGGCAAATAACCTGTTATAGAACTTTACGAAAAAAAAAATTATTATGTTTTATTTTGGTAAGTTGCGTTTACCGGGTTATTGGCGTAAATCATTTTCATGAAGTTTTTGTTAAACGTGAGTAGGTACCTACGTAGTTTTTGTTGATTTCATTTTAATATATCGCACGCTTAAACCAATACTGTCACTATCCCAAAAAGTCAACTTTTTAGGAGAGACAAAAATGGAATGAGAATGGGAACATTTTTGTTTAGTGACGAAGCGGACTACTGCCCGTATATCGGTTATTTTTGTGACTTTTAGACTAGTGTAAGCGCGATTGCGTGTAGTTCTACGTTTCCTAACAGATGACATTAAAAAGTCGATTTGGCAAAATTTTGGATAGTGACAGTATTGGATTAAGCGTGCGATATGTATTCCGTAATACACAATAACAATGTTATTTAAGATTGGTATTGGCTCATTAATGTACGTAATATTTCAATGATTATGTTATTTATCAATACCGTCTCTAAAATTATTGGATATTAGTTACCACAATAACTCCGTAAAAGCACGTTATGTATCAGCCCTACGATAAAAAGTTAAGACCGTAAGTAAATGTCCATAATATAATGTTACGAAATATTTTATGTGATAAAATTACTGCAATAACCCCGTAAGTACTATTACTGTAATATTTTATGTATTTTTTTAAAGTATTATTTATTTTAATAAATTACCAGGTTGTTAATAAAAGGAATTTCATTTTAACGTCACAGTCATATTCAGCGTAAAAATAGCTTTCATTTAATACACCAATGACTTCAATAGTCCGACTCGTTGAAAAGATATTTGATAAAATCAGTAAATCTTTTCTCCTGTAAAATTTTGATTTTTCGATTACCGAGTTATTGCTTGGGAGGGTCGATGTACTAAGTAGGTAACTTTATAAAATAGTATTAAAACATAATACGTAAAACCTAACTAGGATTTCCTGAAGAATGTCTGTAGTTTACTACAACCTACATAATGTCCATTAGTTCTTTTCTTGTAGGAAACAGGCCGTAAAAATACTTCGTATAATTTCATTTTCATATGGCTTAAGACAACCCACTGTTTATTTATTTAAACTTTATGTACAATCGTGGTACATGGGCGGACTTAATGCAACAAGGCATTCTCTACCAGTTAACCTTTGGGTTAAATATGAAATGTCATTATCGAAAGAATATATGTATAAGTAGTTAAGTACTTCTGGTCATCCGATCCGTAGGTTATGGATTACAGCAGCCTAGTACCTCCCTCGGGGTAACGTTGGTGGCTCAGCAAGTACGTCTGGCCAATTGGCAATTAATGCCGGGGTCCCTCAGGGGTCGGTTCTCTCAGCAACTTTATTTTTGCTGCACATTCATGATCTGCTTATGCCCGGTACCTTTAGGTATGCATACGACAGCACAGTTGCTGAGAGATACGTGTCAAGCGCGCGTGCTGGTGGATCACAGATCCAGTCTCTCCGTGAGGACATGATTGGATACTTGAACTTGTCCTTGAAGGCTGTCTCCGAATGGGGTGATGCCAACTTAGTCAAGTTTAATGCAGCTAAAGACCCAGGCGTGTCTCTTCTTCGCAAAAAGGAGCCAATTCCAACCGGCTCCTACTTTCCGCGATGTAACCGTGCCGATAACCGATTGTCAACTCTCAATTTTGGTCCGTTAATCGAGGCCAAGGCTCAAATAGCAGCAAAAAGTTGGGAATCCTAGCAAAGGTGAGACGGTACTTCACACCGGAACAGATGCTCAAACTGTGTCAAGCCCAGGTTCGGTCGTGTATGGAGTACTGCTCTCATCTTTAGGATGGATCTGCCAAATACCGACTGGACGCGCTTGAGTCTATCGAGAAACGGGCTTAGAGATCATTGCAACAATTCACTGGTCGAATCAAAGCTCTAGAGCTTTGAGCATCGACGACGAGTTGCAAGTCTATCGGTTTTCTATCGGTTACATTTCGGGGAGCGTGCGATGGAATTACACGATCTAATACCACCAAGCCCGTTACATCATTGGACTACAAGACAAATGGCGATGCGCCATCGTTACATGGTGGACATCCCACCCATACGCACAAAACGTTTTGGGAATACTTTCATTGTGCGTACGGCTAAGGAGTGGAATTCTCTGCCGGAGTCAGTGTTTACTGATCGCTATAACCTGGGAGTCTTTAAGTCAAAAGTGAATAGATTATTCTCTCTCTCTTTTCTCTTTTCAACCGACGATAAAAAAAGGAGGAGGTTATCAATTCGACGCGTATATATATATTTTTTTTAATGTATGATCACCGATTACTCGAAGACCGCTGAACCGATTTGGAAAATTATTTTTTTTTTTGATAGGGTATACTTTGAAATTGGTACCATTTGTCACCAAGTCAGGATCTGATGATGGGATCCTGGAGAAATCGAGGGAACTCTTCAAATATTATAGGTACACCTATGGCGTTTTCGGTATTTCTTATAGTAACTTGTGCAGTTGCTCTCAAAAAGTACCATTTGGGGAAGTGGAACTGATGATGAAGACCACAGATGGCCGCCGAAAGTACTCAATAATAAGTATTTCGTGGATTGCGATTCGATTACTTGAATATGGATGTTAAGCACTTTATGCTCGTCACAATGCATATGGTGATGTATATCTGATGGTGAAGTACCAGGAGAACTCCTCAAAAATTAACGGCCCAGCATTGGGAAAAGCAATATTTTGTAAAATGTTATAAGTAGTTGACATTTAGGCTCTTGTAACTAGGTAAATTAAAAAACAACCAACTAAAAAAAGTGAAATAAAAACTTTTTACCAAAAAATTAAACCGACTCCCAAAAAACACTGCAAAGTGAAAAATAATTTTAATTTCGGAAGTCGGTGCCAAAAACGAAAATACAAAACTAAAGACACCGACTACCGAAATTAAAATTATTTTTCACTTTGCAGTGTTTTTTGGGAGTCGGTTTAATTTTTGGTAAAAAGTTTTTTTGATTATCTTCTCTCTCTATATCTAGGCAAGCGTGCTCAATCTTTGACCACATCATCACTTACCATCAGATGAGATGGTGGTCAAACGCGAGCCTATTCTGAATTAAAAAAAAAGAAAAAATACATGATGGCAAACTGGACTTCCCTGAAGATAAATGCGTGAGCGAGGGCACTGTGGGATTTCTCGTCAATACTAGTAAAAAAAACCAAGTCTCGCAACTCAATTCTTCTACCGTAAAAAGTTGTGATATCCATGTAATACCAAGTCGGTTATTAATTTATTCAGTCCCTACTTAAGGGACCTTCTGTCTTAAGTTGTTACGTAATTATCTAACCTAACAACATCTTATAGTGACCATATCAATATTAAAAATCTTTAACGTTTTTAAATAAATATATTGACTCGGCCCTCGCATGAAAACACAATATATCTCACAAGTAATACATACATAAATTAGATTGTTTAGTGCGATTGTCATGTCAATCTATTTATTTAAAACGTTAAAGATTTTTAATATTGATATGGTCACTATTTTTCTATAATTTGTACTGAATGACTGAATTTTAATAGAGTTCTATTAAAAGGTTATTATTTCGATTTATTATCAATTTTCATTCGAGATTAAATGAAAGCACCGCCGCGCCGCGCGCCGCCACACGTTAATGACATGACCTTAAAGATAATGCTTCATTATTGATTTATTGGCATCTGCTTGTGTGGGCATCTGTTTGCTCATCATTATTAGGTATGTATCTTACGTATATGTATTGTTTGTTTTTGGGATTAAGGAATATTTAGTACTAACTTCACTACATTCGAGCGAACTTATTCTAGATTTTATTATAGGTATGGCAAAAGGCATGGTTGCCAAAAGTAACAGAATCTTGGATAAATTGCTGCATTCGCTTGTGTAAGCCTTTTTTGGATATGTATCGTTGTGTGTACGGTACCTAAGTGAAAAAATTTGAACAAAGATTGTGCAAATCAGTAGTTACCTGTTCAAATTAAGCATAAGCAATCATTGTTGTATGAATAAACTGGCTGGTAGAGTAAACCTCTAAACTTAATAAACAAACGTAGTCTTTCCTCAGAGTCCTCTCCCTGACTCTGAATCCAATCCTGACTGAAATCACATACACGAACTATCAGCTGCTACGCCAATATTTTTTCATTGTGTCGGCTCGATGTTAACGGTGTAGCTTGTAGGCCGACGCTCCTCTTGATATTTGGGTCGGCGGGAATCTTTGTTGTGTATCCAATATACACGACAAAGATTCCAGCCGCTCTTGATTTCGTTCAATAAAATGCTTGGCGGTTAAGTGCTTGGTGAGGAGTGGGTTTATTTGAATGAAAATTTATAAGTATTACTTATTTTTTTTTTAATATTTGTTAGTTAAATTTTATTGTGATACTTCCTAATTTATCTTTTTAATTGACTTACTCATTTTTCCTTCTTTTTTCAAACATAGTGTCTACATGTCTTTATTTCACATTCTTGTCGAAGTTGGAAGATAACTATTTATTCTTCTTTTAAATTTTCTCGTCTGTACATCTATTGAATATGACCACTATGTTGTAATGTTTCTTTTTTATAGGACTTTAGTACTTACGTTATAACATCATTATTAGTTTAGAATTTCCTAATATTCTGATATTGAGCTATTTTTTATACAATACTTTGTTTGTTTACGTTTCTGTAAAGTCATTAGTGACAGGACTATTTTCCTTCTTAATTAATTGCTGGAGCTAGGTTAGGTCGCATATGTAACTGATATTGTACCTCGTATTAAATTACTTTTATTTCTCTTTTCATTCTAGAACCTCACTCAAATTCTGAAAAGTAGATTTTATAGAGAGATTGACGGAGAGCGGGGAGTCTACGCCTGGAACTCAAACAGTGAAGAAGTCTAGTAGTAAAACGGATTGGTCCTCCCTTAACACACGAGCCGTGGCCCGAACCTCCAGACATCCTCTTCGCTCTGCTACTGAGGCCACCCAACTGAAGGCCAGCCGCCCTGCAGCCACCTCTTCGTTCTGCTACTGAGGCCATCCGACTGAAGGCCAGCCATCCGCAGCCACCTCTTCGTTCTGCTACTGAAGCCATCCGTCTGAAGACCAGCTGTCCTGCAGCCACCTCTTCGTCCCGCTTATCATCGACTCTCCCGTCATCTCTTGTGCCTTAGGGTTCCAGCAATTTTGTATACTTCTTTCATAAATCCTGTTTCATTTTTCCGCACTTTGATTTCTTTTCTAGTCATCTTCCTCCTAAATAGTTATTGCAACCTTACAGTTCCCTCTACCCAGGGAAACTGTGTCGTTACAATGTATGGATTGTGTAAAAAAATTAAATAATCTCAAATAGTATTTACCAAGAGTGCAGTCTTGGTAAATACTATTTGCGATTAGTTCCTTAATTTTAAATAAAATTTTTAGAATAAAAAACAAATAGGTTTAATACATAGGGGATACTGAAGACTTGTATACGTATTTATTCGTATTTTCTTACACCAATTGGGTAATAATAAAATTGAGTAGTAATAATAAAACTGCACATTCTGGTACAATTATTGTGCCGTTTCTCAGATTCAGACTCGTTCTTCAGACTCGTTAAAATATCTGGGGGTACGGCAGTGCCCCCGCCAAGTCGAGCAAAAAAGCGGCACGGCCGTACCATTCTTTTCTCGAAGCAATTCAGGCCATTTTCGACCCCTTATAACTTCGTTGTGGATAAAACTAGAAGCCTGAATTTTCAGTAACCAAACAGGCATTGTATAACCACGGTATATTTAAAATTTCATTCAATTTGAACCAGTAGTTTAAGAATTATAACGAGTCAAAGTTCCTTAATTTTGTAAATTTTGTCACTCACTGACTGACCGATCATCAAAAGTCTAAAGCACTTCTAGCAGACATAGAAGCTTCAAATTTAGAATACAATTAGTGTTTAGTATATGAATCAAGGAAAAACTATAATATTTTTCAATTTCGTTCCAGTTTTCTAGATACATCAACTGCATAAATAACTTTGTAATCCCATATAAATATATAGGATTACAAAGTTACATTTGCAGTTAATTAATCAGTGTACCTGTATAATATAATGAAATAATAGATGTAGATGGGTACTTTTTTTTTTTTGGTGAAAAATATCATCGAATGACTTCTTCCGCTCGGGTGTATCAGAATTCTACTGACTAAAAACCCACCCTGTTCCTTCGTAAGCCCTAAAGTTCCGGGGCCGCGGTATCTCGATGGAACTTGCCCATAAACCCCGACAGGCAATGGCCCTATGAGGCCCCGTCACTGGTATTAACAGCTTTTTGAGGCGCGCGTGGAACACAACGCGCCGCCGACCCGGGCCTGGTCCTTACCGGACGGTGAGCGACCCCTGCTCGCCATCCGCAGGCCCGCGCCTACGGTGGCCCGAAATCGACTCGCGATCCACGACGCCCGGGGCGTCTCCCCCGGCGGCTGGGGCGCGAGGAAGAGAGTTGCCTCTCCCTCGCACGTTAGGCCTCCTCCTTCGCTAGCATGACTGCTTCGCAGCAGGAGGTGACTGCATCCTATTCCCTCTCGCTTCGCACCATGGTCTAAACCAGAGCAGGGCGCGAGAAGTCGCCGCCGCCGATCGCCTCTATGAGGATACGACGGTGCTCCACCCATGCAGGGCACACCTCGACCATATGCTCCACCGTGTCTTCCGGTGTAGATAGGTACCTAGATATAATAATTATGCTCAAAGGTAACTTGTTAAATGGTCAACGGAATAAAAAAGCAAGAAGTATTAAGAGTATTGGGGAGTATTAAGTAGAGTAAATTGCCCGAAATTGCATAATAATTACTTACTTATGGATAAACTTTAACCGAGACGTTTGACGAGTGCGGCATTAATTATTACTAACTAATGCAAAAGACGTACGTGCGTATCCATATGTGCGTATCAAAGCCTCCGAAAAAAACCCATAGAGACAGGGAGTGGGCTTTGAAAAAAACTTTAGCTGAAGTTCAAGAAGTAGTACCGGAAAATAAAAAAAGGAAGGCTACCTACAAAAATAAAAAAAGCTCATAAGACAGAGAGAGGGCTTTAAGAAAACTCGTTGTTGGTATACAAGAAGTAGAAGGTACCGGAAAGGAAAAAAGTAGGACTTTCTACAAAAAGCAATGAGATCCCATAAAAAACAATACTTGTCAAAAACCCAAGTCTCGCAACTTAGTTGTTCTACCGTAAAAAGTTGTGAGATCCATGTAATACCAAGTCGGTTATTAATTTATTCAGTCCCTACTTAAGGGACCTTCTGTCTTAAGTTGTTACGTAATTATCTAACTTAACGACATCTTATAGTGACCATATCAATATTAAAAATCTTGACCGTTTGAAATAAATAGATTGACTTGGCAATCGCAATAAACAATTTAATTTATATATGTATTACTTGTGAGATATATTGTGTTTTCATGCGATGGCCGAGTCAATCTATTTATTTAAAACGGTCAAGATTTTTAATATTGATATGGTCACTATAAGATGTCGTTAAGTTAGATAATTACGTTACAACTTAAGACAGAAGGTCCCTTAAGTAGGGACTGAATAAATTAATAACCGACTTGGTATTACATGGATCTCACAACTTTTTACGGTAGAACAACTAAGTTGCGAGACTTGGGTTTTTGACAAGTTTTGTTTTTTATGGGATGGAGACACTTTCTGACTTTTGTTAACCCACTCTATAAAATTCTGTGGCTCGCTCAGATCTAGAAAAACAAAATAATACCCTTGCAATATTTGGTCCATCTTCGGGCGCTGGTTTGTTGTTCGACCTTGCCAGACGATGCTTAAACTTGTAGATCGACCTATGCTACTGATTATTATATAATCACGAGGTAATTTTAAATTGAAATAGATTTTTCTATTCTGTATTAAATGAAACGGCAATGTCACCTATTGCCGATCTAAAATGAAAATTCGTAAATAATGAATGTGGGTTAATTTCCCCTAAACATTTCAGAAAGGGACATTTCCTGTTTCTATGTTTTGAAAGAAAAGCAGATTAGCAGGTCACGATTGTTAAAATTCCACAGTCATTGTAAAAACATACTTCGTTCTTGTCAGTCGGCTGATAGTCAGAATTGTCAGTTTGTTTGTCGGAAGTTGCATGGAGATTTGACAGTTGTAGGTTAAGTTTTGACTTGACTTTTCTAATTGGATACATTAGTTTTATAATTGTGTGATTGATATTAATGTTTAGCTCTTTTTGGGTATTTTAGAACTTATTTAGCAATATTTTCTTTTTGTATTGTGCACGTAACCTGATAGGAGCGTGTACAGTCGAGTGGAAACACAGGATTGTCAATGGCAAGATTTAAGGTTTGCAATGGGTTTGCACTACGTTCCGCAGCGTCAGCTTGTATTGTTATGTTATTTTGTATGATTGGAGAGAAAAAAAAATACGTAAAATTTAAACGACACGTAACTTTTCTGAACCGTTTAACAATAATAGAAAATCACAGAAAATTTCAGCGATTATTTGATTAAATATCCGTTGCAGATTAAAATAAACATTTGCGTGTCTATAACGTATAAAACAAAAAGGCTTAATTTGTAAAGATTAAGTAGCAGCTCATTATATCGGTCGTTTACAGCCGGATTAACGATGATCGTAATTTGGGATATAACGGCAGTTTCGTGAAATGTTTATATTTCGAAGTGGGATCTGTCCTCGGTTTCTTTTCAAAGGTTCTTTTTTTTCGACGCATCCTATGTCCTTGTTTAAGGTGTAATCTATCTCTTGTACTAAAATTTAATCAATATCGGTTGAGTAGTTTTTACGTGAAAGTGTTACAGTGTGGATTACTTTCATATTTATAATATATTTGTAGAGAAGATTAGGGCGGCTAAAACAATCATATCAATTTACCGTGTAAATTTTTCGCGACTTGTATAAATAAAGCTGTCAACTATGGTGTCAACTGTAACTTGGGATCGTTTCGAAAAGAGATCTTGGGTTCGATTTCTTGATCGTCTAACATGTATTGGGATTTTAGAGTCTGAATTTGTGTCTTCTTTTTGGTTCTAAGCATTTAAGGTACCTCATATCCCAGAATTCTCACGCGATCAGGATTCACGCGGGAAAATCTTCCTATCAGCGGGCCTAGACAAAATCCATTTTCTGTAAGCGTTAACGCCAACGGAAAAATTAAATTGTATGGAGTTGACATTTGCTAACCACATGTCACGTGATTGTCACGTGTTAGTAAATGTCAACTCCATACAATTTAATTTTTCCGTTGGCGTTAACGCTTACAGAAAATGGATTTTGTCTAGGCCCGCTGTTATGCGTACAAAGTCGCAGGCGCAGCTAGTATTAAATAGACATGAACAGGATATTAAAGTAATAATGGCATTTCTTTTTTCAACCGACGACAAAAAAAGGAGGAGGTTATTGAAGTTCGGTTCGGTTTGGGGGTCGAGGGGAGCCTCCCCCTCCCGCCTACACTTTCCAGGAAATCCCTAAAGTTACTGTTGTACAACCGGTCATCATGTTAGAAATTTGGGTTTCGGATGAAAGACTCATAAAATAAACTTTGGTTTGAACGTTATGGTCGGCTGTTATTAACAATGGGTTCCGTATTTAGAGTTTATTATGTAAGTTATGTCAGTTTGGACTGTGGTGAAAGGATTTGAATAATGTATTATATTGATTGTCACAATTCATTATGTTGGTAATTTGTTTCGCTGTTCCATTATAGGTTGGTATCATCTCATCCCATTTTATAGTAAATTTTATAGTAAACGACCATATGGTTTTGTAAGATTTAGTTATTTGTATTCCTTCACGCGTTCAAGTGCTTATTTTGAGACGAAAAATAAACCACTTTAGTTACATATTCCATAATTTATACGACTACTATTATGACCGCGAAATTTGTGAAGATGGATCGACGTTTTTTATTCTTTAACGCAACAACAGGTTTGTAGCTTTGACATCAGAAAAACACACGGTGTACATTGTGATAGGAGGTAGTTGTAATTCCAAACGGGCTCATCGGCTCATCTATATATTATATGTTTAAAAAACCGGTCAAGTGCGTGTCGGGCCACGCGCTGTGTAGGGTTCCGTAGTTCTTATAACAGCCAAGTGCGTGTCGTATTCGTTGACTGATCGTTTCGTACCATGCTGTAACTAAAAGCCAAACATGACTACCTAAGCTCACCGCCACATGATAGAGATGAGAATATCTGATGCCATTTCACATATCAAATTTTTTGGAAGTCGGTTTTTTTTTGTTAATAAGTTTTTCTTTATAAAACTTATTTAAATATGAAACTAGCGCGATACAACTGACGCTTAGCGCCATCTATCGACATTTCTATGGAGATGTTCGAAATTTTCGAGTCAAATACAATTGGTCGACTATTACTCGTAAACTTGTAAAGCCCACTTATGTGTGATAGTTTTCCTTTAAACTTCGTTATATATAGGTACTACTGTCGTGACATTTGAGTTTCTAACTACAACCGTTTAGTTGGTAAAGGGGGAGGGACACTTGACTCTAACGAAAATTGGTACTTTAAAGCTTGTTAAGTCACGAACGGTTTACTTAATCAAAAAACGGTCTTCCCAAACCCCTAATATTTTTGAAAGACCTATTCAACGATATCCCACACTATGGGAGGGACGAAAAAAAAATATCATTCCACTTTACATGTAGGGGAGGTACCCTAAATAATTGTTTTTTTTTTTTCAAAATTTAATTTACCACTTTTTCGGCGTCATTAACGTGTATCACTCATGCCAAATTACAACTTTCTAGTAGTTACCAATAGTTTTTGAGCTAAACAGCGGACAGACAGACAGACAGACAGACGGACATGGCGAAACTATAAGGGTTCCTTGTTGACGACGGAACCCTAAAAAAGTTCCGTATAACGTAGATATCACATAAGTTTTGTGCTACATCACTTATCACATCCTAGATCCCCTCGGTATAATACCATGTAATTATTCCCACCATCCGTGCAACCTGCACTCTACTTCAAACACCACTAACTAGTTATTAAGGAAATGTGTGTGTATACTGTTCTCAGAAATTGCTGTGTTTGAAATGTTATTCTACTTTGACAGTCACATGACATTACAGCCATTGGTTTTGATTATAAATACTTTTTAAATGTCAGAAGTGTTTGGTTTTCTGACAAAATAGTGGCAGTTAAATTTAAAAAATCTGTCAAGAGCGATTTGAAGTCGAGCACCGAACTAACTACGTATTTACGGTTTCAGGCTTTCCTTCCCATGTGCTGTTTAAAGACATTGCCATTCTTAAATCTATCTTTGTACGTTTTGTGTTGCAATTTTTTTTAATAAATGAATTAATTTCATCTTGCCAAATTTCATGATTGACAGTAATATCTATAGGTTTCGATTTTTTTGTGAAATGGCGAAATATGCAACTGTATAAGCGGTCATATCTTTTGATTGTTTTTTGTGAAGTTTGTTTTTGCATAACTGAAATACTCCATAGACGGGTACTTGATATATATATTTCGGTTTGATTTTTCTATGTGTTCCAGAGAGAAAGACACGCACAGAAGTGATTCTAAGGAAACCATGTTTCTTTTGAAAGCAACTAACTCTAAAAGTGAAGATTTTTGGATTGCTATCATGCAGTATTTGTTGTTGTAACGGCAGTGGCTTTAGTTTTAATTTACTTAATTTATAATACTTAGTCCCATACTAATAAAAATATTTTTTTGAGATGCGTGTGGGTAGCGAAGACAAAATGATTCCGTTTCTCCTTTTGAATGTTGTTTTGTGAATGTTATATAAAACTTTGAGGTCGGTAGATAAAACACATGCATTACATAAATCTAGAAAGTGTTTGTATAGGACTTGTCCTTACATATAAACGCAAACTCTTTAAGGGGCAAAGCTAACAAGATTAAGTACATAGTTCAGTTTAATAGTTAGCTAGCTAATATTTATAAAGTCTATATTTGTATGTAGTTATAAAGTCGTCTAACTACAGAAAAAACTTGAGTGTGTTTAACATACAAATAACTGCTGATTTGTACGACTTTGATAATAGTTACGGGTAGTTAGAAGCTCCTCCTGAATCTGACCTCCATATCCCAGGTGCTGTGTACTGCGATACGACATCCCTTGGCAATACTGGTATCAGATTTTCTGGCTTCTGACTAGTTGTTTTGACTGACAAAGATGTACAACATGCTCTCCGAGGCATGGACGCAATCTCGATATGTTAAGAAGGTCACCCATCTACGAACCGACATCCGCCAGCGTTTCTTTACCTTGAAAATCCACTCGTGTGGCTGTTATTGTTTGCTCACGATACGGAGAGAAAAATTATATTTATACTACACCTGCTTGGAAAGTACCTTGATACTTTATCAAATTTACGGTAGAAAGTACGTCATTGCATATCGAACAAATATGCGGGGAGAAAACGCATCTGAGCGGGAGAGAAAAGTGTATGAAAATCCATTTCTTACGTGGTTTTTCTTTTTTAATTTTGGGTAAGACTATGCGCCGGTAACCTAAAATATCAAAAGCCAAAAAGTTTTTACAGTGAGTTTTTATCTCCAAGTTCGCAAAATGACACTGGCCACTAGCTGTGTGTTGGATGGTGTCGGGCTGGCAGTGCGACCCTGCGGCGGCAGGATAAACAATTTGAAAAAAGCACATGTGAAAATTGCAGACGCCATTGGCGCCATTTTCAATTTGTGTGTTGTTTGAGGATTCAGTTTTCGTAGAAAGTAAAATAAAACTATCAAAATGATAAGTAGTGATAGTGATGATGAAGATTTTTTAACTCCGCCGCAGTTGAAGGAAACAACAAAAATACTGCTTGATAACCTTTTACCACAGAAATCAATTAAAAAATATAATAAAACTTACGACGATTTTTTGCAATGGAAAAGTGAAAAAAATGCGGCATCTTTTTCTGAAACTGTTTTGCTAGCTTATTTCAGTAAAAAAGCGCAAAAATACAAACCAAGTACGTTATGGTCTATGTACTCAATGTTGAAAAGTACTATTTATTTTCCTCGTAGGTGTAGTATAAAGCACTATGTATCACTCGAGAGAAAGTGCGATTCCCGATCTCGGGTGTTTTAAAGCCCTCGCCTACGGCTGGGGCTTCAAACGACACCCTCGACGGTAATCGGTCACTTTCTCCTCTCGGTGAACAATGTACTATTGTATAAAATTCGTATTTTCGGAATTCGAATTTTATACAAATATAATTTTTCAGAACACACACCCTTCGCGAAAGAAACGCATGTGGCTTGCAAGGAATCTTACAATAAAACATAGTGTATTTATTACATACTCTTTGCTTACAAGTCTACATGCGTAACATCAGATTATCTTAGCCTAATATTTTTTTTATAAACTACCACACGGGTTTAACTCATTCTGATACGAGACACGTCTGTAACCATACGAGATGCTGCAATAATCCCATTTTTTGGGATTTTTGGGGATTTTGCACATTATTTTAATATATCATTATTTGCCAGTACCTACGCAGCGCAGTGAAAGTTACTCTACTTAGGCTCAATTTACACCGCCGTGGAATGGAATGGAAGCGTCAATATCGCCTCGCGACGCGAGAAGGCGCTCAAATTCGCTGGAATGCTTGAGTATTCTCGCGCATCCCAGCGAATTTGCGCGAATGCGCCATGACGGACGTTCAGTCTAAATCTATTAGTTGGCACCGCACTGCTGTGACAGACCCAACCGACTCCCGGTCGCGCCACTTTCCGTGGATTCCACAGACGGCGTCGGCAGTAGCTAGGAGAATTCTCGAGAATGTGCGACGATTCCCCGGAAGACGCGCGACCTTTTTTGGCTCCTGTTTAGTGTGTACCTATGTTATACGATTGACAAAGTTCATTATGCTTTGTACAATTTCGTTGCAAAAAGTCGATTCCATTCCATTCCGTGGCGGTGTAAATTAAGCCTAAGGCACTCGTTAGCCAGTACAATGCGAAAGATGCTCCACGTCACATACAGTGTTTTGAAGTTGAATAATGTAAGCGTTGTTTTGTGTTGCACTTTCGTTAGTAGAGAGAAATTTGTGTTTATTTTGAACTAGATGTGCCTGAGATTTTACTCGTCGAATATTATTGTATTTCATGCATTACTTAGTTACTATTTTAATATCTATTATAATTTCACAGTAATACGGTGTCCGAAGGATAAATAACGATTCGCTAATCCAATGTCACCTATCTGTTACAGTTGGTAAGTTGACTTATTTGCATGAATTTTAGAACTGCCAAAGTTAACATTATCGCTTCAACTTGGGAAATCTAAATAATTTGTTACTTCTCAAAGAAATATGGCGTCTAAAAACTTTTCCGAGTTGTATTAATTAGGCAAAGTGGGCTATGAAAATTTCTAGATTGTGAGTAATCAGAAAGTCCTAGTCGCACCTAAAAAGTTTAGTTCATCGAGGCCTGTCATAAACTTGAAAAGAGCTCTTTGAATCTTTCCTGTTCTTTCGTTATGAATCTGTTTGAGAGCAGTTCAATCCTTTTGAGAGTCATGCTGCTGACATTTACCTGTCTAGGTTCGTACCTTTTTTTGCGAGTTGGAAAATCATTGAATGATTTCTCCCAGTCTGGGTTAAGCGGAAGGGAGTGTCAGACTTCTATTGACTAAAATCTGACCCTCTAACTTCAGCCGCCCTAGCGTTCCGGGGCCGCGGTATCTCGTTAGTACGTTCCTGCAGGCCTGAGACCTACGACCTTCATCTCGCATGTCAGCCTGTAACCACTTTGTCACGACTGCTCGTAATATAGAAGAAGATCACATAATAACATAGATGTTCAGTTCTCATCAGCCTCGAAACCGTTTTTAACGTACTTCAAAAAAAAGGAGGAGGTTCTCAATTCGTCTTGAACTTTTTTTTTTATGTATGTTACCTCATTACTTGCAGATGGTTGGACCGATTTCGAAAATTCTTTTTTGTTTGAAAGGGTATACTTTCTAGTTGGTCCCATTGTCGTCATGTTTGGACCTGATGATGGGAGCATGGAAAAATCGAGGGAACTTTTCAAATATTATAGGCACACCAATAGCGTTTTGGGTATTTCTTATAGTACCTTGTGCAGTTGCCCACGAAAAGCACCATTTGAGGAAGTGGAACTGATGATGAAGACCCCAGATGGCTACCGAAACTACTCAATAATAAGTATTTCGTGGATTGCGATTAGATTACTTGAATATAGATGTTAAGCACTTTATGCTCGTCACAATGCATATGGTGAAGTAGAGCTGATGGTGATGTACCAGGAGAACTCCTCAAAAATTAATGGCTCTGCACCGCGAAAAGCAATATTTTGTAAAAGGTGATAAGTAGTTGACATTTTGGCTTTTGTAACTAGATACATTACAAACCGACCCACTAAAAAGTATGAAAAAATAGTTTTTTGCAAAAAATAGAACCGACTTCTATATAAAAATACTACAAAGGCAAAAATAACTTTAATTTCGGAAGGCGGTGTCAAAAACAAAAGAAAATACAAAACAAATGACACCGACTACCGAAATTAATGTTATTTTTGCCTTTGTAGTGTTTTTATAGAAGTCGGTTCTATTTTTGGTAAAAAAATTTTTGATATATTTCTTTTATTTTACAAATAAACTTATCTATCCAACGTTATTAATCAGATAGAGTAGTCCAAGAAGTGTTTTCAACAAATTGAGGAAGTTTGTCAAGCAAATTGTAGTTATTTAGTAAGGATGCTTCAAAAGAGAGAAGGCCTTTTAAAACAAGTCATTATTATTATAATCAGTAGACAGCTTTTCAAACGGACCTACTTTTAGGATTTGTGACGACAGATTTTGAATGTTTGTAAACGTACAGGTCTTGACGGATTTTGATAAAACGAGGTAGATGCGTTAACTGCCTGAATTAGCGTTGGGAAACTTTTCTATTTGAAGCAATGGATTATTTTCTTTTTTAGAAAAATCATTGCGTCTCTAGCCTTATAGAACTTAAAACGGGATATTTACCATGTGTTTTATTATGAAATAATAATATTTATTTTTCAAACAGGCTATAAAACACTTTTATAACTAGATAAGGCCGGTGTTTCTTAACTGACTACCATGAGAAGAAACACCGAAAAACTCGGAGGTCAACGTATTGTTTTGAGTTTCTGATATTTCGGCCCTGTCCCAAGCGCCATGATTACGGACGAACTAAAGTTATTGCGGGTGAACGTTTATGAGCAAAAAAAATCGGTCTACCCTCTTCCTCGTACGTTATTTGCGCTCGACTCCTTAGCCTTATCCCAACTATGTTGGGTTCCACTTTTAGTGTAACTTGTTGTAGCTGTGTACCAAAATAAATTCATTTATTTTAATAAGTTAATTTAAAGTCATAAAGGTTAATTCTTATGTAGTAAAACGGACAAGAACGTCCATCCAAAAGTTTCCATTTTTTGTATATTATTTATGTTTGATTTAAAGGGAAGAAGAAGACTATGCAGCAGTATTTTTCGTGACGACTGCCTATCTGTAACCTGTTATAAATGCGTAACAGGGTCACATTTAAATGTATGGATATGTGGATGTTTGTTATTAATTCACACCAAAATGGCTGCACGGATCTGGATAAAGTTTATCACATAGACAGATTATAGTTTGGATTAGGACATAGGTTACTTGACTTTTATGCCCTGGAAAGTTAGCGTAATTTGCATGCAAACCAAGTCGCGGGCAATAGCTAGTTTCAAATAAATCTTAGCCTTCACAAAGTTTTGACGCTAGTTACAATACCTTTACAAGCCAATTCGTTAATATTAATTTCCAACGTCCAACAGAATAAAATGTATATTGATAAGTAGTTCCAAACAAGACAATTAATAATTCCGTTTGATACTCTTATGTTTGTTTCGATACAATTACAAGTTTGGGATTCTCCGCGAAGCAATTAGTCAATGGTGAATAACTTATCTCAAGAATCTATCGGTTTGGTTTAGGGACTATAACTAATGTCAAGTTCACTTGACCCAAGACAGGTAAATAAAGAATCTATTTAATATTCATAAAAAATAAAAACAGTGAAGGAAAATCTCACACTGGCACTGGGTCCATGTGGTCGATTGCGGCCTATTCTCTTTCTAAGGACAAGGCCTGTGTCTCAGCAGTATGAAGCTTATAAGGCTGATTATGTTGTGACACTAAAAAAGTGACATTAAAGACAAAATTCAACTGTGTGTGCCTTACGGTTGCGCTAAAAAGGCCGTGATGTTGCTAGTCAGTTACTGTCTGACCCAGGGCGCTATTTAGTAAAGCTGACAATCCGACAAATCTGACATATGTCAAAAAGTGACAACTGGACAATTTTTCTGTTTACTAAAACTTACAGGCGACTAAATTGCCATGGCGGAAAATTGATAAATATAATATGTAGGAAAATCGCGACAATCCGACATTTTTCTGTTTAATAAAACTTTTTAAGCGACAGGTGACAATTTGTCGTGAAAAACTTGTCGAATCTACCATATTAAACAGACAACTGTCTTGACATCCATACTAATATTATAAATGCGAAAGTAACTCTTTCTGTCTGTCTGTTACCTTTTCACGCCCAAACCGCTGAACCGATTGAGCTGAAATTTGGTATGGGAATAGTTTAGGACCCTGGGAAGGATATAGGATAATTTTTATCCCGGGATTCCCACGGGATCGGGAATTACGCGGGAAAAACCTCCCACGCGAACGAAGTCGCGGGCAAAAGCTAGTATTGATATATTTGTAGAATTGTCAGAAAATTCTGACAGGAGCGTTACCCTCTGTCACGAAATCATATTCTAAATTTCGAAGGTGTAAGAAAGTAATTTATTTATAACCATTATACAAAACTAAAATAAAAGCAAACAAACTAAACTAAATAACAACAATTTGCTTGACAAACTTCCTCAATTTGTTGCAGAAACTTCGTGGACCACTCTATCTGATTATTAACGTTGGATAGTTAAGTTTATTTGTAAAATAAAAGAAATATATCAAAACGGTTTTGAGGCTGATGAGAACTATGAGAACTGCACTGAACTGAATAAAGCATTAAAAAATCATCTTTAACGCTGTTGGCTGGTAACTAGAGACTGGTGGGATTGCCTCGTTGTTTGGCAATGCTTAGCCTTTGGCCAAAGAAATAGACAGCCCTTGGATCAAGGGAAGCGTCAACAAGCCTTTACGATATTTCTATAAAAAAGCTGTAAGCACATAGGCCCTAAGGTCCAAGTGTTTCGACCCCAAACGGCTCGAAAATATAGTTATCACCGAGATTACTGTATTATGTCGCTTGAGGCATTCCGCAGCCTCAGCAAGAGCGCCAGCACAACATGATGAACTAGGAAAATCGGATGGCGCGAGAGTATAGACACAAGTTGCGTCCCACATTGAAGGCCTGACCATCTTCCAAGGAAACAATGCCATGCCGTCCGGTCATTTGCCATCGTCATGCACCAAGCCATGGGGTTCCAATATGGTTGGAACGCAAACGGTGACAGGGGCTCGTCGGATGACGTCGCCACGTCGTTTAAAAATCTCAAAACAAACAATCGTAGCTGCACTAGTGATTCATTGATTCTGTTACCTTGTTACTAATTTTGATGTGGTTTTGTGACATATGTCGAGTTTATTAAACGCATTTTAACTTGATAAATATTTCACGATTTTACCTGTCAATTTTTGACTTATTTGACAGTTTTATTAAACAGCCTAAGCGCGACAATTATACAATTTTGACACTTTTTGGCACATATGTCGAATTGTTAGCTTTATTAAATAGGGCCCTAGTTTTCCAATGAACCTAGAGTGCTGTGTGACGGAGGAAATGGTTTCAAATATAAAATCTTCATAACTACTTGACCACCATCTTCCAATTTGTGCAGATGTGACACAGGTTTTCCCTACAGAATATAAAAACTATATAGTTTTCTTCCCTGTTCTTATTTAAATGTATTTAATTTGTTCTTCTGGTTTACGTTATTTTTAGCCATTTAGTCCATCATACAATTTCTTTATTCCTTATTTTTTATTCAGAAAGTAATACTGATGAAACAGAAAAATTGCGATAAAACATTACACAGGGCAACACAATGACTGGTCTTATAATTTATTTAATAAAAGTAATATTTTAAAGTCAACCTTTCGATTGATTTAATAATTATAAGATTAAACGAACTTACCTTAAGTGAAGTTCTATCTTAATTATACGAAGCTCCTTGTCCGAGACGGTTTAACGTGTAGTAAGCTGTTTGTACCAGCGTCGAGTCACAACTTTAAAGCTAAAAAAAAAAAAGTTAGTTTCCTCGTGTCACATCCCTATTCACTTGTCATTACGTTTAAAGACAGGTTTATGAACAACCCTAATACTGGGATAATACTCGGTAAGTATTAGTGGGAGGGTTTTTGGGACTGCCGTCTCGGACAAGGAGCTTCGTATAATTAAGATAGAACTTCACTTAAGGTAAGTTCGTTTAATCTTATAATTATACTCTCTCCTTGTCCGAGACGGTTTAACGTGTAGATGTTTGAAGTTAGGTTGTGAATAACCAGATTTGGTAATAAAAATAGTTAATTATGTATTAAATGAGTTCTATATGGTAATTATATTAATCAATAATCAACAATAAAATTATAACATTAAAACAACAATTATAAAATTTTACATTAATTGGTACCAATGCAAGGAAATCAAATTATGTGTTATTAACAGTATTACAAATTGCACTACTAAATTGGGTTGGATCTTGATTAATAGGTCTATTGTAATGTCTGGCAAAGATGGCAGAATTTTGAGACCACCCTGCAGCTTTTCTAATTACATCAATACTGACGCCAGATCTGTTCGCAGCAGACGTTGACGCATGTCTGGTGCTATGGGCTGTGAAGATGGTGACATCAATTCCCGCTTCTTTCAGCGTCAGCTTGATCCAACGGCTTATAGTCTGGGTTGATGCGTTTTTATAAGGTTTCTTGAATGTAAGAATTAATTCGTCTGTATTCTTTCTTAAAGAACTTGTCTGTTCAATATAAGATTTAATGGTGTTGACAGGACAAATTTCTTTTTTCTGGCTGAAAGCTTTCAAGTGGAACATTGGTTGTATGCTACCTCTTCTGGATGTTTTTATTATATCAGATATGTATATTTCTACACCACTGTCACTAAATTTCATATTTGATATCTTTATCATTGACAAAGTTTGAACACGATGACCAGTAGTTAATGCTAGTATAGTGACCAATTTTCTGGTTAATTTTTCAAGTGTCACCTCTTCATTTGGGTAGCACCCCGCTAGATGATTGAGAACTATTCCTGGATCCCATGTTCTGTCATATTTCGGCATTGGTGGTCTTGACCGAAAGATTCCTTTAATGAACCGTTTTATTCTGTCATCCGATCCAATTCTGGGTCCCATCAGGAGGGATAGTGCAGACCTTGTAGTGTTAATTGTTCCATATGATGCCCCATTTTGATAACAGTTGCTTAAAAATTTCAAAATGTACGGAATAGAAGCTTGGTAATTGTCTATACTGTGCTCCCTGCAGAACATCCACCATAATTTTAGGGGTGAATTATACTGTCTCAATGTGCTTGCTGACAGTGAGTTTAACATCACATTAAGTGCTGAGTGTGGCGTTCCTCGCCTTATAAGTGCTTGGCTGACAGCAGCCCTGCAGCCAGGGTAAGCTGGTGGTGCAGGGGATGGTATTCCTTGAAAGGAGATGACAAAAGACTTTTGTCAGGGCTAAAAATTATGAGATCCTCAGAGGACAAGGATTTAATTAGTGGAAACCATGGTTGTGATGGCCAATAAGGAAAAACTAAAATTCCAGTGGCTTTATCTCTTTGTATCTTATATAAACATTTTAATAATAATGAAAAAGGTGGAAATGCATAGAAAAATATATCTGCCCAACTGAGAGTGAAAGCATCCACAGTGAATGCTTCTGGGTCACATTTCCAGGAAACAAATTTAGTACACTTTTTATTTGTCCTAGAGGCGAATAAATCTATTTCAGGGGTACCAAAACGCTCAGTTATTTGCATATAAGCTTTTTGTGAAAGTTCCCATTCTATATTAATTTTCCTTGATTCCTTATCAGCTTCAAAATTATCTTTGGTATTGATATAGGAAGCAAAGATCCAAATATTTCTATTTTCACACCATTGCCAAATCTCTCTTGTGATATTATTGAGGTGTGGAAATTGCACACCCCCCATTTTGTTAATGTATGCCACTGCAGTAGTGTTATCTATTCTCAATAAGATTTCACAATTATGTAAATCTTTTGTAAAACACTGAAGCCCTAAAAGAGCAGCCTTCAATTCTAAATAATTAATATGGTGTTCCTGTTCTGAATGTGACCATGACCCAGATGCTTTCTTATCACTGCATACAGCTCCCCAGCCTGTGGTAGAAGCATCAGTGTGTATTTCTACATGGAAATTATATTGTTTAATTGGGTTACTTCTGTTTATATTATGTTGCCACCATTTCAACTCTGATTTGATTACTTGGGAGATAGTCATAGTTGATTCATAGTTGTCATTAGATTTCAGTAATGCTAGGTATTTCTGCCTCTCTAAAACTTTGGTATATAGCCAACTATATGGGAGGGCTGGGCAGATTGAATTAAGTGTTCCTAATACTTGTGAAAATGTTCTTATTTTGCAAGTACTAATTTGTCTAAATAATTGAATTCTTTCTAGAATGGCTATTTGCTTTTCTTGTGGAACTGATAATGAGAGGTCCGTGGAATTTAAAATAAAACCTAGATATTTGCAAGTTTGGCTAGGTGTTATAACACTTTTATCATAATTTATTATAAAACCTAAATCTTGTAAGAGTTTGCATGCTATCTGAATATCTTTCCTGCACTTGAGTTGACATTTATTAAAATACAAACTGTCATCTAAATAGCATGTTAATATTATATTATTATTTCGTAAGTACGTACTAACTGGTTTAAGAAGTTTTGTAAAAACGAAAGGGGCTGTACATAGGCCATATGGTAGGGCATTAAATTCATATAGTAATCCGTCATATTTGAACCTTAAGAATTTTTTACTATTGACAGATATTGGTACTGAAAAGTAGGCCTCCTTCAAATCTATTGAAGCCATGTAACAATTTTTTGACATTAATTTACAAGCTGTCCTGATATCTTCTAGCTTGAAATGCTCTGTATTTATGTATTGATTTAATTTCTTTAAATTTAATATGAATCTAAATGAACCATTGGGTTTTTGTACTAAAAATATGGGTGATGTAAATTGGTCTGCACAGTATGAACACTCAGAGATTGCTCCTAGATGTATGAGCTTTTTAATCTCAGAAGTGATAATTTCTTTCTCATCTTTTGGCCAGTGTTGTGGCTCAGTATCATGAGATGGTGGTATTCTGTTAAATGGAATATCATAACCTTGTATCCATCCTAACACTACAGGGTCATTTGTAATCTGCAGCCAGTTATTTATATAGTATTTAAGTCGGCCTGCATGTACCTGATTTTCTAGCGGTAGTGCCTGGGCTTGGATTTGAATGGAGGGCGTGGTCTGGTCTGGTCTGGTCTGGTTTGGCGAGGTTGATTGAATGGAGGTTGCTTCTTGTTCTGTTGAAATTGCCCACCGCGAGCCTGATGGTTCTGCGGCGGGCCCCTCCAGTTTAACTGTCTCTTTGGTGTTGTTGTTGTTTTGGTCTTCCTGTCTTGAATTTGTGTGCTTGTTTTTTGTATAGATTGTGCAGCTTTAATTTTGTCCGCACAGTCTATACCAAATAAGAATGTATCGGTTTTAGTGTTTTTGACAGCTTCCTGTATGGTTTTAGTGGCTCCTGACAGGGCAAAAAATTTTCTGGAGGCGGAATCCTGATGATGTATTTCGGCTGCTATTTTAGCAGCATCGTTGACCTCTTCAATAAGCTTTTTGCTATTTATGTCGCCCTTCAGTATGTTTGTTAGGGATCGACCCAAGCATGTCATTAATTTTCCGGTAAGATTCTGTCTATAAATTATCCTTTTGTCTCTCTTAACCGATGGTTCTGAGAGAGTAGCCAATAATTCTGCATTCATTATAGGCGCAACTGCATTAGGGAAGTTGGATGGAGTAGGATATTTTTCAATTAGTTTGTCTCGGGCATCCTTACCCAGGCCTTCTGTCATAATTTTTGTCCAACGAAGCGCCAATTCAGGTCGGATTGGTTCGCCAAACTCTACTTTCTCCTCTCCCTCTTTTCCCAGTGCCAGCAAAAACTCTTCTGGAAGTTGGTCATTTTCTGAAAGGAGATTACTTTATTTAGAAAAGGAATGAAATGTCTATCCGCTCAGTGATAGCGCTTCAATAATTGATATGTTACACAACATTATGTCTTGGAGCATTGTCTAACCGCAAGGTGATAGCGCTTGCTCTTTGTTTTAGGTTTGTTGAATAGTAAGACACTGTCTATCCACTAGTGATAGCGCTTGATGTCAAAATATATGTTCATACATATACTTCTACGGCCCAAGCGTTTGAAGTTTATATTAATCAATTGGGTATTCTTAGAGAATTGTACAACACACCTATATTATTTTCTGTTTCGTTAATGATGTTGACTGATGGGGATTCCTCTAAGACCATCGTCTGAGTTGCCGTCGGCGGTGGTGATTCTTCTTCATTGCTATCTTCTTCTGAATCTTGAGGTAGTTTCTTTAATTTATTTTCCAGCCTTCGTATCTTTTTCCTCAGATAGTTAGGATCTTTGCTTCTTCTTTTACCCATTTCAACTTTCAACTTAACACGGACTGTACTCAAAATGCAATCGCAAACTTTTTTGAGTTCCTTACAAGGAGGAGAAAAACCGTTAGAATTTGTAATTTTGTTCATTCATTCGTTTGAATGTGAACAGAACATCGGAAGTAAAATGAAATTTATGGTCTCTTAATAGATAATCTGTACTATTAACCGGTATCCGGAAGCGGATGTGTATTGCTTTAAGATAAAATTTCGCATATTTTTTAGGTTATTACTTACTTTATCTTTATTAGTATGTCTAATTTCCAAGGATATAGTAATAATATTTCAAAACGTACCTGTAACGTCGAATCCAACAAGAATTCAATGAAATGTTTACACAACAAACCTTGACCTTGAGTGAAACGCACATCATATTTTGTTGTTTGTTTACCAGAACACTACCTAGTTTCTTGTAAAAACGCAACGCCATGTAACACTTCATAATAACACTGATATAATAATGTTATAAGCTATTATTATCGTACTACACAATAAAAATAACATTTTTATCACGAGGGATGTGTGACCGCGCTGTGCACAAAAAACCGTAATGACAAGTGAATAGGGATGTGACACGAGGAAACTAACTTTTTTTTTTTTTAGCTTTAAAGTTGTGACTCGACGCTGGTACAAACAGCTTACTACACGTTAAACCGTCTCGGACAAGGAGAGAGTATAATTACGGTACTGCATGTTATCTCTTTGTGATATTACTTATTATTTGAATAACACTTCAGTTTTCGAATGAATCAAAGTTATTAAGTGTAAGACAATATTTGTACATAATAAGGATTTTCTACTAGTCTTAAACAAATTCAGGAATTAATATTGAATTGTGGTTGAAACCTTGAACTTTAATCTAATTGACTGATTGCGATTTGTGATTTCTTAACGTCAAACTCAGAAACCTCACAAATAAATAGATTGCAATTAAAACCAAACTTTGTTTAACCTAACCTACCTAGAGGCGTGCCTGCCTTTTGTTTCTAGTTTTAATTTGAAATCCACCATTTTAACCGGCTTCAAAAGTGAAAGACGTTTTTCAACTGTATTTTTAACGTAAGTTCATAATTTTCTCAATCAATTGATTTCTTTTAATATTATAAAAAATATTACTCCTAAGCTGGTCTCACTGTGTAGAGGGCCGAAGCCTGCCGAGGTCGTGGGACTTATCTCATTACCGTGACCCCGGAACGTAAAGGGCTATTGAAGGAATACCGTGGATTTTAGTCAGTACAAGTCTGACAGTCCCTCCGGCCTACCCGGGGTGGGAGGACACATCAGATGATTTTACCACGTTAAAAAAAAAAAAAACAACTAGTCTCACTGTAATTTTCCGTTAATCTGTTGACTTTGGAGATAAAAGAAAATAAAATATAAACAACTGATGTTTCATTACTAAAAATTGTCTTTATATAGTTGACACTTTGTGTGACCCGAAGGCTGGTTTTAACCTTGGAGAAAGGTTATGGATTGCTATAAAACGAGGCAATACTTTCCTCTGCCCGAATCGTTTCAGAAAGCCCTGGTCCAAAATTATAATGTTCAGTATCTGATATACCTACAAGCAGAAAAAACTTCAAAAACGACCAAATAGATGCATTCAGATAACTTTTCAAGAAAACAAGATATAGAACTTAAATAAATAAGTGTCTTCATCTGCTTCTGACTGTAGACGTGATATAGAATTGATAAAAAGAACATCACTATTTTATCGACTCTAAAACACAACAGAATCGTTACCCCGGATGCGATTATATTATGTAATAGATTTTTTACTGTCACATCACTTACAAAAGTTTTACAACTAGTTGCAACAATACCATACAATTGGAGGGCAGTCGTAAAAAATAAATGTCTGAGATTGAATGATATTGGAAAAAGTACATCGTTGACCGAAATGGCGTAAATATCTCTTGAATTTGTGGTGAAATTGCTAACGAGGATTTATTTGAAGGTTAAAACACTTTGTAAGGAGAAGAGAGAGATAGAAGGCTTAAACACTTATTATCTCGAGGCAGAAATTCTCATGGATTTTATCTGCCCTGGGGCGGGCGAAGCTGATTAAAACCACGCCGTATTTCCTCACTCATTTGCTCAACCACTGCGCCAATCGTGTCGTGTATCATAATGGTGTCACAGTGGGAGGCATAGGGCCTCCCTCGCTAACGAGATTTCGAACTTGATGTGTGATTGATAAAAAAACTAGAGTTAGTTTACGAAAAATACTGAAGAATTATTTCTATACATACATGTCTACCACCATACACATAAAAAAAAAACACTACTCACTAAAGTTACTTATTTCAGCTACGTATACTACCAGTAGCACTCCATTTCGGCCATAAGCCACTCACCATTATTTCCATAGAAATAGAATAGAATTTCCATTGGGTTAGTCCCATAAAAACGGACAAGTTACCTGCACCGTTAATAGGTATGACTCGTGAGCTCTTGAATGGACCAAGGAATGGGATTGAAGTAACTCTTTCTGAAAGTCGAGTAGCCAGTTTTTTATAGCAATTTGATGTAAGTATTTTATCAACATACTAACATTTGCCCTGAAAAAAATTTTTTGCATTTCTCACTCACACACAAAATCATGTCAATCCGCTGCGCTGCTCCGTTTTGACATGAAAAAAGGTCAAACAAACTAATACAATTTCGCATTTACATGGATTTTTTCCTAGCTTTTTAGTTCCCGACGAAATTTTTGTGGAGACTTTCATATCCTTTTATTTAAGCCTCTTAGCAGTTGTTAATGACTAAATAAGTACTAAAACAAGATGGTTAATCTCATCGGGCAATAAATGTTTTTCTTCTCAATATTAGTTTTATTTGGTTAATTTGTATGTGTGATAAAAATGTTTTAACTAATGCAATTTGACATCCCATTGTGCCATTACAAAGGCTTAAAAACATAAAAGTTTAAATATTTAGTACTTTCAAAATAAGGAAGCTTTTTAAGAGAAAATATGCTTTTCTAAAAATATGAAACGGTCCTCGTTATAACGGATAGAAAAAAGAGTATTAATTTATAACAAACCTCCCCAAAAGGGTCTAATATTTGTCAATGCTGTTGACAGTCAAATATTGACCGATTAATGAATAAATGAATTAGGTACCTATAGGTACTTTTCCTATCTCAATGAAATGAATTCACGAACGATCGGTTAATTGAATGGGTTCCTTTATTTGTTTATTGTTGCGACAGCTCGATTGAGAGGAATAAACTTTGTGAATAAAAGTAAAATATTATTGTTCAGTCGTTAATTGTTGTTTTTTCATTGACTTCATGTAATAAGCTATTTTTGTGTCGAATGAACTGAGACTAATGACACTCGAAAATTGGTGGCGGATTGCTTACTGCTTGGAAAAATAAAACGTATGTACTACTACTACTAATAATATTTATTTGAGTTGGTGTAGAAAAACATGACTAGGACCAAAAAATCGATGACGTGACTTTCACCGTCCTGATCTGTTTCTGCATTGGTGCTGATTGCTCTTTTAGGTGCGCATGGTTGATCCATGACGCGCCGTCAAATCGGGATATAAAATTAAAACAAACTTGGAGGTCGAAGTTTGTAATATTGACGAGGGCCGTTGGATGGGGGATGCGGGAATGTAGTATCTAGATACCGCAATCCTACAATGCAAAGGAAAAACTGAAGCAACAAATTGGTTTTTTATCTCTACCTCCTTTCTCTCATACATAAAAGAGCGCACTGATTTCGTCAAGCAGATGTATTCGTGTAACTAGGTCGTTCTTGACATTTTCGTGTATGTATGTGTCCTTTGAAGTGGGTCCAACGAATAGGAATTTAATTTGAAAGGGTGCTGTCATTAATTCAGATGGGTCAAGTCAATAAAATGTCTGTTCATAAAGTCTAAGATTTGAACTAATTTAAGGTTCTGTAGTACTCGTAAATACTCTGTTTTTGTGATTGTTGTTTATTAAGATTTACGTGTCTATGTCTTGTCCATATGTCATACACCTAAATCTGCATATTAAATTAATTTAAAACAGCTAAACTTTATAGCGTTAAAGTGATGAAAATGTCCTATCCAACATCAAACACGAAATAAGTACTTTTCAATTTGGTTCAAGCAGCTAGGTCTGCAAGGGTCTGCAATATTCAATCGAAGCTAAATAACGCATAGCCGTTTAGATGAGAAATTTAAAGTAGGAGAGCGTATGTGGAGCGAAGGGTGTCATCATCATCATCAGCATCAGTTGCTTAGCTTTTTCTCAACTATAGTACGGATGGCTTCCAGTTTAACGGAGCTGAGTACTATCGTTTTACATGGAGCGACTGCCTTTCTGACCTCCACAACCCAGCTGGGTAACACGATACCTGTCGGTAAGACTGATTATCAGATTATCTGGCTTTTGACTACCCGTAATGACTGTCAAATATGTATAAACGACAGCCGGAAAAACGGCTTAACGTGCTTTTCGAGGCACTGAGCAATATTTATATTAAGGTGGTTACCCTCCACGGACCTACCACGGTAAGCGTTGTTTAGCTTTGAAGATCGTTCCGTCGGCTGTTACTATTTAGCCACGAGCTCCCCAAATTCAAACGATTGTATTCGTAAAAATCAAACACGTAGCTCAGCTTCGCTCTTATGGAAACGCACCGCGTCCTTTGAATAGGTAAAGCAGTGTTTTGTTTTATCGAATGCGCTGTTTGCGTGCGTAGAAATCATTTGGACGGTTTACTACGAAACGTGGATGATGTTATGCAATACGAGATAGTATCAAGAATCTTTTATGGTTGCTAATGTTAGATGGATCTTCGTTAATGTAGAAACAGGGCTAAGGTTTTGGTAACAAAGTGTTGAATTATTTTTGTCTCTTTTGTAACTTTCCATCGTTTATTTTTCTTATTGGTACATAATCCTACTAAAATAAAACGGACAATCAGACTAATATACAATACTATTATTTTCTGTTTCAATGTCTTACTGTTTTAGAAGGTAAGTCGCTTATTCGTTTATTTTTATAACAGCGTTTTTCCTGAAATCAGTACAGCCTAGTAGTTACAGGCTCGACTTACGAAGCGATAGACGTGGGTTCAAATCCAGAAAGCACATTCATTTGTGTTAACATCATCAACACCGCTCTCAAAACGGTGAAGGAAAACTTTGTGTGGGGTGATGTCCTCCGGCCGAAAAATCCGTAGACATGCTGCTTCTACCCGTACTGGATCACCGTGCTGAATTATGGCCCATTCCTTCCCACAGAAACGAGGCCTGTGTCCAAGCAGTGAGGACGATATAGGCTGATTCTCATGATTTATGTACACACATGACACTTAAAAAAGAAAAAGGTTTTCTTAGAGAGAGAGATTATTAATAAACGCTCGACGCTTGTTTAGTACCAAAGCCAACTTCTAATACCAAGTTGTTTGTTATCCAATCCCAACCCAATGAAAAGAGACATCAATACAATCACAATTGAAACGTAAAATATTAAGACTCCTCCTCTATATTAGGCCGAATAACGATATCGGACATAAAAAAACTATAAATACAAAAGATTTTATTTTCTTCTTTATCTGCCGTAGTTTGTTCAAAGAGCATGTACCTATTACTTACTCAAATGACGGTAGTTTTTTCCTCAAAGAACAGGGGCCGTTTGTCAGAAGATATTTTCACTCATATTTCATGTTTTCAATTGCTTATGTAAGCACATCTTTAAAACAATAATCTTATTAATAGTAAGGAAAGTTGCTGGTATTGTTTTTCTTTAGCTATTCAATTAAGAAAAGTAGTTTGATATACTTTGAACTTCAAAGGAATATTATAGAGTAGTTTATTTTAAATTTGTGTCTTTCGCATTGTTACATGATATCTTATCATTGCTGCGTCTGTTTTTTTATTTATTTTTACTCCACTTTATTTTGCCTTTTGTATATTTTTTATGTTTTTACGTAAATATGCAATAATATGTCATCTCACATTACTGTAATGTCTGACTGATGGTCGATTTTTTGCTGCAGCCGAAAACGAATTAAATCGTATACTGCCATTACTTTAGAAAATACTTCGTAAAATTACCAAAAAATTATCTTGTAACTTGTTAAAAAATCATAGCGATGAAAAATAATGTCAAGTAAAGTAAGATTTTAGGCGAAAGAACGAAAATTTCGTTCGCATTTTCTTCGGATCTCTTACGCTTGTAAATGATAAATACATTTTTCTCCCGAATAAAAAGTACTTAAGTAACCTATTTATGTACACTTTGTGCATCTCTCACTATAGTATTCAGTCACATTTGTATTTTTTTAATTTACTGCTTGTATCTTACATGATGCTGGAATCTTGTCGCTTGCGTGCTCCGACACCGACTAATCACTGAATAATATTAAATGTTTACTAATTTACTTCATAAATTAATTATTGTACTTTGATACATGTGTTTAAAATGTTCCACTGAATTAACGATAACGACAAAATAAAATAGATTCTCATGTAAATTGAAATTCTTTCTAAGGTAATCGAATATTTGTCCTGCTTTGTTTATTTTTATTGATTTACATAATCTAAGTCAATAAGTCTTATATATAGCGTTAGTTTTTGTCACGAATAAACTCTATTCATTTTTGTGGTTGTTATATACATATGTAGGTTGATATAGAATCAGTGATTGAATATTTTAATATTTGTTGTGGTTCACTTTCTTTTGTTTTAAACGTTGTGAGTATAATGTAGTGAGTGATGTAGATATCTTCAAGACAGTCAACGATGGTTCCATGGCATTTTATCGCATGAGTGATTGACTAAGATTTCCGAAACTACTCACACGCACAAAATATATTGTGAGTTTCATTTATATTATCAAATGAATCATTATCTTAAACATTCGTGAATTCCCACCTTATCTCAGGTACTTAAAGTAGCATGCAGAAGATTGCATGTAATATGAAATGAAATGAAATGGAATATTTATTTTGTAAATTGGTTATAAATAACACTTTTACACGTCATGTTTTTTTGCGTGTTAAGTTTAGTTTAGCTAGATGAGGCCGGTATTTCCTAACTGACTACTCTGAGAAGAAACACCGAAACAAACTCAGAGGTCAAAGTCTCTTTTAAAGTCCAGATAATTTGTATTTGTATATGAGAAGCATGTAGGTTCATGTCTGTGGTATTCTTTTGAGGAAATAACCACGCAAATTTGAGCGGACCTGTCCAGACAGTGCAAGCATTAGTCAGTTATCGTGTAGCTCAACTTAGAACTTAAGGAGCTCAACAATTTGACGAACAATACCAAAGTAATAAATTTCAAGAATGTCTTCATTAATAAAACCATAAACAATCATAATCTTGAACACTTAAATCCCACAGAATGCATTAAGTATTAAATATTAAAAACAATCATATGTTAATTCCCAAGGATTCCTAGGCCATTGGCTATCCGTCTAGGTGTCCTAGTATACCTAGGTACCTATGTTACCTAACCAAGTGGCTAGATAACTCAAGGGCCTTAATTAATCAACAAGTACTAGTATTGCTATTATCTGAGCTTAAAACTGGTATAAATTAATGCTTAAGACGTGACCTAGAGGCTGTTATATTAACCGACTTAATTTTTTTTTTTTTTTTTTTTATAATATAATATTCCACAACTTTCACACAACGCCATCTAGTCCCAAACTAAGCAGAGCTTGTGGTATGAGTACTAGACAACTGATAAACATACATATATATTTCTTAGAGGCTGTTATATTAATCGATTTTAATTTTTTTTTTTTTTTATAATATAATATTCCACAACTTTCACACAACGCCATCTAGTCCCAAACTAAGCAGAGCTTGTGGTATGAGTACTAGACAACTGATAAACATACATATATATTTCTAAATACATACATATTATAGATAAATTACACCCAGACAAAGAACAAATGATCGTGCTCATCACACAAACATTTGTCCTGGGTGGGAATCGAACCCACGACCTTGCGCATAGGATTTTGCGGACATTGCATTTTAGGATATTATTATCCGTACTTCCATACTAATGTTGTTTGTTAGTCCTTAATTCATTCACATCGAAATGGAACAACAGATCGATGTGATTTTGTGATAAAAAAAGTTTTGCTTGATCCACAGACTATATTTGGGTCGCTCCGGTAAAACACAGAAGCAAATGCTATACCACAACCTAAAATTCGAGTACATAACTGCCTCCCAAACATTAATTGCACTCAGATCAACTTAAATTCTCAGCTTACTGCCTACTGCCAATCTGCAGCTATAGGGATATCAGATTAATTACCTATGCGATCCGATACCCGGCTTTATTTCCGCAACCCTTGCAGTAATACTACTAGCTCTATCATTTGCATCACATTTGCTAGTGGCAACCTCATTTTCAACCTATTTTAAGTCGGGTCATCATAATTATAACTCCAAGTCATATGTCTATTTCCCAATATGATAGGCAAAATACTGTTGAACTATTCAGAGGCAACGACGATAAAATTTAACATTTCTAGTAGGAATCCTATTCTTTAAAAAAATGCTTAGGGAAAAATTGTTTATGAAAATGTACTCACATTTTCTGTAACATGATTTAACAAAAACGAAATAAGTAGATTTACAGGTAATCTGGCTAAAATACATGTGTAGAAACTTAAGTCTTATTAGAAAAAGCATAATGAAACCTAGTCCTCATTACAAACAACTCGTAGACTGAATTCTTCGAACAAATCCAATTATGTAGTCCTGAGATTCTGAATTTGGTTTGCTATCTGCTCTAAAATGCTTAACTAATTTAATGAAAGCATAATTTAGATAAATATTAAAATAACAGAACTATGCCAATCGAAACAAAGACAAACCGTTCTCGTCTGTTCCCCTGTGTAACACAGAAAAAAATAGCAGAACTGAAAGCTTATCCAAGTTAGCGCACAAAGAAATTCACACAATCATGTACTTAACCGTTTCTAAGCTCGACTTCTAGTAATAGCCAACTTTCCTTTCATTCCCGACTTATAATTTGCGGTAGAAAATTACTACAGGCCACACTTCAAGTTTCATTTTGAAACTTAAGTTAGTAAACCTCTTTCAGCTGGTTAGAAAGAAACGGTAGAATTGTTTGAATGTTGATACATCTTTGTTCCGTACCTATACAATGACCGTAGGTCTAGGAGTTAGTTGATTATGAAAGACTTAACTTTGGGAACAAAGTAAAGTGCGTTTATTTAAGTTGTAACAGTATAATAGATACTTATTTATTTATCGACATTTAATTATAAAGGACCGATGGTTTGCCATTCCTGGTGTTTCAGACACCATAGTGGTTTGTCAGGCCCGTCAATAATCTCATACTAGGCAAACATTCATTTAGTAATAGGCTAAAGCAGATAATGATGTTTGTCTCTTCTTATTTTACTTAAAGTGTGTGTAGATACATGATAGTTCAACAAATCGTCATCCTCGTAGCCTTTTCCGAACTATGATGAGTTCGGCTTCCAGTCTAACCGGGTGTGGCTCAGTATTAGTCTTTTACGCGGAGGGACTGCCTATTTGACCTCCATAACCCAGTAACTGGGAAAGAAGATGCCCCTTGGGAAGACCAATGTCAGATTTTTTGGCTTCTGACTACCTGTAACGACTGTTGAAAATGTACAAATGGACGTAGTTATGCAAAACGGATCCATTCCAAACTTTTTCCGAAATTGAGTTATATTGATATCTTTAATATATCACCCTGAAGATGCGTTTGGTATATATAACTTAATTTCGGAAAAGATAGATATACTCTTTATTTTACACCATAACAGAATTAAATAAGGACTTAAAAACTACAAAGGGTGTTGTAACAATGGGCGGTCTTATGGGTGGTAAAAGTTTGGATTGGATCCTTTTTGCATAACTACGTCCAAATGATAGCCGGGATCAACGGCTGTCCGAGGCCCGCAGGAATCTTGATATGTTGAGATGCTCACCTGTCTACAGACCGACCTCCGTAAACGTTGCTTGATCTTAAATATCGACCCATGTGGTTGTTCTTATATAGCCACGATAAATAGCCTCATACTCTACTAGTTAAATAAATGTTTTCCTTTTATTTCAATAACTATCGTTTAAAAGACCTAGTCGATATCAAAATAGATTAAAAATCGCATGACATTCAATTCAGTACAAAACTCATTGAGCCGACTCTAAATTGAACAAATCTAGACACGCGGGAGCGTGTCAAGCCAAGAACTGGCGCGTAGCTTACCGTGTGTGAAACATAACATTACACGAACCATTTGGAGCCACTTTTGAGCCCCTCATAACTCAAAAACTATTTCACTTAAACTTGTCAAATTTGGCTCATATATTGAGAATGGCGAGATACATATGTGTTTCAAATTTTATAAACATATCTCAAACGGTTATTTAGATATTAACGTCCAAAAATCGTCATTTTTATGACTGACCTATAGATCAAAACTATAACCCAGTTCCAGATGACCTAGAAAGTTCAAAATTGGCATGAAGATAGGTAATTAGGTGAATACAAAGGAAAAAATCAGAAACTGGTAATTTTTTATCATTTTATTATAATTTTCACTTAACTTATAATTAGTGCCAGTAAATCTCTATATGTGGATTTTAAGATCTTTACGTGAATATATAACGAGTTAAATACCACCCTTAATTTTTTTTAATCCAAATATTTCCGTTTTTGTACTTATAAATAAGAATATAGTAAATATTCGTATTTATTACGCGTAACTGACCGTATTCTACAACCACTAGCGCCACCTATTATCTTAGAGGGTCACTACACCATGGAGGCAAAACGCGTAAAAAGAATTTCAGATACTGAATGGGCAATTCATTCGAACATTTCAAAGGTAAAAGAAAATATAGAAAATAACACAAAAAGGACAATTATACCCCGTAAACGTAGAAAAATACAGTAGTTTAACAAAAAACCATTTAGTAATAATTTTGTTATAAGTAAGTACCTACTACTAATTTATATACAAAAAGTAATGATATCCCACGAAAAACATAAATGTGAAATGAGAGCCATGTTCAATATTATCATAAATGCCTTGGTTGTTGACTTCAACGACAAAAGAAGTGAAATCTAAATGGGTGCCAAGTTCAATGGTCAGTCCTGAAATTTATTTATAACAACATAAAATATCATTTATTCTTATAACTTTTTTTTTTTTTTTTTTTTTTTTTTTTTTTTTTTTTTTTAGCGTGGTAAAATTATCAAATAAGTCCTCCCACTCCGGGCAGGGTGGGAGGGACTGTCAGACTTTTACTGACTAAAATCCACGGTGTTCCTTCAATAACCCTTTACATACCGGGGCCACGGTAACGGGATGAGTCCCACGATTATTCTTATAACTTAGGAGAATATATTGTAGCCTAAGGTTTGACTTGGCTAGCTTTCATATACTCATATACGAATTATATTATAGCCTTTGCAAGTTCTAAATCTGTTACTTGTCGGTTCTTATTTTATTATTTCGAAAATTTGGCTTGCTGGTAGAAACTAACCATCGAACATAATAATTCGTATATAAGAACTAGCCAGGTCAAACCTTAGGCTACGATATATTCTCGATACGATATATTGGCTGAGTCAATCCATCGCATGAAAACACAATATATCTCACAAGTAATACATATATAAATTAAATTGTTTATTGCGATTGCCAAGTCAATCTATTTATTTAAAACAGTATAGATTTTTAATATTGATATGGTCACTATAAGATGTCGTTAGGTTAGATAATTACGTAACAACTTAAGACAGAAGGTCCTTTAAGTAGGGACTGAATAAATTAATAACCGACTTGGTATTACATGGATCTCACAACTTTTTACGGTAGAACAACTAAGTTGCGAGACTTGGTTTTTTTACAAGTATTGTTTTTTATGGGATCTCATTGCTTTTTGTAGAAAGTCCTACTTTTTTCCTTTCCGGTACCTTCTACTTCTTGTATACCATCAACGAATTTTCTTAAAGCCCTCTCTCTGTCTTATGAGCGTTTCTTATTTTTGTAGGTAGCCTTCCTTTTTTTATTTTCCGGTACTACTTCTTGAACTTCAGCTAAAGTTTTTTTCAAAGCCCACTCCCTGTCTCTATGGGGTTTTTTTGGAGGCTTTGATACGCACATATGAATACGCACGTACGTCTTCTGCATTAGTTAGTAATAATTAATGCCGCACTCGTCAAACGTCTCGGTTAAAGTTAATCCATAAGTAAGTAATTATGTAATTTCGGGCAATTTACTCTACTTAATACTCCCCAATACTCTTAATACTTCTTGCTTTTTTATTCCGTTGACCATTTAACAAGTTACCTTTGGGCATAATTATTATATCTAGGTACCTATCTACACTGGAAGACACGGTGGAGTATATGGTCGAGGTGTGCCCTGCATGGGTGGAGCACCGTCGTATCCTCATAGAGGCGATCGGCGGCGGCGACTTCTCGCGTCCTGCTCTGGTTTAGACCATGGTGCGAAGCGAGAGGGAATGGGATGCAGTCACCTCCTGCTGCGAAGCAGTCATGCTAGCGAAGGAGGAGGCCTAACGTGCGAGGGAGAGGCAACTCTCTTCCTCGCGCCCCAGCCGCCGGGGGAGACGCCCCGGGCGTCGTGGATCGCGAGTCGATTTCGGGCCACCGTAGGCGCGGGCCTGCGGATGGTGAGCAGGGCTCGCTCACCGTCCGGTAAGGACCAGGCCCGGGTCGGCGGCGCGTTGTGTTCCACGCGCGCCTCAAAAAGCTGTTAATACCAGTGACGGGGCCTCATAGGGCCATTGCCCGTCGGGGTTTGCGGGAAAGTTCCATCGAAATACCGCGGCCCCGGAACTTTAGGGCTTCCGAAGGAACAGGGTGGGTTTTTAGTCAGTAGAATTCTGATACACCCGAGCGGAAGAACTCATTCGATGATATTTTTCACCAAAAAAAAAAAAGAAAAGTACCCATCTACATCTATTATTTCATTATATTATACAGGTACACTGATTAATTAACTGCAAATGTAACTTTGTAATCCTAGATATTTATATGGAATTACAAAGTTATTTATGCAGTTGATGTATCTAGAAAACTGGAACGAAATTGAAAAATATTATAGTTTTTCCTGGATTCATATACTAAACACTAATTGTATTCTAAATTTGAAGCTTCTATGTCTGCTAGAAGTGCCTTAGACTTTTGATGATCGGTCAGTCAGTGCGTGACAAAATTAACAAAATTAAGGAACTTTGACTCGTTATAATTCTTAAACTACTGGTTAAAATTGAATGAAATTTGAAATATACCGTGTTTATACAATGCCTGTTTGGTTACTGAAAATTCAGGCTTTTAGTTTTATCCACAACGAAGTTATATGGGGTCGAAAATGGCCTGAATTGCTTCGAGAAAAGAATGGTACGGCCGTGCCGCTTTTTTGCTCGACTTGGCACGGCAGTGCCCCCAGCACTGCCGTGCCCCCAGATGTACATGTTTTGTGGAGTATGAACTATTATTTGATTCAGATTAGTTTCCTCTTTGGTTGCAAATCAATCTGTTTAACCTTGTACCTACCATGTTGGGGTGCTTCCAGTCTAGCCGGATGCAGCTGAGTACTAGTGTTTTACATGGTGCGACTGCCTGTCTGACCTCCATAACTTAGTAACTGGGTAATAAACACGATACATTTTAACAAGACTGGCAGCCGGGACCAACGGCTCAACGTGATTTCCAGATGCACGAAATAATCTCTACTTACCTATATGTTAACATGGTCACCCATCCTGATTGACATAGGCAAATATTGCTTTGGTTAGAAAATCGATACGAGCGACGAGCGTCCTTCGAGATTGTTGAAACCACAAGTTTCCGAATTTTTACACAGGACTTGCTGCTTGCCTCACAATTTCCTTCACTGTTTTCCTTCACTCACTAGAATGATACTAAGCCCTATACTATAGCACCTAACTCCAGAAACCAATTCATACAGACTCGTTTAATGTGGTATGTATAGCGGGATTTCAATAAGCCTCTCCATATGAAAAGGTAATAAAACCGTCGAGGTTTATCTCCGAAGAATTACTGTTAGCTACAGATTCAGTTACCCGAAGATACTCGGATAAAGATGACTTGAAAATGTGTGTGTTTAGCTTTGGAGAGTAATTTTTTCGAGAGTACATTTTTATTTTCTATATCTATACATGAAATAATAAATGTGAAAGGTTATATTTATGGATGGATGCATCGATATTTGTTTGTTTGATCTTACTTACGCCAAATTAGTATTATGCTAATAAAGAACGGTCTAAAACTATTCCTCATTATATTTATAGTCATACTGATCTCTTTAATGCCCTTTCATTTCTAGATAATTAACATCAAAATCCATAAAACTTTAATTTTTATTTCTTTATTTTCATTTATTTTATTTAATATTTTTTTAGGATTGAATACTTAATCCACCGATATTTCGGCACTTTTGCAAGCGCCATGATCACGGATGCACTGAACTCTTTGCGGGTTTATAAGTTCTCTTCTAATGATACTGTTAGTGACCATGTTAGCTTAAAAACTTACAACATTCTCTTTATATACTGTTAGTGTTTTAATAAACTCTAATAACACTTTAAAGATCGACGTTCAACCTTAATTACCCGTGTTAAGATTGAAAATTATTGTTCTGTTTGGAAGCACATTAAAATCTTCGCACTTGTTGTTAGAACTCTCGTTGATTAGATTTTACATTAGACATTAGATATTAAAATATCTTGTTGATAGTTAAATATTGTTTTACATTGTTGTTTAGTAACAATACAACAGTATGGAAACGATCTTTTGACGAATGTTTGTTTTGTGTATTTGGTAAGATTCACAATAATTAAAACATATTGATTTCAAATAAGCTCCTTTGTTTTTGCTCAGCTAAAAGCTGTGGTGGGCCAGTGTCTACCGGCACAACTTACGAATTCGTAAAGTCGAACCTAGTTTAGCCCATTACTTAGTGTAATTTCATCATCACGACTGCTCTGAAAACGGTAAACTGAGACAGACATGTGACATTCACCGAAGCGCACTGGGCCAGTCAGATGGATCACGGCCCATTCGTTCTCATAGAAAGGAGGAATGTGTCCCAGAAGTGAGAGAGAACGTTACAGGCTGATTGTAATTATGTTATGTTAATTCGTTAACGACAAATACCTGAAGTCTGTCCCACAGATGAACACGTTCACAGCTAGCATTGTAACCGCTGCAGTTGCACGTTACAAAGCGTAAATTCTATAGAGAAAATCGTCCAAGAAACGCTGATGATTTGTTTCTTCTAATAGCTTAATAGTTCAAAGTGTAAAATTACCTTTTCATTTTAAAAAACTCAGATACATTTCATTTCAAGTTGTCTTAATTGAAGATTAGCAAACAACTCATCTCAAATCAACTGCTGGGTTTAATGGCATCTCTTGTTTTTATTTTATTTAAGTTCATATAAAAAAAACAACGATGCCCGTTGCACACCTCAAATTGTCAATAGCCATTCCAAAAATTTAAACTAAATGATCTGCGACACTCTCCCTCCACAATATACTCCTAATATACAATTCCATTCTGAAACCTATATGGTATTCAGATCTGGGGAATCGCCAGCAAGAGTAACATCGCGTGCTTGTAAAGAGTGCAAAACAACATACTGAAGAACATCAATCAACGAATCATCAAAATATTGCAACAGATGCCTCGGAAATAGAGCGTTTCAAGATCAGCATACCGAACGTCTGACACAACATCCCAATCCACTCGTATCTGGATTAATTAACGAAATCGTGGTCAAGAGACTCAAACAAAATCACGTGCTCTGAATGGACAGTCAGGCGCTGGCTTTCTGATCCCACACAATCCAAAAATCACGAAACAAATCTGATTATAGTCTGCCGACTGACTGCAGATACAAGAAAAAAGAAAAAAAAATATCTGCGAAGCTCTATACAAAAACATACTAAACTAAATTAACTTCGTTCAAAAGCAGCGGAAAAAGATTAATTGTGTAACGAACGGCTACTTAAGAACTCAATACGTATTTTTCTCCCCAACTTGGGTAGAAGCACAGGTAGAAGTGTGGAAGTTTCTACAGAATATTCAACATACTTAAGTAAATGAACTGTCGGTACGAAGCCTGCATTATTACAACGTTGTTTTGTTTCCAACTTCGCTTAGGATAAATTCAATTTCGCAAAGTTCTTTAGGATGCATGGGTAGGTATTTCGTAAGCCTGTTGTACTTCACAATCTTGAAAGGCCCTGGAATAAGTCATAGATGAATAACAGAAAACCAAGATGCCTTGGAGTATACCGCTAGACGGCTGTGGTAAAGTTCCCATGAAAGTCGAGCTCTAGTTTTATTGATCATCATGTTCAATATTTCAGCCTTAGGCGTTCACTAATGGGATGAAGCCTTTTTTCTTGAGTTGGAAATCCCGAGCGATCCGTGTCCCGAAACTTCAAAAGAAATTTCTTCAAACGTATTCCAGTTGCTGTGACATTCAAGCAATAGAGACAATAATAAAACAAACTTCGTTTTTGAAAAACGAGATTCGTTCGCGCTGTGTTAATGCAAACTTGGGTTCTAACCAAAGTAGCATAGAATATCACCACATGACTCGGCAGCAAATTTCCATCCTGTACATTCCAGCCGTCCTAATTGGCTCTGTCGACTGTGCCGTGTTCCACGCGCGCTTTTATAGCAGTGATGCCTGCAGGGGTTGCGGTAATTTTCTAACGAGAAACCGCTGCCTCGGATCGATATTTGATTTGATATTTGATTTTCTCTCGAAAAAACCGCATCCTAATGGTGAACGCAGACCTAGCCGCACCGCACGCGCCGCAGTCTTTGCATTCGAATTCGTTATATGAAGTTCTATGCAACCTCGCACACCTACCCGCGCCGCAGTCGCCGCAGTCCCTGAAACGACCGAACTCCCCTAGCCGCAGCTGATGACGTCACCCGCACGCAGTGCGGATGACGTCATTCGCATCCACGGCGCGCAGTGTTGCCAGAGTTATAAAGTAGACAGAGAATCTCTGTTAACGGTTTATAATAAAATTACTTATTCTCGTATAAATAATTACTTGCTTATTCCCTATTATAGCAACTACAGATAAAATTGCACAAAAGAGCAAAATACCAATACCAAATACAGATTTTTTAAATCTTCGGATAGATAATGCTTTCAAAAATCTGGCAACACTGACGGGAACGACTGCAGCGACTGCGGCGCGGATAGATGTGCGAGGCCATTAACAAAAAGCGATGACTGCGGGGACTGTAGAGACTGCGGTGCGGCTAGGTCTGCGTTCACCATAAACGTTGATATCACTATGTACAGATCAACTAGTCTCCTTGACTGGTGGAACTACAATTACAAGAATGTGAAATATAACCCACAGCTATAAATATTACAGGAATTCAAACCGCAAACCATATAATTATGAGTGCTTGAACCGTTTCCTTGTAAGACCATACCTTCACATTGATATATACCATACTAGTTGATGCCCGCGACTTCGTTCGCGTGAAAATTCCGCACATATTCCTGGGATAAGAAGTAGCTTATATGTTATTCAAGGTTCTTAACTATGCGGAAGCCAAGTGTGGTTCAAATCCCTTACGCCATGTTTGCATGACCGAAACACAAACACACTTTCACATTTATTATTATTATTTATATTAGTAGGATTGGTTCCCCTGTGGCAATAAATATGATGAACATAATATTCATGACCAGTCACACAGTTTATGGTTTAGGAAAATCCCTAAACCTAACTAACCATTTACTAGGCAACGACCCCCTTGTGGGCCCCGAAAATTTTGCTGACACTCTTTGAGACGCGCGTGGAACACGACGCGCCGTCTACACAGGTCTGGTTTCAGTCGGGCGTCGAGGTACCCATTGCTCGCAGCCCGCAGACCCACGCCTACGGTGGCTGGGAGTCACCCTGTGACTCCCGACGCCTGGAGCGTCTCCTGCGGCGGCTGGGGCTGGAGCTGTGAGGGTCTTGAGACCCGCCTCTCCCTCGCGCGTTCTGCCACCTCTTTCGCTTGCATAACTGTTTCGCAGAAAGAGGTAACTGCTTACCATGCCTCCTCATTCCGGACAATGGATTGAACCAGATCACCGTGTCCTCCTTACTTGTGTTTAGCAAAAGGTTATTGGCCGTAAACCAATCGCATAGATATTTTAGGCTTTCATTTACAATTCCCGTCAACTCTTTTAAGTCATTCTCCCCAATTATTATGTTTATATCATCTGCAAAAACAACAAGATTTACGTCTGGCTGTACGCAATGCATACAGTTGAGCAAGTTGTTTATAAAAATAATAAATAATATTGGTCCTAAAATTGAGCCTTGAGGGACACCACGTTTTATACTTTTGATTTTAGAAGTGTAAATGACCTTATGATTTTTTTCATCGATGCTTTTTATTTCGACAAACATACGCCTATTTTGTAAGTATGATCTTAAAAGTTGCAATGACTTGTCTCTGATACCGTAATATTCAAGTTTAGTTAGTAGTAATTCGTAATCAATAGTATCAAAAGCGGAACTAAGGTCGATGAATAGCCCTGCCACTTTCATTTTGTCATTTAATTTATTAATTATGTCATTTATAAGAGTGTTTATTGCATCTGAGCAACCGACGCGACGCCTCTTTGATACCCAAATTGTCTTAAATTAATTATTTTATTTTCGTTTAAATGTACCATTAACCTATTTTTGATGATTTTTTCAAATACTTTTGATAAGGTTGGTAAAAGAGATATTGGTCGGTAATTTTTCGGATCAGGAGGAGGATTCATAGACAATTTTGCCGTGAAAAATCTTACTTATTTGTTATAATTGTTCAGCTTTTCACTATCTTAAATGTTTCTTGCATAGTCCAATTCTCTTTCGTAGTTTTTGTTTTTAATCTTTTCCTTATTTTGTATTAGTTTTTGAACCAGATGTGAATTTCCCTTTTTAATTAATTTTCTTTCATATCGAGTTATTACAATTTGTCTGGCGATTGCTGTTTATTGAATCTAGCCTTCCCCAAATCATTTTTGATGGAGCTGTTATACCCTACTGTGACTCAGTAAAAGACCTTGGTATTTATATTGATAAAGATTTGTCTTGGGGTCCCCAGTTGCAAGAAGTGAGCCGCAAACTGTTCGCCTCTGCGGGGTCTTTACGCAGATTGCGCAATTTCCTGCCAACTGCTACTAAAACAGCGCTTGCCCAATCTCTTCTTCTCCCTATCCTTGACTATGCTGATGCAAGTTATCCAGATCTAACTAAAGTGCAGCTAGATAAGCTTGAGCGACTCCAAAATTTTTGTATCAGATTCATATTTGGTTTGCGCAAATATGATCATGTTTCTGAGTTTCGCACTAAACTCAAGTGGCTGCCTATCTGCCTTCGCTGGAATACACATATTTTATCATTACTCTACAGTATTCTTTTCAATCCAATGACTCCCTTTTATCTCAAAGAATGTTTTAAGTTCCTTCATGACACACATGTTAGAGATTTGAGATCATCAGAGAATTTGAGACTTTTTATGCCTACGCATTCCACAAAATATTACGACCAGTCGTTTACGGTGCAGGCTATTCGGTTGTGGAATGAATTGCCGGTGTCAGTAAGATAAGCTCAGTCACTCGCTGTTTTTAAAAGCTCGGTTGCCAATCATTTTATTTCAAACTTATGATTATTCCTTTGTTTTCTCCACACGCTGTTAAGGAACTCATTATATTTATTGTATTCATATACCTATATATATAAGTATATTTTTATTAGTTTTTCCGTTATTGATGAATATTTGTACAGTAGTACACTAATATAGCCCTCCCCATTTTAATTAAAGCTCGTAAAGTCCTTCCAAAGGTTGTCTGGAAGATATCACTCTCAGCGATAAGACCGCCATCGTAACCAATTTTATTTAGAATATTGTTATTTAAGTGTGATTCAATTATTGGTGTACAATAAAGTATCTATCTATCTAGGCTCCAGGTATGTATTCCTTGGAGACGGCATGGTTGGGGCGTCGGTAGTTGTTGATGGGAGTCCCCTTTCATAGACAGGAGGCCTGTGGCCCAGCAGTGGGAACGTTTTAGTCTGGTTATGGTTGTTGTATTAGTTGATGAACTTGTCAGATCTTATCCATTGCTCAGTAGGTATATTTTTATACTTAAGATAACCCATGCATGGAAAATAGATACTGCCGACATCCGACGCTAAGAGACACTGTATCAATCTACCATAAAGCAACTAACTCCCGGCATCGTAAAATTGCTATGTCTACAGGAACTCTTAAAACCACGTGACCAAGTAAACAATCTTTATAAAGGTCCTGTGCAAAGGGACGGCGACGACATGTTTACTTAGGCCAGATAGAGGTAATCAGAGGATGTTGCAACATGTTTGGGAAAGCTATGGTGTTTAGGTGAAAATGTATTACGAGTATGTATGACTTGAGAATAAAAAAGATAATCATGGGGGCCTGGTGGGACACACTGGTAATTGTTTAGGTCTGAACAAAACATGTAAGTAAATGTTTAAAGGCTATTTGACAGCTTATATCTTAAAAATACGAAAGTTATTTTGTTTAGTTACGCTTTCACTCATAAATCTCCGAAACGATTTTGATGAATTTCCTGTTCCATTATAGGTGACACCCTATACACGGTTGTATGCGGTTTTTCTCGAGGTAGAAATCCTCATGGATATCCTTCGCCCTGGGGCGGGCGAAGAGTCTGTCAGTCTCTTACTGACTAAAATAACACCTTGTTCCCCAGCACACTTACGCCGGGGGCAGTTTATTTAAAAGAGGACTAGCAATGTGGGTGCAATTCACATTACTAGCAATCTTGTTAACCTTTCCAACTAAGCTAAATATGCTTGTGCCTGGAGTGGGTTCACGGCATTAGTGGTGTGTAATGGGTAGAGTTCGAACCCGCGACCCCTCGATGGAACAAGGCCGACACGTTAGCCATTAGGATATTGCTGCTATTAAGCAATAGTCTCTGGACTTGCGTTTATACTCAAATACTTTCAACCATAACGTATAGTGCTGAAGATTTCAGCTACTCTTCAACTTGTATAAAGAAATGTTACAATAAGAAAAAATAATCTAATTACTTGTTGTTTCACAAAGTTTTAATTCGTACCGAAATTACCATGTAAAAGAGAGGGGACAAAAAGGGCTGGAATCACCAGCACCGCCTACATGTTTATATTTAATTATAGCGTTACTTATATAAAAATATTTTTAAAAATTTCGTGTAATTTTAATAAATTAATTACCCAATGTGTTTCCGAGAAAACAAAGCGAGAAAACCGAAACTTTTCCACGGTCCGATCATAGATTCCCACGTCCCACGTCTCTATTACACAGGATAAAATTATATGCTATTGATGAAACTTTTTCAATTTATTTGATATCAAGCACATACGTTTTAATTACTTGTTCCACTTGTTAAATGTCCAAAACCTTCCGCTATTTTCTCCCGAAATATAAAATGCTTGCTCAACACAACAAAAATGGGAGCGAGTGGTCATTCTATACCTTTATTTTCAGTAGACATAAAATCAGAAAATAGTACGTTAGTTCTAAGAATCAACAGTTTTTTTATTTTGTTATTAAAAATATTAATTTTCAACAAACATTGAACGCTCACATCACTGTCGCTGTCATCTGTGTGCCGCACAAGTTGCTGAAGTTTTGAAAATATTTGATATTTGTCGGTTTCTAAATAGAGACTTGTACCATGTTATTAACTTTAGTTTTATAAAATATAAATCAAATCATCTATTGAAATTGGCCTATTTCCAAAAAGAAACAACACTGTCTTACTCATTTCAGAAGACAATCCGCACCACTCCGTCACAGTCTTCTTTTGTTTTAGCTAAAAAGTGGCGCAACAAACTGGCCCTACATCTTATTCCACCCCCGAAACCGATTAATTAAAAAAAAAAAAAACATCCCAGCTTGAATATAAACAATAACACCAATGAATAACTTTCATTTATAAAAGTGCGTAAGACGTGGAACCCTTAATGGGCATGTCACAAGTAGGGCGTCCAATCCCGCAGCCTGAATTCAATCTCGGTATTTGCGGGACTACGAATTTTCAATCCCGCGGGATCTCGGTATTTGCGGGATCCCGCATGTTGAAAATATTCACATTTATATAAGGCAAATAAAACAATGAATTGATCAACTAACTCCACGTTTATTTACTATTTTCTATATTACTATATTCACGTATTATTATATTAGTATGAGATCAATAAAATCACACCGTTTATTTATCCCAAAAAAACAATGAATTAATCTACTAACTCCACATTTATTTACGAATTACTATTAGTATGAAATCAATCAAATTACACCGTTTTTCTTCACAGAAAACGGTAACAAATACTGAATAAAAAGCTTTTTTTTTCAGGCTACATACTTAGGCTACCAATGACTGAAATTCAGCTATATTAGGCTACATAAGCTTTGAAAAACGGGCGACATCGGCCCCCGCGTTGTTTGCAACACTGCCGGCCGCTAGTCACCGAGCGATCGCGCTCGCGAGAGGTCGTATGCATGCTTTTTTCAGTCCCGCAAATCCCGCGGGTCCCGCGCCCGTAATCCCGCATCACGCGGGATTGGAAAATGACGCGGGATTCCGCAATACCGAGATCTCGGTATTCCGGGATTGGACGCCCTAGTCACAAGTAATGTCCGCCATCGCTTGAACCCCTTGGCAATATTTTTGGCTCGCTTGACATTTACTTCGGCTGGATCATAAGCTGTATTAAGCTGGTTATACGTACCGCAATATTTTCGGGAATAAAAATATACAATGTATGGATCTTATTTCAGAATCGAGTTTCTTCAACGTAAATTATGAAACATTACAAACGCGTTTGAGGGGCGCTTTAGTGTTTAGTGGTTACTAAACTAAATAATTTTTAAACCTTGTCTTAATCTCATCCCTTTATTTCTTTTCAGGTCAGTATCCGTTCGTAATTTTCGGCGTAAGTCGCCTTGAAAGCCTCGTAGACTTTACAAGTATTATACCTACAATCAGGTTAGTATCACAAAACTTATCAGACTATAACGTTCCCGCTACTGATACATAGGAGATAGGAGGATGAAACTTTAACCTACGTGGTTCTAGTGAATGTTGGAAGAACTCCTATTAACTTTCAACGTTCCTATATTACTGCCTCACAGGGTTGCTCTCTTTTAGTGCAGTTCCCAGTGCCCTGGTAGAAGCCACATGGCTTTATTCTTTTGTTGTAGTTGTCTTTATCAAATGACAGATGATAAATGGGCTTAAAGTATCACTTTATCATTTATCGGCTGAACAGGCCCAACAAAACGAATATGCAGGGTGGCGATTAGGTTATCACATTAAATTGTACAGCAGGTATTATAAGTTGTTATCAGTCCGTTAAAATAATAAAATAAACAATTTTCGTAAATTAAGAAAATGCATTTTTCAAACAAAATAAATGGCGTTATTGGTAAAAAATGAATAATCCTTTATAATATTAGTTTACTGACCTGTAAAAGCGGCAACGTCGCGGCGCCGCGCCGGCGCAATTATGCAATACATGATGTTGTGAAATATTAAAATGGAAAAAAGGGTCCCACGGCTATAATATTGTTTATTATAAAATTATTTTAATTTTATATGATAAAATACCTAATATAGAGTACGTGGTTTCAATTAATGTGATAACCTAATCGCCAAGCTGTATAGTTCATTTATTTTCAAGAATTTTATTTTTCATCTTCATGCCCCACTTTGAAAAAAAAATATTTATGATTTTTGCTTCGATCAAAACTTGTTGATCTAAGGATTTTTGTTAAAAAAAAATCTTTAATCGTTGTTTTTGTTAACATATAAAATTGGCGGTTTATCTATTTTAACTTTCCACACACATAGTGAATTAGTGTCGGCACCTTCACAATGGTTTTCCTCCATAGTTTATACTAGTATCAAAATCTATATTAACTTACTGTTCAAAGAACCTTGACCTATGTCTGTTAATTATTGTAGAATCTAATTTCACGGCTGGCGGGACTTTTGTTCTGTTTTTTTGTCGCTTCTCTTGAGATTGAGTTCGTTCCAGATTTTAGTACTGAAGTCTTTATTATCGGTTTTTTCTAGCGGTAGATAGGGTAGGCGGTGATTAATTATGGACGATCGCTAAACGAATATTGGCAAACTTAATTGATGAACATCAGATATGCCAGAAGTGTTGGTCTCACGACCGCAATGCGTGTATCAGCTATGTCAACATAAATGAAGTCAAAGGAATTCGTTGAGATCTGCCGGGGTTGCGGGAATGTCCTAACCAGATACCGCGGCCCTGGAACGCAAGAGCAGTTGAAAGAACAATGTGGGTTTTACTTAGTTTAAGTCTGACGTTCTCTTCCGTTTCACCCAGAGCGGGAGGAGTCATTTGATAATTCACCTCCACCACAAAAACGGAGTACGCTACGATTTTTGAAGACGTACAAATGAAGCCCAGAATCAACGGCTTAACGTACTCTCCGAGGTTCGTTGGAGTATTGGTATGGTGGTCACCATCCACGGACCGACCTCGTTGCTTAATCTTGACCTACAGCTGTTAATATTTTAGCTAACTTCTTTTGTTTTAATAATATCTTGCTTCGTTGTCCCCCATGCTTTATTCCAAATCTAAACGCTATCCTTTACGGAATCTTGAAATCCAACGCGGTAGTTCCAATTTGCTCCGCCATTTCAGGCTTCTTCAATTTATTGGTTATTTGATACTTTTGTTTCTCACATATCAAAGAGCTCCCGTAGCAATTACTATTGAATTTGTTCTGTTTACTATATCCGTAAATATGACGCGTAAATATGGTTACCTTATAGTACTAAACAGATGTCAAAAACCTTCCGTAGGCCTACCAGTTTTGAGAAATATTTTTGTTGAGGCAGAGAATATTTGAATCCGTTCCCCTGTTTGGCTAGACGGGGCAGTGAAGGCGAGCATCAGTTGAGGGTCGCGTTGAAGAGTGTTTAAGTGCTCCCGCAGCCCCTGGCGCATGTGTGGTTTTAGTCAATTAGAGTCTGACAGACGCTTTCGCCCACCTCAAGGGAAGGACATCTATGAGGATTTCCACCTAGGTAGAAAATAAGTCTCTTCTCATCTTCTTACCGTTTTTAAATGTGTATTTTATACCATCTCAACTGGATGATGTAAAATGTACAAAGTAATGTGCTTGCCTAAATTCCAACTAACAATAACATAAGTTGGGGTCATAAGCACTGATGTGCAGAAAAAAGTATTAAAGAATCGATAATGATGCTATGAATCACTTTTCAAGCAGTTTGTTATTTGTATTAAATCAGTAACTGAACTAGAGTTCATGCCAACAATACGTCAGACTTTTAATTTTTCGAACCAAATTGTTCATGTTAGCTTACGGGTATCGATTGCCCTTTGAACTATGTTTTTTGATCTGTAAACTAAGTAAAAGGTCGATTTATTTAAAGAGTCTTTACCTCTTATCGTTTAATGATGAATATTTAATTAAGAATCTCATTTGCATGATACTTTATTTAGAAATGCCAGAATTTGCCATAGTTCTACATTGATAAATTTTAAGTATATCATGTAACCCCAGCATTACTGAGCTACCTTTTCATTTTGTTTTTATTTTTTTGCTCTTCCCATTGTTTGTAACGTAAGTTTTTGTTTGCTTTGTATCCTGTAATCCTAAAAAATCCGTTTAATTTCTGTAATTCGTTAAATTTAATTAAATAAAATAGGTAATAGATATTATTATGTACGTCTTTTGATGAAATAAATAAAGAATTTTGCTAGTAACCTAGCAAAATTAAAAAAAATATTTTAAAATACAGATATAGATATAATAATCGTAAATATTCAAAAGCTCAACTCAAATTTTATTACAACACCAAAATGTTGGGTGCCCTTCCTGTTCAACTTCAGTTCCTTAAGAATATCTTGTTAGCAGTTCGGATTTGCCTGTGTGATTTCATACACCGCCTGCTTCAGCCAATCAGTGAAATAGACAGTTGGTGTTAGCAATTTGCAAATAGAAACAGGAGCATGGCCTTAAAATTAGTGCGGCCATCTTGGAATTTAAATGTAAGGTGTTTGATGTTTAAATTGTCTAGCTTCGAGGAATATTTTATCGTGTAGCTTATTTTACCTCTTTATGAACAATAACAGTATTTTTACAAGTTAAAGATGAGACTAAAAATATTTCTATACTTATATATTTATGTTTGTCACTCAATCACCTCAAAATGGCTGATGGAATTTTGATGAAATTCGGCACTGTTAAAAAAAAGTTTATTTGGAATTATTTAGTTTGCACAGTTTTACTACAAAAATATAATACTGCAGCGTAGCTATCTATGATAGATTATAGTCAGGAATAGCACTCAGATTACTTCTTATTTCAGTAAAATGTATAATGGGAAACTGCTAGTATTGAAACTATTTTCCATGAAAACACTAGATCAATATACTCTTGCTTTTTGAAAATAGCATGGATAAATAGCCATCCTAAGTTGTGACACAATATTCTTTACACTATTTATCATAGGTCACGGCCTAGATTAAGAAATTATGGTAGAAAAGTGATAAGATTTGCGTAGAGGTCGAAGGAAATTCTTCCACGGAACAAATGTTATAGCAACATTTGTTCCGCGAAACACACATTCACGTCAAACTCACATGCACCTAAAACATAGATACCTACAATTGTTGTACCTAGGTGTCTATGTTTTACGTGCATGTGAGTTTAAATTTTTATGAGTGTATTCATGATACAGTACATGATAGATGTCATTCCTAGCGTGCGACTACGTTTTTCTATTAAAAAGAAAACTGTATCGAGTACTCTCTGCGGTCAAGTATTTTCTATGGTATACTTAGTCGTACACTCTTTACAGAGTAGTCGTGTGTCATGAAATGCGATTCAATATTATATTTATACTTGTAGTGGGTGGAGATTTTGATTTAGTTTCATTAAAAAAACCTGTTAATTAAAACTAAAACCGCAAATATAACTTTGTAATTCATACAAATACTATGAAAAACAAAGTTATTTGGTGTAGTTACTACGGAACTCTTCATGGGCGAGTCTGACTTGCCCTTTGCTAATTTTTTCAATTCAAATAGATCTAAAATTGCAGTCGAAAGATCACAAAGTAGTGCCCAGATATTAATGGGCAGTATCAAGATGATTCTATGAGAATTTATTACCGAGAGCTCCACGTAACTGGAATATTATTACACCAATTACGAGCCGGAGCTACGAGCCTTGTAGGCCTTGTAGTTAAACCTTTGTGTGTAAAGGTGTGGTGTGGAAGTAGGCTAATTTAGAACGATGTCATGATTGAAAAACGTTGAGATAATTTCTATGACCTTAAAAACCAAATAGCCGACGAATAGATTTCCTGAAAAATTACATAGTTAGAGAACAGGGCTCTTTTGATATGACAGAAGAAAAAGCAAGAAAGTATATAATAGTTCAGGTACTTTAAATAACAAGACTGCTATATCTTATCCCTGTCAGGTACTGGTACAACCTTGTCATTGATTCTTACCTGATGATTATGTCTTTAGGATTGCATTAGGATTTTTTGTATGACACAAAACAATATTATCCTTTCTCCAATACTCGCAGCGATTGCCGAAGTCTTTGGATAGGTGACACTAAAATATAACAAACTTGCTCCGTGTCTTGGAAAGTGCGCTAAGACATTAGTCCCTGGTGTCATTGATTTCTAATTTTTATTCATTCTTTTTTCAGTTTACTAACATAGATATATAAGTAAAATTTTTAATAACACTATCATTTATGTTACTTAAATAATTAATTTAATTATTATTGATATTCGTTACGGATAGTCATAAGCCAGACAATTCGGCACCGGCCTGGTCAATGGGTATCGTCGAACCCTGTTGCTGGCTCGTGGAGGTCAGGCAGGCAGTCGCTTCATAATATTGGTACTCAGCTGCAGATGATGACTTTAGAAGTATAGAATAGTACCTATGTGCCTTCTGAGATCTTCCTATCTTATGGATAAGCCACGGAGGGGGCGTAGCTTATTAAGTCACCCCGGCAAACCCTGTTACGGTGCTGCAAAAATGCGAATTATGCCAGGATGTAAACGATTCAATTATTTCTGTTTAGTTTGTTATGACGTGCAAGAGATTTACACCAATTATTTTAGGGCTTTTGTTGGCTTGTTACATGATATTTAAATTGGTCATAAGTAACACTCCACACTTCAACAAGTATTGGTTTTTATGATTTAAACTTGATGAGGGCGGTGTTTCCTAGCTGACTACCCTGAGTAGAAACACAAAAAATAAAAGGTATAAGTTTCTTTTAAAATCTGTACATATTGCAAAACAAGTAAAATCTGCCGTGTAAATATGTTGCTTTTTAACCAATTGGCAAAATAAATATCATTTAACTATTTAACGATGTTTTGAGTGCCAGCTACAGAAGAGTGAGTAACTTTGATACTATTTCCCACGGCACGCTGTGGGTGGAGCGGAAGGGAGTGTCAGACTTCTACTGACTCAAAACCCACCCTGTTCCTTCAATTGCCCTTGCGATCCGGGGACGCGGTATCTCGTTAAAACATTCCTGCAACCCCGGCAGGTAATAGGCCTATGGGGCCCCATCACTAGTGCTGACGACTCTTTGAGGCACCTGTTTATAGTCTAACCTAATCTACAAGCAGTCCTTAATTACTACAAAGTTTCCTCTAAATAGTGAATTTGATGTAGGTATGTTCAAACAACGCCACATCTAGTTATGAATATTGTGGGCGTACTAATAACAACGTTGCTATAATTAGATGGATTCCCTAATTACGTCATTATCTATTTGTAGATATATAACCCGTTAAATAGCCCCGATGAGTTTTGTACGACATAGATATGCCTTAATTATATTACGTTATTTATTTTATGGTGTGTAACAATGCCGTAATTATGGTGAAACAGTTTAATTAATAACTGGTGATGGATGGCATGAATGGTATTATTAAGCAATAGGTGTCTTCTAAATGACAAATAAATAAGATATTTGTTATATCTTGATAGATATAACAAATATCTTATATATTTGTAACAAATAGCAAAGTGATCTTTTGCTCGTCAAATAAAAAAGATAAGGCGAGACGGTTCTGGTATTTTTTCCGTGAGTGTCACAATAATTATGGTAATACTTCGTAATGTCTAAAGAATAGATTCCTGATATGCCCAGCCTTGTAACCAGTTTCCGAAGTCTCCATAAATTTATTAATTATCAAATTAGTTGTCAAATTAACTTTTAGTGGTTGCATTTAGTAATTCTTGTTGTCTTTTGAAACGAATGCTTAAAGTAGTAGTGGGAACCGTGATGGCTCAGTGGTCGTAACCACTGGGCCTGACTTGCGAAGTGTAGCTCGAAGGTTCAAACTCTATATATTTCATCTTCAGTACTGTTCTCTAAATGATAAACGAGGACGATTATGAGTATACCGACATGTACTAACAGTGAAAAATCTGAAGACGCGTGAACAACCTGCACTGGACCCACGTGATGGATTACTTATGTATGTATATAACTGAGTATTTATGTATGTATGTAATGCTCTAAACATGTTCTATCATTAGGTACTGCAGAAACTAGCAGCCTTTATTTCTCTATGTGGAAGAAAAAAATTGCACCGGTCTATAAACCTCATTTTGAGGTTCATTTTTCTTTGCTATAAAAACTGATTTTTCATATTCTTAGCCTTGTTTAGCTCCCCTAATAATGAGAGTTTCAGATAAACTATAATAAAGCATTTCCATGAATGATAGCTTGCATTTAAGTTCTTCTTGTTTGTTTAGGCGCTATGAATCGATCGCAAGCTTGATTCTTAAGTAATTGGGCGAATAACCACTTAAACTTTGGACTTGAGTGCAGTTTACATAATGTTTATTTGCATTATTGTTTGCGCTGTCGATAAATGCATTTCTATAAAATCATCTAAACAAAATGTACAAGGTTATTCTGTACTAAGGAACCGTTCACAGGCGAGTCTGACTCGCACTTTGTCTCTTTTTCTTATATGGTGCGACTACCCAACTGACCTCCACAATCCAGTACTATACCTTGGTAAGACTAGTTTTCTGGCTTCTTACTCCCCGTACGACTGGGACCAACGGCTTTACGTGCTTTGTGAGGCACGGAGGAATCCACGGTGGAATGTCGATCAAGAGGAATCACGAGGAATGTTAAGATGGTCACCCATCCGTAGATTGACCTCGGTAAGCGTTGATTAACCCTGAAAATCGACTCATGGAGCTGTTTTTATTTAGCCACAGTCTGCTCCTCATTAAGGATTAACAATAATAAATTTTTCACTTCCATTTCTAAATCTGAAAATTAAGGGTTCCGTAGTAACTAGGCAAAATAACTTTGTATTTCATAGTGTTCGTATGAAATACAGTTACAGTTTGGATTTAGAAAATGTGCTATATCTCAAAGCCTGCTGACCCGATCTCGGCCAAACCAATTGTCGTTGAAAGTTTTTATTAAGATCTACAGCATATATTTTTTAGATATTCTATTATTATAAAAGTTAAATTGGACAACGACGACACTAATTTTACCACTTTGGAAGTATATATATCTTTTAAACGGATAAAGTGATTGTGTGAGTGCTTTAATTTTATAATTATCTTTACTGTGCCACTACAACAAGTAGCTGTTTATTGTTCAAAATAAATAAAATAAAAAAGAAGTTATCTCTGCATAAATGTTGCAAAATGTATATGTCTCTTAACTTGTCATGTGAGAACAAGACTACAATCAATCATTTCAATGTGTGTTAGTGCGACAGTGCAAGTAAACAATTGTAGCAAGACTAACTTCGTTATTACAAGAAACTTGGACTAGAGCAATCATATTAATCACGACTTTGTCGGTTTTCAACGACTCGCTATTTATAAAATTTGTTTTTGTTTAATGTATCACTTTGATATCTTAAGAATCAAATGATCATCTTTAAATCGTTTGTTCTTTTATTGTATGTTCAAGTCCACGCTTCTAGAGGTTCGTTCAAAAACCTCTTGTTTGTATGATGACTGTGATTAGCGACTGCCCGCCGCCGGCTATTTCCACACTTGTGTAGCTTCCCCGAATTATCACTTCGAGTTTTTATCGTTCCTTTGTACGGACAGATATAACTATAGGAGATATAGTTATTACATATATTGATATAATATTTAATTGGAGAGTATCATGTAAGATCGCGTTTTGTTGCGTGAAATTGTATAAAACATTTTTGGAACTTAATCTGACATAATATATCATATTAGTCGTTTTTTTCCTTCAAACTTCTGCCTTTAATTGTAATTTAAATACAAATTTTAGACATTCATAAAAAAAACAGAACAGACGTAATTACGTTTGTTCTGTTTTTTTTTTTTATGAATGTCTAAAATTTGTAATTAAATTACCATTGTGTGATGTCTTCTGTTTGTTGTTCTATGAATGTTATATTTATCCATTTATCTGTATTATATGACCAGGATGTGTTTGTACACATCCTGGTCATATAATACAGATAAATGTTGTTGAGATTGTTCTCATAAGGTAAAATTTTTGCTCGATACACACTTTACTTGAAAAACTAAGTAGAATACATTTTGAAACAACAAAATTATTTGCATATTTTCATGATGATGTTATTATTTGCAGTACTTACATAAACTTAAAAAAATAAACGACATCCCCTACTTATTTCGCTGACGCTACAAACCCCTGTCTGCGTGACCTGATTGACGTCGCTGACTGCCACTTATTTACTGATCGAAAATTTTTGGTATGCAATCATCTCCACCTTTTTGATTTTGATTCGTTGTAACTTGTAATTAGTTACTTGACAAGTGGTGTCGCCGCTGTAATGCTCATCTTGGTAAATAAATCAAGCGCCCTCTAGCGGTGGGAAGTCGTGATCCGGTATAGATTTAGATTCTTTCGGTATTGGTTCGGGGTTCGGATTGAAATTGAAAAAAAATTATTCGGATATAGACACACACAACAACATACAATACTCGTACAAAATTACGAACATTATAAAAAAGACAAAAAAAAAAAACTCTTGGCATATCCACACCGAAAGGCATTTGCACTCGGCATTTGCTGGGCGAATGACATCCAGCGCTGGTATTCAGTTGGCACCCAGCAGTGACACACAAACGAGGGTAAGTAAAATACGATAAATGTTAAAAGTGTCGATTGGTATCACTTCGAATAGCGTTTTACTTTTAAACTAGCGTGTTAACGGTCTTATATTCAACGGACCGTACATGGCATGGTAAGTAATGGTAGACAATAAATCAGTGACTTAATGTACGGTTTGGGATACCATATATGATATGACGTGGATTCTCAAAGCTAATAAAATATTTTTCATGAAAACAGCAACAGTAAGCAAGATCAAGATTGGTCCAAGCTGCTATTTGTGATATGCGTCACTACATGGCAAATGCTTTTTTTAAGCAGTTCAATTATTTAATTTCACGTTTGATAATATTATATTCAAATTCAATAAAAAAATAAGCGAAACAACTCATCATCATAAATAACCTAACCCTAAAGACAACCTATTAATATAAATTACTATCCCAAATTACTCTCAAACATAATAATAATTTAAATATCTATCAACCAAGCGTAGACAGCCAAAGTCCCATCCCTAATTCAAATCTAGAATTAATTAGACGTAAAACCTAATCAATTCCTAATTGCTGACACAAAGTAGGTAGGCACAGAAGTTCTGTTTCATACAACGAGCGAAAACTATAAACTATTTAATATTATAGTGTACCATGTCAATTTTACATTAAAACTTGATTTTATCGCTTAGCGAGAATCATAAATCGTATGAATTGGGTAATAATTACTAAAGGCTCATTAAATAATTGCGTTTACAACTTTGACGATTTTATCGACGGAAACAGGTATCAATTTAATTGCATTGACGAAATCAACTGCTTTCTTAGTTCGTCTTTGCAAAAAGTGCAAATCATGAACATGTGTATTTAATCATTACTCAAACGAGATCGCTTTTTTTTCGGGAGAAAATCATAAACAAAACATGGCGTCGTCGACTAAAGTTCTATTGGTATCTTAATCGGCAAATTACAATAAGAAATTAAAAGTTTTGGAGGAACATATGGACACATATATTATAATTAAAAATATGTATAAAAGTTGTATTTGTACTTTGGTATACGATACAATTTGCTATATGCTGTTAAATAACAAAGTAGATATTTACGCTTTGTAGAGTTTAAACGTCTGGCATTTGATCTATTCTCATACCAGTGTTTTTCTTACTGAATAAATCTAGTGCTAGTCTAGACTGTTAACTTAAATATTAAATATTACATGCGATCTCGTTTGAGCAATGATTAAATACACATGTACGTGAATGTTTTAATAAAATTTTTGTTGTCCTAATAATTTGTGATATAGGTATGAATTCAGTTGGTTACATATAGTAACAGAGGTCACATGAAAATGAGAAGAGGCTCCATTTGAAAATGGATGTGAAAAGGCAAATTTTTGAGTCAATCGTGACTTCTAAATGACAAATAAATAAGATATTTGTAACAAATAGCAAAGTGATCTTTTGCTCGTCAAATAAAAAAGATAAGGCGAGACGGTTCTGGAATTTTTTCTGTGAGTGTCACAATAATTATGGTAATACTTCGTAATGTCTAAAGAATATATTCCTGATATGCCCAGCCTTGTAACCAGTTTCCGAAGTCTCCATAAATTTATTAATTATCAAATTAGTTGTCAAATTAACTTTTAGTGGTTGCATTTAGTAATTCTTGTTGTCTTTTGAAACGAATGCTTAAAGCATTAGTGGGAACCGTGATGGCCCAGTGGTCGTAACCACTGGGCCTGACTTGCGAAGTGTAGCTCGAAGGTTCGAACTCTATATATTTCTTTGTGCAATTTATATCTTCAGTACTGTTCTCTAAATGATAAACGAGAACGATTATGATTATACCAACATGTACTAACAACGAAAAATCTGAAGACGCGTGATCAACCTGCACTGGACCCACGTGATGGATTACTTATGTATGTATATAACTGATTATTTATGTATGTATGTAATGCTCTAAACATGTTCTATCATTAGACAGGCCCGTTGGTATAGTGGGCAGTGGTCCTGACTGCTATGCGCAAGGTCGTGGGTTCGATTCCCACCTAGGACAAATGTTTGTGTGATGAGCACGGTCATTTGTTCTTTGTCTGGGTGTAATTTATCTATAATATGTATGTATTTAGAAATATATATGTATGTTTATCAGTTGTCTAGTATCCATATCACAAGCTCTGCTTAGTTTGGGACTAGATGGCGTTGTGTGAAAAAAAAAAAAAAAAGAAAGTTATTTGCATATTTTCAAGATGATGTTATTATTTGCAGTACTTACATAAACTTAAAAAAATAAACGACATCCCCTACTTATTTCGCTGACGCTACAAACCCCTGTCTGCGTGACCTGATTGACGTCGCTGACTGCCACTTATTTACTGATCGAAAATTTTTGGTATGCAATCATCTCCACCTTTTTGATTTTGATTCGTTGTAACTTGTAATTAGTTACTTGACAAGTGGTGTCGCCGCTGTAATGCTCATCTTGGTAAATAAATCAAGCGCCCTCTAGCGGTGGGAAGTCGTGATCCGGTATAGATTTAGATTCTTTCGGTATTGGTTCGGGGTTCGGATTGAAATTGAAAAAAAATTATTCGGATATAGACACACACAACAACATACAATACTCGTACAAAATTACGAACATTATAAAAAAGACAAAAAAAAAAACTCTTGGCATATCCACACCGAAAGGCATTTGCACTCGGCATTTGCTGGGCGAATGACATCCAGCGCTGGTATTCAGTTGGCACCCAGCAGTGACACACAGACGAGGGTAAGTAAAATACGATAAATGTTAAAAGTGTCGATTGGTATCACTTCGAATAGCGTTTTACTTTTAAACTAGCGTGTTAACGGTCTTATATTCAACGGACCGTACATGGCATGGTAAGTAATGGTAGACAATAAATCAGTGACTTAATGTACGGTTTGGGATACCATATATGATATGACGTGGATTCTCAAAGCTAATAAAATATTTTTCATGAAAACAGCAACAGTAAGCAAGATCAAGATTGGTCCAAGCTGCTATTTGTGATATGCGTCACTACATGGCAAATGCTTTTTTTAAGCAGTTCAATAATTTAATTTCACGTTTGATAATATTATATTCAAATTCAATAAAAAAATAAGCGAAACAACTCATCATCATAAATAACCTAACCCTAAAGACAACCTATTAATATAAATTACTATCCCAAATTACTCTCAAACATAATAATAATTTAAATATCTATCAACCAAGCGTAGACAGCCAAAGTCCCATCCCTAATTCAAATCTCAAATTAATTAGACGTAAAACCTAATCAATTCCTAATTGCTGACACAAAGTAGGTAGGCACAGAAGTTCTGTTTCATACAACGAGCGAAAACGCACGCGCACAGCAACGCTTGAAGTGCAGGGTGAGTGCTTGCACTCGCGATTTTGGCGTTTGTTTGAGATGACATTAGAGACCAGATTTATTTTGTGAGATGTTGTACAGTCACGGACTATAAATGATGAGCCACTTGCCACCATTCGTATTTTAGCCGTGTAATGCAAATCGGGTTTAATCGATTATATTCGTACACAGAACAGAGTGACTACCTAAAGTCGACGAATTGCAGGTGTAGAAACCGTAACCTAGCGACAATTGTTTTAGCGTAGCCATAGTAACGTTGGTGTACGGAGAAATTATAGTTGGTACAAGGATCTTCTACCTACTAACTGGATTGCTTACGAATGATTCAAAGAATAAAGAAAGTCTTTCTTAGCTGTTAAACAATAGAGTATAAACTTGCACGCATAAAACTGAAGGAACTTTTCGTTCCGAGCGAGACAGTGCGAGTGTGGGCTGTGTCCCTTTCTTCTGTGTGTCAGATTAAAAATATTTATTTCAATGGTAATTTTTTCGACCTATCTGTTGATAACACCTAGTTTTAAACTTCTTTGGAATTCTATCTTTAAAATGAATTACCATTATTACTGTATGCATATTAATGAAAATTAAAGTTATTTTACCATGCAAACACAAGATGTTTAAACCAAAAAAAAAATGGAATTTGCAAGAATTAGTAGTGATATATTATACTATACCTGGCAATTACTACGTTGCCGACTGACGTTTACTTGACATCTGTATGTTTGTAAATTTGAATTATATTTAATTTTGTGAGTTTTCGTAATATTAAAGTGTAAGTTATTGTAACCATGGTAAGAACGTGTTTTGTGGTTAATTGCAAGAGTGAAGTACCCCGGGTCTGGAATTTCCCTTTTTAAGTAAGTTTTGTGACTTTGTTTACAAATTGCATTTAGGGTGACTATGTTTTCAATGTAAAAGTGGATGTTCTTCTCTTTATTCTTCTTATTTATTATATTTCTTTCTTCTCATTATATATTATTTTTTGTTATTTTAAGCTTTCCTAAAAATGATGATCTTCGAGACCGGTGGCTCAGTGTTCTACACAGAAAAGGGTCAGAAACGGTTCCAAAATTTGTAGCCTCCATTTCAAGCCCGAAGTAATATTGCATTTCGAAACAAGATCAAATGATGCAATTCCATCCATTTTCCCTAAAGTAAGTCATCAATCTTTACAAATGACATGAAGATCACCGTTTCGAAATAGAATATGAGCATAGCAAGATGAATTTTCATTTTGAATCTATCTTAACCATAAATACTACGATTTTGCTCTCATCAATCTATTATTATTTTAGATTCCTGTCAGCGAAACAAATAAATGTTTTAAGTACTATAATATTAAAACCCACTAAAGAAAAGAATATACAACCTGTACTGGGCACATTCAAAGATCTGGTAAGTGAAAGTTATGAAAGGAGTCAAATTAATGAGCATAAAAGTCGACATTTTAGTTGTTTTATTTACTTTTGCTTAGCAAATTGATGGCAAAAATATTTTATATCATTTTGGCCAAAAACTCAGCTACGCAAACATGCTTACAAGTGTAGTTTATTATATTAATAATTACTTATAACTTCATTACTTAACTTTTATCCACTGCAGTTAGTTAATGTCGACAAATAATAATAATTCATAATTTAAAGATTATTTCCATACTTTTAACTAATAATAGTGTAATACATGTTTTAGGGTTGTGTGTCAAGCCAATCTTGTAACAAACCTGCAGCTGCAACATATGAGGAACTAGAAAATATAGAACCAACCTAATAATAATAACCTTATAATTATCATTCGATTTGCCTCCTTTATGTTTAGAATTATGTATGTTAATAATATTGATTTCTAACCTTAAATAGCACATGCAGTGTTAGCCTGTAATTAATTTTTACACTTATAAATGTAATATGACTGTTTCATAAAAATGTATAGTGTAAACAATTGTAGGTTAACCTAAATAAATATATACAGAAATAAATTATATCTCTTCTGTTATTCTTTTTATTTCTAATCATCGTTTTTCATGAAGGGTTTTAGTAGTTTTAATTATATATAAACATTGCATCATTTTATTTTTAGTCTACTGGTTCTAACCGTACAAATGTCGAATAAACATAGATTACGAATTAATGCACGTTTGTTTGGACGTCTATACCACTGCCTATCAAGGCCAAGCCTTCGAAGAGTTGCCAGCTGGTGATTCTGTTATTAATTCTGTATCTGCAATAATTGTATTTGTATCACGGGTCTTAACCACTTTGAAAGTTTATAATTCAACGCAATAAAGTCTGCTTAACAAAACCAATTTTGCATTTAGCCCGCATAAGGAAGGGTTTATTATAGAAATTAGCGTGCTCAATATAAGTTCCTCAGATATATATTGAGAACTAGCTTTTCGCCCACGTAGAATTCTGTTATATCGCGCTACCGAGCAACTGTTCAAAAATCTGAGATAGAAAGAACCCTATATAGTTCCCAGGATTTTAAACTATCTCCATGCCAAATTTTTTCGAAAGCGGCTCTGTGATTTAACCGTGAAAGCGTAACAGACCGATACAGACCTTTGTATTTATAATTGAATTTATTTCTTTCTTTCTATTTAATATGTTAAGAAAAAAACTGGCCAAGTACGAGTCGGAATCGCGCATGAAGGGTATTTTTATAGGTAGGTAATGAATGGTACGTAACCATTACCTATAAAAAGCGCCAAAAAAATCACAACTGTTGTATGGGAGTTTCCCTTAAATATTTATTTTAATTAATTTTTAGTATTTTTTGTTATAGCGGTAACAGAAATACATCATTTGTAAGGTTAATAATAAGTGTCTAAAAAAACCTGCAAATATTGCATCAAATAAAATTGTCCTTACGTTTATCGCGAATTGATATCCACACTACTAGAAAGAGATAGCTAGGTCCTTCGAGGGTATACTCTTCGGAACGGATTTGAGCTTCGCGTCCGCATTCCAGTTTAGGTACAAGTTCCTTGAGTTGGTATAATTTAGACATCGGAAAAACTCGAAACCACGATTTTATCCGAACGCGAAGCGTCCAAGATGACGTTTACGATAATTATGATTATGTATTAAACAGATAACACCTAACTGCCGCCATCTTGCAAGAAGTTTTATTTGCTATTTCTGCTAAAGAGTTTACGTTTTAGCTATTATAAATGTCATAAAATGTGCTAAGCAAAAAAAACACTATATTATTTGAATAATTATTTTATTTTGTATAATAAGAATCAAAACTGTTGGACTGTCTTAATATCTTGTAAATGCTCCCTGGCTGTCTATTACAGCTTGCAGTCGTGATTGCATGGAGCTAACCAGACGAGTGCAAATATCAGTCCCTCGCATGTTCTCCCATACTTCTTGACAATGTTGAGCCAGATCTTCCTTTCTTCGTTCCTTACGGTAATCCCATCGCTGCACCATTAAACCCCACAGATTTTCTATGGGATTCAGGTCCGGGGATTTAGCTGGCCATGGAATCACCGTTATGTCTGGATGTGCTTTAAACCAGGTCCTGACAGTCCTTGCTCGATGTATGGCAGAATTATCGTGAACAAAATTAATATTTTCCATTTTGTGCTGTGGATACACAATCCTTACAGATGGAAGCATAAAATCTTCCAAAATCCTTATATAGTTCACGGCATTTCCACAAGGTGGTAGTTGAACAAGCTCGCCTACACCTTCGGAGCTCATCCAACCCCACATATTAACAGTTATCCTTCCTGATTCCCTATTTGGTATGACGTTATCTGCATCATACCGTGAACTGTTATATCGCCATAGGTGTAAGCGGCCATGATCGCTTGATTGGAATGACTTCTCATCACAAAAAATAGTTGATGACCAAACGAAATTCAAAAATCGGTGTGCAAAATTTACACGTGCGGTTTTATGAGCGTCTGTCATATCGACTTTGTAGGCAGGAATCCTATGATGCAAATTCATTGAGTGAAGATGCCTTCGGATGGTTCTGGGATTCACATCAAAACGTTCCGCGTAACGCTGCGTTGGTATAAATCTATCAACTTCATATTCGTGGAGCATTTCAGTTCTCTGAGCTTCGCTTAATGCAGAAGGGCGATGGTTGTTTCGGCGACGATCATTTATATGTCCTTCTTCGGCGTATCGTCTTACCCACAAAGAAACGGTGTTTCGCTAAAAAAATAACAACCAAGTTAATGGACTTAGATAATTACCTTTTTAAAAAAATTCAAAAACATATAGAATGAGTGAATAAGCTCACCGTCAAGTGCAGATCTCTCGAAATTGCACGAATGCCTGAGCATTCGTGCAATTTCTGGTCTGTACCCTGCTGATGCATTGTTATGATTCTATAGCGAATTTCTTCAGAAATTGCAGCTGGCATTTTCGCGTTAATAACTACGGCTACGATTCACCAAAATTCGAAGTTTTCGTCTCCAAATCTTTTCTGACATCGACATTTCAACTGTCACTCTGTCTTCGGATAGGATTTCAGAAATAAAGAGTATTTAATGAGGACTATTTCAAAGGAGGTCAGTATCAAATAGATGGGATACACGTAAGCACCGTTGTATGGATTTATCATTGACAACTTATAAAGTCATTTTTCAACCTCTATGGATAAGACTATTTCCGATTATTAGTAATTTGTCATTTTGTTTCTGAGCATTCGGTTTGAGTTCGTGTTTAATCGTGTAATCTCGTGAATGTATAAAACTGCAAAATTGGAAATCTTGAAAGTGGCTTATCAATTATAGTCCGTGACTGTACATGTCTATTTGTGCGTGCGCTTCTTCTCTCGATATATTATATGATTCCTGTATGGATCCGATCTTTTGTACTGACCTACCTTGTAACAACATTCTGCTATGCTACGATAATCTGAACTTATACGACAATAATTATACTAATTTACTGAAGGAAATGATTGACATATTCTAGAACTGATAGTGCTTGGTAATTAATTCTGTTTGCAACAGTTCGGGACGCTTCAGACAAATGGACGTGCATAATCTGTCACTGCGTTTAGTTGTCTTGTCAATTGTCATCATGTCAACGTTAAGTAGTTCGGTTAATTTGAATAAGTTATGTTTGAGAGCCTTTTAGTTTGATTTGAGGCATTTGACTTATATGAGTGACATGTAAGTAGTATTTATTCACTAGTTAAGTAGTAACCAGCCTTAGTGTGCTGAACTACGAGTGGCCCTATCAAAAATAGTAAATATTCATTATTAACTATGTATTTTGCCCTGTCCCTGCACACACACACACCCACACCGAACACATTGCCCTATTTTTTTTGTGTAGAATCTATACTTTTTTATTATACTCGTGCATCGTCCTCGAGATTAGTAACCTGAAAACGTTGAAATATATGTAGTAACACGCTAGTGACACCACTCTTACACTGTATGTTTAGAGTCCTGCGCTCTTTTTTTTTTTTTTTCTTTTGCTTGCAACCCCGGCGTCTCGGTCTTCCATTCACGTCACAGTGCGCCACCACTCGCACGTTTTATTTTAGGAAAAAACAAAAGTGATAAGTTTTATAGTGAAAATACGCAAGCAAAAATGCCAAAAAGGAAATCCGAAATAGAGTACATAAATGTGGAAGATCAAAAAACTGAAAAAGAAACAATAACAAACAAAAAAGCGGCACGCCGTCGGCGCCAACTGACCGCCAATTCTACAGGGACTATTTCGGAAAAGGATGATAAAAATCAAGGTACATATATAATATATTTATTATAATATAATAGTAAAGTGATCAAGTGCTATTATTATAACAAAAACAAGCCCTTATTAGTAAATTTACCAAAATAACCTCGTATGTTTGCTTTCGTGCAAAACATTTTCCATGAAATTGTGTGCAATTTGATCTGTCAAAACGAATTACTGCAAAAGATATTTATACAAGATCCTTGCTGCAAACACACGAACTTTTACGTAAAGTTGATAGACGCTAATAATTATATATTTTACATGGCATTATGATCAGTATTTCTGGAAAACAAATGAAAAACAAGCAACTGCCTACATAGCGATAGATTTACCCTAACTAAAGTTATTACCGATCAGTGCGGCTTCTGGGGCCGTATCGCCAGGTAAAACAAAATAAGTGTACTGTAATAACCAACACCTAATACCTATCAGAGCGGCTTTTGGGGCCGTATCGCCAGGTTACACAAAATAAGTATACTGAAATAACCAACACCTATCAGAGCGGCTTATGGGACCGTATCGCCAGGTAACACAACATAAGTATATTGAAGTAACCAACACCTGTCACCTATCAGAGCGGTTTTTAGGACCGTATCGCCAGGTTTCACAAAATAGGTATACGGAAATAACCAATACCTATCAGAGCGGCTTATGGGGCCGTATCGCCAGGTAACACAAAATAAGTATACTGAAGTAACCAACACCTGTCACCTGTCAGAGCGGTTTTTGGGGCCGTATCGCCAGGATACACAAAATAAGTTACATACTGAAATAACCAACACCTATCAAAGCGGTTTTTGGGGGCCGAAATAAGTATACTGAAATAACCAATACTTATCAGAGCGGCTTATGGGGCTGTATCGCCAGATAACATAAAATAAGTATACTGAAGTAATCAACACCTGTCACCTATCAGAGCGGTTTTTGGGGCCGTATCGCCAGGTTACACAAATAAGTTACATACTAAAATAACCAACACCTATCAGAGCGGCTTATGGGGCCGTATCGCCAGGTAATACAAAATAAGTATACTGAAGTAACCACACCTATCAGAGCGGCTTATGGGGCCGTATCGCAAGGTTACACAAAATAAGTTTACTAAAGTACCCAACACCTATTAGAGCGACTTTGGGTTGTCAGTTTGCCTCAGGGTAACTTATTCAAGACGGTTGTGAGACCAATATAGATTAGTTTTTGGGATGGTTTCATTGGCTCAATTTTCATAGTGCATCAGTAAAACCTTAGAATGGTGTTACTAACACCTGCCTCATTTGTCTACTGACATACAATCATGGTAACAAACACCCATCAGAGCAGCTCCTGGGGATGTATCGCCAGGTTGCTTACTATACCACACTAATTGACAGACAATAACTACAGTTTATTTCTTGGGACTGCATTGGCATATCATATGGGTAGTTGCTGAAACTACACCATAACTGATGTAATAAAAATTCCTTACTAGGATAATCTGGTTTCAGTTGGGGTGTCATTGGACAGCCCACGGACGATACAACTTATAGAGGTTTTACCGTCAAATAAGTGCGTCAAACCTATTGAAGAGGTCACACAGCCATCCACCTCAGAAAACTTACCGCAGCAGACGTTGGTTAAGGAAAAATTCTTGGAAGTAAACCATAATGAAGAACTAGCTAACCCGAAATACCCGGCTCTTGAGCACGAATCCAGACGTGCTGGATATTCTGGGAACTGATCCCTCTTCGGTTGTTAACTATGGGATTGACATACACAAAGTTTTAGCAACAAGACTGCAACACATAGACACTCTGGGACATAGCAAGGAAACCAGCGAAGAGCTTACAGAATGGTACCTCATCCCAGCTAACAGTATCTTGATTGGAGCACCCTGCTAAATGTGGAAATAAAAGCAGCTGTAACAGAAACCGTATTAAAGCGAGACAAGGGCATCAAAGAGCGCCAAAGCCAGCTCACAATGGCAATTTCTGGGCTAGCGAGTCCTCACCCAAGAACATGAGAACAAAAACAAAAATAAAGAGGGCCTCAAACAACTCATGGATGTGTACTGGATCTTGTGTGACACACAACAGGCAGAGTCAGTCACTAAGCGAAACTTCACCATATTCTCCATAAACAAACATCTGAATGAAACAAAAATTTACAAATAGTGAAAACCTAGCAAAAACAGAACTCAAAACTTTTTCCTCAACTTAATAACAAGTTAAGAACAATTTAAGGTGGAGAAAAAGGGTCCCAGTGCGCAGGAGTACAACGAGGTTGTGAAACATTTCCCCTGCCGGTGCCGGGTCCCTCAGCGTGAGACAGTCGCATCAAGTCGCCGCGAAAGCATCGTGACGTCCGTCGAACTGCAACCATCGCCGATAAATACGGTAAAATACAATGGTCGGTAATCACTGAAGACCAAACTATGTTGTCATAAGTTAACGTGTATAAACTAGCAGTGTTTTTCTTTTTATGCTCAATGGCTTCTAAACACCGAAGACTAAACTATGTTGTCATGGGTTTAATGTGTATAAACTGGCAATTATTTCCTTTTTTATGCTCCACGATCTCTAATCAATGAAGATCAAACTATATTGTCATAGGTTTAATCGATATAAACTAAAATTAAGAAAAAAAATTAATAGAAACCTAATTAGATTACCTAACGAAAAACTGTCAAACATAAAGTCTGAACTAATAAGATGTATTGCATAAGGTGTAAAATTTGCGAAATTCTTTGGACTACTTGCATGGATGAATATGAGATACTTTACACTTAAGAAAGAGTAAATACATGAATAGACCTAACTCTATGCAAGATTCTTTTAAATGATGAGACGCAAACTGCTAAGAAATATAGACTGACGCCTCAACTATGGGGGGAGTAGCCACATATGGGGGTGAACGAGCCAGCGGAAGATGGTCGTGAGATGAGAGAAAAATCCATATAAATCAGCTCGAGCTGCTGGTAGCTTATTTTGGCCTTAAAGTATTTGCCTAAAACCTCAGAAACTGTGAATTCTTCTTCACATAGATAACTCCATAGCCATTACTTACATAAACCGCAAGGGGAGCATCCAATACCTACATCTATGTTTTTTAATATTTCATATATAACAAAATTGCGGATGCAGACTGTCGTCGAGTACACCCAGATATAGATTGGATACTGGCTGGATTGGATTCGGCCGGCGGACCTCTTCACAAGTAGAGTAAATACAATCCAAACACTTTGGCAGTTAATGCATTCATAATCAAATGGACAACAATTATTTTTTAGGCCCTTGGTCCTTTCATAATAATGTTAAAAACCTTGAGAAAAATTATTACTAAGAAGGCAAGGCAATCATGGTGGTTCCTAAATAGCCCATACAACCGTGGTTGCTCATATTCCAACTTTAACCTAACAACATTATTATTTTACAAGACAACCTCAAACTGGTTGCCGGATCATTGTGCGCTGCGGCGACGCAGGGTATCGATCATCCACAGCGGACACAATGATAGGCTCGTTGTCGAAAAATCCTTACCAGCAATATGACGTACCTAGCACTTGAAAAATTAAATTTTGTGCTCAGAACAATACAATTTTGAGTTATATGAAGCGTCAATCCCAAATATTTTATATTTTCTCACAGGTTTACTCAATCAGAGAAACCAGTACGGCACCTTGAATTCATATAGGTTCTCATTACAAGGTTTTTTTCAGGGGAGCTTATCGGCTCAACCACGGCCTAAATATAATACCACGTGGTATACTTCGCTTGTACTAGAAATTCCAAAGGAAATTTTGCCGTTAAAAATTAACTTAAAGAAAATGATGATAACGTCGGCATAACGTATACAAAAATTATTATAAAATAAATAGTTTTTAAATAAATAAATAAAAAACATACCCGACCAGTGACGATTTTAAAACTTCCAGGGCGGGCTCAAAACAACCAACCTTGAGCCATCCATTCTTTGAGACGCAAATTGAAATGTGCCCAAAACCTTACTTTTTAATATTAGTACAAAAGCAAGCCAGGTCTTTTTGTGGGAAACACATAAAGCCGTTCAATGGTTTTAAGAAACCGCATAAACGGTAAAAATACAATCCTTACGTCCGTCGGTGGATTATAGCCGTCCTTAAAGATAGCGGGATTGACACTTCTGAGTGCACACGACACAAGGCACGCTGCTACGTCTAAACCTAACCAATGCGACTCCTCATCGATCTTATCCGCGACAGGGCAAGCTAGAGCGGAAGCTCTAACGTTTTTGGAAAATTCTATAACAGAGCAATGATTAACTCTAACGAAACGTAACTGCCACGACAGTGCTAACTGATTTATAATTAGTTCATTACCCTTAGATATAAAACTAGATTTTTAAGGAGAACAAAATTGAATTATAACTAAAACAAAAAAAAAAAAAAATGTGATACTAATTAAGTAGTTTTAGAAATAAACCAATTGATTAATACACAGGTATTTTTGGTAGTTGACATTTCCTCAGCTATCTCTCAAGGTCTACATATATTTCAACGTTTTCAGGTTACTAATCTCGAGGACGATGCACGAGTATAATTAATGATTAAACGAACTTACCTGTACGTGAAGTTCTATCATAATTATACAAAGTGCATCGTCCGAAGAGATTAGTAACACCCACCCAACCCAAAGTGTCTCCCAGTTGGCTGCAGAAATGTCAAAGCTGAACATGGTGGCTTCAAACTCTAAACTTAATGAAAGACCGAGACGCCGGGGTTGCAAGCAAAAGAAAAAAAAAAAAAAAGAGCGCAGGACTCTAAACATACAGTGTAAGAGTGGTGTCACTAGCGTGTTACTACATATATTTCAACGTTTTCAGGTTACTAATCTCTTCGGACGATGCACTTTGTATAATTATGATAGAACTTCACGTACAGGTAAGTTCGTTTAATCATTAATTAGGTTTCATAAAAACAACATACACATAGAGAGTATTATTTGATCACGAAGCAACAGCAGAACACTGACTCCTAAGTCACAGGTTTACCCTAGTTTAGGAGGCAGGGTTTCCAATGTTAAAGACACATTTTTAAATTCAAAACTGTATTGTAACCTAATTAATACGTAGCCATGTAACAAAGGTTTTTTTAGTGTTCAATAAAGTTATTATTATTATATTTTGAACGAAATATGGTTGATGATTGCCAATGGCAGCGCCTTAACTGAGAGAGGATACTGTAAGTAGACCTTTTATTTATTTATTTATTATATACTTTATTGTACACCTTACAATACATTTAAGGATAAAAATAATAAAACCAGTGTACAATGGGCGGCCTTATCGCACAGGGCAATCTCTTACAGACAACCTTTGGATGGACAGAAATTAAAAGAGATAGATTTAGGGTTGTCAGTGTACAACATCATACATAATACTAATTAAACATAATAATAGAATAATAATAATACATACCATAAAAAATAAATATATACTAATACATCAAATTCATAATAGAGAAACGAGGGGAAAAAAATTATAGTACCTTTTCATATTGAAATATGAAAAATATGTTTATGTATCTAATTCTTTCTTTACTTTCTGATGGTAACAAAGAAAACGTTACTTCGTGGTCTTTTAAAAAAAAAATCAAGATTCTGGTTTATTTCTAGAAAATATTTTTGTAGGTATTAGTATTTTACTTATACCTACATTTGACTTTACCCTGTATTGCGCGAGCGACTGCCTATCTATCCACAACAATCAAGAAACTTTTCAAATTTTCTGACGTTCCGTAACGTATATAAAAATTACATTTGGTATCAACGATTTGATGTGCTTAACGAAGCACGGAGGAATCGCTATTAAGATGGTCGACGGAGCGACCTCGGCAAGCGTTGCTTAACCTGATTGAATCTTAAGGCTGTTATTATTCAGCCATGCGCTATCCTTAATCCATACTATATAGCTCAACGAAATTCTAAGCTTTAGGAAAACGTAAACTCGCAGACGACTCCCGGAAACGGCGTGATTAATTAATTTCTCGTGACGTCACATATGTGACGTAAGCAATTGAGTTTCAATATGTTTTACGTGCTCGCGATGTTCTGGTCTAATGGTGTTAAGAGTTTCATGTTTGTAGGAATTACTTGAGTATGCGTGAACGATGGATGGAGCTTGTTGTTTTGTTAATGAATGCGTTTACTTCGACTGATTTGCTGAGTTTATTTTTGCGAGCATTTTAAAATGAGACAATTTTTTGATCGATTTGTCTTTAAAGATATGCATAATTGCATATATAATATATTATATAGCAATAAGCTGAAATGTTCTGTTGATATGTCAAAAAATGTACTAGCCCCCTCTTACCTCATTTAAACGCCATAAATTGTATAGTAATTATATTTCCTATTATATCCTAACTACTACGGTTCAGAATAAAAATATCTCATCTCTTTCTATCTTTATATCACAAGAGTTGTTTATTAAACCCTTATCGATTTAGAAACAAGAGTCAAGATCGCAAACCACACGTAGTTTTTAACCAATAATTGTCTAGTCATCACATCGAGCATTTTATTGATTTTTGCTGAGAATTATATTTCATTTAACTCGCGGGCGTATTTCAACTTCCTTACACTTCCTTGTCAGTAGGTACCGCACCTGTATTTATAAGGATTAAGTTTAAAAGCCATTACTTTGATGCAGTTTCGAAGGTAATGACTAGTTGAACGGCGGGTTGACTTGTTGAATTGAATTAACTATCTGGGACACTATTTATCTTTAGTTTTGCTAAGGGGACGTCTGTGTTTCGTCGAAGTAATTAATCGAATAACTTCAGACGTTGAGGCGTAAGTACGCCTACTGGGTAGTCTGAAACTCCAGCAAAAGTGCCGATAGATTGTCGGACGAGACAAGATACAGAAAATCGATATCTATATAATGTTGATAATTCTGTTAGTAAAAGCTGTCAGTTCTGAAGCAATCCTACACTACAACTTTTCGTTCCATTGAGCCCGCTCTTGCTCTCGATCACGCTTGATGGTAAGCACTTGATGAGGTCCACGATGAAACGATCTGGCTTAGAAGGTATCTATTGAACCTGTAAGAATCTCGATACGTTAACAAGGTTCCCCATCCACAGACTGACCTCGGCAAGGATTGTAATCACAATCTGAGCTAAAAGAAACTAACTTACCTACCTGCAATTGTTGCCAAAAACTATCTTAACATTTCCACTGACGCCATCTTTCTTTTCCCCAGGTACGTCCAATAAGCTTGCTGAGTGGATCTTGTCTCTTGGATCCGGATAAGTGCTGCGTGTTAACCTTTCCTATTTGCTTACTGGACCCTTAATTAGGTACTGCGTGAGTTTACAAGGTAGGCATCTGGTTGGGTTCAGTACTGGTGTAAAATTGACATCAACAAAGAATACATATGCTAATCAGCTTGAAATCAACACAAGATTGCTAGTAGGTGATGCAATTGCGGCGGTAAGACCCCTCTTTGAGGAGTGGCTAGATCGGCGTCACGGCGTCCTGACCTACCGCATGACGCAGGTCCTCACCGGACACGGAAGTTTCGGGAGGTACCTGTGTCTGATGGGTAAGGAAGAGACGCCTGGGTGTCACCACTGCGAGGGTCGCCCTGAGGACACAGTCGAGCACACGGTGCAGGACTGCCCAGCTTGGGCAGAGCACCGACGTGTCCTCACGGCGACAATAGGCGGAGACCTCTCGCGCCCGGCCTTGGTCGAGGCCATGCTGCGGGGCGAGAGGGAGTGGGAAGCGGTCGCCTCCTTCTGCGAAGCAGTCATGCTTGCGAAGGAGGAGGCGGGCCGCGTGAGGGAGAGGATGGCGTCCTCCCTCCAGCCCAGCCGCAGTGGTAGACGCCCACGGCGTCGGACGTCGGCCGACGATCTCCGGCCACCGTAGGCGCGGGCATGCGGACAGCGAGTAAAGGGCAACTCGCTGTCCGACCATGGACCATGCCCGGGTCGACGGCGCGTCGTGTTCCACGCGCGCCTCAAAGAGCGTCAGCAACATGACGAGGCCCCCTCTGCAGAGGGCCGAAGCCCGCCGGGGTCGTGGGACTCATCCCGTTACCGTGGCCCCGGTATGTAAAGGGTTATTGAAGGAACACCGTGGATTTTAGTCAGTAAAAGTCTGACAGTCCCTCCCACCCTGCCCGGAGTGGGAGGACTTATTTGATAATTTTACCACGCTAAAAAAAAAAAAAAAGTAGGTGATGTGAAAACGTGAATACTATCCAAATAAAAAAAAAACGTAAAATCAATTTCATCTACTTAGGATGTTACTGTATTTCGTTATTGCCACATCCGTATCAAATAATAAACCACCTTCATAATATAGCAATTATTATTCTACGATTTTAATTAAAACAAACAATAAAATTCCAAGATTAACATAAGTATATACTTTTCAATTAACACACCCAAGACCGTAAGAAACTCGGCTACGTCGCACTGCAAACTGAGACATAATCTTATTATATTAAACCCAGAACTTATGGGCTTAAAACTACGAGCTTATGACAGTTTAGTTTTATTGTAATTACTGTTCAGATTTATGAAGGAAATTAATTACAGGGAATTAAGAAGATAGTGAGAGAAGAAATCTTGAAGGGAAGCTTAGATTTAAGCTATGAGTAAATACGAGTCGAGACTGTATTTATTAATTAGACTAGTGCTACCGTTGACCACAGAGTTCGTCTCGGAACACATCACTATTTAAGAATTGCGGAAAACTGACAACCACGTAATGTCAGTTTTGTTTGAAATTAAAAAAAAACAGACTTAAGTACCTTTTCAGATAGATCTTATGTCATCTCAAAATGGACATATTTCAAATTCAATACAAAATATAAATTTTCTTCGACCTAAGTTTGATGTTTTGAAAACACACAAACCCTCCTTCGTGGAGCTGGAGGTTACCTGGACATAAATTATAATGTAATTGGTCGATGTTTACTAATAACTTTTTACTGGTTCATTGGCAATATTACAAGAGGTTATATTTCAATTAATGGAATGGAATCAACTTCCAATCTATTCCCTATAAAATATACATATTTCTGTATAAAATGATCTGTTACAGCTTTCTCGCGAAAGATATCTTCGTTCGAACCATTTTACACACTTATTATTCTAACCTACATCGGTACATCCTTACCTAAAGAATTATCTACAGATGCTGCAGACTTGTCTCAATTTATGCACGTGAATTCAATTGTAATGCAAGTCTTGGCAAATGTCAAATGGACCCAGTAGTCTCACAAAGCTCTTTGTTTCCAACTTACGAGTAAACAGACTGGTTGGCTTTTTTATAGCATACCAATAAAAATGATTTAATTAAAAACTAAAATTATTCAATGCTCACTCAAATATTAACGTATCGAGATTTCTACTCCATCGGAAAGCATGTGAAGTGGTTGATCCCGGCTGTCATTTGTACATCTTAGACAGTCATTAAGGGCAGTCAGAAGCCAGAAAATCTGACACCAATCTTGATATCGCATAACACGGCTCTAAATACCCAGTAGTTGGGTTATGGAATTCAAATAAGCAATCGATCGATGTAACATACTACACTGTGCAGCATCGGGTTAGACTGGAAGCCGACCCTATCACTGATAAAAGGGTAGGCGCATAATGAGTTGGGGTCGTATATAAATCTACTGGGTTCGTGCATTGTTCGTAGTTTACTATCTGTAGTAAAGGAAGTTCGTTATCAGTTCAGTATTCTCTAGTCCTCACTGGCTCGAAACTACATTGGTATAATTTATATAAAAGTGTTAGCAATAAATGTATTACATACATGTTAAATTTCACCAGTATATCTACTACTCCCGGAGATAGCATAAAAAACCATTCTACATGTTACAATATACTATTAGCTTACAAGTTAAGATATTGTTTCCTTTACGCACATTCATACAGATATTAACCGAAAATTATACTAAAAAACTAACTAAACTAACTAACTTAACTTATTAACTCCCTCGGGGTATACTAAAATATGTAGTAACTGGAACAGGTTACAATACCTAAAAGTAGTAACAAGTACTAAGAGCCGGAACATCGAAGCACCCGGGAGTATAAAGTAACTGCTACCGAAGCAATTGGGTATTATAACTTAATGACCACCGAAGCACGCCGGAGTATTCCCTAGGGTCTGATGTAAATAGTGTTTAATTGTTACTAAGCGTATTGTGTAGTTAGTTTGTGTAGTGACTTCCAATTAAAATACTAAATGAGGACTGTTGGAGTAATTAGAGTAAATACAAAGTTTTATTATTATTTATTATTATATACTTTATTGTATACCTTACAATACACTCAAGGATACCAATAATAACACTAGAGTACAAAGGGCGGTCTTATCGCACATATCTTTTTTGGGGACTTTGATCAAATGACTGCGCCCTCTCTGGGTAAAACGAAAGGGAGTGTCAGACTTCTAGTGAGGAGAAAATCCATCCTGTTCCTTCCTTCCTTCTATGCCTTGCATCCATGGTCCCGGTATCTCATACGAACATTCACGCAACCCCGGCAGGCATACACACCTTCGATTAGATTTGCTTGATGTATACATATTTGAGGTTTTTAAACAAATGGTGCGAAAAACAAATTGTTCGTTCCCCTCGAAGTTATTCAACAGCTGGGCATACACCTCCATACCCACACATCCAATCTAGCCCCCAGCTAAACCCTCACTATAATTCCTACATAACACTAAAATACATTCATCTCGTACGTCACCAGCACGTTTGTCATATAAACTACTGCTAGATACTCCTACTGAAAAGCGGGAACGTTATGCCAACATAAAGTTTTAAGTTAAATTGACTTTCTCGAGCGATGTGGACAAAATGATTCGCTCTCCTTTGACACAGTTTAGAGCTTTCGTGGGCAATATGTATATTCATAGGCAATGGCGGAGGCGGTAGCGAGCGCGGCGACGGGAATAATTCGGAAGCTACGCGGCATCGTGAATGGTTCCTCATTGTAGAAAATAAACGTGATTCATACAACGAAGCAAATACGCTCGCCACCACCTCATCTGATGGTAAACGATGATGAGGTCAAAGATGAAACACGCTTACCTACAAGTAAAAAGTTTATTTGAAATAGCTTTTAGTTTGGGAAACAGAAACACGTCCATTAATGCGCGCGGCAAAAGTCAGATTCAAATCTTCGTCTCACTAAGCACCCACCATAAAGTCACGATGGAGATTGGACATAAACGACAGTTTTTTCATTATGTTTGATACTACCTATGCGTTTACCTTAGCACCCGCGCACTCTCGTCACCCAAGTCACAACATAAGATGCATTTAAACAAGGAATTTGATCATCACTGTCGGTGTGGTAAAATCCTCTGGGTTGAATATATGTAGTTGCAAGTTGATGAAGAATGATTTAGTTTGCAAATATGCTTGCTGTCTGTAGGGATGCATTGGATAGGACTACACGAATAACTTTAGGTCAAAAGGAAAATTTAGCAGCCAACTTTGATGATTTTAAATTTTTTTAACAAGTTATGAGTATAGCATTACTCGTTACGCCATAGATTTTCAAATTGTAAATTTCGGCTGTAATTATTCACAAATATTGAGAATATCAAAAGTTGGCCAATTACATCATTACATAATTTTCCATGGTTAAATATTGTTTGTAGCGAACCCATGTATGTTCGTAATCTCCAAACTATTAGCATATACGCAAGACGCAAAGATATCTAGGTCTAAAATGATAGTTAAGAATTTTATGGACCCAAAAACTAAGAATAAAACTTGCGAACTTTCTAGACTAAGGTTTAATGCATTTCAAGGCTCATTAAAATGGGTTAATTTCAAATAAAAAACAAGAAAGGTGGAGCCCAACGGTTCTTGAGTGATTACAGCGAGCGAGAGTTTGGATTACCAAACTTGATTTTAATCAGTCTGTAAAACAAGATCCAAGCTTTATCAACGCTCTATATTACAGCTAAGTGTGCAACTGTGCGATTCTCTTACTTTCAAGGTTCATTAAAATGGGTTAATTTCAAAGAAAAAACACGAAAGGTGGAGCCGAACGGCTCTTGAGTGGTTACAGCGAGCGAGAGTTTGGATTACCAAACTTGATTTTAATCAGTCTGTAAAACAAGATCCAAGCTTTATCAACGCTCTATATTACAACTAAGTGTACAACTGTGCGATTCTCTTACCACCAAAACATATTAATGAACACAAAAAGGCTGCTATATTAATTCACCCTCCTCGAAACAGCTTTAATACCCTCAATCCAGCTGTAACAAGCTCTTCCTATCACCTAGATAGTTACAAGGTGGATACCTTATTTATGGATGTCCACCGCTCTGGGTTAGGCGAATGAGTCTGTCAGAATTTAACCAACCAAAACCACCACGTATGCCATTTTCTTGTATTCTTGCACCGTAGACTGTGGGAGCACTTAAATGCTCCTAAACACAGTCACCAACTGGTGTCAGCTCGTCTCTGACAGTTCCGTCTAGACTCTAGACGGATGGGAAGAGTGAGATATTTGGCTCACTCCGTGACATCTAAAAGGGGCTCGCATCAACGGAGTTTCGTCTGCTTTAACCTGATAAATGTCCGTGTCCACCATGGCAAGCTTGCTAACGCTGCATCTATAGATACGAGGTTCAAACGCCAGAAGAATATATCAATTTATTCTCGCTGATATCTCCGTCTCGCACAGATACTTGTGTCATGGAGGTACTCATGCTCATTCGTATTAGGTGCTGGCTGTGAGGGCTTATATTGCACTTACGAGCAAACAAAACTTTCCAAAAACACACAAAACCTTGCTTCTCTACTTTTTATTTAAGTCGCCTCTAATCTTTGAGCTTATCCTGTTTTTGTAGTATATAATTAAGTGCAATAAAAAAAAAACACTTAAAGGATACGAGCATTGAGATTTGTGACACAGGTCCTGAACCCTGTATAGACTATAAATCTCGCTAAGGTCTTGTTGTGACTTATATTGTATATTCCAATAATGTAATTATTGATAGAAATAAATAAAGATTATTAGTATTGAAAAGTCGATAACGAATGGAATCTCCAAACTTATGTTTGTTTAAGGGTTATCCCTTTGTGGTGACTTTAGGACTACTGGTGAAGCTTTCATGATGAATGAAATGAGTGAAATGTCCCAATACGTCTCTATGCCTAATTTAATTCTGTGCGGTTCAGTGGTTTTATCTGCGCATGAAATTTATTGCAAAACGCCATATTACATGAGCGATTACGCTTGATTTCAATACAGACGTATACACATAAATGGACAAATATCTTCTTGAACCGTGTTTCTCATACGCCTGAAGCAATATGGTCTTATTACAACCACAAGAATAATGCAGGTTACACCTTAAACGAGACTGAATGAAAAATATGTATTGAGTATTTATTAATGTAAAGAATGTATATAGAAGAGTTTTTTTTTTTTTAGAAAAACTTACTTTACTTTTCCATATCAAAGCATGGATTATAAATTATCGTCAACGTATAGTAAACAAAGTTATTATCGAAAAACAAAAAACCTTAGCTCAAAAAGCCAATAGAGAAGAAAATAGAGTTTTAACTTGTTTTTGCGATTAATCTTGTTGAGATTAATCAGATGGGATCTGTAGTCGGAAGGATCCATAACAAGATATCAAAGATTGTTCTGCCTTACTGAATTTAGAATAGAAGTCACTTAATCAACACGTGGAGAGAATTGTAATTAACTCGTTTAAGATGTATGGTTTTGTCCTGAGAGCAACTACCGAATTCAAACGGCCCTCCACCTATCTTTACTTATACAAGACGCTTGTACGCTCGCAGCTCGAGTATGCCGTCTCTATTTGGAACCCGTTTTATAAGAAATATATAGATATGATAGAGAAAGTCCAGCGTAAATTTCTTCGCTCCATGTACTATAGGTGCTACAAAAGGTGTTTGTCATATTCACAATTACTAAATAAATATAATATGTTAACATTAGAATCTAGACGTAAATTTTTAGAAGCCAACGTACTGCATGGTATAGTTCATAATTACTTCGATTCCATTGACCTCACAAGTAAGTTATGTTATGTGGTCCCCCGCACTAGGGCATGCAATATCGCAAGGTTCTCAATTCCGGAACTGAGTTCCAATACTGGAAATCTAATTCCGGAATTCCGGAACCAGTTCCGGAATTCTGGAAACTTTTAAAGTTTGTTTCAAATCAAGCAAGATTTATAATTATATCAGTCTTTTAACCTTTTGACCACCACGTCAAAAAAGTAAAAGCGTGCCCTCGGCGCCAAGTTTCGAATTCATCCTTTAAACCTACAAAATAGTAGTGAGGTCGAAATTATATCGATAAAGCTCATGAAAAACTGACAATATTTTTTTAACATAGGCTGTAATTTGAATAAAGATTTTTTTTATTATATTTGATAGGCTTGCGTTTGACCACAATCTCACCTGATGTTAAGCGATGATGTGGTCGAAGATGAAGCACGCTTGCCTAGAAGTAACCTATTCACTCTTGACTTAGACTCCCAGGTTATAATTATCAGGAAACACAGATTCCGGCAGGGAATTCCACTCCTTAGCCGTACGCACAATGAAAGTATTCCCAAAACGTTTCGTGCGTACGGGTGGGATGTTCACCATGTAACGATGGCGCATCGCCGTTTGTCTTGTAGTCCGATGATGGAACGGGCTTGGTGGAATAAGACTGTGCAATTCCATCGCACACTCCCCGAAATGTAACCGAGAGAAGACTGACAGGCTTGCAACACGTCGCCGATGTTCTAGGCTCTGGAGTCTTGTCTCGACCAGTTTCTCGTTGCCGATGAGCCTTTTGGCCCGTTTCTCTATAGACTCAAGTGCATCAAGCTGGTATTTGGCAGATCCGTCCCAGAGATGAGAGCAGTACTCCATACACGACCGAACTTGCGCTTGATAGAGGTTGAGCAGCTGTTCTGGTGTGAAGTACCGTCTCACCTTTGCTAGGATTCCCAACTTTTTCGCAGCCAATTGAGCCTTAGCCTCGATAAACGGACCAAAATTAAGGGTGGATATCAACATAACCCCAACAAGCTCGATGCGATCAGTCTGTTATCGGCACGGTTACACCACGGAAAGAAGGAGCCCGTTGAAATTGGCTCCTTTTTGCGGAGAAAAGACATGGGTCTTGGCAGCATTAAACTTGACCAAGTTGGCGTCGCCCTACTCAGAGACAGGCTTCAAAGTCAAGTTCAAGCGCCCCACCATTGCCTCTCGGAGAGACTGGACTTGTGACCCACTAGCACGCGCGCTGGATATATATATCTCAGCAACAGTGCTGTCGTCTGCATACCCAAAGGTACCGGACATTAGCAGATCGTTAATATGCAGCAAGAATAAAGTTGCTGAGAGAACTGACCCCTGAGGGACCCCGGCATTAATAGTCAATAGGCCAGACGAGCAAGCATCAATAACCACTCGAATAGACCGATCTCACAGGAAGTCTTTTATCCAAACGCAAAGTTCAGTGGGTATACCGAAAGAAGGAAGTTTAGCAATAAGGCTATCGTGCCACACCCTATCGAAAGCCATACCATCCTTGTGTTGAGTTTTATTTCAACCCGCTTTGTCCTTTATGACATAAATGTAATAATCTGTGTCACATTTACGGCCTTTATTACTATTTAAATCCATAAATAGAATCAACAATCGATAAAACCAAGTCAATACCATCACAGCACTATTGTCCATCATGACGTAATTTTTTGTCATTCTATGACGACAGTGGCGCAGCTGGCACGGATTTCTTGACATTGCTCGCTTCTGCTCTAGAGGTGCTACACCGATACTTATTAATAATATCGAAATATTTATTGTTTTGTACTTTCAACAGTGTCAAGTAATAAAATGTAAGTTTCTTTGAAAGAAAAATCAATTTAATGTTTTTTCAACACATTTGCTCGTAAAGTGCACAGTCTTATTCCACCAAGCCCGTTCCATCATCAGACTACAAGACAAACGGCGATGCGCCATCGTTACATGGTGGATATCCCACCCATACGCAAGAAATGTTTTGGGAATACTTTCATAGTACGTACGGCTAAGGAGTGGAATTCCCTGCCGGAGTCTATGTTTCCTGATAGTTACAACCTGGGAGTCTTTAAGTCAAGAGTGAATAGGTTACTTCTAGGCAAGCGTGCTTCATCTTCGACCACATCATCGCTTAACATCAGGTTAGATTATGGTCAAACGAAAATCAACTATAAAAGTGGCTCTTTATGAACCGCTATTAGGTCCATAATGCAGTGTATTAGAAACACGTGCTTTTTACTTTACGTTATTGCACTAGTGCTATAACGCCACAGATAACTTTACATTTCTTTCAGGCCAGAGGATTATGACAGTGCCATAAAAACATAAACGATGACCTTCGTAGAATCGCCGCCTGGTCTGAAAATTACACCTAGCCTTACGCTAAACCCTACCAAAACGAAGTTCATGGTGTTTGGCACAAAACAGCAGTTAGCTAAACTACCCGTAACGTTTAACCTGGAACTTGTGGACGAATCTATTGATAGAGTTTTTGAAGCGCGGAATCTTGGCCTCATTGTGGACAAAGACCTTCGTTTCGAAAAGCATGTAGCCGATTCAGTAAGAAACTGTTTTTATCGCCTTAAGGTTTTGTACAAAATGAGGTCCTACTTATCCGAAACCCTATGTGAACAGCTAGTAGAAAACTTGGTTTTGTCTAGGCTGAACTACGCGGATAGTGTATACGGCTCGCGCCTATTGGCTCGCACGGATCGATTAATACAAAGGGTTCAAAACGCTTGTGCCCGGTTCTGTTATAATATTCCTCGTAGATGTCACGTAACACCATTTTTAAACAAACGTCTCACATTAAAAATGAAATCTAGACGCAAACTTCACTTGGCATGCCTTCTATTTGGGGTAATCAAATACCAGAAACCCAAGTATCTATTCAAAAAATTGAGCTGGATAGCGAGTAAACGAGAATGCGGTAGAAGACAATGCTCGCAGCAACTCTCGACACATTCACATGCTACAGCAGGTTTCAGAGGTAGCTTTCGTTATGCGGCTTCTAAAATATGGAATAACATACCGCCTCCCATTCGAGCGATTAACACCATCGACACTTTTAGAAGACGCCTACGACAGTACCTCACAGACGCACAACGAAAGTTAGACATGGCAGGCCAGAATGTTTCGCTCGTATAGATACATATCTTGTTCCGTCTCTGTTCCATCTTATTATCTTTCTATACTAACACCCGTTATTTTGTACCCTTTCTCTACTAGCTAATAAGTACTATTACTTCTACTATATTTTTATCTGCTACCCGTATTTGTTTAATTTTATCCTTTGTATTTCACTCACATACATACCCGCTTACACTCAAGCTTACACACACACAGACGCACACACACACACACACACACACACACACACACACACACACACACACTCTTACGTTACTTTAAAGCTGATTTACATCTGTAGCACGTCCTCACTACATAAGGTCCAGTTGAAAACCAGCGTCAGGCAATTTGCATTTGTCTGGCATTTTGCTGAACTGGGCCTATTTGGCACAGCCGTGAGGCACACGCAACGCTGTTTTATTTAATTAAGTTGTTGTTTTAGTTTTATTGAATTACTTTTGTTTTAGTTTTTTTTTTTTTGTATTTATTGCGTGCCTTTACATCTGGGTCAAATAAATTTTATTTTCTTTCTTTCTTTAGTCGGAGGTTGGAGATAGCGGCTTGTGGAAAGTTCCACAGACTAGTTTGGTTGCGTTCAGAAAAAATAATCATCAAAATATAAAAAAAATATGAATATCGGAATTCCGATATTACTCCTCTCAATTCCGGAATTGAAATACCAGAAAAATTGTTACGGAATTCCGGAATTACGAAATTCCGGAATTCCGGAATGCATGCCCTACCCCGCACTGTGCATAAGCGTAGAGTCCACAGAAATCAAAAATACAGAGAAGTGGTAAGGGGGCGTATCGGTGTCCGCGCGACATGGCCACAGGGCTCATGTCACAGGCAAGTGGCCGTCTCCGCGAACTAGTGCGCTTTCGACGGCGATCGTGATAACATATATGAATGCCTAGTTGTTCTGTGGTATCTTGTAAAACCCGAAGCCAAAATCAAATCTATGTGAATCATGGAATCACTTACCATATGTAAGTACAAGTATTTTACAATATTTGTCTTTAAAATCATGAAAAACAATAAATCGTAAAATATTTCTTGGTTTTACTATGTTATTTTTGTTTTCAAATATCAGAGCGACTGTACTCCTTTTGCTATAAATACATTGCTTCTTAACCACTACCTGAGTTCGTCACTAAGTAACTGGACAAGCAATGTAAACATAAAATCATACGAAACTGTATTACGCGGATTCATCGCGTAGTGAGGCCGCCACTTCTTGCGACGAATTAGTGATGTGCTTGTGCAGATCCACTAACGTAGGCTATCGACAGCAATGTCGATTGACGAATGAAATATTGCTATTATAGTTTAGGGGTTTTTCAACCGATGACATAAAAAAGAGGAGGTTATCAATTCGACGCGTATATTATTATTATTTTTTTATGGTTGATCACCGATTACTCGGAGACGGCTGAACCGATTTGAAAAATGCTTTTTTTGTTTGAAAGGGTATACTTTGAAATTGGTCCCATTGTCACCAAGTCAGGATCTGATGATGGGATCCTGGAGAAATCGAGGGAACTCTTCAAATATTATAGGCACACCTATAGTGATTTGAGTATTTTTTATAGTAACTTGTGTAGTTGCATTCGAAAAGCACCATTTTGAAGTAGACCTGATGATGAAGACCACCGATGGCCACTGGAACTACTCAATATATAATAATAATAATATAATATTCCACAACTTTTTCACACAAGGAAAGTTAGGTTAAGTTAGTTACTTACATATAAGTAGGAATAATAAGTAGTTCATGTGTTCCGCTTCGATTACTTGAATGTGGTTATTAAGCACAATATGCTCGTCACAATGCATATGGTGAAGTGAAGCTAATGGTGAACTACCAGGAGAACTCCTCAACAAATAACAGCCCAACATTGGGAAAAGCAATATTTTGTAAATGAATATAAGTAGTTGACATTTAGGCTCTTGTAACTAGGTAAATAAAAAATCGACCAACTAAAAAGAGTGAAATAAAAACATTTTACCAAAAAATTAAACCGACTCCCAAAAAACACTGCAAAGTGAAAAATAACTTTAATTTCGGAAGTCGGTGCCAAAAACGAAAATACAAAACTAAAGACACCGACTACCGAAATTAAAGTTATTTTTCACTTTGCAGTGTTTTTTGGGTGTCTGTTTAATTTTTTGGTAAAAAGTTTTTTATAACATACGGAAACCTCTAAGAAAATATTATGTTTAACTTTTATTTTACATGAGATGACAGAAATAAAAATACGTTGAAAAGTCAAGTGTACAAAAAAGTAAAAAAAAATAAACAATTTATTTTACGCCCGCAGCATGCGTAAGGAGTTCCGACGTCGCCGTCGCTACAATAGTTTATTTTTCAATCTGTCAACCGTTTTAGCCCGGTTGGAAGATCGATGTAAATAATGTTTTTTTTTACTTATTTTGATTTTTTTACAGAGTAGTAGAGAAATGCGTAACCAATATTCGTAAAGTAAGTTACTTTAATTTTAGGTTAATAATCGGTTGTGTTTTTCGGTTTAGAATTATCGTATGTTATGCCTTATCCTCATGCTGTTTCTTTATTTTTTATGGTTTTTGTATTTTGCTTCCATTGAAGCTTCGAATGCGTTATAATAATCGGCATGGTTCAGATAATATATTTGTGAATTGAGCTTAAAATAAGTCAATATATTCATGCTATTTATTTGTTATGCATGGATGTGTGTTTGTTTTCATATATTTAACAATTTCTCTACTAACTAGGATTTTTCTTATAACAAAAACCTATTATAACCTACTAAACTTTTACCTGCGGTTACCCCGCAGGTAATACTTGCGTAACACACTTACAGTAGGAATCGGTTTCATTATGCTAAATCAACAACACTCACTGCGGTATTTACGTTGTTGAGCAGACCAATATTTCGAACATATGAAGCAATGGATTAGCAATATACGTCAAAATCATTCAGATCTTGATTTATAGTGTGTTACCACAGAAATCTTAATAATAAGGCAATAGAAGTCGCAAAGACGCGTGACCTTGTCGCCGCGCATGTGTCTCGTAAAACACAAGAGCGCGTGGAGCGTTTGTTGCGGTTACTTGTGTTTTTTGGGACGCGGAGAGGTAGACATGGTGTTTTGCAGCATATCCAACTGCGGAAACTCTTCCAAAATTTGTAACTTTACAAATAAAGGGATAACATTTCATATGTAAGTACTTAATTTTTGAAATAATGTCGTTTTTCAAAAATATAATCAAATCAAATATTTTCACCACCATTACTACGATTATCACAGAAAACGTTTTTTTTTCTCAATTCAATTACCATTAATACTTAAGCTTGTTCATGTCTACTATTACAACTACTAAAAGCAGCAATGTAATTATAGTCGTCGTTTACGTACATTCCAGGAATACGCCGCATGAGTTGGCCGCGAATTAGTGACGTGCCACTACTATTTTGTATCGATAACTTATTATCTTTAGCTTAATACGTAGTTTTACCGAAATTCGAATAAAATATAATTTTTCGTTAAATATTTAAATATGTATTTTCATTATGCATGTTTTTTCCTGTCTAAATAGTTTATAAAATGTAGTTTTTCAACGATTATATATATGGTAATACGTACTTTTAAACTACTTTTTCATTCAGGAACTTAATAGGAGGTAGGCTTATTATTGTTATGTAAGTGTGTAAGTTAAATAACAGTGTGCGTTGGGTATCCTTGTATCATTGACGTGTTCAGTATTTATCTTTTTTATGACAAAATAATTAAGGATACATATTATTATGTATATTGTAAGTATAATGGATTAAGTTGGGTCGGATCGATACGTTTTCATATAATTTATGCATCTGTTTTACTTTATCCAATGCTATTATTACAGGTTTCCGAAAGATCCGGATATTAAAGATAAATGGATATCTGCTACTGGAAAAAAAATTGGTTCCCGTCAAACTATAGCAGAATTTGTTCTGTTCATTTCACAAATGAACAATTTAACTCGTCAACGAAAAGACGGACTTTGATCAAATCAGCTGTACCGACAGTTGAAATATGGAAACTCATTACGGTAAGAATAAAAATGTATTATACATACGGCCTATAAATTTTGGGCAAGAGAAGTTCATGAAAACGGGACGTACTAATAAACAAAAATTTCAGGTACCGGATGATTTGCAGCCGACGGTGACGCCATCAACTTCTTCACGTAAACGTGAATATCCAGAGATAGTTGATGTAAGTATAAACATTGGTATTGATATTATTTTATATACGACAGAATTCAACAATGCAAGTACGTACCTACTCCTATCTTTTTACAACACTTATCAGATCGCAACTTGAGTATGCTGTAATAGTGTGGAACCCATATTATAAAAAGTATGTAGATTATTTGGAACGTATTCAGGCAAAATTCCTTAGATCCATGCATTACCGGTGTTTCCATAAATTCTGCAGATACGGTGATCTTCTTAAAAAACATAATTTAATGTGCCTAAAGACTAGACGACTGTATCTTGAAATGATGTTTCTTTTTGATGTTTGTAACAACAGGTATGACTGCACTGAAATAACTAATAAAATTTGTTATATTGTACCAAGAAGTGTTATAAGACGAGAGGTGCGCACACGTCCCCTCTTTGCGGTATCCTCCTGTCGTACCAAGGCTGGAGTTCGCGCACCTCTACGTCGGATAAGTAAAAACTATAATGACTTATTCTCAGATTTGGATTTGTTTTGTGTAAAAGCTAATAGATTCCGTAACGCGTTGATTCAACTGATCAAAGATAAAAATATGTAACTGTAATGTAACTAATTTGAAATCAAACTATAGAGTAACAGTAATTTTGTATTCTTATCATGCGCCTTATTTCACGATAGTTTTTTTAATATTGTGTATTATATGCTGTGGATAACGTCATGGGTTATACATTTGTAATTTGTATGTATGTATATTCATTAATTAAGACAAAATGTGTAACCGTTTGTTATTCCAAAATAAATAAATAAAAATATATAAAATAAAATATAATCTTATTTATTTTATAACTGATTTTTGATATGTTCACATTCCACGCGGTAATACAAAATAAAAATACTACTCTTTTGGGGCTTTGCCGCAGTTGGGAAAAATATTAGAATTTATAAATAAATAAAATTCATTAATTATTTCAAGTCCAAGACCAAAATCTAGTTTAACAAAAATCAAAATTACATTAAATGTCAATTTCATTAATGTAAAAAATGCCAAATTATCAATTGAAATCATTATATTGTCATAAATTACAATTAATAATTAATTAATTATCATGTTGTTGAGTAATTTGTATCTTTTAGTCCGCAGGTACCCAGCAATTGGCGGCCCCAATAAGTGATTCTGTGCAATGTGACACCCCGAGGAAAAAAAAATTACGCTCTGAAATTATTAGAAGTCGCGTCGTCATTGCAGACCAGCGGTTTAAAATAAAACGTTTACAATGTCGAGCCAGACGATATAGTAAACAAATTTTGAAACTGAAAGACCTCATCAAAAATTTAGAAGATAAAAGATTAATTACGGGAGATCAAGGGTGCTGCTTAGAAAACATGAACATTACAATGCAAGATTTGTTAGGAAAGTACAATCAAAAATTGAAATCCGGTAAAAATACGCGTACTAAATATTCGCCAAGCTTAAGAAGTTTCGCTATGACGTTACATTTTTATTCGCCTAAAGCCTATGAGTTTGTGCGACAAAAATTTAATACATGTTTGCCTCATGTTAGAACGTTAAAAAAATGGTATCAGTCCATTAATGCAGAACCCGGTTTCACTACAGAATCTCTATCTGCCATCAAAGCTAAGGTTGAAGTTAGTAAATATGGCCTAATTGGGAACTTGGTTTTAGACGAGATGGCCATTCGGCAACGTATCGAATGGGATGGTAAACGCATGCATGGATACGTAGATATAGGCAATAGCAACCACAATAATGAGAGTATGACGATTGCTAAGGAGGCGCTTGTATTCCTAGTAACTGCCATTAATGGATCGTGGAAAATTCCTGTTGGCTATTTTCTTGTAGATGGATTATCTGGAGAGCAAAAATCTAATTTAGTTTTGCAGTGTCTAGAGTTACTTCACAACACAGGAATGGCAATCATATCTTTGACGTTTGATGGCTGTCCAGCTCACATTGCCATGGCCAAAAAGCTAGGCTGTTCGTTTGATTTAGAACAAATGGTTACACACTTTCCGCACCCGGTAACAAAAAAACCAGTGTTTATTTTTCTAGATGTTTGCCACATGATGAAGCTAGTGAGAAATTCATTTGAGTCTAGTAAGGTATTTATAGACGATCAGAAAAAATTAGTCAAGTGGTCAAATTTGGTGAAACTTAACAAATTGCAAGAAAAGGAACACTTACATTTGGCAAATAAATTAAGGCGTAGACACATTTTTTTCCAAAATCAAAAAATGAAAGTACGTTTAGCGACTCAACTTATGAGTGATAGTGTTGCTTCCGCTTTAGACTTTTGCTCTCAACTAAAGCATCCGGACTTTACTGACGTTAACGGTACATCAACCTTTTTAAGAAACATTAATACATTATTTGACATTTTAAACTCACGAAATATGAAACAATTTTATTTTAAAAAACCTATTTATTTTAGAAATAAAGATTTAATATTTTCATTTCTCGACACAGTAGCAATTTATATAAAAAAATTAAAGTTTATCGACGGGCAAGAAGTGGTGAAGTCTATTAAAAAAACGGGATTTGTCGGTTTTCTAGTTTGCATCGAAAGTTTTAAACAGATTTATATAAAGATTGTAGAAAATGAAAAAAAACTAAATTATTTGCCTGCATATAAATTTTCACAAGACCACTTAGAGCTCACTTTTGGCCACATAAGAGCTCATGGTGGTTGTAATAATAACCCCACAGCTCGTCAATTTATGTCAATATATAAAAAACTTATTGCACACGTTGAGCTAAAAGACTTTGACAGTGGTAACTGTATGGCGCTAGAAAACGTTTCAATTTTGAGCTGTACATCAGCAATTGACAAAATAAATCTAACAACATTGGCGCCATTTTCTGACAATGAGGATAATGAAGACGTTGTTGACGATGAGGATGCACATTTTAACATAAGCAATTTGTCTGATTTTGCATCAGAAGTTATCACATATATAGCAGGATCAGTAATTCATTATTTAATAACAAAAATTAAATGTGAAACTTGTATTTCTGCATTGATAAAGCCTGAGAATTTCATTGAAAATACACAATTTATTAAATTAAAAGACAATGGAGGTCTTATTATACCTAGCAAAGACGTGATAACGATTTGCAAAAAGACAGAAGTTCTACTGAAAAGTATTGTCTTTGACAAGAAGGTAATAAATAGCAAATAAAAAGTTTAAAAGTGGATTTGTTACGAAGGCCATGCGTCATTTTGTTGGACTAAAATTATTTGAAGATATTGATTTTCACCAATATGATCAGTCTCCTATTGACAATCATGTCATTCAATTAATTAAATGTGTTTTAGAAAAATATATGGATATTCGCCTCAATCATTTTGCCAAAAATGCTATCCAATTAATCCCAAAGAGACAACTTTTAAATAAATTTTTACATTTCTCAGGGCAGTAAATTCTATGGGCGAGTTGTTTGATCAACATAATAAAGAAATCTCAAACATTTTCATTTTAACAAATAGTTTGCTTAAATAATGTTCCACCTGACCCATATTATATACTAGTACTCACGCGGGGCTTCACTCCCGTGGATTCTATCACGGTAAAAACATAACTCTCCTTTTTTGCAGTCGCGTAAAAAGTAGCCTATAACCTTCCTCAAGCTTCAAGCAACTTCCATACCAAATTGCATCCAAATCCACCCAGTACTTTCGAAGATTAGCGCGTTCAAGCAAACAAACAAACAAACAAACTTTTACGCTTTATAATATTAGTATAGATAATAATTTATTTATGTATTGTTATTTATATCGAACTTAAAAAACTTTAGTTAGTATTATAAAATTAGTTAGTAAGTATTTGTAGTCCACCACTACTAGAAGATATCGCTATAAGCGAAAAGACCGCCATCGTAACCATAGAATTTACGTAAAACAGTTGTGTAACAATTTATTTTGGTGAACAATAAAGTATATTCTTCAATGTTTGGTATTAAGTTGTGCCATTATTGCTCTATTTGATTTGATTATTGTTTTTTTTTCCCATAAGGTGAAGTACTGGTGAGCCTTTAAGATTTGTATAACAAAATAATAAAAAAATATACTTATATTTAAAGTTTTATTGTATTTATTCCCTTTCCCTAAATAAATCATCTAAAAGCGCATCGAGGAACAAAACACTTTCAATAAATTATTTATCTATTGTTGGGAGACTACTTGGCTATTAACGCTCAACGGAAAATTATCGATAATAATATGAACATTACGAGCTTTGCACTGCACTATTCATAAGTGAGAGTGAGCGCGCGATATCTTTCTCTGCTTTTCGCACACGTTACGCCACCTGAGATTATGCGTTTTTAGAAAATATTGCGTAATGTCATCGCTTAAAGTTTAATTTTGTTGCAATAATGCAAAATGCATGTGTAGGCGATAGTGTGTATCTATTGTTTGTTTATGTGGTGGTAGCTGCGAACCGGCGACACGCGTCCCAATATTAAAAGACAGTAGATAGCATTTCTATTGCCTTATTATTAAGATTTCTGTGTGTGTTACGTAATTATTGCGATGCTTATTATATGGTGACGTTTAGAAATAGCTTAGGATGTATGTAAATGATAAATAAGTGCTTTTCGTACTTTTCTGCTTCCCAAAAGATGGAAAAAATATAATAAAACATAAAAAAGGAATGGATTGATGCCACAGGCATGCCACGTAACTGGTACCCTACAAAAAATAGCACCATATGCTCGGTTCACTTCAACGCAGAAATGTTCTAGTCTCTAAAGAAAAGTCGCAGGCTTTTTGAATGGACAATTCCAAAATTAAGAGTACAACTGATATTTGCAGAAGTGTGTTAAATTTTATTTTATTACTGAAAGCTATTCTCATGATTTAGGGTATTCATAAAATCAGTCATTCAACTTTTCAGGATTCTATACAACCTAATACGGCTGGTTTGTTCCGATCAAGAGCGTAATGTAAGTTAACATCGACTTCTATTTGACCTATCACTATGATAATTAAATATTAAGATTTAAGTCGAAAGCGCCAGGGTAGCCCTTAATACTTAGTAGGTAGTACTTAATAATAATTATGAAATGTTATGTTCTTAATAATATGTTTATTGTTATTGTAATATTTTCTGGACATGCCATTTTTTATTTGGTTCATTTTCAGGTGCCCAAAAAAAATTGTACAATAATAAATGGAAGAATCGATAACTTTCCGATTTAGTCAATCACTAGCGTATATGTAAAATAAATTGCTTTTGCACAGCACAACGATAGCGACCGATGTTTTTGTGTGGGTAAATTCTACGGTGCATGGTAAATACACGCTGTGTTTGACGGAATAAGGTTTATTATTGATTGTATAGTACGTTCTGATTTAAGAAATGCGGGTGTGTGCGCGAGTGCGTATCTATTGATTTTATTAAACTGCATGTGTAGTTGTTGCCCCGCCCAGCGCCTAACTGGAGACACACGGTTCCGATATAATTTCGTCTGTTGACCAAATCTACTTATTTATTTCATCTATGGTAGAGTCCGTGCAGGTACATTGTTCGCAGTAAATACCTGTAGGACTAATTCAGGACTGCGTTGCCCTATTCGTCGTATGGTGGAATCTTATAATAGCAACTTCATTGATATTGATATTTTTGTATGTACCAAATCGAAATTTAAGTCCAATGTTTTTAAAATCTTATCCAATGCTAATAAGAAATAGTGTAAGTCCTTTATTATTATTAACTTAATACGAGTATATGTCAACCGTTTTAATTATTTATATTAATGAATTGTATTAATTTGTAATTGTATTATAATGATGATATATTATAATGATGTGATGTCAATTTCCTTATTTAACATAATTTCAATTCTTGTGATAATAACGAATAATCCTAAATTTTAATTTTTAGTTTTAATTAGTTCTTTTTTTAACGTGTATTTCATTTTAAATAATTAATTAATTGTATTGTATTTACTTCATAATCTATGTTTTTTGTTTGTTTCTTTTTTACTTCAATTTATCTACATATCTGAGTAATGCTAAATCTAGTGGCACTTTTTACCTTATCCTAATATTGTTAACATGCGGATAATGTAGTGGGCTGCAATATTCTTAATACTTCATATGTATATTATTGTTATTTGTAGACGTTATATATTGTAGCTGTTTATTGTCCCATAATAAATAAATAAATAAAGAAACGTAACTTTGATGTTCTAATTAGTACTTCGAGCGAGATACTTATTTCTTTTTCTAGCTGTCGCTGACATTTTTGTGACCGCGTTATTAATTTTCAGAATTTATACAGAAAAGTTTATATTTTTTACAAGTTAATGATTTTTTTCGTCTTACAACCTATTAACACCGCATGACTATTTTGTTAACGACTAGCAACGCACCCCGGTTTCGTACGGGAACCATATTTTACACGCTATCAGTCCTACCCCTCGTTTCCCTATCAAGCACAGTTTAAAACACATTTTAAGACGGTGAAATATATCGGTAAAACACGCAAGAAAATCCGCTCAGTAGTTTTTGAGTTTAGCGCGAACAGACAGACAGACGTGGTGGAAAACTTTGTTTTATAATATGCACTAATGAGTCACAGAATCCAAGACACCAATGAAAATCTTTCTCTTTTCTTTGGCTGACATCTGTGATGAAGCTAAAGCCAATTGTTATTCAAGGTATTTCATCTGACAGCAGACAAGATTGCATTTGACATTTAAGAGACGTCAAATATGTTGTGAATGACAGGCATTGTGAAGCGTACCAGGGACATGATATACGCAAGCTGAAAATGGTAAATCATTGCTTGTTTTGGATATAGATAATTAAATATGCTTATTATTATAACGAGGAAATACTGGACCAATGTTAAAACTTCTTTTTGATTAAAAATAGGTTCGCATTCGACCACCATCTCACCTGATGATAAGTGATGATGTGGTCGAATTTCAAGCTGCATTACCAACAAGTAACGTAGGCAGGAACTAGTCCAGAATATTTTGCTTGTCTGATTTGTGAAAATATTTTTAACCGACTTCAAATAAAGGTGGAGGTTCTCAGTTCGTCTTGAACTTTTTTTTATGTATGTTACCTCATAACTCGGAGACGGCTGGACAGATTTGGAAAATTCTTTTTTAGTTGGGTATTTCTTATACTAGTTTATGTAGATGCTCTCGAAAAGCGCCATTTGGGAAGTGGAACTGATGATAAAGTAAGTAATAAGTGGCACAGATGGCCACCGAAACTACTCAATAATAAGTATTTCGTGGATTGCGATTCGTTTACTTGAATATGGATGTTAAGCACTTTATGCTCGTTACAATGCATTTATAGTGAAGTGGAGCTGATGGTAAAGTACCAGGAGAACTACTAAAAAAAAAGCAATATTTTGTAAAAGGTGATAAGTACCTAGTTGACATTTTGACTTTTGTAACTAGATAAATTACAAATGGACCCACTAAAAAGCGTGAAAAATACTTTTAAGCAAAAAATAAAACCGGTTTCCATATCAAAACACTACAAAGCCAAAAGTAACTTTAATTTCGGAAGGCGGTGGAAAAAAAAAAGAAAATACAAAACCAATAACACGGGCTTTCGTGGCATTTTCCCAATAGGTCTTCATTGGAGATGGACTCGGGCCAGTATATTCCGAGAACACGGTGAAGACATGGGTTGACGAAGACTTGAATTTGGCATGAGATGTCCTTTGTTACCTTACCCGTTTCGCACCCGTAAAGCGGAACTGATTTGACGTTGGATTCGAGGATTAAATTTTATCCTTCGGGTCAGCTTCCGCGACTGCCACACAGGTCTCAATTGAGCGAAGGTAGCTCGTGCCTTGGTAATCCGCGAAGCTATGTCCTCTTCGGTCCCTCCAGTCTCTGCAACGACACTTCCAAGGTAGGTGAACTTGTGGATCCGCTCTACTGCTTCCACGCCAATCATCAAAAGTGAAGTGTTCTTAACATGGACAGCACGCATCTCCTTTGACTTGCGGATATTTATTTTCAGTCCCGTTTTCGCCGACTCCTGTCGTATTTCATCAAACTTAGCCTGCATTTCGGCGTGTGTGTGACTCAGCAGGCATAGTTCATCGGCGTTATTTAGTCTTCTAAGACGTTTGACAATTCCCACTCTATGCCGCGAAGCCTGTTCTCAAAAATGTGAAGAAAAATCCCGTCGTGAACGACAAGAAATAGGAGAGGCAAAAGGAGGCAACCCTGTCGGACCCCCGCGTGCACCGCGATGTCTCCAGAGATGAGGCCGTCGTGAGTCACCTTGTGAGAATAATTCTTGAAGACGTTCTCCAACACACGGACAATTTTCGGTGGCACTCCAGTATCAAGTAGACGGCACCAAATGCCGGACCACTTCAGCGTATCAAAAGCCTTTTCGAAGTCGACAAAGGTTTCGCCAAAAGCCATTCTGATGCGTGTCAGTTTGATACGAAGAGTGTTGATCTGGTCCGCACACGAGCGGTTTGCTCTAAATCCAACCTGTTCTTTGCATAGCAGAGATTCCACGGCCTTCAACAACCTTTCCAGAATTCTTTTACATAAAACCTTTGAGGGAATTGATAGCAAAGTAATGCCTCTCCAGGTATCACACAGACTAAAATCACCATTCTTTGGCACGGTTATCAAAAGTCCTTCATTCCAGTCATCCGGGAGTTGTTTAGCAGTCCAACTCATTTCAATTAAAGGCGTCAGAATATCGACGATGGAAAATAAATCTGCTTGGAGCATTTCCGCAGTTATCAGGTCAAGTCCTGATGTTTTGTCTGTTTTCAAGGAGAGGACTGCCTTAGCAACTTCAGATGCTGGTGGTGGCTCCGTGTTAATGTCTAGGGGCCTTGGTGGAACGGAACTGATTTTCAGGGTGTCAGGGGTCGACAAAGCTGACAATTGGAAGACCTCTTTAAAGTATTCACGCCAACGTTTCAGCTGACGCCAGAAGGGCGTGAACAATGAACTGGTCACCTTTAGACTTTAGCGGTTTCTTCCTGACAAGGTCTTCATGGCTTTATACAATATGTCTTTAAGTTGCCGGTGTTCGCTGCGTGTTGGGCATGATCAGCAATACCGTCAGTCCACCACCATCTATCTCTTCGAGTACTTTGATAGATTTCTTTGCCTTTCTGGTCGTATTGCAAATTCAGGTTAGTTCGTTCGGCATCGTCACGTTTCTCAAGGAGTCTCAAGTGCAGGTTCCTTCGGTCTTTGATAAGGTTTCAAGTGTGCTGGGATATTCAATCTTCGCGTGGATTATTTTTTTTGGGTCCTAGGACGATGGAACTGGTCTCAGTATAGGCCACTTTGTTGCGGTTACACTCCTCATCTAGTAAGTCCGTTGAAGCTTCGAGGTCAGTGAATCGATTGCGTAGTTTCAGTCTAAACGCGCTACGAGTGTCAGAGCTGCAGAGTTTACCCACGTCGAACCGTTTTCCCACCTTACCAGGTTTTCCAGCTGCACGTGCTACAGCTATATTGAACCGGACTTCAGCTACTACTAAAAGGCTCTTCTGCGCTGTATTAGATAGGGGAAACCCAACGTCATACTCGCGTACAAATCAAAAGTTCGTATGAATCATACCATTGAAATTTTCTTTTCAAAATGTCTTTTCACGCTAAGAATATATTTTGCAGTCGACTTTATCTCTACTGAATGCATTTTTATATTGAATTCGTAGATCATATATACAGACGGCTTTCAGACCGAACTGCAAGGGAATTTTTTATCTTAATTTCGCACCTTTCTATCACTGGCTTGCATTTTATGAGCACGCGCCAGCATAAATCACAATGTAATACATACTAGCATGGAGACCGTTATAACTTACAATATTCAATGAGTTATACCTGAATATGATGCAGATAACATAAAAAAAAAAACAATAATTCCTTGTCTGGATTTGCGCATGTTTTTTGTAGATTGTAGTACTTTTTTAAGTAATAAATAGAGGTGGCTCGTCGTGATTTTTTTTAAAATAGAACTAGCAATTTGAGTAGCATTCAGATTACTAGTAATCTTGTTAACCCCTCCAACTAAGCTATATATGTATGTGTCTGGAGTGGGTTCACGGCAATAATGTAATGGGTGGGGTTCGAACCCGCGACCTCTCTATCACAAGTCCGACACATTAGCCATTAGGTTATTTTCGCTTCAAATTGTAACAAGCACAGGGGTCCATCTTTAAGGTTAATTCGGTTAGTGTATGGGTGACTATCGATGATACATATAACGCGCCTATCATTAAGTTGAATTTTTACAGTCGCCATGGTTAGTGCCGCAATGGTTAGCCGGAAAATCCGACAGAGGCCTTGCTAAAGGGAATTGTGATACCCAGTTACTGGTTTGTAGAGGTCAGAAAGGCCATCGATGCATGTTAAATATTGGTTAATATTGGTATGGTGGTCAAAGGCGAACCTATTTTCAATAAAAAAAAAACCAGTTTCAAGGGAAGCATCTCAACGAGATAAGGCAGGCCGGTACCTAGAATTTATGTTAAATTAATCATTCGTCGTAAGACTAGCTAGGTGGTCAAACCCTCTCACTATGTCAAACATATTATGTAGTAATTCCAAGTCGTCTTTATTAAAGTCTTGACATACACATTATGAGCTATTAAAAGCATCACGTTATCACTTCACATCAAAACGATAAGTCTAAGTTATGTATAGTTATACACTTAATTTCTGTTTCTGGGAGTTAGTAGGTATAATGCACCTTAGTTTTCTTCATGTTTCGTATATTAAATTGGTGCGAAAATGTTTTTAACATTTTTTTTTCTTATTTTGTTCATATGGGTTTCGATCCACGTTTTTGGGCTTTGTTCAATGACTGTAAGTATTATTTGTAAATAATACTGAGCAATTACAAAAGGGTACAATTTTTTTTTTCTCTTTATTTTAATTTGGGGACTTTTTTACGAATGTACATATCAGTCCCACAAATTTAATTACACTATGAGCACCTCTGGAGTTTGGTGTCGACAAAATATTATAATGGAACATCCTAATATCGTACCTATTTGTCTCGAGCTCTTAAACAATTATTGCAGGCCCGTTGGTATAGTGGTCAGTGGCCCTGACTGCTATGCGCAAGGTCGTGGGTTCGATTCCCACCTAGGACAAATGTTTGTGTGATGAGCACGATCATTTGTTCTTTGTCTGGGTGTAATTTATCTATAATATGTATGTATTTAGAAATATATATGTATGTTTATCAGTTGTCTCGTACTCATACCACAAGCTCTGCTTAGTTTGAGACTAGATGGCGTTGTGTGGAAGTTGTGGAATATTATTATTATTATTATACTACGGCCGTTCAGAGAATGCGTTCTTGACACGTCGCGATTGAACTGACGACGTAACTTTGTAATGGCGTTGCAGTTACGATAAAAATATTTCTGCTGGTTGTTTACCGTATTAACAATTGATGAGCATTAAAACAACATTATTATATCAATAATCAATGAATGTTATAATTTTGTGCCAAACTGAGTGTCAAATAACTTGGTAAACATTATTTTTCTAAATCTATACTGCGCTATTACAAGTTTATGTCAGGGCTTTATATTTGTAGTGCTGTGCTAAAAATAACAGGCAAGTATCGTAATCTGTTCTTATACAGTTATAATTATAATATAAAATAATACGCCTTGTTTTTCTTTTTAAGAATTTGAAAATAATGGACTATAAGATAACTTTTATCAAATATAAAAATAAAACTATGACCAAACCGAACGCGCGAAAGAAAGTAGCATTTTTATATTTAGGTTGAAAATGGTAACCCCAAATGGCGTTGGGCCGCCATTTTGTGACGCTAAAACAGTCGTCTGTTGTCGTTTCGTGCGCATAGACCACGTTCTTCAAGTGTTTTCGATCTGTTTTTATTTGATTACCCGGCTTTCGTTTAATGGACTGTTTCTGTTTTTCAAACTGACATCGGCGCTAAATCGGACTTCGATTGTGTTTTGTATTGCGTTCTTTTTACTTTTGGTGCATAATAATGCCTAAACGTGGACAAACATTGAAAAGTGGAGCCCGTGAGTTAATCATCAAGCTGCAAGATTACTTTGAGCGGGAGCGGCAAAATTGCGGACCCCTGGTACCTGTCGAACAAGTACAAGAACGCGTCTCTCAGGCGCTTGGAGTTAGCAAACGAACGTTAGCAAATATTAATAAAGAAAAGTTCGGCTCTACTGTCATGGAAGATAATATTTTACGTACTCCGAAGAAGAAACGTAGAACTAAACCCGTGACAGATATTGACACCTTTGACGCCGATGCAATCAGAAATCATATATATGGTTACTATTCCAGAAATGAATATCTCAACAGGAAGAAGCTTTTGGCATCGTTAAGAGAAGCTGGACTGTTTAGCGGGGGTAAAACTGCTTTAACCAAAATCTTAAAAGATATTGGTTTTTCGTATAAAAAAATAGACAAAAGAAAAATTTTATTAGAACGATACGACATAATTTTAAAACGGATAAGTTTTATGAGAGAAGCAAAAAAAAATGATAACTGGGATAATGTCGTGTTCATTGACGAGACATGGCTAAACGCCAATCACACGGTTTCCCGTTCTTGGACGGATGATACACAAGCGTCGACGTCAAAAGTACCAATGGGTAAGGGGGCCCGTCTGATAATATGCCACACAGGTTCTGCAAAATACGGCTTTGTGGAGAACGCGTTACTGGCATTTCAATCAAAAACCACAAATGACTACCACTAGGAAATTAATGCCACTACATTTAAAGAGTGGTTCCAGAACGTGCTTTTGCCCAGCCTACCAGAGCCTTCTGTAATATTCATGGATAATGCCTCCTATCACTCGGTTCAAATACAGAAACCACCTACCCAAGCTAATAAAAAAGAAGAAATGGTGGCTTGGTTACAAGCAAAAGGAATTGACGCAAATATGCAGATGCTAAAAGCAGAGCTAATTAAATTAGTTAAAGAAAATAAAGCGGCAAATGTGCGATACGAAATCGATGAACTGGCTCTGGAGTACGGTCATCGCGTTCTAAGAATTCCACCGTACCATTGCCAATATAACGCGATCGAGCTAATCTGGGCTCAAATAAAAGGTTACGCCGCCCGCCACAATACTTCCCCGCCATTCAGCACGAAAGAGATGATGACCCTATTAAAAGAAGCCTGCGGGGAAGTCACAAGAGATGACTGGGCAAAGGTTGTTGAGAAGACTAAAAACCTGATTTTGGAACATTTTGACCGAGATATGAGGATTGATTCTGTTATTGATAATAATATAATTATACATGTAGGCGAAGATGATGAAGACACCACCTCCTCAAGCGAATCGGAGTCTGATTAATATTCTGTACGCACATTCAATTCAATGTACTTACTTTATTGCATAGAAATACAGATTGTAACTTTGTAACAAAGAATAAATAAAACAATTTTATTATATGAATATTAACTTTTTTTGCTTTCCACTTAAATAACTAAAATATAAATTTGAAATGATTCCGCCAATTTAAAACGAAAATAATCTTAAAATAATGCGGCGGTTCATTTTGGAGGAACGGTAACGAACTCAGTGTTATGTTGTGCCCATCACTAGTCGTGACTAACTGATAGGTGTCAGGAACGCATTCTCTGAACGGCCAAACTTTGTTATATTATATTATTATTTTCTTGCTGACTCAAATCGGACACAGTCCGTCAACAGGTGTATTATATCTTCTATTGTGCCACACTCCACTCAATTTAGCGAATTAGTTTTTTTCGGGTACAATCATGTATTATACTAGCAAATTCAGGTCATAGGTTTTGATCTCATAATGACCCAAAGCGCAATCGCACAACTTGGCAAGCAACAATGATAATAAGTATTAACTACACAATTTTATATTTTCCAAAAAGCACCTTGATGATATTATAAACATTAGACAAACGTCTAATGTTTATAATATCATCAAGGTGCTTTCATCATCATATTTTCCCGCGTGGCAGTTATAGCTTCCACACAATTTCTCTCAGAATACTTAGTAGTTTGTTTTTAAAAGCATACTAAACAGAAACTCTCTAATAATAATATCATTGACGCTATACTACATACCTTAGCCCGTCCCTCTTGACAGGACTCTCCCGGAAACACGACAAATTACGCGGAAGGGGATGCTTTCCTCTGAGGACTTCCGCGCATCCATCACTCGAGGGAACCGCTCTGACAGAACTGAGGATTCGCTGAGGATAATGAATGGACCTACTTTGAAATGCTCTTGATGATTCACGTACAATTTGTAAACGTTTTTGCGTATTAATATAAGCATATCAAAATATTTTATATCTATTTTAGCATTGAAAATTATACTAAATATTTCTTACTCATCTAAGAAAACTATTGTATGCATTGTTATATGCTTCAGCCTTTGGCCCATGTGTTAGGCTAAAATCGACCAAATTGACTCACATACTGAGGTAGAGAATAAGATGAACAACAGATTGATGACCAATGAGCAGTCGCAATCAAAATCTTTTAGCTGTTAAAGCGTGAAAAGTATCAAAGATAGAGACTACTTACTTTCGCCCGTATAATTTAACACATGTTTGGAACTTATATACCTAAGGAAGGGAATAAGATGGTTACCCGTGTGTAGACTCATTCAAAGATTTTTAACTGTTAAAGCGCGAAATAGTGACAAAGATAGACAGACTACTTTCGGTCTTGTAATATTCTTGGAACTTCTATATTTATGCTTAAAGAAACATACTGAAATATTTGATGTCATAAATAAAACCTTCTTTCCCTTTTAACTGCTACCCGTTACCCGCCACTTTCTATTTTCTTACATACTCAAGGCTCCCTGAATGCCTTTAAGTTTTAGTATCCAAGCACCCTTTCCAGCAATTAAGTAAAGTTTAACTAAAAGAACAGTGAAAGTCACAAGTATATTAAATTGGCTGAACTGTAATGATATTCTAACAATGATACCATTTGTATTATTCTGCTGTATAAACAAACAAAATAAACAATGTTCGTAATAGGAAAAGGGTTTTTGACGAAAAGGCCACTTCTCAGTAGTGTTACTATGGAGGGAAGCTTAGAAAGTCAGGTGCGTACGAAATGTATTGAAATAAGCTTACACTAATAATTATGTGCATGCTGTCGAGAACAGAAATGTAACTAGTTTTGACTTTACCTGGAACAAATAGAAAACATAAACACAACACTCTCAAAATGGGATCGCGAGTAGATCTCCGGCCACCGAAGGCGCGGGTTTGCAGACGGTCAGCAGAGTTAGTTCACCGTCCGGTAAGCACCAGGCCTATCTCAGTGTCATGTCGATATGTCGTGCTCCACGCGCGTGTCAGAGAGAGAGAGAGAGACTGACCGAACCCAATGTGATTGTATGTTGGGGTTGGCTTCTAGTATGAGTGGATGCAGCTGAGTAATAGTGGTTTACATGGAGCGACTGCCTATCTGACCTCCACAATCCAGTAGCGGGGCAATACGATACCCTTGCGGCAAGACTGGTCTCAGATTTACTGGCTTCTACTTGTAACGACCGTCTGGGATGTACAAAGGACAGCCGGGACCAACAGCTTAGCGTGCTTTCGGAGGAATCTCGATATGTTAAAATAGTTACCAATGGACGGACTGACCTCGGCAAGCGTTGTTTAACCTTGAAAATCACCCCGTGTGGATTGCGCAATATGCTAAGCGATAACGCTATCCTTTTGCGTACCACCACTGAATACTATGAGTTCCTGCTTGGGTGAACATTTCGCATGCAGTTCAGTACCGCGTAGCGCATTACAGGGACCATTGGGTTTTGCTGACCCTTAATATTGGCCTATATTTTACACAGATTCTATCGAAAAATATGTGTATTTAAATTTATGGACCTTCTGTTCCCTTTTTCCTTTTAAGTGTTAATGTTGGAAAACGGTAGATAAAGATATATTTTATTTGTTACTTAATATTTCACTAAGTTTTATGTAGGGTAGACCAAAGGAAAATAAGTTTATGTCAGCTGGCAGAAAAAGTTTTATTACAGTTCCGAGCTTATTTACTTTTTACGTTACATACGTATTAGACGTGGCTTGTACTGGGTAACGGAAAATAGATCCTAAGTCTAACAGATTAAGCTCATACTTAAAGAAAGGAAAATAGAAATGAGTTAAAGTAGGTAATATTGAATTATCGGATAATAACTGATTGTTATTACTAATGCTCAATCGTTACACATAGCCTGTTTCCTAGAGGATGCTTATGTGTCCTAAAAATTGTTTTTTTTTTTTGTTTTAATTCGATGTTACTTACTTTTTTCCCTTAAAAACAATTTCACGACCAACAAATTAAGTATTATTTGGTCGTAAAATTGTTTTTAAACCAAAACGTACTAATATTTTCCAATAAAAACAGAAAGCAATCTATTTTTAACCGACTTGAAAAAAGGAGGTTTACAATTCGATGTATGTTACCTCATAACTCTGAGATGGCTGGACCGATTTGGAAATTTTTTTTTGTTCGAAAGGGTATACTTTCTAGTTGGTCCCATTGTTACGAAATCAGGATCTGATGATGGGATCCTGGAGAAATAGAGGGAACTCTTCAAATATTTCTTTACTTCACACCTATAGCGTTTTGGGTATTTCTTATAGTACCTTGAGCAGTTGCTTTCGAAAAGTACCATTTGGGGAAGTTGAACTGATGATGAAGACCACAGATGGCCACTGAAACTACTCAATAATAAGTATTTCGTGGATTGCGATTCGATTACTTGAGTACGGATGTTAAACACTTTATGCTCGTCGGAATACATACGAGTATGGTGATGTAGAGCTGATGGTCAAGTACCAGGAGAACTCCTAAAAAATTAACAGCTATGCATCGGGAAAAGAAACATTTTGTAAAAGGTGATAAGTTGTTGACATTATGGCTTTTGTAACTAGATAAATTACAAACCGACCCCCTAAAAAGCGTGAAAAAAAAAATTTAACTAAAAATAGAACCGACTTCCATATCAAAACACTACAAAGCTAAAAATAACTTTAATTTCGGAAGGCGGTGTGAAAAAAACAGAAAATCCAAAACCAATAACACCGACTACCGAAATTAAAGTTATTTTTAGCTTTGTAGTGTTTTGATATGGAAGTCGGTTCTATTTTTTGTTAAATTTTTTTTATGTCATAGCTTATTACAGGTCATTTTTTCTGAAAGGGTAGCCATTTTTTATATGATTAAAATTACAAATATATAAGATTTGTCTAAGAAAATAGACCTCCCTTTTAAAAGTGAGATAAAATGAAATTTTTACTGTTAGTTCAATAGTGTATATTTATTGTTAGCTATCTAGATTTTCTTGAAAAACTATGTCGTAATTTCAGGTGGTTGAGATAAGACGTATGATTTTTCTTGTGCTGTCTTATGTTATAAACTAGCGTTAGCGCAGTGACTTTATTGATTGGCTGCTGTAAGTGTTGTGAGGTCGATTCCCACTGGGTATATAAATATGTTAAAGATTTTAAAAATAGTTGTAAATTTATCCACATTATTTTTGCAAGAACTTAACATCATAGTAAGATAAACTGTCATCAAAATAATATTGATTAAAAATTTACAAAACAAAATAAGAATCATGTAACCATTGAGTAAATTAGTTTATATCCGCTTTTACAAAGGAACAATTGAAATTCTCAAATAAACACCGAACCGAGATTGATTCGATATTATAGTAGTATTACAACCCAGTAGCTGCGTAACATGATACCCTTTGGCCAGACTGGTGTTAGTTTTTCTGGGTTCTGACCACCCGTAACAAATTCCAAAGAAGTACCAATAAATGACAGCCGGGACCAAAGGGTCCCATCGTTACTTATATTTCTCGGAAGCACATTATGCCTTTGCATAATGTGCTTCCGCAAAATATCGATGTGTTAAGATAGTCTACCCATTTACGGACCGACTTCGGCAAGCGATTCTTAACCTTTAAGATCGACCTGTGTGCCTGTTATAATTTAGCCAAGAGCTCTATTATGACACTCTATGTATCTTAAATCGTAATAATGTTTTCAAATCGATATTTTCTGCAACATACCTGTAATATGGAGTACGCAATAAAGACCAACCTACTGGCGAGAACTCCTCTCACTAGAGCCATACGCGTGGTGAATGAGGTTCACGGGAGGGTTGATGTATTGTGGTGCAACTTGAGTGAATTCGCAAAAGTTACACTATATGTAATAAGTTATTCAGATTAAGATATTTTTTAACTAGGTATAAGGTGTAGATTTAGGATTTAGTTAGTAAGGCCACTCTGTCGCATTGGATCATAGATCTGTAAGGATAGTGTAGGTAAGATTGTTATAAATAAATTTAAACCTACTTTGCTTTTAAAGTTGGTCCAATAAAGAAAGAATTTGCTAACACATTGAAATAACTTTTGCAATTTATTTGGCTTGAAGTTACAAAAGTGAAATTTATCCAAAGAGAACCGCTGTCGACACTTGTGTTACGTTATATTTACCCGACTGCAAAGGAAGGGTTATGTTTTTCGCGCGTATCTTGTATGTATGTATGTATGTTTGTAATATTCTTTATTACCTCATATCTCCAGAACCGCTGAACGGATTCACACAATTGAGGTATCGTTAGTTTTGTCTTATCAGCCCGAGTGTTCTTAGATAGGTGACATTTAAAAAAATTAAACATGGCGGCTGTACGAAGCCATTACACATGGTGAAAAAAAAAACTTTTTTTTTCAAATACCACAATATGGATATCAAATTAAAGGGTTTAACATAAGGATTTCAAAAAGTATATCATGTTTATCATTAGTGTAATACTAGCAAAATAACACAATGAGAAAGTTTAAAAATATGGACTCACTTTCTGAATCCGGTGGAGTGCCAATGTGACACGGCCGGGAAAACTACAAAATTGTTAATTAATATTTTAACTAAAAAGTTGAAAAAAACAACTTATTTTAAAAATCTAAAAAACCCGACTGCTCAACTGAAGTGTAAGAAACAAGTACATTTTTATTTTTAAAAGTGACAAGCAGGCGGACCCATCCCATTAAAAAAAAAATATGTTCAATTGGGTCCCGCCTGCTTGTCACTTTTAAAATTAAAAATGTGCTTGTTTCTTACACTTCAGTTGAGCAGTCGGGTTTTTTAGATTTTTTTAAACAGAACTTCACGTACGTGGGGCGTAGGGGCGCACCCTCATATCTCAGGTAAAAATCTAAGACATGAAAGCTCTTAGTATTAAAAAGCTCTTAGTATTAATTACTAATTTTGTTACGATGTCGGTATGTTTTCTTTTGCGTTTATTTGTATAAAATAATAAGCAATTAGCAAGCAATTGAAAACAACCCGTAATCTGCTTTTACTGCCTTTAACTGTATTTTCATTATTTGGGAATACACAGTAAGTATAAACATCAACTCCTTTTTACGGTTCCCGAGGTACAGCTCGTTGACAGACAGATAGACAGACAGCGTAGACTCACTTACAGGATTTTGTGGGCTAACCTTCGATATGAAACTCCAATAACGACTAAAAACAAAAAATAAATATTAATCAGCCAAGTTTTTCCCAAACCGATAAGATCTATTGTTTCTTCGCTCCACTTACAAACTTCCTCTACGCACACTACCACAAGTGCGTTCTGAGTTGCTTGTGATGCACTTAATAAAGTGTTGGATCAATGTTGTGACACTTTTACTGGGGAGGAAGTGTAATCTCATGGTTTTTGCGGGTACTCAAGTTCCTTTTGGGTCAGATAAAAGTAAATACGGTTATATGATCATTGTATGAGGATATTTTTCCCTGGGCAATTCTTTGGAGCCTTAGAATTCTATCATTGTGTACGAAAGGATTTTGTCATTATTTACGAGATTAAGAGTTGTGTGACCCGAACTTAGTACATAAGTAGTGGTCGATTGTTATAAAAATGTTGAAGAAAATTACAGCATGTTGTAGAACCAAAAAAAAAACTTTCTTTATCTACGTGAAAGTCACATCTTAGCTTGATTTACGTTGTCAGAATCTATTTTACTAAAATATTTTCCATTCTTTTAATAACAGAGCTCTTTGGTGGACTGATATTTGACATTTGGCAAGGCAGACTTTAAGATTTTCTGGCTTCGGTCTACCCGTTACGAATGTCAAAGATTTGCAAAGGCCAGCCGGTACCAACGGCCTAACGTGCGTGAAGCACAGTTGAATCTCGATATGTTATGATGCTCACCCATCCTGAAACCGACCGCGACAAGCGTTTCTAAACCTTGAAGATCCACATGCCGGTTGTTATTATTAACCCTCAAGCTCCTCAAATCACCCCTCTGCTAATAACAAGAAAAAATTATCACTATATTTCTGTAGTAAGAACTAGTAAGTAGTAAGTCTCTTTGTGTCATTTTTGTGCACATTGACTATTAATTCCAACATATTTATACAATAATAACAATGAACTAGATATCATGTAACAACAACTGTTACAACTGTTGTCTGTCTGTTGTCTGTAACAACTGTTCGTAACGTTCATTGGAGATGTCCAATGAACGTTACGAACAGTTGTTTTGTAAAACATATAATGATATAACATATCCACATCTCGTATGAGACTTGATACTTCATTCATATGAGTCAAGCTTCAACCGTATTGTTGAAGAAAATCGAAGCTAACATTTTCTCTTAACGTTTTTTTTTCTTACTCGCTTTAATGCTTTACTTGACGTGTAATGAAGCCTTTCATTACTCACAAGATAAAGCACGAATATAGATATTATTTACGATGTATATGTGAAAAGTTTATGACATACAGTATATTTCTCGTAGAAAATACTGCGCGATTTAATACCTCTATATTCATTATTTTACTAGTCACTTTTGGTATATGTATGGGACTCGTATATCTTTTGACAGCAGTCATAATTAATTCTTCCACCTCTTCAAGAATTTTCAAGGCTAAGCTTTATTGTACGCAGTCTGTCTGTTAATCTATCTCTGTCTGTTACCTTCGGCATGATAAATCAATAGACGCCGCTGTCGCTGTCGCTTTTGTTGATCTTTGGCAGCCTTTATTAGAACTTTACCATAAGTATTTATGTGCCGTACTTCCCAGTCCCTGAGTGGAGGCCAGAGGCCACTGTGCAATACTGTCGGATGCGAAACGAACTGAAAAGGTCCAAGTAGTGACAGCTGGGGCGGAACTATGTGCAGCAGTGATCGTCTACCGGCTGAAAGTAAGATGAGTATCAGTAAACGATAACCCTCTACTAACCATTTCCAATATCCATAATCATGAACTTCTAAGTATCCAGGCACTCAACTAGGAATCAAATTGAACATCTAATATCACTAACAATTCTCCAACTAAAGTTGGAACTTGGACCACGTTCAATGCTTCGCCTTATCGTACCATCTTTGGTACGTAAACTGTGAGATCAGATTTAATTCTAACTTGTATGGATACGGGTATTGTCTTGTATGGATGTGATATCATTAGCTTTAAGTGTTTAACAAGTTAGGATGAAATCTGATCTCGCATGGAAGGGTATAATGATAATGGTAAATCGGAAGAAAAACATCGTGACGACAGCCTAGTATGGCATGTCCTATAGAACCAAATGCTAAAGACGTAACATTCACCAACCCGCACTGAGCTCGCGTGCACCGATTACGGCCTATTCCCCTCTCATAGAGGAGGGTGAACTAGCTGAATTAACCTTCTTGCTGCTCTATAACGTTGAAAGTAGAAACATCAACTGGTGATCAAAAGAAGACAATCTCACCAATATCGTCCTATAAGCCCCTCTCGCGTGACACAAGCTTGAATGAGATCTCTCGATATCCATGTCACAAGTGGTATACATTCAAGTATGAATAGTTCTCGCTCAAGGATAATATTATAATACCATGGCAGCCGTCGCAATATCTCTGTTAACTGTTTGTGTGAGATTGCTTCTATCCGTACATGGTGACCCTGCCACTACATAAATACATATTACAACAAATGCCATGGTATCCTATCATCTTTTATTTGAAATACTCGTACCTATCTTATGTGTTTCAATTCCAACAAACTGGAGAGCAGAATTCTCGAAATACGAACGATGATTGCAGTTCACACAAGTTAACACCTACAAAATAAGCTTTTCGAAAACTGCAAGGATTTACTCATACGCCATAACTTATCTACAGCTTTATTTTAATAACAGATCTTTCACTAGATCATATGCCTCCTAAGTATGTCAGACCTGTCAGAGTAATATGGCTGCCCCAACTTGGGATCCATGTTACATATTAGCAATACTTTATTTAGTTTTGCTTTGCACACAGTTAACTGATTAGTTTTATTGTGTTTTTACCCGACTGCAAAGGAAGGGTTATGTTTTTTACCAATGTATATTATGTTAAATTATGTAAAAACTTAGGCGGCAGTTTATTTTAAACAAAGACGTTTTCATGTGAAAATAGAAGAGACCTTTCCTATGTTTTTATTTATTTATTTATTTATTGGCCTATCTACAATTGTTACACTGATTATTCTTATATTTCATGCAATATGTTACAAACATAGTGTACAATATGACGCGATAGACACAGCATGCAAAAACAAAATTATAACATCAATATAATACTAGGTAGTGCAGAAATAACGCTAAGAACAACTAGTTCATAGTTTATCAGTCGACATAAAAAAAAACAGTACGGTAGATTATTTTTGATGGACTTGGAGCTTGATTTTTTTTTAAGTTTTGTGGAAAAAATGTCAATTGATTCATCGCAATTATTAAGAAGCCTGCAAATTCTGGGGATAGGGGAATTGGATCCTGATATAGTTTTGCGGAATGGGGGATGTATTAGTTTGATAGGATGACGCGGATAATTATGGGGTAGGTTAAAATTAATCTTACTTAACAACTGGGGGCAGTCTATTTTACTCCGAAGTAATTTAACAAGAAAAAGTAAATCTATACCATCTCTTCGTTTTTCGAGTGAGATTATGTCGAATTTTTTAAGACGTTTTGCATAGCTCGGAACTTTTTTGGCTAATCTCGCACAATATGCAAGATGGTACAAAAATCTTTTTTGAATCCTCTATATATCTCGAATAATAATATGTTTATTTGCACATAGTAAATAAGCTATTTAACATTTACATACATTTTTTCATTTTGTTATAGAAAAGTTACATACATAAATGTGTCGTAACTGGCACCCTTGCTAAGTTAATTTAATAACTTGTATTAAAGGCACCAGTCCCAACCCTAGAGCACTTAAACTACAAAAAAAAAAACAATTTATGAGGCGCAGAGTATGAGCGATAATATGAAGAGAAGACAAACAAAACAGAAAAAAATATAAATACTATACAGAATATTATTTATAAAGTAGTTAACCAAAAGCCATAATTTTTTAGTGTGCGTGTGTGTGTGTATAGGTGTAGGCATGTGTAGGTGTGTGTATGTGTACGTGTGTGTATGTGTATCTGTATGTTTGTGGTTATAGGACGAGCGGGACTTATGTGGGAAAGGAAGAATATTAAATTAAAAGTTAACATTACTAAGACCAATCACCGGAATAGAGGAGACTTTCCGTATTAGGGGTAGGTTTGTCCTAGTAGCCAATTTGTCACAGTTTCTTTTGGAGCATATTCAATATTTTATTAAGTCTGTTATATAAATGAGGACCCTGGAAGTAGAAAAATCTCTTTGTGAAAGCGAGTTTACATCTTCCTGGCTTGCAGATAATATCCTTACGCCTTCTTGTAATTGTCTCATAAGGAGTATCGAGGTGTTGCAAAGCTACAGTGTGTAGGATGAATAATTTTCTCACAGTAAGAACACCGCAAGAATTGTAAAGCTCTTCTGTGGGGAAGAGAACTGGGCGAAAGCTGCTAACCTTTAGGACAGCCCTCTGGGCTCGCTCCGATTTTAACATTGTAGTTTTGGGAGCACCACCCCAAGTGCAGATGCAATATGTAAGCAAGGATTGGCAAAGAGCAAAGTATACTCGCCTTACCACAACCGGCTCAGCTACGTATCGAAGTGTCCTAAAGACGAAAATCAATTTCTTTATTCTAGAGGTAAGATGTCGATATGGGTTGCAAAGTTAAGACCATCATCGAAGTAATCCCTAAGTATTTAATAGAGCGGACACGTTTAAGTTGTGGACTTGAGTGAGTATTGGAATTAGGCGTGCGGCAAGAGTGAGCGATAATATTAAGGTGTTCCGGTGGCTGGACGGACTGCCGTTAACTGAAGGTGATTACTTTGGTTTTATCGGTGTTTAGTGTAAAGAGATGCATATTTAGCCAATTAAGAACTATGTTCAGTCCTGATTGAGCCACTTCAAAAGTTTCCTCCCAGGTGTCACCGGAAAAGGTACAACACCGGAAAGGTCAAGAACCAGGTCACAGAGCTGATTAATGTAAACCAGGAAGAGGGAAGGCCCAACCACACTCCCCTGGGGCACACCAAAAGTAACAGGAAGTTCACTACTGATGTAGTTATCAATTTTAACACACTGTGTCCTGTCTCGAAGGTAATCTACAAAAGTGTCAAGTGCAATGCCTCTCACACCAAGCTCTTCAAGCTTTGAGATAAGAATGGGAACAGAGACCGTGTCGAAGGCTTTTTTCAGATCTAGGAATATAGACAGGACTTTCTTCTTTTTGTCAATATTATTGACTATGTGATTTGTAAGATCTAGGACAGCATTGCTGGTTGATTTTTTGTGCCTGAAACCAAACTGGTTAGGAGACAAAAAGCTCTTGTCTTCAAGATATTTGATAAGTCTTGAATTGATGATGCGCTCAAGAATTTTGAAGATAGACGGAAGGAGAGCAATTGGGCGATAATTATCGACACAGTTTCTGTTCCCATTCTTATGTATTGGGTGTATTATTGCCTTTTTTAGGTTCGAAGGAAAAGTACCAGTGCGCAGGCAAAGGTTAAATATGTATGTCAGTGGTGGAACAAGGAGATGCTTATATCGCTTTAGAAGTTTAGTGGGTATGTTGTCCCAACCTGCAGCGGAGTTGGCTTTAAGGGAAGTAATGATCGTTTCGACTTCATTTTCGTCCGTATCGAGCATGGCAAAAGATTGTGTTACTGGATTTCGTAGTGGTGTTTGTAGAGTTGAACTATCCTTGTTATTCTTAAATTGAGCAGCGAGGTCTCTGCCAATGTTATCAAAAAAATCGTTGACGTGGTTCACAGACTGTAGAGTTGAAGGACAGGAGGAGAGCAGATCGTCAGTTGAACTTTTTTCTTTTTCAGTGTGGGTAACTCTTTTTATGACTTGCCAGATCCTTTTAACGTCATTTGCAGGCTCTCTTAACTCGGCCCTTTCATACTCTCTTTTGAGTTTTTTAATTATTTTTGTATAGAAGTTCCTGTATCTTTTATATGTAATTTTGAGGACAGAGTTATTGGGGGATTGTTTGAGTTTTCTGTGCATTTCATCTCTGTTACGCGAGCAACGGAGCATACCTGAAGTCATCCAAGGCTTGAGTAAGCGCCTGTGATTAGGGAGCCTGATGATTGAGGAATGCTGGCCTATTAAACCAGAAAGCGTATTAACGAATAGGTTAGTTGCAACATTTGCATCAGTGCATCCATAAATGGGTTGAAGATTGATGCAGTTTATGTTGTTGTCAAGTTCCTAACCTACTTTAGTTATAACCTACTTTAGTCAAAGTATTTTTCCGAAGTTTGGGGTGAATTTTTGTCAAGAGGGATAGCAAGACGCAGTTGTGATCAGTTACCGAGGAGTCAATTACGATAGTGGTCGCCGAAAGGTTCGTTTTTAACATTACGTGATCCAGGCAGGCATTATCCCGGGTAGGGAAAGTATGTGCGGGTAATATACCATGAAAAGCCAATAGGTCGAGATACTTCGCTATGTGGTTGGGACACGGTGAGTTATTTATGTCGAGGTTGATATCACCGACAATTATAATATTTTTATAGGACGAAAGAGTCATTAGAAGGGAGTTCAGGGATTCAAGGAAATGACTGATATCACTAACGGAGGGAGACCGATAAATACAAATGAAAACCTTCTCAGAGCCAACTTTTAGTACCAGACAACTGGCATCCAAGAAGTCAGGTTCGATAACAGAATAGTTCTCAAGATTTTTGACATATAGAACGATGCCATCGTTTTGGTTTTTGATTTGCACTGTTTGATAATGGGAATAGCTGTCAATCGGTGGGATAACACTAGAATTATTTTTGAGCCAGCACTCAGTCAATACAATGACGTCACAATCTATGTTTAATCTGCAAAGTAGGGTCAGAAACGAGTCAATATTTGCGTAATAAATCTAAAAAACCGGACTGCTCAACTGAAATGTAAGAAACAAGCACATTTTTATTTTAAAAAGTGACAAGCAGGCGGGACCCGTCAAATTTTTTAAATTAAAATTATATCATGATCATTGAAAAAATTAAAAAAAAGCTATCGCCGCCCACACCGACAGTTGATTTTATTTTAAGGTTGATGCTTCCTTAAATTGGTGTTGGCGAGTGCCCTGGACCTCTCTCTTCGCTCTTACCTTCTACTCCGCCAACAACGACCAGTTACTTTCAGTTCCGTAGTAGCAAGCATAGAATAGTGAAAAATCACTTTGTTTGAAAGGCAAAGCTACATTTGTGAGTTTTTTAACTATATATCTCAAAAACAGTTGAGTACATCTCGTCCAAACCAATTTCTGTTAAAAGTGTTTTATCAAATATATCCTACACTGAAAATATTTAGCTGAATCACGGTAATATATAATTATCTATTATATTATGGCTGAATTACGAATCTGGATTCGAACCTGGAAGTTGATTACGAGTATAGCTGCTAAGTGCTATCTCGCTCATACCTAAATCTAAAGAAATTAACTACGATAAAATTTATTCAGAAGCTCCCAGCATAATCTAAGAATAAACTGAGGATATTCGTCGCATCTAAACCAGGAGATAAGGGAACATTAAACAGTTCACGCCTCGTGAATATTGCCATTCCTATGTACAGTTTATGGTTGTGCGTGAAAGGCTTCAGAATAACTTGGAAATCAGGAACGGTCTAAGGGCTGAGAGTTTCGAGGAAAATAGATGATGAGATTTTAAGACTATTTATAGACGATCTAACAGCATCATCAAGTGGACCACTCATGTTCTGGGAGATCTGTATGAAAACGGAGTAGTATCTATCCTGCACATGTATTTATTTTTGACTGTTGTCTTTGATAGGATACGATGGTGGAAATGTGGTGGAGGGTTAAGATGGGTTAATCTATAATATATATAAAAGAAAGTCGTATTAGTGACACTATTTATAACCCAGGAACGGCTGAACTGATTTATATGAAACTTGGCATGGACCCGGGGAAGGACATAGGATAGTTCATATCCCGGAATTCCCACTGGATCGGGATTTACGCGGGAAAAACCTCCCACGTGAACGAAGTCGCTGGCAATAGCTAGTATTATATATACTATGTAAGAGGGTTCCATTAACACTAAGCCAGAAATGTTGATTATGATAACGTTCCCAGAACGTACGTAGATTAAAAGAAAATACAGTATTTATTAGTGGACAGTGCGTAACCTAAAGGTAAAACTGCATCGTCCCATAAAAATAAATTGTCAACCTTATGTAGATAATAGTATTCTATATGCTATTTAGATTTTCAGACAAAATGATAGACGGTGTAACCCTAAGCTTTTTAGTACACTGACGTATAACATTTTATGATGCGAGAACCTACTACTTACTTACTTATATTGTGCGTACAAGTGTTCTAAAATTGCTACCTACCCTTACTATTCGCGTTTAAACACGTAGTTGTAAAAGCGTAGTGTTTAGGGTTGCAACAAACATAAACGAATTGACGTTAAACGATTATATTGCGGTATAAATAACACGCTATAGGGCCTGACAAACGAGAATATATTTCAAAGGTCTACGGTATTCTTATCTAAAGTCATTATCTGCATAGCCTTTTTCCAACTACATTAGGGTCAGCTTCCAGTCCCACAGGAGTCAGCTGAGTACTAATGTTTAACACGAAGCGACTACCTAACTCACCTCCACTACCTAGTAGCTGATTAACACGACACCTCTTGGGAAGACTGGTTTCAGATTTTCTAGCTTGTTGTCTACCCGTAACGACTGTCAAAGATGAACTAATGACAGTCGGGACTAACAGCTTAACGTACTTTCTGTGGTATGAAGGAAATATCGATGTACTAAGATAGTCACCTCAGCTAGCAATGCTTGACCTTGACCTGTACGGCTGTTATCATTTAGCCACCAGCTTCTATTGTCATCTAAACTACAACTGAGATAAACACGTAGTAGGTTTGGGATCCACCTTGGCATTGTATCGTTGGCTATATAAGATTTGTCTCTTTACCCACGTGCGAAAAATATGTATGTACGCGTGTGCTAGTCTACGGAAATTCGGTACCCAGTCCAAAATGATATCCCTTCAAGAGCTGGTTTATAAACGGTTGGGGTTTAAGTGATCAAACTAAAGTACAATACAATATCTCTTCAATATAAAAATACAAATTATAGAAGAAGATAAAACAACACTTTAGTTCGAGCTAAATTAAGACGAATTTCAGTGTTTCTTTCATTTAGACGTAGTTACGCGAAAAGGATCCAACCCACAGTATGGTCGAAAATGAGCTGAGTATGCCAAATTAGTCTCTATGGTCTATATATTCTATTAGTAAAAACACCTTAGTTAAAATATGTGATTTTGACCTTTTTATTAGTATGGGGTACCAACCCACATCTATGACAGGTTTATATTTTAATTCCGCAAAAACGATCCAACCACCAATAAAACCACCAATAATAAAATAAAAAAACTTAGAAACTTTTTAGTGCACGTAATATTTTTCTCGCAAACTCGACAATACAAAACAGTTCCGTCGTAAGTAAATGTTTCAGGAAAGACACTTATCCACGAAGACACACTTTTTTTCAGGAGGCATTGTACAATTTGACACAAAAACTTTAACTGCAGATCAATGAGCATGCATAATAGGTGGGAGGAAGGAGTAGTGCGGTAGACGAGCGCGACGATAATTTGTCTCTTTCATTTTATTATCGTACCAAAACAAAAGACGCGCGGCTGCTGAGTGCACTGCGCTCGAAAAATACTGTAAATTATAGCGATAATATGCATCATCACTAGATCTTAGGAAAAATATGCTATTAGCGCTGAAAATGGCTTAAATATGCAAATGCATATTCAAATATGCAAATGCATATTATCCGGTCTCTAGTCATTAGTATTTTTTTTGTATTCAGACAAATAACAAAAATTCAATAAAGACAATTTACTATTTTATTATATAAATCCATAATTACAAAACAATTTGCCATGCTGGATCGTTACTGCGAAATTCAATATAAGCTTAGCATAATTGAAAATGGCTTTTAGCTAAAACGATTCAACCCCATATTTACTTAAATATCTCTAAAAATGTTTATTTATTCCCAATAAAACATATTTCTATAAAAAGGACGCCAATTTTTACAACTATGTCCCAAATCAACAAAATCATAAAATAGAATATCAAAGAGCAAATACAACTTAAACTTCAAACTTCATTATCTCAAAAGTGACATTTTGTGGGTTGGATCCTTTTTGCGTAACTACGTCCATTTATTTTTCGTAAAGCTTCCCAAGAAATACAAACCAAATTCCTTAACAATTAATCATATAATGTATCATTGTAGCTTTTCCTCACATTCAAATAAGTCTGGATTATTTACGAAAATCTATAGAGTTTTATGGGGAAAAGTCTATTCTTACGTTTAAAACGCCTTTGACCGTCAAGGCAGAGGCTTTAAAAAGAAAGTTATTTATACGTCTGAATGAGATGAAAAGGACGGGTTTTGGCGTCGTTTTCTTCGACAGTTACTGTTACTGCAATTGTAATGAGACTAATAATGAGTCATTGACTTAATGGCTTAGTGGTTTGTTATAATTATCCTATGTTTACTGGCCTGACTTCTTGCCTGAATTGCAGGTCATGAGTTTGAACCTAGTCCAGCATTATATTGCTGCTTAAATTCAAAAGGGCCACAAGTCGAAAAAATTACAAATCCTTTTTAAAGCAAAAATCATATCAATTCTGCCTTCTTTTTCATATTCGAAAAAGACACCCAGTATTTTCGCATTAAAATGGAGCTAATCGCACAACAGCCCTTTTTGCACTGACCCTGCAGTCAGTGCGAGCGCACGTTTGTTTTGTGAAAAAGGGTCACATTCCGAAAAATACCTTAAGTACGCATTTATGTTTATCACTCGCTCAATTTTAGGTATCCTAGTAGCAACACAACAACATTGCGCGCACACAAACTTACAAACCATTGTTCGCCCGATTTTATACATTACTTAACTAATATTGATACTTGAAGGTAATATTATATTTTCTTTAATATTGTTTGATCATAAGTTGTAACTTATTGTTTACAAAGGGTTACATGCTTATTGATTAGATGTTAGTTTCAATTTTGTATTAATGTGTTTGAAGCACGATTAGGAGTAGGTACTAGGGGACTTTGGAAATAAAAGACTCATATGTGATAAAAAATTAATAAGAAATAAAGAAGTTTCGTCATGCCTGTCTGTCTGTATGTCTGTTTGTCCATCCGTCTATATGTCACATCCATTTTCAACTGACAAAAAGAACGGAGGAGGTTATCAATTCGATGCGTATATTTTTTTTAATGTTTGATCACCGATTACTCGAAGACGGCTGAACCAATTTGGAAAATTCTTTTTTTGTTTGAAAGGGTATACTTCGAAATTGGTCTCATTGTCACCAAGTCAGGAGCTGATAATGGTATCTTGGAGTAATCGAGGGAACTCTTCAAATATTATAGGCACACCTACAGTGATTTGAGTTTTTTTTTTTTATAGTAACTTGTGTAGTTGCATTCGAAAAGCACCATTTGTGAAGTGGATGTGATGATGAAGACCACAGATGGCCACTGGAACTACTCAATATATAAGTAGAAATAAGAAGTATTTCATGGGTTCCGCTTCGATTACTTGAATATGGTTATTAAGCACAATATGCTCGTCACAATGCATATGATGAAGTGAAGCTGATGGTGAAGTACCAGGAGAACTCCCCAACAATTAACGGCCCAGCATTGGGAAAAGCAATATTTTGTCTACTTTCTAACTAATTTCAGAAGTCGGACACCGCCTACCTACCGAAATTAAAGTTATTTTTCACTTTACAGTGTTTTTTGGAAGTCGGTTTAATTTTTTTGGTAAAAAGTTTTTATATTCCGAAACTATTAGGACTATACATGTGAAACTTGGTAGGTAGATGTATTCTGTAAACCGCTTTCCGATTTAAAGAAAAAAAAAATTATTAAAAAAATATAAAAAAAAATATTTTCAGTTTCAGTTCCATGTACCCCACATGAAACTGAACCTGAAAATAATTTTTATTCATGAATCTTATGCGTGTGTGGTATTAATAGACAGGTCTTTAAAAATGACATACGGGTTTCTAAAACCACTTTTTCATAAAGTTAATCGTTTAAAAGATATACACTTCCAAAGTGGTAAAATGTGTTCCCCTTCTTACTTCTATAATAATGGAGTGAAAAAATATACAAAAAATATATGCTATGATCCTTAATGTAAACTTTCAACCAAAATTGGTTTGAACGAGATCGGGTTGGCAGTTTTTGAGATACAGCATATTTTCTAAAACCGCAAATAAAACTTTGTAATTCATACAAGCACTATGAAAAACCACCTCTTTCTTCCAGCAAGAGTCCCATTCAAATTGGTAAAGCTGTACCAGAAATCCGGGGCTGCGGTGTCTAGCTAAAACATTCCTCATTCCCACAACCCCGGCAGGAACATTTTTATACTTGATGTGTTATTTAAAATATTTACGTATATAGTATGCATACGTGCTTCACTATTCCATATTACTATTTAATGAAATCAGTGCGAAGCGAAACATACATAATAACATATACCAATGCATCGAAAACAAAAACAGCGCACCTAGTATATCTCACAAATAAAACCCTATTCAACGCTCCACAATGTCTTTCATTCACACCGTATTTGACGTCTCTGAAATGTCAAATGCAATCTTGTCTGCTGTCACATGAAAGACCTTCAATGACAATTGAAGATTTCTGATAAGGTTTTTGCTTCATCACAGATGTCAGCCAAAGAAAAACTAAAGAATTTCATTGGTGTCATGGATTCTGTGACACATTAGTGCATATTATAAAACAAAGTTTTCCGCCGCGTCTGTCTGTCTGTTCGCGCTAAACTCAAAAATTACTAAGCGGATTTTCTTGCCTTTTCTACCGATATATTTCACTGTTTTAAAATGTGTTTTAAACTGTGCTTGGTAGGGAAACGAGGGGTAGGACTGTACGACGTACGTGGCGTGTAATATATGCGTCCCGTACGAAACCGGGGCGATGCTAGTCGTTAACAAAATAATCATGCGGTGTCAATAGGTTGTAAGGTGAAAAAAAAAAACAGGAACTTGTAAAAAATACAAACTTTTCTGTATAAATTCTCAAAATTATAGGTAATGAAAATCCTTACGGAATTTTGAAGAATAAAGCGGTCACAAACATGTCGGCGACAGCTAGAAAAAGAAATTTTAATAAGTACTAATTGGAACATCAAAGTTATGTTAATTGAACTTCTATTTTAAATTCAGTATGGCAGTACAATCTTTGATATCTTGTTATGGATCCTTCCGACTACAGATACCCATCTGATTAATTTCCAGTAAGAAAAAAGTTGAAAACTCTATTTTCTTCTTTATTGGCTTTTTGAGCTAAGGTTTTTTGTTTCTCGTTAATAACTTTGTTTACTATACGTTGACGATAATTTATAATCCATACTTTGATATGGAAAAGTAAAGTAAGTTTTTCTAAAAAAATTCTTTTCTATATACATTCTTTACAAATAATCAATACATATTTTTCATTCAGTCTCCTTTAAGGTGTAACCTGCATTATTCTTGTGGTATGGCAGGCGTATGAGATACACGGTTCGGGAAGATATTTGTTCATTTATGTGCATACGTTTGTATTGAAATGAAGCGTAAGCGCTCATGTAATATGGCATTTTGCAATAAATTTTATGCGTAGATAAAACCACTGAACCGAACAGAATTAAAATTCAATTAGGCATAGAGGCGTATTGGGTCATTTCATTTACCATGAAAGCTTCACCAGTGGTGTGAGGTAGAGTGCGGACTTATATTGCACTTACGAGCAGACTAAACTTTTCAAAAACATACAAAACCTTGCTTCTCTAAATAAATAAAGAATATTATTATTGAAAATTCGATAAAGAATGGAATCTCCAAGTATAACCCTTTGTGGTGACTTTAAACCACATAGGGTTATTATACTTGGAGATTCTATTCGTTACCGAATTTTTAATAATAATAATAATCTTTATTTATTTCTATCAAAATTTCTATTGGATTATACAATATAAGTTACAACAAGATAATTATAGACCTTAGTGAGAGTTATAGTCTATACTGGGTTCGGGACCTGTGTGACAAACCTCAATGCTCGTATCCTTTAAGTTTTTTTTTATTGCACTTAATTATGTACTACAAAAACAGGGTAAGCTCCAAGATTAGAGGCGATTTAAATAAAAAGTAGAGAAGCAAGGTTTTGTGTTTGTGTTTGTGTTATTTAAATGATGTTTCAATATGAACATAATAAAATGACTAAAACTTATTTTATATTATGACATTCTTATTAATATTTTTCTGTTGTGTGTGTTTTAATATTGTAATGAATCATATTCTTAAATTAATTAATCTGATACTGTGACATAAATTATATTCAATTTCTTCCTAATATTTGTATGTCTTATTGACAAAACATAGCGGACTTGTTATTAATGTAAGACCTATAATTATGTATTTACCTATGTTTAGCAAATAAATAATTCTGATTCTGAAAATAAATAACTTTGTAATCCCATATAAATATATAGGATTACAAAGTTACATTTGCAGTTAATTAATCAGTGTACCTGTATAATATAATAATATAATAATGTGTTTTTGGAAAGTTTTGTCTGCTCATAAGTGCAATATAAGTCCTCACGGCCAGCACCTAACACTGAGCAATGAGCGTGAGTACCTACATGACACAAGTATCTGTGTGCATGCTGTGTGTGATGCAGCGTTAGCAAGCTTGCCATGGTGGACACGGACATTTATCAGGTTAAAGCAGACAAAACTCCGTTAATGCGAGCCCTTTTTAGATGTCACGGAGTGAGCCAAATATCTCACTCTTCCCATCTGTCTAGACGGACCTGTCAGAGACGAGCTGGCACCAGTTGGTGACTGTGTTTAGGATCATTTGAGTGCTCTGTGGGAGCACCTACGGCGCAAGAATACAAGAAAAGGGCATACGTGGTGGTCTTGATTGGTTAAAGTCTGACAGACTCAATCGCCTAACCTAGAGCGATGGACATCCATAAGGTATCTACCTTGAAAACTAAAAAGGTCAACCAATGACCTGATAAAGGGTGCGGGAATCCGATTAATCCACGATCCGGTGGATGGGGTTGACCGATAACCGCAGTTGAAATCTTTCGCCCGAAATAACGATAACGTTTTAGAATTGATAATAGACAAACCGATATTCTGTAAAAGAAACCGTTGGCCCTTTCAGTAAAAAGTCGTAAAACACAATATATTCCTATGAGGACTACAAATCAATAGAAATAGGAACTCTCAAGTTCAAACCGCAGAACAGATAGTTTGCAAAAGGTTGACTTTAAAAACCCATCGCGATTAAGCTGAACGTGAAACGTGTCTTTTTGTTTCTTTTTTGTATTCAATCCGCCGCGAACAGAAACTAGTATTATAAATGCCTGAATGTCTGTTACACTTTCTCGTCTAAACTACTTAACCGATATTGATGAAGTTTGGTACAGAGCTAAATTAGACCTTGGACAAGGACATACGTATAAGGGTTACTTGTTTTCGCTGAAAAATCCTTATCACGCTATAAAAGCCTCGGGTAGATCTACCCGAGGCTATGCTATTTATCTATGTGAGCATTCTCCGTTCTCACTGGTTGTATGGAGTCTACCTTCTGCACCTATTTTGTACTATAATTAAGCTCTTTTCTTTGGCATTAGCGTAATGGTTTGCTGTAAAAGATGACATCTATTTAATCGTTGATCAAAGTACCTTTTAATGGTGTCTGCTGCATGGAATGACTAGAGGATGTATCCGGTGACTTGTGTCGGTATGCGTGGCTTATGTTCTTATCATTGTTGACAGAAAACACCATCAGCGTATTGACAGCATCAATTTTCGCTAGTTTTTACCAAGAACATGTTCTGTAAATTTTAAAATAAACTACAGGAATTCATCTTTTTTCATTCATCATTTATCTTTACCTTAAGTAAAGACCTCAGTAGCAGAAATGAATTCATCAGCCAGAAAGGCGTGTTTTGTGAATATAAACTTGAATAGATGAACTTTTAAAGATCCCACCCCACAGATGAAACGTGCAAAGTAATATTTAATTGAGATAATTTAATGCAATATATTTAAATATATAATTGTTTATCATGTCAGATGAGCAGATTGCCAAGTCTTTGGTTCACATAGTATATGGCTTTTAACTCTACAAGAGAATGTCGTCACAAGCCATTTTCAAAAATATCCAGTCGCATACCCTATACGCACTACTCAGCTAATCAAAACTCAACACCTCGAAATACCTAACATACTTCTACCTTGTAACTGCCGGCGCCTACGTGACAGCCCTGCTAAAATGGGGTGGCACTGAATCTTTTAACACGACCGTGGACTTTGATTAGAATTTCAAATACAGCTGTGGCCATTAATCGTCAGAACACAGGGAGGTCAATCAAGAGATTAGAGTGTTTGGATATGCAGATGATATGATGACGTGTCCCTTGGTCAAAAATTTATTTATGAGGAGCCGAGGGATTAAACTACGATAAATAATTACCTGTATTTTCGATCTTCAGAGTTAAGCAACGTTTGTGGTTAATCCTTGTATGACTGTCCTTTTTAACACATCTTGATTAAAGCTGTTAGTTCTTACGGGTAGTCAGAAGCCAGCGAATCTGAAAACAGTCTTACCAAATAGGTACATATCGTGCTTTCCAGTTGCAGGGGTATGGGGCCAAATAGGTATCTCTCCATGTAAAGTACGGGTTTTCAGCTGCATCCGTTTAGACTGTAAGTCGACCCCAACATATATTATTTGAGAAAAATGCTAGGCTGAAGTTTTAATTATGTTTTTACTTTGAAATCATCTCGTTGCCACTATGGCAGTATGCGTTAAATATTGACAAGCGAATTCTGCTAAATTCATACATATCGACTACTTTAGTTTTCAAAGTATAAATGGTGTGTACAAATCAAATATATCACATAAAACTGTTTTTCAAAATTCAAAATTCATTTATTTTGTGAACACAGGGTACAATGATCTTATGTAGGTATATATAGTGTTTGGTCCAACCTATGTTCCGCCGACAGGCATACAAAATAGTGATGCAATGATCAAATATAATTAAAAAAACAAACAATGTCAGCAAATAAAATTGACAAAAGTTAAATAAAATAGTACAAAAAATAAAGCAATGTCAACAATATTACAGTCGTCAAAATTAATTAAATTAAAATAGTCTAAATTAGAATTATCATAACTTACAATTTCATTATAATAAAATAAAATTAAATAATAACATAATAATAATTTCAAAATTATGATTAATTAAAATTTATCATTCAGAAACTGGCCTATAATTTTTTAATTCAGTTCTATCGTCTTTTTTGAATAGGGGCTTAATTATTACTTTTTTAAGACGAGTTGGAAATATGCCATCGGAAATACAGAGATTTATTATATGCGAAAGTAACGGCGCTATTATCTCCTTAACTTTTTTAATAACCTTAGTTGATATGTTATCAAACGGTATTTGTATTTTTGAGGCTGTTAATAATTTTGTTTATATCATCGCAGGTGACTGGTAGCATAAATAAGGATTGACATGAAATATTGTCCTTTAGGTGTTTCTTATTATTCGATACATTATTTGTTTGAATATTATTTTCAATAACTTCAATAAAATATTTATTAAATTCATTAGCAATGTCAAGTGGGTGTGAAAATGTCAAATTCTTATGATTAATACATAAAATTGGCTCTTATGGTAAATTATATTTCGATTTGTTTATTACTTGCCATGCAGCTTTTGATTTATTTTCGGCAATATTTACGTGATAATTATTTTGTGTTTTTTGCGTTCGTTTTATAATTCACCTGTAAAGTTTTGAATTTTTTTAAATAATAGTTTTATTTTCCAAATTAGGCTTCAGCCTATATTCCTAAAGTAGTTGTCTCTGCTTTTTACTGCAAAGTTTTATACCACGGGACAACCTTTTCGTTTTCTTATTGGTAATTATCTTCACAATTTTAACTGGAAAGCATAAGTGGTAGAAAAGTAAAAATTCATCTATAAAATTATCATACGCTTTGTTAGCGTCTTTTGCTTTATAAACTTGCGAAAAAGATAGACACTTCAAGCAATCCTTAAACTTAGCCAAGTTAGATGCTGATAAATCAAGTTTTTTAGATTTCCAGTATTTTAGAGTGCACTTTTTATTAGTAGGTACTTTAAATAATTGTGCTGTATGGTCCGAGAGAACTAAATCCATTACATCCGCTTTACATCCACGTTTAAATGAATGTGCAAAATTATCGATGCAAGATTTACTGCTTAATCTAGTTGGTTCAAAGAGTGATAGTTTAAGATTGTATTGTCGAAGAAAATATTCAAATTCGTGTGTAATTTTATTTCTTCTCAGGATATCGATATTGAAATCGCCGGTCAAAATTACGTTTTTATTCGAGTATGAACAGACTTTGCGTAATACGTCATCTAGTTTATCATAAAATGTTATAATTATGTTTAGGTATTCTGTACACACATATGACATTATGAGAAATTATTTCAATGCCGCAGCATTCGATAACACCTGACACTGAATGTTTTGAAATGTCTGTTAATTCTCTATAGTGCAATCCTGCTTGAACAAAGATACACGCTCCTCCTCGTTTAGCGTCTCTTGAAAAGAAGGCAGCGAGGCAATAATTAGGTATATGCATGAAATTTTCATAACCAGTTTCGACAAAGTGTTCAGTTATACAGAAAATATCTAAGTCAATCCCAGTATTAGAAAGCTCTTCTAGTTTAACCGTCAATAAGTCTGATTTATTCATAAGTCCTGCTATGTTTTGGTGAAGAATATACAAATAATGACTAATGAAAAAACTGTTAATTTTCCTGAAGTTGAGTTTCAGTTGGCGTATTATTTATTTGGGGATTCATGATTCTGTGAAAACGGTGATCTAGCTAAAGTCTAAATTTCTTAAATCAATGGCAGTTGGAAAATCACGCTAAGAATCGATTCCTAAAGACCTAGACATTGATCTATTGAATCAACACTTTTCATCCTCGTCCTACTGCAATGGGACATTGAAGGCAGCTACTATAAATTATCTTTCTAACCTTCCAACTCCGGATCACTCCGCATTTAATTTTAGTCAATTTTTTGATTGTGATGTTAAGAAGAGCATACTTTCAATTACATCTAACGCGGTTGGCAGCGACTGTGTCAGTCGGAAGATGATACTTCCTGTCCTCAATGAAATCCTTCCTATCCTGACCTATATCCTTAACTATTCTATTTCCAATGGTGTCTTTCCATCTGTATGGAAAGAGGCCATAATTACTCCTTTACCCAAAAAATCAAATCCTGCCTCTTTTTCAGAATATCGACCTATTTCCATCCTACCTTTTCTCTCTAAAGTCCTTGAACGCCTTGTCCACAATCAGCTAAGTGCTTTTATTTGCAAGAATAGTCTGCTGAATCCTTTCCAATCCGGATTTCGTCCTGGACACAGTACTACTACCGCGTTAGTTAATGTAACTGATGACATACGGATGGGCATGGATAAAGGAAATACGACGGTTCTCTGCTTGCTTGATTTTAGTAACGCTTTTAATACCGTCGATTTCGATATTATGCTCAGCATACTTCACTCTATTATCATATCTCCAACAGCGATTGACTGGTTTCGTAGTTACCTGTATGGCCGCCGGCAACGTATTTGCATAGATGAGTCCTGCTCTTCTTGGTGTAGTACTGTAGCCGGTGTTCCTCAGGGTGGCGTGTTATCTCCTTTACTTTTCGCAATTTTCATAAATTCTATTTCCAAAAAACTTCAATCCTCCTACCACCTTTATGCTGATGACTTGCAAATTTACAGACAAGCGCCTTATACTGATTTAGATGCTACAATAAATATGATAAACCAGGACTTGGCTTCAGTTTGCAAATGGAGTGAGGCACATGGTTTGCAGGTTAATTCGTTAAAGGCCCAGGTCATTGTAGTCGGCAGCTCTAGGTTAGCATCTAAGGTAAACTGATCTCAGCTTCCTCAGGTTATTTTCAACGGCACAGCTATTCCACTAAGCGAGAAAGTTAAGAACCTTGGGGTCTGGTTGGACAAATATCTTTCGTGGGGTCCCCAATTGCAAGAGGTGAGTCGCAAATTATTTGCTTCTGCCAGTTCCCTAAGGCGGTTGCGTAACTTTCTGCCAACTGCCACTAAAATTGCGCTAGCACAGTCTCTTTTACATCCCATCCTAGACTACGCTGATGTCAGTTATCTTGATCTCACAGAGGCACAACTTGATAAACTTGAGCGACTTCAAAATTTTTGCATAAGATTTATATTTGGTTTGCGCAAATATGATCACGTATCTGAATTTCGTACGAAACTCAAGTGGCTTCCTATACGTCTTCGCCGGAACTTACACATATTGTCTCTGCTTTACAGTATTCTGTTCAATCCTAAGACCCCCTTTTATCTTAAAGAACGTTTTAAGTTCCTCCATGACACACATGCCAAATTTCTGAGGTCATCGGAAAACTTGAGGCTAGAGGTACCGAGTCACTCCACCAATTTCTTTGGTAAGTCGTTCGCAGCTCAAGCAGTACGACTGTGGAATACTCTTCACGTGTCAGTAAGACAAGCACAAACCCTTCCTTCTTTCAAAAACATGGTAAAAGATCTCTATCTCTCTCTTTAATATGTTACTATTTTTTAACCGACTTCAAAAAAAGGAGGTTTACAATTCGTCTTGAACTTTTTTTTTTTTTTTTTTATGTATGTTACCTCATAACTCAGAGACGGCTGGACCGATTTGAAAAATAATTTTTGCGTTTGAATGGGTATACTTTCTAGTTGGTCCCATTGTTACGAAATCAGGATCTGATGATGGGATCCTAGAGAAATCGAGGGAACTCTTCAAATATTATAGGCACACCTATAGAGTTTTGGGTATTTCTTATAGTACCTTGAGCAGTTGCTTCCGAAAAGTACCATTTGGGGCAAGTTCAACTGATGATGAAGACCACAGATGGCCACTGAAACTCCTCAATAATAAGTATTTCGTGGATTGCGATTCGATTACTTGAGTACGGATGTTAAACACTTTATGCTCGTCACAATACATAATTATGGTGATGTAGAGCTGATGGTCAAATACCTGGAGAACTCCTCAAAACTTAACGGCTATGCACAGGGAAAAGCAATATTTTGTAAAAGGTGATAAGTTGTTGACATTATGGCTTTTGTAACTAGATAAATTACAAACCGACCCACTAAAAAGTGTGAAAAAAAAAATTTTTAGCAAAAAATAGAACCGACTTCCATATCAAAACACTACAAAGCCAAAAATAACTTTTATTTCGGAAGGCGGTTTGAAAAAAAAAAAAGAAAATCCAAAACCAATAACACCGACTTCCGATATTAAAGTTATTTTTGGCTTTGTAGTGTTTTGATATGGAAAACGGTTCTATTTTTTGCTAAATTTTTTTTTTATATATCTCAGCTTTGTTATTTTTATGTATGTATATGTATATGTGTATTGAGTATGTAAGTTATTACTTATTTATTGTATATATGTAAATAGTACACCATGGACTACCCGCGAATTTATTTTCTCCTGCTGTGTCAAATCCATCTAAAGGTTGTCTGTAAAAGATCGCTTTTAGCGATAAGACCGCCCATTGTAACACCCTTTGTAGTTTTTAAGTCCTTATTTAATTCTGTTATGGTGTACAATAAAGAGTATATCTATCTATCTATCTATCTATCTATCTATCTATCTGACGACGCGTTTGCTGAGATTAAATTTAGGACGAAATCCTGCAAATTTGTTAGCACAATATTCAATCATTTGTTATTCAAACTACCTAACCGTTGTATTGTATGTGTCATAAGCAGTGATCGGAGTAGGTAGATTGATTTTTGGTACTTGTATCATAAATGCACACAGAAATAATAACATGGATAAGCCATTTTCCCGGAAAGTAATTCCGGTATTTCCGGATTCAATTAAACATTGTTAATGTTGGTAGTGATATTATTCCTACTCAATTTAAAATTTAAAGGAAGGTATAAAAACTAAATTAATTTATTATTTATCTGTTGAATAATAAAAACAATCTAATTCCGATCGAAGCTTTAATTTTTATTTTTTTATTTTTTTTTTCCTACCTTTTTTTTGAGGATGGCAAATCATCAAATGACTCCTTCCACTCTGGCAGAATAAAATTCCTACATAAGTTCCGGTTTTTTTTTTTAATAATCCACCAATTCCGGAGGAATGTCCATATTAATATATACGTTTCGGATCAATGACCCCATTTCAATCTACCTACTCCGATCACTGGTCATAAGTGTATGGAAGGTTTAAGTTGGAGTCCAGCAGATACGCATAGTTATATGTTTCCACGTCCATGAACATTAAGTTATTAAACATGTCAACTCTGCTGTTAAACATTACATTTTTGTTTTCCATATATTTAAAAGTAGGCAGACATACTATAAAATTCGTGTGGGTTAAAGGTTGTATTTTAGTACGAATAAAAGTGACTAATTCTATGTAATTTTGCGTCTTTTTTAAATCTTCCTCCCCAACATAAATTACACAGTAGTCCGAGTACGTTAAGTTTTGTACTTTCTTATCAGGACTATCTAGCAGTTGCTTTAGACTACAATTTGGCATACGATAATGACATAATTATATTGCTATCACTTAACCTAGTTCTTTGACAAATTGTGTAAAATCTATTAGATGTTTCACTACTAATAATACATAGATTACTCTTTACAATTGGCAATGATGATACTGAATTTTCAATAGGGTCTTCAGCAGTGGTTGTGCGGCAGTCCGGACTTTCCAAAGTTTGTGGTTTACTGGTTACCTTGTTTGTAAGACTAATTTTGTTTCTTTTTGTCGTTTGTACCCATTTCTTTATCGGACTACTGGTGACTTTTTCATACATGTCATTTTTCTTCAATAAATCGGCGTTACTTTGCTTTAAGGAGCTATTTTCCAGTGATATTATTTCTATTTGTAGATGTGCGCTTTTCTGTGTGTCCTCTTCATCTTCCGACATTCTATTAATAGTCTCATTAAATGTTTGAGATGGTTACATTGGTTACATTTTTGGGTTCCGATGTAGTACGTGTGCGATGAAATGTTATGTTTCCTAGGAAGTCCATGATGATTTTGCAAACTTAAATTACCACAAAAAGCGTTTCTTCACAGGTGTCGGATTCGAACTCGCAACCACTTGTGGGGATCCAAGTCGGTTCGTTCCACAGATAACTTTAAATAAATCACAGAGTTCGTTCTCCGTTAAGCCACTTGTACAGTTGCAAGCTGTGTCCAATTTTGCGATCTTACGGGTTCTTTTTCGCAAGTACGTCTTTTAAAAATAGATGTCACTATTACAAATATTATTTGCCAATTTTTTATCTTTTTTTTAGTCCGATAACACTATGACAACAGTGGCAGCAATTATTAGTGAATGGTTAATTAGGTTTCAGGTAGATGGCGTCGCCTTGTCACAAGTTCAGTTCACGTAGATACAATGTTTGAATAATAAACGATATTTTGCAGGAACAATAAGTAAGATTGATCACTGTTTTCTTATCTTTGTCTAGAAACGAGAAGTAGATCGTTTGTTTTGTAGGCAGTTGACTTAAAGTTGGGATGTTTACACTGTTATAAATTATAGCACTGAGTTTATTAAGTTTTTAGTCAATGTTTACATACTTGGGAATCATTGTTTTTTTATAGTTACCCGGTGTTTTTAATCAACGATAACACTGTCACTGCTTGTTTAGGAGTCTTTATTCACTTTTACGTACGGCACACTGAATAAATACTGTGTATAATACTTTTAGTCATTTATTAATTACGAGCACAATCACAGCTGATGTTTACGTCACAGCGCCCTCTAGCCTATCAAAACAAACATCTGCACAATGTTACAAAGTTTTTAATGCGTGCTATTCTGCATTATTCCTCCTTTTTACTTTTAAAAGCTATAGTTTAAAATCTACCGTGAATTCTCGAAATTCGTAAAGGTCGACTAGTCGAAACCAAAAATAAATAGGCTTGAACGACTATTTTGAAAAATCCAAGTTATGTTTACACCTTTTAGTTTGTGAAGTTCTATTTAAAATTCAGTAAGACATTACAATCTTTGATATCTTGTTATGGATCCTTCTGACTACAGATACTCATCTGAATAATCTCCGGTAAGAAACAATCCCATAAAAAACAATACTTGTCAAAACCCCAAGTCTCGCAACTTAGTTGTTCTACCGTAAAAAGTTGTGAGATCCATGTAATACCAAGTCGGTTATTAATTTATTCAGTCCCTACTTAAGGGACCTTCTGTCTTAAGTTGTTACGTAATTATCTAACCTAACGACACCTTATAGTGACCATATCAATATTAAAAATCTTTACTGTTTTAAATAAATAGATTGACTCGGCCATCGCATGAAAACACAATATATCTCACAAGTAATACATATATAAATTAAATTGTTTATTGCGATTGCCAAGTCAATCTATTTATTTAAAACGGTAAAGATTTTTAATATTGATATGGTCACTATAAGATGTCGTTAGGTTAGATAATTACGTAACAACTTAAGACAGAAGGTCCCTTAAGTAGGGACTGAATAAATTAATAACCGACTTGGTATTACATGGATCTCACAACTTTTTACGATAGAACAACTAAGTTGCGAGACTTGGGTTTTTGAGAAGTATTGTTTTTTATGGGATCTCATTGCTTTTTGTAGAAAGTCCTACTTTTTTCCTTTCCGGTACCTTCTACTTCTTGTATACCAACAACGAGTTTTCTTAAAGCCCTCTCTCTGTCTTATGAACTTTTATTATTTTTGTAGGTAACCTTCCTTTTTTTATTTTCCGGTACTACTTCTTGAACTTCAGCTAAAGTTTTTTTCAAAGCCCACTCCCTGTCTCTATGGGTTTTTTTCGGAGGCTTTGATACGCACATATGGATACGCACGTACGTCTTTTGCATTAGTTAGTAATAATTAATGCCGCACTCGTCAAACGTCTCGGTTAAAGTTAATCCATAAGTAAGTAATTATGCAATTTCGGGCAATTTACTCTACTTAATACTCCCCAATACTCTTAATACTTCTTGCTTTTTTATTCCGTTGACCATTTAACAAGTTACCTTTGAGCATAATTATTATATCTAGGTACCTATCTACACTGGAAGACACGGTGGAGCATATGGTCGAGGTGTGCCCTGCATGGGTGGAGCACCGTTGTATCCTCATAGAGGCGATCGACGGCGGCGACTTCTCGCGCCCTGCTCTGGTTTAGACCATGGTGCGAAGCGAGAGGGAATGGGATGCAGTCACCTCCTGCTGCGAAGCAGTCATGCTAGCGAAGGAGGAGGCCTAACGTGTGAGGGAGAGGCAACTCTCTTCCTCGCGCCCCAGCCGCCGGGAGAGACGCCCCGGGCGTCGTGGATCGCGTCACCGTAGGCGCGGGCCTGTGGATGGCGAGCAGGGGTCGCTCACCATCCGGTAAGGACCAGGCCCGGGTCGGCGGCACGTTGTGTTCCACGCGCGCCTCAAAAAGCTGTTAATACCAGTGACGGGGCCTCATAGGGCCATTGCCTGTCCGGGTTTATGGGAAAGTTCCATCGAGATACCGCGGCCCCGGAACTTTAGGGCTTACGAAGGAACAGGGTGGGTTTTTAGTCAGTAGAATTCTGATACACCCGAGCGGAAGAAGTCACTCGATGATATTTTTCGCCAAAAAAAAAGTACCCATCTACATCTATTATTTCATTATATTATACAGGTACACTGATTAATTAACTGCAAATGTAACTTTGTAATCCTATATATTTATATGGGATTACAAAGTTATTTATGCAGTTGATGTATCTAGAAAACTGGAACGAAATTGAAAAATATTATAGTTTTTCCTTGATCCATATACTAAACACTAATTGTATTCTAAATTTGAAGCTTCTATGTCTGCTAGAAGTGCTTTAGACTTTTGATGATCGGTCAACCAGTGAGTGACAAAATTTACAAAATTAAGGAACTTTGACTCGTTATAATTCTTAAACTACTGGTTCAAATTGAATGAAATTTGAAATATACCGTTTTTATACAATTCCTGTTTGGTTACTGAAAATTCAGGCTTCTAGTTTTATCCACAACGAAGTTATAGGGGGTCGAAAATGGCCTGAGTTGCTTCGAGAAAAGAATGGTACGGCCGTGCCGCTTTTTTGCTCGACTTGGCGGGGGCACTGCCGTGCACCCAGATTTGGAAACTCTATTTTCCTGGCTTATTTTTCTTTCAATTAAATTGCAAACAGGTTATTGCTTATTCTAGATACCATAAGAATAACTTACAAAATTACCACTTCGTGCAAAACACCACTGATGCTCAATATAAATAAGGTCTTAAGTATAGGAAGAAAAATTATAATGTTACTTAAAACTGCAACCAACATTACCTACTTTGCTAGTTGAATAGGCATCTTCTGGGCTCGCTCGTTCCATCGTAGACCTCATCTATCGCTTACCATGAGGCGAGAATGAGGTCAAGAGTGGGCTCATCGTGAATTAAAAAAAAAAAAAAACTAATCAACTTTTGGAACATTAAGTACTTATGCTAACATTAAATGAAACAAACAAATAGCATAAATCGCAAAAAAAAACAAATTTGCATATATTTGCAGGCGAAGTTGCAAGCAACATTAAATGTCTGGTTTTCGGCAGAATTAACACTAGGTATTTTTGTCTAGTATTTATTTTCAAACAATATAAGGCTATAATGTTCCCTCTGATGGGGTACAGACCTCTTAAAGAAAGCGACTGGGCTATCATCCACCACGCAGACCAATGCGTGCAGATGTATACTTGATCAAAAGTATAGTGGTGATAAGTTTAATAAAGGTAGAAAGAATATTTTTTATGTAATAATGAGTGCATTTCTACAAATACCCAGACCCGGAACAACTATGTTTAGCCACGCAGCATTGGTCCTTTTGAATATTTTTGGCGCTTATACCTCAGTTTTATATTACTTTGAATTATAACACAGTTCTCTTGAGACGTTATAATTACGGCGTAACCCTTTTGATTTTTTTTGTTAGTTTCGCGTTACTTGTCTTCATTTGACCCTGGCTACATCGTATCATTGTGATACAGACACCTGTAACACAATAGTCAGTAACTCTAGTAAGTCTCTTAAAATATTAACCCAAAACATCCGGAGCATCTATAAAAACCTAGACAGTTTTCAGGCTCAATTAGCTAGGTTATCATTCGAAGTAGATGTCTTAATCTTAACGGAGTGTTGGCTAAGTGATGTTAAATCGATTCCAGTCTTAGAAAACTATGTTTCCTATAGTACAACAAAAAGCCTCAACCAAAACGATGGAATTGTAATATATGTTAAAAATCACATTCAGTGTACTGTTGAGGAGCCAGACCCACTGGGTGCTAATTTCTTACTTTTAAAAATTGACTCAGATATTTGTATTTTGGCAGCCTATAGATCCCCCTCAATATATTGTATAGATAGTTTTCTAAGTTCCCTTGAAAATGTCATTGGCAAGCTTAAGGAGAAAAATATTATTCTTACGGGTGATATTAATATTGATATTAAACCAAACAACTCAGACAGGAATAGTGCATCGTACCTCAATCTAACAGCTGAATTGGGCTTGCTCCCAGGACACACACATCCAACAAGATTGCACAACTGCCTCGATCACGTAATGATCAATACATCAAATTCTGCGACAGTTGTAGTAATAGATACCACTGTGAGTGACCATTCCTCCGTACTACTATGTCTAAATAACAAATCCTATAATAACGACAGAGTCAGATCCACTACAAAAGTCAATATCGAAGCTACTATTGAACACCTAAAAGATACTGATTTCTCATTCATAACAAAAGATTCCGATGCAAATGAGGCAGCTACACTATTCGTTGAATGTTTGATGTCCGCAGTTTCACTGCACTCTAAAGTGTTTAAAGTTCCTAACCGTAAAGTAACCCTTAAGCCGTGGATCACTCCTGGCTTATTACGGTGCATTAGGCAGAGGGATAAGCTCCATAAATCGTTTTTGAAAGACCCAAAAAACCCCGTTGCTGAGATCTCTTACAAGAGATACCGTAATTACTGTAACGCATTACTTAAAAAACTAAAAATAAATTACGATAAATTGGCACTAAAATCATCACAAAATCCTAAGGAAACTTGGAGCGTAGTGAAATCAATAACAAACCAAACCCGGCAAAAACCATCCGCCGATAAATTATTATCTGCTACAAAGGATAAAGCGGAGGCAATTGAGCACATAAATAAGTACTTAAGTAGTATTGGTAAGCAACTAGCCGATACAGTCATAACAAACCGAAGATCCCAACCTGGAGTATATAAGTTTAACACACCACCAACACTTAATTCTATGGTTCTACTTCCCCCTGACGAGGCTGAAATAGAAACGATAATTAATACCCTTAAAACGGACTGTGCCATAGGGTGGGACACCATTTCAGCAAAGCTACTTAAAATGGGCAAGGAAATTCTAATTTCCCCGATTACAAAACTCGTTGAAATCTGTTTTGAACAGGGAGTTTTTCCTCGAGTGTTTAAGAAATCACTTATCACGCCAGTTCACAAGGGAGGGAGACAGGACGATGTCAGAAATTATAGACCCATCTCTGTTTTACCAGCACTGTCAAAGATATTAGAAAAACTTTTAAACATTAGACTATGTAAATACTTAGAACGCAACAAAACTTTGTCAGATGCTCAATTTGGCTTTAGGTCAGGGAAAAGCACCGAAGACGCAGTAAGTCAACTCGTTGATTACATTACAGAGAAAGTTGATGCTAAGCAGAAATGTATAGGTGTTTTTCTCGACCTCGCTAAGGCTTTTGACACAGTTTGTATTCCCACCCTTGTGAACAAGCTAGAGCACATAGGAATCCGGGGTGAAGCTCTCAGCATATTTGCAGATTTTCTGGGTGAACGGACACAAAAAGTAAAGATAGGGGAAGTAGTTAGTAACGAGGCTAAAGTCAATTATGGTGTACCACAAGGAAGTTCTCTTTCCCCGAGCCTCTTCCTGATATATGTGAATGATCTGTGCCAGCAGTCTCTTAGTAATGGAAAAATATTTAGTTATGCAGATGATACAGCGCTTATATTTCACGGAGAGACTTGGGATGAGGCACGGAACACTGCTGAGGTGGGACTATCTACAGTCAGTCACTGGCTGGAAGTTAACTTACTTACCCTGAATATTGAGAAGACTTCATACCTGCAATTCACGTTCGCCAAAACTAAACCTACGGCAATAAGTCTTAAGGCGCACACGTGCAATTTTCCTTATAATGTTAGTCAATGCTCGTGTCCCTCAATTTCCCAAAAGCAAAAACTAAAGTATTTAGGTATAGTGTTAGACGAAAGACTAAGTTGGCGACCACATATTGAATTAACTACCTCTCGTGTAAGGAAACTAATTTGGGCCTTTAAGAATCTTCGATATGTGGCCGATTTTAAACTACTTCGCACGGTATATTTTTCTCTAGCGCAGTCTATAATAGGTTACTGTATCACGGTGTGGGGAGGTGCCTGTAAAACGATCATAATTCAACTAGAAAGAGCTCAAAGATCATTGCTCAAAGTTATGACATTTAAACCATTCCGGTATCCGACAGTTACTCTATACGAAAAGTGCGAAGTATTGACAGTGAGACAACTATATATCCTCAAACTAGTACTGAAACAACATTTAGTAACACCGGTAAATCAAGCAAACAAAAATAAACGCACTATAACTAACACATGTAAAGCCGTAAAATGTAAGACTGCCGCGGCTAGACGACAACACCACTTTCTGGCAGTGTATACCTATAATAAAATTAACAAACTGCTTCTTATCAATCCCCTTTCAAAAAATGAAGTTAAGAAAAAAACACATATGTGGCTACAAACATTAGATTATACACAAACCGAAAACGTATTAATACAAACTCTCCAATAATCAGCAATTGTAATATACATACATACCTACCTATATACAACTATTCAAGAATCATGCCCCACACACACAACACACACACATACACTCACACCACACACACATACACACACACGCCACGCGCGCATGCACACACGTTTTTATAATTATATGGTTTTACGAATACTTATAAATATTTTATGTTGTAAAAATGTAAATAAGTAACAAAAATGGGAGAAGACACTGACTCCTGTAACACAGGTTATTACCTAGCTCAGGAGTGAGGGCTTCAACAGCTATTGTAACAATTTTTATGACAATAAACATATTATATATTATATTATATATATATATATTTATAAGAACAAATTGGAGATGGTGATGTAGGTCGAAATGATATTATATGCGGGAAAGAAGTTTTGAGTACTTGATAATATAGCAATTTGATAACAATCATTATTTCTAAATAATCATTAAAGTAGGAAATATTACTTCCATTTGGATTTTTTGTTTGACGGTTGACTAATCTCTTAGATTCGTTTTAAGTTGCCATTTGAAATAATATGTTCTTTTGTTTTGTTTCAGGTACGCATGCGTCGGCCAGTTGTTGCTACATCAAGGTACTGTCTTCGTTATTTATTTGCACTTCATGCACATTGCATATAGGTACCACTCGAATAAGGGTGGCGAAGAGATAGCGTAGTAGGTGCAATAATTGAACATGAGAAGCAATAGTCAAACACCAAAGTTAAAGAATGTTTGATACACTGAAGATTTGCATTTTAATTTCTTGACTATTATTTTTTTCAACTTCACCGAAATATAACTGGTATGGGAAGCAAGACTAGAATATGTTTTATTCATTCAGACATCAAAAGCAAGGCTATTACAGACAGCAGCTGCTTGAAAGCACTGATATTAAGAGGGAAAAAAGAGCGGCAATTCCATTTTAAATAGACCTGATTTATTTAGGGAACAGGCTTAGCAGATGATAATAAAGGCACAATGAATCTAGGGTACCATAATACCAAGCTTATGGTATCCAAACACTAACCTATTACCGTAATCAAACCTTTACTCGGTCGAGTGAACCTCCCTTTTACCGCGGAAACTATAGATAACCATTTAAACTTGCGGTTTGCTTCGCAATCAGCTTCGTTTGCTATTCTGCGGTTTGCGGGCTCTAGTGAATTCTTAGGCTTCCGCGTAAAATATAATTCGGACGTCGGGAACGACAAAAAGTATGTTACAGATGTTTTTTTTTTTCATCGCATATGAGCACGCTCTTGACCACGATTACGCCTGATGTTAAGGGATAGATGAGATCTAGAGAAACATATTTACAACTGTGTGCAATGATGTTTAATAATTGTAAGAAGTTAATAAAATAAAGGAGTATTCGGGAAGTTAAGAGTGTTGTTTCTGGGCACGCCGCAATTGCTATGATAAGTTCCCTCTTCAAGGAGTGGTTGGAGAGACGCCACGGCGTCCTCACCTTCCACCTGACGCAGGTGCTTACCGGACACGGGTGTTTTGGGAGTTACCTGTTTCGGATTCAGCGGGAGGACATCCCCGGGTGTCGACATTGCGTGGACCACCCGGAGGACACAGTGGAGCATACGATGGAGATGTGCCCCGCTTGGGTAAAGTTTCGCCGTGTCCTCGTTGAGGCGATCGGTGGCGGTACCTCTCGCGCCCGGCCCTGCGGCTTGGGTATTTATTATAGTAACTTGTGCAGTTACTCTACAAAATCACGACACTACGGGTACTATATGACGCATTAATTAGAAGTCACCTCGAACATAGCGCATTCATTTGGGCTCCTCATGAGGCAAAATATAGTGTTATGTTGGAACGTATCCAAAACAAGTTCACGAGACACTTGTATTACAAGCTGTATGGGGTATATCCATTATACCCATTGATGTACCCTACACTATTTGTTCTGGGTATGGTAGGGTATAACACTCTAAGAGTACGACGGGAGTTTTCGCTCGTAGCGTATGTAGTGAAACTACTACGTGGCATGGCGCATAACCCGGGAGTGCTGCGACACCTACAGCTGTGTGTGCCCGACCGGTACGTGTGGAGGCGGCACCGCCCGCCCCTGCTCTTTGTGCCTGCAGCCAGGACCAACCTACTGGCGAGAACTCCTCTCACTAGAGCCATACGCGTGGTGAATGAGGTTCACGGGAGGGTTGATGTATTGTGGTGCAACTTGAGTGAATTCACAAAAGTTACACTATATGTAATAAGTTATTCAGATTAAGATATTTTTTAACTAGGTATAAGGTGTAGATTTAGGTTTTAATTAGTAAGGCCATTCTGTCGCATTGGATCATAGATCTGTAATGATAGTGTAGGTAAGATTGTTATAAATAAATAAATAAATAAAAGCACCATTTGGTGAAGTAGAACTGATGATGAAGACCACAGATGGCCTCTCTCAGAACTCGGCAATAACTAACAGCCCTTTTTTTCCGGTGGGAAAATCATCAAATGACTTCTCCCGCTCTGGGTGGAGCGTAAGGGAGTGTCAAACTTCTACTCACTAAAAGACAACCCTGTTCCTCCAGCTACCCTTAAGTTCCGGGGCCGCGGTATCTCGTTAGAACATTCCCGCAACCCCTTCCTCCTCTTCCCTGCTGGAGTCTGTATTTCCTGATAATTATAACCTAGCGATCGAGCTACTTTAAGTCTAGAGTGAATTAGGTTACTTCCGGTAAGCGTGCTATATCTTAGACTACAGTATCGCTTACCATCAGGTGAGATAGTCGTCAAACGCGGTCCTATCATAAATAGAAAAAATTTTTAGAAAATTATGAAATAATAAATGAAAAAAGCTGTATTTTATTGCATCGCAATATCCATGTTTTTCAAAAAAACATATATTCATACTAAGAATTTCCCCTATGCGTTAAAATAGTATAAACTGAAATGTTAAAATCAAAGTTTAGATAACGTGGACATCAATAACTTAAATATTAATTACCTACTGAACCAAACAAATTGTTGAATGAAGAACTTAAGCAAAAACGAATAGTTTAGACCTCTAGCTACTCCTCTACATCGCTGTAAATTGGAAACTTATTTAGAAGGCTTGTATTATGGCCACGTTAAATGACAAAGCTAGTTCTTAGGGCAAAGAACGAGCTAGGTTTCTAATTATGTTTTCTCTCTGTAATCATCATCATTTGCTTAGCCCTTTCCTAACTGCGTTGCTTCAGCTGCTAGTCTAACCGGATGAACTGAGTACTAGTGTTTTACGTGGAGCAACTGCCTATCTGATCTCCACAACCTAGGAGCTGGGTAACACGATACCCTTGACAAGACTGATGTCAGATTTTCTGTCTTCTGAATAACCGTATCGACTTTTCAAGATGCGATCAAATCAACACTGTAACAACCACTTCGAGATTCACTTTTGATGAAAGTCATTAACAGTTCTTAATTTGTTTATTGTTTCATGAAATATTTTCGTGACAGCAAATGTATAATAAAAATGTCACGAACTATTGATTTATTAAAAATATAAAATGCTTTTTAGTTGTGAACAGTTTTTCTGAAATGTTTGAAGCTGCCGCGAGGAAAACAATTGCTCTAGAATAATTCTCCTTATGTTTTGCAACATAACTAAAGATTCTTAATAAAGGGGATCTCATTCTACATTCTTTATATCTTTTAACTTTCTTTCTGCCTTGTACAGACATGTTTAACAGTCTTGCTTATCACAACAAAAAGTTTTCGAATATAAAAATCCTATCTCCCATTAATTAACCTTTACAGAATTTCTGATTTTACATTTAAATTTTCTATAAGTAATAAAAAATTAATAGTAAGCTCTCCAGAAATACGTACAACACGAAACTATTCAAACGGAAAAGCAGACTAAAAATTTAAAAAAATCAACCGTTTTCATTCAGTATTAGTATTATTAGAACAAAGGGTTAACCTAACTCCGCTGGCGAGGGTATGTCTATACTCTATGGGAATACAGGGTGGCCAACCTACAAAGTTTTATAATAAGTTTTTTATTTATTTATTATATATCTATGATATTATATGTTTATCTGTATATTGATATTTATGGGAGACCAACAGCTAGAAATAATGTTAAAATTTGACAGCCAATTACAGGGTTCCACGTATAACTACATATGAAGTTTAACAAAACTGTGAATGACATACTACCGTCAGGAGGAAAATGGTATACTTAATATTACACTAATAACCTATGTGGCGTAGTGGTTTAGGTGGTTGAATAAAAGATATAGACCACAGGTTTACAGCATTTATTTTGAAGGGGGGTGGGTTTAATTCACAGAGGGTTCCCTCACTGGTCGAAGGTATTGGATGGTACTGCCCTGAGCTCAGGCCGCGACGCACGCGGAACGGCGAGCATATCCGAAGCCGGCAGCGACCACGTGTCCGAAGCAGAGGTTGTGCAGGGCAGGCCACGGGAGAGGATGTCTCTCCTCCTCACCCAACTCGCACGTGGCAGGCGCAGAGGATTTTGCAGGTAGACCACACGACAGCGCGTCTCTCCACCAGTAGTACGCGGAGGCAGCGGTGACACCCGTCGCGTGGCAGACGCTGAGGTAGTTGGTAGTCGAGACGAAAGTGTAGAAGAAGAAAAGAAAACGAAAACGAAAACCCTGGAATCACACGAAGGGTGCTTCCGTAAGCGTGGTGCCAGGAATCGTGAGCGCCAGCGATGCGTGCGTCTCCCAGCCGCAAGCCCACGGAACAGTACCAGGGAAACGAATGGGGACTCACCATCGCGGCGGTTCACAAAGGTTATAGATAAACGTGCGCATGCCGCGTGCAACGATATAGATGGTAACCGCGTGACAAAGCGTTTAAGCTCGTAGCTGCTATGACACAGCAGAAAAAGAATGCTGCGGCCTGCGTACGCTTCACAAATTTAGAAACACTAGTGGAAAACAGATGACAATGAAATAGCACAGTTATGTTCCAGACGGAAGCCATCTTGACAACCGGGCAATTATATAAATTTACAAACGCTGCAGATTATGGCGAAATAAGAGGATTGCGATTTGCAAGATGGAGAGAAAATGGCAGATACGACGAGCACTTACCCTTGGGCACAAATGGGTTTCAATATTAGTTACTTGTAACAGTAGGCGGTGAAGAAAGAGCTCCGCGGACCGGGGATTAGAATTTATAGCCGGGACCGCATAAGTGTTGTCACTCCGTGAAACCATAGACATTAGGGATGAGTGTGGTAAGTCGATTCTAGTTTAATCGACTAACACGCTACAGTACCCCGCCTGTTAGTGAAGGATTTTCCCTAGGATAAATCCGCTAGAAGGCCTAAACCACTATTACTGACTACCTATACGTTCATACATCCCATTCATGTGCTTCCATACTATTAATCATTCATCCATCCATTCTATGTCCATCCCTGACTTGGAAGTAGTCCTAAGTCAGTGACTTACTATCACATACGAAAGGTAAACTAATTATAGAGTAGTTTAACTCGAGACAGTCAGTAGGAAAAACAGCAAGATAAAGCAAGTGTATCTCCATAGGGTTAGGTAACCTTGGTGGACTGTTGCAGGCTATAGCTAATGTTAGGTTTCATAGCAAGAAGTAAGTTCATCGTTGAATATTAATTTATCAAAGTTCTAACAACAATATAATAATAAGTTAAGGTTCTATTTTATGTTTAGGTTTAAAATTAAATTATGTTAAAGTTCAAAGCTAAGAGTATTTAAAAAAATAAAAAAATAAAAATTGTTAAACTTAAAAAAAATTTTTTGGTGAGGGTCCATGTATATGTTCAAATTGGTTTAAGTTTCATTACTGGAATACGCATCTTATGTCAAAGTCTATTCGAGTGAGTTTCCGAACGTGAGTGAAATTTAAAAAAAAAAAAATCAGGTCCATATCCATACTGTTGCGAGAATATCCGAACGCTATAGACGTAATTCTAAAAGACAAGTATCCAAGGTTGGCAACTACGTCGAGATGTCAAAGTCAGTACGTAAACGTCAAAAATATAATATGTCAATGATCTTGGATTAATTTAGGTTATGTTATGAAACACGCGGAAATATTTTCTAAGAGAATTTATTAATTTAATTAGGGCAGGTTGAATCTAAGTGATATTCAGGATACGTTTGTTCAATATTTTAAGGTGATTTAAAGTTTAAGTTAGGTTTCCGGTTTAGTGCTTAGGTAAAAGAAATTAGATAAGTTTGTAGACTAAATGTTGTTAGAATATTTCATGTAGATGCTATTATTAAACGATGAGATGTAGTGCAAGTTAGGTATCGGGTTTAGTGCTTAGATTAAATTTAGATTTGTTACCAGGGTAGACTGGTATATAGTTTAACTGTGGTGGGAGATACCAGCAGTTACAAAAGGAAAACAATACAATGGACTATGCTATATATTGTTTTATGAATAGTTTTAAGGTTAGTAGTGAGAAAGTTGTACAGTTATAATTAAACTATAAAGTTATAGACTACTATGCAAGTAGTTAATAGGTAGGTACGGTATTTGTATAGACATTTACCGGCTTGAAGCTGTTTTCAGAATAGTAGGTTTAGGAATTAATGTAGATTAACTAGTGTGCGGACACCCATGTTTCAGGGGGCCATCTTTAAGACATCCATGAGGACATAATAACATAAATAAAAGTTAATGGTAGTGTACCATGGAGACTACTCTGCCATGAAACAAAAGAATTAATCGCCCTGTGGGCCCACTATGTAGCCTCTCATAGTCACGGCGTGAAGAGAAAAATAATGAAAGAAATTAGATGTGTAGTGTATGTGTGTGTGGTCAGCAGAAAGGTGGTAATGGAACTGAAGTTATGTTGGCTTATAGCCATGCAGTCATGGTATTTAGTTCTGTTAAAAGATAAATAAATATAGTTAATTTTAGAATAATAGTTTGGTAACTTTAGTCAGTAGGTTTTAATTAGGATTACCACACTGTAGGTGGGTGTGAAATATGACACTAGGATTGCTATAACTAGAGTTATAGTTAACTTAGGTAGTTAGGTACAAGTCGACCCTCCACGACTAGTATGGTAGGCAGTCGTGGGTGTGTGTTCCCTTGGCATCGCGTGACCCTGTATGGGGTCAAACACTAGTTAGTTAGCTAGGCCTACGGGAGTTAGGGTGGACTGTTTCGCCCTAAATCCTTAGCGTGCCACTCACCCAAAGGCTTTCCTTGTTTTTTTATTTTTTTATTCATGGGTAGCTGTCAGAAACTTTTATAAAGATCTAGACTTGTTAGGTATTTAGCATCCTTTAGGTTATCTAGAATTTCAGAGATATAAGGTAAATTATAAGCATCCTTCTTAGTTACTGAATTTAGCTTGCGACTGTCTAAGCAGAACCACAATTTGCCATCCCTTTTAGGTGTGAGAAGTACAGGTGAAGACCAAGGACTTTCGCAGGGCTCAACAACATCTAGCTTTAGCATTTCGTCTAGCTCTTCACACAAAATGCGCTGTTTTTCAGGCGACATTCTGTAGTAACGCTGCCTGATTGGAGGTGAGTCTCCAGTATCTATGCAGTGTGTGATGTGATTGGTACGACCTAGACCTTTTTTATCTGATGATATAGTTTCATATTGTTTAATAATGTTATCTGCTTTTATTTGTTGAGTCCTTGAAAGTTGAGCGAAGGAATGTAGGTGTAAGTCTGTATTAGAGTTTATTATTTGTTCATTATGACTCATAAGAAAGATTGACTTAGTGTTTTTAGGGAACAGTTCAAAAAGATTCCAGAAGTCAATGCCCAGTAGTATGGGTATGTCAACTGATGGTATTACATAGGCCTTAAGTATGTGGTGTTTACTTTCAAAGGTTATAGGTAGATTTAGTATACCTATTGGTGATAACATTTGTCCCCCAGCGGCAACAAATTTTAAAGACTGTTCACATGATTTTAGGGTAAGGCCCAAATTGAAGAGTTTTTCATGAAAGTTATCTCCAATTATGGTGACTGCAGATCCTGAGTCCAATAGTCCACAAGTAGGCAAGTTATTTATTAGAATACTTGCATAAGGTCTAGTATCATTTAGTGGTTTATTGTGGATTGTTGTAACAGCATAATGAGTGGAAGTTGGTTTTAATGTTGGTGGCCAATCTGCCCACTCACCACCGTTTTTAGTTTTATTTGGTTTTTTACAACAACCCACAACCTTTAGTTTTTTGAGTGGCACTTTTTACAGTTTAGAAAAATCACACCTTTGAGACCACACTTAAAGCAAATTGGAAATCTTTCTGCTGTACACTTTCTCAATGAGTGACTGTTAACTCTACATCTAGGACAGAAGGGACCTCCTTTAGAGGGAGATTCTTTTTTAGTGTTAATAGCTGAAACCTTTTCTGTTTCCGACAGACCAGAGTGTTTTTTGTAGTTAGTGTAGTGTTTTGGTGAATTATTAGTACTTGTGTTATAACTATTACTTGACTTATTGTGCCTGTGGTATGCAAACTCTGGTGCAAGAGTGCTGAGATTACTTTTGCTGGGTTCATGGTAGTGTGTAGCCCTAGCTTTATATGTCTCATAGTTTTTGCAAACCTGTTGTAATTGGTCTAACGTTTGCACACTACTTAGTGCTAGCACATCCGCATAGATGGGTTTAACATTATGAGAGATAATGTCGAATTTTTCCTCTTTTGAAAGTTTTTTTTCGAGTCGGTTGAAGAGACCGCTCATTATAGAAATGTAAATAGTTATATTTTCAGTTTCACCTTGTGTACGCTGTCTGATTTCAGAAAGGAGTCTATAGTCATAATCATCACTATCAAAGGCAGACTTAAGTTGCTCGATTAACTGGTCCCAAGACAATATATCAGTTTTTCGGTGTCTATACCAGTGTAAAGCATTGACATTGAATATGTCATAGGAAAAATTCAACATGTCCTCCTTGGAAATTCGCTTACTTAGTCTGAACTCTTCAATTTTTTGTACAAATGACCTTACACACATATTCCCATCGTATTTGGGTTTATTGCCATGGTGACTGGGACAAGTGACAACTATATTTGGGGTTTTTGTGGCACCTGCTTCAGCCTGCTGACTACTGGCAGAACTATCTGATGTACTAGGGTTGAGTTTACTCAGGAGAGTTTTGTACTGAGTGTCTAAGCAACCAAACAGTGAATCAAGTTCTCTCTTCAACCGAATAGAGTCTTGTGTGGTTGGAGTTATTCTTCCTAATCTATGGAATATGTGGTTCCTAATTGATGTAGCTACACTAAGAGAACGTTCAGTGTTTATGGTTGATAAGTAGTCTTTAAAATCTTCTAGCGTCTGACTCAGGCCACTGAAATCATCCTTCTCATCTATCCCGGACAGCAAAATATCCTCAGTGTCATGTAGTCTAGAAAATCAGAATCAGAATCAGAATCAGAATCAGAATTGTTTATTTGCTAAACATAGGTAAATACATAATTATAGGTCTTACATTAATAACAAGTCCGCTATGTTTTGTCAATAAGACATACAAATATTAGGAAGAAATTGAATATAAATTATGTCACAGTATCAGATTAATTAATTTAAGAATATGATTCATTACAATATTAAAACACACACAACAGAAAAATATTAATAAGAATGTCATAATATAAAATAAGTATTAGTCATTTTATTATATTCATATTGAAACATCATTTAAATAATCATCTAATTTGTAATAACATTTATCAATAAGTAGTCTATGAAGTGCCTTTTTGAATTTTATTAATGGCATGTCTTTAATCACATCCGGTACTTTATTGTAAACTTTTGGAGCGTTACCGAAAAAACTTTTACGCATTAAGGATGTTTTACATTTAATATTACATTACAATTTACAATAGTTTGTTATTGTATTGGGCACGTACTGGATTTTTTCTTACTGCAGATAACCTAACAAACAAATGCGGATTTTTTTTCACAAACAATGCTGTTTCCATTATATACATTGCCGGCAGTGTCAATATTTTCAGCTTTTTAAAATGTGGAATACAGCTATCTGTCGTTTTTAGACCACACATTGACCTCACACAACGTTTCTGCATCCTAAATACACACTCTAAAGCTTGTTAATTTGCTTTCTTAGGTCAGTGACTGTGCCCTTTTCACCGCCTCTAATGATGACCTCATATTCTAATTCGGCCTTTCTTAGAAGGATAAAATTAATTGGGTTAGCGCTCATTGTGATCTTTACACTTGACAACAAAACCCTAGTAGCTGACTAACAAATTAAATAAAACTAACAAATTAAAAAAAAAAATAGTAATTACACACAAGGTACTTACCGCCACGATGAGTGAGTAAAGGTAAATAGCGACCAGTGAAGAAAACCTTGTGAACCTTACCGAGTGGGCGCCACTGTGGCGTAGTGGTTTAGGTGGAAGTAGAATGAAACTAATAGACCACAGGTTTACAGCATTTATTTTGAAGGGGGGTGGGTTCAGTTCACAGAGGGTTCCCTCACTGGTCGAAGGTATTGGATGGTACTGCCCTGAGCTCAGGCCGCGACGCACGCAGACCGGCGAGTCGATCCGAAGCCGGCAGCGACCACGTGTCCGAAGCAGAGGTTGTGCAGGGCAGACCACGGGAGAGGAGGTCTCTCCTCCTCACCCAACTCGCACGTGGCAGGCGCAGAGGTTATTGCAGGTGGACCACGCGACAGCGCGTCTCTCCACCAGTAGTACGCGGAGGCAGCGGTGACACCCGTCGCGTGGCAGACGCTGAGGTGGTTGGTAGTCGAGACGAAAGTGTAGAAGAAGAAAAGAAAACGAAAACCCTGGAATCACACGAAGGGTGCTTCCGTAAGCGTGGTGCCAGGAATCGTGAGCGCCAGCGATGCGTGCGTCTCCCAGCCGCAAGCCCACGGAACAGTACCAGGGAAACGAATGGGGACTCACCATCGCGGCGGTTCACAAAGGTTATAGATAAACGTGCGCATGCCGCGTGCAACGATATAGAAGGTAACCGCGTGACAAAGCGTTTAAGCTCGTAGCTGCTATGACACAGCAGGAAAAGAATGCTGCGGCCTGCGTACGCTTCACAAATTTAGAAACACTAGTGGAAAACAGATGACAATGAAATAGCACAGTTATGTTCCAGACGGAAGCCATCTTGACAACCGGGCAATTATATAAATTTACAAACGCTGCAGATTATGGCGAAATAAGAGGATTGCGATTTGCAAGATGGAAAGAAAATGGCAGATACGACGAGCACTTACCCTTGGGCAATATTAGTTACTTGTAACAGTAGGCGGTGAAGAAAGAACTCCGCGGACCGGGGATTAGAATTTATAGCCGGGACCGCATAAGTGTTGTCACTCCGTGAAACCATAGACATTAGGGATGAGTGTGGTAAGTCGATTCTAGTTTAATCGACTAACACGCTACACCTAATAACATTATAATATGTAAAAACCGAAACACAAATATATAAAACTACTTAACAATACTTATTACTTAAATATTTAGGACTTAAGCACCTCCTCGCTGATGACACACTTGTTCTAAATGGATCAATGTCATGTTGCCTGCACACCTCATTAAAACTCCTACTTGCACGCAACACATAAGAATTTTGTCTACATTTCGAGGTAGCAAGTAAAATTTCTAGCGGCGGATAGAACCGTTTAGACTTGCAAAGAACATTAAAATAAAACTTAGATAATATATCAGGGCTGTTAATAAACAATATATAAGCTGCTATTAAAACTTTTCAGTAAGAAAACGCAATCAGAAACGTCACGCGGAATGTTTATCTTACGGAATAAGCATGCGAGTAGTGGTGGTAACTAGTTGTTTCAGGCACCACCTACGAGAGGTCATGTTATTTTCATCATCACCACTGCTCTTGAAATGGTGAAGGAGAACATCGGTCTTTAATTATCATGGCTGACATATCATTTTCCTATCATTATCCATTTTCATAAACTTTGGCATTTGTAATATTATACCTACATAAAAACTTATAGTCATATTATTCTTAGACTTCATGTCGCCTTACTACAGACCCGACATTTTTAATAAATTCCGGAACAAGGAAACCAAAACAGATCGCCGATGATAAATATCGGATATCATACCAAAACGCATTGAAATCTAAGCCAATCCAATTTATTTACGGAAAAAAACCATTTTCACCCGTCGAAGCTCAATACAGATTAATAACGTAAAAAAGAAAACAGTAATAAATAAGTTTTCTTTCAACAGAAAGAGAATTAATTAATGAATCTGGGATCAAAATCGTTTTGTACTTTTTATTTATTTTACGCTTTGTATTTTAATGCTTCTGATCATAATTTCATTTGTTGCATTGTATGGATTGCGGGATTAAGTCCACGATTGAAAAATATTAAGTCTCATAGAAGTGCCACCTGAAAAAAAGTTAAATGATTATACCCCCCCCCCCCTGTAGAGGGCCGAAGCCTGCCCCGGGGTCGTGGGACTTATCTCATTACCGTGATATACCGTGATATACCGTGGATTTTAGTCAGTACAAGTCTGACAGTCCCTCCGGCCCTGCTCGGGGTGGGAGGACTCATCTGATGATTTTACCAACTAAAAAAAAAAAGATGTTGTTGAAAAATAGTGAAGTGTATTAAAAAATGAATTAAAGCTGAAATTCATGAATTTTCCGTTTGAAATTCAAGTGCGTTGTCTATGGTACTTAATTATGCATGACAAGGGCGCAGACGAATACTTATAAAAATTATCTATCTTATTTTTAAAGAATTAAAATAGGGTTAAAGGTGTTTTCTTAAAAATGGGCTAAGTCTGTCTTATTTCAGTTTAATTTAATGCTAAAAATATGAAACAAATGTGAAAAATTTTCACAGTCTTGAATATTATTTATGAAGAACACCGAATAAAATGAAGAACACCGTTTATATTTGTTATCATTTAGGATAACAAGTAAAATGATGGATTTTTTTAAAGTTTACTAGCAATGTGCATAGAATTCACATTACCAGCAATCTTGTTAACCCCTCCAACTAAGCTAAATTTGCTTGTGTCTGGAGTGAGTTCACGGCAATAGGGTCGCATGTCCGACATTAATAGCAATTGTACGTGTTTAAAAGTCTAGTTTGTAGATGCATCAATCCCTCAATGGATTTGCCTTCGATTTGAACGTGGTTCAGTATAGAAATCAGGGCATACATCTGTGTATGTAGGTATCAACCAATCGTAGTCTTATACTTTAATCTTAGTTCTTTGGAATTTGTCGCGCGATTATTATTGCGTTGCTGGTTAAGCCGTTGGCAAAAGCTGTTTGTTGACTATCCTGGTATCCCGCCTATATTTTTTATTGATTATAGGTTCGCGTTTGGCCTCCATCTCATCTGATGGTAAGTGATGATATGATCAAAGATGGAGCATGCTTACCTAAAAGTGGTAGTGTAGTATATGCTGCATAAATATATTTTTTTCGACTAATATTATACATATGGTAGGTAATCCATGTCGTTTAATTATTGTTACAATACTTACATATAATACAGAGGGTTCGGTGCTGCAATTTGCAATACAACTCAAACCTATGCTCATCATGGTTTTGTACCGCCAACAGAGAATTCAAAGATTGTAAATTTGTCATGGCCACATCTAGTCTCTCCGATCATCTGTAAAGAATTGGGAAGCACTTTTTTTTTTTTTGTGTGTGGCATCTCGCAGGTCAACCTCTGAGGTTGTCGGCTGCTTAACCGGGCTTGCCTGTGGTTGCCTTAATTAATAAATTAATTAAAGCCTCCAGCCAGGGCTTATTAAAAAACTTACAAACTAGGCGACTACACGCTAAGGGCACCCCCTGTGGGGTACGGACCTCGGCTTAGGGCGTCGCAGGGGAGGGCAGCTAGGGACAGGCTGGATCATATCATTATTATTATTAATAAGGGAATTTAAAGCTACTGGCTCAGCGTCGCGGGCTGGCTCTGGCAAGGGTCGGGGTGGACTATTACGGGGACGTCGCGGCGGGCCTCGGCGGCGAGGACGGAAGGACGGTCGGTTTTTGTGTTTGTGTGCCACTGTACTTGTTTCCCTACGGCTCTCTTGGAGCAGGGTGATTGCGTCATCGGGAGTGACTAGGGTATGCCTTGGTCGGCGAATCTTAGAGATACGCGAGGGTTCGTATTGGGCGGCCAATACGATAAGGGGATGCCTATGTTGGATTGAAGTTTCAAAGAAACGCTTGGAGACGCGTTTCATGAACTGCTGGATGGTGGGCATCTTGAGGTCTACGTGAAGAAGTTCATTTCGAACATAAAAGGGGGCTCCCGTGACTCTACGGAGGAATCGGTTTTGGAGGGTCTGCATCTTATGGAGGAGGTAGGGCTTTGCGTGTGCGAAAACAACGCAGGCGTAGGTCATGATGGGACGGATGACCGCGGTGAAAATACGCAGCTTGCACCTGAGTGATAACTTGCTGCGAGAGCTAAGAATGAAGTGGAGCCTACCTAGAGCGAAAGCGGCGCGCGAACGTGCCTGCTTTATGTGCTCAGCGAAGGAGAGGTGTCTATCGAGGACGACGCCTAAGTATTTGGTTTGCTTTTCCCAAGGGATCGGCTTGCCGTACATGGTAATCGGACGGGGGGAGGGTGGGTTTATCCGCGGTTTAGAAAAGAGGACTGCCTGTCTTTTGTCTGGGTTGACTTCGATTCTCCATTTCCGGAACCACTTGGCCAGAGTGTTTGCGGAAGTTTGGAGAGTGCGAGCGATGGCATCGGGTTTAAGACCGGTATAATAGATAGCCGTATCGTCGGCGAATAGGGCTAGCTGGGTATTTTTATGCTTGGGAATATCACTAGTGAATAGCGTGAAAACGAGGGGGGATAGTACGGAGCCTTGAGGAACTCCTGCGCGAATGGGATGGGGGGAGGAGAGCTCCCCCTCAATTCGATAACGAAAGGTGCCATTCGATAAAAAGTCCCGTAGGATGAGCACGAGACGGTCAGGCACGCCGAGTTGGTATAGCTTATAGATTAAGCCATTGTGCCAGACTTTGTCGAACGCTTTCGCTATGTCGAAGAATAAGGCTCCCGTTATTGCGCCCCGTTGGAAGCCGGCGCTGACGTGTTCTACGATGCGGTGGACTTGTTGGATACATGAGTGTTCGGTTCTAAATCCGAACTGCTCATTGGGTATTAGACTCTTTGCTTCGGCAAAATCTTTGAGCCGCTTATATATAAGCCTTTCATTGATTTTACCGAGGACGTTGAGTAAGCTAATGGGACGGTAGCTAGACGGGTCAGACTTGGGCTTGCCTGGTTTGGGAATACCTATGACGGTGGCCTGTTTCCAGGTTGCGGGGAACATATTATTGCTCAATGCGCCATTGAAGATGGCAGTCATTAGCACTATAAGCTGGGCGGGGAAAAGTTTGAAAACCCTATTGGTGATGCCGTCGGAGCCAGGGGCTTTTCGCGGTTGGAGACTTTTAATGATATCCTGGACCTCATCAGGAGTGATGGGGGCCAGTGGATTATCGGGATCTTCGATGGGCGGAAGGGAAGTTCTACGTTCGACTTCGGCGTTCACCATATCGAGGTGGGCTTGGTCTACTGGTTGAGAGCTGGGAGAACACTGGGACTCTAGGCTGTCGGCTAGGCATTCTGCTTTTTCAGAGTTATCGAAGGCGATACTCTTATCGGGACGAATGAGAGGAGGCATTGTGGCCTCTTCAGTGGATCGTAACTTCCTCTGAAGCTGCCAGAAGGCAAGATGGGTGGGCTCAAGTTCGCTCAGCATCTTGTCCCAGCTCGCATTACGCTGCTCGGTAATGCGTTTCCTTACAGCACGCTGTAAGTTGCGCATGTGAGCTTTGTTTGCGGCGCAGGGAAAAGCGCTGTACGCGCGGATGGCTGCGTTCTTCTCGGTTATCAGATTCCGTACATCATCCGGGAGTTTCCAGCGGTGGTCTTCCACTACAGGAACTTCCCTTGAACAATCGTTCAGGACGGATTGTACGTGATCTGTAAGCGAGTCGATCGCCGCTGTCGTGTCAGCGACTGAGACTATGTGGTCAGGAATGGTGTCCAATTGTGGCGACGTGGTGGATTTCAGTTTTTCACTTACTTTCCTCCAGTCGGTGATCAATTGGGTCGGAGGAGGTTGGGTAGGATCATGGTTACCCGAACGGGAACCTAGGTGTAGGATAATGGGACGGTGATCCGAGTTAAGCTCGTGAAGCGCTTCTATGGAGTGTAAACGGAGGTTTACATTCTTTAGGAGCACCACATCGAGGACATCGGGCCTATGGTTGGTGTCGTGTGGGTAGTGGGTGGGACTCACTGGAGCTATGACGTCATAGTTTAGGGTCGCGCCTAGGTTATACACGATTCTGCCTCTGGCATTTGTCGTGTTGCTGTTCCAAGCGGGGTGTTTGGCGTTGAGATCGCCCGCTAGTAAGACGGAGTCACTTAGGTCGAAGAGAGTCGTGAGATCGCTGGTGAGCGCGATAGGATCGTCTGAAGCAAGAGACGCGACCGATGGTGGGGGATGGTAGGCAGAGATGATGGTTATCGGAGGATGACCAGTCATGCCTAGTCGACAGGCAGAGTACTCTAGGTGAGAGAGAGGCGCGGGTGGGGTCAGAGGGATGCAGTATAACTCCTTCCTATAATAAATAAGGGTACCGCCGCCGTGGCAGCGTGTTCTGTCATTGCGAACTAGACGGTAATTCGCAATTTTGGGGTCAGCGCGGTGGGGTTTCAAAAGGGTCTCCTGTATAAGGAGGATGTCTAATTGGTGGTCGCGGAGGAAATTAGTTATTTCGGCGCGTTGGTTGAAAATGCCATTGGCGTTGAAAAAACCTAATTTGAGGGATCGAGGCCTCGTGTGATTTGTGCGTTGGGAATCCATTGGATCAGTCCATCGCATCCATCTGGTCGAGGCCTAGCACGACATCACTGTGTGTGCTGAATATTTGGCTGTACATTTCCGTTGTAATTTTGCCGTTATTCTGCTGCTCGGCAGCCAGAAGGGCATCGCGGAGAGACCTGGCTTGGCGGGTCATAAATATTTTATAGTGGCGCAGTAGAGTCTGGGCGCAAGACTCGCCGTTCCCGACGGGTGAGGGTTTGGGCGGTTGTTTGGCTGCAGGAGCAGCAGTGGTTTGAGGCGCGGGTTTGGGACTGGTTGTGGCCTCTGGAGCCACGTCTATAGGCAGGATCTGCGCTGCGATGGGTATATCCATCAGTGCCTGCAAAGGTTTGGCAGGGGCCAAGGAGGGAAAGGCTTTTTCGTGGTTTAGCCTGTTCCACGGGGATGGTCTCTGAGGAGCGAGACGTTGGGGAATTTGAGAGGAAGGTGCCTCTCTTTGTTGGCGGGTGTTGGCGCGCTTCGCTAATTTAGAACCGAGTTTGGGGGCTTTGGGACAGCCGCGGTAGTTTGCCGGGTGACCGGTCTGGCCGCAGAGAACGCAGCTGGGTGGTTCCGAACAGAGGGTTCGGTCTTTGGGCCGAGGGCAGTCCGCAGTGCTGTGCTCGCCCAGACACTTGACGCATCTGGGAGTCGCATAGCAGTTGCTCTGCGCATGGCCATACAGTTGGCAACGGTGGCATTGTCCCACTGTTGCGGTTTTGTAGGGCTTTTCAATTGAGATACCGGATAGGGAGCAAATGGACTTAATCTTGAAAATCGGGTGATGACCTTCGGTTGGTTCACAAATGACAAGAACCATGTCGTACAATTCACCGCCTCTCGCTTTATGTAAGCGATGGACGGCGATCACTGGTATACCTTGATCGGCAAGGTCGTCTTTAATATCCTGTACTAAGATTTTTTTAGGGACACGTTTAATAATGACACGAGTGGGCGTGTTCTCGGGGAAGGAGAAAGTGTGAAAGGAAATATTCCTTTCACGGAGGGCGCGATATAGTTCCCTATAGTCGTTCGACGTAGGGACGGTGACTTTAATGCCATTTTGGCAGGCACGGGCGTTTGTGTAGTTGATCTTTCGAACAACACACATCTTGGACACATCAGTCCATTTCCCCTTGTCTTGGATGTAAAAGGGGGGCGGAGGGCGTTGCTTCCTTTGGGCTGAGGAAGTTTGGGCTATCGGGCTGGGGGACGACTATTCTGCGCGTGAGTAGAGGTAGTTGGGACGGGACTAGCGGGTCGTACGGGCGTTTGAGTTGGGGACGGGGGCAACGCGGTGGTCTTTTTGGCCTTGCTGGCCTGGGAGGTTTTCCCTTTCTTCCTTTTGCCGCCGGTGACGACTTGAAAGTCGTCTTCCGAGGACGAGGGGCATGATGACAAATCATTGTCAGAGTTGTTATTGGACACAGGTTCGGTGGTGTCCATTTCAAGGAATTCAGGTGCAGCGCACACCTCTGCGGCGTCCATTGTTCTATGAACAATGGGATTAGTAGGTGGGCCGGAAATATGGGTGATTTCGGGAATCGGGTGACCGGCACGACTTTGTCAGCGGGCGGGGGCAATAAAGGGCTATCTACCCGGAAGTCGTTCGTTGTTTGACGAACAATGGGATCGGAGTTAATAAATACTTCCGTGAATTGACCAACCGGAATGCCTTGATCAGCAAGCGGGGGAGATAATGGGCTGTCAAGCGCGTCACTAAAATCAGCGACGTTGGCTTCGGTAGCCGGGGGACAATTAGCGATTTCACGCTGGATTTTTCCGCCATATTTGGCGGAAATAGCAGGGTTTTCCCTAAGGATTTCTAACAGTATCTCCAAAATATTGGAGTTTGCCATGATTGGCGAATGGATTAAAAATTTTATTGGGAAATTTTGGAGATTTCTCTCCCGCGGGGGGCCTATTTAAAGCCTAACTGGCCTAACTCCCCGGATGGATGGGTCCGGGGATGTGTAACCCTCCCAGTCGGGTAGAGACTGGGAGGTGAGTACCTAATGGTGAGCCCTAAGCTTGTAACCGGTCGCCAGTCTTATTGTGCGAACCGGGCCCTATTGGGTCTAGTGCGAAGGGGTAGACACACCCAACTGACACTAGGTGTGTAGCTGAAAAAGAAACTCAGTAACTAGGTTTGACTAGGAAATCCCCCAAGGCCAAAACCTAGCACTCGACTCCAATTGACTGCTTCACCCTGAAGGGGATCAGCGGGTGCGTCGGGTCAGCACCCCCTTGGTATTGTTGACACCGTGAGGTTTCCAACCAAGGACCACGAAACTGTGGTTTTACCCTGAAGGGGCCAAACCAAATTGTTTTTGACGATACTCTGTTATAGAAACAGGATATCCTTCACTGCCTCGAAAAAGGCGGATCCGGACCAGGCGTCGTAGTCGGCGACTACGAGTGACGTCACGGCGGGCGTGACGAAGCGTAGCGATGACTCAGGCACGGAACGATCGAGAGGGCGGAGCGGACGACCGTCGCGGGCGAGCGTCGGAAGCGGAATGATTGGGAAGCACTTGGTCACACCTGCCATCTTATACTGATCTGTGTAACAGATGACTCGGTCAGCTTTATCACCTAAAGTTTTTGTTGTTTTTCTTTTATTATAGCTTATACCTACTGTTGTTACTTGCGTTTCCTGAGGGAGACGCAAATCGTATATGGGCCATAAATGAAAGGCCGGAGATAAATATTGAGATATTTATCTTTAGGCTAAGGGCCTCTTGTTGAAACGAGTAACGAGTTTCTATGAAAATGCTTTTTGATAAAGCCAAAAGTAATTTGTACCTACATATATGTAGGAGTCCGACTCTGGCATCGATGGTTTCGTCTTTTGACTTTTTAAGTTAAGAGAATATTTGCTATACATCGATATATGAAGTTTGGTTAATTTACGATTTTTCGTCAATTTTTGTGTCGGGTAAAAAAGGGTCTGTATACTTTCTGATTGAGAAATCCTACCAAAAACAAATCGTGCAAAATTCCCAGGACTTATGAGCTCGTAACGTTTTCGTTGTTCTAAAGTTCTCAGAACTCGAATCGAGCTTAGCAGCATAATTGTTAGTAGGCCTTGGTTATCGTGGAAAATCTCATCAATAGAGTCCACCCGCTCTGCGTGAAGCGGCAGGAAATGTCAGACTTCTAAACCCAGTATTAAACTTTAGTTACCTTTGCCTACCGGGTCCGCAGTATCTAGTAAGATTATTTCCGCAAAGGAATATTCCCAGTACGCTAAGAAGGCATATCTTAATAATCGTATTGATAAGAACATTGGACGTTGAGTTTGCAAAAGGAATTGTATTTCAGGTACTGAATATTAGCGAATTGATCAAATTACTAGACCCAACATTCTTTTGATACGATTTATCTTACCCTAAGAATCTGTTCGCTCTAGTGTTCAGAGCTGTTCAGTTGCTGCGTATTAGTCTGCTGATATTTGAGCATCTACTTGCAAAAAAGAAGAAGCGTTATGCTGAGTGAAGACCGTTTTACGCAGATGTGACGTATATTTTTGTTATATTTTCCTTACAGGTTTCACTTTGCACACAGGTTAATTATGTTCCTTCTCCCATGATATGCGTGATGCCGCGCAAATATACACTTATAATCATCAAATGTGACTCCTCTCGCTCTGTGTAGAGCAGAAGGGAGTGGCAGCAGACTTCTACTGACTGAACACTCTGCATGGGTATTTAGTCAGTAAATGGCTTCCTTACCGTCAGGTAAGTTGCGTTCCGGGGCCGCGAATTCTCTTTAGAAAATTCTCGAAAATTAGAGGGGGAAACCCCATTATGGGTTTGAATTAAGTTACAAGCTCATCCATGGTTACAACTCGAAGCTTGAACAGACAAAACCAATATGTTTTGTTTAGAATATAAAATAGTTCTTAGAATATAAAACTCACGGAGACAGCGCACATACGGGTATTTGACTTAAAAAGCCGGCCAAAATTATTTATTGGTGTTTTAATAACTATCTAGTGTCTAAATGTAATTTCAACTCATCAGAACATACTTCAAATTACTTAGAAGTTTTTAGGTGAAGATGTTAGGACTTGTAAATTACTTCAGCCAAACATTCTTAAGTAACTAATTTTATATGTTGTTAAAATAATACAAATAGTCAATTTATAAAAAAAAATATATTGTTAAAAATCTGATTCGCTATCCTCGTCGTCATCTCCATCAACTTCATCATCATATTCACGTGAAATCGTGGATACTCCTTCGTCCTGTTTTAAAAACTCCAAGGCTTCAGTAGAAAAAGGTTTTCGATTCTTGCCAATTTTCATTCGACTACAATTTAAGTAGACACCAGATGTCAAGAGCAATTGATTCATCACGTCTTCATTGCACTTTCTTCGCGAAAATTTTCGCGCAAAATTTTGCCGGTATAGGTGTTTGTTGCGGGCCTCTGCTGCTTCCTCCGATAACTGTCCGATTGGGAGTAGAGCATGTTTAATAACTAAAGCGCCATGTGTCAAAATTTTACAAACTGACGTATAGTTTTGCTGTGGATTGCAGAAACGATGACAACTTTTCTGTGTCAATTTCAAACCCGCTTGCCAGCAATTCCAGAATTACTTTAAGCCTCTTAACCCTTAACTGCTCGCATGGGGTCATAGCACTTTCACGCGTCGAAAAAATGCACTTGCAATGGTCGGAACTCCCCCGCGCGCCCGCTAGCCTCTTAATATGCACTAAAGAACATATTCTAGTACCGTTTAGACCGCTGCAGGTGTAGGTCGCTCCGCTGCTCTCTTGAGTCGTGACCCCGTGCGAGTATTTACGTAACTTTTTTTAGAAAGGTAAGCTTTTTATATTCTATTATTTTTATTTGTTTTTATTTAGATATTGATATAATTTTGAATGAAATATGATAGTGAATGATATTTGCTATCGTTTTACTAGTTTAGATTTTTTTATTGTTTTTTTTTCTACAAAAATGTTATTTACATAGGTTTTTTTTTACTCCTCAGATGTCAAAGATGGATGAAAGAGACGAGCGTATTGCACAGTGACTACTGGAGGTACCTGATGAAGAACAGGATGTTGGGGGCGACTTTTAGAAGTACATGGTTTGGAAACCTTACCTGCTCCACCTACCACTAAACGTGAGCGGTGCTATAATTGCCCGAGAAGGAGTGACCGAAAAGTGTCCACAAAATGCAGTAAATGCAAAAAGTTTTTATGTAATGAGCACTTCATTGTCTACTGCCTAACCTGCAATAACGACGATTCCCTTAGTTCCTAAGAATTCATGAAATTTTAATACATGATCTCATATTGTGCCAGAAATGTTCCCTATTGTAGAAGTTTATATTTTGTGTTATTTTGATGTCTTAGAAAATTTTATTTTAGGTTGCGGTTTTTATATCTTATAGTTTAAATAAAGTACTTTCATAATTGCTATTGGCATGTTTCATTAAAAATAAGAAATCATTAAATTTCATCCATAGAAATTGGGGTCACCACGGACCCCGTGCGAGCAGTCAAGTGATTTTCTTCGTGCGAGTAGTTAAGGGTTAATAAAGTCGAAGTCACACTGCTTAATTATGTTAAACATATCTTCTCTTGAGATATTAATTGTCGATTCAACACTACAACCTGTGAACAAACAAAATCTAGTGTTAATATCAAAACGTTCAAAAACATATAATATTTTTTTCTTTACTACCTCGTCATTTCTTAAGGCTTTTTACAGAACGGGCGGAAACTTGCGGAACATTTTTTTTTTAAATAATTTATGTAGAAGGTTCATAGAATATGTCCACATAAGAATTTAAGCTTAACTCTGTTTAACTCATACTTAAATTAACATCGTAAACAAAAAAATAAATATAAAATTGTCAGAAAAATTACCACGTCTTTGAAATATTTTTTTTAAGTGAAAATAAATGATAATTTAGTCAGTAATTTATTTAAACTAAATTACATACCTTCATCAGAAGAATCCATAGTATTTTTTTTGCTTTGCACTAAACACAGCAGAATGGCAATGCACAGAACAGCGATGATAAAATTGTATGCGCCGAGAAAATAACGTGTAACTGGTACAACAGATAATTCCGACTGAGATGGACAGCGCGTGGCGTGCGGTAGAAGCGTAGTTAGTTCGTTATCGTTTGGGTGGGAGAGTCATATTGTCTTATAATAACAAAGGTAACGCATATCATAAATTTTGTAATTTGGACTTATGGCCGGTTCTTTAAGTAAAATACCCCTATGTGCAGCGTTCATGAAATTTTTCTATAAACGTAAGGTACAGAATGAAATGTATGTTAAAAGAAAATTGGCCAAGTGCGAGTCAGACTCACCCATGAAGGGTTCCGTAGTAACTATAATAATATAATATGTATATTTATTTGACGAACAAAAAAAAATTCCTAAAACTAGCTTATTTACATTTTTACAACTACGCTATATAACTTTGTTTTTCATAGTGTTTGTATGAATTACAAAGTTATATTTGCGGTTTTAGAAAATATGCTATATCTCATAAACTGCTGACCCGATTTCGTTCAAACCAATTTTGGTTGAAAGTTTACATTAAGATCTACTGACATTTATTTTTTTTAGATTTTTCACTTCATTATTATAGAAGTAAGAGGGGGGGGGAGGCACATTTTACCACTTTGGAGGCTTATCGGCCGAATACTGAAATGCCACTCAAATCTCATAATCATCTAAAAGCTACTTAAATATAAGCATCCTTCAAATTTAAATGGTATACACAAACGCCACTCAAGCAATTCGAAGCCCTGATTAGCCAAGCAATCCTCAAATGTTTACATCATGGCAACATCTTGCTCAAAAATTGATATCAACATGTTCTCAGTTACAAAATAATTTAGTTTACGTTTCCTATTCGTTTTATGCAGTCTTCTTGGAACAAATATTTTCTATAATTATTAATCAGTTGAAATATAACAGCGTAATGTAAATTTGGTTTGAATTATGATTTAAATTATGTGTTTACTTATATATAGTACATAAATTTAAGTACATAAATATCAAAAGAAGACGTCATAAGAAAAGAAAATTTCTTCATATAATTGTCGTAGATAGGAACGTCACTCTTGACATTTTACGCGAGATTATTTATTGCATAAAGTGATTTAGTTAATTGATTCACGATGGAGGAGAAGAAGAAACGTGGATGCAATTATATACCTGCTGAGAAAGATATGCTCTTGGACTGATAAAGAAGTACCTACATAAATAATGAAATACTGTACTTTATACTTATTTAACCGTAAGAGCCTGGTGCATGTAATAGTTTGTTAGTATACAATACATGCTTATAACATACTCGTAGATAGCCAGGGGTGGCCAGGGCAACCGTTGTCTGTATCAAGCACTTACTTACCCACTGAAATTTGTGAAAGGCTCAGAATAAAAACAAGATTTATGTCTATAAGATAAGATAGTTTATTTTGCAAATCTGGGTAATACAAAAACAGTGATAATGTGGTGTAAGGGTACAATGTTGGTTCAGACATATTTTACCAGTAGGCATGCAAATGTATAAATAATTAAATTTAATTAATTAACAACAAATACTTTTATTCCTACATAAATACGGCCAGATAATGCAAGTCTACACATACTCAGTCGAACATTTCACAGATCCTAAGTACATTTTTATCAATATTTGAAAAGTTTCAATAGATTTAACTTGATTTGAGGGACCACGCGACCACTCTCAGATCTAAGGGCTGCTCAAATCAGTTTGACAGTTGATTTGACAGATAAAAAAGTTGAGTAGCGTTCCTGTATACGACTTTTAAACTGAGTGGCGTTTGAGCACTACTGATTTTAAGTAAGGCTTATATTTTAACAGATGCTCAAAAAAGACGTTTGGGTATACGAAATTAAAGTTTAGGAGCTGCTCAAACGTTTAAGCGGCCCTTAAATATTTGAGTGGCGTTTCAGTATTCGGTCGTATATCTTTTAAACGATTGACTTTATGAAAAGGTGGTTTTAGAAACCCTAATATCATTTTTCAAAGACCTGTCTATAGATACCACACACGCATAGGTTTCATGAAAAACAATATTTTCAGTTCTAGTTCCATGTATGGGGACCCCCCTTTATTTTAAATAATTTTTAATTTTTTTCTTAAAATCGGAAGCGGTTCACAGAATACATATACTTACTAAGTTTCACATGTACAACGTGTAACGGAAACCATATATCTATCCAGAAGGGCTGAAGACAACATCTGGTATGGAGACTCTATGCACAGTTTTTGCAACAACTCTATGCAAAGAATTGATACCAAATTATCGGTTTCATATGTTTCTTGAATACCAATCATAACAGACCTGTCACAGCACTACGAATGTACTACAGATAAATCACTTATGGATACGAATATCTTTGCTTATGTAACTAGGTACAACTGAATTTCTCATTCTTTCTACATAGGAAAATCGACTCTAATTTTCCAGTTTTAATATTCATAGTGGAAGTAAGAGGATAAACTGGCAGTTGACACAGGATAACGATTGATCTTTGTTAATAATAAGCTTTTGTATATTCAATTTTGTGCTTAGAAGTGTGCTGAAAGGTCTATTTGTTATTTCGCACTGTATCCGAATTTAGTAAATTTTTAGGAAAGTCCTATCGGACATTATTTTTTTCTACTTCAATTAATATGAAATAAAGTAAATTAATTTAATTACTAATCAGATTAATTATTTATTAAATAAGTAGTTAATTTATTTTTTTAATAATTTTATTTAATTTCCGGTAATTTTTGTTGAAACGATCATGAAATGAATATTATGTGTTACCTTGTAATTGCAAGTTATTTAACATCTAAAGGAAAAGTTACAAGTTACATTGGCGTTTACGTCTTACGGTGAAGCGCTGAGTACTTATATGAACTTGTTATATCACTTAATTTATTTTTGGACAAAATCCTTAAAGTATTTAATTATACCTAACTCGTGTATCTTCCTGCGGCATTAGTGCCGCCGCTATGTATGGGGTTCAAATGCCGCAGGAAAACACAATTTTGTTTTTGCTACTTTTTTTTAAAGATAACTAAGCAATGTGGGTAGAATTCACATTACTAGCAATCTTGTTAACCCTGGTGGGGTTAAAGCTAAATATGCTTGTGTCTGGAGTGGGTTCACGGCAATAGTGTAATGGGTGGGATTGGAACTCGTGACCTCTCGATCTCAAGTCCGACACCTTATCCATTAGACTATTGACGCTTCGTTACTGGAACTGCATTATGATTTTTAGAACTGAGCATTATATCTAGCGTTTCATAGACAGTTTTACCGGGTGTTAATGTTTACGTTTTGAGTCTTTTAAAGTTGTCATGAAATATAGAAAAAATATGATGTGCTACAAACCTCGTATGAAAATAACCACTCAACCAATAAATTAATAAATCAATACCCAAGACCGTACCATTTCATTATAACATAACGACCCAAGTTTCCCTTACTTTGAACCGAGCGTTCGAACAAATTCTTCAAATGATGTTTATACGATGATGGATGACGTCCCCGTTGTGCGTCGTGATAACAAATGTTTCCAGCGTCTCTTGTATCTAGGGTTACCAGATGACAGGAATTTTCCTGACATGTCCGGAATTTCAGCTCTCTGTCAGGGAAACAGGGAAAGTTGGAAATTTTCAGGAATTAAAAAAAAAGAGAAAAGTAAGCCTTTTCGTTATAAAATAAATGCTTGCCACACAAATACGCACAACACTAGTAAACTTAGCACCGTTTGCAATAGTACCTACTGAACTACTAATTGATTCGCTCAGTCCCGCCGCGCCCCGTATCCCGCCACAAGGCATCTAACACTCATACTCAGACTCCCACGCGCCGCGCGCGAGTTTGTAAAATAATATAAGTTTCTGCTAAAATGTCAGGAAAATTATTGCTGAAACAAGGGTTTTTTCAGGAAAACTTATTTTTCGGATCTGGTAACCCTACTTGTATCTCGTTAAATGTGGTTATGTTCGAATTAGGCATATTTTAGATGGGAGATTTTATAATGATATAATTTGTTATTTAAGTATATTTAATATGAACTGTTACGATTTTAAATGCTGTTAGTTAATTTTAAAGTTTTATTTGATTTTAATTTTACTTTAATTTGATTTATTTTTTAATTTGTATTTAGTTTTAATGTTGTCCTTCCTACAATAATTGTTGCTGTGCCCTTACAGGGTCCATAATTGTACCTTAGCTTTAAGCCTATTTTAAGACCTATAAAAACATTATGGTATGCAAATAAACGAATATGAATATGAATATGAGTATCTATTATTTATGGGACTTGATTTATTGAAGTCCTAAGTTTCATCGCTTGGAATTGAGAGAGGATGGGACGCTGTGTATCTTTGCGAACGGTTTAAGAATCAATTGCCGGGAGGTTTTGTTCAAAGATGAACACTGATTTCTTATATTGTTACAAAATCAGCACGATTGAAGTAAATGATAAATAAATTATTTTGTACCTATTCGCAAATAAGGTAAACGGATCAAATAGAAGGCTCGTTGTGTGTTTGTTTGTACCAAATAGGCTCCGAAACTATTGGACCGATTTAATAATTTTTTATGCAAGTGAAGCCACAGGCAGAAGTTTGCATAACATAAGTATTTATTTATTCTATACTTTATTGTACCCCTTACAATATTTATATGGACACGAAAAATAAAAAATTATGTAATATGTCACACAGTCAGATACAATGTATATGAGAATGATTGCTAGCCATATATGCAACGGCACAGACACTACGTCAGAGGTTTATGAACCAAAACGAATTTTAGTTTAACCTTACTTAGCAAATAAAATCCAGTAAATATGAGACATACTTATACTTCAGAAAACAGGTGTGTGTCTAGGGAAATCGTCACAGAAGTGGCTGGTCAGAATTCCACAATCCACATGACATATTAGAAGTTTAACTAACACGTTGGTATGAAATTAATTTCAAACATTTTTCGGCTGAATTCGTAATTAGAATTTTAATTAAAACAGTGAACGTTCTACATGCAACTTTGTCTGTGAGAAAATCCATAATTGACTCATGTTTTTCATAACACTAATAGAAGATTTTTTGATTGCAGGTATGTTCTATGTTGGCGTAAAAATATTCGTAAGTTTTTATTACAATATTCGCATGTATTATTAGGAAAAGTTGAGTAAATCATATAGTATTATGTGACAGCTGCGATCCTCGCTCTTCAATGTTAAACAACAATTGATCGACTGCTGAGGTTAAGGTTCTTGATACGATTTCAAAGTTGTGAGATGACAGGCGCAATGTTATGTTGTGATTACAACTTACACATAACATAAAATTCTGCTACAATACAAATATCCATATGAGAATTCTTTGCACTGACGCCATTGCCTTAGCTCTAATGCCTCCCTGGAGCCCTGACTCCAACGTATAATATCTTTACGTAATGGATTACATATCTCATCGAGAAAGCGGCTAATATCTCGCTCGATTGTTTTTTTTAAGAAAATAGTTTTTTTTTTTAGGGGTGATGACTAAAGGTTTAGTTTTGTATGTATTGTCACAAATATGTATGTAAGATTATTTTAATGTTAAACGTATATACTTGTAATAGTCCATTTATGTAAAATATATTATACACTTAGTTCTCTTTTCATGCACCTTACATGACATCTCTTCACCAACGTTAGTTGATTAGCAGAGAATACCTATGTATAAAGTATGAGTAAATAACTAAAAGTGAATGTTTGAAGAAAAATCATACTTTGTGGAATTTCTGTTTACTCCTTCGTCTAAAAAAGTTTTTTTCTGCGAATAAAAGTATCATCATATGACCTTTCCAAAAATCTTATCTTTTATTATATATTTCTTCAAAAGTGATTAAGATGTGAAAGGGTGAACAGAAACAGACAGACATCTAGAGTTACTTTCGCATGTATTAGGCTTCCAGAGTAACCAGATGTTACTGAGTACCAGTATTACACACAAACCCTTGCCTGTCAGACTTACAAAGGTAGTACAACTTACCCTAAAGCTTGCATAAAGATCAAATTGTTTTCTTGCTTACGACCTGGTATGCATTATTTTCCAACATTACCTCAAAGATTTAAAACTTGCAGAAGTGACCTATTGCTCGCTCTGTTCTATTGTTGCCAAAGAACCTCTATAAATATATATAAATATCTAAAGTGCATATTTAATGGGATGTTTTCGCCAACGAAATAAGGACATGGACGTCTCATTTTGGACTTAGTTTGGATATTATCACTATATTTAGTTACGTATGTCTGGCTGTCGCCGTTAACTTGTTCCGAATCTAATAGAATGGATGAAACGTGGACACCTATGGGTGCTTAGGTTAATACTAACAGCCTGCCAGGGCTACGAGAATTATGTTTTTTTAATAATTTTAATTGCGCGCCATCCCATCTTCCCAGTTCATCATGTTGTGCTGGCGCTCCCGCTGCGGCTGCGGAAAACCTCAAGCGGCGTAAATATAGTCATCTCGGTGATAACTATATTTTCGAGCCGTTTGGGGTCGAAACTCTCGGATCATGGGGCCCGTGTGCTCACAGCCTTGTTAAAGAAATATCGAAAAGGCTCGTTGACGCTTCCCGCGACCCAAGGGCTGGCTTTTTCTTTGGTCAACGGCTAAGCATTGCCATACAACGAGGCAATGCCGCCAGTATCTTGGGTACGTTGCCAGCCGACAGCGTTGAGGATGAATTTTTTGATGCTTTATTGTAGTTTGTATTTTAGTACATAATTTTGTATATTTGTTGTAATTAATTGTTTTCACTGTAAATGAAATTGAAAATTCAATACATTTTAATTTATATTATATACTTTCCCATCTTTTTTCCAGGTGAAAAATCATCTAATGATACCTCGCTCTAGGTGGAGCGTAAGGAGTCGGAGATTACTGCTGACAAATAACCCACCCTGTTTCTTCAGTTGCTTTTGGGATCTGGAAGCACGGTATCCCTAAAATCCGAAAAGGCCCTATTGATCTCAGTCATTATTGCTGATAGCTCTTTGAGGCGCGAGTGGAACACGACACGCCGACTTGCTATCGGTCTGAATTATTTTCATAACAGAGCATAGCATGTCTTTCTTCCTTTTGATTTGAATTATCAATAGTGTTATACTATTTTTTTAGACAGTAAAGTAAAATAAGACTTAGGCTTACTTTAGTCTTGTTACCAAATCCCTATGGGTTTAAGACAGATAAGAATTCTTGCACAACTAATATGCGGTTACAATAAACTTGTTTATGGAATAAACATTTCACTACAACTGTCTGAAACGAAACCAGAACTCGTTGCCAAAGAAAAAGAAAAAGGACAACGTTAATGAGTACATTGGCAATGGCGGCACCATTAAAAAACTTTGAAAATCGCTGGCCAAAAGTTTTCACACCAATTCCATTGAGTTTTGAGTTTCAAAGTTTCAGGGCCAAATTGTTTGGGTCACGCACTTGAAATTAGCCTTAAGAGCAAGGTAATGCCTTGTTCAGACAAGCACACATTTATGTTTTCACATTATTAAAAGTTCGACGACAGGCCGCTTGAATCTTGCAACTTTTACTTTATAGGGGCTTGGCTAAAGTTAGACTTATTGAAATGCTGTGAGTGTGCGGATAATAGAGGTAATAACAGTATGTTCAAGTTCGTAAAGGAGCTTAAGTTTAGTTTTTTACTTGTAGAGTTAATTGCTCATCTTCGAATGGATAGAGACAATTCTGTCTTTCAAGCGTGTTTCTATTCATAGCTTATCTTTTTAACTCTGTAATATGAAACTTCGAGTGGTCGATTGTGATGTTTTGTTTACCACATGTCAAAGAGGGATACGCTAGTGTTTAAATGAGGTAACTAAATGAATTTTGTATGCATTTTTTATGAATGAATGATTTCGCTATTGTGTACGGTTATGTTATTAAAGTGTAAAAGAAATACTTTCTAGGTCTACTACGATCTAAAAAGTATGTAGATTCAAGAATAAGTGTCCATTTTAATGATAATGTGGCATTGCCGCGGCTAGCATGCCACAGATAAACCCTCGATGGTTTAGGTGGTATGTTTATGTTTGTAACAAATGTATTCGCATGTTAAAATAATAAACGATAAAAAAATGTTTTTTTCTACTGACTACAAACTGGCGTGATAAAAAGTTGTTATAGCCAATCAAAGGCAAAATATAATGATGAATTAAGCATAAAACTCGTGTTTACACGCAATACTAAGAAATCTCATATCACTACAGTCTGTGGCTATCAGGAAATACAGACTACGGCGGAGACATACGGGTTTAGTAGTACGTAAAGTATACACTGTGGTTGCTCACGAGTACATACGAAGTCGCGCGTTCGAAGTTCAAACTGAGACAGGTAGTTATACCGTTTGATTAATTTACATCATCACTACTGCCTTCAAAAAGGTAAAGGAAAACATCATGAGAAAACTATATCTCTTGAAGGAGCGCGGTCTGTATCTCAGCAGTGGAAACTGATGTAGGCTGATTTTTTTTATAGTTGATAGGCTTGCGTTTGACCATAATCTCACCTGATGTTAAGCGATGATGTGGTCGAAGATGAAGCACGCTTGCCTAGAAGTAACCTATTCACTATTGACTTAAAGACTTCCAAGTCATAACTATCAGGAAACACAGACTCCGGCAGGGAATTCCAGTCCTTCGCCGTACGCACAATGAAAGTATTCCCAAAACGTTTCGTGCATATGGGTGGGATGTCCACCATGTAACGATGGCGCATCGCCGTTGGTCTTGTAGTCCGATGATGGAACGGGCTTGGTGGAATAAGACTGTGCAATTCCATCGCACACTCCCCGAAATGTAACCGATAGAAAACTGACAGGCTTGTAACACGTCGACGAGGTTCCAGGCTCTGGAGCCTTGTCTCGACCAGTTTCTTGTTGCCGATGAGCCTTTTGGCCCGTTTCTGTATAGACTCAAGTGCATCAATCTGGTACTTGGCAGATCCGTCCCAGATATATTTTCTATGGGTATCCTTATTACCATATTCGTATTAATAATACACAACCTATGTAGTTAATACCAATGTAAAATAGTATCAGTGCCAGTATCTTCAGTATATTTTTTTCATGAGAATGTAAAAACTTTAGTTCCCTCGCTAACCCATAAATCTTTCATAAACAATAAAAACACTAACTCTATACGTAACTTAGTTTATCTTTCACTACAATGAACATCTCACCCAACATATATAACCGTCACAACTCACCATATATCTCATGCGTCATTCCCGATACGATCCATTACTCATAAATAGGCGACATATGTGTCGCCGTCTGAACAAACCCTTACAAATAGCCAACATTATTCGAATTTTAGATAAGTAGGTACTTTGTTTTTGTAACAATATTAAGGTCGGTCTTCCAATGCGAGGAGAGATTTGCCATTTTAGCTGTTTGGTTAATTTGATTGCTTGCTACGCGTGCGTTCAAAAAGTGTTGATTTCAATGTCTATCCTGCCTATAAAAATGAAATATAAAAAATGCCACTAATCGAGGAGATCTAACCGACAAACCAAATTGCAGTTTGCCTAAATTGAATCTTCTACTTTGATAGAAACGAGTGAGACACAACTACTTTTAGCAAGTCTCTGTCTATTGTAATTATACAATATAAGATTTAGACAAACAGGCTAGCCTTCTTATTTGCATCTGTCCTGAACACAGCATATCATCGGCTGCGACTATTAAAACCGCAAATAGTTTCATGCAAAATTAGGGCTTTGAACTCAAAGCGATTGATTAGACGGTTGATATGCTTGTTAGGATGGCACTTTAGCTTTGAGGAATTCCTTTGTTTTCCAGCAGTATACTTATTGAATAATCTCAATTAAATCTGTATTTGACACCTCAACACAATTAGTAGCTATAGTTTACGTTTTAGTTTGGCGGTAACATGTCAATTGCACAGCTGCAGTAAGTCCGCTCTAGACGGTTTCGAGAAATTCTTCGATAAATCTTTTGTTTTAATCAGATAACGATTGTTGATACCTTAAATGAAACAGGACCTCAGCACGTATCTCACCAAACGTACGTCACCAAAACTTATACCGCGTTTTTCTCGAAACCGACTATAACGTAGTTACTGCAACTTTGCTATTGACGGCAGAATGGTTCTCCAAAAATTTGTTTTCGGGGAGAAATATTTTCAAACAGAGGAACAGCACTTGCCCTTGCATTACGGGGCTGCGGTTTCTCGTTAGAACATTCCTGTATCCCCGGCAGGATACTTCATATTTTTTAAAACTTTATAATGACTTAAAGTTTTGCCACAAAATCTATTCTTAACAAAGGTAATCTCTTGCGTCATACTAAAAATACAAAGGATGTTTGAAACACGAGATAAGTGTGAAGTATTTGTCTTTGAGCGATCTTCTAGCGTAGTTTTAAGGACCTTCCTATCTTCAAATCAGATCATTATCTTTCGTTCCGCAAATATAAGGAAAGAATCCTCAAGGCAGTTACGAAAAAGGATAATGGGAATCTTCAAGTCGAATCGCAGGAAAATCGAATCCGTCAATGTCTGCTTATCGGAACCAAAACGTTTATGCCATCAATCATCGCAGTTTTAGGAATCAAATCGCCTAAAATGAAATCACCACATTACGAGGTAACGTCTTGTAGTCTATAACTTGATTTTGAACGACGGATACGGTCAATGTTGGCGTATTGGATTCAATTTCCAATACGCCAACATCGGTATAGCGTGCGTAGAGTTCGTGGTTCCTTGCTAAACCAACTATTTATTAATTGGTGTCTAAATTGTATAGGTAAAGAAATACAGATCTTATACTTATTGATAAAAAAGCGCTTTGTTACATCATTAGCCAATAATGGTACTGTTTTTAAGGATTTACGGTTAGGTTTGCATGACAAACAATTTGACGGTTTTATGCCAGTATTGTGAACAATAAGTTAAATATTTGATTCATATCAGTATGCTACCACGCTCCACATCGGCATGTCCACATAATTAATTTACTCCTCTGTTGCCGTTTTTCCTTTAATGTGAAACAATAAAAATGATTTAAGCATGTAGCTTCATTGTATATATTATACAAGACAGAGTTAGCCAAGTTCGTAAAGCGATGCATTAGATTATGTTTCAAAAACTAATTCGACTCACTTCCGACCTGTCTATAGGGTCAAATCTATTGGTTTTACACACTTAAAAATAAATTTTGTGTATCTAGTAATCGTTTTTATTATTTTTTTACTATTAATTGACTCGGCGTTTGGCCAACATCTCATATGATGGTAAGTAATTATGTGGTCGAAGATGAAGCACGTTTATCTAAAAGTAACCTATTTACTCGTAACTTAAAGACCCTTATATTGATAAAAATCAACAGTTTTTTTAGTAGTAGTAGTAGAGTAGCAGTGAACTACAAAAAAGATGTGCGAGACACATTAAGTTATGACTAAAATCCATCTAAAATCGTTAAAACTTACTTCAAATCAAAGCCGTCACAGAGCCCTTGGCACTGTTTCACATTTATGTTTTTGGTGGGATTTCGTTTAACCTATATACCGGTTATACCGCCATTTTAACAAAGTCCGCTGAAATTCTCGCTCTACATTTTTTAACCCTTAAGCGTATTTTTAATCAATTGTGTTTTTAATAAAACTCGCTAAAACGCAAACAGTTTTTGCTATGAGATATCAAATCACAACATAGTTTAACCCGAATTACATATATGGCTATGTATACGCATGTGTCCACACATATGAACATGTATAGTGTATGTGTGTAAACGTATATCGAGATAAATAAACATTGGACACGGGCAATAAGACAATGGTCGTAAATGTTTTATTCAAAATTTTTTATACAGTTTTTGCAGAAAGCTTTAAAGGTCAACAACAAAAATCGGCTAAGTGCAAGTCGGGCTCGCGCGTAATCGGTTCAGAACGCGTTACTTTTAGCAATTTGACTTATAGATATTCCCGTAATCTAAATCGTTTTGAGCTGATCTAACTCTACTGTATAGAAGGCACAGGTGGCGCAGTGGTTGAGCGATTGACTGCTGCGCTGTGAGTACTGGGTTCTAGTTACCGATAATAATTCCGGGTTTTTCTTTTTGTAAATGTTTGATAATACACCAAAAGTAACGCCTACCATACGGCAAAGTATTTTTAATTGAAGGATGTTGCTTCACAGCAGACAAAAATAACACTATAAGCACACATGATCACAAAAAAAACCTAGAAGTGTAACAAATTAATTAAAATGATTTCCAATAAAAAAAATAAAATAAAAAAGTTGCAACTATTACATAAAATATAAACCTCTAACCTAAAAAGGCTCTGAAAGAAAAGGTTAAATAAAAGTTTGTAGTTAAGGCATACCTTTCTACCAAACCTCTTTGTATTCTATCCATGGCGTGACAATAAGTCACCTCTTAGAATTCGGAACAGACTAAGAGCGCACTCAAATTTCTTGAAGTTTTGCCAAGACTGAAGAGTTGGCTGGCCGGGTGTTGCTACATAGGAATGATCGATTCAAGAAAACGGTAGGTACACACTTTAAGTTCGGGAGTTCGTAAATAAATATTTAAAAAATCTATTTAGGCCACTAGTTAAATTAACAAAAAAAATACGTCAAAAAGTCCGTTGAAACACTCGCGTGACGTAACTTCATCGTAATAAGTACTCCTCTGTTTACTTGAAAGTTCTGTAGCACTGCTAGTGTATAAATGTACTTAAATTAAAATCATAGCTCTGTAATAACAAATCTAATTAATATTTTCTAAAACATAAAAGCCATTGTTTCTTCAGCATGTTATTGCAGCCAAAAAGCGGGCGAACCTTCACAATCCCAATGCTTTAGAAATCCAGCAGTGCAGCGCTGAGCTGAATTTTTCCACCTCAGAACATAAATCACGCTAGAATGGCTGAATGCTGAAAGACCAATATTTTGTTTTGAATATATGGTTTTTCTGGCACAATAGTGAATTCCTGATGAGATTATTGGAATGTTTTACGTGTAACGTATGATGTGGTTAAGCTTACGTATTTAACCTTTAAGATTTATGTCAGGTATCATAATAAACAGGATGGAAAATATGTTTGTTCCTGTCATACACTGAGAAAAATGCTCCTTACGATTTGAAATCGCGTTTGTTTTTCGATAGTTTGTTTTTGTTTTTGGATTTTCCTTATTACGATTCTCAAAACCTAGAGAAATGGCACGATTTTTATAAAAAGACGATATTAGAAAGTTATGACAGTTTAAAATAAATATACACATAAATTAAATTGACATTTCTGTTGTGATATTAAAATAACTGCGTTGCCCAAGTGCGTATAAATAGCGATTTATTTACACGGTACTAAAACACAAATACTTCGTTTATTTTTTATCTGTCTTTCTCTATATTCTAGCTTTAATGGGAGTTTTACTAGAACTTTTCAATAGAAAAGGTTGTAGGACAACGTATTTATCGTAACGTATCTTATTATCTAAGAACTCCAGCGACAACAGTATTTACGAGGGAAAAGTTGTACATAGTAATATCTACTCCTTCAAGAATTAAATCGCTGGAATAGCTAGTCTATGCTATAAAGAGACAACCTTAATTGTAAGTTATTGCACCATCCATTAGATACCAGATAAGTATTAATGACAAGGGTGGAACTTCAAGAGTTTATAATTTCTGTATTTTCCTATATTCACTCATTTAGATTATTTAAAGATATTTAATACACAATTCTCTGTATTGGACAAAGGACGATGAACCTTACGCCGTTAGGTAAAATATTTCTTTTGACTTGTCGGAAAGTACCCTACATCGAATTGCTTAGGGCTATCAAGTTTTAGTTTTAGACCTGTCAAATCCAAGACTTCTAGAGTATTTGAAATGGTTTCCTAGCATTAAAGTACCGGCTGAAAAGTCTAAAATAAAATTTTAATTTCTTGTTCCATGTCTGGAGGGCAAATGATAAATGACTACTTCGCCCGTGGCTTGGTCTGCATGGGTTTTGAATTAAGTAATTTATAACCTATAGCACTCACTACACATACAATCTTTATGATATAAAGTACAGATAACATTAATTCTTGCGTTGTATCTTGTGTAAGCCTAATTAGTATAATGTATTTACAATTACAAGGAATTATTATACCTTTAATAGATGTTGTATTGACTTCATTAAGTAGCAACAGGTCATATGTTAAACTGTAGTGAAATATATTAAATTGTAATTTAAATGATAATAATTAAATGTATTATTTATTTATCAAATAATTGTAGAAGAATAATCGTTTGTTAATAGCCATTTTATTAATTTAAGATAGTGTATTCATAGTCGTAGTTAATGTCTTAACCGATAGTCGTTGCAATCGGCAGTTGTCGTGAAACCGTTGTACAAGCTAAAGTGAATTTTGTGATTAAAATGCTGTGGAGATATTACTGGATTTTATTTCTGCAATAATTATGAGGCTATCCCAATAACTTCAGAAGTTGGATCAACGAAAAGTACAACTCTTTTCGACTTACGCCTACGAGAAGAATCAAAAACGTAAGTACATTTTTTGTACCAACAACTTAATTGTTTATAAAATATAGGGAATTACCTGAACATTACTATTATGCCAAACTTTATTCGTAAGATCTATGGGCGACATGCTGTCGATTGCTTGCTACACGGTGTTGAAAATAGGGCTGTTAAAATAGGTGCACAGGCTGCACAATTCTCTGAGCCAGAGCAAGTGCTGACATATTTCAGAACTGTGAAGGTAAGGTAGGGCATGATCATGATAATCTGGATTCTTGTTTTAAATTCCGAAACGTACGTAAGGGTACAACTGTTTTAACAAAACCAGCGGGTTTGAAAATGACGTGCTACAATCAATCAATAAATCAATTTATTTATTATTTCATGAGGTTGTTACAGGCTATAACATAATATAATTTACAATTATATGAGGAACAATTATAAATAAGTAACAATTAAAGCGGCTCCGGTGCCCTAGCTAGGTTACGTAGTAACCTGTATTAAGGTCCACCAGTCACTAATTCTCACAATGAACAATATTATAGAGACTGCATTTTACTTAAAAACTTGTGATGTCTACATTTCTATTTTTATATTACCTAATCTAAATTATAATTAAATGTGAAGTGCGATATGTGTGTATGTTTACCGTATGAAGTGTGATGTATGTTCTGTGCGTGAGTGTCATGTATGTAGTAGTGAATTTGAAGTATGATTGGGCGTTAGCTGAACTATTGTATGTTAACGGAGCGTAAAGAGTAATAAGTGTTGCTAAGAAAGTGATACAAGGAGAGTTTCGGTGTCATCATAAATTCTTATGTCAAAAAAATGTTATCGCCTTTTTGCATATTTGGTAAGAAGATTGACGCAAAGGGATAGATATACTAATTCTGTTAAACAAAAAGGAGCCTAAATAGTAAAAAAAAGCGTTTTGTGAAGGTAAAGCATGGAAATGGAACATGGCATAAATGTTGTTCTTACGTCTAATATATGTTGGTGTAATATGGTGTTCATCTATACTAATATTATAAAGCTGAAGAGTTTGTTTGTTTGTTTGTTTGTTTGTTTGTTTGTTTGTTTGTTTGTTTGCTTGAACGCGCTAATCTCAGGAACTACCGTTCTGATTTGAAAAATCCTTTCAGTGTTAGATAGCCCATTTATCGAGGAAGGCTATAGGCTATATATCATCACGCTAACACCAATAGGAGCGGAGCAGTAATGAAGAATGTTTCAAAATCGGGGGATTTTTTTTCCACGGGGACGAAGTCGCGGGCGGAAGCTAGTTATAAATAATTGACGGACCGTAAGGACTTGACATTTTCGGTATAAGTCAAATGTTGGGTAAAGTCTAGGTTAAAATGTGGTAGGTACTTTAAGTATGGCTCTCTGAGCCACCTCCACTTGCTTTTTTTGCGATCAAATTGGTCATCTAAGTTTCCGGTGTGATAAACCTCCAGCTAAGTGGATCAGTTGCGATAGATCAGGTATCTTCAGGTATATTCAGGATGTCTGTAAGGGAATTCAATGACCCGAAGGTTTGTTTCCGTATGTCGGTGATTCCCGAGCACTCCAGAAGCAGGTGTCCTACCGTTTACTCCGTCTCCATGCGTATCCTGCGCAAAGGATGGTCCGTTACGCCTATTGTGTGGTAGTGTTTATTTAGTGAGCAGTGCCCTGTGATTGTCCCACCATTCGCAGGCTCCTTCTGTCCAGGTGTAGGAGGCGGCTAGTTAGTTTTTGTCCAGAGTTGGAATAGCCTCCTTGGACTGCCTGCAGCCTGGTGCCGAGGTCCACCACTTTTGGGCTTGGGCGTGTATTCTTTTAACTATGTGCGTAGCTGGGTGAAGAGGAGCGGAACGATGGACTCAGGTCCGAAAACTATCGTGCCAGACCCACTCCTGGACGGCTCGTCAGCCACAACATTGCCTAGTGATCTGCTGTGCCCCTTTATCCATTTCAGTGTCACAGTGTTGCTGTTATTGACCGTAGAACTTTGTAGCGCGTTGTATTCTAGTACAAGCTTATACGTTATATAATTTTTCCTTAGGGATTGAAGAACTGGGGCACTGTCGGAAAATATACCAAAGTGACTACCCATAATTTTTCTGTTCTCTATGGCATGGATCGCTTGGATGATGCCCACCATTCCGCCTGATAGACAGTGTTGAGCTTTCCCTGCGATCTGGATATATTGATGTTGAGATTGTTGGAGAAAACTCCTCCAGTTCCGATGTTTGTCTTTGACCCCTCAGTATATATCCTTAGCTCCTTGGGCCCTGAGTTATCCTCTGGCTCCGGCGTCAGCTGTAATTGGTAGTGTTTTTTTTGGGAAGTGGTGCGTCTTTGTAATCTTATTGTAAGGTGTGGTCATCACGAGTTGTCGTTTAACGGATTCCTCCATAATGTGTGTTTTATCCTGGAGTCAATCAAGAGTATCCCGGACATTGTAAGTCTAAAGGCTGCCAGGGCAACCTCCTTCCGCATTATGAGGTGTAATGACGGTAGGCTCATCATGGCTTGTAGTGGGGCAGTGTGTGCAGTTCTCATGCCACACATGCAAGTCGTTGCAGCTTCTCGAGGCCTTTTGTGCCGTGCTTAAGTCCGTCCTGGTCCACCAGACGAGGAAACCGTACATGATGATTGGTCTTATAACTGTCGTGTATAAACAATGGATGGTTTTGGGACTGATATCTTAGTTCTTGCCAAGCGTGCGTTTATCTGCCACATGCTGAGACTGGCTTTCTTAGTGATATGCTCAGTGTGTTTTTCCCAGTTCAGTTGCTTGTCCAAAAAGATACCCAGGTATTTGGTCATAGCTAAAAGTCTTAGGGTGGTGCCAAAGAAACTTGGCAGTTCTATCTTTGCTACCTTCTTCTTTTGTGTGAAAAGTTGAGCTCAGTTTTCGTGGGATTCACTTAGAGTTGATACTCTCTGCACCAGTCCTCTACTATCTATATGGCTGTATGCGTGAGATTGCATAATTATGGTGTTTTCATGGTTTCCGTTTATTATTATGATTATATCATCGTCATAGTCAACGGTAAAGTAGCAGCTAACGTATTTTCATATCCTAACCATTAAAAATTGGGAGTAAGACTAGTTTTCTACTGTACGTCGGCTGACGAAGAGATTGGGAAGATAAAATAAAAGTTTTCTGATCCTGATTCAGAATAAGTGACGGAAATTTAAAAAAAAAAACAATAGGGTTCACAGAATAGTCGGGGATGAAATAAAATGGCTGGTAAGTCTTGTGATAAAAAAAATCTGGATATACAAAAAATAGCGAAATACTCCATCAGAGTTACTTTTCGGATTTGACATTAAGTGTAGGGGTGAAACCATATTGAGTGAGGTTTTACACAATACCGTGACCGAAATATCAGGGACTGAATTAGCGAAAATAAGAGAAATAGCTTGGAGGAAAATAAGGGAGACTCAGACTAAAGATAGCGAAAGGTTTAAACGCCGTAAGAAACTAGTGAATAACTATTCTGTAGGAGATGTATTACGTGTAGAGCGATAGGTTTCTAACAATGGACAACCACAAGAACTGGTTGTCAAATATCAGGTTCCGTTCCATAATAAACGTACAACTTCCCAACGATAAATATCTCGTCGAAGACACTGCCCTGTCGCGCAAAAATAATCGGTGTTACGAAGCCGTAGTACCAATTGACAAAATGCAGCCCTGGTTAAATTTTAGTAGAAACTTTGAAAGTAGTCGAGAAGAAAGTGGTTCAGATACTTAATGATTATAAAAACATAAAAGTCATGTTCTTGTTCTTATTACATTATTTACATATAATTACATTATTTAGATTCGTGTTTGTAACTATAATCTTCAATTAGCATTTTTTGTTTGTTTCATGTCTAGATGTAATATACGTGTAGATGGTTATGTAAAAACATTATACATGTAATATTTTAGTATCAGTCTGTGGCACTAACAAGTTACAGGTTCTGCTTGGTTTGGGTTCTATGACCATGAAAATAATTATTTCATTGCAAATTGTACTATGTTGTAATAGAGATGGCCATGTTTCCTTTCTTAATTAAATCATATCAATACACCTCTACTTATACAAAGTTAAAAATAAAATAAATATGTAAACAAACGTTCTTCTTTAGAGTTAAACTAGCTTGGTGAGTTAACGGTTAGTTAAAATATAGATAGAAAAATGTTGTACATGTAATAAACGTATTAGAAAAATACTCTGTTTATCTCGATAATAGTAACGTAATTCTTACTTCGCGAAGGGACTCGCTTTCACAGGAAGGCCGAGCTGTAAGCCTAATTAGTATAATATATTTACAATTAAAAGGAATTATTATACCTTTAATAGATGTTTTATTGACTTCATTAAGTAGCAACAGGTCATATGTTAAACTGTAGTGAAATATATTAAATTGTTAATTTAAATGATAATAATTAAATGTATTATTTATTTATCAAATAATTGTAGAAGAATAATCGTTTATTAATAGCCATTTTATTAATTTAAGATAGTGTATTCATAGTCGTAGTTAATGTCTTAACCGATAGTCGTTGCAATCGGCAGTTGTCGTGAAACCGTTGTACAAGCTAAAGTGAATTTTGTGATTAAAATGCTGTGGAGATATTACTGGATTTTATTCCTGCAATAATTCTGAGGCTATCCCAATACTTGTTATAACATTTTTGCAAAAGAGATATACTTGTGTTGTACATTATTCGATAGCTACAGTGAACAATTTCAAGATTCCTTTAATTTTACTCATTCAACCATAATAATAAGTTGAACACAAAAGTAGTTTAATGTAACTTTATTTACACAAAGAAGGACCCTTCTTGTATACGATGACATGTAAATTTCTGCATCATGTATTCGACCCAACGTCGTTTGAGGTACTCGCAAGGATCAACCTACGTATAAAGTTTTTTTGTCAATATTGCTTGAGGGTTTAGGGAAATAATGAGGAGAAAATGGGATAGCCAATGGGCATTCAGTTCCTTTGAGCCACGAAGTTGCTTGTAGAGAGCGAATACTTTGTGGCCTACACTTCAAGTTTGCTTATGTGTATGTATATACGACAAGGACTACGAACTTTTTAAACACCTGTACTTATAAAATGAAAATGTTGTCAACGGCTAGGTTCTGGACCAAATACCTATGTATTGAGAGTTGATTGCACAAACAACATGGTTTGAAAGTGCCTACTGTAAAATAAGCTACAACAAACTAAGCTGTACAAAAGTTGGAAACGTTTTGCTCTCAATTCTAGGATTAATACCTGCTGCAACAGTGCCTGAATAAACCCTAAATCAGATTACGTAAGCGCCAGAATCCTAATAAAGTACGCTTGTGCGGCGTTTCGCTTTGTAAATTACAACTAAATATCTACGTACAAAGTGCCTACTTTGTATTAATAACTTCACAGGATTAACTATATTCGAATGCCTTCCAAACTTCTAATTTCCATTCGTCATTTTAGTATCAGCTCCAACGAAATATAATCCCTGTTCAAACGGAATATTTAAAAGTGAGAATTCCGCGCCGGCGTAATGGGTTACGGTCACCAACAGCGGTGTCGGCGAAACTCAGACTATCCCGGCATGTCAAACAAACGCACTAATCCCACTGAATTGTCAGCGAATGGTAGATTGTAAGTCTTTTTTTTTAAATCATTTAGTTTGTTTGATTAATGAATATTTAGCTGGTGTCTTATGATTCCGCTTGTAGATGCTCTCATGCAAAGGAGGAAATCTAGCGAGAGAACATGCTGGCGTATGTACGTACGTAATAAATCCAATAAATAAAAGTGCCCATTCAAAGTACAATTTGAACGTGTGAATTGGTCGTCGGCGGAATGTGTCGTTTAGTGACCCTCGGACGCCGACACCGCTGTCAGCGAATTCTGAAAATAAGGAACAAAATCCCCAAACCGGGTGCATTGTGAGCAAATGTCAAAATGTCTGTAGTACGTTTTGAGGTGCTTCTGAATTTTTCATCATTCGTCCTAACTTAGAATTAGAAAGTTGTTTTTCATAATTACTTACGTTGATTGTTTAAAAGGTTTGTCTTTGTTCAGTTAGGTGAATGGTTATTTATTTTTGTAAGCTTTTAGAGCGTCCAATTTACCAGGAAAGCAGTGATGTTGATGAATCATATGTATGAAGTCATACATTGTGTAGGCCTAGCTCAGAATTTAGAATGTACACAGGAACATAAAATACAATTAATAACTGAAACTTCTAAGGATACTGAGTTGGTAGAATTAATTGAATACATTAAGAAGGGTTGGCCCAAAAGTAATAGTATTCCAGATTATTTACATAGCTATCACATGTTAAAGAATGAACTGTCATTTGATGAAGATTTAGTATTTTTTAAGGATAGATTAAGAAATTGGTTAAGAATGCATAATATAAAAATATTACATGAAGGGCACATAGGAATGACTAAAATGAAACAATTAGCATGAAAATTATATTACTGGCCACACATCGACACACACATTGAAGAATTCGTAAAAAAATGTTATCCCTGTCAAACTTTTCAAAATAATAATTTAAAAGAACCACTAATTACACATTCAGTTCCTAATTTACCATTTTTAAAGTTAGGTATAGATATAATGGAGTTTAAGAGAAAAAATTATTTAGTAATATATGACTATTACTCAAAGTGGTTAGATATTAAGTTACTTAGTAACAAAAGTGAAAATTCAATGAATAATAGATTATTAGATTTATTTAGTAACTTTGGAGTACCTAGTAAGATTGTTTCAGATCATGTACCATTTGATTCTCGAGAATGTAAACAATTTGCACAGGAATGGGGTTTTAAATACACATATACTAGTCCTAGGTATCCACAGTCAAATGGGATGGCGAAGAGCTCCTCTCTCCGCCATCCCAGTACATTATTTTCTTTGCATCCACAGATTGCAAAGAAAATAATGTACAAATGTAATGAAGACAACACAGATTATAGAGTAGCTTTATTAAAGTATAGAGTTTCTCCAGTGGCTGGAACAAGTTTTTCACCTAGTGAATTATTAATGAACAGAAATATAAAAACAAAGTTAATATCTTCACAATTTTTTTTAAGACCAAAATTAAATAGTAATGTGAAGCATCAATTAAGTAAACAGGTAGACAGAAATATCAAAAGTTATAATAAGACAAGTAGAATAAAAACAGAATTTGTAATAGGACAAAAAATATGGTTTAAGAAAGATGTACAAAAGAATGTGTGGTTAGAAGGTTAAATTGAGGCATTGTACATAACCTCTTTGAAAGTTACCAAGTGAGAAGAAAAATTTGTGTTAAAATAGGTTCACACATCAGCGGGGAGGAGACCATATCTTACGGAGTGCCACAAGGTAGTGTCATTGGCCCAACATTATTTTTAATATACACTACTAATTTTTAATTAGTACAAAAAAAAATGGGGTTCTATCCGTACACTTTACTGATCATATTTATGTAGTCAAAAGTAAAAAAAACGAAACCCCAAAATTGTCTACGAAAATTTGCCATAACTGGTAAACTCATAACTGAATCAATCATTCATAACAATTACTACTAGAAAATATTACGCGCAGTGCTAGTCCAGTTCGATCGCCATTCATAGATCCCGGCAAACTCGCGTCTAAGCTCAAGCCACGCCCCCTCCTTTCGGCTGGCCAGCGATCCTTTATCGCGGAGTGAACCCAGTGTTGCCGTTCTAGCGACTTTGTCGCTAGATCTAGCGGTTTTTTGATGTGCTTAGCGACATTTTTTTTCGATTTTTTTCGAACTCATACAGATGTACATTCTAAACCACGCGATCGTAATGTGCGAACGGGAATTGAAATACAGTCACTGATTGTTTGACAGAAGCGTTATACGAATCCATTCGATGCCTGTGAATGAATGAGAACGGGAGAGAGTAGCCGATTAATGACGATGCTACCCGAATCCTACCGTCTGAATTCGCAAGAATGAGATAAGATACGTGTTATTTCAATTGCATAATGTCTAATTTAGCTTATCACCCGAACACGCGAGACATTTCTAGTGACCGCTGACTGCTGAAAGCGATGACCGATTAGAGCTATTAGAACTAATAAAATTAAATAGTTCACTGTCCGAAATGAACTAGTACGGAGCAATCTCAAAAATGACCGAGCATGCACAAGACTAGCCATTAGAAGTTGTCGAAGTCAAAAATGACGCAATAGATAACGAAATTTTTAGTTGTTTAAACCTATAGGGATTTCATTACTATGATTAAAAGCTTGATTATAGAAATTTGCTTTTATTTACACCATATTTTGCTACCATTTAGCGACTTCTAGCGGATTTTTTAATATTGTTCTTTTCAAAATCTAGCGACTTTTGCATCGACGTCTGGGGACTCTTTTTATTCCTAAACGGCAACACTGAGTGAACCTGAACTAACAGTGCCAATTTGTTAGCGGAAACGTGCGCGTGCTTTTTAATCTAAATTGTTACGTTTTGCTGTCGCGATGGCTTACCAGTTTTCATCTCGGGAGTACGTGGCTATGTTGCGTGTGTACTTTTTGTCTGGTGAAAACGCTAGTGCCGCTGTTCGTATGTACAGGGAAGAGTACCTAGATATTGGACGCATTTGACCTAGTGAAAAGTGAGCGAAACATACTTTTATCGTTAAAAAATAATTTAATTAAACGTGCCCGTCTTTGCATTGATAATGGTGGTGGACATTTCGAAGGACAATTAAAATACCTGTAAGTTGTTTTTAAGTTTTGTAAACGTTCATTATTGTAAATATCAGCTGATTCAAACCTTTTAAATACGCCAAAATTACTTTTCAAACAAGTTTTAAAGATTTGATTTGATTTCATTTTACTTTAGTTACCTAGTTGTTTTATTTGTAAAAAAGTTGCTAATTTTGTTGGTCCTAAGTCCAATAAAAGTATGAAGGTAAAGTTTGAATTGAATAAGTGCCTATTATTCTTCGTAAACCTTCTATTTTACTTTTTTTATCGTAAAGCTTAAAGATGCGTCTAAGCTACCTACAATTACGATAACAGCTGTTGGAGGCGGGGCAAGTTTGAGCGAGACCGCGTGACCGCGTGACCGCGACATCACGATTAATGAATACATGAATGGCCTGTACAATATGTCCGTAAATTGAGTGACATTTTGGGATATAAACAAACGCTAATAACTTTGCTATTTATCAATATTATATAGTGAGACTTTACATATATAATAACAAGACCTTTTCTAATAAGCCCTTTAAGTATTTGTACTAATTAAAAATTAGTAGTGTATATAAATGATCTCTGCACCTTAACCTTACCCACTGCTAGTATATTTACATAAGCCGACGATACCGCCATTGTGGTGCATGGTAAAAACTGGTCCGAAGTAAAAACAAACGCTGAAATATCCCTACAAATAGTGAAAGAGTGGTTAAACAAAAACTTACTAGCACTTAACCTCCAAAAAACAAACTATATTCCCTTCACGATTAGTTCGAAAACAAAACCACCCAGAACTTACACTATCAAAGCCCATACGTGTCTAGATCCCACAACATACACTTGTCCATTACTGCCCCAAGCCACATCTGTCAAGTACCTGGGTGTAATGGTTGATGAGGGACTGAAATGGTACAACCGGATAGAGAATACCGCCTGCAAAGTTAGGAAAACTATTCACGTATTCAAATCGTTAAGAAAAAAGAGTTTGCACGCGTCGTACGTGATATGGATGGTATCCATACCTCTTGAGCACTGAATAAACAGTGGACTTCAGTATCCCTGTGCGGTGTCGTCAACAACTTGAGGCCGTCCACCGCCACGTTGACCAGGGAGTCTGCCTTCCATGTAGGATTTATGCACTCTGGTAAACATTTCGTGGTGTGGATGTCTCCTATAGGGAAACGTTTCCCTGTAGAGGGTGGCAGCAGCTCTGGAACTTTGACCAGCTTCTCCGTAAATAAGATGCATCTCAGCATACTCTCGCTGCGTGTAGCTTGGAAAAACGCGGCGGTTGGCCATGTTATACAGCACAAAAGTCCGAAAAATATTATCAGAGCTTTTTGTTTATTGGTAGCGCACTTCTTGCAACTGTAATAAAGATAAGTTCATTATCTAAGTGTAGCATTGTTATTCAGTGAGAACTGGGAACGTCTGAAAATCTGGTTAAACAATAGGACGGGTTCTCTAATGTTTCACCAAAACACAGTTGACAGATTTTTAATTTACAACCAACGTTTCGTATACCTGCTATTTAGGTTTTTCATAAACAGCTTATTCCGCAAATGTTTTATTTTATAAACACTCGTATGACAAACATTTATTTATTTAGCAATTAATGCTTCTCTTTACAAATGTTTCGCATTATATTTAATCATCGCATTATACCTATTCCAAATGATTATAAATGTTTGTGGAAGGTTGATAGTAATTTAATATAGCAATTACATTATTACATTTTCTAAACCAAACAGAAAATGTGAGTACGCAATAACTTCTTGTCAACAATAATAATTCTTTGGAGCTCACGCTGCCAGTGCCCATTGAAGAAACATATCTCAAACTATCATTGAGAATAGCACGCGCATGTGTGTGTAAAATACGTTTCGTGCATCCTATTGGTCAAAATACATATACTGATCGATCGAGTTGCGAGCCGTGCTATGCGATTATAGCCTTAAAGGTGAGCATGCGGAAGTTTGGCCGATAGTACGTCAAATAGCTTGATAAGGTTGGAATTGAGGAGGCTAATTTTGTCATCAATCGACTCTGCATGAACGAGATCAGACCAGTCAATATTGCTAGCATCCTTTCGAAGACTTTCCAAATTCATTCCACCAAAACTGCGCTGAAGAATACTTTTGGGTTTAGACTTAGGAGGGCGAATTTTGTAAGATAGGAAAATTAAGTCGTGAAAGATAAAGAAAGCGTCGGCTGAACATTGCCCATGCGTAGCGACGTGTTGTGTAGAAGAAACAAATATGAGGTCAAGAAGCGAATAAACACAATTAGGAAAATGGTGAGTTGCACTTAACGGAAGGAGAGACAAATTGCAAGATTGCGAGATAGATTTGAGTGAGGAAGAGTGTGAATTATTTTTGAGAAGACAAGTGTTGAAGTCTCCCATAACTATCGTATGCCTGTAAGAGGGCATAAGTTTGACTAGAAGACTCTCAAAAGAGGAAAAGAAATCAATACGCAGAGAAGGACAATAATAGACACCCAGCAAAACCTTCAAATGGTGTAGTTCAACTTCTATAAAGAGATGCTCGCCTGCATTCGACGGTGGTGGCTGCGCTGAAATATCAATGACAGAAAACGGGATATTTGCACGCAGATAGATGGCAACACCACCACCCCCGCTGCTTGTGCGATCATTCCTTACTAGCTTGAAACCGGGCAAGGAATAGGATGTAGACGGAAGACAGGGTTTCAGCCAGGATTCGGAAACAAGTATTGCATGGATGTCCTTACAGTCCAAACTCGCAAGCATATCATGATAATGAGCCGGAATACTTTGAGCATTAATATGGACTACATTTAGATTTTTGGGAACATCAGAGAATTGAGACTGAAGCGTGTCAGCAAGATTCGGAATGCTACTAAAACTGTCATTTACACACTTACTTGCAGATACGAAAATATCATCATCGCTGCTACAGAAAATCATTAAAAAAACACAATAAATAAATAAAAAAGTTAAGATAAGGAGGTTTAACCTCGCCCAAGCTATTCAATTTGTATGTGAATAAGCTGATTGAGGAACTCAGCAGCTCTGGAGTTGGATGCATGATGGACGGAGTTTCCTTTAATAACATTAGCTACGCTGATGACATGGTGTTGCTGAGTCCATCAATCAGTGCGCTTAGGAAATTGCTGAACATTTGTGAGTCTTACGCTGGTGCTCATGGACTGAGGTATAATGCTAAGAAAAGTGAGCTGCTCGTTTTCAAAGCACATAATAAGACCTATGAAATAGTACCACAAGTCTCGTTGTGTGGTACGGTGCTTAATAGAGTTAAGCAGTTTAAATACCTCGGTCACTGGGTTACAGAAGATGGCTCGGATACCTGTGACATGGAGAGAGAGCGCAGGGCATTGGCCGTAAGATGCAACATGCTGGCCCATAGGTTTGCGAGATGCGACAGTAATGTCAAGATTACTCTGTTTAGGGCATATTGCCAATCTTTTTACACCTGCAGCCTATGGACCAGATACACGCTAAAAACGTACAATGCCTTGCGCGTGCAATATAACAATGCATTTAGGATACTGTTGTCACTACCACGTTTTTGTAGTGCGTCAGGGATGTTCGCAGAAGCACGCACTGACGACTTTTTTGCAATAATGCGTAAAAGGTCTGCATCATTGCTGCGTCGTTTGCGTGACAGTGCCAACAGTCTCCTGAATGTGATTGTTAGTAAGACCGAGGGCAACTTGATGGGACACCTGTGCGCAATGCATGTGCTGCAACCGGGTGTTCCCAGAGGATGGTAGATCCTGGTCTTGTTTGTTTAATAGTTTTAATTTTGTCGAGATTTATTATAAGTATATACTAACATAGTTTAAGTCAATACTAACAAATTTATGGGTAATACCGAAATAAAGAATAAATAAATAAAATATGTTATAAATATATAAGATGTACGGTTATTACTTAAAAGACTTAAGTCCATCCGCCAGTTATGTGTTAACAGAATACAAAATAATTATAATTTATCAAAAATCATCAAGTAATATGCGTCATTGAGGCATTTGAGACTCAAAGCACGTAGCAACACATAATCTAAAATAAAGAGATAGAAAAAAAAAAACAAGACTAGAATTACTAAGTTGCATACAGATTGCAATAATATTTATTCTCCATAGATAATTTATGCTCGATATGTTACTGTTTGTAAACATAAACGAAACGCGACATTGACATGACATTTGAAATATGTCAAGTGTCAGAATACCGAATGCCAGAATGATTACAAATGAGGTAATAATTTAGACCAAAAAAAAAAGCAAGGTAGAAAAGTAGAAGTTAAAAAGTATAAAATACAGGCAAAAGTGAGCTTTGAAGGTAAACCAGCAATAAACTAATTGTGATAGATTTACTTTCAGTGCAATCGACCTCTTTTCGAGTTCATATTTTTATATGCCTGTGTGCCTTTGGTGTACATGAAGGACATGGCCTATCCAATCCCACTTAAGCTTAACATTCGCTCGACTATGTTGGGGTCGACAATCTAGCTCACAGAACAGATAAAACCTCTTTTATCTGTACGTCGATTCTGTAAAATTCGAACAACAACTCGCATCTCACATAGCTATTAAACTTTATTTCAAACTTATGATTATTCCTTTGTTTTCTACACACGATGTTAAAGAACACATTATATATTTATATATTTGTATTTATGTATTGAATCTATACTAATATTATAAAGCGGAAAAGTTTGTTTGTTTGTTTGCTTGAACGCGCTAATCTTCGAAAGTACTGGATGGATTTGGATGCAATTTGGTATGGAAGTAGCTTGAAGCTTGAGGAAGGTTATAGGCTACTTTTTACGCTACTGCAAAAAAGGAGAGTTATGTTTTTACCGTGATAGAATCCACGGAAGTGAAGCCCCGCGTGAGTTCTAGTATATATATATATATATACTAGTACTCTCGCGGGGCTTCGCTCCCGTGGATTCTATCACGGTAAAAACATAACTCTCCTTTTTTGCAGTCGGGTAAAAAGTAGCCTATAACCTTCCTCAAGCTTCAAGCTACTTCCATACCAAATTTCATCCAAATCCACCCAGTACTTTCGAAGATTAGCGCGTTCAAGCAAACAAACAAACAAACAAACAAACAAACAAACTAACAAACTTTTCCGCTTTATAATATTAGTATAGATATGTTTGTATATTTTTATTAGTTTTTCCGTTATTGACGAATATTTGTACAGTAGTACACTAATATAGCCCTCCCATTTTTAATTAAAGCTCGTAAAGTCCTTCCAAAGGTTATCTGGAAGATATCGCTCTCAGCGACAAGACCGCCATTGTAACCAATTTTATTTACAATATTGTTATTTAAGTGTGATTCAATTATTGGTGTACAATAAAGTATATTCTATCTATCTATTCACTGTCACTTCGCTTATGGTTCAAAGTGACCTTGATTTTGCATTCTGTAAACAGCGTCGAAGTGACGGAGGAATTACCTTACCGAATGCCACTTCTCACCTCATCTCATACTTTATCTGACTAAATCTTTAGTTCAACTCGCTGACACGCTCGCAAGGGTAGCGCTAGTGTAAATTCGAATTAACAACCGAGTTTTTAGAATTCCAATCAATAAACTCACAGCGGATTCAGATCCGAAGTTTAGAATGAGGTCTTACAGAATAACACAGCTGTTCTGTGATCTAGCTCATCTAATAATACATGTTGTTCAATCACGAATCGTCAAATTGACGATACGGTTGGCGCGTGTTGCAGGTATGATTTCCGTAAGTCTATATGGCCTAAAAATAATTAATCCGGGACGGGGTGTTTGTAAATACTCACGTTAAGGAGAAACTGCTAGAGTGAAGTGTTCAACTGTCTTAAAACAAATTTCAGTATAATCAAATATATTTATAGATATTATTTTAACCTTAGCCGACTATCTACATATTTAACATTGTAGTACCTAACATTCATAGCGAACGTCAAACGCAATCAGAATTATAATTTATTAAAATCAATCCTCAAAGCTACAGCTGTGAATATAAATATCATATCCGTCTTTCTCCCGCCTGAAAATTCGTGAAAACCATACATTATACAAACGTCTGTAGTCTTATTTAACGAACATGTTTAAAAGCTGTTTTTACATAATCATGCGGAGCCCGCCCTACGTCATTGCGGTCTACACCTGATGTTGTAATCAGGGACCCCAAAAGGTACTAAAAGCCTGTTTTAATTCGGAAAGGTGAAAGGGTTTTTAAAGGTTTTGTTTACAAAGAAAAGTACTTCTCTAAGTGAAATTCTGTGAAAAAGGTGATTCTGACTGATTTTATTTCGTTGAAAGAATAATTTTCAGGAATTATAAGGAAAATGAAGATTGTGGGAAACTTTAATTTTTTTTCCGATTTTCAAAATCACTTTAAAATCCGTTTTTTTTTTTAATTTGATTTACAAGTATTTTCATGCAAAATTGACAGTGAAGTTCGAACATCTACTGCTAACATTTCTGTTAGGACGTATAAAATTGACGAGTTAATTTCGTGAGCTTATTACCTAAGTATTGCTCGTTGCTAGAGGAAGGAATGATTTGAAGGAAGAATTTACCTAACCATATATTATGCACAATTACCTTCAATTTACTGCAACCTAGTACTTAGCAGTAAGTAGCAAGCACTTGTGAATTTCAATGTAAATTGCATTCCTTAGTTTTACGGCAACTGGCTTGGTAATGTATTCGTTGACAACTTTAAGGGCTGTTTTAAGTAATAAATCCGTTTTAATAGTACGATAATGTTGTTAAGACAATATTGTAGAAATATTTTAAGTATGCTACTGAGACAGTTTGTGGTAGTTTTGAATTTATGGGACCGCTTCTTTATCTTAAGTTGAAATGTTATAAGATACATAAGATTTAGTCTGGTTTAAAACGTACAAAGGCTGTTGTTAAAACATAACGAAGTGAAAAATGACTCTCATTCCGAAAGTTATGTTTGGACTCTTGAAACTGTATTTTATTTTAATTTCATTGGTGTATTTTTTTATTTAAGTTATTACTTTTTGTATTTAACTGTAAGTAACATGGTATGGCCATGGGCTGTCGGGGCTGCGGGAACGAGATGCCGCGGCCCTGGAACGCAAGGACAACTCAAGGAACTCGGTGGATTTTTAGTCAGTAGAAGACTGAAACTCCCTGACGTTCCCCCTAGAGTGGGCGGAGTCACCTGATGATTTCCCCACCGATAAAAGAAAATAACATGGCACCTATGAGGGCAGGAAAACTAGGCCTTACTACTTATAATCGGCGGTCAAGCCCCAAAATAATAAATTAATTAATTTGCACAATTAACCTGACTAAACAACATAACCTAAATAAAAAATAGGAATATAAAAAATAAAACAAAATTGGAAATTATTATTAATTCACATAATTTCAAATATTATAAAGCGAAAGAAATGTCTCCCAAGTATTTACCACCAGGCGTTGCATGAGTACTTCGATCAACAATCGTACAATTATTATTGATCGAAGCATGAAGTTATATATTACAAAAATGACTCCGCAGATGCACATACATCGTTTTGTATGTATGTATGTGTGGGTCGATTTTTCTTAACTCTGTAATCAGATTTGGAGCTGGAGTTTATCATTGCTTCATACTAGTAATTCATGTATTTTGAATACATTTTAGTGTCTTACTTGTAAACTTCAACTGCACTAACGATAGCCACTACATTAAGTTAGACTTAGTAAGTCCAATAAGACTTTTAACGACACAGTTGGCGCAGTGGTGGAGTGATTGGCTGCTGCGCTGCATGTTACGAGTTTGATTCCCGCCCGGGTTGTTGCTGTTGCCTGGCTGTTTATGTTTCACCCACGATACAAAAGTAATCTCCACCCAGAGCCGAAATGAGGCTCATGATTTTACCCCGAAAAATAATAAAGAAATGTTTTTATTATATCTATATCTTGAATTGGTTTGAATCACGAGCAATCCAAATTCATAACCTGGCTTTTTTATTGGTTGTCTAGATGAGAATGCACAATGCGATAAAGCCTCCTGTTGTATTTTTTAGGGTTCCGTAGTCAACAAGGAACCCTTATAGTTTCGCCATGTCTGTCTGTCTGTCCGCGGTTTAGCTCAAAAACTATTGGTACTAGAACGTTGTACTTTGGCATGAGTATACACGTTAATGACGCAAAAAAGTGGTAAAATAAAATTTTGAAAAAAACAATTATTTAGGGTACCTCCCATACATGTAAAGTGAGATGATAGTTTTTTTTTTCGTTCTTCCCATAGTGTGGGATATCGTTGGATAGGTCTTTTATTAAATATTAGGGGTTTGGTAAGACCGTTTTTTGATTAAGTAAACTGTTCGTGACTTATCAAGCTTTAAAGTACCAATTTTCGTTAGAGTCAAGTGTCCCCCCCCTCTATCAACTAAACGGTTATAGTTAGAAATTCAAATGCCACGGCAGTAGTACCTATATATAACGAAATTTAAAGGAAAACTATCACACATAAGTGGGCTTTACAAGTTTACGAGTAATAGTCGACCAATTGTATTTGACTCGAAAATTTCGAACAACTCTATAGAAATGTCGACAGATGGCGCTAAGCGCCAGTTATATCATGCTAGCTTCTTGTGACGATTGAGTAGTGTAGCTCTGTGTCCGTATTTAAATTCAAAACACCGGCTATGACAAGTTTTATACAAATCTCTAAAAAAAATTGAAACTTTCCGTGCAAAATTGTCGGATCAGGTGAGGATTTGTATAGGAAGTCAAATTAGTTAGGTAGTCATGTTTGGCTTTTAGTTAGAGCATGGTACGAAACGATCAGTCAGCGAATACGACACGCACTTGGCTGTTATAAAAACTACGGAACCCTACACTGCGCGTGGCCCGACACGCACTTGACCGGTTTTTCTTTTATAAAGAATCTGAACTGAAAATGAAAGTTTTGATTTTCTGTTTGTTTATTAAGGATAAACTCAAGATATACTAGACCATCTCCAAAAACTCTTTCACCTATTTATAGCTATATTAACAGCAAGTCATAGAAGCGAAGCCGCAATTAAATACTAGTTAGTGTATATACAAATATGAGTACACAATAGAGACATCATGAATTTACTTTTAAATCCTCTAAAGCAGAACGACATTACAAGACAACAATCTGCAATAAACTCCGTGTAAGAAGCAGAATTACAAACAACAAAATCAGAATTAATTGTCGATTAAAATCTCAAAACTAGCTCAGTTGCAACTTTACATTCATGAGCCAAGTAAATTATGTTAATGTCTTTATTCTTCGTTGCACTATATTTGCTGAAATTGATTCTGCCAAGTATTCATACGTTTAGTAACAATTTTCATTGTTTATTGTTACTTGAAGACATATTTAGTTTCTAAGCTTGCACCATCCCAAAACGGTGTAGAATAATTTTTGTTCAGTATACCAAATCAAATGACTGCGGTGGTCTAGAGATAGCGGACTTGGAGACGTCCGCCGCCTCCTATAACACGAGACTCAAGGTAGCATGGTGGAGCAGTGTTCCTCGCTCGCCTTTTACAAGTCGCAGGGGGAGTCAAACACCTCACTTCCCCGCTTTACTAACAGGTCAATGTGTGTGTCTCTGAGTTATGTAATACAATATTATGTACGTCATATACATAGATGGCAAAATATTAATGTAGTGTTTCTTTTGTTTTCAGGTAAGTGTTCATCGCCGTACATCAGTAAATCCAGCCATAGTACTAGAAGGAAAGTAAATTATGTTGTTCCAAACACCTCACTCTCCCCTGCTTGAACAGACGGTGCCCACTGGGGCGGATCGGCACCGGTTGGGGCCGCGTTGAATAGTATTTAAGGCTGCCGCAGCCTTACGCCCAAATAAGCGAGGAAACTCGGGGTGATTTCCACTTGTCCGCCCCAGGGCGGAGAACATCCATAATAATTTCCACATCGGTCAATATAAAAGCAAAGAGAAATACTGTTATCTGCTATGAGAGCCGCATAGCAGGTTTAAATTATGTTACTAAGGCCAATTTTTAACACGTTCAACGCCAATGCGGTGAGTGCTGAGCGACAGTGAGCTTTCCCTTTAGGCCAAGTAAAAATCACAGTTCTTTCCAAATTGAGACCAAATGTTTTTTTAATTGCTGGTTTGAAGCTAACCTCAAAAACAAAAATTTATAAGTACGTATATCTAATGCCCAAATGTAGTTTTCATTAACAAAAGTCAACTTTAGTCATTAATTAATTATGGAGATATTATACGCCGGGCAGCACTGACCGACGCGGCCCGAACGGCAAGTCTAGTTGTCGGCCATCACTGACCGACGCGGCCTGAACGGGAAGATGCATTTTTTCTTGGCGTTCAACGTGTTAAAAGTAACATACGAGTAAACCAAATACAAGCCCTTGGAATCACCCAAAAATCCAAAATTATTTGAGACGGGCCACATAACAATTTGTAAGGGTATTTTATTTATAAGCTTTCGAAATTGTTGACCGTCAGTATCTCTCATAGAATGCCACTCTGTCGTATGCCATGAATCAGTTGTGGTGATCATTTGTAACTATCACAATCTACTAATCGGTTTAGTATCAGAAATAACCGTCTGTGATACTAAAGTAATCAACCTTGACTGAAGAAACTGAAAACTGAATCCATAATTGGGATTGCTCGCAATTTGTGTCTCTATGCGTGACACTGCGTCTACTGCGAGTAAATATTTCTTTTTCCAATTTTGTGTTGTATTACATCTTGTTCGTGAAGTCAGAGATATAGAGATATAGAGATATATGTATGTATGGGTAGTGAATGTCTAAGGCATTAACTCCGCTATCGTACCCTTTTGTGTTGCATAAAGTTTTAATAAGTAAGTAATATCTAAATGTGTACACATACAATAACTGACGTGCATGTAGCATGATATCAAATCATGCTGCAGTCGTGGTTACCGCAGCCCCGAAGTGCAACGAAAATTGAAGGAACAGGTTTGCTTTTTAAACAGTAACAACTGACACTCCCTACCACCCTATCTAGAGTACTACTAGACTACGGGAGCAGCCATATGAGGATGTTCCACCCGAAAAAATAAAAGGCAGAATCAATCTAGCAAATAAGTAAATTAATAAAACTTGCTAGCTGCTCCTTGCTGGCTGATTACCCAGTGAAGACATTCTAAATCAAACTCAGACATCAAAATTATTTCCATATCCATATAGTTAATGTGATCAAAACATATAATAAATACATGTACATACTACAATGTACCAGATATGAATGGACCTATCTAGACAGCGCAAGCGTTTGTCAGTTATCGCGTAGTTCAACTTAGAACTGTCTGGTTTAACCCGCCGCACACTTAGTTTTTGTTTGGAGGAAATCTTCAATTGGGTCCTGCACTGGGTGAAGTGGAAGGTAATGTCGGATTTCTACAGACTAGCAACCCACCCTGTTTCTATAGATGCCCTTGCATTGTAGTGCCGCAGTATCTCGTTAGAAATTCCCGCAACTCCAGGTATTCCTGCAACTACGTATTATCGTAGTCTAAAAGCATTACCACGCTGTGGTTAGCACGGTCTTTTGTAAACCAATAACTAAACTAACCAACTAACTAACCAATAAGTATCTCATTTCTAAAGTTCGCTCGTTTGTACGCGGTTCCATCTGTGAAATTACTTCAAACAAGAACTAAAGCAAAAAAGTTCAATTCAAGTTCAAGAAACTTGCCATCTCAAATCATTATATTTTTATGCAATACTAGCTTTTGCCCGCGACTTCGTTCGCGTGGGAGGGTTTTCCCGCGTAAATCCCGATCCCGTGGAAATTCCGGGATAAAAACTAGCCTGTGTGTTATTCCAGGATGTCAACTATCTACTTACCAAATTTCATTGAGATCCGTTTAGTAGTTTTTGCGTGAAAGAGTAACAAACATCCATCCATGCTCACAAACTTTCGCATTTATAATATTAGTAAGAAGTAAGATAAGACTTGAAGCCTTTCGATCCTCCCGGAATTCGATCGGCTTTTCAAAATCTTAAACCGTTATTATGCCATATGGCATGTTCATGATAGCAGCCCACTCTAGGGTAGACAGCAGGACCACAGATTCAATAAAATACTATAACCCTAACGATCTCATCTCTGCGCGAAAATATACGGATCAACATTGCGTGTATGGACTCAACGGTTTTTTGACCGCGGGTATAAATTTGTTTGTAAGATAACTATCGTAAAACTAAAGTACTTTCAGTTTAATGTTTCTAAAATTTGATACAGTTGTTACGGTGTTTGTAGTTATAAATACAATGGATCCTTAAAATAATATTTTAGTTCACATAGAGTTATTCGGTTTGCTCAGTTTATAGATTGCAACAAATATTTCAGGGCTAAGTAATGTTGTCAATTAAATTGATTCGTTAAATTACGTTTTTCTATTTTGTGCCTATCTATAGTATTAGTAATATTATTATCAAAACGAAAAGTACCTGAGACAAGAATATTTTATACAGTAGGGAATCAGGCGTGACTACGGAAATCCATAACAAACGAATACTTTAAAAAGATATTTTGTGTATTTTGTGTAACCACTAGATATTTTCATTTTTTTTTTCCTTAGTATTCTTTGTGTCTCACTACTGAGCAAAGGCCTCCCATTTTTCCTTCCAAACCTCTCTATATTGGGCAATTTCTGACTATGTTTGCCCCGCGAACATGCTCAGATCGTCACCCCCCACCGGCGCCGTGGTCGACCTCGACGGTGTTGTCCTCCTTTTTCATTTTAGTTATTTTAATTATATTGTCTATTCAACGTCACTTAAACTAATGTAAGAGATTAACTGTTTGGTTATAATGTGTTTGTAAAGGAATATTTCTGATAAATCCGATAACATATAAACTTTATCATTTGTGAACACAACGATTAAGTAGTGCCCTTCAGCAGCCTCTGTCTATCCCCCACTGCGCATGTTTCCAAACAATCTATAATATGAGTCAGTAATTTACGACCAGGTAGTGAATAGGTTGACATAAACTTAAGATATAAGTAGTGAAAAATAATAATTTTAGTCTGGGAAACGGAACTTTGGGTAATACGGCATCTTCTTCCGAGCATTTGTTTTAAATGTATTTATAGTTTTAACAATTTGTCTTGTTTTTGTATAATGTACTTAATCTACATATCCCGGTAGTATTAATAGTGGGTACACATTTGTTTGTACATCTTTAATTCTTAATGTATTAAATATAATTACTGAGTGACATGTAATCTCTCTCTAGCTCTCATACTTCACTGATTACCGCAGTGTCGTGACTAAACATCCACGTGTCGAGCTGTCGGTACGTCATTGAAGCAGTCGCTGATAACTGACTGACTGTACAAACGTCGCTGGTGCGTGTGTAAAGTTCCGATAGGGAACCGGACAGAGCTAGTTCCTATTACGAGGATTGGAGATGAATCTGTGAAACTATGGATATGCATGTACGGTGATTGAAAATAGTCAATAGTCGCTACAAGCAAAGATATGAAGTAGCTTTGAGTAGTATTAGTTCAATCGCCGAAAGTTTCTACATGGTGGACAAACCAGCCAAGGCAGAAAACATTTCGGGAATACTTTTATTTTGTGTACAGCTACGAAGTAGAATTCCTCATTCATTTTCAGCCATATCATTGCATTTTGTTTCATCGTTTGACACCATCTGTTCAGCCATTTTGCGGAATTATGTAACAAATATCTAAACTATAGCTTTCGCTAAAAATCTCGTCTGTTTTATACATTACCTCACACTAAAAATTGCTCCTGTATCGTGACTGCATTTTTACTATAACCCAGATCGGGAAAATCTACTTGAAGGCCATGCGGGAATCGAACCCACGACACGCAGACCCGCATCTAATCGCTCGAGCACAGCGCCAACCACGTCTTCTTTAATTAGTATGTAGGTTTTGAATTTTCACTAAATCACAACGACATCATGACTAACATACATTTTGGAAACCTGTTAGGTACACTTATTTAGGCCAAAGGGCCGTGATGTTTTATAATCCAACCTATAAATTGGTTTAATACCTCCTTTGTACATGTGCGGTATAATCTCTTTATGGTAAGTTTTCTATAGAATATTGTGGAGGTGATGCAATATGGCGCTATAAATAAAACTTTGTTACACGCTAAAATAACTTAATTTATAGTTGGAATGAGATGTCTTGAAGTTAAGTGGCTTACTAAGTGAGATATTTAAGTTGGTGGGAAGGTACATACCTAAATACTACTTTCCGCATCGCTGCTTCCCTTTGATTAGGTGCTCCCTGTTGTTCTGCTTATCGCTGCCACTGTGGCGAAGTTGTCAACAGCCTCGGTCACCACGGCCTTTCATGCGGCCGCAGTGCGGGTCGCATAGCACGGCACGCGAATATTAACGATGTCATCCGACGAGCTCGTCATCGTCGGCGTTCCAGCTGTATTAGAACCCAATAGCCTGGCACGCGACGATGGCAAAAGACCGGACGGCATGTCTTTGTTTCCATGGAAGATTGGTAGGCCTTTAGTGTGGTACGCAACTTGTGTCGATACTCTTGTGCCATCCCATCTTCCTAGCTAGTCTTGCTGTGCTGGCGCTGCCGCTGCAGCTGCTGAGAACCTCAAGCGACAACGAGCAACATAATAACCTTGTTGGTAGTTATATTTTTGAGCCGTTTGTGAAACCTTCAGGTCGTGGGGTCGGAGTGCTCACAAATTATTTAAAGATCTATCCAGACGCCTAGTTGACCCTTCACGTGACCCAAAGGTCACGTGAAGTGTCAACTAGGCGTCAGTCACCAGTCTTTGGGGCCCATTTACCAGTGGACAGCAATACGCACGAATTTCTGGACGTAATGTTTTAGTTTATTTTAAGATGTATATATGTAGTTTAGTGTTTTCATTTAAGTGTATATCACCTATCAAATAAATAAATAATATTTAAACACTCAACTAATTGTAGTCTATATAAACATAATCTATTCAGGAATTGAACCCGCGTTACGTAGCGTAGCAGCGAACCCCTCGACCACTGCGATAACTGTGTCGTCGCATTGTGTCTTACATTTGACCACAACCTCCCACGATAGAAAACAAAAACTGATAAAATAACACATCATTATCGTCATTTCACCCAAAACACTTGCTGTGATGAACCAAAATGTTTCTTTTTTTTATTACGGATGAGCCCACCCTTGACCTCGATCTCTCGTGATGGTAACCGATAAATGAGAGAGGTAGAGGTCTACGATGGGACGAGTGAGCCCAGAAGATGCCTATTTACAAGAGTAAATAGACTTTAAAGGCTGAAAGGTCATAAGTGGCAGGGAACACAGAAGCCGGAAGTGCTTTGATTAATTGAATACATGTATTTCAAAACTTACCTTTAAAATATAATAAACTAACCGAGATATTTTGTGGTTTACAACAAGCATAGTCCGTGAGGCCAAAACTACAAAGTAGGTATACAAAACAAAACTGCCGAGTTTACACTAGAGCGTCTATTTTGCTAAATTTTGAAGCCCAACGTATGTGTAAAGACGTCTTTAGACTAAATAGTATGTCTTGTTAGTTACTACGGAATAGATGAATAAGGTTGGAATGGTAATGTGGGCCTGGCAAGCGCGCCACATTTATGATACGAAAATCATAGCTCAACCGATTAATTCATTCACCGCGTTTAGTGCGCTTCGGATTACATCGGAACACAGAGCTCTGCTTTAAAAGGCCGTGTTGTGCAATTATAACCTGTAAAACAAAAAGTTAGACCGCAAATATTTAAGTTACCATATATCCCCGAGCTAATTCAAACTAAATCCAACATTAGTTTCTGGCTAAAGTATTACAACATCTACAATTTAATATAAACATATTTGTTTGTATTGATATGTTTTCAATAAACACCTACATTGCTTATGAGATTGCACACCATGTTCTGCATAGCCCGATGAAATGCAGCATTTAGAAGTTAACTGTTATAAATATCCTGTGTTTCGGCTATAATGCAAATCAATTTACTGATTATGTTATGCGTTAAAATCTAAACTATTACGAGTTATGGCGAAAATTCTAGTCTTCACTGAAAGCTGTTCGTATCTAAAAAGAATTTCTTTGGAATTTGGGACAAAAAGCGTTAATATTTTCATCGGTTGATGAAAATATTAACAAGACGCTTTTTGTCCCAAATTCCAAAGAAATTATTTTTTAATTCCATACGAGAAGTGACCTCGCTAAACCTCTATATCTATAGGTACAACCCTGTCTACATCGCAGACAAAACAATCATTTATGCGAAAAAGATCAAAGTACGTAGTGTGCACGTGTCTGTCTATTTGATAAAAGAGACGAATCCACGTCTAATTCCTTCAACTTGTCTTGTAGGTAAATACCCACTTATTTACGAGAAAAAAAATAAGTTGTATAACCATACCACCTATTTTGGCGTATAAAAGCATTTGTAAGTTTTCAAAGATATAACAGTTATAGAAACCCAGTGATATATTAGTCCTAGGAATTGGATTTGACTGACATCTCATAGTCATCATCTCTGGTCTGGCTATTAAAACAACTGTCGAGGATAGAGTAGTGGGTTCCAACTTCAGGTCAGGCTGTGTTCTATTTCTCAAAAATCAGGTAGCAGCAATGACGGGGCCCGGGGTCATTGCCTGCCGGGTTTGTCAGAATGTACTAACAAGATACTGCAGCTCCGGATCTTTATGATAACTTAAGTAACACTGCGGGTTTTTATTCAGTAAATGACTGCCACTTCAAGGATCCCTCCTCGAAGTGCCAATCTTTAATTTGATGATTTTCCCCCCTATAAAAAGGCAGACTGCTTCTATTAGGCTTTTGACTTTATGGACCGTAAATTTAAGCCAGAGTAGTGCCAATAAGTTTTTCTTTCAATTCCGGCCAGAAGCACATGTTACGGAAAAATAATCAAGTATAAAAAAAGTAATTTTTAAAATGTAAATCCAAAATATGGCGAAAGAAACCTAGAAATCATTTTTAAAGACCTATTCAACAATACCTACCCCACTTGAAATATGTAGTTTGTCGATTTTTATTATTCTATTTTGACAACATGCCGTCTGGTTGTCGTTGTGACAACGTTTGATAACTAAGAATTTTTAAATTGGCCCACGCGTTTGGTTTCTGTAACGCTACATACAAACATATATACATAGACTGTTAAACACATGACCCTCCTTTGCGTGGCGCAGTCGGGTAAAAAGACCATATATCATCAAACAAGAATACCTAAAACAGATGTAACACCGAAATCTCCAAAAAAAAAAACAACTTTAATACCGTCCAAAAAAGTATAAGAGCGCCATCTGTATAACCTCAAACGTAAACGAGGCCCCTAAATCAGTTCTTTCACATAAAAGTAAAAAAAATCACAAAAATAATATGACACGCATTCAGCACAAGAATTAACAGAATTCCGGACATAATTCCGGTTGAGAGAGGCGGGAAAATACAGAAGTACCATTCAAACGACGCCATAACACATTGTAGTTTTATAAGATACCGAATTTCAAAGTTTCCATGTAACAGAAATTCGTATCTCATACATTGGTATGATGAATAGTAGTACGTGGTAGAAAATGATTTTAAACTTTAAATATTAATTTGAAATGTCCTGTTAAATAAATATAGAGAAACTTCAAACAGGGTTCACCTACGTAACTGCATAAATCTAGCTGCCTGGATTGTCCGTGGTATCCGAATCGTATAAGCGTGGATGACGCACGTCGGTATTTTAACGAATAGCCGTGAAGCTAAATAACTTAATTTATGTTTTCTACATACCGATTTCGTAACTTTGATACATTCGAAGAAGATTTTTTATCGCTATTGGAAAAGCTAGCGGAACTACTTAATTAATTCGCTTTCCTGAATGCTCAAAGTAATCTTTCGACAAAGCGTTTCCTATGAATCTTGTCGCTTAGAGTGAATTTCGCTAACGAATTTAAAACGATAAGCAATGCGATATGAAATACGAGTTCCACTTTTCTAGTGGTGGATAAAATGACGTCCCCTGTAAAAACCTGTTAAACCTGTTAAAAATATAAAATATTTGGGTCATATGTACATAATATGTGTTTTTAGTTAGTGCCCCATCCTGATTCTTATTGCACATTAAAGTTTTTTTTCGCAACGCCACATTCTCCATACATAAAAACGCCATCAAAGTGAGCCTACCGCACATAATCTGATTCACGGCATGTCAGAAACATTAAAATGGCGTAAACATGGGATTAGGCACGTCTGCCATTTTATGGCTGTTCTAAAGAACAAAGGCGAAAAAATTGTTAATAGAATATTTGAGCGTCTATAAATGTCATGTTTGCAAATGTTAATAAAATAATTTCTTAGTTTTTTTGCATGCTTATGAACTGACCCACTCTAATAAAAAATATATTTTTTTTGGAAATACAATTGACTAATATCATAGTATAATAAGATCACAAGGGATTAGATTATTTTTTTCCTTTACAATTTGACTTCATGTCTTTTAGCCAATATTGTCTCAGTTGAAAGTTCTCTGCTGGTTTCTCTGCCATATATTAGTAAATCTACTCCAATTTATTTAAAGTGCTTTGCCCTTATTGCACAAGTATACTTTACAAGCGTATTGATAAACCACAATAAATATAATTGCAGATTTTTGTTAAGAATTCTGCTGAATAAATAAATACTAAAATAAAGTCATACTGCAAGCAAAGTATGGCAACAATACGACATGACATTGACATCTGCGTAACGTGTATTTACAACTGCTGCTATCTCGTGTAAAGTCGATTGTGTTTCCGTACTTTTTAAATTATTAACTGCTTTTGTGTATAAACTCAGTTTTTCCTTGCGACTAGTGCTTGCCTAAGGATTCCGATCAGCTGCTATTTACGCCGTCTACCTTTTGCTTTGGCTTTTTAGGACTACGATTCTACCTGATACTTTGGACTTTGTTTTTTGTGCATCCATTTGTATATCACAATGGGAAGTCGTGTTAAGCCCACTCGCATAATGTGTGTTAACTGCCGCAAAAGTGGAAGTGGTCAATGGATAATTTAAAAGAGATTTTAAATTACTGAGGCAAGAATATTTCCATAGATCACTTCCCCACATGATGCAAAACTTCCAGATAGCAGCAGCTTTACTAAATAAGTTTGGTGCTCGCCTGCAAGACGGTGAATATGCCAAAGAAATATTAAACATAATTAGGCAAAATATGAATTTAGAAAATAATCTGGCTAGTACGGTTGAGGCTGTTAATATGAATAGAAGAACTTCTAATTTCCAAAACATATCAGCAAACAGAAACAATGTTTACTTTCCTGTCTTAGAATATAGAGACCTCATTCTATTCGCCCTGGGCATTCCCAAATACGACAAGCACGTTCATATTATGGTGAACATGTACGTTTCCACGGCGGATACAGGATTGTGGTATGCAGTGAGTGAGTAAATTCATCTGAATACAATCTTAGAGGCAGTAGTGATACAACCCTTATTAGAGGCAAAATTAAATCACGCCATGTCTCTAGAAGGCAATACGTATAATTATATTAATAGAAAATAATGTGCCCGACCGTGCAGGAATAATAGAGTACCTACTGTTGCAGTTGCTTAGTGGGAAGACGAACTGTCGGATGTTGCGCGCATACCATGACGGTAGTTTGGTATCTCGGATGGGCCAGACATCAGACAACTATTACTACACCAGCAGGTTTTTTGGACGATATTATCATAAGAGAAGATGAAGAATAAATACATACGTATATAAAACAAATTGTTTCAATATTATAAGTACCTATTACCTACTTTTATAGTATTTATTTATTTAATTCGACTAAGATCCATATTTGAGGATGGCAAACAGATGTTCCGACTGATGGAAAGTGATCGCCGCGGCCTATATGGATCTGTATTACAAAAGGCATTGTACATGCGTTGCCATCCTAGAGACAGAGCCGCAATTAACTTGTAATACTTAAAGCCTGTAATTATAGCTTTCATAACGCATAGTCACTTGTTTAAAACAGATTTTCGATATAATCAACTTCTCATACCTTGGAAGTGGCGGGGACCCTTTTTTTTCTGGGTAAATCATCGAATGACTTCTCCCGCTTTGGGTAAAACGGAATCCCTTCCGCTTAACCCAGAGCGGTATCAGATTACTACTGACTAAAAACCCACCCTGTTCCTTCAGCTGCCCTTAAGTTCCGGGGCCGTGGTATCTCCTTAGAACATTACCGGGGCTGTGCCCCGGCAGGCAATGGCCTTATGGGGCCCCGTCACTGGTGCTGACAGCTCTTTGAGGCACGCATGGAACACGATGCGCCGTTGACCCGGGCCTGGCCCGCGCCTACGGTGGCCGGAGATCGGCTCGTGATCCCTGACGCACGGGGCGTCTTCCGCGGCGGCTGGGACGTGAGGAAGAGAGTTGCCTCTCCTTCGCGCGTTCCGCCTTCTCTTTCGCTAGCATTACTGCTTCGCAGAAGGAGGCGACTGCATTCTATTCCCACTCGCTCCACTCCAGGGCCGGGCGCGAGAGGTCACCGCTGCCGATAGCCTCAACGAGGAAACGGCGAAGCTCTGCCCAAGCGGGGCACACCTCCACCGTATGCTCCACCGTGTTCTCCGGGTGGTCCACGTAATGTCGACACCCGGGCGTGTCCTCCCGCTGAATCCGAAATAGGTAACTCTCAAAACACCCGTGTCCAGTACGCACCTGCGTCAGGTGGAAGGTGAGGACGCCGTGGTGTCTCTCCAGCCACTTCTCAAAGACGGGACTTATCGCCACGATTGCGGCGTGCCCAGCCTTCGGTTGCGACAGCCACTTTTTCCATGCTGCCGTGAGATCGTGGGCGGGAGACCCCTGGCCAACTGTCAATGGCTCACTACTAGGTCTATGTTTTCCACACTAGCGTTGACTATGGATATAATCAAGTCTGCGGTACCAGTCTGCTTCCAATAAATCGGTTTACGTAATAATGGCCAGACATAACCTCTAAAACTTCTTCAACGAATATCTTTTTTTCAAGAGTTCCTTTAATAGTGGATCTTAAGGCAAAAATGATCATGAATTGAAACTCTATACTCTTGTATATTTTCCATTAATAGACGCTACAAAATTATGCCAACAAAAAATTGTTAGAGGATTCGCCATTGTTCTTTAAAAAGTCTTCATTCTTTATCCAACACCTTATATTTTGTCAGGTGATAGGGTGTGACTGTGCTAAATCGGACCGTCTTACCATTTAGCCAATAATTGTGAGCCGATTTAGCTAATAGAATGCTGAGTTAATCTTTTTAGTGATGTATTTAGCACGAAGAAATCCTTTGAGGTGTTTACGCCGCTTGTTGGTACGTTTAGATTTATTTTATTTTTTTTAGTTTCTGTTTTACAAACTGTTTTTTAATATCCGGTACAAAAAAAAACCATAGACCCCTCTCAAACATGGTACCATATGGATATATGGAGATATGGAGTCCCTTCTTAGGATTCCACAACTTTTTTTTTTTTTTTTTTTTCACACAACGCCATCTAGTCCCAAACTAAGCAGAGCTTGTGGTAAAAAAAGGTGGCAATTGTCAGAGCGGCTACGATATTTGGTTACACATAAATGTACAACAAACTGGTAAACGAACATGTTACCCGTTTCTAAACTTTTAAGTTCGTTTTGAAACTTGCAATAATCAGAAATTAAAAAAGTGTTGTATGAAAGAAATTCATACCTAGCGGCACCTTTTACATTAAAGGCACTCGACAAAATTTATTGAAATTATGTATAATTAATGAAAAACGTAAAAGTTATGGCGAGGGCTCAGGATTATTAATTCAGGATTATTAATTAGAAGAACAAATAAAGCAGGCGGTCGGGGGAACTAATCTTTTATTTATTAAAACTTTATTCAACATGAAATGTACAAAGGCGAACTTAATGCCATAGGCATTCTGTGCCAGTCATCCATGGGTGGTGAAGAGATGACATGGCAGGTATATAAAAAAAGAAAGAAAACTAAGTAGATAATATAATCATTGCTCGGAGCTTGGTACAAGTAACGAGACATTTTCTTCTAGAGGTAGCGTCGTGAAGGATTGACAAATGTCGTCGTAACGTCATGTGATCAGACATTACATTTTTTTATTTCGACAGTCTCATTCGCTGACAGAATGTCTCTTTAATTACAGACTTCTTGATTTCAAATAAGGCGATTTTCAGCATAAACGTTGACGTATCATCAAGACTGCAGTGTCAATAGGAGACGAAAATGGTTTAAAATTCACAGAATTTTGCTGTCCTAACAAATACGTGTTAAACAGCCGAAATCTTTGAATATGTATACCTATACATATTCAAAGATTACATACGAGTACCTACTCGTTTGTACACCTACATGAATTGGAAAAGCTTTTTTAAAAGGTGGAAAGATGGAGCTCGTGACTAAATAATAACAGTACTCGATATTCATGACTTGCAACGCTGGCGGAGGTCAATTCGTGGATGGGTATCCAACTTTACATATCTAAAAGCATTCTTATATAGCAGAAATCATCTGGTACAAAACCAACTTTGAATATCTTTTCATTTTGCCTTCGCCATAAAATAAATACATTGTATTGGACCCCACATTATCATAATATTCTCACCTACCCCAACTTGCGAATCGATATACGAGTTACGTCTATGAAAGCATAGACTAGCACTAGTATTATCATTAATTTTATTAAAACTAGTCATGTAAATTTCTTAGAAGAGAGCTGGCACGTTCATTAGATGTTTTATGGAGTTTAAATATCATTTTTCTATGATATGCCGTAAATAGTCAAAATGAGAGTTGAGGCCCTGTTACTAGTATGCCTTTGTTGCAAATGTGTGACGGTATACATGGAGGACTGGTGAGAAGTTTCTTGGAATTTGAAATTCGATTGGTCATTTTGATACGAATATTTATGAGATATGTCTCTGAGAAGCTCGTGGCCAAATAAAATCAGTCTCACGTTTTGACCTTCTAGGTTAAGCAAGATTTGCTGAGATCGGTCCGTGATTGGGTACCCAACTTCACATGTCGAAGAAGCCGCCGTGTCTCTGAAAGCACCTCAGGCAGTTGGTCTCGGCTGTCATTTGTACATGTTTAACAGTCAGTAGGTAGGTAGTAGGTACTTAGTCAGAATACAGAAAACTATTATCAGTCTTGCCAAGGGGTATTGTGGTGACGGTGGCGAGTGGAGCTACTGCCTAGCTGAAAGTTGCTTCATGTAACTATTGTTGCTATTACTCAGCTGGATCCGGTTAGACTGGAAGCCGACCACAACATAATTGGGAAAAGGCTAAGCAGATGATTAAGTTACATAGTCACGCTTAGACACCTCTCTACGTTCATAACGCAAACCTCCTTATTTTTGGTAATTGGTGTTGCTTTCATAAAACACCATGTGTGTACGTGTCGTGTTGAATTAATTGTTGTTCCTTCGTTATAACCAGACCGTCAAACACAAACCACTTCTAAAGTCCGTTGCAAAGATCTTCATTACATGCTACTTCATTCCTTTTAGACTTATTTATCAATGTTCGAATGACAATGGACCCAATTTGGGTGACATATTTGCTCTCAAGGTTCACAATAGCTTGGTCCATTTTTGCACATGGCTCGCCGAATTTGTATGACTCCTCGTGACGATAAAATTGGCATGTGTTTGTGATTACGATGTTTGAATGAATACAAAATATTCCGGCATTCCGTTGGATATTGCGTTGAATTTAGTAAGGGTTAGTAAACATGATCTGAGGGAATTGTGTTGATTACTTTTATGTCGCTAGCTTTGAATAAAAAGTACAAATTTCTTCCCATTCGAGATGAAATTACCGAAACAGAGTATTAGTGTTAATAAGTTATTTTTTCCCGCAGTGTTGAGCTCTTATCGTCCTATCTAAAGTCAGATACCACACACTTCTTAAATAGCCTGTAAATAACGCTAGTCCTCCTGACCGTTTTCGGTCACGGCGGCCAATCGGAGATTGCCACCGGCGCGGTTCACTCTCTGTTCCTTTACTCTCATAGTCCGATGGGTCAGCAATCTGACAAGACCGGAGAGAGATCAGGCACAGGATCAAGGGCTTAACGTCTTCTTTGAGGAATTACATAGCCAACCCCCAACATAGCACATTAACCCGACCCGGGAATCGAATCCGAGACTTGCGATCACTAGACCAACGTGGAAATTTTACTTTGGAACTTTTACTTTAAATATATTATCTACTTAGTTTATTTATTTTTTATGCACCTGCCTTGTTATCTCTTCACCACCCATGATTGACTGGTAAAGAATGCCTATGGCATTAAGTCCGCATTTGTACATTTTATGTTGCATAAATTTTTAATAAATAAATAAATGAAGTCAATAATACGGTGTTAAACTGTATAAATCTTATGAATACAATACAGACTTATTTGAAATGGATATACTTTTTTTAGGCTTGAATCATATGGTTAAGCGTTAAATTTTAAAATTTCCAATCTCTATTGAAACCCATACCAATGTCGGTCTATCAAACCGCGTGGCATATAACCTAACAGAGAGAGGCTTAACTACATGTGAATGGGCTATCCTAGTAATGTTATATATATTTTTAACTACGTAAGTCCTTGGCCAAAGGACAATGCAACTTGTAAATGAGCCAGGGCCAGAGTGTAGACAGGGCTATAGGTATAGAAAAAGTGTATATAAGTTCCTTCGAGAATTTTGGTTTGCGTCCATTCTGCTCCGACGCTCGCCCGCGACAGTCGTGCCGCTCCGCGCTCTCGATCGTTCCGTGCCTGAGTCATCGCTCCGTTCGTCACGCCCGCCGTGACGTCACTCGTAGTCGCCGACTACGACGCCTGGTCCGGATCCGCCTTTTTCGAGGCGGTGAAGGATATCGTGCTTCTCTAACAGAGATTGTCAAAACAATTTGGTTTGGCCCCTTCAGGGTAAAACCACAGTTTCGTGGTCCTTGGTTGGAAACCTCACGGTGTCAACAATACCAAGGGGGTGCTGACCCGACGCACCCGCTGATCCCCTTCAGGGTGAAGCAGTCAATTGGAGTCGAGTGCTAGGTTTTGGCCTTGGGGGATCTCCTAGTCAAACCTAGTTACTGAGTTCTCTTCACAGCATACACACCTAGTGTCGGTTGGGTGTATCTACCCCTTCGCACTAGACCCAATAGGGCCCGGTACGCACATTAAGATTGGCGACCGGATTACAAGCTTAGGGCACACCAGTAGGTACACACCTCCCTGCTATCCCCGCAGGGAGCGAACTCACCTCCGGGTCATTCCCGCCCGGAGGGTTAGGCAAATAGGGCCCCTCAGGCCACATCAGACGGCAACACAGCTACCGAGTTTGTCTGGGTTTCTCTTCTCGGTAGCGAAGTGTTAGGAGAAACTCCGGGGCAGGGCTCTTTGGGGACCGTCTGCTCGGGGAGCTCACGTTTGACGTGTCTCCTCGAGGCGCATATGTTAGGGTTAGGAGAGTAGGATGCCCACCTTTGTCGCCTCCAATATGGAGGACAAGATGGAGGATCTCATGTCCAAAGTCGAATCCCTATCGGCTCGGTTAAATCTAACAACCGATTTATTAGGAAAGATCCTATTTGAAAACCCCGCCCTACAAAGGGAGTATAAAGATGAGATTGTAAAATTACCCCCCGCGGTGTTTCCCGCCCCACAGCCAGATTTAGGTCCCACCCCCGCGCCCAACGCAGATAGGTCCCCCTCCCCCCCAGACGTCGAAATGGACTCTGAGGAGGAGGAACAAGAAAAAGAGGGCTCGGAAGGCGAGCGCTCGGAGCGCGCAGAGAGCATACACTCTGAGCGCTCGGAGCGAGCGGAGTCTGAGCACTCCTCCGACCAAACCTCTTCCTCCGACGAGTTTATCCTCGTCGAGGGAAAGAGGAAGAAGAGGTCGCAGGCCTCGTCCTCCACTCAGGCCCCTAAGGCCAAGAAACTCTCCCCTCCCGAGCCAGCACGCTTAGTGCAGAGCCAGCCCTCCTCTTCCTCGGCCACTAGGCCCAGCCCTACCCAAACCCCAGTCGTCAGCGCCTCAGTGCGCAAGACCATCCCTCCCCCACCCATCTTCATCCATGACAAGGGGGCTTGGACAAACGTGTCCAAAGCGTGTGGCGAGCAACGCATCGCCTACACGAATGCCCGCGCCGTTCAGAACGGCATAAAAGTAGGGTTAGCGACAGCTAACGACCACCGCGCGCTTTCGAAGCTACTCAAGGCTCGAAATATCCCCCACCACACTTATACGCTCCACGAGAGCAAGCCCGTTCGGGTGGTCCTCTGCCGGATCCCCAGTGAGATCCCCACCACCGAGATCGTCTGCGACTTAGAGTCACAGAACATCCCGGTGATTGAGGTGCACCGTATGCACGGCAGAGGTGGCAGGGCGTCTAACAACGTCCTCGTCATCTGCCACCCCGTCTCCGAAGGTCCCCACCCCATCTTTGCGCTGAAGACTGTATGCAGTCTTTCAGGAATCCTAATTGAGAAGCCACACAAGAGTGGCACGGTAGGCCAATGCCACCGTTGCCAGTTGTATGGGCACGCGCAACGGAATTGCTTCGGCAAACCCCGGTGCGTAAAGTGCCTGGGCGATCACGGCACCGCGGAGTGCAGTCGCCCAAAAGATAGGTCCCAGTGCCCAGACCCGCCCAGCTGCGTGCTGTGCGGGCAATCCGGCCACCCCGCCAACTACCGAGGCTGTCCGAAAGCCCCGAAAACCTCCGCCCCTAAACTGGCAACGCGCGCTAGCGCACGCCAGGGACGAGAGTGTCCTACACTCTCGTCTGAGCTCCCCCAGACCCTCAGTCCCCAGCGTCCAACTCCTTGGACGGCGGCGAATCACGCCCAAAACTTCCCGGCACTAAGGCCGAAAGTCCCTGGGCTGATGGATCAACCCATCATGCCCTCCGCTCCGGTTGTTGTGGCTTCTCAGCCCCCACCTCCTCCCCAGTCACTCCCTCGCTCGGTAGAGCCGGAACTCGATGCGTTCCTCATCCTTGGAAATACCTTCAGTTTCTTCCAGTCCCCCCGCGCCATCCAAATGGCAAAGGAGGTCGTGGCCTGCACTAGCATCAACTCCCTGATTCGGGTATACCATCAGTATCCCGATGTCAAAAGTCATTTTGATAACCTTTTTAAACAGCCATAATGTATAACACGGCTAGTAAGAGACTAAAGCCCCGATCCCTAAAGCTAGGTTACTTCAATGCCAATGGCATCACTAATCAACGGGACGAGATCGCGACTTTCCTTCGCGATCATAGTCTCGACATCCTTCTGGTCCAAGAGACCTTCCTCAAACCCCACCTTAGGGATCCCAAGGTAGCCAACTACCGGCTAGTTAGGAACGATAGGACTAGATGCCACAGAGGTGGCACTCTAATATATTATAGGAACTCCCTGCACTGCATCCCTATGGATCCGCCGCCCCTTGCCCACTTAGAGGTATCCGTTTGCCGGCTAGGCATGACGGGCCATCCCTCTATCACAATAGTATCCGCGTATCTCCCACCGCACAGCGACGTAGATTCAAATTCTTCGATAAACGCCTCACTACGAAGCGACCTTACAGCCCTTCTTGACATGAGTGACTCCGTCCTTATAGCGGGGGATCTCAATGCCAAACATCCCGCATGGTGTAGTCGTATTACCAACCCCCGTGGGAAGGTACTATACGACCTTTGCACACCTCTCCACATAGATATCATAGGTCCTATGCGGCCTACTCATTATCCGTTCGAGCCATCCCACTTGCCCGACGTACTCGACATTTCCCTCCTGAAGAATGTGAACTTACGTTTGCACTCTTTAGAGACGGTAGACGAACTTGACTCTGACCATAGACCGGTGATCTTGGAGTTAACTCCGAGATCGGGTCCCTATGACCCTAACCGCCCCCCTCCCACACAGGTGATCACTGACTGGAGGAAAGTAGGCGAATTGCTGAAATCCAACACGTCTCCTCACCTGGACAAGATCCCCGACCACATCCAGTCCGCCGCCGACACGACGGCTGCGATCGACTCACTCACGGAGCACGTACAATCTGTCTTGAACGACTGTTCAAAGGAGATTCCGGTGTCAGAGCACTGGCGCCGGAAACTCCCGGACGATGTACGGGCCCTGCTGACTGAGAAGAACGCAGCAGTCCGTGCCTACAGAGCTTTCCCCTGCCAGAATAACAAAACTTTCATGCGGTACTTACAGCGCAAAGTAAGTAACAGCATCAGAGAGTGGCGTGAAGCCGGCTGGGTCAAGACCCTGAACGAACTGGAACCCACCCACCATGCCTTCTGGCAACTTCAGCGGAATATGCGCGCCACTGAGGTTGCCTCAATGCCTCCCCTTATCCGCCCGGACAAAAGCATTGCCTTCGACGACGAAGACAAAGCCGAATGCCTAGCCGACAGCCTGGAGGCACAGTGCTCTCCCAGCTCCCAACCAGTCGACCCAGCCCACCTTGCCCACGTGGATGCTGAGGTCGAACGTAGATCTGCCCTACCCCCTGTCGAGGACCCTGATGCTCCCCTCCCCCCCGTCACGGAAGACGAGGTGGAGGAGATCATCAAGAAACTCAAACCTAGGAAAGCTCCCGGGACTGACAGACTGACCACTAGGGCACTTAAACTCCTCCCACGTACGATCTTAGTCCTACTGACTGCCATCTTCAATGGCGCCTTGTCCAACAACTTGTTTCCACAAGCTTGGAAAGAGGCTATAGTGATAGGTATCCCAAAACCTAAAAAGCCCAAGAACCTCCCGACTAGCTATAGACCCATTAGTCTGCTCAGCGCCCTCGGCAAGGTCTACGAGCGGATTATTCTTAATCGGCTCAAGGACTTTGTCGAGGCTAAGAGCCTAATCCCTAACGAACAGTTTGGCTTTAGAGCCCATCATTCCAGTGTCCACCAAGCCCACCGCATCGTAGAGCACATTAGCGGCCGTTTTCAACGCGGTCTGGTGACGGGGGCCCTATTCTTTGATATAGCAAAGGCTTTCGACAAAGTCTGGCACAATGGCTTAATTTATAAGCTTTACCAACTAGGTGTGCCGGACCGTCTCGTGCTCATCATTCGAGACTTCCTGTCGAACCGCTCCTTCAGATATCGTATCGAAGGAGCGCTTTCCACTCCCCGCCCTATCAGAGCCGGCGTCCCTCAGGGCGCCGTGCTCTCCCCCCCACTCTTCACGCTATTCACTAGCGATATCCCCAAAAAGCCCCCAGTAGAGTTATCCCTATTTGCCGATGACACGGCCATCTACTACTCGGGACATAATCCCGTTAACATCGCTCATACCCTCCAGACCTCAGCCAACGCACTAGGCGATTGGTTTAGGAAATGGAGGATTGAGGTAAATCCCGACAAAAGTCAAGCAGTCCTGTTTCGCAGGGCTCGCCAGCATAAAAAGTTCACCCCCCCACGCCCGATCACTATGTTCGGCAAGCCAATCCCTTGGGAGAAGCGAGCCAAATACTTAGGTGTGATCCTCGACCAGTTTCTCAACTTCAGTGAGCACATAAAGTCGGTTCGCTCGCGAGCCGCTTTCGCTCTCGGTAGGCTCCACGCCCTGCTGAATAAACACAGCAAGCTCTCCCTTAAATGTAAAATCCGAATATACACGACATGCATACGTCCTATCATGACGTATGCCTGTCCGGTGTTTGCTCATGCCAGTCCCAATCAGATCCATAGGATGCAAGTCGTTCAGAACCGTTTTCTCCGAAAGGCCACGGGCGCGCCCTGGTTCTGTAGGAACGAGGATCTCCACGTAGACCTCAAACTCCCGACCATAAAGCAAGTGTTGAAACGCATGTCAGTGCGTTACTTCACCTCTGCTGAGACCCACACTAACCCCCTGATCATATCGGCCGCCCGATACAGACCCTCCAAGATTTCTCGGGTTCGTCGCCCGCGTAACATCCTAGACGAGCCTGACGACCCCACCACCATCCGACAAGAGAGCAGTAGGGAAACCAGCACTCTTAGAAGACACAGATACAGAACGCGTTCCTTATTCCGGCCTCGCCGACGAGGCCCATCGCGACGTCCGCGTACTGGTAATGAAAATCCTCCCCGACCTTTGCCAAACGAGCCAGCCCGCGATGCTGAGCCAGTAGCAATAAATACTCCCGTAAATAATATGACCCAGCCTGTCCCTTTGCTGCCCTCCCAAAATGACCCCGCTATGCCGAGGCCCGTACTCCACAGGGAGTGCCCTTAGCGTGCGGTCATTAGTTTTTAAGTATATTTTAGTTTGTAAGCCCTGGCTGGGGGCCTTTAATTTATTAGAGGTCACCACAGGAAAGTCCGGTTAAGTAGACTCACAGCCTTAGTGTGCTGATCTACAAGTGGCCCTACCTAAAAAAAAAAAAAAAAAAAAAAAAAAAAAAATTTGGTTTGCGTTTAAGAAGAGGGTTTGAGTTTACATTGCTGCAGTGTATTTTGTACAAGCAACTATTTAGTAACAAGAAACCGATGTTTTAAAATGGGTTAAGAAACTATTTAACCAAAAGAATTTTATAATTGAAGACTGTCTCACTGATGAACAAAGACCAAATCTAAACTTTTTCAGATAATTTCAGTAGTCAGGTAGGCATGCATAAAGTTCATCTCATAATCTCTTCCATGCGGTATTTTCGTCTGACGTCATCACGGACACCAAAAACAAATTTAGCCACTAGCATGAGACTTATGAAAATCTCAAAAACTCCTGAACAGATTTGCACCAACGGATTCATGAGGAAGGTTTAAGTGTATAATTTATTAAGATTTTTGTGAATCTGAATTAGTAGAATGAGATCGTGCGAAGCCGGACGGGTCGCTATTAAAATACATTTAAAATAAAATCACAGCAGAATGCGTGCCACAAACAACGTTACTATCACATTTTTCTGCATACATAGTTGCTATTACCGATCACTGTCTTCTAATGGCAAAAGTGGTTCGTTTATTCAACCTTGTGGTAATACTCGAATTATTTCTGGTTTTACGAAGTGTTACAGTGTGAGGGTTAAGTATTTGGTGAAATTTATTTAACGATATTGTTATGGTTCTTGGTGTTATTGTTATCGGCAGTTTTAATTAAGGAGTATGTTTTGGTGTAAAAGGGAATGCGTTTCTAAGGAATTGTGGATCTTGGACTTACTTTAGATGATTGTAATGGTGCTATCGGGAGGTGAAGGAGATTTTTTATTAGGGCAGTATCCACTGCATGAAAGCACTATACTATCATAGTTTATTAGTAGATAATATCTTTGTTATTACTGACCAGTGGCTCATACAATGTTACATTATCTTGTGGAGCTGGCTCCAGTCGAATTGATAGTAGAAGCAAAGTGCAATGCCAGTTATAAGTAAATGGACTTGTTTGTCTTGTAAGTGGAGATAACCGGCCATATTGCGGTCTGTTTAATGGACAGTAAATCCGTGAATGAATACCAAATTCCTACTAAATATTATTAATGCGAAAGTAACTCCGTATATCTGTTACACTTTCACGTCTAAACCATTATTATGTCTCAGAGAAGACGAGAAAGTTAGTATGACAATTATAATTAAAAACTATAAGAGTCAATTTCTTGATTCAGCTGGGAGTCAAGACACGGTATGGTCGAGCTGTAGGACTTGGAATATACTTTAATAATCATCACTTATTTTCATGATTACGTACTTACCGAGTATATAATTCTTGTCATTTTTATCTGGATACCTACAACACTTCCTATTCTGCACATTTCTGTTTATCCTAGGCTGGGATGAAAGACCTTAATCCATACCATTTTCAGCAATTTAAATGGCTCAGTCGATATTTGGAAACTTATGACTTTTAGTAATTTTTCAATATGCACTGCACCCGATTTATGTTGTTTCTTTACCACCCATTGTTGACTGAGTAGAATATCACGAGAGAATATCTTAGGCATAAGTCCCTAAATAACCAAATAAAATTGAAACCCCTTGTCACTTAAGTAAAGAGTAACCTTGTTTAAAAAAGACAAAGAACCATCCATACAAAAAAGCGATTGCAAATAAAATCGATCCCGTAATGGACTCCAATCGAGTCGGAATCGAGCAGAATCGAGTTGGGTGTTGTTACTGGCGCCATTGACACTCGGGCTAAGAATGTGATATTCGATATCTGCTGTTATCGATTAAGATTAATGAATGGTGGGAAGAAATGCTAGACGTCTTGGTTTTTATTTGCTGTTTTTATATCGGTTGGATTTTGTGCAGTTGTGAGAACTATAAGAAGTTATTGTTTTCAAGTTCTTTGCCGTGATTTCCGTGTGCTTAGGCATAATATTAGCTGACGCAGTTGATTGATTACAGAATGGAATGAAGTGATATCATGCGGAAATATAGGAAATTTTACAAGTTAATTTAATGTATAACACTTGTCGATTATGAGTTTGGGTTACATGTTGAAGAACCACATCTTCTGCCTTCTTGCGGTTGGCAGGGACGTTTTAACAACATTTTTTGTCAGGAAGAATTTTCAATTTTTATTCGCAATGTTTGACTGTTATGGAGAAAAATCTCAATAATAACTCTTATATAACAAAAAATCATACCGAGATATTGGTAGAATTACCACTTAATATTATCCGTAAAGATTAGGGACAGGCCTTAGCCCCGCTGTGGGACAACATACGCTTGTTAAAAAATATACCTAAGTCTCACATGACATACAACATATCGACCTAAAAACTCATTAAAAAATTTAAAGGAAAGTTTCGTTCAATTTTTTACTTGTGGATTGATTGACCTTGAAAGTCAATAATAGCTTGAATTGCACTCTATCTCGACGAAAAGATAATCGCTAGTGAGCTCAGTGAGTGTCAGATAAAACAGTTCCTACATAGTTATCACTGGTGCAGTAATTTGAGTGTAATTGATATATTCTCAGGGTTCTTGTAACTTACACAAGATCACTAGAATTAAGGAGGTTGAATTCGATGGTACAAAGAAAGCTTGTTCAATACTAGCTTGCTTGCTTGCTTGAATACACGCTTTTCTTTAATTTTAAATATTACCATGAGATTTTTATTTAAAAGTATAGTGTTATTATTATAATCAACTAGCGACCCGGCCCGGCTTCGCTTGGGTAATAGAGTTTATATTTTCTTATATTATTTTGCTTAATTAATTTCTCGTCCGGTGATTTATATTTTGCGATAACTGATAAGATATTCATGTTTTTGATATAGTGCAAAAAGAAATTTTAATCTACATTAAATGCTCAACGTATCTAATGTTGGCGCGAAAGGCTAATTTAGTGGACTGTATTTGCGGTGCGGAGCTAAACGATTGACAAACGCTTGGCGTTAGGTAATTCGAGTTGCAGTGGGTGTGGGACAATGGAATACAACCCGAAATAAATAGGGAAGGAAACACAAACCTTTACGGGAGCCACGTGCTCGCGTCGTCGCCGGTGCACCGGTTCACTTTTCCAGGTTCAGGGCAGTTGGGCTTCAAGTTATTGTCCTCACACGTTAAACACAAGCACAAACTATGGATTATAAGTCTTATTACATGCGAAAATGCGGTGATTCCAAAGTTATTAATATTTTTAAGCGGAGCGCGTCGACGCCATTGTCAACTTGATGCGGAGCGATTCGGCAGTAAGTTTTTTCGACAAATGGCGGGCGAATCTTCTTACTCACTCGCGAGGTATGTGCGGGAAGGAGATGGATATAGGAAATAGCGGATGTCAATCATATTTTGAATGTTGGCGCAACCATCCCCCCCGGTTTGAAGGGTTACCTTCAAAAACTATAAGCGAAACTAATCAAAGAACTAAACTCTGGAGTAACATCTAACTTCTAACCTTATTCCTAAACTATAATATAAAGCGTTACCATAACTACTAAACTAATTTGAAGCCTGCTGCTGATTGGGCAAAGGACAGAGGCGAATAACAGGACGTAAATACGAACCGGTCGCGGTTTTAACCTTTACTATACGCGTTACTCCCTTTGGATCAGGGAAAACTTCCTCCACTACACCTAGAGGCCAGTGTAGAGGAGGCGCACTCTCGGCCATTAAAACCACTACAGTACCAACGGCGACTGGATTCGATGGAGTATTCCATTTTTGACGCGACTGAAGCGTGTGCAAATAATCTGCTCTCCAACGCTTCCAAAATGATTGAACTAATCTATCCAAAAGAGCATGACGCTTTAGGAGATGTAGTCTGTCTTCATCAACATCCATAGCGGGCAAATACTTAAGAGGAGTCGTGGTTAAGAAGTGAGCCGGAGTTAAAGCTAAAGATTCTGAGGGGTCACTAGATAGAGTTCGGCACAGTGGACGAGTATTCATTACTGCCTCTATCTGAGCGAGTACAGTACTCAGCTCCTCATAAGAGAGAATCTGTACGCCTACAACGCGGAACAGATGCGACTTGAGGCTCTTAATATTCGCCTCCCAATTACCACCAAAGTGACTAGCAGCGGGCGTATTAAAATGCCATTCAATACGATTTTCGGCCAAAACATGAGCGAATTCACTCTGATAATACTTTGACCGTAAGAACGCGTGCAACTCCGAAATATTACGGCGAGCTCCAACATAATTGGTACCGTTGTCAGAATATAAACGTTTGACGGGACCACGGCGCGACAAAAAGCGCTTAAACGCGGACATAAAACTTTGCGTACTTAAATCACCGGTCAATTCTATGTGAACCGCACGAGTTGTCATGCAAATAAATAGACAAACGTAAGCTTTTGTGGAGCGTATTCCGCGACCACGGGCAACAGTTACCCTAAACGGGCCGGCGAAGTCTGTACCGGAGTGAACGAAAGGTTTAGCGGATTGAACAACACGACAAGAGCGATGATCGGCCATTTCAGGCGCGATAAAACGCGGGCGAAGCTTAAAACAGGGCACACATTTGTGTACTCTAGCACGAATCAAATTGCGAACGGAAAGTATCCAATACTTCTGTCTAAGGATAGACATCAACAAGTCTGGACCTGCGTGGCAATTCAACCTATGATGATAATCTACAATCAAATCTAAAATATGGTCCTTGCGGGGTAAAACTACTGGATGCTTTTGCTCAAATCCTAAATCGGAATTTCTCAAACGACCACCTACTCGAATAAGACCATTCTGCAAAAAAGGTTTCAAATGTTGAAAGGCGCGGCTACAAGGTTTGTTGGACTCCAAACTACTAATTTCGGATGCGAAATAAAATCTCTGCAATTCACGTAGCACGACTGACTCAGCTTTATCCAGATCAGCGGCGGTTATAACACCGCGCGTGGGTAACAGTTTAAGAAAACGACATACATACACCACACAACGCAAAAGTCTCGACCAAGACGAGACGCGATTAGATAACGATAAAATAATCGACTCTTCACGTGGAACCGAAACTACAAGCGAATGCTTCTTCTCCTCGGGTGGTTCTGAAACGGCAGCTGGATTAAAGGGCTTAACCGGCCATTCCTCGAGCACGCTATGAATCCAAGACGGAGCGCAGAACCACAGCGGATGATCTAAAATTTGCGAAGGGAGCAACCCACGGGAGAGACAATCGGCGGGATTATCTGTGCCAGCAACGTGAAAGAGATTTTGTGGTGGTAATTCGGACTGGATTTTGGCCACCCTATTGGCGACGAATGTGTCCCAGCGATGGGGCGAAGAATGTGCCCAACACAAAGCTACAGTAGAGTCAGAAAAAGCCATAATTCTATCAATAATAATGCGGTGCCTACAAGCATTGACAATCGAGCTGATTAATTGCACTAACAAAAGTATAGCGCACAGCTCCAGGCGCGCCAGAGAAACGACCTTGCGAGGGGAGACTTTGGATTTAGCGCTTATAAGACTAACCGAAACCTTGTCAGCATCCAAAACGTGAAAATAAACTACCCCCCCGTAAGCCTTTGCACTGGCGTCGGCGAAGCCTACAACAGTAACTATACTGTTCGACAATATACCAACATGGCGAGGAATTTTTATTTGATTGAGCAATGGAAGTTCCTTCCGGAAGCGAACCCACAATTTAACAATATTTTCGGGCGCGGGGTCGTCCCAATCACTATTGGAAAGCCAAAGTTCTTTTATAAGCAACTTGGCATATAAAACGACGGGAGCTACAAATCCCATAACGTCCCATATACGTGCTACACAAGACAGGATAATGCGCTTAGTACAAATTTGCGGAGTCGAACTAACTTTAAGACTGAACATGTCAGACGCGGGTGACCAACTTAAACCTAGAACCTTGTGCGTATCATCACCATCAAATTCCTTCACCGAAGATAATTGATGCGATAGTGGAATCGAATCTAGAGCGGTCTGCGAATTACTAGTCCACTTCACAAGATCAAACTGACCGGCCTTCATAAGACTTATTACTTGAGCGGCGGTCTCAACGGCATCCGCCTCGCTGGCTACACTATAAACAAAGTCATCCATGTATAGCCCAGTCTCAATAGTGTCTTTCGCTTTCGGGAATCTTTCACCCTCATCAGTGGCTAATTGCTTGATAGTGCGAAGCGCATGGAAAGGACTCGACTTAAGCCCAAAACAAACACGGTTAAACTCGTAAACTCTCAAAGGTTCTTGAGGCGAAAATCTATACAAAAAACGTTGAAATTTGCGGTCGCATTCGCGAATACCAATAGAAAGAAACATTTGCCTTATATCGGCGGAAAGCGCGACAGCAAACAAGCGGAAATTCACAATAATGTCAAATAAGTTACCTTGAAGGTTTTGACCACAATACAAAATATCATTGAGCGATACGGAAGTGCTAGTCTTAGCACTGCCGTCCAAAACCACGCGGAGCTTAGTAGTAAGCTTGTCTTCTCTAACAACTCCGTGGTGTGGGATGATGTAAGATGGATGATCAAGAGTCTCGTCAGTCTCGGCGGTGGATGCAGGTGAGATGTACCCTTTATCTAAGTATTCGGTAACCACCTCATCATAGGCTTGCTTCAACTTCGGAGACGCTTGCATCTTACGTTCTAAACAAGAAAAGCGTTTTTCCGCGGAAGCGTAGGAGTCACCGAGCGAAAAAATATCTCCCTTGAATGGAAGCCCGACAATATAACGACCATCATTATCACGGGTAGTCGTGCCACAATAAATCTCCTCAGCCACCTTATCATCAGGGCTTAGGATAGGCGGGACATTGACCTCTTCAATTTCCCAGAACCTGCGGATGGTAGACTCCAGCGGCGGCTCAACAGTGCAGCAATGTGACACAGTCGAGTAATTATCTAAATGTGCGGGTGCGGAACCAACAATAACAAAACCTAGAACTGTTTCTAGGGCGTGCGGTGCGGGAAACGACGAATGACCTTGAATCTTACGAGATAACTGAAGGTGCGGGAGAATCGATGCGCCGATCAACATATCGACGTCTCCAGGGACACCATAAGATTCATCTGCCAACGGTAGGTCTTTAAATTTGGTCAATAAAGACGTGTCAACCGGGACAGTAGGCAATTGTTCCGTAATTTTATCTACGACAAGCGAATCCATATCAAAACAAATATTAGAATTAAAACGCGATGCAAATTTAATTTTAATCGAACCATGAATGGTTGATTTTAAACCACCGAACCCCTTAACTACTGAGCGGGCTGGTCGGTTATTAATACTAAAACCAAGGCGTTGACAACAATTTTGAGTTAAAAAATTACTCTGCGAAGCGCAATCTAACAACGCTCGAACAAGACACGGATTACCAAAAGCATCATCAACAACAACGTGAGCGGTCGCGAGCACCACGGTAGTGCACGTATTGCTTGCGGCGGACATCGAACACAACGTGACGTCAGTCACGGCGGCCTGCGAGCGGGCAACGTCGCGCGTTGATTGCGGCTGCGGCTGCGGCTGCGAAGCGGACGCAGAGTTCGCACCGACTGACTGCGACGACGTGTCACCGCTTGGTAAACTAACTGTGCTCACATTGGATGCGGCATTATTACAACTTTTCTCCATGTGAAGTAAAGTGTGGTGCTTCGAAAAACACTTACGACAACTTTGACTACTATTACAAGACGTAACCCGATGCTTGTCACTAAGGCAGTTAAAGCACAAATTTTTTTCGCGAACAAACTTATAACGTTCATAGGGCGTAAATTTTAAGAAACCAGAACACTTGTACGATTGCGAATGTTGACTATTACACAAAGAACAACTCGATTGTACAGGAGCAGGTGCTGTATTCACATACGTATGTGTCGACTTTTGTGACTTCGAAGCCGCATCTGTTCGACGGTCGGACTTCTTCGTAACTTCATGGGTTGACGAAGTGCGTTGCAATATTTTAATATGATCGCGAACAAAACATTCTAAATCATTGAATTTTGGCAGTTTACTACTGCGATGGTCTATTTCAAATAAACGAACAGTTTCACTATCTAATTTCTTTAAACCCAAATATAAAAACAAAAAGTCGCAGAGGTCATCGACCTTCAGGTTCTTTACTGCGCGAACAGATGATGCAAAAATATCTAAAAACTTCTCTAAATTATGTTCATTACAAACTGTAATATTTTTCAACTCGAATAGCTGATCTAAATATGCGGTAGCAACTAATCTTTTGTCTTCATATTTCGACTTTAAAGTTTTTAAAATTAATGAATAATTTTCGGCACTAAAAGTAATGCCGGCACAAACAGTTTTAGCTTTACCAGTTAACTTTTCAACCAGATAGTGTAACTTTTCATGATCTGTCAAAGAGACGTTCCCATTTATAGTGTTTTCAAAACTATCTATAAATAGATTCCAATTGCGAATATCACCATTAAATTCAGGTATCTGAATGGGCGGTAATTTGGGTCGATCGCGAGTGTGATTTGCCTGGCTCTGATGGACAGACGGCTTCTCCAAGCTCCTCGCGACGCGTTTGATGCGACAGAATAAATCATCAAATGACGCCAAAGCCTGATAACTCACAGCGTATTCTGGATTTAATTCTAACTCTAAAACGTTAATATTATGAATTACGGATTCAAATTCCGTGCGCAAACTATCCAAGTTTTCTATAGAACATAAGAACGAATCTCTAATAACTAGATCAAGTGTTTTAAGTGCATTATCACAAATAGATTGCACGCGAGAAAATATCATGTCTCTTTTAGCATATAAAAGTTTCAATTGAACTTTGATGTCCTTATGAGACATCGTGAATAATAATTATTTATTACAAACAATCAATGCGGTAAACAAGCAAATAAAGTTATTTTAACAAATAAGCGATGGAGAACAGCGACGCGGACAATATTAAATACCTAAAGTGGGTAGGTAGTTATAACGAACTGCGGGTGAAATAAAAGCACTGTAGGTAGTTTTTAAACAATCTTAATTTACCCACTAGGTTGTGTCTCTGTTTCTGATATACTACAAATAATTTTAGACTTCCGAATGAATAACTAATACGAGCGATCTATGGCTACGTAGGTATGTAGGTATTACGCACGTACGTAGGTAATAGATGAACAAACAACGAATTGGATTAGGTATAAGACTGCGGTGCGGTGCGTTTATTCCTTATGGAATAAATACCAATGCGATAACTACAACAAATATGTACCTAATTCAAATAAGTACCTAACTATCCGGTGAGAGGGACCAAAGAAAATGTTGGCGCGAAAGGCTAATTTAGTGGACTGTATTTGCGGTGCGGAGCTAAACGATTGACAAACGCTTGGCGTTAGGTAATTCGAGTTGCAGTGGGTGTGGGACAATGGAATACAACCCGAAATAAATAGGGAAGGAAACACAAACCTTTACGGGAGCCACGTGCTCGCGTCGTCGCCGGTGCACCGGTTCACTTTTCCAGGTTCAGGGCAGTTGGGCTTCAAGTTATTGTCCTCACACGTTAAACACAAGCACAAACTATGGATTATAAGTCTTATTACATGCGAAAATGCGGTGATTCCAAAGTTATTAATATTTTTAAGCGGAGCGCGTCGACGCCATTGTCAACTTGATGCGGAGCGATTCGGCAGTAAGTTTTTTCGACAAATGGCGGGCGAATCTTCTTACTCACTCGCGAGGTATGTGCGGGAAGGAGATGGATATAGGAAATAGCGGATGTCAATCATATTTTGAATGTTGGCGCAACCATCTAACGTATTTAATTGGATAAGGAATAATACTGTACTGTTAAAAATAGCATCGTAAATAACCCATCATTTTATTGTAATCCTTGGGAGATAGACATATGTCATTGCGGACTTTTTTGGATATCTATAAAAGAGGAACAATCCCACAATACATTGTTTTGTTATAACTCAAAAGGTTTTGGCAGCGTTTTCGATTAAAATTCTTTAAATAATTATTTTCATTTTTTCCGACATGTTGAACTTATATCGTTGTATTTCATCCAATTTACATAAAAGCATAAGAGATTATACACTTGAACCTTCCTTAGGAATCACACTATCCTCCTGTCTGACTGACTGAGTCCTGACCTACCGCATGACGCAGGTCCTCACCGGACACGGAAGTTTCGGGAGGTACCTGTGTCTGATGGGAAAGGAGGAAACGCCTGGGAGGAGCCACCACTGCGAGGGTCGCCCTGAGGACACAGTCGAGTACACGGTGCGGGACTGCCCCGCTTGGGCAGAGCACCGACGTGTCCTCACGGTGGCAATAGGTGGAGACCTCTCGCGCCCGGCATTGGTCGAGGCCATGCTGCGGGTCGAGAGGGAGTGGGAAGCGGTCGCCTCCTTCTGCGAAGCAGTCATGCTTCCGAAGGAGGAGGCGAGCCGCGTGAGGGAGAGGATGGCGTCCTCCCTCCAGCCCAGCCGCAGTGGTAGACGCCCACGGCGTCGGACGTCGGCCGACGATCTCCGGCCACCGTAGGCGCGGGCATGCGGACGGCGAGTAAAGGGCAACTCGCTGTCCGACCATGGACCATGCCCGGGTCGACGGCGCGTTGTGTTCCACGCGCCTCAAAGAGCGTCAGCAACATGACGAGGCCCCCTCTGTAGAGGGCCGAAGCCTGCCGGGGTCGTGGGACTTATCCCATTACCGTGACCCCGGTACGTAAAGGGTTATTGAAGGAACACCGTGGATTTTAGTCAGTAAAAGTCTGACAGTCCCCGGGCAGGGTGGGAGGACTTATTTGATAATTTTACCACGTTAAAAAAAAAAGAAAGGAATCACACTATGTATTGGTGAAAACCGTACAAAAATCCGTCCAGTGGTTTTTGAGTTTATCGCGTTCATACAGACAGACAGACAGACGCGACAGGGTAACTTCTTTTTATAATATGAAAGGATAAAAATTTAAATTAACAACAGTTTAGGAGTCAGTATAGGATTGTTTGGAAAAATAACATTCTTAGGAATTAACAGCATCCATTAAGAAGCCACCATTCAAATCACAACCCTACCGTTCACAATGACACAAAAGACCCATTTGATTGATCCAACAAAACCCATAATTCATTAATAATAATTGTTTACCTTCACTTCAGCCAGACACAACCAATCGGCCAACTGTCAAGGCTCGCGTAAATTTTTAATCAGTAAATAAGCGTCCCACAGATCACTGAAGAGACTCGGCGGCCACGACCAAAACGGTAACGTCAAAACATAGAAGTTTATACACTAAATCTTACTAATATTATAAATGCGAAAGTTCAGATGGATGTTTGTTATTCAATGACACCAAAATGGTTGAACGGATCTAAATAAACCTTGATATGTAGTTATCTGAAATCCTGGAAAAACACATAGGCTATAGTTACATTCTTTTCATACCGAAATTCCCACGGAATCGGGGTTTACGAGCGAAAAACCGGGTAGGCAATATGAAATCCTACGCCAACAAAGTAGCGGTCACGGCTAGTATGTATCATAAATGAAAAAGTAACTCGTGTCTGTTGGTTGTTGTTTTACGTATCAACTAAAAGCTTTGAATGTGGCTTAAACTTGGTACACGGGTAGAATATAGTATGATTAAGGCAGAATACTCTATGAGCTGAGAATATGTTCCCATGAGCTAATTCTCAACTTTCTAGTCGCTGTATAAAAATAGTAAATTAATGAATTTTCGACTAGTGACGGTTTTTTTTAAGAGATATTTCTCTTCATTGCATTTTGGGTATAATTCACATTGCTAGCAATCTTGTTAACCCCTCGAACTAAGCTAGATATATTTGTGTCTGGAGTGAGTTCACGCGAATAGTGTCATGAGTGGGATTCGAACCCGCGATGTTTTGATCACAAGTTTAGCCATTAGGATATTGACGTTTATAAAGTTATGACAATGGCTTTGAAAACTGAAAACCTGATCAATGGCGTCTTTAAAAATCGCAGTGATTCGAGTTCTGTAAAGCACCGAATATGTCGTCATCAACGGGTACCCGATTGGTAGGACTGACAGCTTCATTTGCTCAGCTTATTAAAGCATCAATCTGACGTTTTTATGTGAAATCGGCTAATTGTACTGGTGTGGGAAATAAAGTGTATTTTTATTGAATTCAATTATTTTACTCGGATTCGCCGTGTTGGGTGTAAGAACGATGGTCTAAATTCTAATCGAGGCTAAGGCTCAACTAGCATCAAAAAAGTTGGGAATCCTAGCAAAGGTGAGACGGTACTTCACACCCGAACAGTTGCTCAATCTCTATCAAGCCTAGGTTCGGTCGTGTATGGAGTACTACTCTCATTTTTTGGATGGATCTGCTAAATACCAACTGGACGCGCTTGAGTCTATCGAGAAGCGGGCCAAGAGACTCATTGGCAACGATGCACTGGTCGAGTCAAAGCTCCAGAGCCTTGAACATCGACGACGAGTTGCAAGTCTATCGGTTTTCTATCGGTTACATTTCGGGGAGTGTGCGATGGAATTACACAATCTAATTCCACCAAGCCCGTTCCATCTAAGGAGTAGTATTCCCTGCCGGAGTCTGTGTTTCCCGATAGCTATAACCTAGGAGTGCTCCATCTTCGACCACATCATCACTTACCATCAGGTGAGATGGTGGTCAAACGCGAACCTATTTTTAATAAAAAAAACCAGATGACAGGGCATTAGCAAACTGTCCACTTTGGACTACACGTCGTAACCTTTTAAATACTAATAGTGGGGACAACTGGTAATAAATATTTTTCCGTAGTTAATTTACTTGTGCGACTTGTGAAAGCGAAGTAAACTTATTATGTTTATTTATTTCATTCTTTCTCTTCACCATCAATCTCATAATCTAGCGAGATCTCGTACGGTAGTTATACGAGACTCAGACTCGCGAAATATGGACGAAATTTCCATCTCGATCGATATTGCATTCCCTAGTTTCTTCCCTTCGGACAATACGGTACCGCTAGTAGTAGTATACATATCTACGAGTATATCATAATATAAATATAATATAATATATCTAACTATGACTTCTCTTTGTTACAGATATAAAATGGATCCTAAAAAGTGAGAAGCCCTCTAGTGAATACAAGTGCTCGTTATGTGCCCAAAAGTTAAAGTGCTTCATGTCGATAGAAATAGCTAGTGTTGTGTACGATGTCGTTTTCGCGTTCGCACGTCATCTCCGGAGTACTGTTCACCATACTTCTACAGTACTGCGTTGAGAGTCAGCAGGAGAATCTCATTGAGGAAGCATGTAAGTAATTAGCCTGAGTCGATAATTTAATTGCGCGCGGCTTCTTTAAGGTAATCATGAAACATGGTGAAAAAATGATATTTATTTTGCAAATTGGTTATAACTAAAACAAATCACATCTTTTTTTCGTAAATTTAAACTAGATGAGTTGTGTGTGTTTCCTAGCTGACTACTCTCTCCTACCCTGAGAAGAAACACCGAAATAAACAAAAAAATAAATAAACTAATAATAGACTTTGACCTCCAACGTCTATTTTGAAGTCCATATAAACCGTACTAATCAAATAACATGACTCCACAAATGGGACAGATTCCACGAGACAATGAGATAGTAACAGTGATACATATTTTTATTATTGCTGATAGAGTTGCGCCTGACCATCATCTAACCTAGTGGTAAGCCATGATGCGTTCGAGAATGAAGCGCGCTTACCTAGAAGTCACCTATTCATTCTTGACTATAAGACCCCCGGTTATTGCTACCAGAAAACACAGCTCCGGCAGAGAATTTCATTTTATGCTTATGAGTGCGATGTCTACTATGTACCTGTGGATATCTTGTAGCCTGATCGTGTAACGTGTCCAAAGCGTTTTGGGTTTAAAACTTAAAGATATCTGAGAAAATATAGTAAGGTCTGTTTTAGACACATTAATTATATTGGACTCCACCAGGCGGTCTGACTTTAATTAAAAACTTACAAACAGCCTAAAAGCATTTATAAATATTAATAGAACTTCTATGTTCAATACAAAACAGAAAGTTGTGGCTAATATGCAAATTTTTGCATATTAGCCACAACTTTCTGTTTTAAGATTTTACTGAGGGCTCATAATAACAATCCGTATTTATATTTGAGTAATACCTTTTGTGGTAAGATTTTCATATAGTATTTGAGCCTCAAAGCTGGGGGCTTAAGACAATATTATTTAGGGCTTACTGTTTCAGATTACTTATATATTAAGAATTGAAGATTGCGAATATTTGAAAAAGATTATTGCTATAACATTTCACTAAAAGCTAGAGAATAGCATTTTATTTGATAGTTCCAAAAGTTTGCATTCAGGAATACCTTACTAATTACTTTCTTGTTGACAATTACAATTGTATTTGTGCCACCTACTTACCTTTTATTTTTCCGCTATCATACTTCCCCAAAATTTAAGGCTTTACAGTGACCGCACGGCTTGGACCAAAATGTCTGGGCGGCCGGGCTTTAAAAAAAGTAAATGTATTTGTTGTTATTACAATTCTGTTTGGAGTAATAAGAAAGAAGACTAAGGCCGTGCGGTGCCTTGCGGTGGCCGCAATTCCGGTAGTTCTACCGCACCGGTAGACTGACCGCAGTGCGCGCACTTCTATGACACTCCATACTTCACAAATATTGCGTTTCCAAAACGCAACGCAGTGCGCGCACGGCCTAAGTAATACTGTTTATAAATACTGGGCTATTTTAAATAAAACATTTATAGGTTCATTTTCATCTACCAAAATCATGTTGTGACCAACGGCTTAACGTGCTTTCCAAGGCACGGAGGAATCCCGATATTTCGCAGGCGTAGCTTAACCTTAAAGGTAGAGCCGTGCGGCTGTTATTATTTAGCCAAGAGCTCCTCTGGTATTCTACAGTAAAAAAAAAACCTTCTCAACAGTGACACCCTGATTTTACCGCGGTTATTTCTATCTGTCCTGTCTCTTCATAACATTACCAAATTAATGACCAAATATTAACAAAATCCCTGAATAGCCCGTCACAAATCATAAACCTCCTAGCTCTACGAGAAAAGATCCTTCAACAAAACTTGAGTTTGAATTTCCAAACCATCACTCTAAAATTAATCAACAAATTTCGTATAACAACGCAGTAATTCTATCGTTCTGTCTCCCGAAGATAATGATAATCCCTTATGACGAACAATCCTCTAATTATGCACAAATATTGCGTCATTCTTGTCATTACAAAGACGGTGATAAGCTCTTGGAGAATAAGCTGACGTACGCTGCGAAAGGTTTTTTAAGTTTTTTTTTATTTGGAGACATGACATTCACTATAGAAATAAGTCCCGAAAACTGTGTTATTGATTTTACTCTGAGATCGGTTGTGTCATTTTAAACTTAAATATGACTATGAACTCTCGTCACATTTTAAACTTAAACATATTTAGATAACATTTTCTTGAATAATTTTTAAATAGTCAATTCCTAAATCTTATTATATTTTTTTAGTTTATATTGTTATATAGAGAAAGAGATGAACAGAGAGACAGTATTTATTGCATGTGACGTTACTGCGGGAACTAAAATAACAGGGTAGTTTTGGTAAGGTTAAAGTCCCTTACTTCTTGGTTTTATCCCAAAGACCAAGCGCCGTTTGAAGATTGCCCCCAAAAAGAAAGGAAGGGAGACACAGACCTCCGCTCTACATCGCATATCTTCAGATTTTCGGTTCTACGTCATGCCGATTTCCACACGATGTTTTACTCCACTGTTAAACGAGCAGTTGCGATGTAGAATTTTACTCAAAGTACCGTGCCCGCTTGGATTCGAACCCACGACCTACAAAAAGTTGTATGTCATAAAATAACCATAATACATTAGGTAATGTTATTGAATCTAATCTAAATCTACAAAATAGCGCGTCTACATCATTCTGTCTGTACAGAGTCTAACAAACGTCGTATTTATTATTAGCGACAACCTAAGCTGATGCAGTTAATCTCGGTCGGTACCTACTGCAAACATAAAAAGGGACCGTCTGTTAAATTCTAGTGTATACGTTTACGTTGAGGTATCATCATCCCTTGGCTAGTATGGTTTCATATTATCTGGCTTTGATTACCCGTAACGATTGCCAGTTGTACGGTGGCCGGCACATCAACCTACTTCAATCTGTCAAAATAATTTAGTAGATTTAATATTTTAATATAATTAATATAATTTATTTCCACAAAAGAATTGTACACTGTTTTGCCAAATACACTAATTTCTTAAAAGTATGAGTAAGTACACGAAATGTTAGCTATTGGGGCTAAACTAGGCATAAACCTGTATTTCAGCCCTCAAATCGCCCGACCTCCAGATTTTACGGTTAAATTACAAACTCCATAAAAATACAAACTAACTAAAATAATGTACAAAAACTTAAAAAATAGTAATAATAATCAAAACATTAAAATAATTGAAAGAATTACAATCAATAGGAATTAAGATGATTTAAAATATATATATATTAAATTAAAAATCGGAAACGGAAACAAAATTATGAAATATTATGAAAAAGTAAACAAAAACAAAATGAATAATAAAATAAGTAAGTACTAAAATCGCAATCATAATTTTATATCACAATTAAAATTATAATTTTAAAATCATAATTGTGAAAGCTGTCCTCTTTTTGTGTACTTGATGGAGTTGTGCTTGTTTGAGTGTTAGAGGGTGTGTAAGATTGCGGAGTTTAAAATTAAGTAGGGACCTGAAGCAATTCTTCTGTCTCTTCATATGTGAGTTTTTGAAGGTACTGACTTACAATAATTTTGCATGAATGCTTTGTCATGGAGTAAAATTTCAGAGTTTTATTTAATTTATTGTAGATGTAGGGACCAATAAATGAAGGAAATCTAGTACCAAACTTTGTCTTGTAACTGGCCGTTTGCGAGCAAACCAGGTATTGCGTACGCCTATTCATAACGATCGGGTTGTAGATGAGTTTCTTGTGTTGTAATAATATAATATTTAAAATAAAAAGCTGTCTTACTGTTAAAACTTCACAGAATTCGTATAACAGAGAGGTCGGGAATAGCTTTGTTTTAAAAGTACTGACCTTCAAAATGGCACGCTGGGCAACCTCAACTGGCTTTAAGATGGTTTTGGGAGACCCGATTTACAACTTTATTACATTACAACATAATAAGGTTCAAACTCAATTGGGTAAATTTGACAGATTCGGATAGCTTGATGTGCTTGCGACTATATAAATGACAGCCGGGACCAACGGACGACTCTCGATTTGTAAAGATCGATCGAACGAACTCGGTACCTGTTACTTAACCTTAAAGATCAACATCTATGACGGTCCTTACAGCTCAGAGAAATTAGAGTAGCATTTACGAAAACAAGTCTCGTAAAAGCAAAGGGGGCAATATCGCCTGAAAGGAATATCGGTCACGTACAGACTTGACCTAGTAAAGACCGACGAGGGTGCATTCAATGTTTGTGTTTCTAATTTATGTTTATTCACACAGGAAATACGGTTATGACAGAGTAAAGTGGTGTTAATGTATTACGTGCTTAGTCGAAGCATAGTATCTTTTACTGATTACTGAGCTGAACAAGTGAGCAAATGGTGGCATCGTGGATACTGGCACGGCTTATGAGTTGTAGATTGTGGGTCCAAAGTTCCAAACCCAGGCAGATACAGTTCTTTGTGTTTAGATCTTTGCCACTGCTCTAAAAACGATGAAGGAAAATATCGTGAAGAAACCAGTATGTCTTAGCACCGAAATCCGGGTTTGTAGATGTCGCATACATCTACAAACCCGTATTGGGCCTGCGTTGTGAAATGCGGCCCAGAGCGGAGGCCAGTTTCCCGACAGTGGGAACGTAACATTTATTTCTTTTCTATGTAACATGTCTTTCCATGTAAAAGAAGGAATAGTATTTTTTTTTAATACGGTTCCCATCACTAAGGAGTTTCCTATATCTTAGGTGAGTTTCCAAACATATAAAGCTACATACATAATAAATTATTGTTACGTGCGGGACTTGAACCTGAAACGCAGCGCAGTAGCCAGACGTTTAACCTCTGCGCCAACGTACAAAAACCGGGAAAGTGCAATTATTTTAAATTTTATTATTTATTTTTAAAGTGAATAATATTCTGTGAATATTTCAAGCGTCTACCTGTTGCCGTTATCAATATCGAGCAAAAACAAGCAAAAAAAAAATCACGTTTGTTGTATGTTTCTGCCTGCCTGTCCAATTTCAAAACATGGTTCCATTTATACTAGGTTTTCTTCCGTATAACTTCAAACATAGCTGTTACAATCTGTACTTATATAGTGAATATGAAACCTAACAGGAATATTCTAGAAAATGTTTATTCAAAGACAAAGAAGGCGCCCGTAATGTATTTTTTGTGTAACTTGAATTTACTTGAGGGATCTTCGATTAAACTTATATAATTTCACTTTAATTTCCTATTTTTATATGCCTGCTTAAAAGTCTATGGTTAAACTTCATTAGTAAGGTAAAATAGTCTTAACTTATTAATCAAAGTAGGTGCCCGTTTGGCTTTTTTTAACTGTAATTTTGCGGAAATTTTCTAAATTCTTATTCGCTCTGTAAAAAGATTCTGTTGGAACTGTTAAAAATTTCAGCTCGTCGATGAAAGTTTTCTATAATTACGTACGTTGGCCGGTAATTGGTGCATTAACCTCATTGTCTGCAGTCTGAGGGAGTCACTGCTGTGTGTAGGTACTTACATATTTATTTCCGTACGTTACAATCACCTGTAGATTTATTCAGAAGAAACGTCTATGTCTTTCAACGTTTGGTACTATGTTGGCTTGGCCTAGTCTTGGACAAGGCGTCATAGTATACTAAAGTAGTTTTTTAAATTGCATTTAGGCTCGCGTTTGACCTGTATATGTATAGGGTTGCCATCACCAAATTTGCCGGCCCCAGACAAAGACTTATAAGCCCCGGACATTTGGGTAAAATCACATTTTTTCCCCGGACACCGTAGAAAAATACATTTTTGAACTTGAAACTAAAAACAACGATGTTTAATTATGGTTTTTATTTACTGATAAAGTAATAACATTGTAGAGCTTTAGAACTTTTTTAATAACAGTCTCTTTCTTCCCATTTAATCAACGTAAACAATGAGATGAAATACCATAGGAAAATAATAATAGAGATCGTGCTTTTTGGTACCCGTAAGACCAATGAGTGTCCGGGTTTTACCTGGACGCTTATTGGGAAAATTCCCCCAGACGCCCCCGGACGCTCTCCAAACTAGGACAAATCCGGGAAAACCCGGACTGATGGCAACCCTACCTCTATAAAAATTCATTCTTAAGATTTTTAGTTCGCTAAAGATTTACACAATGAGCTGTCTTACATCACTGTTTTAAAATAGCTATTTTACAAAACAGATCCGTTATACATAGCTGTAGATGCGCCAGTTTGCGTTACGTCTAAACTTCACAAATAGTCTCAATACATAGTTCAATGGCAATTAAGCTCAACGTTGGTTTACTGAGCTATTTTGTAAAATACCTGATTATGCAATCTACCGTCAATATTGATATTATTGTGCTTGCTATCCTTTTTGTAGCTCAACTAGGTAGGTAACGAATCGAATGTAAATCGAATCTTTTGTTTCGAGTTTCTGATATTTCGACACTTTTTCAAGCACCATAGATAGATAGGTAGATTTACTCTTTATTTTACACCATAAAAGAAATTAAATAAGGACTTAAAAACTACAAAGGGGCCATAATCACGGACGGAACAGTGCCGAAATGTCAGAAACTTGTAACAAAAGATACACATGGTAAATATCCCGTTTTAAGATGATACAATGGGCGGTCTTATCGCTAAAAGTGATCTTTTACAGACAACCTTTGGACGAATATATGACTCCTCCCGCTCTGGGTCGAATGAAAGACAGTATCAGACTTCTACTGACTAAAAGCCCAGCCAGTTTCTTCAGTTGCCCTTCCATTCCAGGGAAGTGGTATTTCACAGATCGTGGGGTTCTCTGAAACAGCAAGTAGTTGGGCATGGAGTTGACATCAGACCTTAACTTCGGCTCAACCATCGAGTCCAAAGCTCAGACTGCAGCAAAAAAGCTGGGAATCCTACACGAGGTGAGGCGGTACTTCACACCTGGACAGCTTCTAAATCTGTATAAAGCACAGGTCCGTTCCTGCGTGGAGTATTGCAGCCACTTGTGGGATGGCTCTGCAAAGTACTAACTTGCTACATTGGACTCGATCGAGCGCAGAGCTAAAAGGCTTATAGGCGACGAGCTGCTGGTGGACGAGCTTCATAGCCTGGCTCATCGGCGAACCATTGCTTGCCTGTCGGTTTTCTACAAATTGTACTTCAGGGAGTGTGCGCAGGAGCTTCATGACCTGATTCCTCCATCTCCCTTTCACTACCGGTCCACCAGACGCACGGCTGGGTACCACCCACACTTGGTTGATATACCGTCTTGTCGTACCAAGCGCTTCTCCTCCACATTTATTGTGCGCACAGCCAAGCTGTGGAATTCTTTGCCGGCTTCTGTGTTCCCTGCCACTTATTACCTTTCAGACTTTAAAGAACGAGTAAATAGGGAACATTTGAGCTCATTCGTCCCATCTTAGACCTCATCTATCGCTTACCATCAGGCGAGATCGAGGTCAAGAGTGGGCTCATCAGTAATAAAAAAAGTGGGAAGTTTTTCCCGTGTGAATCCCGATCCCGTGGGAATTTCGCAAAATCCCGTCTTAGCAAGCATCTACTAAATTTTGCATGGGGGTTACAGTATATAGTATATTACTATATATAGTAATATATATGACTGATGGCCGGTTATGTACCCCTATCTACCTCCAGACACACTATATAGACGTTATTTATGTTACATTAAGAACCCACGTATTTCCAAACAAAATTTATCAAATACACATTTTCCAAATTATCTTACGAAATAAATAACGAGGTTGATAAAGAAATTCTACGTTACAAACTAACGTAAACAGAACCAAGCATATCTTTTATCCTAGAACAGTATATTGGAAAAGCCGAAATATCTTATAACTTACGTGATATGACTCAAACGGGCTATTTCTTTATATATCTAAGGCTTCAAAATAGTTTTCTTTTTACATGTAGATACATTTTTATGAAAAGAAATGGCTTGTGCTTCGTTTCTATATGGCTGTGAAGTAGACATCCCCTCCCTCCAGCTTTGAAGTGACATTGTAATCATGAATCCAGACAACCTTTGGAAGGACTTTACGAGCTTTATTTAAAATGGTGGGGGGGGTATATTAGTGTATTTATTTATTTATTTATTTATTTATTCAAGGTTCACCAACAGCTTCTGTGTATAAAATATTTTAACAATATGTAACAAATCGTTTTAGGCTTACACAGTTGCCAATTACAGGTTAACCAGCATTCTTAGTAGAAGTGGTAACTAACTTAAGCAAATATTCTTATACAATTACAAATACAAAATAACAAAAGACAAATTATAAAATTACATAAATCAAGAGAAGAAAAAAAAAATTATTATAAAATAAAATAAAAAGTTATTTCGATGAATGAGATCAAGCATACGCTAACAGCTAACAAAGTAACACTTATAGTTCAACAATATAAGTGTACTATATATCTTAATAAATTTGGGATTTTGGGTCTCGGGATTCGAGCAATTGGGTTTTAAAGATAGTTATGGAATCATGATGTATATCAACATCTGGAACGGATTTTATAAATGAATTCATCTGCTGACTGAGCCTATTAAGAGGTGAGTTTACTCCTATATTTGTGTAAGATTTTTTTGTATGAAATAGATGAGTTATGGGATATCTGGGAATTTTGCAGGGAACTTTTAGTCCTATTTGTTCTATTAATTTAGTGCTGTCTAATTTACGATTAATCAGTTTGAAGAAGAACATTAAATCATGTATCAGTCGTCGGTCGCGCAGAGTATTCATTTGATAACATTGAGTACGTTGAAAATACTCATCAAAACGGAAAAACTAACTAAGTACATACATAAAATATAATGAGATCTTTAAAATCGCGTGAAGAAAAACAAAGGAAAAATCATAAGTTTAAAATAAAATTGTTGGCAACCGAGAACTCGGTTGCACCGAGTGATGATTGATTGACCCATATACATATGTACGAACTAACCACAAAAAGCGTCGTATAACTTCAAAGATAGTCCCGCGCGGCTATTATTCATTTACCCATGAGCTACACTAGTATCAGAGATCTGATTTGATTCTTCTTTATGTTAAAAACATACCCGCTATGTATCAAATCCATTTCACCTATCATGTATCCGAGCCGCCACACCTCCCCTTATATTAGCCCTTTGTAAACGACAGCGTGAAAGCGGATCCTTATAACCCTGTCGGGTAGACTTCGGCAAATAGTTAGCTAACTTTAGGGACTATTTATCAAAGTTTTGGGCTCTGACACTTACAGTGATCGTGTTCTATTTATTGTCGTGCTGATATGTTACTTAATTGGGAATAACAAACAGTTTCACAATTTTTAACCGACTTCTAAAAAAGGAGGAGGTTCTCAATTCGGATGTTTGTATTTTTTTTAATGTTTGTCCAGGCATAACTCCATCGCTTGCCAACTGATTTGAAAAATTCTTTTTTTGTTGGAAAGTGTATACTTCCCAAATAGTCCCATGAAAATTTTATCAAAATTGGACAAGCCGTTACTGAAAAATCAACAAAAGTCTAAAAAAATCTACATTGACGATCTTTTCGTTTACTCTGCATTGCGTTTTTTATTCGCGCATAACTTCGTCATTTACGAACCGATTTGGAAAATTCTTTGTTTAACCGACTTCAAAAAAGGAGTTTCTCAGTTCGTCTTGAACCCCTCTTTTTTCTTTTTTTATGTATGTTACCTCATAACTCAAAGACGGCTATACCAATTCGGAAAATTCTTTTTTAGTTTGAAAGAGTATACTTTCTAGTTGGTCCCATTGTCATCACGTTAGGATCTGATGATGGAATCATGGAGAAATCGAGGGAACTCTTTAAATATTATAGGCACACCTATAGCGTTTTGGGTATTTCTTATAGTAACTTGTGCAGTTGCTCTCGAAAAGCACCATTTGGGGAAGTGGAACTGATGATGAAAACCACAGATAGCCACCGAAACTACTCAATAATAAGTATTTTGTGGATTGAGATTCGATTACTTGAATATGGATGTGAAGCACTTTATCGTAGAGCTGATGGTAAAATACCAAAACTCCTCAAAAATTAACGGCACTGCATTGGGAAAAGCAATATTTTGTAAAAGGTGATAAGTAGTTGACATTTTGGCTTTTGTAACTAGATTAATTACAAACTGACCCACTAAAAAGCGCGAAAAAAAACTTTTTTGCAAAAAAATCAAACCGACTTCCATATCAAAACACTACAAAGCCAAAAATAATTTTAATTTCGGAATGCGGTGTGAAAAAAAAAAGAAAATACGAAACCAATAACACCGACTACGGAAATTAAAATTATTTTTGGCTTTGTAGTGTTTTGATATGGAAGTCGGTTTTATTTTTTGTAAAAATGTTTTTATCTTAATAGTTCGTAATTTTACACGCACCGGCTGAACTGTGGGTAACAACGTAGGTTCCAATTAATTAGATTTTTTTGGCAAAAAGACGATCTAATAACTTCTTCCGCTTTGGGTGGAGCGGAAGAGAGTGTTTGTTCAATTTACCTTTGCGTCCGTCGGAGCTTTCATTAGAACATTTCTGCAACGTCGATAGGCCTTATCAGGCCCCTTCACTGCTGACTGATCTTTCAGGCCTGCGTGGAATCCGATGCTCCTTGGACTTTGGACCACATAGGACTGTTGCAAGATTTTGTAGATCTTCTGATAATCAAAAATCTACAAATGGTTGGGATTTACGGATTCACGTGGTTTTCGAAACAAGGGTGCCGATGGATGGTAGAATGTGACACATTTACGGACTCAACTCATCCATGACGTTTCATTTATTCTGAAGAGATTTGGTTCTCTCATTCTCATATCTGTCCTTCCCTTCCCTAGAAAACATACGAAACCTTTTATTCCAAACAAAGTAAAAAGCGACGAACAATGCACAATTTGGTAAATCAATTCCAGGGATTTCGACCGTGATGCATATTGCAAGGTAGGGTCTCGCTAAAAGCTATCTTTTTTCTCTTTATTTATTTTTAGGGACTTTTACGGATAGCGTATGTCAGTCCCATCGTATCCTGAACAATTATACCTTCACAATATGTGGGCCATGAATTCTAACAAATCCTTTGCAGCGTTGCCATTTGATTGGGCTAGAATCGTATGGAACATGCCTACGTCAGTTCTGTTCAAAAAAGGGATCTTTTACAGACAACCTTTGGATGTTTTTTTTTATATTAAAACGAACTTCCAATTTCAAAAGCATTTCCTAAAATCAACTTTGAATATAGTGGGTATTTTCTTAAAAAAATATGGCGCGTATTTTTCTTGATTTCAAAACGTTGTGATACGGATGTTACTGTAATTAGGAAATAGTAAAGTAGTGACAATTTGTTAGCTTATGTTATTTTAATGGGGACTCATTAAAATAACATAAGCTAACAAGTTCTCACATATCACTAATATGGATGATATTAGTGATATGTGAGATTTGTTTTAGTCGCCATTTTATTGTTCACAACATATCACAGTTCCTACTCCCCATTCTGTGCACGTGACAATCATTCGCAATACTTTACAGCCCACATAAATCTTACAACGAACTTCAAGATTGACAGACTTCGCATTACCGACGCCCATAACTTTAATATTTCAGTAATAAAGTTGAAAGTTTATTGCGGTAGCTGCAGTATTTTACAATGGTACAACATCCCTGTTTTCTGGTAGGTACATTTTATTGCGGTTTTTGCAATGCAAAATACACTATAGAGATGCTTGTCAAATGTTGTCTTTTTTAAGGCTTTTTTCAAGGAGCTTATCGTGGGAAATCGAGTATTATTTAATGTTCACTTTTAGAGTTATGTTTCTGTTTAAGGCTCTGTTTGGGCTAAGTATATTATTTTTTTTACTTTTTGTCAACATTTGTGCAGTTCACTTTTTCCCTCTGTGTTGAGGATTACAACAACATTATACTGTGAGACATATCTGAGTTGACTATTGGGGTTGCGGTAATGTTCTTAAGAAATACTGCGGACCCGGAACTTAATGGTCAGATCAGAATTATTTAAAAAAATCACATCAGGCATTAATAAAGAAAACATAACTACCCCAGCAAAACAAAAAAGATTCAGAAAATAACCAATGTTAATTGTCTTTTGTCACATGATACCATTTTCTAGCTCGTGTGCGAATATTTCCTCATTCTTACATCGGTCAATGGTCTAAAGAGATGTCCAGCCTAATAGAATTTTTTATCTTTAAACCTGCTTCTTCATGTGTCTTTAAGATTCGCCGACTTGTTTAATTATCGTGTTAAAGATACATGATTGGTTTTTAGTTAATCTCGATTCTTTTGATCAATGTGATTTCCTCGAAGTATAACGAAATATTTTTTCAAGTCATTTATTATTATGAGTCTATTGCCTCCCTTCCTTCCTTTCAATTTCCTCTGTCTTCTACCATATCTGGCCAATCCGGTAGGAAGTCAATTCATCACGCCACGTCGTCTCCTTCTGAGCCAACCGCGTCACCGGATCCCGTTGTTTGGAGTCCAATCAGTGGCATAATTTATTATTATTGATTTATGTATGTACATCTTACATTACTTCTATTGTTCCGTCCGAAGAGAATATCCGAACGCACCTTTTTTGACATAAAGAATTTTCTATTGACTTTGACACCTTGACAGATAACCTTTGCTCTGTTAGAAAAAAGTCCACCGTTTGGGAGATTGATTTATTGTTTGTAATTGAAAATCGAATTGAATCTCAGTGGCTATTGATAGGTTGGTAGTGATTAGTGATTAATTGGACCTTGTAATCCCCCTTTGAGTAAAAACCTGGGATATTTTGAACAATAACGTCGAAAGAAGTCAGGCTGACTGACGCGCGAACTTTGTTGCAAGTAATTGTGAATTGGTGCTAAAGTGTAGCAGAGTGGTGCTGTGAATGCTGCCGGGACCAGATTGTGAGGACTTGCGTCTTTTGGGAACCTCCGTCCATCAACACTTGATCACATTACACGTTTCAAATATACTTACACACACACACACACGGACGTGATCTCAGGAAAGGTCGTAGCTTGTCGTCTCTAGAGCTGGTAAGTCTCTTCTATACACACACACAGACAGGCCCATTGGTATAGTGGTCAGTGGCCCTGACTGCTATGCGCAAGGTCGTGGGTTCGATTCCCACCTAGGACAAATGTTTGTGTGATGAGCACGGTCATTTGTTCTTTGTCTGGGTGTAATTTATCTATAATATGTATGTATTTAGAAATATATATGTATGTTTATCAGTTGTCTAGTACCCATACCACAAGCTCTGCTTAGTTTGGGACTAGATGGCGTTGTGTGGAAAGTTGTGGAATATTATTATTATATTATATTATTATAAGCTTAAGTATTGTAATCTCTAATTGTACTGAGGCCTAAGAGCCTATTGTTTGAAAAGCAACGTTAAAGCTCCGTGTAATCGCGGACAGTTCGGCATACCAGTTACCGTTGGCTGGCTTGGTGCTGAACAAACTGGTAGCAGAGCGTGGTTTTACATTATAAAATCCACTGGTAAATTGGAAGTTTTGAACTTTGGTAAAAATAACTTAATAAGTTTGAATATATTGTTTTGTCCGCCGGGCTCTCAAATGGTATTTGTAATTTGTACTGTAGTCCCTGTGTTGTACTGACAACTAAGATTTATTTGTGAAATTAGGAATTATTAGTTGTATTTTGGTACATAATTTGATATATTTGTTGTAAAAGTTGTTTGGTATATTTGTTGTTAAATTTGTTTAAAAGTTTATCCGAGTAATAATCACACATTTGTTAACATAGCCTAATATAACAAGACTTGAATTGTGTGTATTGGTTATTGCTTATAGTATTTATTGGATTGTGTTACTGGGGGTTGTCTGGCATAATATTATACATTCAATTGTTGTTGTTAATTGGTGTTGATCCAGCACAATATTATACATTAAATTGTTATTTTTTCTGTAACTAGCCATCCTTAGCAAGCTAGATTCATACTTGGAATAAGTGCAGGGTCGGATTTAGACTTGAAATAAATTGAATTTAAGTTTTATTTTGGTGAAATTGTTCGGTTGGTTAACAAGTCATTGTTTGTTTGTTTAGTTAATTTTAACTTGTGGGTATTGATATTTGATTGTTGCAATGGCCTCATTAAAGGCAGTCAGGGAGTCTGCTGCCGGATTGGCTCACCCTTGCTCGGTATGGGCGCTTGAATGAGAGGATCAAGTCAGCTGATGCTGCGCTCACACGCTTCAACGAGTTCATCATGGACGTGGATTTGGGGGTGATGGATCAGGCAGCCCGCGATAAGGTTTTGGGTGACTATGACCAGATTGTCCACTTGGGGGATGTCATCAGTCAACGAGCCCGGGAAATTTTGAAGAGCCGGGTGCCTGAGGAGGCCAAGCCTCAGACCTCCGTTGTCAAGAACCCTGGACTATTAGGTAGGCTGCCCACCCTGGAGCTGCCACATTTTGACGGTCGCTTGGACCACTGGCTGGGCTTCATTAATCTTTTTGAAAGTCTTGTGGATGCACGCTCGGACCTCGGTCCTGCCCAGAAGTTGGCCTACTTGTTGTCCGTTTTGGAGGGCGAAGCCAGAGCCTTGGTGCAACACTTGCCGGTGACGGACTCCTCCTACCCGACCGCTCTGGAGCTCCTCTCCCGACGGTATCAGAACAAGCGCTGCCTGGCTGATGTGCACATCGGCCATATTTTGGGGCTACCGGCCATTGCCAGCACGTCGGCGTTGCGCACTGACTTGCTGAACCCGTTGGTCTCAGCGACCAACGCCTTGAGACGCTTGAAGTTACCGGTGGAACATTGGTCCTACCTGTTGGTGTACATAGTGCTGCGGTTGCTCCCTGCGGAGTTGAGGTCACGTTTTGAGCAGAAGTATGGTGGGGATAGTGCCACCCATCTCCCCCCCTTTGACGACCTCCTCAAGTTTTTGGAAGACGAGTGTCGGTTTTTGGATAACACTCGTGGCGCCACGGGGTCACGCCCACCAACTTCTCGGCCTAGAGACCAGGGTCGGACTAAGGCTAGGGGGCCTGTTGATGTTCGCCCCGCCCCCCGTTTTGCGGACGCCCGGAGTCCTTATGTTTGCGACTTTTGTAAGGCAACGGGGCATGTCATGGCGCGTTGCCCGGCCTTTTTGAATCTGCACGTAAGTGCCCGCCGCCGCATTGTCAACGCATGCCGTTTGTGCTTCTCGTGCTTGGGGGCCCACTTCCATCGGGACTGCCCCAACCCCCGCCCGTGTAGAATTTGTAAAGGGTCCCACTTGGAGATTTTGTGTGCCAACGCGAACCGCTCCAGCAGACCGTCTTCTGAGGAGGGTTCGCGCAGGGGGGGGTACCCCGGAGATGAGCACCGGGCTGAGGCCCGCAATTCTGTTCGCCGCACTCCACCCCCCGCGCAAATTGAACGGGAGCCCCGCGGGCGCAATTTGGTCTCCCCCCGTCAGGGAGAACGCGCGTTGGCTGCTAGGCGACAGTGGCCGGACCGGCACCGCTACCTCTCCCCTCCGTTGGCGGAACGTCCCCGGTTGGAGTCGCGCCCTCCGCCATTCAGGCATCCGGTGGGATGTGCCCTTCCAACGATGGCGAGCGGCTCGGGACATCGCGTGGACGAACAATTTGAATGTTACCCTCGTCGTGAACGAAGGCAGCCTGGATGCGGCGAGCGGTCGCCGCCCAGGCATCACTGAGAAATTGACGCCTGCCCCGCTAAAGGACCCCCCCCCCCGATCAAGACGGTTTTGTTGCCAACGGCCTCGGTCAGGGTCTGGGGACCCTTGGGTGACTCGATTGTGGTCCGTGCCATTTTGGACACGGGAGCCCAGGGTTGCCTTTTGTCGTCTTGGTTAGCGGGACAGGTTGGCGTGGAGGTGAACGACTTTTCAGGCAAGATTTGGGGAATTGGCGAAACGGCTGTCACCACTGTTGAGGGAAGGACCTGGTTTGAACTCACCCTTGTGAGTTGTCTTTACCCTAAACTTGGTGCTCCTGCCCTTGTTATAACTGAACTTGATTGGGACGAGCCACTTCGGAAAACCCTGTTGGAAGACTGGCTCCAATTTGTATCCGCACTCCCTGCGGTGCTTCTTGTGCGTCTCCTAAACCACGTTGCGCACACTTTGGGTGGAACTGTTGACATTCGGTCTTCTTACGCCTGGACGGACAGTCAAATTGTTCTGTATTGGTTGAAGACGTCCGTCCACTCTTTGGAGGTCTTTGTTGCGAACCGAGTGTCGCAGATTCAAGGTTCTGAAACGCCTTTGATTTGGAGGCACGTGCCTGGTGACCTAAATCCGGGCGTCGTGGCCTCACGTGGGTGCATGGCCCCCCACTTGATTGCTCACCCCCTCTGGTGGCGACCGGACTGGCTGACTCGCCCCGAGGACGATTGGCCTCGAACGCCAGTCTTGATGTCGGATCCTTTGCCCGGACTTAAGGTGTTCGCTGTTGGGACGAAGGACCCTCCGTTTGATCCTGAGTTATTGTTGAATCGATCAAGCCCCCTCGACAAATTGTTGAACGTTACCTCGTGGATCAGGCGTTTTGGTCACAATTCTAGGAATCCAGGGGACAAGCGCCTGTCACCAGTTCTCTCTCCTCAAGAGCGACAGGAGTCACTCCTCCTTTGGGTCCGCTCTGTGCAGGCTGCACACTTTGAGAAGGAGATCGAGGTCTTGAAGTCTGGTAGGGTTAAGTTGTCGGGAGCCGTTAGTAAGTTTAATCCCTTCTTGGATAAGACGGGTCTTTTGCGTGTTGGAGGACGTTTGAGGCACTCTAGCCTTCCTTATGGGGCCCGTCACCCCCTTTTGTTGCCCAAGGAGGGCCACTTGGTTCAATTGTTGGTGACTGATCGTCACGTTAAGAACTCGCATGCCGGTTTCAATGCGCTGTTGGCCATTCTGCAGCGAGAATTTTGGATTTTGCCGGCTGATCGTGAAAAAAAAAAAAAAAAGTAAAAAAAAGAAAAAGAAAAGAATGAGGCGAGGCCCGTTGCTGGCGTCCGAATGGACTTTGCTGGTCCCCTTTTGTTGAAGACGTCCACACTTCGAAATAGTGAGATTGTTAAGGCTTATTTGTGTGTTTTTGTCTGCCTGTCAACCAAGGCAGTACATTTGGGGCTTGTAACCTCCCTCTCTACAGAGGCCTTTGAGGCGACTTTGGAAAAATTTGTGTCTCGCCGTGGGTTACCTTCTTTGATTAGGTCTGATTGCGGTACGAACTACAAGGGTACAAATAACTATTTGAAGGAGGTATACGCCTTCCTTAATGAGAGCCAGGTTGACATTGGTAACAGTTTGGCCCGCCGAGGGGTCACTTGGTTGTTTGACATGCCAGCCTGCCCCCATTGGGGGGGTATTTTTGAGGCCGCGGTGAAAGCGGCAAAGGGACGCTGGCGGAGATTGTTGGGAGACACCGTTCTCACCTTTGAGGAACTAGCTACGGTATTTTGCCGCATTGAAGCTGTGTTAAATTCGCGCCCATTGTGCCCGCTCTCTTCGGACCCGAATGACTTGGAGGCTACCACACCGGGCCATTTCTGGATTGGACAGCCACTTGTCGCCTTGCCGGAGCACCCCTTTGTTGATGTGAGCCAAAATCGGCTTTCGCGGTTTCAGTTGGTGCAACAGCTCGCTCAGAACTTTTGGAAGCGTTGGAGTTTAGAGTATCTGCACATCCTCCAGCAACGCGTCAAGTGGACGGATAAAACTCATCCGCTCAAGATCGGAGACCTCGTCCTGATTAAGGATGCCAACCTTAAGCCTTTGTATTGGCGCAGGGGGCGCATTCTCAATTTAGTGGCTGGCACCGACGGGGTCCCTCGTTTTGCTGAGGTTTTGGTGGACGGATCCATCATAAAGAGAGCGGTCGCAACCTTGTCAAGGCTTCCAATTGATTAGCGGAATGGTAGGCCCGTCCGGGGGGGGGAGGGTAGATGTTCCGTCAGAAGAGAATATCCGAACGCACCTTTTTTGACATAAAGAATTTTCTATTGACTTTGACACCTTGACAGATAACCTTTGCTCTGTTAGAAAAAAGTCCACCGTTTGGGAGATTGATTTATTGTTTGTAATTGAAAATCGAATTGAATCTCAGTGGCTATTGATAGGTTGGTAGTGATTAGTGATTAATTGGACCTTGTTATCCCCCTTTGAGTAAAAACCTGGGATATTTTGAACAATAACGTCGAAAGAAGTCAGGCTGACTGACGCGCGAACTTTGTTGCAAGTAATTGTGAATTGGTGCTAAAGTGTAGCAGAGTGGTGCTGTGAATGCTGCCGGGACCAGATTGTGAGGACCTGCGTCTTTTGGGAACCTCCGTCCATCAACACTTGATCACATTACACGTTTCAAATATACTTACACACACACACACACGGACGTGATCTCAGGAAAGGTCGTAGCTTGTCGTCTCTAGAGCTGGTAAGTCTCTTCTATAAGCTTAAGTATTGTAATCTCTAATTGTACTGAGGCCTAAGAGCCTATTGTTTGAAAAGCAACGTTAAAGCTCCGTGTAATCGCGGACAGTTCGGCATACCAGTTACCGTTGGCTGGCTTGATGCTGAACATCTATGGATACATAGTTTTGATTGTAAAGGGCTTGTCTTGTCTATTATGTACAACAATCAAAAAGAACTTTTGGATTACGCACAGACGAGATGGTTTACCAGCTTCTGCTAGCCACCTTAGCCGTTGTGGAGCTCTTCGTTAAATAAAAACAGCCGTGTGGGTTGATATCCATGTTAAGTAATGATTTCTAGGGGTATCGTGTCACGCAGCTACTTGATTGTGGAGGTCAGGTAGGCAGTGGCTTCATATACAATATTGTTAGTCAGCAGCATCCGATTAGATCGGAAGCCGACCACGACAGAGTTCGAAAAAGGATAAGCAGATGATGTGAGCAACCTCACTAGGGTGAAGTCATGAGCGACCTATAATAATATACATAATGTGTATGTGTCTCATACAGATCAGTCCAAAAGTCGATACGTGAATAGTGATTACCAAACATCGAAACGTTGCAAGTAGGTTGTATGTTATCAAGAGGATAATAAGATCTATCTGTCGAAATGTAGGAAGTGTGATATATCTGCCGTCCCTTCGAGAGAATAGAACCGTGATGTTATGTGTCATAGCTCTTATATTTTCACTACCATTGTTTGATATTCCGGGTTCGTAGCCCTCATAGGACGGAGGGTAGGATTTCAATCAGTGTACCCAATATTGTTGTATCCGGAAAACCTAAATCTTCCTTTTATCTAAGAAATTAATAAATATATTATTATTATCTCCATTATCGTAAGAAAAAAGCTTTTATACATTTTGTCTGTATGTGTGGATGCTTCCTTGATTTGTTTATACAAATTGTCGATTTACTATAGTAATAAATTGGCATAATGCAAAGATTGGCACACCAATGTATTCCTCTTATTATTTTGGCATAATTTGGAGTTACAAGGCAGGATAGGTAGAAGATATGTTGATATATGTTGCGCGAATGTTCTAACAAGATTCCCCGGCCCCGGAACGCAACTAACGGAACAGGGCGGGTTTTTAGCCAGTAGTAGTCTGATACCGCCTTCTAGGTGGAACCACCCAGAGCGAGAGGAGTCATTTAATGATTTTTCCCCCGAAAAATAAAAGTTAAGGTTAGTGTTTTATGAAATTCATGCTTTATTTGTATTATGCCAACAGTATTAATTTAAGACAATAAAGATTATCACAAAACGTTCTTGCCTAATAATATGCGTAATTACTGACCTTCGTTATACTAATGTTAATTGGTACGATATATTGCATGCTTATCATAAGTCAACTTTTATGAGCTGCCAAGTAAGCCACATGCGCAGAAGAAATCATAGTGGAACAAACATTGAGATTTACAAAACCCTCTAGAGTAACCAGTGACAGGAACTAGGGCGTCCAATCCCGCAGCCTGAATTCAATCTCGGTATTTGCGGGACTACGAATTTTCAATCCCGCGGGGTCTCAGTATTTGCAGGATCCCGCATATTGAAAATATTCACATTTCTATAAGGCAATTAAAACAATGAATTAATCAATTAACTCCACGTTTATTTACGTATTAGTATGAGATCAATCAAATTACACCGTTTATTTATCACAAAAAACAATGAATTAATCTACTAACTCCATATTTATTCCAGTATTACTACTTGTATGAGATCAATCAAATTACACCGTTTATTTATCACAAAAAACAATGAATTAATCAACTAACTCCACATTTATTTACGTATTACTATTACTATGAGATCAATCAAATTACACCGTTTTTTCTTCACAGAAACCAGTAACAAATATTGAATAAAAAACTTACTGATATTTTAGGCTACATACTTAGGCTACCACTGACTGAAATTCGGCTATATTAGGCTACATAAGCTGTGAAAAACGGGCGACATCGGCACCCGCGTTGTATGCAACACTGGCCGGCCGCTAGTCACCGAGCGATCGCGCTCGCGAGAGGCCGTATGCATGCTGTTTTCAGTCCCGCATATCCCGCGGATCCCGCGCCCGTAATTCCGCATCACGCGGGATTGGAAAATGACGCGGGATCCCGCAATACCGAGATCTCGGTATTCCGGGATTGGACGCCCTAACAGGAACCCAAGTAATAAAAGACAACCATAAAATGTTTGTGAACCGTAAAATCCTTTTGAGATAAGTAATTCCCGTAGTAAGAGCAATCTTATTGTATGTACACAGTTATAATAATCTTTATAGTAGCCATGCCATCTCTGCCAAGTTGCATCGTAACATGTATATGCATTTTTGTAACACTAGTAACAAGGATCATTAGGGATGTTGTCGCAAACATAATATTTGTGGAGATCCTGAGTACTAGCTTTGTTTGCGTCTCTGCCGATGTACAAAGTTTTTCTAGTTTCGAGAAAACTCCCTGTTGTATTTTTCCGTATTTTTTTTAAATTACTGATGGTCCCACTCTTGACCTCGATCTCGCCTGATGGTAAGCGATAGATGAGGTCTAAGATGGGACGAGCGAGCCCAGAAGATACCTATTTACTCGTGCTTTAAAGGCTGAAAGGTCATAATTATTTCTATTCCTGATTCTCCCCTGTCTGTCAACCTACCAAAGAGTAGCTCTTTGCGTGGCCAAAATTTGAATAAAATAGAATAATATCAATTGGCGAGAACACGAATACAGTTTGTAGGTTGATGGGTACATATTACACGAAAGATTCCATCACATTCTAACAGGTAACTTCGTCGTGTCGTGTGTATTTTTATTGATATTGTGGTATTTTTAACTCAAATGGTGTAGTCACCATTTGAGTTAAAAGTACCACAATGTCAAAATGGCGAACGGGGCGAAATTAATGCAACAAGACATTCTCTACTAGTGTAGAGAATGTCTTGTTGCATTAATTTCGCCCATAAAGTTGAAATAAATTAATGAGACCTAACAGAATAATATAATAATTAAGCCTATTATGCTCGCTGACACAGGCCTTCTCTGTATGAGAGGCAATGAATTCTCTACGAGAAGAAAAAAGGCCGTAATCCACTTCGTCGGCCAAGTGAGTAACATAAAACTATTAAAAATTTAAAGAAAATAATATTAAGTTTAACATCGAATCGCTATTATAGTATGGTTTAATACTTTATCCTATGCATTATTTAGTCGTTTCTTAAATAATATTACATTTAATTCTTTACAGATTCTAGACACTTGGTAAGTCTCAATAGTAGACGACGGTTCATTTTAATTCGCACTGTAGTTTTTCTTGTTCTCTGATAATGTATTTATTTAAGTTAGGACCTATTAAAATAGCTCAGACTTACACACTAAAAGAAAAATGGTAAACAATAACAATCTCCAACACTTCATAAATAAATTCGGTGTTTTTTTTTGTGTCAGCTGATTGAGAAAAAAGATTGCCAAATATAAATATGTCACCCCTAACACTACACACGTGTCAAAAACATATGATAATTGACATGAAGTAGTGTTGTTTGAATTAACGGGATCACGTCACTAGTGATGGGCTCTGATTGGATTTTCATCGATACAGTTCGTAATCGATGACATCCGGTTATCGTAACTTGTCAACGAATGTCGGGAATGTGTTCCGGCTTAAAATAATTGTAAATATGTATTAAGTTTTACTGGTTTTAGGTGGTAAGAGGATTAATAAGAAGTTTGACGGATGTAACGTTAAGTTATCTAATGTTTAATAATGAATTTTGTGTGTGGATTAGCTATAAATTTTGTCAATCAATCTCAAAAACAGTGGCCTGTGACCGTTTCCAGGGTAACATCTATCACTTTACAGAAATCATCATACTCAAATCTATTAATTAAGCGTGAAAACATAATATTATATTGAAAATATTATCACTATATAAATAATTTGTTTTTCGTCTGAAAATAAAATGAAAATTACTTGACAGCAATCTTTCTTGGCGAGCGCAAGTAAGTGAGGTTAGTCGAAAGGTGCACTTTTCCTTCCACTCTTTAAAATCCCTTCAAAGCTTCTTGCCTTTCAAAACTAAAATCTCTTTAGCTCAAATTTAATCCAGCCGATTATTGATTATGCCGATGCCTGCTATTTGGATGCCATTGAGGAGCTCTTATGTAAGCTTGAGCGCTTGCAAAACTTGTGTATTCCCTTTGTTTTTGGTCTGTTGAAATACGATCATGTCTCTCAGTTTCGCAAGGATCTCAAGTGGCTCCCTATCCTTCTTCGCAGGGACACTCGAATATTATTCCTTTTGTACAACATCCTATTCAACCCTGCATATCCTAACTATCTGCGCGATCGTTTTTCATTTACTCGTCCTACTGACGCACTTTGTAGATCCCACCTTAAACTCCATCTCAATTTCCCATCCCATAAAACCCGTTTCTATTCCCACTCCTTCTCCTTTCATGCAGTACGACTGTGGAACTCACTTCCCGCTAAAATCCGTGAAGCTAAATCCATTCATATTTTCAAAAAGCTGGTCAAAGATCATTACCTATCTAACATCCCGTAATTTTATATATTTAGTATAGGTATATATTTTTATAGCATTAATATAAATATGTATTTTAATGCTATGTATGTATATATTTGTTTATTATATCATTATAGTTTAATTGTACAGCTAAGTATGTTTATTTATCGTAATTAGTATTTATACACACTGTGTCTATCATCTCCTCTTGAACTCTCCTGTCGCAGGTCTGCTGGAAGAAATTTCTTAAGAAATAAGCAGCACCTTTGTGCTCAATTGTCTGTATTTAATTTTTTTTTGTATGTGTCATGTGTGTACATAAATAAATACATAAATAAATGAAATACATATATTTTTTATATGGAAAATTTTAATGAATTTATGATATCTTTTGAATTATTGAATATAATTTTATTATTGTTTTCATGTATAAGGTACGTTAATTAAAGAAAATGACATAAACGTTATAGCTATCGGGAAACACAGACTCCGGCAGGGAATTCTACTCCTTAGCTACGGCTAAGGAGTGGAAGCACAATTAAAGTATTCTCAAAACGTTTTGTGCATGTGGGTGGGATGTCCACCTTGTAACGATGGCGCATCGCCATTTGTCTTGTAGTCCGATGATAGAACGGGCTTGGCGAAATTAGACTGTGTAATTCCATCGCACACTCCCCGAAATGTAACCGATAGAAAACCAACAGACTCGCAACTCGTCGTCGATGTTCAAGGCTCTGCAGCTTTGGCTCGACCAGTGAATCGTTGTCACCAATAAGTCTCTTGGCCCGTTTCTCGATGACTCAAGGGCGTCCAGTTGGTATTTGGCAGATCCATCCCAAAGATGAGAGACACGACACGATCGAACCTGGGCTTGCTAAAAATTGAGCAGCAGTTCCGGTGTGAAGTACCGTCTCACCGTCTTGCTAGGATTCCCAACTTTTTTGCTGCTACTTGAGCCTCAGCCTCGATAAACGGACCAAAATTGAGGGTGGAAGTTAGTGTAACTCTAAGAAGCTCAATACGATCGGTTATCGGCACGGTTACATCATGGAAAGTAGAAGCCGGTTGGAATTGGCTCCTTTTTAGGGTTCCGTAGCCGAATGGCAAAAAACGGAACCCTTATAGTTTCGACAAGTCTGTCCGTCTGTCTGTCTGTCCGTCCGTCCGTATGTCACAGCCATTTTATTCCGAAACTATTAGGAATATACATGTGAAACTTGGTAGATATATGTATTCTGTGAACCGCTTTCCGATTTTAAGAAAAAAATTAAGAAATATTTAAAACTGGGTGCTCCCCATACATGGAACTAAAACTGAAAATATTTTTTTTCATGAAACCTATACGTGTGTGGTATCTATAGACAGGTCTTTAAAAATGACATCGGTGTTTTTTAAACCACTTTCTCAGAAAGTCAATCGTTTAGAAGATATAAGCTTCCAAAATGGTAATATGTGTGCCCCCCCCCCTCTAAGTTCTATAATAATGGAGTGAAAAATCTAAAAATATAGATGTTTGTAGATCTTAATGTAAACTTTCAACCAAAATTAGTTTGAACGAAATCGGGTTAGCAGTTTTTGAGATACAGCGTATTTCCTAAAACCGCAAACATAACTTTGTAATTCATACAAACACTATGAAAAACAAAGTTATGGGGCGTAGTTGTAAAAAATGTAAATAAGCTAGTTTTATGAAATTTGTAAGGTTTTTTTTACTAGTATAGTTACTACGGAACCCTTCATGGGCGAGTCTGACTCGCACTTGGCCAATTTTTATATATTTAATAACATACACAAGAACGTTACTATTAATTACAGCCTTTGTATAAATTCACCGACATTGACTGTAATCACTGCCACAATAAAAAAAGAACGAACTACTCCATGCTATCCTCAATTCATCGTGCCGCGACTCTCATTTACACAGAAAACAGCCAATATCCAGTAACAACATCGCAAACTAAGTCACCTAACCCACTAATTAATCCTATCGAAAATCGATAAATCGATAGTGCACAACACTATCATCCGTCAACCGTTCCCCGCACACGGATATCGGATTACAAATACGGACCGACAAAGAACACTAGATACTTTACCTTGCATCCCTTTTACTCTTGCAACTTCCAGTATTAGTGAGAAAGAGATGATAGATAAGTAAGAATATCTCTAAAACTGCTAAGTGTGAGATTCAGAGAATGCTTTCGGGAATTAAAAGTTTGCTCAAATTGGGGTCAACAACTCAGTTAAAAAAATATTTTTGACGCCAATCACATGTGTTTAATTTGCTTTGTGACGAGGACAAAAAAATTATTTGTCTCAACTGATTGTAAAGTTATTGTATTGTTTCCACTTCTATATTAGACTTGATCATGTGACCTGTTCACATCCACTTTGTTGGTCAATTGATCCTATAAAGTTTCGATTCTTCCATTGGAGCGTTACAACCCTAAACTCCAGTGTCCTTCAATAAAATTCCCCTTGGGCTTCCCATCAAGTGAGGGATCAATCGGTTCAGTTCTGATCAATTAATTACTGTCTGTGTATCGTCGAAGCCTTTTTATTTGCTTTCGAAGATACTTTCCCTTGATTATGGTGGTAACTGTGTGGTAAATGAATACGCAAAATACGCGCTTGGTCGTGGAGTTGCGGATACCTGCCCGACATACATACATACATACAACTGTGTGGTAAATGAATGAGGAGGCTTGGAATTTATTCTGTTCTACTAACAACTAAATAGCACAGCTCGTAAGAAATGTGATAGTATATTTTAATGTACCAATAACATAGTATTTGAGTATTGCAGTAATAATGAAATAATTTATTCATTATTTACTATCCCATGGTGCCCCACTGCTGGGCAAAGGCCTCTATTTATTCCAACTGAACAACGGAAACTTTATCCTGGTGAGCGCTACTTAACGTCATTAAACTAAGAGACCAGGAACGTGTATGGGTATCTAAGCTTTGTATAATAATAGGACATGTTCTGATACTCTTATATAACAAAATATTAATGTAGTGTTTCTTTTGTTTTCAGGTAAGTGTTCATCGAAAAACATCATTTAAAGTTCTCGCAGATAAGTAGAACGTATGGACAAAAAGTTAGGATAAGTTAATTCTTTTTCTATATGTTTATGTCTCTTGATTGAGCTGAGCTATACGATAACTACAATGTATGGACACGTACACTCAAATCTGTGTAGTTCCTCTAAAGCCCATTTTGAACATATTACGGATTATAAGGTTTAAAAACGACGGTTTTGTCAGATTGTTACCGTGTTTATTCTCAGCTAAAAATGCAGGACAGTTTGAACTGGCCAAAAAGATTGATATTTCAAAGTGCGAACCTACTTTTATATTAATAAATATTATTTATTCATTAATGTAGGGAAAACTAACAGTTATGCATTTCAAAAATGTCTTAATAAATAAAATTATCTAATACACAACCCACAACTTCTTCTTTAGATTATAGATATTATAGAGGTAAAATTTGTAAGTTTGTATGTACTGGATAATCTCCAGATTTAAAGAACTAATTCAAAACATTGTAGGCAGAGTTGTAGGCAGTGGCAAAGCTATTAAAGAGCTAAATCCACTGCGGCGATCCAACTGTCAAAATTGGATTTTTTGTGGAGCTATTCCGTGTAATGTTTGGCGAAGGGTAGATATTTTAGAAGATTCTAAATGGATGTCATGTTAGCTGTCTATAACACAGCTGAAACCATAATTATTTCATACCTACATGTAGAACTGCGCATACCGGTATAATCCTCTAAGAAACTATACGTCTATTGTATCCATTTGTTTGATGTCATCAATATCGTCTTTGTTATTTTCACTTAAAAGCGTTACGTGGAAAATAGACAAGTACTGCTAAATACAAACACATAATTATGATTTGAATAACAAAGGTTATTTTTTAAAGTGAATGAAACGGAAACTTCAGTATTCATCCAGAAATAACAGATGACGTTCAACGAATCCAAACTGTTTTCTGATTCAGTAAGTGTTATTATTCCTGTTTTCATTCCAATAAGTAAGACTTGCATTCTTTTTGTTTTAGAAACATTTTTTTAAGAGAAGCGTTTTCTTTAATCAAAATTTTTGTTCAATAATTTTGTGTTCTGTGGACATTTTGTACTGTATTGGTATTCGAGCATTATTGAAATATCAAACAGAAACACGATATTACGAGTTGAGGAAATCACTTTGGAGAAGGAAGCAATATCTATAATGCAGGCTTGTTTACATTTTCTTTTTTGCCACAATACTTATGTATTGTACCTATTGTTGGATTCTACGAATAATAGTCGATGAGTATTTAATTTATTTAATATAATAATTATTTTATATCTTCATATCACACATCAGTAGATCTTCCCTATAAGATTAGGCGTTGTTTACATTTATTTTAAATACGTAGCCTGGCACTTTAGCCCTAGTGTGAATTCCTCTACTATACTAACTGCACTAATATAACATAAAGTTTCGAAAGTTCTTCCAAAGGTTATCTGGAAGGTATCGCTTTTAGCGATAAGACCGCCATTGTAACCATTTAATTAAGAAATAATGTTAAATAGGTGTGTTTAAATTTTGGTGTATAATAAAGTATATTCTATGTATCTATACTTCAGAACCCAGTATCTGTATAACCCCTTGGCTAGACTGGGAGTCAGTTTTTCTGGCTTTCTGTACATATAGCTGATGAAATCAACAGCTTGACATACTTTTTTTAGAATTAAATCTCACTTTGTTAAGAAGTTCACCCATCCACCATCATTCTTAGGCGAGCGTAGCTTAACTTTTCTGTGTCAAATGGAGGAGGCCTGTGTCCCAGCAGTAGCATAGTCGCGAATATATAATAATATACGCTGAATTATTATGATGCTTGTGGCCCGTGTTTCCATTACCAAATCAAAATGGCTGTGTTTATTCAACACGCCACAACAAACAAACTACACTCGACACGTGTTTCCCGCTGAGTCGACGAGTCAACATCTCCTCAAGATGCTCTGTGGAGGGGCAAACCACGTGTCGAGTGTGGTTTGTTTTTTTTTATTGCATCTCTTCTACATGCGTATATATTTGCGGGAAGGTGATGCTGCGTACTGCAGGCAAGATTCTAGATATCTAGTTTTTGGCGGAATTAAAACTAGATATTTTCCTGAAGGGAAGTGGTTTATCTTCGCAAAGTAACGCCTGATCCCACTGTGTTTTCATTTTACCACTTTGTTAGCGTGATAAATATGTATATCTATGCCAAATTTCAGCGTTCTAACCTCGGATGGACGACGGACAGACGGACGGACAGATGGACATGGCAAAATTATAAGGGTTCCTTGTCAACTACGGAACCCTTCAAAATTTTCTGTATATATTCTACATATAAAAATTTTTACTCTGTCTAACTTTATTCGCTTATGAAATAAAAATATTTCGTGAAATCCGTGAAATAATTTTGTTGAGAATACGGAATGTGCGTAAGTATTTTTTGGGTTTCGTATATAGATAATCGAGTTCTGTTCTCAAAATAGCGCCTCCCAAGGATAAAAAGCCTTAGGCATTAACTTATCAAATTGATGCTCTGAGGGCAGGCCTGGAGAAATTACTACCAAAGTTCACATAAAGTAGACCTAGATTCATATATTGCCATAAGTTCATAATATACCTACTTACCTAAATATCTTTTTGTTTTTATTAAATCATCTTTGATTCTTATATTTTTCTGTTTATTTTTATACAAATGCTCGGGGAGGCAGAGCAGCGGTAGATATAGGACACTCTTATAATAAATAAATAGTAAAGCTCGCACGGGTCGATCTTCAAGGTTAACTAATGCTTGCCGAGGACAGTCCGTGGATGGGTGACCATCCTAGCCTCATTTGTACATCTCTGATTGTCGTTACGGTAGAATATCAGATACCAGTGTTGCCAAGGGGATATCGTGTACACAACTATTATTATTTTTCCGGCGGAAAATCATCGAATGACTTCTCCCGCTCTGGGTGGAGCGGAAGGGAGTGTTAGACTTCTACTGACTAAATACCCACCCTGTTTCTTCAGCTGTCCTTAAGTTCTGGGGCATAGTGTACACAACTACTGGATTGAGGAGATAAGCAGTCGCTCCATGTAAAACCCTAGCTGGGAAAAGGCTAGGCAGTTGCTGATCTTAACTTTCGTACTAAGTGTTAAAATCATCGGTAAGACCCCTCTTTGAGGAGTGGCTAGATCGGCGTCACGGCGTCCTGACCTACCGGATGACGCAGGTCCTCACCGGACACGGAAGTTTCGGGAGGTACCTGTGTCTGATGGGTAAGGAAGAGACGCCTGGGTGTCACCACTGCGAGGGTCGCCCTGAGGACACAGTCGAGCACACGGTGCAGGACTGCCCAGCTTGGGCAGAGCACCGACGTGTCCTCACGGCGACAATAGGCGGAGACCTCTCGCGCCCGGCCTTGGTCGAGGCCATGCTACGGGGCGAGAGGGAGTGGGAAGCGGTCGCCTCCTTCTGCGAAGCAGTCATGCTTTCGAAGGAGGAGGCGGGCCGCGTGAGGGAGACGATGGCGTCCTCCCTCCAGCCCAGCCGCAGTGGTAGACGCCCACGGCGTCGGACGTCGGCCGATGATCTCCGGCCACTGTAGGCGCGGGCATGCGGACAGCAAGTAAAGGGCAACTCGCTGACCGACCATGGACCATGCCCGGGTCGACGGCGCGTCGTGTTCCACGCGCGCCTCAAAGAGCGTCAGCAACATGACGAGGCCCCCTCTGCAGAGGGCCGAAGCCTGCCGGGGTCGTGGGACTCATCCCGTTACCGTGGCCCCGGTACGTAAAGGGTTATTGAAGGAACACCGTGGATTTTAGTCAGTAAAAGTCTGACAGTCCCTCCCTCCCTGACTGGGGTGGGAGGACTTATTTGATAATTTTACTACGTTAAAAAAAAAAGTGTTAAAATCATATGCAATTTCAAATCAGCGACAATTCATCCGTCATTGTACCTTCGCATTGCATTAAATTTCAATATATAAATTGATCAATAAACACTTTTAGGCAAAAAATCTTAAAACCGTTGGGCTTGGGGAAAATTACCTGCCCACAAGCGAAAAATTATATCCTACCTCAACAGCCTTACGTTCCAAGCAATTTCTGTGAACTTTTATTCTAAAACGCTGGCATTTCTTTGCTAAGTGCCTCTCGCTCGTAACCTTATGGAGTACTCTTCAGGATAAAGTGGCTCATTCCACTTCCCAACTGTATTTAGAGCCAAGAAATACAATTTCGTTCAGGTTCGCTTTCTTGAAACAAGATTTGAAGATAAATAAATAACACAAATATTTCACTGAAAAAGCTGTAAGTCTTCTTCTTGCTACCTTTATTTGGGGTCGGCTCTCCTCGTTTTAAGACGCCAGGATACACTTTCTTAAGTAGTCTGTGTTTTCAGTTGGGCTCGCTCTTTAACCTTGGTCGCGGTTGTCTACCACATGGCTGGCAGTCTGCCCACGCTCCTCTCTGGCCAACGCTTTTTTGAATGCATGACTTTCTTCTCGCCTCATGACATGGCCAAATCATGTCTACCAGCCCTCGACCATCCTCTCTGCACTTTCAAAGAGGCCCTGACGTACTCATCGCATACTTCATGTAGTCTGGTCATTCCCACTGCCCATCGCAACATTTTCAGGTGGTTTGTGCAAATATTTTATTTGTTTATTTGACTGCCCAGCTGTAAAAATTGTGATGACATAATTAACTGAAAATGTATCTTTTAAGATTCATGATATACAGCTTATTGATAGACGAAGGCTAGCAAAGGCTTAAGAACAGGGTTCTCTTGGTTACTTTTTTTGTTTGGTACCCTAATGAATCACCTATGGCCTGTATGCTAGCATCTGCATCTGTATTTAAACTCTGTAGTCGTAAGATTTCAATTGAAGTAAGAGTAAATCATCAAATTACTCCTCCCACTGTTAAAGGAGCGGTAGTGAGTGTCGGCCTCCTACCGACTCAGAACCCACGCTATTCCTTCAGTTGCCCTTTCGTTACCGGCCTTGGTATCTTGTTAAAACATTCCCGCCTCTGACTACTTTTTGAGGTGCACGTGACAACGACCCGCTCTCGACTCAAGAAGATTTATTTGATCCTAAATAACTTCTATACCAAAACGATAGCCCTTCAAAGTTCAATTATCTAGAACATTAGAAGCGTCAATAGTCTAATGGATAAAGTGTCGGACTTGTGATCGAGTGGTCACGAGTTCGAACCCCACCCATTATACTATTACCGTATTGCCTCGTATAACAACAAGGTTGCTAGTAATGTGAATTCTACCCACATTGCTAGTTATCTTTAAACAAAAAAATATATGTTGTATACATATGAACGTATAATATTATGAGCAGTCCGTACAAGCCGTAGCAAAGCGAGTGTCTTTCCATGTCGTGAGACGTAAGTCTAAATTGTAGAAAAAGTTTGCGACCCCTAATAAATCTTTATCGCTTTGACTTGCAAGAATACTTCAGGGAGTTTTTTATTTCAGGGTAAAACAGAGCAAATTTTATGCTATTTAATATTTTCATCATTATCTGATTTTGCTACTATATTGAGGCCGACTAGCAGTCTAGCTGGATGCAGCAGAGACTATCTGACCTCCATAACATCCTTGAAATTAAATAATCAAATCATTCTTCCCGCTCTAAGTTGAGAGGAATTAACAGACTTCTACTGCCTAAAACCCGCACTGTTCCGTCAGTTGTCTTTGTGTTTCGGGGCCGCGGTATTTTGTAAGAGCGTTCCCGCAACCCATGCAGACAAACTTCAGTAGAAATCTATATAACTGATATAAGATGAAGTCCATATACCTATGTAATATATTATGTAGAAAACTATTGAATTGTAGACTAAATTGCCCTGTAAAAGCGCAGTGCGTTGACGTGTAATACAAAAACCTTGTAATTTAATATCTCTGTAAAACGTCGGCTCAACCAATCACCGGTTGTCGGTTCCTAATTAAAGACGTCGTTCCAAAGCCGATGTGCCGATAATTACATCATGTTTTAATTAGGACTGAACTGATTTTGGTCGAGAATTTAGATAATTCGGGTACGTTTGAATCTCGTAGCTGATTGAGTAGGTAGCTGCTAAGTATGGCACGTATTCAATATTGGTGCATAAACAATATTATGTCTGACCCGGTTTACACTAGTTTCCAATTAGTTTCATACATATTACATTCTCAGTACGTTAGTGCTTTTTTTTTGTTAACGTGGTAAAATTATCAAATAAGTCCTCCCGCTCCGGGCAGGGTGGGAGGGACTGTCAGACTTTTACTGACTAAAATCCACGGTGTTCCTTCAATAACCCTTTACGTACCGGGGTCACGGTGATGGGATAAGTCCCACGACCCCGGCAGGCTTCGGCCCTCTGCAGGAGGGGCCACGTCATGTTGCTGACGCTCTTTGAGGCGCGCGTGGAACACAACGCGCCGTCGACCCGGGCATGGTACATGGTCGGATAGCGAGTTGCCCTTTACTCGCTGTCCGCATGCCCGCGCCTACGGTGGCCGGAGATCGACGGCCGACGTCCGACGCCGTGGGCGTCTACCACTGCGGCTGGGCTGGAGGGAGGACGCCATCCTCTCCCTCACGCGGCCCGCCTCCTCCTTCGGAAGCATGACTTCTTCGCAGAAGGAGGCGACCGCTTCCTACTCCCTCTCGCCCCGCAGCATGGCCTCGTCCAATGCCGGGCGCGAGAGGTCTCCGCCTATCGCCACCGTGAGGACACGTCGGTGCTCTGCCCAAGCTGGGCACTCCTGCACCGTGTGCTCGACTGTGTCCTCAGGTCGACCCTCGCAGTGGTGACACCCAAGCGTCTCTTCCTTTCCCATCAGACACAGGTACCTCCCGAAACTTCTGTGTCCGGTGAGGACCTGCGTCATGCGGTAGGTCAGGATGCCGTGACGCCGATCTAGCCACTCCTCAAAGAGGGGTCTTACCGCCGCAATTGCGGCGTGCCCGGCCGTCGGTTGCGACAGTCGTTCCCTCCATACTGCCCTGAGATCGCGCCGGAGCTCTTCCCGCCGCGCCTCGACTTCTTGAGGCAGCGGGGATACGCCCCGGCGCTGCGCCTCCACGCGCCATTCATAGACGCGCTGGAGGGCAGTCGCCTCCAGATCCCAGGGCAGCAATCCGGCAAGGAGGTTGGCCGATTCGCCGGCGATCGTGCGGTATCCCCGGATCATTCGAATAGCCATGACCCTCTGGCATGCGACCAACTTAAGTGGTCGCGTCCGGATGCTCAGGGCCCACACTGGGGACCCGTAGAGGGCCATGGACCGCACGACGCCGGCGTACAGCAGGAGGCGTTTGGCCCGCTGAGATTAGGCAGGAGTCGCCTGAAGGCGGCTGCTGCCCGGTTCAGCTTTGGGGCCAAACTCAGGAAATGCTCCCTGAAGTTCCACCGGCTGTCGAGGACGAGTCCCGTTATGTGGGACTCGGACCGTGGCGCGTTCCGACCGCCATGGAAGCACATGGCCTCTGTCTTGTGCAGCGCCACGTCGAGTGCCAACTGCCGGATCCTATGAACGACTGTCGCAACCGCTTGCGTCGCCAGGTCAGCCGCCACCTGGTGCGACTCTCCCTGCGCCAGGACGAGCGTGTCGTCAGCGTAACATATTATGCTGACGCCGTCAGGGAGGTTGCCGCGCAGCACCCAGTCGTATCCGATGTTCCACAGGGGCGGCCCCAAGACCGATCCCTGTGGGACACCGCACGACATCTCTCGCCGCTTCCACTCTCCCCGGTGACCGGGGTAGATGACGGCTCTGTCCGTCAAGTAGTCCTCGACTATACGACGGAGGTAGGTCGGCACCCGGTGATACCGGAGTGCCTCCCTGATGCAACTCCAGGGCAGGGTGTTGAAGGCGTTGGTGATGTCCAAAGACATCGCCAAGACGACCCTGCCCCGGGATACCGCGTCCCCCGTCGTGAGGGCTCTCACGCGCATGATGGCATCCACCATCGAGCGCCCCCTCCGCAAGATCCGGGCCCACCCGATTCAGGTGCCCGAAGAGGCGGTCTGCAATTACTCTTTCCAAGAGCTTGCCCACCTCGTCGAGCAGCACAATGGGCCGGAATGCGGACGGAGAGTCCGCAGGGCGCCCGGCTTAGTACGTTAGTGCTAGGCTAAATTTCATGGGACTTGTATTACAGGTCAAATTTTGGGGTCCTATTCAGTCATAGTGCATCTTTGACGACACTTGGCATCATGGTTAAGTGATTAGTTACTCTGCACTTGTGTGCTGCGAGTTCGAGTCCGCACCAGAATGTTTTACGTAAGGGTTAATTCCTAGTAAGGGGGCATTTTTCTTTTTAGATGATTGGAAATTCAGCAGCTAATAAATAATTAATATGAAATGTAGGCAATGGCCTACATTTTCTTCTTAATTTAAATTTGCCGATCTTCTAGGTACTTTTAAACAAAGTAACGTAACAGAGGCATTAGAGCTAGACACATGACATTCTGTTGACGGCAGGCGTGGCGCAGGAAATCGTCAAAATGACAAATACATGGAATAGACAAACGTTGTCGAAATTTTACGTGACCGATATCTTATAGCACTTTGTCTACAGCCTCTTATTGGCGCCATCATATAGGTACTTACATATTAAAATTTTCAAAAAGAGTCGTCACATAAATAAATCCATGCAGATGTTAAAACTCAATTCTCATGAATTCTCTACCGAATTGCTTTCGTGAACCACGCTGTAACCCCGACTCAGAAAACCCTGGTTTATAAATCAACATCTACACGACTGACGGTAGTCATAAAAACCTTATTGTTATATAACTCAACGTTTTTTTTTTTATAAGATAACCTTTCATTAGGTGAGGCACATGTTATGGACCGCCCGCAGTGGGTATGCTTGCACTATAATACATTAATTCTGGTTGAACGATCGTGAATATTTTTACCTTTAAATCTAGGAAGAGCTCTGACTAAATAATTATTTAACAATTTAAACAAATCGAGATTCCATCGTGCTTCGTAAAGCACGTCTGCGTCCCGGCTGCCATTCTTATATTTTTTTCAGTCGTCGTACCTGTAAGGTTTATCAACATTTTGCAATCTCGTTGAATACCTTCTCATTATAGGACATAGGTACTTAAGAAAACTTTGCCCCAAAAAAATGGAGACAAAGACAAAAATCTGTCTTATATCGACTTCTTACATATTGAAAAAGGATTCATAATGATTAGCCGGGTACCTGAGAATAGAAATTTGGCTAAAGTCGATGTTTTCTACAGCTGATTTATCAGGCGCCTACGCCAATATGTAGGTTCTAAAATACTCTAAACGGACGATCCCAGTGGTCTTACCCGAACTAACGATCTGTAGCAAAAGTTAACACTTGTTTTCAACTCCGTTTGACATAATTATGGAGTTGACCCTCTATGGCACGCGGCCAAACTGAGACAAATTATAAACACATCGAGTTTCTGGTTGTTAGGCTCTGTTTCCTTGTAAGATTTAATGATTTTCCCGTTTCTTAAGAGGGACGATACATAGAATCGTACAAAGATAAATAGACCGGGCTTGGCAGAATATAAATTACGCCATTCCGTTGCATACTCTCCGAAATTTAACGTATAAGTTCGAGTTTCAAGACTGGTCTTTGGCTAGACCAGTGCATTGTGAACAAAAAAACTCCTTCATTCTTCATTACCAACTTACCTATCTGTTTGCTCCGATCATCTATAACCGGAATAGGAGACAGATTGTTCGCCGCGCCTAGGAGTCGTATCGGTGCTCGAGCCCAGTCCCCTATTCCTCAGACAGTCTCCGCGTTCAACGTTCTCTTGGATGCCAAACCTGATGGCCATGTGCTCGTGGACGGATGGAAGATGACTTGTATATATGTATGCTTGAAGTACTGTGGGATGCTAACATTCCTAATAAAACAAAAGCTCTTAAGCAACAACATAAAGTCCAAAGAAGCCTTATTAACTAAAATAAATTGTACCATCTATATTTATAATAGAGTAAGTATTACTTATGCACTTAAATATATTGTTTGTAACGAGGAGTTTATTTTGATGAGTAGAAAATGTGTTCTCGGTGTTGAGTTAATTATATTTTTAATTTATACTGCTTTGCACGCGTATTATGGGTTAACTTTTAAGCGGTCGCGTCTCGGATGTTTCGGATGAGCACGCTCTTGACCTCGATTTTGCCTGATGGTAAGCGATAAATGAGGTCTACGATAGAATGAGCGGGGCCAGAAGATGCAGTTCACTCTCGCAACGACAGGTCATATGTGGTAAGGAAAACAGAAGCCAGCAGAGAGTTCCACTACATTCCATGATTTCATGCACTAATTATTTTTATTTACAAAGAATACGATAACTGATCTTATATGAATAAGATGAATGTCACCTTTAAGGGAATAATAATATTAAGGCACTCATTTAAAAAAGGCATTAGTTTGAGATATTAATTATTTTAAATTTTCCCCAATCTATTCCCAACTATTTTGACGTCGGCTATTAGTCGAACTGGATACAGCACTACCATTATTTTATATAGTACGACTACCTAACTTCCACAACTTAAACTGGCTAGCACGAAAACCATGCATGCATGGCTGTTGAAAGATTTTCTGGGTTTTAACTCGTTACGACTGTCAAAGAAGTACAAATGACAGCAAGAGCCCAAGGGCTTGCTTTCCGAGCTACGGAGGAAGCTTAAAATTTTAGGATTATTACACCCATGCGTGGACTTTTAAGACCTCGTTGTTTAACGCTGTTATTATATAAAAATTCATACCTACGTTACGTTTCAACCAAAATTTCAACCCGCTTCCTCATTTCACATGCTCCCCGCTAAACATTATTGAATTTACCTACATTTACGGAGTCTCTTAACATTTAAGTAGAGAATAACGCAGCGCAATTGAGTGCCACCAATTACTGAGTTAATTTGCATTGAAAGTGCCTCTGGATTTTAAAGGGTGAAAAGACCTAGATGAAAGGAAATAGCGCGATAAAATTAGTAACGATAAACGTTTAAAGTTAACCAAGTTATCGATTATTTTTGATCATTGAACAAAAAAACGGTTAAGTGCGAGGGTTCCGTACATACTTTTCGAAGTAGGTATATAAGTTCAATAGTATTACTGAACTAACGAGGTACATATTTTTGGTTTTGAGATTGTTTTCTTGACGTGCTGTAAGACATTGCTTTTTAGCAAATTTCTTGATTCTAAGGCAGTGGAAAGTAAGTACCTACTACACACACAGGTTTTGCGACATAAATGGTAATACATATAAAAAAATACTTTTTAACTTTACCATACCTGAAAGGCATGCCCTGTTACTGAGAACTGCTTCACGGATTACTTGTTTTTTTTTTTCCTGTAAATTATCGCTTTTAGCTGTAAGACCGCCTTTATTTCAATATATTGTACAATAAAGATATACCATCTATCTATCGTTTCTTTGATCTTCATTACACTTAGACATGTAGTTTAACCCTTTTCTTGGCAAAAATAAAAAACTTATATTATCTATATTCTTTCAAATAATCTATTGTTATATGAACATAGGCTGCAGGGAAAAATAATAAAAAAAAAAATTGATTTTTATTTCCTGAGATACCATCCGTATCCAGTGAGATACATTGCCTTGTTCGTAAGAAATAACTATCTCAGCCGAATGTATCTCACGAGACACACTGCCAAAAAGAGGTAATAATACAAAAGGTTTAAAAAATAATAACTTTTAATTAATGAGATCACAATATATTTGTTAATAAGAAATTATTGGTGATGAAAACTATGTACAAACAATTTCTACCAGGTACTAAGCACAATCGTACATAAAACAGTGGTTTGCCCCTTGGTACATAGTTTGCACCTGCCTTTTGTCCCAAAAGTCGCGAAATGGCCAAATTGGTAATTGCAAATTTCTGTTGCTGGTCTTTTCTTTTTTTTTTTTTTTTTTTTTTTTTTTTCTGGGTGGGAAAATCATCGAATAACTTCTCCCGCTCTGGGTTAAGCGGGAGGGAGTGTCAGACTTCTACTGACTAAAAACCCACCCTGTCCCTTCAGCTGCACGTAAGTTCCGGAGCCGCGGTATCTTTTTACTATATTTCCGCGACCCCGGCAGGCTATGGCTTTATGAGGCCCCGTCACCAATGCTGACGGCTCCTTGAGGCGCACGTGGAACACGACGCGCCGGCGACCCGGGCCTGGTCTTTGCCGGACGGTGAGCTACCCTGCTCGCCGTCCGCAAGCCCGCGCCTACGGTGGCCGGAAATTGGCTCGCGATCCCCGACGCCCGGGGCGTCTACCACGACGGCTGGGGCGCGAGGAAGAGAGTTGCCTCTCCCTCGCGCGTTCGGCCTCCTCCTTCGCTAGCATGACTGCTTCGCAGAAGGAGGCGACCGCATCCCATTCCCTCTCGCTCCGCACCATGGTCTGAACCAGAGCAGGGCACGAGAGGTCGCCGCCGCCGACCGCCTCTACGAGGACACGGCGGTGCTCCGCCCAAGCAGGGCATACCTCCATCGTATGCTCCACCGTGTCCTCCTGGTGGTCCTCACAATGACGACACCCGGGCGTGTCCTCCCGCTGAATCCGAAACAGGTACCTACCAAAACAACCATGTCCGGTCAGCACCTGCGTCAGGCGGAAGGTGAGGACGCCGTGGCCTCTCTCCAGCCACTCCTCAAAGAGGGGACTTATCGCCGCGATTGCGGCGTGCCCAGCCTTCGGTTGTGACAGCCGCTCTTTCCATACTGCCGTGAGATCGCGCCGGAGTTCTATCCGCTGAGCCGCGACTTGCCGCGGTAGCGGAGTTTCACCCCGGCTTAGCACCACCGCGCGCCAATTGTGCACGCGCGCGAGGGCTACCGCCTCCAGATCCCACGGCAGCAATCCAGCAAGGAGGTTCGCCGCCTCCCCAGAGATCGTGCGGTATCCCCGGATCATCCGGATAGCCATGACCCTCTGAGACGCGACCAGCTGTTGAGCTGGTCGCCGCTGTAGATTCAGCGCCCACACAGGGGCCCCATAGAGGGCCATGGACCGCACAATCTCCGCGTATAGCCTCCGGCAGGAGGCGTTTGGCCCCCCTAGATTTGGTAGGAGCCGCTTGAGTGCAGCCCCCGCCCGGTCCAGTCTTGGAGCCAAACGTCGGAAATGTTCGACGAAGTTCCACCGGCTGTCGAGGACAAGTCCCAGGTACTTCATCGTCGTCTCGACGCCGATGTGAACCCCTCCCACCGTTACTTGGGAACCTGAAGGTGGCGCGTTCCGACGGCCATGAAAACACATGGCCTCGGACTTGTGCAAAGCCACCTCGAGTCCCAGTTGCCGGATCCTTTCTACGACTGTCGCAACCCCTCGCATCGCCAGTTCGGCCGCCGCCTGGTGCGACCTCCCATGCGCCAAGACCAGCGTGTCGTCAGCGTAGCAGACTACGCTGACGCCTGTAGGGAGGTCGGCGCGCAACACCCAGTCGTAACCGATGTTCCACAAGGGTGGTCCCAGAACTGATCCCTGTGGGACACCGCACGACATCTCTCGCCGATTCCACTCTCCCTGGTGACCAGGGTAAATGACGGCTCTGTCCGTCAGGTAGGCCTCAACCACACGACAGAGGTAGGTCGGCATCCGGTGATACCGGAGTGCTTCCCTTATGCAACTCCAGGGCAGGGTATTAAAAGCATTAGCGATGTCGAGAGACACCGCCAAGACGACCCCACCCCGGGACAACGCAGCCTCTGTCGAGAGAGCTCTTACACGCATGATGGCATCCACCGTCAAGCGCCCCTTGCGGAAACCAAATTGGCTATCCGCAAGATCCGGCCCTACCCTCTCCAGGTGCCCGACGAGGCGGTTTGCAATAAGTCTTTCAAAGATTTTGCCCACCTCGTCGAGCAGCACAATAGGCCGGTATGCGGACGGAGTGTCCGCAGGGCGCCCCGGTTTCTTGATAAGGACCAGTTTTCCTGTCTTCCAGCGAAGCGGAAACTGGCCCCTCTCCAAACATGCGTTAAAGAGCCCTATAAGTCGAGGCCCGAGAGCCTCCGAGGCCAGGACCCAGGCTTTGCCAGGTAAGCCGTCGGGTCCCGGGGCGGTATTTCTGGCATTCAGCCTGAGTACCGCCACTCTCAGTTCTACCTCGGTCACCTCTGGAATATTGTCGTCGTCATCGCTGTGGCCCGCGTCGGGGACCGCAGGTGGCGGAGCCATTGGCGGGGGAGTATGCTCCCCTCGCGAGGGGAACAGAGTGCTCACCACGTCCTCAACTAGCTGGGGCCGGAGACTCTGTGTCAGCGGGGGAGCCCAGGGGCGAAGTTTGTCTCGCACCATTTTGTATGGGCGTCCCCACGGATCCCGATTGAGAGTCTCCAGCATCTCCTTGCGGGCCAGATCTTTAGCCCGCCGGATTTCCACTTTGAGGACGGTCTTCGCTCGTACTCCTCGTATAGCTCCGCCTTTCTGGCCTCCGCATTTATAGGGCGAATGCGTAGCCTGCGGTGTCTAGCGTACTGGCGTCGTGCCACAACGCAGGCTTTGTGAAGTGCGGATACACTTGGCGCCGGGCACGTACTGGCCGGATCCGAGGCATTGCCACGTCACATATTTCGGACATGGCCTCCTGGAACCACCATCATTGTTGATGTCGGCAGGCCTGTCCGGTGATGCCACCCAGGCCTGCACGATCGAAGCTTCCAGGAGAAGCTCCCGGTCCAGCTGCCTCAGCGCCCAGCGCGGGCCACTCGGGGCCTGTCTGACCGGCGCATCCGGGGTCTGGGCGGAGACGTCAAACCGGATATATCGGTGATCAGAGTACGTCTCCACCCCCTCCAAGACGTGCCAGTCGACGACACGTGGCTGTTGCTGGTCTTGGATTAACCATCAATTACATCTAAAACACCATCTAAACTAATAAAGGCATTTATTAGTTTAGATGGTGTTGGACCCTTCACACTATCGGTGTGATTCCTGGTGGTTCTGTGGCATAACAATAAGTTTTTAGCAATGTTGTACCTGAATTGTTTCAAACTCATTACTTTTACATTGCCGATATTTCTCTGGTACAATATCCAACTATTTATAATACATATATCTAACAACTGTGATACCAATGGTTTATACCAGCGGTACCCCTTTAGCTCAGTTCTACAGAGAGCTATTAGCATATCAGCTAAATCAACACTGCCCATATGGGCGTTGTAATGTTTTATAATCTCTGGACATGGCACTGCTGATTAATTGCTCTCGAGCGTGTTGACGTTAAAGGAGTCCTTGGAGACTGTGGAACTGTCGGAACTGGAGCTTGTTGTCGAGTCGTTACAGATTGTGTCATATTTTGCGCAGCTAGTGAATTGAGTGGAGATGCTGCCAATGGTGACATAATGACCGCTTCTTGGTCATCAATTATTTCACCGTCGGATAGCAGCTAGAGATTTTCCATTGACGATGGCAGTGAAGGCACTGGAGATGAATCTTCGTCTGTCCTGTGTCGAATTGGATAGTGCCTGATTTCATTTTCTGACTCTGTCGATAAATCATCATTCGATGATTTCCTGCCCGATTTTGGTATAAGCGCGCAGAGCTTTCTGCTGCCTCTTGAGAAGGATGGTTGTACTCCGACCTAAGAGAAACATGCTCAGTTAAACCTCCATGCAAAACGAAAACCTAAACGAACACACATTCCATAAAAAAACCAGAACCTACAACCAGATCTCAAAGACGAAAGCATACAGTATACAAATCGTTTTAGAGGCTATGAATAAAAATCGTTCTTTTCTCGACCGGGAATTGAACCCAGAACCTTTTATGCTTTAGCTTAACACCATCGCCACTACGCCACCGTCACAACAATGAACACCTAACAATAAAAGTAAAAACAGTACAAACGTGGCAGTGTGCACTACAGGATACATTCCACCAAAACATAAAAAATCAGTAAACACAGCAGTGTGCACTGTGAGATACATAACAATTTGACATGAGTTTAATAAACCAAATATACAATTTTGCATCAAAATTCACTCAATTGACACGTATACACTAATGTACTTTATCGTGATATGCACAATTATTACATTATTGAGTAAAAACAATATAAAATATCAATTTTCTTACCTTTTTCGGCGGGATCGCTTTGAGCCGGTTCATCATTTTGAATGTGAATGAAAAACGGTTATGTCAAGCTGACATGACACGATGTAGATGCATTCAGAAACAGTTATTTTCATAAATAGTGAAAAATTTCCGTTTCAAGCAAATGTATTTTTCTTGGTATGATTTTTCAAAGTAGACTATCTGACAGTGCACTCCGTCAAGAAAAGGGTTAACAAATTATTTCGCAATAACATCAATGCATGCAAACTTAGGTATCAATATATTATTACACCCTAGGGAAAAACCTTAATTGGCTACGTGAAATTACATAAATAAACTCCGTGCTAAGTTTTTAAAGGAAAAGTAAATTTTTTACCCGACTGCAAAGGAAAAGTTATGTTTTTCGCTCGTATCTTTCATATTATCATTAGCGTCATACTATAAAAAATAATACAATGTGAATGTTAAAAAATATGGACTTTGCTCTTTCACTTTTTGAATCCGGCGGGGTGCCAATGTGGTACGACCGGGAAATTCTAAAATTAACAAAAAAAAAAATTATTAAATCTAAAAAATCCCGACTGTTCAACTGCACGTTCAACAAGCAGGCGGGAAAAATATATTACGTTCAATAATGGAACATAATATCTTTTTCCCGCCTGCTTGTCACTTTTTAAAATAATAAATTAATAGTTTAAAAAACACTAGAAAAACACGCTTTTATAAATGCACGTAAAAACTAAAAAGAAACCTGATCGTGTTCAAAGTCCATTACGTGGCTTTTCTCACAAGTGCAAACACGACTATGATACGATATTCCATCATGGAATGCCAGTGCCTATCTTCCGGCTTCATCATCAGACCTTGAAACCTAATCGTGGCCAAAGTTCATTACAAGACTTTTCTAAGAAATCCAAAACAGCTATGATACGATTTTCCATCATGAACTTCCAGTTCATGTCTTCCGGCTCCATCATCAGATCAGTTCGACAGTACCATGTTATTGTATTGTCACCAGAACTACATACAGCTGCCAATTTTCATTACGCTACGACCCTTGGAAGATGGTTAAAATAGTTACCTTAGATTCCATTACATAGTTAGTTATATACAGGTCGACCTAATAAAAGCGTGTTAAAAATGTGCTTCTGTCTTAAATTTTTTTCGTTTGGTACTTAATTTTTTGCTAAGTATTTTGGTGTTTTTCACCGCTGTAATAATTTTTAACGCAAATGAAAATATTTTTGTAATTAAAAGGGGAGGTGAATAACGTACGGTTTTTTTTGTGAAAAATACGTTTTATATCTTGTGTTTTATGATTGGTTATTTCACATTTGACCACAGTGCTAAACTATTATCACTGTGCCAGATGATATCTATATATTTTGAAGCAATTCTCGAATTCAGCCACCAAGCCAATCTGTTCAGAAAAAGAGAATTAAATCTTGTTAAATTACTATTCCAGTTTTAACTGGCTTTTTCTTAGTGGTTTTCTGAATAGAAAGAACGTAGTTGAAATGTAATAAAGTTTATTTGATGAATGATAAAACTCATTGAATATATATATATACATAAAATATATACATAAAAGTGACAAGCAGGCGGACCCATCCCATTTAAAAAAAAAAAATGTTCTATTGGGTCCCGCCTGCTTGTCACTTTTAAAAATAAAAATGTACTTGTTTCTTACACTTCAGTTGAGCAGTCGGGATTATTAGATTTTTTAAATTAGTTTTTACCTATATGGTCCCATGATAAAGGCAGGTTTTTACACAAGATAGGTTGTTTCACCGTTCGTCGTAATATTCAAACATCATTAGGGTTTTAGCATTATGGATTATTTTAGAATATTATAAATACGAAAGAACGAGAATCTTCCTGTATGTTACACTTTTACACAGATAAACTATTTACACCTTTTGTTCGAGATAATCATGGTTTGTGAAACTAATTAGAAACCTCATTCTTCTCAAACAATAAAATAGATTGAACCACTTTGCTGATAGAAGTAACTTTTCAAAATGAGGCATTTTTATATCGCATTAAGCAAATTACTAGAATACTATAAATATATAGCAAGAGTTCGTGTGTGGGCTCTTTTATTTGACCATTGAGCGAACCACAAAGCATAATCCTGACTAATAATGCTAGTATGTAAAAACACAAGCATCTGCTCAGCCTTTTCCCGAATTTGTTACGGTTGGTATCCAATCTAACCGGATGCTGCTGAGTACTTGTGTTTTACATACAGCTACTGCCTATCTACAACCCAGTAGCTGGGTTTAATCAACATTTTATCGACGGAAATGAGATGTCAAAGCTTCCTAATTCAAATCGAGATGCTTTTGTTTTTGTCGTTCTCGTCGTTTATTTTGTTACAATCTTTTGTTATCTCCGTCTTTTGCAGGTCTTTTACTTAATACAGGTTGTCAAAAGACTCGGAACATTTGTAAAAAGTATGACTAAAGGATATCGCTCAGTATAACATTCCAGTTCCGGCAGGAACCGCGGCCTCGGCCCCGTAACGCAAAGGCAACTGAAGGAAAAGGGTGGGTTTTTATCAGTAGGTGTCAGACACTCCCTTCCGCTCGACCCACATCGGGAGGAGTCGATTTGATAATTTTCCCCCCAAAAAGAGGTTGTCGAATGTCGTGTTACCCAGTTACAGGTTTGTGGAGGACAGACAGACAGTCGTTCTATTAATTACTCTCGCTATCCGTATTCCTAACACAAAGCCTGAGTAATATTTAAAATAGAAATGATTCTACTATGTTATTATTATTTTCATCTAAAATTCACGTATTCAATCAAATTTACCCCAAAACATTTATATACATAATTATGTTTCAGTACTGTTTTGGTGTAACTAAAATAGTAGGAGTTCTAATCTAGTACGCAGTGTGTTTTGCGTATAGAATTTAGGTTTGCAGACTCAATTCTAGAAAACTATTTTTATTATTATAATTTTCCTCACTACCCTGACAAGAAACATCTTAACAAACTCAGAGGTCAACGACCAACGTCTGTTTCAAGTCCAGACAATCTACACTGATCAAATCATAAGAAAACCATGTAGGTTTACGTTTGTGGACTCTGTGGTGCGTTTTTTTGAGTATAATGGTTGGTTATTTCAATCTACTAACCACGTTATTTTCTTTGTTTACAGGTAAGTTTAACAGCAGAATATACACATATCAACAAAACACGCAAAGGTATATTTAAAACATAGAAAGGCTTTACCAACTCTTTGGAATAATATGATTATTACTGAAAAAGTCGTAATAAATATTCATTCGTGAGATTTATAATGCGTGTTTACTGTAAAATTTTACAAACTTTTATTTAACTTGCCTTGTTAGTTCGTTCGTTAGTAGGTACCTATATACGGGTACGTTTAATTGGAATGTTCCTTAATTAAATAAATACATGATAATTCACGTCATTTTAAATCCAGTATGGCGGACGGCCCAAGATGGCGGGTAAGATATTTTTTGTGCACTGTTATGATATGGGTATCAAATGGAAGGGAAAAAAAGATGTTTCTAAAATTTTTTTTTCTAATAATCATTTAAACTTATATGATGGAAAATGGGTCTGTTCTTTCTGCGACTCTATTTCTGCTGCCTATCAATGACCTACTTCAGCTGGGTACGCGGTGGGTTGGGTACGCTGATGACAGCACAGTCTCAGAAAGATACTTATTCAGTTCTAGAGCTGATAGGGACGAAATTTGCCACTCTCAGAAAGGCCATGGTAGAGCGCATGAATTCGACCTTTAAACTCGTTTCCAAGGTGACGACAATCTGGTCAGATTCAACGCTCTGAAAATACAGACTTGTCTTTTCAGCGCTAAAAGGAGCGCATTTCAACTATTCCCTACTTTCGGAAGTACATCTGTGCCAGTTACCGACTGCCTGGAGCTTTTGGGCATGGAGTTGACATCAGAACTCAACTTTGGCTCAACCATCGAGTCCAGAGCTCAGACTGCAGCAAAAAACTGGTAATCCTAAACAAGGTGAATCGGTACTTCACGCCTGGACAGCTTCTGAATCTATACAAAGCACAGGTCCGTTCCTGTGTGGAGTATTGCAGCCACTTGTGGGATGGCTCTGCAAAATACCAGCTTGCTGAATTGGACTCGATCGAGCGCAGAGCCAAAAAGTGAAGAGGTGCTAGTGGACAAGCTTTATAGCCTGGCTCATCGGCGAACCGTTGCTTGCCTGTCGGTTTTCTACAGATTGTACTTCGGGGAGTGTGCGCAGGAGCTCCATGACCTGATTCCCCCTTTCACTACCAGTCTACCAGACGCACGGCTGGGTACCATCCACACTTGGTTGATATACCGTCTTGTCGTACCAAGCGCTTCTCCTCCACATTTATTGTGCGCACGGCCAAGTTATGGAAAAACTCTGCCGGCTTTTTTGTTCCCTGCCACTTATGACCTTTCAGCCGTAATAAATAAAAAAAATGACATTCTTGTTGAGGATGGAGCTTGCTTGCCTGGGAGTAATCCATTCACTGTTTTTTTTTAAATTACGGATAAGCTCACTCTTAACCTCGATCTCGACTGATGGTAAGCGATAGATAAGGTCTACGATGGGACAAGTGAGCCCAGAAGATACCTATTTACTCTTCCTTTAAACGCTGAAAGGTCATAAGTGGCAGGGAACACAGAAGCCGGCAGAGAATTCTACAACTTGGCTGTGCGCACAATAAATGGGAGGAGAAGCGCTTAGTACGACATGTCTACGGAAAAAGTCCAAGGTTGTAGCTATCAGTATACTCCAGCAGAAAGAGCTGCTTCCTAGCTTGTGCTTGCCTAGGCACGGAGGAATCTCGACATGTTATGATGGTTCTGGGACTGACCTCGGCAAGCATTGCTTAAAATCTGATCTGGCAAAATCGATCTGTGCGGCTGCTATTATTTAATCACGAGCTAATTCTATGGGTAGATGGCAGTTGCGACGTCTACCCGACAACTGAAGTTCTAATCGCTTTCGATCAAACATGACCTTAAGACATGGGACGGGCTCATTGTGAAATAAAAAACCAATTTCCCGTCATGCTATTACAAAGTTTACTTTTATTTTTCGGTAAAAAGGATTTCAAAGAATCTAATTTTACTGAAATTCTATATATCCAATATTATTTGTGGTCACAAATTATATTGAATCACGCATCAGTTAGCCGAATCTAAAGCCTCGATTCATTAATCTCCTGAATTCGCTTTGTTAGAGACAGCTTTTGATATATTTCAACTTTTTACATATTAAACGTACTGTATCAATTTTGTAAAATATATCTTCTATACTTATAATAAATCTGTAGAGAGGTCAATTCTGTACATGAAATATATTTACAAAATAACTATCAGGGGGTGATTAGGGATCGATACTGATACCAAAAATGCAATCAGTAAAATTTTTGTCTGTCTGTCTGTCTATCTGTCTGTCTGTCTGTCTGTCTGTCTGTATAACCGCTATAGAAACAAAAACTACTCGACGGATTTTAACGAAACTTGGTACAATTAATATTCATACTCCTGAGCAGGTTATAGTATACTTTTCATCACGCTACAATCAATAGGAGCAGAGCACTGAAGGGAAATGTTGGGAAAACGGGAGAAGTTACTCCATTTTTTAAGCTTCCGTCGCGTGTGCAACCTTAATGGTTAAAGCTACACAGAAATAATTTATGACGGAAATGTTCTCCTTAAAATTATATAAAAAATATCCCACGACAGCATATATCTATCTTTTATGGTTGACTCACAATAACACGTGTAACTCCCGATAGCTTAGCAGTTCGAAGCTTTCTGATTATTATTCTGCTCCGAAATTTAAAACCACCACAACTTTGCAATGGAACTCGGCTAAAAGTAACCCAGTTGCAACAAAATATAATCGAGGCTCAAATTTTAACAGGTTGCGGTGCAGGAGAAACCGTCTTTATTCCCAGAATTAATACCAAATAATTTTCCATTCCATTTTAAAAGAACGCGATTCCCAGTATCGGTGTGTTATGCAATGACAATTAATAAGGCTCAAGGGCAGACTTTTCGTGTTGCTGGAGTAGATCTCGGTGTCAGTTGTTTCTCGCATGGTCAGTTGTACGTCGCTCTTTCCTGGGTTAGCAGTTCTAGAAATCTTTATGTTCACGTGCCGGACGGGTCAACTTTCAACATAGTTTACCTGGAAGCTTTGCGCTGAAGTATTGTCGTTCTATAGGTACTTAAGCCTCATGTGAACGTGATCTAAACAATATTACCAATACATTAACTTAATAACACACAAGGAGTTACACGCTGACGGAGTCGCGGGCACAGCTATTAACAATAATATTGTGCGGTTCGGTATTGCGATATTTTTCAACAGTATTATAGATTGACATATTATATTTCCCCACTAAATTACGAAAGTTAATCTGTGTGTTACATCAAAATCACTGAACCGTGAGGAAGGACATAGGCTACTTCTTTTTACGAAAAACGACGGAAACGTGGACGAAGTCGCGGGCAACAGCTATCTATGCTAATAATATAAGGCTGAAGAGTTTGTTTGAACGCGATAATCTCAGGAACTACTGGTTCGAATTGAAAAAATATTTTTAATTAAATAGTAAATTTATAAAGAAAGGCTATAGGCTATATATCATTACGCTAAGGCCAATAGGAGCGGAGCACCAATGAAGAATGCTTCAAAATCGGGGTTAAATTTAACGTTAGCCCAAAATAACTATTCCACGCGGACGAAGTCGCGGGCAAAAGCTAGTATTGATTAAAATTTTAATTAAGTATTTTTTCCAAACTAAGCTGAAAATCGTTGTTGATCGTCCGGTACCGAAATAGGTAGGTGACATTGTTGCCATCGTGTGTATATCCTGGATGAGACCGGCACAGGGACGTGGAGCTTGGCACAAGTAAAGATAGGTTCCCACCCAGTTCGTTCGTGAAGTTAATCTACAGCCTGACTTCACCCGTATGTTAACAAACAGACGGCGTTCCCATTAACCCGCAATAGTATAGCATCCATATATGCTAAAAAAATATTGCTATTCGAAATCAAAAAGTTTTTATTTTTAATATTAAAATATTCACTAAAAATGTTAAATTGATATCACTTAGATCGCCGCACACGCGGCCCGTCATTCATAAATGAATTGCGACGTTTCCGTCCTTCAAGTTCGCGTGTACGGTGTTTCTTTTACGTATCAATGTAACATATTAGTGAAAATTTTTATATAAAAAATATCAAAACATTTAGTTTTCGAATGGTAATTTTTTTTTAGCATGTATGGATGCTATACTATTGCGGGTTAACGGGAACGCCCTCTGTTAGTTAACATACTGTATATAGGCAGAAAATTAGAACGTTATGAACAAAAATAAATTTACATGAATACGGTCCCCTAAAACCCGTCACCACCTCCTAGTCTTTGAACACAAACAAACTCCCTAGCAGCAGATCTGTTATGGATTTTGGTATTTAAATTGGTTATGTTATGTGAGTAATTAAAAAGTACAATTGATATTGCCATAGGGTAAAAGCAAGACGTTGTCCCGCGGGGATAGCACGATTGTGATAGTAACGCCAATGAATGTCAGGTTATTTGATTTATTTACCGGGACAGTCTTCAGCTATTGCGATTGACAAAGTGCAATCAAAGTAAGATGGATAACTGCCCTTCATCCCTTCATCTTATACGAGTATGAGACAAGCCAACCCGGCAAATATCGTACCACCATTTTTATTTCAATTTCGGTTTTCAAGTGTATAGAATTAGGTATCCAATATAATATGCAGTCGTTCGGCAGTTATGCGCGTACGTACATTATGGCGAATAATTTATATTTATATAGATTACTAGTATTTGCGTGTTGCGCGAGGTGCAAGCACCTCGCGTGCTTGAGAAAAAAGAAAAAAAAAAAAAGGGGGGGGGGTTGCACAATTATTTCGACTAAAGCATTGCCCCTCTAAATGAATCTGAAAAAAAAAATGTTCCAAGTCTCTTAGATTCCGATATCCGCCTAAAGGGGGGGAGAAGGGGGGCGGGGGGGGGGACTTTGAAAAATGGTTTTTACTTTACCGAGCCTCCTCTATACGAATCCGTAAAAAGAAAAAAATACGGGTCTCGTAGTTTCCGAGATACGATAGGGGGGGGGGGGGGGGGAGAAGGGGGGGGAAAAGGGGGGGTTTGGCACTTTTCCCGTAGGTTTGAGAGTTACTTGTTTACGAATCTGTCAAAATATACCCACCTCCCCATCCACCATCTGGGAGAACAATTCTGTCAATGAGTCAGTGAGTGAGTGGTAATTTAGCTTTATATAGTATAATATGCGAACCAGACAAGGCCGATGTTTTCTAGCTAAATATCTTAAGAAAAAGCTCCGAAATAAACTCATAGGTATTCCGTATAATCTGTGCTAAAAATATAGTAGATAACTCACCGTGTTTTTCACAAACTACGATTGCATTAATAAACACACTAGTTCAGGTCTTAAATCACCAGAAAACCTTAGTTTTAATGGGAAATGTTGGCTCAGCATCTAGTTGAAGCGGTCAAGTGACCTACTTACCAGTAACTGCTACACAAATAGTTTTTAAACCTGAAAATATGTGAGAATACTCAGGCAGCTCGCCAAGTGTAGTTAGTACTTATCGGCACTTGACTCCGTTTTCACTGTTAAAATCACGACTTAGTAAGAATAATAAAGCGAAAACACAATGTTCAGACACAATGCATCCAGTTTTTCCCTTAAACTAAACTTTTTATTTGTATTTTTGTAACCTCGAATATTGCTGGTGGCTACTTTTAAATCTTGAACGATATTTTTTTTAAGGCAAAGTTTAGGTCACTGTTTGTCACTGGCTATCCGGATGATCCGGGGATACCGCACGATCTCTGGGGAGGCGGCGAACCTCCTTGCCGGATTGCTGCCGTGGGATCTGGAGGCGGTAGCCCTCGCGCGCGTGCATAATTGGCGCGCAGAGGTGCTAAGCCGGGGTGAAACTCCGCTACCGCGGCGAGTCGCGGCTCAGCGGATAGAACTCCGGCGCGATGTCACGGCAGCATGGAAAGTGCGGCTGTCGCAACCGAAGGCTGGGCACGCCGCAATCGCGGCGATAAGTCCCCTCTTTGAGGAGTGGCTGGAGAGAGGCCACGGTGTCCTCACCTTCCGCCTGACGCAGGTGCTGACCGGACATGGCTGTTTCGGGAGGTACCTGTTTCGGATTCAGCGGGAGGACACGCCCGGGTGTCGTCATTGTGAGGACCACCTGGAGGAGACGGTGGAGCATACGGTGGAGGTGTGCCCTGCTTGGGCGGAGCACCGCCGTGTCCTCGTAGAGGCGGTCGGCGGCGGCGACCTCTCGCGCCCTGCTCTGGTTCAGACTATGGTGCGGAGCGAGAGGGAATGGGATGCGGTCGCCTCCTTCTGCGAAGCAGTCATGCTAGCGAAGGAGGAGGCCGAACGCGCGAGGGAGAGGCAACTCTCTTCCTCGCGCCCCAGCCGCCGCGGGAGACGCCCCGGGCGTCGGGGATCACGAGCCGATTTCCGGCCACCGTAGGCGCGGGCCTGCGGACGGTGAGCAAGGGTCGCTCACCGTCCGGTAAGGACCAGGCCCGGGTCGGCGGCGCGTCGTGTTCCACGCGCGCCTCAAAGAGCTGTCAACACCAGTGACGGGGCCTCATAGGGCCATTGCCTGCCGGGGTTTGCGGGAAAGTTCTACCGAGTTACCGCAGCCCCGGAAATTTAGGGCAGCCGAAGGAACAGGGTGGGTTTTTAGTCAGTAGAAATCTGACACACCCTTCCGCTTGACCCAGAGCGGAAGAAGTCATTTGATGATTTTCCCCCCCAAAAAGAAAAAAAAAAAAGGTCACTGTTTGAACTGCGTTTTTCAGAAGTAGTTACTAACAAACTATATAACTTAAGGCTGCTCTCTCGAAAAAAGCTTGAAAAAAGCATTCAGATGAAGCAACTTTTCGTCGGCAATTACAGAGAAATTACATCTGAAAAAAAATGTTAGTAATCTACATGATATGAACCGTAATTTGGTTTAGCCACAATTTTTCTATCGGTATCACATAATAAGAAAAAAAAATGCCAAATCACCTCCAAATCATTGAGATGAAACCATTTTACTCCTTAATTTCTTATCAAAAGAGTATAAAAAATATACTACTGCTTTGCAATACAAATGAAAATGATTTGGTTTTGTTACTTTTTACAAATATGTATTATTTTTATTACAATAAATTAAAAATGCGTCCAATTAAAGACTGCGTTTACATCACCCCCGCACTCGTCCACAAATTCAGTGCGGGGCGCATCGTGTTGCTAGGTGGACCTACGTCGCGTTGCGAGAGCTCAAGCACTACGAAATAATATCGTAAAATATTACTGCAAAAATTAATTTTGTAAATAGTGGAATAACTTTTTAACCGACTTTAGAAAAAGGAGGAGGTTCTCAATTCGTCTTGAACTTTTTTTTATGATGTTACTTCATTACTCGCAGATGGCTGGACCGATTTGGAAAATTCTTTTTTTGTTTGAAAGAGTATACATTCTAGTTAGTTCCATTGTCGTCACGTTTGGATCTGATGATGGAATCATGGAGAAATCGAGGGAACTCTTCAAATATTATAGGCATACCTATAGCGTTTTGGGTATTTCTTATAGTACCTTGTTTAGTTTCTCTTGAAAAGTACCATTCGAGGAAGTAGAACTGATTACGAAGACCCCAGATGGCCATCGAAACTACTCAATAATAAGTATTTCGTGGATTGCGATTAGATTACTTGAATATAGATGTTAAGCACTTTATGCTCGTCACAATGCATATGGTGAAGTAGAGCTGATAGTGATGTACCAGGAGAACTCCTCAAAAATTAACGGCTCTGCACCGGGAAAAGCAATATTTTGTAACAAGTGATAAGTAGTTGACATTTTGGCTTTTGTAACTAGATAAATTACAAACTTACCCACTAAAAAGCGTGAAATAAAACTTATTATCAAAAAATAGAACCGACTTTCGATTCGTCAAAAAGTTTTATTTCTGATTCTTGTTTATAAGTTAAAGAGTATTCTATGTATCTATAAGTAGTGTTAGTGTTATAAACTCATACTATTTTACAGTTTTAGTAGTGTTTAAATTTAGTTTGTAAAACATTGGAATAAGCAGAAACGAATGAAGAGAGGTCTAAAAAAATATTACAAACAAAAGGGTATACATTTATTATCAAGATAAGTTTAAAGTTTTATCTACATATTTCATTATAAACTATCGCTTTACTTACCTCGCATAAAAGTAGATAACACAGAGTAAACGGACAGAGGGTAAGCTTCATACAACTGCGCTATTATAGGTACACTACTACAAGCAAGGCGCGTGTGTGCGCTTCGTCTGAGCGAGGCCTGGCTTGAGCCGATATGCAAAGGTTTCTCTTCGTACGGACGAAGCCGCCAGTTGAGATAGAGAGACAGAGTTAAGATAATGTACAAGAGAAAGAAGAAAACGACAAAGAGAAGGAAATAGAACTAAGGAAAGAAAAATAGATTGATGAGAAAAATGAAGAAAACGAGAACGAAGAAGGACGAAAAGAAAACATACAACAAGATTTTATATGGCTATCAAAATTTCTAAAAATAAATATATGTGAACACGGAGAAATAAATGAGGATGAAGAAGTTCAACCAACCAAAAGAATAAAAATACTTGCTGAAAGAAAGTTAAATTTCAGTGAATTTTAGTTATAATCTATTTGTTTATAAAAAATGTAACAAATAATATGACATACACTAGTAATAATTATACTACCTATCTACCTTACTCTAAGTTCCTACCTACATACCTACCTTACCTACCTACCTACCATTTTTCTCTTAATAGAAACCTTCCTCAGACTATAACCACAGATTACTAATAAGTTACTTGACTCGGCCATCGCATGAAAACACAATATATCTCACAAGTAATACATATATAAATTAAATTGTTTATTGCGATTGCCTAGTCAATCTATTTATTTAAAACGGTAAAGATTTTTAATATTGATATGGTCACTATAAGATGTCGTTAGGTTAGATAATTACGTAACAACTTAAGACAGAAGGTCCCTTAAGTAGGGACTGAATAAATTAATAACCGACTTGGTATTACATGGATCTCACAACTTTTTACTGTAGAACAACTAAGTTGCGAGACTTGGGTTTTTGACAAGTATTGTTTTTTATGGGATCTCATTGCTTTTTGTAGAAAGTCCTACTTTTTTCCTTTCCGGTACCTTCTACTTCTTGTATACCAACAACGAGTTTTCTTAAAGCCCTCTCTCTGTCTTATGAGCTTTTCTTATTTTTGTAGGTAGTCTTCCTTTTTTTATTTTCCGGAACTACTTGAACTTCAGCTAAAGTTTTTTTCAAAGCCCACTCCCTGTCTCTATGGGTTTTTTTCGGAGGCTTTGATACGCACATATGGATACGCACGTACGTCTTTTGCATTAGTTAGTAATAATTAATGCCGCACTCGTCAAACGTCTCGGTTAAAGTTAATCCATAAGTAAGTAATTATGCAATTTCGGGCAATTTACTCTACTTAATACTCCCCAATACTCTTAATACTTCTTGCTTTTTTATTCCGTTGATCATTTAACAACTTACCTTTGCGCATAATTATTATATCTAGGTACCTATCTACACTGGAAGACACGGTGGAGCATATGGTCGAGGTGTGCCCTGCATGGGTGGAGCACCGTCGTATCCTCATAGAGGCGATCGGCGGCGGCGACTTCTCGCGCCCTGCTCTGGTTTAGACCATGGTGCGAAGCGAGAGGGAATGGGATGCAGTCACCTCCTGCTGCGAAGCAGTCATGCTAGCAAAGAAGGAGGCCTAACGTGCGAGGGAGAGGCAACTCTCTTCCTCGCGCCCCAGCCGCCGGGGGAGACGCCCCGGGCGTCGTGGATCGCGAGTCGATTTCGGGCCACCGTAGGCGCGGGCCTGCGGATGGCGAGCAGGGGTCGCTCACCGTCCGGTAAGGACCAGGCCCGGGTCGGCGGCGCGTTGTGTTCCACGCGCGCCTCAAAAAGCTGTTAATACCAGTGACGGGGCCTCATAGGGCCATTGCCTGTCGGGGTTTATGGGAAAGTTCCATCGAGATACCGCGGCCCCGGAACTTTAGGGCTTACGAAGGAACAGGGTGGGTTTTTAGTCAGTAGAATTCCGATACACCCGAGCGGAAGAAGTCATTCGATGATATTTTTCACCAAAAAAAAAAGTACCCATCTACATCTATTATTTCATTATATTATACAGGTACACTGATTAATTAACTGCAAATGTAACTTTGTAATCCTATATATTTATATGGGATTACAAAGTTATTTATGCAGTTGATGTATCTAGAAAACTGGAACGAAATTGAAAAATATTATAGTTTTTCCTTGATTCATATACTAAACACTAATTGTATTCTAAATTTGAAGCTTCTATGTCTGCTAGAAGTGCTTTAGACTTTTGATGATCGGTCAGTCAGTGAGTGACAAAATTTACAAAATTAAGGAACTTTGACTCGTTATAATTCTTAAACTACTGGTTCAAATTGAATGAAATTTGAAATATACCGTGTTTATACAATGCCTGTTTGGTTACTGAAAATTCAGGCTTCTAGTTTTATCCACAACGAAGTTATAGGGGGTCGAAAATGGCCTGAGTTGCTTCGAGAAAAGAATGGTACGGCCGTGCCGCTTTTTTGCTCGACTTGGCGGGGGCACTGCCGTGCCCCCAGATACATTATGAAAAAATAGTTTGAACGGGTCTTGATAAAATTTAGCACAGAGATTGATTATATTCTGGAATAGGAAAATACTATAAGAACATAGCTAGTTTATATTCCCAGAAATAAGCAAAACTCCCACACAAACGAAGTTGCCGGTAACATTTGGTCACAATTTAGTTTTTGTGTAGAAAATAGCTATATATGTAGACGCCAGCACATCAAGGTACAACAATCTGCCAAATTTATTTAATAGATTTTCAACTTTATTGTTAAAGAAATTAGGTTCAAGGTTGATTGGGAAAATTTGACAGTTTCGGGTAGCTTCATGTGCTGGCGTCATTGATATACTTAGTATATCAATGGCTGGCGTCTGTACTATCACGTCATTGCATTTTATACTCTCGTATAGTTTAAAGAGTCTAGCAAAAATACGAAAAGTAGGTAGGTACTAACTGTCTTTATGAAATAAATATTTCAGTGAAGACATATACAAATTCTGTACTTAATTATTACTTTGTCTAGCTTTGAAATTAATTTTATGCTTCGTGAGGTTGATATTTGAAATTTGAAGTGAGTTTATTACATATGATATTTAACTACTGATTAGCTGTGCGTCTATTTTAAACAACCTGACCTTATGTGATAGATTTATTAATTTATTTATAACCTAATTACCTGGATCCTTCAATGTTCTTTTCCACAGACGAAAAAAAATTGCGCATTTTGTAAGACTGAACATAGAACTGATAAAAGGAGGTCTTTATAGGTTACAGGTAAGGGCCCACGTTAATTTATTTATTTATAAAAGGTAGTTTCACAGCTTGCAGGTACAAATGTCAAAACAGTTACTTAAAAGTTACGCCAATTATGAAGTACACAGATATTAGAGGTAGATTAAATACAAAGTAGACATATCTGTTATTATTATTTACAGTGTGAGTAAGTGTATCTGAATAGTGTGGATGTGTGTGAATGTTTGGGTGATGTGTGTATGTATGAGTGTATCTAATAAGATACAGTCATACAAGTAGTGCCAATAGGCAGTACTTGTATGACTAAGCATTATGTCGATAGGTCCTATGTATATGGGCCAAAGTGCAAAATTACAACTTTACAGGAGAGGCTTCCAAAGTTTCTATTTCAGATTGATAAAACCGAAGTTTACGAATCCTTGCTTGTTATCGATTTTTTTTACGTCACATTGGCCCTTCTGCGTTAGTTTTTGTTAAAATAATTTTTCTCTAAAAACACTTTAAAAGGGCCAATGTGTCATATTGGCCATTATACGCGTATTACGTTAATTAGCATACGTTATATATTTTTATATTTTTTACTCATAAAATCAAGTAACAATTGAAGTAGTTGATAATTCATTAATTAGAATATAAGCTATTTAGATATTTAGTCATTTATGTCACATTGACACTTATACGTTTTACAATCGGCTTACCTACTAACTCAGTTTTCAGTTAGATCATTTCAATAATTAAAAAACACGCAATAGTTTTATTCATTTATTGAAATATAAATTAAAGTAGCCTTAAAACTACACTTATGAAAAAAAAAAAAATAAGTAAGAACGAAACTTTTACTGAAGATCTTAGTTTGATTAACAAAATAATGTACCTACTTCACATTATTATTTTCTCAATAAAATTATAAAAAAATAACAAAATTAAAAACCTATCTTGTGTAAATAAATAAAAAAATATCTCTGTAGTATAATTAAGTAATAAAATCAAAAAAATCAACATTAGTATTTTTTTTTTGTTAATTGGTTTGCGTTTGACCACCATCTCACCTGATGGTAAGTGATGATGTGGTCGAAGATAGAGCACGCTTATCTAAAAGTAGCCTATTCACTCTTGACTTAAAGATCCCCAAGTTATAGCTATCGGGAAACACAGACTCCGGCAGGGAATTCCACTCCTTAACTGTACGCACAACGAAGGCATTCCCAAAACGTTTAGTGCGTATGGGTGGAATGTCGACCATGTAACGATGGCGTATCACCGTTTGTCTTATAGTCCGATGATGGAACGGGCTTGGCGGAATTCGATTGTGTAATTCCATCACACCCTCCCCGAAATGTAACCGATAGAAAACCGATAGACTTGCAACTAGTCGTCGATGTTCGAGGCTCTGGAGCTTTGACTTGACCAGTGCATCGTTGCCAATGAGTCTCTTGGCCCGTTTCTCAATAGACTCAAGCTCGTCCAAATTGTATTTGGCAGATCTATCCCAAATATGAGAGCAGTAGTAGCTCCATACACGACCGAACCTGGGCTTGATACAGATTGAGCAACTGTTCCGGTGTGAAGTAGTGTCTCACCTTTGCTAAGATTCCCAACTTTTTTGATGCTATTTGAGCCTTAGCCTCGATAAATGGACCAAAATTGAGGGTGGAAGTTAGTGTAACCCCAAGAAGCTCAATATGATCGGTTATCGGCACGATTACATCACAGAAAGTGGGAGCCGGTTCGAATTGGCTCCTTTTTGAGGAGAAGAGACAAGCCTGGGTATTAGCTGTATTAAACTGGACCAAGTTGGCATCACCCCATTCGGAGACAGCCTTCAAGGACAAGTTCAAGCGCCTAACTATATCCTCATGAAGAGACTGGATCCGACCCACCAGCACGCACGCTGGACACATATCTCTCAGCAACTGTGCTGAGAGAACCGACCCCTGAGGGACCCCGACATTAATAGCCAATTGGCAATTGGCAATTTAGCAGTCATCAATGACCACTCGAATGGACCGATCTCTCGGGAAGTCTTCAATCAAAACGCAAAGTTGAGTGGGTAAACCGAAAGAAGGAAGCTTAGCAATAAGGCTATCATGCCAGACCCTGTCAAAAGCCTTGGAGATGCCAAGGGAAACAGCAAGTGCTTCACCGTGCTATTTCTTAAAAAGTCTTCATTAATTTTCTTCATTATCGCTTTCATTAATTGACGCAATGTCATTAGATGCTACTAAATTTTCATAATAACTGTGATATGCAGGTGGGATAATATTTTTTCTTTCACTAAATTCCGACTTCTAGACAACTTAGCGCGATAATTGGATGTCATCTTTTACTTATTAAACTAAATTGTAACCCAAAAACACAACAATTACAATTTGTATTCATAACAGTGCGGCCGTTGCTCCGTTCAATGTATTGTCAAATCAGCTGATTGGTCCAAACAACAAATAAACGCGCGGCGACTCCCCGCGTATAAGTCTCTAACTACTATTAGGACCTTGTACGTTTAAATTCATGTCACATACGCCGTTATACTGTAATAAAAAATCGTGTTTCTATGCAGAAATCTTTTTTTTTTAATAGCTCACATGATTCTTTATATCGATAAGATGCGTTTACCATAAAAAAGTCAAAATGGCCAAATTGTTAGTTTGGCCCATATACATAGGACCCATCGATGTGTCTCAAAAAGGAAGATCATCCAGATCCTTGAAAAAAGATACTGACTATCTCCTTCTTAAGACGGTTTCGTGTGATACAGAAAAAAAATACAGTAGCTGAGTGCCCAAACTAGACATGACTTCTATTGTTTCGATATCATTTTAGACACAGTTTTCCATCTTTGTTATTTTTAGAACCAGTGTTCAATAAAAAATTGTATTATTCTATTCTTAAACTTTTAACCAACAGCCTGTATTGATTTAAAGGTTGACTGCCAACCCTATTAACAAAGCGCCAACTTTATCGTGAACAAAAGTTTTAATTTAATTATATTAATGTCCAATTTCACTTCTCTCATCTTTGTTTCAGAAGTCCGAAAAATTCAGTCCATTCTTGAATTTATTTATAAACAAATAATTTGACACGATTTGTTTTGTATTTAAGACATACAGCAAGAATATAATAAATAAATATAGAAATAAAGTATATTCTATCTATCTCAAAATCAAAATTTATTTATTTTACATAGGCCTACATGGGCACTCATAAAACGTCAGAAGTTAGTGCACGGTTCGAAATTGGTCATTTCCTATGGAGAAGAACCTATATCAATCTATCTTGTAAGGATTATTTTAAACCGCTTTGTTAGTTGCGAATCACAATAGGTATATATTTTTTTATTTAGACTGTTAAAAGTTTCCGACACAATCCAAAAAATAGATTCAGGTTGACATCGAGACGTGACGACAAACATCGTAATCATCATTTGCTAAGCCTTTACCTCACTAGTTCGGGTCGGCTTCTGGCCAATCGGATGCAGGTGGGTGCTAGTGTTTACATGGTAAGTCTGCCTATCTGACCTCCACAACCCAGCAGCTGGGTAACTCGATACCCCTTGGCTATACTCGTGTCAGATTTTGTAGCTTTTGAATACCCGTAGCCACTGTCAAAGATGTAAAACTAACAGCCAGGACCGGCGTAACATACTTTCAAAGACATCGAGGAATTTTGATATGTTAAGATGGTCGCCCATCCACGGACTGCCCTCACCAATTCTTGCTTAACCTTGAAGATTCACATATAAAAATAAGTTTAGACTTACATCAAGATGTGATGAGTCGTAAAACTACGAATATGAACGGTACGAAAGAAAAAAACGACTTTTGTACTTAACTGAGTAGGTTCACGCCAGTCCTACGTACAGCGCCAATTACACTTACACGCAGTGTTTTATAGAGTTTGTTTCAACAAAGGTAGTTGATGTTTCCGCTTCTAAGCTACAATCTAAACTGGTCAAATCTTATGAAAGCCATAGGTTACTGTCTGAGGTGATCATTTCAGGAAAGATGCACACAGATTTTATTGGAGCTATCTATTAACATTTGCATTTGTCTCGTTTATCGCTAGTGGCAGGGAACAATGACTATGCGACTCAATTCAGTACCGAGATCATCAAAATTACAACGCTTCGTAACTAAACCTAGAGTACAATATAAAACAATACTAAACACAATCACAGTTAAACCTATAATCCCACGTCCGGAAACCCCGTGATCCTATCCTATAAAATCAGAAAGCTTTATCGGTTGCCATCTTGTTGTAGTAAGTAGCCAATAGAAACATTTCATTTGACGTCTCACCATGATAGGATAGTCTTGTCAGCGTTAGTTTATGGTGGAATTAGAACATAAAACGGTATGGTTTGGACTTAATAAGGGTCAAAGAGTAAAGTAATATACAGATAAGGGTTCACGATCGGTAGTGGAATGGTCTTGTGGGATATGTAAAGTGGTTGTTTAAGGTTTTATTTTTATTTTGCTGTTTGTACCTGAGACTATTTTAGGAATCTTGTTTTAAATGAAGAGGGAAGTCCGCTGTTAAACATATTTTCGTAGTTATATGTAAAGGTATAATAGAAATAATTATGTAAGGTATAATAGGGTCAAAGTATAATAGAGATAAAATAGAGCCATCCATTTGAAACTATTTTTTACCCGTAAAAAACCTCTGTCAGGTCAACTCTTAAACATATTTTTCGTGTATTTTTATTTAAATAGGTGTAATATGCATTCAAGATGTTTCTAAATGATTATAGTCACTTATTTATTAAAATACTTTACTACAAAAAAGTACCTACAATGGCGTACTTAATTCCTTACGCATTCTCTACCTTTGCTCTACCTGTCAACCATGACTGAACATGACCATGACAGATGCATAAAAAAGCTTGATATATAAAATGTGTATATCAGCATCAAACTTACGTACATTATTTATCATAATGTATACTAATGTATTAATAAAAAGTTTTTGAACTTACAATAATATAATCCAAGGTAAACACGAACAAAATCTATCTAGAAATTGATGCCAATAGTTACTCGATAACAGAACCATTAAATGAGACATGGATTTTCTACCACGCTCGAACCAAAACTTATTTATTCAAATGACTAGGTACCTTTAATTGAGTCAAACTTTAAGTCATTCGATTCGATTTTGAAACATTACCTCGATACGTTAGAATCGATTTCATTTTGTCACTTTGTAGTGGTAATAGAGTCAATGGGCTTTAGAGGTGTGATGTATCGACGCTTTTCATTGCCTTGAGTCCTTCGAGGACGGGTTTATTCCACGTCGTGACTTTATTCTATGAGTTCGTTGATGTTATACTCATTTCAAACCAGGAACTCCCTGTAAAATCAAATGTGATTTTTATTTGGCAAATAGTCCACCAGTATTTCAAGTGACGTCTATTTGTCGGATTTCAATCTAAACTATGAAGTGAGTTCAGTTTGTGCTTAGAAAACATTACGATTCCTGTGAAGGTAATTATGAAACTAATCTACCAATTTAAAATCAAATTAGCAATAATAGATGAAATTCAAACTCAGCATTACATACACAAATAAATCCCATTTCCGTCTGTTGGTTCGATTTAATCTGCAATACTAAATAGTAGGGTCACCGTGGTGCAATAAAAACTAGCGGACTCGTCCCAAACATTAAACATATAAAGAGGTTATATGATAATTTATATGATATCATACAAATTAGGCTAGGTGGTATAACATTTTTTTTTTTTTTTAACGTGGTAAAATTATCAAATAAGTCCTCCCACTCCGGGCAGGGTGGGAGGGACTGTCAGACTTTTACTGACTAAAATCTACGGTGTTCCTTCAATAACCCTTTACATACCGGGGCCACGGTAACGGGATGAGTCCCACGACCCCGGCAGGCATCGGCCCTCTGCAGAGGGGGCCTCATCATGTTGCTGACGCTCTTTGAGGCGCGCGTGGAACACGACGCGCCGTCGACCCGGGCATGGTCCATGGTCGGACAGCGAGTTGCCCTTTACTGTCCGCATGCCCGCGCCTACGGTGGCCGGAGATCGTCGGCCGACGTCCGACGCCGTGGGCGTCTACCACTGCGGCTGGGCTGGATGGAGGACGCCATTCTCTCCCTCACGCGGCCCGCCTCCTCCTTCGGAAGCATGACTGCTTCGCAGAAGGAGGCGACCGCTTCCCACTCCCTCTCGCCCCGCAGCATGGCCTCGACCAAGGCCGGGCGCGAGAGGTCTCCGCCTATTGTCTCCGTGAGGACATGTCGGTGCTCTGCCCAAGCTGGGCAGTCCTGCACCGTGTGCTCGACTGTGTCCTCATGGCGACCCTCGCAGTGGTGACACCCAGGCGTCTCTTCCTTACCCATCAGACACAGGTACCTCCCGAAACTTCCGTGTCCGGTGAGGACCTGCGTCATGCGGTAGGTCAGGACGCCGTGACGCCGATCTAGCCACTCCTCAAAGAGGGGTCTTACCGCCGCAATTGCGGCGTGCCCGAGGTGGTATAACATAGGTAGTATTTTCCAACTTGTATGTTGTCGGCTGGTAATCTAATCGGATGCCATTTTATACCAGTCTTAGATGGAGCGCACAAACCAATAACTGAGTTTGCATTTAGCACCAGCAAAATGACAAAAATTGTGCAGTAACCTAATATTTTTCATTTTTTCACTGAATGAATGGTATGAATGATTCACGTTGCACGCTAAACTGGATCAAAAAGCCATGGTGTTATAGGAGGGTCTTCCTTCCCTTTGCTCAACAGTGTGTTTATACAGGCTTTCAGAATTATGAAAACTTATTTTGACAGCCTGATTAATCGATTGATTCAATAATAATGTCCAATGGCTGTCTTCCTCACCGTCACCTCACACAATTGCTGCGGGCAACCGATCAGAACCGATTTGTTTATCTATTTGTCGCTTGAAATTGATATTGATGTTATAGCGGATATACTTAAACGAATACCCACATATTATGGTTGTCATGTGTATGAATTGTCTGAAAACCACTTTTTGTATTGATTCTCTCCATTTTTGTATTATCCTGTGAATCTAAGCATGATGATTGACAAATTGGCTGTAAATTCGTCGTTTCAATCATTAACGCTAATAAAATGTGTCATATAGATAAACTTTGAAGGAATATAATATAATAGAATACTCTTTATTACGTTACTTTTGTACTACATAAGTTAAGTAAAGATCGATTTAATAAATATACATCGGGTGATTGCTCAAAATGTTTTTTGTGATACCAAATTTGGATGGATTTTAAAAATCTTTGGTATACTGTATTTTAAGAATATTTCACAAACGACTACTAGACTAGAGATAATAAATATTTATAAAGTAAATATAGAAATGACAGGTGTATTCCCTATTGTAAATATTCACATGTACGATAAAAATACAAGAAATGTATATTCTTTTTATCGAAAAATTCATACATATTCTATTTATAGACTGTTTATACATACATATATATTAGCTGCTCAAAAACGTTTCTTAGAAAGCTCTACTAAGTGCTTCTTAGGATAGGCCTGATTCATTATTTATGTGCAACAGAATCGCACATCTATACTTATAATAAATCTGTAGAGAGGTCAATTCTGTACATGAAATATATTTCCAAAATAACTATCAGGGGATGATTAAGGATCGATACTCATGCCAAAAATGCAATCAGTTAAATTTTTGTCTGTCTGTCTGTCTGTCTGTCTGTCTGTCTGTCTGTCTGTCTGTATAACCGTTATAGAAACAAAAACTACTCGACGGATTTTAACGAAACTTGGTACAATTATTTTTCATACTTCTGAGCGGGTTATAGTATACTTTTCATCACGCTACAATCAATAGGAGCAGAGCAGTGAAGGGAAATGTTGGGAAAACGGGAGAAGTTACTCCATTTTTTAAGCTTCCGTCGCGTGTGCAACCTTAATGGTTAAAGCTACACAAATCATTTCATGACGGAAATGTTCTCCTTAAAATTATATAAAAATATCCCACGACAGCATATGTCTAACTTTTATGGTTGACTCACAATAACACGTGTAACTCCCGATAGCTTAGCAGTTCGAAGCTTTCTGATTATAATATTTGTCTACTCTTACGTTTATAACACTCTCAGTCACCCCTTATTGAAAAAGTTAACATTATTAACTATTCCATAAAAAAATTGGCCAAGTGCGAGTCAGACTCGCCCATGAAGGGTTCCGTAGTAACTATAATATAATATGCAAATTTATTTGACGAAAAAAAACCTTACAAATTTCTTAAAACTAGCTTATTTACATTTTTTACAACTGCTCCAAATAAATTTATTTTGAAAAAAAAACCTTACAAAGTTCTTAAAACTGTCTTTTTTACATTTTTTACAACTGCGCCGAATAAATTTGTTTTTCATAGTGTTTGTATGAATTACAAAGTTATATTTGCGGTTTTAGAAAATATGCTGTATCTAAAAAACTGCTGAACTGATTTAGTTCAAACTAATTTTGGTTGAAAGTTTATATTAAGATCTACAGACATATATTTTTTTTTGATTTTTCACTCCATTATTATAGAAGTTAGAGGTTGTGTCCGCCACACACACATTTTAACACTTTGGAAGCTTATATCTTTTAAACGATTGACTTTATGGAAAAGTGGTTTTAGAAACCCCGATGTCGTTTTTAAAGAACTGTCTATAGATACCACACATGCATCGATTTCATGAAAAAAAATATTTTCAGGTTTAGTTCCATGTATGGGGAGCCCCCCTTTATTTTAAATATTTTTTTTATTTTTTTCTCAAAATCGGAAAGCGGTTCACAGAATACATCTACCTATCAAGTTTCACATGTATAGTCCTAATAGTTTCGGAATAAAATTGCTGTGACAGACGGACGGACGGACAGACAGACAGACAGACAGACGGACAGACATGTCGAAACTATAAAGATTCCGTTTTTTGCCATTCGGCTACGAAACCGTAAAAAGAATCATATAAATCGATATAGAAACACCAAAGTTATACATGAAATACGCTTATAATAATAAGCCATCGCGCGTGAATACTGAATCATGCTATAAGGATTATTTTTGAGAATCGGTCGCCGCGCTCGACGCGTCTCGCGGTCGAAGCGTTCTCTAGGTACTTAAGCCTCATGTGAACGTGATCTAAACAATATTACCAATACATTAACTTACGCTGACGGAGTCGCGGGCACAGCTATATTGTATCATTACGCTAAGGCCAATAGGAGCGGAGCGCCAATGTAGAATGCTTCAAAATCGGGGTTAAATTTAACGTTAGCCCAAAGTTACTATTCCACGCGGACGAAGTCGCGGGCAAAAGCTAGTAAATAATAAATGAGGCTTATGCTTTCCACTCAGCATTTCGCGGTTTGTAGTCTGTTTTGATCACAGAAATCAAAAATATAGGAGAAGTGGTAAGGGGGCGTATCGGTGTCCGCGCGACATGGCCACAGGGCTCATGTCACAGGCAAGTGGCCGTCTCTGCGAACTAGTGCGCTTTCGACGGCGATCGTAATAACATATATGAATGCCGAGTTGTTCTGTGGTATCTTGTAAAAACCGAAGCCAAAATCAAAACTATGTGAATCATGGAATCACTTACCATATGTAAGTACAAGTATTTTACAATATTTGTCTTTAAAATCATGAAAAACAATAAATCGTAAAATATTTCTTGGTTTTACTATGTTATTTTTGTTTTCAAATATCAGAACGACTGTACTGCTTTTGCTATAAATACATTGCTCCTTAACCACTACCTGAGTTCGTCACTAAGTAACTGGACAAGCAATGTAAAAATAACATACGAAACTGTATTACGCGGATTCATCGCGTAGTGAGGCCGCCACTTCTTGCGACGAATTAGTGATGTGCTTGTGCAGATCCACTAACGAAGGCTATCGATAGCAATGTCGATTGACGAATGAAATATTGCTATTATAGTTTAGGGGATTTTCAACTGACGACAAAAAAAGGAGGAGGTTATCAATTCGACGCGTATATTTTTTTTTTTTATGTATGATCACCGATTACTCAGAGACGGCTGAACTGATTTGGAAAATTCTTTTTTTGTTTGAAAGGGTATACCTACTTTGAAATTGGTCCCATTGTCACCAAGTCAGGATCTGATGATGGGATCCTGGAGAAATCGAGGGAACTCTTCAAATATTATAGGCACACCTATAGTGATTTGAGTATTTTTATAGTAACTTGTGTGTAGTTGCATTCGAAAAGCACCATTTGTGAAGTAGACCTGATGATGAAGACCACCGATGGCCACTGGAACTACTCAATATATAAGTAGGAATAATAAGTAGTTCATGTGTTCCGCTTCGATTACTTGAATGTGGTTATTAAGCACAATATGCTCGTCATAATGCATATGGTGAAGTGAAGCTGATGGTGAAGTACCAGGAGAACTCCTCAACAATTAACGGCCCAGCATTGGGAAAAGCAATATTTTGTAAAAGGTTATAAGTAGTTGACATTTAGGCTCTTGCAACTAGGTAAATTAAAAATCGACCAACTAAAAAGAGTGAAATAAAAACTTTTTACCAAAAAATTAAACCGACTCCCAAAAAACACTGCAAAGTGAAAAATAACTTTAATTTCGGAAGTCGGTGCCAAAAACGAAAATACAAAACTAAAGACACCAACTACTGAAATTAAAGTTATTTTTCACTTTGCAGTGTTTTTTGGGAGTCTTTAATTTTTTTGGTAAAAAGTTTTTTATAACATACGGAAACCTCTAAGAAAATATGTTTAACTTTTATTTTACATGAGATGACAGAAATAAAAATACTTTGAAATGTCAAGTGTACAAAAAAAAAATAAACAATTTATTTTACGCCCGCAGCATGCGTAAGGAGTTCCGACGTCGCCGTCGCTACAATAGTTTATTTTTCAATCTGTCAACCGTTTTAGCCCCGTGTAAATAATGTTTTTTTACTTATTTTGATTTTTTTACAGAGTAGTAGAGAAATGCGTAACCAATATTCATAAAGTAAGTTACTTTAATTTTAGGTTAATAATCGGTGGTGTTTTTCGGTTTAGAATTATCGTATGTTATGCCTTATCCTATGTTGCTGTTTCTTTATTTTTTTATGGTTTTTGTATTTTACTTCCGTTGAAGCTTCGAATGCGTTATAATAATCGGCATGGTTCAAATAATATATTTGTGAATTTAGCTTAAAATAAGTCAATATATTCATGCTATTTATTTGTTAGGCATGGATGTGTGTTAGTTTTCATATATTTAACAATTTCTCTACTAACTAGGATTTTTCTTATAACAAAAACCTATTATAACCTACTAAACTATTACCTGCGGGGTAATTGCGTAACACACTTACAGTAGGAATCGGTTTCATTATGCTAAATCAACAACACTCACTGTGGTATTTACGTTGTTGAGCAGACCAATATTTCGAACATACCTATGTAGCAATGGATTAGCAATATACGTCAAAATCATTCAGATCTTGATTTATAGTGTGTTACGTAATTATTGCGATGCTTATTATATGGTGACGTTTAGAAGTAGCTTAGGGTGTATGTAAATGATAAATAAGTGGTTTTCGTACTTTTCAGCTTCCCAAAAGATGGTAATATAAAAAAGGAATGGATTGATGCCACAGGCATGCCACCTAACTGGTACCCTACAAAAAATAGCACCATAAATGCTCGGTTCCCTTCAGCGCAGAAATGTTCCAGCCTGAATGGACAATTCCAAAATTAAGAGTACAACTGATTTTTGCAGAAGTGGGTTAAATTTTATTTTATTACTGAAAGCTATTCTCATGTTTTAGGGCATTCATAAAATCAGTCATTCAACTTTTCAGGATTCTATACAACCTATACGGCTGGTATGTTCCGATCGAGAGCGTAATGTAAGTTAACATCAACTTCTATTTGACCTAATCACTATGATAATTAAATATTAAGATTTAAGTCGAAAGCGCCAGGGTAGCCCTTAATACTTAGTAGGTAGTACTTAATAATAATTATGTAATGTTATGTTCTTAATAATATGTTTATTGTTATTATAATATTTTCTGGACATGCCATTTTTTATTTGGTTCATTTTCAGGTGCCCAAAAAAATGTACAATAACAAATGGAAGAATCGATAACTTTCCGATTTAGTCAATCACTAGCGTATATGTAAAATAAATTGCTTTTGCACAGCACAACGATAGCGACCGATGTTTTTGTGTGGGTAAATAATAAGGTGCATGGTAAATACACGCTGTGTTTGACGGAATAAGGTTTATTATTGATTGTACATTGTACGTTCTGATTTAGGAAATGCGGGTGTGTGCGCGAGTGCGTATCTATTGATTTTATTAAACTGCATGTGTAGTTGTTGCCCCGCCCAGCGCCTAACTGGAGACACACGGTTCCGATATAATTTCTTCTGTTGACCACATCTAGTTATTTATTTTATCTAAGGTTTTGATTGATTCACTCAATCAATCATGTCCTCGAATTATTTGTGTTATTGTCACTCTTAATACTATTTGTTAATTTTGTCATGCGGAATTGATTTATAGGCTTGTTATTATTTTTATCAAAAGATAGAATTTGGTGGCGAGCGTCAAAGGAACTTTCAACAGTTCGATGAAAAATTTACATGTATTGTGGTGTATTTGAAATTCTAGGTACGCTTTTGAAGTGACAGAATATCAATCCTCAAATTTATGATAACCTTACGTGTGCTCATAATAGTGTAACCTTAGCTCGATACATTTAAGCCTAAATTAAAACACAATTCTTTCAAAAATAATCTTCAGAATTATAATCCTTATCACAAAGAGTGTCCTCTCATAAATAATACCAACGTAGGAACAAATTAACACGAATAAATTGTGAAAATAATTAAACTAGGACAAAAGGAGACATTTGCAAAACAAATTGGTCGTTTTAATTAAATTCTTTGTCAATTGTGGAACAGTTAGGTAAATGTTAATTTTTGAGTGGTGAGTTTTATATTCAGGCTTTGGTTTCGTTCAAGGTTGTAATGACACAGTTTTCTGTTTAAGTTTGATTGTAATAAAGTTTTGATTGCTGTATTGAAAAACGGCCAACAATATAGGTTATAATAATAATATTTTTACTATATATATGATGAGGTATTGATCCTGTTTATGGTTTCTTCACTATTCATTTATTTAATGCATTACAACGGTTGGACCAATTACAGTAATTAAGTAAATGGACTAACAAAGCAAACAACAACTTATCACAGCATTATAATGGACTTATGCTACAAACCATGGGAAGGGCAAAAAATAAAAACCAGCTCGCTAGCTAGTTCTTTGACGACTTTAACAATTCAAGCATTTTTTTGCGTTTACAAAGTAACTAGCTAGCTTTGACTTGTAGATCTTTTTACAGCAACCTTGAGACACGCTTAGTTTTCAGCATAACATATTTACTTTGTGACTAGCTGTTGCCCGCGACTTCGTTTGATTGGAAATTTGTCAAATGCGCCAGCGTCTCGTGCCACCACAGAATACGATTGATTTTTAACCGAGTTAAAAAAAAGGAGGTTCTCAATTCGTCTTGAACTTTCTTTTTTTATGTATGTTACCTCATAACTCTGAGACGGCTAGACCGATTTGAAAAATTCTTTTTGCGTTTGAATGGGTATACTTTCTAGTTGGTTCCATTGTTACGAAATCAGGATCTGATGATGGGATCCTGGAGAAATCGAGGGAACTCTTCAAATATTATAGGCACACCTATAGCATTTTGAGTATTTCTTATAGCATCTTGAGCAGTTGCTTCCGAAAAGTACCATTTGGGGAAGTTGAACTGATGATGAAGACCACAGATGGCCACTGAAACTCCTGAATAATAAGTATTTCGTGGATTGCGATTCGATTTGAGTACGGATGTTAAACACTTTATGCTCGTCACAATACATATGGTGATGTAGAGCTGATGGTCAAGTAACAGAAGAACTCCTCATTTAAATTTTTTTTATAGATTATAATGTAACGTGCATGCTTCTTGTACCTATGTGCAAAAAACTTTTTGTATTTGTATCAGAAATCTGAACCGAAATACTACTAAAAGATTCGAACAATGAAATGTATTTATGTTATTCAATCTTCAGAATTGATGACAAATATTTCTGTAACATATAGCCCAATAAAAAAATCCTCTCAATCTCATCGTATTAAAATTTTCTATTTTCTCAGCCAAAAAAGTATTTTCAAATAGAAGCCCTATTTAACTTTTAGAACAGAACATGCTGGCCCTCATATTCATCGAGTCCTCGCGATGTTTTACTCTCTATGCGTGAGCCACTCTTACCTGCTCTCGGATCTTATGAGGTCTGTGGTGGTGCCTGTTGTGAAAAACAAAACCGGTGACCTTGCTGATAAGGCGAACTATAGGCCAATTTCGCTGGCCACCATCATAGCCAAAGTGTTTGACGGTTTACTTAATACACAGTTGAGTAAATGTGTGGACCTGCATGATAACCAATTTGGTTTTAGACCGCAGCTGTCCACGGAGAGCGCCATACTGGCTCTTAAGCACACCGTCATATACTATACGGAACGTAAGACCCCCGTATATGCGTGTTTCCTCGACTTATCCAAGGCCTTCGACCTGGTTGCCTATGATATCCTGTGGGATAAGCTGGAGAGTATTAACCTTCCTCCCGAACTTGTGACAATCTTCAAGTATTGGTATAAGCATCAGGTTAATCATGTCAGGTGGGCGGAGGCGGTGTCGGAGCCATATCGTCTGGAGTGTGGTGTGAGGCAGGGCGGCTTGACCTCACCCACCCTTTTTAACCTCTACATGGATGCACTCATCGTTGCGCTCAGCAGTGAGCATGTCGGTTGTCATGTTGACGAGGTATGCGTCAACAATTTAAGCTATGCTGACGACATGGTGCTGCTGAGTGCGTCGGTCTGTGGTCTGCGGAGGTTGCTGCATATTTGTGAGGAGTACGCGGGTGCACATGGCCTTAAATATAATGTGTCAAAGAGCAAATGCATGGTCTTTGAGGCAGGTGGTGCTAAGTGCCCAGAAACAGTGCCTCCAGTACATCTTTGTGGTTTACCTCTGGATAGAGTGGAACAATTTAAATACCTTGGGCATTGGGTTGTGTCTTATCTCAGAGACCACGCTGACATCGAACGGGAGCGGAGGGCTTTGTCGAGAAGAGCAAACATGCTCGCCCGCAGGTTTGCACGTTGTTCTAACTTAGTTAAGATCACCCTTTTCAAGGCGTACTGCACCTCTTTGTACACGTGCAGCCTGTGGGCTTGCTATACACAAGCTAGCTACAATGCCCTCCGCGTCCAGTATAACAATGCGTTCAGGGCAGTGTTGGGTCTGCCTCGTTTCTGCAGCGCCTCGGGCATGTTTTCGGAAGCGCGCACCGACTGTTTCCACGCCACCATGCGCAAGCGGTGCGCGTCCTTGGTGCGCAGGGTGCGAGACAGCTCCAACTCTGTCCTGGCAATGATTGCGGGGAGGCTTGATTGTCTTTATGTGAGGCACTGTTGTGATATTGTTAATGTAAATAAAAAATTATAATAATTTGACATTTTCTATTATAGCTGTAGTTTGGTAATTTAATGTGACTTTTAATTTGGAATTTAATTTGACATTTAATTAGATAATTTGACACGATTTTTTATTTTTTTTATTTATTATTATTAACTTAATTGACTTTTAATATATCTGAATCTTTTTGGATGTAAATTTCTCCCTTTGTATTTTAAATTAGGAAGCCGAGCAATTGTTTTAATTTGTGTATTTTTATTTTATTTTATATGGGTCTTGGACCTGAAATAAATGAATTTTATTATTTATTATTTTATAATAGACTGTTGAGAGTTATGAAGTGGAACGAACTAACTTGTGCAAATCTAGGATTACTACGTACTAGTAGATAATAAAATTTCAAAGCGTTGGCATCAAGTGTTACGTTCGTTAAAGCATTCTGACGATGTAGTTCCGTTCCATGCGGATGTTATTCTTTAGTAACGAGCTTGTCCAGTTCCTTGTATATTAACTCGATAACGGCAATAGAATCACAAACTATTAAGAAAACGTAGAATTTAAGATTTCTTGAGTAATGAGTATGTTTGTTTTTGTTAATCGCTATAAAAAGTAAATTAAATATTCCATTGTATTTTACTGCTAAGTATTATGCAGTATCAGTATAAAACAGTAAACAAACAACACAGCCTATACTGAAAGGATATAATAACTTGAGTCACAGAGTATAAATAAATGGAGAGCTCACTATAGTAGTAAGTATTACTCCTTGTCCCAACGTAGCTATGACCTAAATTATCTTTGAAGCTGTTTCTCTCGGCTTCAAAGTTTTTAGAGCGTTTTAAATAGATCTAACATGGCATGACGTAAGACCTGTCTTACGTTGTGCCGTGAAATGAAGACATTTATGCGCTAAATTATTTTACAGTGAGGAAGAGCAAGCTGGTTACAGCGTGCTAGGCAGACAACATCTTGAGTTTTTAAAATTCTATTTAAGAATCTATTTTTAGTGTTAGCGTTGTGAGAGTCGAGGGGGATGCCATTAAAGAAATATGTTCAAGTCTTTATAAGTGACAACTTGGGGTTGCTAGCTTCATTGTAAAAAATTTGCCGGGGTTGGCCCAAAAATGAAATGATGATTAATTTTCTTTTATTGTGGCAGCAGTATTTCTGATGCTATGTTGCGAGGAATATTCTTCGAAAGCCTTGTATCTTCATTAGTCTTCCATCGCGTCTATCTGTTCGTTTATTAGCAACAAACACAAAAACAACTGAACAGATTTTCAAGAGACGTTATAAAATCTGTTCAGCAACCAATGGATAGAATGAGGAACGATTTAATGTCATTTTATTAGGTTTTGAGTGAATTATTAGCAGTAGGAAACCGTGTGAGGTGGAGTCGCTAGTAGTAAATATATTTGATACAACATTTTAATTCCGCTAAAACTATACGTAGTAGGTAGTGTTTAAATGCGCCACCGGGCGCTCCCAATTGCCGCCCGTATATACACATATCTACGTGTAAAAGGATCATAACAGCATGGAACCTAAACTTATACTAAAACAGCTGCCACGCATTCACAGACTGAACACGAACATGTATTCCAAAATTTTGACGTTCACGAAAAAGTATCACCATAATTTAGATATTCTCTATTTAATAACATTAAGGTAATTCGTAAGAGTCGATATGTTGCCAATATTCGTGTCACGGCGCCACGTTATTTAACCTGACGATCTCATGACACTTTTTTTATTAATATCTGAATTGGGTCATATGTGGCGTCAAATAGGTTACTTCGTTCCGACCCTTGGTGAAGGTTCCAACGATAGGTATTTGTAAGACTTGAAGGTCGTAGGGTCGACCCTAATCAGGAACATTACATTGTGTAATTTATATCCCATCAAAAACATAAATGTGAAATGAGAGCCAAGTTCAATAATATTTTATATGCCTTGGTTGTTGACTTCAACGACAAAAGAAATGAAATCTAAATGGGTGCCAAGTTCAATGGCCAGTCCTGAAATTTATTTATAACAATATAAAATATAATTTATTCTTGTAACTTAGGAGAATATATTGTAGCCTAAGGTCTGACCTGGCTAGTTTTCATATACGAATTATTATGTTCGATGGTTAGTTTCTACCAGCAAGCCAAATTTTCGGAATAATAAAATAAGAACCGACAAGTAACAGGCTTAGAATTTGCGAAGACTATAATATAATTCGTATATGAAAACTAGCCAAGTCAGACCTTAGGCTACAATATATTCTCCTAAGTTACAAGAATAAATTATATTTTATATTGTTATAAATAAATTTCAGGACTGGCCATTGAACTTGGCACCCATTTAGATTTCACTTCTTTTGTCGTTGAAGTCAACAACCAAGGCATATAAAATATTATTGAACTTGGCTCTCATTTCACATTTATGTTTTTGATGGGATATCATTACTTTTTGTACATAAATTAGTAGTAGGTACTTATGTATAACAAAATTAATACTAAATGGTTTTTTGTTAAACTACTGTATTTTCCTACGTTTACGGGGTATAATTGTCCTTTTTATGTTATTTTCTATATTTTCTTGTACTTTTGAAATGTTCGACTGAATTGCCCATTCAGTATCCGTAATTCTTTTTAAGCGTTTTGCCACCATGGTGTAGTGACCCTCTAAGATAATAGGTGGCGCTAGTGGTTGTAGAATACGGTTAGTTACGCGTAATAAATACGAAAATTTACTATATTCTTATTTATAAGCACAAAAACGGATAAATATGGATTTAAAAAAATTAAGGGTGGTATTCAACTCGTTATATATTCACGTAATAATCTTAAAATCCACATATAGAGATTTACAGGCACTAATTATAAGTTAAGTGAAAATTATAATAAAATGATAAAAAATTACCAGTTTCTGATTTTTTCCTTTGTATTCACCTAATTACCTATCTGCATGCCAAATTTGAACTTTCTAGGTCATCTGGAACTGGGTTATAGTTTTGATCTATAGGTCAGTCATAAAAATTACGATTTTTGGACGTTAATATCTAAATAACCGTTTGAGATATGTTTATAAAATTTGGAACACATATGTATCTCACCAGTCTCAATATATGAGCCAAATTTGACAAGTTTAGGTGAAATATTTTTTGAGTTATGAGGAGCTCAAAAGTGGCTCCAAATGGTTCGTGTAATATTACACACGGTGAGCTGCGCGCCAGTACTTGGCTTGACACGCTCCCGCGTGTCTAGATCATCACCATTTCTATCAAATCGGCAAAGGACTATAAATATCCCTCAACCCGGCCTGGGCCTGTGTGGTGGATGGCGTACGGCCCAATCAACACACACACTCCACGGAAAGGAGGCCTGTGTCCTAGCAATGGGAACTTTGAAGACTAATTATTTTACAGTTTTTATCATTATCAATATATAAATATTTTTATTTTATATAAGTAGGTACTATACAGTCTACAATACAATACAATAAATTCGTCAAATTTGAACGAATAAATTATTGTATTGAATTGTTAAAATATAACACACTATAATTAAAGCTTACACATCTGTGTCTGAACTAGATAAGGAATATCTGTATTTTAACTATGTATCTCTAAATATTATAAAACAGAGTCCCTCGCCGCGTCTGTCTGTCTGTTCACGATAAAATCAAAAAGTACTGGACGGATTTTAGTACAGTTTTCATCAACAGATAAAGTAATTCGCAAAATAAAAATTACCGGAAGAGAAATTAATTAAATAAACAAATATAAACTCTATTACCCGAGCGAAGCTGGGCCGGAATAGTTTTACTATATTATTTATTAATGAGGTCTACAATGCTCTCCGTTCCTCATCCTAGCGAATACATTCCAATTCTTCCAGTCCCCCCGCGCCATCCAAATGGCAACGGAGGTCGTGGCCTGCCGTAGTATAGAATCCCTGATTCAGGTATACCTTAAGTATCCTGACGTCAAAAGCTATTTTGCCAACCTTTTTAAACAACGATAATGTATAACACGGCTAGTAGGAGATTAAAGCCCCGATACCTAAAGCCAATGGCATCAGCAATCAACGGGACGAGATCGCGACTTTCCTTCGCGATCATCGTCTCGACGTTCTTCTGGTCCAAGAGACCTTTCTCAAACCCCACCTTAGGGATCCCAGGATAGCTAATTACCGGTTAGTTAGGAACGATAGGACTAGATGCCACAAAGGTGGCACTCTAATATACTATAGGAACTCCCTGCACTGCATCCCTATGGATCCGCCGCCCCTTGCCCACTTAGAGGTATCCGTTTGCCGGCTAGGCATGACGGGTCATCCCTCCATCACCATAGTATCCGCGTATCTTCCACCGTCCAACGTTGTAGATGTAAATTCATCGGTAAACGCCTCACTTCGAAGCGACCTTCCCGCCCTTCTTGACATGAGTGACTCCGTCCTTATGGCGGGGGATCTCAATGCCAAACATCCCGCATGGTGTAGTCGTATTACCAACCCCCGTGGGAAGGTACTATACGACCTTTGCACACCTCTCCACATAGATATCATAGGTCCTATGCGGCCTGCTCATTACCCGATCGAGCCATCCCAAACGCCTGACGTACTCGACATTGCCCTCCTGAAGAATGTGAACTTACGTTTGCACTCTTTAGAGACGGTAGACGAACTTGACTCTGACCATAGACCGGTGATCTTGGAGTTAACTCCGAGATCGGGTCCCTATGACCCTAACCGCCCCTCTCCCACACATGTGATCACTGACTGGAGGAAAGTAGGCGACTTGCTGAAATCCAACACGTCACCTCACCTGGACAAGATCCCCGACCACATCCAGTCCGCCGCCGACACGACGGCTGCGATCGACTCTCGGAGCACGTACAATCTGTCTTGAACGACTGTTCAAAGGAGATTCCGGTGTCAGAGCACTGGCGCCGGAAACTACCGGACGATGTACGGGCCCTGCTGACTGAGAAGAACGCAGCAGTCCGTGCCTACAGAGCTTTCCCCTGCCAGAATAACAAAACTTTCATGCGGTACTTACAGCGCAAAGTAAGTAACAGCATCAGAGAGTGGGGTGAAGCCGGCTGGGACAAGACCCTGAGCGAACTGGAACCCACCCACCACGCCTTCTGGCAACTTCAGAGGAGTATGCGCGCCACTGAGGTTACCACAATGCCTCCCCTTATCCGCCCGGACAAAAGCATTGCCTTCGACGACGAAGACAAAGCCGAATGCCTAGCCGACAGCCTGGAGGCCCAGTGCTCTCCCAGCTCCCAACCAGTCCACCCAGCCCACCTTGCCCACGTGGATGCTGAGGTCGAACGTAGGTCTGCCCTACCCCCTGTCGAGGACCCTGATGCTCCCCTCCCCCCCGTCACGGAAGACGAGGTGGAGGAGATCATCAGGAAACTCAAACCTAGGAAAGCTCCCGGGACTGACAGACTGACCACTAGGGCACTTAAACTCCTCCCACGCACGATCATAGTTCTACTGGCTGCCATCTTCAATGGCGCCATGTCCAACAACTTGTTTCCGCAAGCTTGGAAAGAGGCTATAGTAATAGGCATCCCAAAACCCGATAAGCCCAAGTCCTCCTCGAATAGTTATCGTCCCATTAGTCTGCTCAGTGCCCTCAGCAAGGTCTACGAGCGGATTATTCTTAATCGGCTCAAGGACTTTGTCGAGGCAAAGAGCCTAATCCCTAACGAGCAGTTTGGCTTTAGAGCCCATCATTCCAGTGTCTACCAAGCCCACCGCATCGTAGAGCACATTAGCGGCCGCTTTCAACGCGGTCTGGTGACGGGGGCTCTATTCTTTGACATAGCAAAGGCCTGCGACAAAGTCTGGCACAATGGCTTAATTTATAAGCTTTACCAACTAGGTGTGCCGGACCGTCTCGTGCTCATCATTCGAGACTTTCTGTCGAACCGCTCCTTCAGATATCGTATCGAAGGAGCGCTTTCCAACCCCCGCCCTATCAGAGCCGGCGTCCCTCAGGGCGCCGTGCTCTCTCCCCCACTCTTCACGCTATTCACTAGCGATATCCCCAAAAAGCCCCCAGTAGAGTTATCCCTATTTGCCGACGACACGGCCATCTATTACTCGGCAAAAAGTCCCGATTGCACTAGGCGATTGGTTTAGGAAATGGAGGATTGAGGTAAATCCCGACAAAAGTCAAGCAGTCCTGTTTCGCAGGGCTCGCCACCATAGACAGCTCACCCTCCCCCGCCCGATCACTATGTTTGGCAAGCCAATCCCTTGGGAGAAGCGAGCCAAATACTTAGGTGTGATCCTCGACCAGTTCCTTAACTTCAATGAGCACATAAAGAAGGTTTGCTCGCAAGCCGCTTTCGCTCTCGGTAGGCTCTACTCCTTGCTGAATAAACACAGTAAGCTCTCCCTTAGGTGTAAAATCCGAATTTACACGACGTGCATACGTCCTATCATGACGTACGCCTGTCCGGTGTTTGCTCATGCCAGTCCCAATCAGATCCATAGGATGCAAGTCATTCAGAACCGTTTTCTCCGAAAGGCCACGGGCGTGCCCTGGTTCTTGAGGAAGGAGGATCTCCACGTAGACCTCAAACTCCCGACCATAAAGCAAGTGTTGAAACGCATGTCAGCGCGTTACTTCACCTCTGCTGATACCTACACCAACCCCCTGATCGTATCGGCCGCCCGATACAGCCCCTTCCAAATTTCTCGGGTTCGTCGCCCGCGTCACGTCCTAGACGAGCCCGACGTCCCCACCACCATCCGACAAGAGAGCAGTAGGGAAACTAGCACTCTTAGAAAACACACACACAAAACGCGTTCCGTATTCCGGCCTCGCCGACGAGGCCCATCGCGACGTCCGCGTACTTGTAATGGAAATCCTCCCCGACCTTTGCCAAACGAGCCAGCCCGCGATACTGAGCCAGTAGCAATAAATACTCCCGTAAATAATAATATGACCCAGCCTGTCCCTTTGCTGCCCTCCCAAAATGACCCCGCCGAGGCCCGTACTCCACAGGGAGTGCCCTTAGCGTGCGGTCATTAGATGTAAGCGTATTTTAGTTTGTAAGCCCTGGCTGGGGGCCTTTAATTTATTAGAGGTCACCACAGGACAGACCGGTTAAGTAGACGCACAGCCTTAGTGAGCTGATCTACGAGTGGCCCTAACTAAAAAAAAAAAAAAAAAAACTACAGTGCTCGGAATAGCTGTGGAATAGGAAACACCGCCTACTAGTTGCAAGTTGCCTATTCCTCGGACAATTAACGCTCTCTTTGACTCCAAACACTTAAATTCTCAAAATATTGTGAACAGTTTCACATTTGGAGCCTAAACAGTCCTTCATTACTATTATCGACTTCAATAAACTGAGTGTTGCAAAGTAAAAACAAAAAACTAACCAGAAACAATCACACTTATGAACAAACCGTATTAAATTAACACTGTAATCCACACAAGAAGCGTATAAGGATCGTCCCTAGGGGTGGTAAAAAGATTTTTTCGGGAGGCGGTAATCGGTGAAAAATCCTTTTTTAGTTCTCCAAGTAGCGTTTTACTGTTCCCACAGGATCTGCTATGGACGCCATTATCGTAAATATACAAAACCGACCATTAGTAACAAGTGAATATTTCGATAAATGTTTTAACGGTATTTCTTCATTAGTTTTACGGTGTTTCGTCGTACATAAGTCATGAAATTACAGAGTTTACGGTTAAAGTTTTCGGTTTTCGTCCTGGCGTTGGGGACTGGTGTTTATAATTTTATTGTTGGAATGATAGACGTTGTTGTAAAATTTGCCCTTAATAACAGAAAGTAAGTAAGAAGGGGGTTTTTCAGGCCATAAACGGATTTAAGTTACGTTTTATAATTATATGTCAACGTAAATACATACTTTTCATTCCTTTACTCTCACTTATTTTCTTAGTTTTGCAACGCTTGTCGAGGTCGGCTTGGGGGTGGGTGACCGTACCGTTTACATACCGAGATTTTCTTCATGGCTCGGAGAGCACATAAAGTATGTTCATCCCGATGTATTAACCTAAATATCAAGTACTATCTTAATCCAGATCACTCATGGAGTACCTACTTACCTACTAAAACATTTGTTTTAAATAACAACTAAAGCCAGTCTTATCTATACTAATATTATCTATACTTACTAATATTATAAAGCGGAAAAGTTTGTTTGTTTGTTTGTTTGCTTGAACTCGCTAATCTTCGAAAGTACTGGATAGATTTGGATGCAATTTGTTATGGAAGTAGCTTGAAGCTTGAGGAAAGTTATAGGATACTTTTTACGCGACTGCAAAAAAGGAGAGTTATGTTTTTACCGTGATAGAATCCACGGGAGCGAAGCCCCGCGTGAGTACTAGTAACGTTATAAAATTAGAACAAATTAAGTTAGAATCCTAGTTAGAATAGCATGGATTAAACACATCCGTGTTCGTTATCAAATAGTTTTATGCCAGTGATTTAGCTTGATAGCGTATTCTGAGATTTGGGAACTTTGTTGTTTGACTGGTCATACTTGACCCATGGCTTAGTTAGTAACTAAACATACTCGTAACTAATACTTACGAGTATGTTTTAACATCTGATACTAACATTATAAAAGCAAAAATATTGATGTGTGGATTTTTGTCAATCAATGACTCCGTAATGACTGAACGGATCTGGTAGAATTTAGTACAGATATATCCACAACAAAGACTGGAACAGCATATAGGCTACTTTATATACCGATATAAAATCCCTCACGAACGTAGTCCCGGGCCGGGACTCCCGGCCAATAGCTGGTATGCACATATAACTTTATCCAATCAAAGAGGAACTAGGCAGTACATGTCTGTTGTATTCGCATGCGCCAAGCATGTATTGTAATCCCATTTAATTTACTTAAGCCAAGTTTACCCTACAACAAACTCGGTCAAAGTATAGTCAGAAGACTGAATATTTTGAGAAAAAAGTTATGAAAAGGATCTGACACTGGCATTACCTAATATTTATATTATTATATTTATAATCAGTTTAATTACCATGTAGAGAATAATATGTAAAATAATCGTTAAAATCTCTTTCTTAATGTCTCCAACGGCACAGAATACATCTTTACACATTTTGAGTCCACCATTACGCCAGAATCGCCTATAATTTTCTCGTTACGTCACCATATCTTCAAACGACGCCTCTTACTGATCATAAGAAGGTATTTGCATACAAGTTTTGATCAAACAACCATTAAGAAGTCCTAGCAGTTTCGGGACATGGAATATGGAAGTACAGAATGTCAACTTCGTACAGATAGTGAAAACCAGCGCAAACACGCATTGATGCGTCCGTACAGCGATCTCAAACAAATGCCGGTCTAAGTAGGTTTGCACTCTCTGTATTAGAAGCGTGTACATGTCGCACCTTTAATAATAAACCGCAATTATTCAAAATTCATAGTTTTTGGGAAACGACGTTTAAAGTTTTGCAATTACGACTCCTTCCACATATAAATTTAAATAAAAATATACAGACTCTACAGGAAGGCAATAGTAATCTTTGTATATTTTCAAAAGACTTATCTTTCGTAAGATGTTGTTAAATGTTTTCTATTATAACCAGATTAGACAATAAACCACTTTAAAAATTATGTAAAGTATTAGTGCATTTTATGATTAAAATGTGAAATATTATTCAAAATGACACATGGTAAAAAATGTATTAGTGCAATTTGTTATTAAATATATGGGTGTATTTATTGCTGTTATATGGTATGATGCTATTTTCAAGTAATAAACTTATAAAATTGTTGTCCTTTTCTACAAAATGTCTATATATTATTAAAATAGGGAAGGAATTTCAAAGAAACAGCCCATTTTATTATGACTTTAATATTAATCACAATAAAATATGCACTTAAAAATATTTTTACTTGGAAAAATGAATCTCAAAATTAATATTAATTAAAAGTTAACAATCAGTAGGTACTCTACAATACACAAGACTAATCATACAACCAGAGAGACAATTAGGTAACTTTTAAAACAACCCATTATTGTATTGTGTATAATAAGAAGGAATTAACCCTTTAGTGAGGAGCTCCTTCAAATCCTTCTTCTTATTGACACTCAATGGCTGTTTTTCGGTATACGCTTGTTTTAGCGAAATTTCACCTTCGTTCTTCATTTTCTTTCTTTTATTTCGTACATCTACCTCTTTGTATGACTGGTCTTCATAGTTCATATGAATTCTTATAATAAAATTTGAAAGGGCTTCCTTTATGCATACTTAATTGTTTTATCTCGTTCCAGTTTACTGATTCTCCAAAGTCAATTAGTGAACATTGTGAGCCTGACTTAAGGTTCTTTTTGATTTCCCTTTCAATGAGACTATGGAAACTGCCTGCCTCATTTTTTTATTGATAATAGGCTCGCGCTTGACCACCATCTCACCTGATGGTAAGTGATGATGTGGTCGAAGATGGAGCACGCTTACCTAAAAGTAACCTATTCACTCTTGACTTAAAGACCCCTAGTTTATAGCTATCGGGCACACAGACTCCGGCAGGGAATTCCACTCCTTAGCCGTACGCACAATGAAGGTATTCCCAAAACGTTTAGTGCGTATAGGTGGGATGTCCACCATGTAACGATGGCGCATCGCCGTTTGTCTTGTAGTCCGATTATGGAACGGACTCGACGGAATTAGATTGTGTAATTCCATCGCACACTCCCCTAAATGTAACCGATAGAAAACCGATGGACTAGCAACTCTTCGTCGATGTTCAAGGCTCTGGAGCTTTGATTCAACCAGTGTATCGTTGCCAATGAGTCTTTTGGCCCGTTTCTCAATAGACTCAAGCGCGTCCAGTTGGTACTTCGCAGATCCATCCCAAAGATGAGAGCAGTACTCCACACACGACCGAACCTGGGCTTGATATATTCCTAACTTTTTTGATGCTAGTTGAGCATTAGCCTTGATAAACGGGCCAAAATTGAAGGTAGAAGTTAGTGTTACCCCCAGAAGCTCGATACGATTGGTTATCGGCACGGTTACACCTCGGAAAGTAGGAGCCGGTTCGAATTGACTCCTTTTTGTGGAGAAGAGACACGCCTGGGTCTTAGCTGCATTAAACTTGACCAAGTTGGTATCGCCCCATTCGGAGACAGCCTTCAAGGACAAGTTCAAGCGCCTAACCATGTTCTCACGGAGAGACTGGATCTCTGCCCCACCAGCACGCGCGCTTGACACATATCTCTCAGCAACTGTGCTGTCGTCTGCATACCCAAAGGTACCGGGCATAAGCAGATCATTAATATGCAGCAAGAATACAGTTGCTGAGAGAACCGACCCCTGAGGGACTCTCGAATGGACCGATCTCTCAGGAAGTCTTCAATCCAAACGCAAAGTTGGGTGGGTAAACCGAAAGAAGGAAGCTTAGCAATAAGGCTATTTATTGGGCCAGACCCTGTCAAAGGCCTGATGAAGGCCTGATGAAGGAAAGGCCAGATGTCAAGAGAAACAGCATTGTCGGTCACTGAGGATGTCGGTGGCTTCTATGCCAGGAGCTTACTATTGAGTACACGTTCCATATTCATTTTGTGTATGACCTGTGACTAGAAACTTATGAGTAACATTATTAATATTTAAATTCTGCACGGCATATAAATATAAGGCTGCTATACATTTAGTTTTGTTTTGGCCGCAGCAATTGTCTGCAAAAAAATAAAATTCTTTGGCTCTGCTAACTCCCTTCAAATAATTATGATCAAAGTATATAATATTATACCTCAGATATTACATAATTTTGTGAGGCGTGAGTAATCTTCAGGCTCAGATTTGGTATATCTGTATGGGGCAGATTAATTTGTGCTTTGGAGCTTACACAAACTTGTTTGTTAGTATTAGGAGACACTGAACAGTCGGAGTCCGAAGATGATGATGAAGAACTTAACGAGGAGGAGCTAGATGAAGAGGAACTCGAACTTGAAGACGATTGTCGTGTTAGGTTTGTGTTTCTAGTAAAATGTCAGTACTTATATATTTTGCTTATCAGATTCATAAGTACTTTCACTGTCGTAATCAGGCACAAGAATATTTCATTTTTGGTTCAATTGGTTGGAACTGGTCGATCTCTTCTTGGGATTTCACACATTCAGCAACAACTTGAGCGCGCTGAAAATGCAAATACATTTCTTCATGAAAGGAAATATCATTGTATATTGTTGTAATAATCACAAACTTTTAATAACAAATTGCAAGAACTCGCAAAAATTCTTACGATTTAACATAATGTTTAATCATAAATTGAACTAAGTCTATTTTTTCACATAGAAATAACAATATTTTAAAAATAAAATGAAATATTTCAAAATAGTTCATTTTATAACTACATATTAAAGTAAAGTAAGCCCTTACCTTTTCAAATTAAAACGGTTTATTTAGTTTTATGACGAGTGCACTTATAGGAACATAAGTCAGTCTTTTGTCACCGTCAGCACAATACTAAATAGTGCCGTTTTGTGACTATTCATTGGCCCGCGGCGCGAATCAAAAAGAGATATAAAGTTTGCCATCTCGCTTGTTGTCGTCCGAATTAGACGATTGTGAGACTGTACGCAATCTTTACGGGTATTTAATTTGGTTTATGATTAAATCTCAAAAAATTGTATTTTTTAATTATTACGGTTTATTATTAAACGTGCGATGTGTACGTGCCTTCTTGCTCGTTGTATAGAATTGAGATAGTGGTAAAACGTAAGCCTATCAATTATACAAAAGAACCTTCTGAATATATGTTTTAGATCATAGTCGTTTAACTGAATTTATTTTAAACTCTGTATTCCCCAAAATTCTGTCTTTTTCGTCCGTTCCGTTCATAGATTATTAGGATCGTTTACCGACTTCCGCGAAATGAGAACTGTTCGCTACTTACGATTACTTATGATTGTTCGTCTGACTGTATGTGTGTTGGTTTGCGTAAACGTACGGGAATGGAAGCAAGTGAATGTTGAATTGAGGACATTATCTGTGTAGACTTCTGCTGTAACATAAATTTTGACAAATAATCAACTATGTATACTGTAACTTTCAAAAGAGGAGGAGGAGCTCGTGGCCAAATGAAATTAAATATTTATTTTGGAAATTGGTTATACATAACACTTTTACACGTCATGTTTTTTTTATGTTTTAAGTGTAGCTAGAAGAGACCGGTGTTCGATAACTGACACTGAAATAATAACCACCGCATCGTTAAACCCACATGCACAAATAATAACGACGAGAAACAACTATCAGTAGAATATACAGACACGGAGAGTATATAACCTCTAGAGAGCGTATAGGCCGATTTCTTTGAAGAACACGACTCACTGTTATGGGTCGGGCGGGAGAGAGAAATGCATAGCTGTAATTGGTCAGTTCAAGGTCAAGTTGCGTAGATATGCCTGGTTAGGGATTGGTCTACTTGATTAAGGGAAAGTAGTCGATAAGCAATGAAAATGGTCGAATTTATCAGCAGGGTTGGTAAAGAGTTTAAGGGAATCTCAGCTTTGAAGGTGCTTTATAACACATTTGTGCGTAGTGTCGTTGAATATGCATCTCCAGTCTGGAGCCCATCTTATCGTGTCCACATAGAGAGGATAGAGCGCGTACAAAAAAAAAAAAACCAGGTGCTTACGATTTAAAGACCACAAATGCCCTTATAGAGCCGATTACGCAGAACGGCTGAAACACTTCGAGTTAGATTCATTGAAGCGACGTAGAGCTCTAAACGATCTCTCAACGCTTTTTAAAGTTGTTAATGGCGTAACATCAACTCCAGATCTCCTTGATAAAATCAAAATTGAAATACCTCACCTCCCACACTTGAGATCCAAGCGTACCTTCATAACTTTCGGCATAAACCCATGTCGCACTAACCTAGGCCGACATGCTCCCTTAAATAGGATGTTGGCTTCCTACAACAAAGCTTGCTCCATGTATAACGACATAGATATTTTCTTTAACAGTTTGCAAAAATTTAAAAATAAACTGAAAAATGTTGACCTGTGATCAGCTGCTTTCTTTCTTTTTCTTATAATATAAATTTTAATTTTAAATAGTTTTATGTTAGTTAAGTTAATTGATTTTTTCTCAAAATTATTGTAATTAGTATGTAAATGCAACTTATTTTCATGTATAATAATTTTATCTGACATTTAATTCAATTTAATTTACTATTGTTTTTTATATTAATTATTGTGTTGACATGATTACTTTCGACATAATTATTTGGTTTTGCTTATTCTGTTCTTTAATTAATTTTATCTTTCACTTAGAATGATGTGCATACCTGTAAGTGATATATTTGCACTGAATCTGAAACCTTAGTCTGCTTGTATTATATTGCATTTGTAAATATATCGTTGGTGTACCTTGCATAAATAAAAAAAAATCGATAAAATTGATGTTAACATTGTAAAAATACCGAGTAAAAATCCCATGGTAAATTATTTTAATTAGGCCCAAGTTGATTAGTATTAGAGTCCGCCATACTATTTGAAGCCTAAAAAGATTGAATATAGGTATCTTATTTTCACGATTTGACTCTTCTCAACATTATATCAATAAAAACAAAACTAGAAACCAATATACCGTAGTAATCTTACCTATCTACTGTAATTTTAATTTTGGATTCTTCGGAAAACTTAAATAAAAACATGCATGTCACACAGGAGAAAAACCATTAGAACTTCCTCCTTTTTAAAGTCGATTAAAAGTAGATAGGTAGATAGTAACTGAACTGAATTAAATAAAATAAGGTTCATTTTGTAATTATCGATAACGTATGAATCAGAAGTTAAAGTTTACAGCACAGATTTTTGCGATTAAAATACAAAGGGAAAGAAAGGGATAAAAGAATTAGAATTTCTTAATGAAAGAAAGAGACTTTTCCAAAAGACATCAAAATGCGACTCAACCGTGGGCTTGCTCACCTAAACCACCATTTTAAATAGGGGTCATTTAAAATGGTGGTTTAGGTGAGCAAGCGGTGGCTTATAATTTGATTAAATAAAAAATAATTTTCGTAGTATTTCATTACTGATGAATAGTTATGTCATATATTTAGTATCTAGATGTCTGGGAATGTTTTCCACCACTTCAACGCGCATGAAGGCATTATTATGCGTTATAAATTGGATACCTAAAAAAATTTAAAGTTCGTAAATGTTTAGCATGCACACAGCAGTTAGCACTTGGTTACAACTAAAATGTTTCGTGTACCGTAGCCAATATATAGGTGCAAAAAGGCTAATAGTTTTCGTGCGTGCACTGTATGCGTGGTCAAGTGGTTTTATAGTCTTTGTACAGACATTTCTTCCGTGCGGTAAACGAACCCGTGACGTACAGACGCCAGCACATCAAGCTACAACAATCTGTCAAATTACTTTAATAGATTTTCAATTTTATTGTTAAAGAAATTAGGTTCAAGGTTGATAGGGAAAATTTGACAGTTTCGGGTAGCTTCATGTGCTGGCGTCTGTACAACGCAGTAGCTAATCGCTCAAGCTCAACCAACGACGTAACGTACTCGTAAAACGTCCCTGTAACCACTAGGCCACCACTGCTCTTATGAATGATAAATTAAATGATAATGGATTTAGTCCTGAGCATGTCCTGAGATAAGAAACAAAAGCAGAATTTTAAACAAACGAGGTTTTATATGAAGCATTTGAGTTCGAGAAAAGGCTTGACCTGAAATACTAAATGAGTCATGTAATAACTTAATTCAGTTTTCTTATCATAATTTGTGACGCGTTCGTCTATAATTTAATTAAGATTCCAAAATTCAGATTTGCTACTTGATTGCCAGCGAGAGTTTTGTGGTGCAAATTGTAAGTAGCGGTGAGAAACTTAACACGATCAATCTAATTATACTTTTGACTGAATTATGCTAACGGTGGCAAATCTCAGCAGATTATAACTAAGAATTTAGCAGATATTATAGTGTACAAATACAGTATATACACACGATGTCCTTGACAATGGTATTAGATTTCCCGGCTTCTGACTACCAACTACTCTCAACGACGTTCAATTGACTTTTATTTTTTGAAATATTGCCCTACACTAGAAATTGCTCCTGTATCGTGGGTGCATTTTAACAAACACCCTGATAAAATATATTCCAACTTACGCAGTTATCTTAATTTGTTGAGATTATTACCCCTACATCGTTCGACTTGATCTTGGCAAGCCGTGCTTGCTTCAAATCTGAAAATTATAATTTCAGTGATTAGCTATCGTGAAATTATTATTCTAATCATCATCTATTTAGCCTTTTACCCGACCATCTTGGGATCGGCTTCCAGTGTAACCGGATGCAGCTGAGTATTAGTGTCTTACACAACCCAGTAGCTGGGTAACATGATACCACTTAACTAGACCTGTGTTAGATTTACTGGCTTCTGACTACCCGTAGCCAACAACCAGGCCAACAGCGTAAAGTGCTTTCCAAGGCACGGGGATATCACACCATCAACTTCCAAACTCCGGGCAATTACTGAAAACTTCCTTACAGAAAAAGTTAATAGCAAGTTTGCCCGACCCGAGAAGCGAACCTGAAACGTCATGCTCAGCAGTTGCGCTTGCGACCGCTGGACCAACGAGGCAGTCGAAATAATGATTGCAATTGCTGTATAAATTACACAAAATTCAGCGGCAGTCTGCAAACGGGAAGATGAAATTGCGAAAGTTTTGAGGCAGCGTTAGTTTGAATCTAGGAACAGTTGATCTGGGTTCTGTTATATTGATTTTTTTGCTAACACGTGCATATTCTTATTGGGTACAAACTATATCCGCATATTTGCTCATATCCGAGGGACCATAATATAATTCGTAAGGAACTTAATTATCATGAGGATAAAATAAATAGAACTCTGGTTTGTGTAACACACTAGTTTGTCCTGTAACCACATGCCTTGCCGACCTCGGCAAGCATTGCTTAATGTTACAGAGCGGCCAGTGCACATGTTATTATTTAGCCAGGAGCTCCTGCTGTCCTTTTTTTTATTGAAAATAGGTTCGCGTTTGACCACTATCTCACCTGATGGTAAGTGATGATGTGATCGAAGATGGAGCACGCTTACCTAAAAGTAACCTATTCGCTCTGGACTTAAAGACTCCTAGGTTGTAGCTGTCGGGAAACACAGACTCCGGCAGGGAATTCCACTCCTTAGCCGTCCGCACAATGAAGGTATTCCCAAAACGTTTTGTGCGTATGGGTGGGATGTCCACCATGTAACGATGGCGCTTCGCCGTTTGTCTCGTAGTCCGATGATGGAACGGGCTTGGCGGAATTAGATTGTGTAATTCCATCGCACACTCCCCGAAATGTAACCGATAGAAAACCGATAGACTTGAAACTCGTCGTCGGTGTTCAAGGCTCTGGAGCTTTGACTCGACCAGTGCAGCGTTGCCAATGAGTCTCTTGGCCCGCTTCTCGATAGACTCAAGCGCGTCCAGTTGGTATTTCGCAGATTCATCCTAAAGATGAGAGCAGTATTCCATACACGACCGAACCTGGGCTTGATACAAATTAGCTAATAGAAAGGCACTTTTGAGAATATCTAACGTACTTACTGTCTACTAGTTTGTAACTTAGACCACACATCACATGTCTTGCTGATTTAATTTACCCGACCCGTTGTAGGTCGGATCGTAACCCTCGGCACACTTGTGAATATCTCGATTTTGATCTCCAGTATTTAGCTTTGCCTCATATCCTGTACCATTTGATCTGGATTTTTGTTTGACAGCGTCAGGGTAACATAAAACCCATTTTTACCACGAGCGATTTTTTGGATGGGTGTAGCAAATATTTTGATTTTTAACGTTCCTTTATTCTGGTACGGGATAACTATTGTATCAGAGTGAGACGCCGGTGCAAAAGGATTTGGTTTTGTGCATTGATATGTATCTGAACATTGTGAGCTTTTGTTTTATGTACTAACATACCGCCTTCAAGAAATGAGGTTTACAATTAACTTGTTTATTAAAATTCAAACTGCACAATATTAATACATTTCAGTCTATGCATGCTTCATTATATCAGCCAAAAGACATTAATTGATGACAGGGTTTACGCAGTAATCGAGGATTAGGCTGCTGTGCTGCGTACCGTGCATTCGATTACGGCACAGGAACAAATGTTTGTATGACGTATATCTAGATAGTAGCATCGGTACGGGTGTTTATGGATGTGCATTCAACATTTGACTGATCAAATCAAAGAAACATAGAGTTGAGTGCACCTGTCTAGACACGTATAGTAACTGACACAGCAAGCCTGTGCCAGTTATTCTGCAGCTCAACTCACGCACCCCTAACATCATTTAATTACAAAACAAATGAATTTCAAAAATGGTCTTGACAAGTTTATCTAATCATTATCACGGCAATGTGGTCCTTTTGATACACTTGCTCTCAATTGACGTCAATAAGGTGCTGATAGGGTGGTCTTACTCGTTAGGAACACGTCAAACCTGTTTCTACATAAATTTTATGTAAAGTCGAATCGAAGTGTTGATAAATGATATAAAAAGTGGATGCCTGGTGTGTAAATAGAAACAAGTCCTGGCACACACACGCATCGGGATGCAACAGCATCACGGTGCGTGTGGTACATTTGGTTCTTAGATATGTATATTTTTGGATAAACAGTCGCTTTGTTTCTTCACTTCAAAAATACTTACATCTTTAATTCTTCCTGTAACAAAATCAAGATTAGAGTTTCAGAACGAAAATTCATGCATATTTTCAAACTTAAGAATTACTTAGATAGAATATTTTTTATTGCACATCATAATTAATTCACTGTACACAATAATGCCCGTCGTTATAATACACTTATAATTCTTGATAAAAATAAAGGTTAGGATTAAATCGTAGAACGCAAATAAATGAATATGAATGAATGCAATTTAACACAAGCCAAGATTTCCTCGTTGGTCAGTAGCGCGCATTCCTGCTGAATGCGAAGACTTGGGTTCGGTTCTCGTATCGAAAAAATAACCTTTTCACTCTTGACATAAAAAGGTTACAAACAGGGGGTTGAAGCAAACTCAATTTCAAATGCTTTATTTCACATAAGCCTACATGAGCACATACAAAACGTCAGCATTTAGGGCGCGGTTCGAAATTGGTAGTTCGCTATGGAGAAGAACCGGCAAGCCACTCCATAGTTAATCTTAGCTTAGCTAAAGCTTTCTTTTTTTATTTTTTTATGTAGAATAGTTTCACGTTTAACCACCATCTCACCTGATGGTAAGTGATGATGTGGTCGAAGATGGAGCACGCTTACCTAAAAGTAACCTATTCACTCTTGACTTAAAGACTCCTAGGTTATAGCTATCGGGAAACACAGACTATAAGCTATCAGGAATTCAAAACAGAATACGAAACACAGCCTCCGCCCCGTGTTTTAATGTACCAAACAAATATGTATATGACATACTAAGATTGTCATCTTCTATTCCATTTTTTGTTAATGGCAAGTGGAGCCGATGTCGACTATTCTGCCAATGTCTAAAGTAAATTGGAAAAACAAGTGTGTATGATAAATGATTAGAGACAGGATGGATTTAGAAAAGAAAAGAGTTAAAATCAGAACAGGAACGGTAGTCTCTGCTTCTAGATTCATAACACTATTATGACATAATATGTCAATGTCAATTGTCATCGTCACTGACATAGATTTTCGGTGTTATACAATCTACACAGTGTAGGTGACTTATGTCATATTAATAAGCTATTAATTAGGCTATTAGTTAGGCGACATTATTAATTATGCTTCGTTCAATTGTAGGTACACGTAATTGTATGTTTGACATTGATGAGAATCGAAAAGTCCTTCTCTGGAAATTAGTCCTATTTAACAACGATATTGAAACAAACTTAAAACGCCCGCCACATAAAAAATACAATATGTTCGATCCTACAAAAGCCAGCAAACGGTGACTGGTGTGGTCGAACAGTCCACGGTACGTGGAGCCTTACCGTTGCTTGACAACAACAATAGGCTCTCCGGCCCTACGAATACATAATACTTCTAACCACTTACCTTCTTAGCTGGGACGACAGGCTACGACCCTTTTTGATCACGTCCGTGTGGTATGTATGTAAGTATGAAGTGAGTAAGTGAAATGTGTAATGATGGTCAAGTGTTCATGGACGTTCACAAGGCGCCGGTCTTCAGATGGCGTGGTCCAGATAGCATCACAGCACAACTCTGCTACACTTTGGCACCAGATTAGTAGGTATTTATCACTAATTAACAACTGCTTGCAACAAGGTTCACGCGTCAGTCAGTCTCACTTCAATACGGAGTTATTGTTCCAAAATATGCGAATTTAACACAGCTTCAATGCGGCAAAATACCGTGGCTAGTTCCTCAAAGGTGAGAACGGTGTCTCCCAACAATCTCCGCCAGTGTCCCTTTGCCGCTTTCACCGCGGCCTCAAAAATACCCCCCCAATGGGGGTAGGCTGGCGGGTCAAACAACCAAGTGACCCCTCGGCGGGCCAAACTATTACCAATGTTAACCTGGCTCTCATTAAGGAAGGCGTATACCTCCTTCAAATAGTTACTTGTACCCTTGTAATTCGTACCGCAATCAGACCTAATCAAAGAAGGCAACCCACGGCGAGACACAAATCTTTCCAAAGTCGCCACAAAGGCCTCTGTCGAGAGGGAGGTTACCAGCTCCAAGTGTACTGCCTTGGTTGACAGGCAGACAAAAACACACAAATAAGCCTTAACAATCTTACTATTTCGAAGTATGGACGTCTTCAACGAAAAAGGACCAGCAAAATCCGTTCCGACGCCAGCAAAGGGCCTCGCCTCATTGACACGATCAGCCGGCAAGTCTCCCATTAGGGGCTGCATCGTGGAGGCCTTAGTCCGATAACACGGCATACAACGGAAGACAATGCTACGAATAGTACGACGAGCCGACAAAATCCAAAATTCTCGCTGCAAAATGGCCAACAGCGCATTGCAACCGGCATGCGAGTTTTTAACGTGACGATCAGTCACCAACAGTTGTACCAAGTGGCCCTCCTTGGGCAACAAAAGGGGGTGACGGGCCCCATAAGGAAGGCTAGAGTGCCTCAACCGTCCTCCAACACGCAAAAGACCCGTCCTATCCAAGAAGGGATTCAGCTCACTAACAGCTCCCGACAACTTAACCCTACCAGACTTCAAGACCTCGATCTCCTTCCCAAAGTGTGCAGCCTGCACAGAGCGGACCCAAAAGAGGAGTGACTCCTGTCGCTCTTGAGGAGAGAGAACTGGTGACAGGCGCTTGTTCCCTGGATTCCTAGAATTATGGCCAAAACGCCTGATCCACGAGGTGAAGTTCAACAATTTGTCGAGGGAGCTGTATCGATTCAACAAAAAATCAGGATCAAACGGAGGATCCTTCGTCCCAACAGCGAACACCTTAAGTCCGGGCAAAGGATCCGACATCAAGACTGGCGTTCGAGGCCAATCGTCCTCGGGGCGAGTCAGCCAGTCCGGTCCCCACCAGATGGGGTGAGCAATCAAGCGGGGGGCCATGCACCCGCGTGAGGCTACGTCGCCCGGGTTCAGGTCACCAGGCACGTGCCTCCAAATCAAAGGCGTTTCAGAACCTTGAATCTGAGACACTCGGTTCGCAACAAAGACCTCCAAAGAGTGGACGGACGTCTTCAACCAACACAAAACAATTTGACTGTCCGTACAGGCATAAAAAGCCCGAATGTCGACAGTTCCACCCAAAGAGTGCGCAACGTGATTTAGGAGACGCACAAGAAGCACCACAGGGAGTGCGGATACAAATTGGAGCCAGTCTTCCAACAGGGTTTCCCGAAGTGGCTCGTCCCAACCAAGTTCAGTTATAACAAGGGCAGGAGCACCAATTTTAGGGTAAAGACAACTCACAAGGGTGAGTTCAAACCAGGTCCTTCCCTCAACAGTGGTGACAGCCGTTTCGCCAATTCCTGTCCTGAACCTGTCCCGCTAACCAAGACGACAAAAGGCAACCCTGGGCTCCCGTGTCCAAAATGGAACGGACCACAATCGAGTCACCCAAGAGTCCCCAGACCTTGACCGAGGCCGTTGGCAACAAAACCGTCTTAATCGGGGGGGGGTCCTTTAGCGAGCAGGCGCCAATTTCTTAGCGATGCCTGGGCGGCGACCGATCGCCGCATCCAGGCTGCCCTCGTTCACGACGAGGCCATCATTGAAAATATTCGTCCGCGCGGTGTCCCGAGCCGCTCGCCATCACTGGAGGGGCATATCCCACCGGATGCCTGAATGGCGGAGGGCGCGACTCCAACCGGGGACGTTCCGCCAACGGAGGGGAAAGGCAGCGGTGCCGATCCGGCCCCTGCTGCCTAGCAGCCAACGCGCGTTCTCAGTGACGAGGGGAGACCAAATGGCGCTCGCGGGGCTCCCGTTCAACTTGCGCGGGGGGTGGAGTGCGGCGAACAGAATTGCGAGCCTCAGTCCAGTGCTCGTCTCCGGGGTACCCCCCCCTGCGCGAACCCTCCTCAGAAGATGGTCTGCTGGAGCGGTTCGCGTTGGCGCACAAAATCTCCAAGTGAGACCCTTTACAAATTCTACACGGGCGGGGGTTGGGGCAGTCCCGATGGAAGTGGGCTCCCAAACACGAGAAGCACAAACGGCGTGCGTTGACAATGCGGCGGCGGGCACTTACGTGTAAATTCAAAAAGGCCGGGCAACACGCCATGACATGGCCCGTTGCCTTACAAAAGTCACAATGATGAGGACTCCGGGCGCCAGCAAAACGGGGGGCGGGGCGAACATCAACAGGCCCCCTAGCCCTAGTCCGTCCCTGGTCTCTAGGCCGAGAAGGTAGTGGGGGTGACCCCGTGGCGCCACGAGTGTTATCCGAAAACCGACACTCGTCTTCCAAAAATTTGAGGAGGTCGTCAAAGGGGGGAAGATGGGTGGCACTATCCCCACCATACTTCTGCTCAAAACGTGACCTCAGCTCCGCGGGGAGCAACTGCAGCACTATGTGCACCAACAAGTAGGACCAATGTTCTACCGGTAACTCCAAGCGTCTCAAGGCGTTGGTCGCTGAGACCAACGGGTTCAGCAAGTCAGTGCGCAACGTCGACGTGCTGGCAATGGCCGGTAGTCCCAAAATCTGGCTGATGTGCACATCAGCCAGGCAGCGCTTGTTCTGATACCGTCGGGAGAGAAGCTCCAGAGCGGTCGGGTAGGAGGGATCTGTCACCGGCAAGTGCTGCACCAAGGCTCTGGCTTCGCCCTCCAGGACAGACAATAAATAGGCCAGCTTCTGGGCAGGTCCGAGGTCCGAGCGTGCATCGACAAGACTCTCAAAGAGATTTAGGAAGCCCAGCCAGTGGTCCAAGCGACCGTCAAAATGTGGCAGCTCCAGGGTGGGCAGCCTACCCAATAGTCCAGGGCCTGCAACAACGGGGGTCTGCGGCTTGGCCGCATCAGGCACCCGGCTCTTCAAAATTTCCCGGGCTCGTAGACTTATGACATCCCCCAGGTGGAAAATCTGGTCATAGTCACCCAAAATCTTATCGCGGGCTGCCTGGTCCATCACCCCCAAATCCACGTCCATGATGAACTCGCAGAAGCGTGTGAGCGCAACCGAGCAATTTCAACAAAATAAAAACTTAAATTCAACTTATTTCAGGTCCAAATCCGTCCCTGTACTTATTCCAAGTATGAATCTAGCTTGCTAAGGATGGCTAGTTACAGAAAAAATAACAATTTAATGTATATATTATGCTGGATCAACACCAATTAAACACAACAATTAAACGTACAATACTGTGCCGGACAATCTCTAACAACTCAATCCAATAAATACTATAAGCAATAAATCAATATACACAATTCAAGTCTTGTTATGTTAACAAATGTGTGATTATTATTTAGATAAACTTTCAAATTCAGATCAGCGACATTAAATTATTAATTACAACAAATATACCAAATTATGTACCAAATACAACCTAATAATTCCTAATTTCACAAATAAATCTTACTTGTCAATACAATGCAGGGACTAGCACTACAAATTACAGTACAAACTACAAATGCCACTTCATAGAGCCCGGCTGACAAAGTAATATATTCAAAACTTATTAAGTTATAAGTTATGTTAAGTAATTAAACTAAAGTTATTTTCAACAATGTTCAAAACTTCCAATTTACTTAGTGGATTTTGTATTATAAAAACCACGTTCTGATACCAGTTTGTTCGATCCTACAAAAGCCAGCCAACGGTAACTGGTGTGGTCGAACAGTCCACGGTACGTGGAGCCTTACCGTTGCTTGACAACAACAATAGGCTCTCCGGCCCTACCAATACATAATACTTCTAACCACTTACCTTCTTAGCTGGGACGACAGGCTACGACCCTTTTTGATCACGTCCGTGTGGTATGTATGTAAGTATGAAGTGAGTAAGTGAAATGTGTAATGATGGTCAAGTGTTCATGGACGTTCACAAGGCGCCGGTCTTCAGATGGCGTGGTCCAGATAGCATCACAGCACAACTCTGCTACACTTTGGCACCAGATTAGTAGCTATTTATCACTAATTAACAACTGCTTGCAACAAGGTTCACGCGTCAGTCAGTCTCACTTAAATACGGAGTTATTGTTCCAAAATATCCCAGGGTTTTCGTCAATTCGGGATTACAACTTCAACTCATCGCCAATCGCGACCCAAATATCGGTTACAACGGGCGATTGGACACGATATTTCCAATTACAATTAAATCAAAATCCCAAGGCGAACATTTTTCAACAACGGAAGCAAAGTCTATCTGTCAAGTCAAAAAAGTTATGTCAAGTGTCAACATCAAAGACAATAGAATATTGCCATACCAAAATTATGCGTTCTGATATTCTCTTCGGACGGAATACAATAGTTTAACAAAAATGTCAGCTAATGAAAATGGAACTGTTTAATTCAAACTGCTGTTACATAAATAATTTCCCGGAACGTCACAACAACTGTGAAATGAGGACACACAAACATTCCCGGCCATCGAAAAAGTTTACTTAATAAACCCATTGGTATATCTGGGACACAATCAAGATACATTTCTGACAAAATGCCAGAAAAAAAAAAAACAACAAATGCGCGGGAACGCACAAAACGTCTGTGGCGATGTTCTTTTTTTTTACCGGCAGGCGTCAATGGCACCTCATTATTATTCCACAAAATAATCGAATAATGGATCGATTTGACACAGTCGATTATCTCAGTTTCGAGGAACGATCGCTAGATTAAACGAGGACTGAACAGCCTCTTTGTCAAAAAGGAATCTGGACCAGAAATTGAGAACCTGGAGTGGGTCGCTTGTAGTTATTAGTGGTGGGGTAAGGATGGTTATCGATATTTTTATCGATGTTATTTATGTTAGGTATGGCTTGCAATTGTACTTCCCTTCCTTGTGAACTTGTTTGATAGAGTTTTGATTAAGTTTGGTTTCTTAAGTGTGATGTAATTTTTTGCAAATAAGACATGTTTGTGTTAGCTTGTACTTCATCAATGTAAGTGGGTAATTATTATTTTACTAAGGGTGTAGTAGATTACATTTTCTTCTTTAAAATAAGAAAACTTTCGCGTTCTCAGTAAAGGCAAGAGAAAGCCTTAAATAATACCTAATAGCCAGTATACCTACTCAACTTTAATGCAAGTTATGATGAACTACTTCGTTGTTAAGTAATTCCTAACGCTTTAATTAAGAACATTTTACGTTACAAAATTACCTTAGGTAGTAATTGTATAATGTAAAGTGTTATGAAGTACAAAATGTTATATTTCTACGAGCTAGAAACGATACCATTATTACTGGTAGGTAATAATTATATTCACACCTACATTTTCTTATGTGTGAAGTTATGGCATAAAATAAAATATGGAAAAGTATTAAAGCTTAAGTCGAATAACCTGCAAATTACACACGCTAATGAAGTTCCAAGAATTATGTAACTTAGAAAATGGTAATTTTGTTTATGCGTGATGTGTAAAAATATGTGGAACTTATACAATTTGTCAATTATTTATACGTGTTTCAATTTAATGTTTTGTAAGATCATAATAGTCATTTGTAATACACACCCGACATTGTAATCGTAGGTAAAGCATTATTTTTAAACAGCCTGTTTAAAATGGTGGTGTACAATAAAATATATTCCATCTACACAAATATAAAATACTACAAGTAATATACAAACATTCAATATAATTATTTTCTACTATACTGTTCATAAAATAAACATAGCATGTATGCTATTAATATGAAATCATAAAAAAATATTTATTTATTTAATTAAGGTTCACCAACAGTTGTTACAGATATAACACAGATAAGAAAATATATGTATTAGTGTCTTAAATCTAACTGCACTACCAATTACAGGCAAACACCACAAACAATATGCTCTTGGTAATATAATAAAAAAAAAATTGTAAGTACTTAAATCTATACTAATATTATAAACAGACAAATTTGGTTGCAATTTTGTATATAGGGAGTATTCTTTAGAAGTAGTTATCCCATTCTGAAAATGTTTTTACTGGTTGAAAGGTTACACAGTTTGCGAGCGCTACAGGCTATAAAATAATTTTAAAATCAGAAAAGATAGGGCAAAGTCCTACGTCTAAATAAAATATCTTAATTAACTCCTAATAAATATACAAAATTATGTACTAAAATACAAACTACAATAAAGCATCAAAAAATTCATCTTCAACGCTGTCGGCTGGCAACGTACCTAAGATACTGGCGGCATTGCCTCGTTGTATGGCAATGCTTAGCCGTTGACCAAAGAAATAGCCAGCCCTTGGGTCGCGGGAAGCGTCAACGAGCCTTTTCGATATTTCTTTAAAAAGGCTGTGAGCACACGGGCCCCATGGTCCGAGAGTTTCGACCCCAAACGGCTCGAAAATATAGTTATCACCGAGATGTCTATATTTACGCCGCTTGAGGTTTTCTAATTAGTTTGACAAATTTATCAATATCAACACCCAATATTAAATTTACACCTACCTCCATCCCTACACACTAGACCGTAATATCGCAAAATTACAAAAGCATTCTTTCCACGAAGCTTAATTCCGAATAGGCACATATGCACAAAATATCGTCGAGAACACAGAATCAGTTCGTATGGAAGGTTCTTACACAATACCCTTTAGTTTTGCAAACAATAGATTTGTTGAATATATGAGCCCGCTTATATCCGTTTTGGGGGGAATTAATCCGGGTGGGGGAATAATGGGCCATAGATTTATATGGCTCTGTTTTTTAGTATTTTCATATTGAATAGGGTCTAGGGAATAGTGAGTAGGAAGTCGTTCTGTATCATAATAATTAAGTTAAGTAGAAGTCTTTTGTTGAGTAGTAATTCCTGATTGTGCCATTTAAAACAGGATTTTTCAATTTAAATGTAATAATCATAATTTCAACTAATTGAGTGTTTTAAAAAAAATGACGTTTTGCCTGCCAGCCTTTATTGTGGATCCATTCAAGTTTCCGAAAATTACGTTCAAGCTTACCCACCATTGTTAGCGGCGTGAACATACTTCTAGCTTGCGAAAGGTGACGTGGTCAACGTTTATAAATTATTATTTAAAGAATTGGCCAATCAAGTTTTGTAAAATGATTTTGCACTAAGCCGCATTTTGAGATAATTGCAGATGATGAAATACAATAAAATATTCCACAGCTTTAATTCTGATGTACCAATTCATCTATCAATTATAAATCATTAGAACAATATACTCATGATGACAAATTGCTCCCTCTGTTATCTATTCACAATATTTAATGCACTCTTATTTAACCTTTATTCCTTCAAAACATAATCTCACCCTTCAATTTAACTAAATAGCCGCGGGTGACCAAGGGAAATAATAAATAAAGAGTGGTAACCAGCGAAGAGATTTAAATTAAAACTAAAATAAAATAACACCCATTTTCAACTGACGACAAAAAAAGGAGGAGGTTATCAATTCGACACGTATATATTTTTATTTTTTAAGTATGATCACCGATTACTCGAAGACGGCTGAACCGATTTGGAAAATTCTTTTTTGATTGGAAAGGGTATACTCCGAAATTAGTCCCATTGACACCAAGTCAGGATCTGATGATGGGATCGTAGAGAAATTGAGGGAACTCTTCAAATATTATAGGCACACCTATAGTGATTTGAGTATTTTTTATAGTAACATGTGTAATTGCATGCGAAAAGCACCATTTGTGAACTGGACCTGATGTTGAAGACCTCAGATGGCCACTGGACCTACTCAATAGTCAATATATAAGTAGGAATAATAAGTATTCCATGGGTTCCGCTTCGATTACTTGAATATGGCATTGCACATTGTGCTTAATAAAGCACAATATGCTTGTCACAATGCATATGGTGAAGCTGATGGTGAAGTACCAGGAAAACTCCTCAACAGTTAACTGCCCAGCATTGGGAAAAACAATATTTTGTAAATGGTTATAAGTAGTTGAGATTTAGGCTTTTGTAACTATGGTAAATTATAAATCGACCAACTAAAAAGACTGAAATAAAAACTTTTTACCAAAAAACTAAACCGACTTCCAAAAAACACTGCAAAGTGAAAAATAACTTTAATTTCGGAAGTCGGTGCCAAAAACTAAAATACCAAACTAAAGACACCGACTACAGAAATTAAAGTTATTTTTCACTTTGCAGTGTTTTTTGGAAGTCGGTTTAATTTTTTGGTAAAAAGTTTTTATTATCAAGACGATCGAATACATCACCATGATCGAGATTTACATGTTCAGATTACGCTACCTGAGGGCTTGTGACGTCACTTGTTCGGCTCGAATACTTTGTGATTTTTTTTTTCAACCTTTAGCCTTCTGACTCAGGGGCTCCGGGCCTGACATGTGATTTGCAGGTTGTGTTTTGTATAATTTATATCATCATCACTGCTCTCAAATTGTTTAAGAAAAATATCCTCAGAAAATCGGCTTAGAAACTGGCGCTGGGACCAAAAAATTCAAAGACATGTGACATCTATCAGGCCGGACCGCGCCCGCGCGGTGTATTACACAGCCCATAAATTTTAAGGCCTAGATACTTGTGTCACATGCTGTTACACGCTAAATGCCGGTTAATAACATAAAGAAGAATAAATTAATAGTTTAAAAACATTAGAAAAACACGCTTTTATAAATACACGTAAAAACAAAAAAATTGTTCGCGCTTTTCCTTTCTTTGTAGTCTCCTTTTTCTTTGTGATGCTGTTTCTTTTTTTGTAGATTTTGCCATATTATTCCCACGAGTAGTGAACAATTAACCGGTCGATCCCCCCAGAGGATTTGAAAGTGACATCTATAAAAAAATAAATCTATGGATTACGCGGTAAGTAATTCAAAAAGGTTAAGAAAACTGATAACGGATTTTCTTTAGGTTTTTTATAACCTTGAAACCTGGTCGTGTTAAAGTCCATTACGTGGCCTTTCTCACAAGTGCAAACACGACTATGATACGATATTCTATCATGGAATTCTAGTGCCTATCTTCCGGCTTCATTATCAGATCTTGAAACCTAATCGTGGTCAAAGTCCAATACAAGATTTTTCTAAGAAATCCAAAACAGCTATGATACGATATTCCACTATGAAGTTCCAGTTCATATCTTCCGGCCCCATCATCAGATCAGTTTGACAGTACCATTTTATTGTATCGTCATCCGAATTACATACAGCTGCCAATTTTCAATACGTTACGACCCTTGGAAGATGGTTAAATTAGTTACCTTAGATTCCATTACATAGTTACATACAGATCGACCTAATAAAAGTGTGTTAAAAAAGACGACAAACTTAATTCATACGGAAAAAATTGTTGTCATCCGCTTCCAGACTAGGAACTTCGTAGTAACTTCGTTTCTTTTAACTGCCGTGTGTGTTTTAATTTAATTAGGTTGTTATTTTTCATACAGCAAGATACAAACAGTGTATGTGTACTGTCCTGCTTAGGTCTTAGATTTATGCCCGGATGTTTTTCTTTGTTTTGTTTTAGAGCCACCTTGGCAACTGAATCATAATACATCAGCAATCGTGATCACGAACGTTCGAGACCAAAAAGTTCCAATAAGAAAAAAGTTAACTATAGCCAAACCACCTGACCTATTTTTGATACATGTCACATGTGAGTTTGAAGAGTAATGAATAAAAGAAAACGTTGATTGAATATCAGCACTTGATGGATGTTAACGACGAATTTACTTGAGGACTTCCCTCGTGTCACCACTTCATTGAGCTTTAGACTGTCTTTATGTAATGATTGTGAGTTGGCAAGAACGATTTACTCCTGATAATGTCAGTATCAACGTTATGGTTAATTACTTAAACCATAATTAATCATAAATCACCTAATTAGTTACCTTCAGAGTTAAGTGATACTCTTGCTTGCTTGTTGTTGCTATAGTAATTATTTAACACTTGCTAAATTCTGTCAAGCGTGTACGCTACGAACAATTACTGAAATCGCTAAAAAAACTGAGACTGCCCTATACATTTGTGTGTGCATAAGTCGACCAAATGTACTGAACAGTTGTTTTTTTTTTTCGCGATCCATTGTTAGTCCCGTACAAAAAAATGTTCATTACGATGACTATTGCCAGTGTTTTCATTTATTGCTCATATGTCGTATCCATACTGTATACAAAGTCTGTCTGTCACCAGGCTGTATCTCATGAACCGTGATAGCTAGACACTTGAAATTTTCACATATAAAGAGGGGCTCCAATACAACAAACGTGATTTTTTGCCGTTTTTATAGATCATAATGGTACGTCGTCGTGCGCGAGTCCGACTCGGACTTGGCCGGTTTTTCTGTATTAGCAATACTTATCTGCAACTAAAATGAACTGGGTCTTATAGTCGTCGACTGACACTATAAAATAAAACAATGAGCTTTGCGCTTGGCAAGTACAGTTCAATAAGATTATTAATTATGACTTAAAATAAATTATACAAATGCAAGGGTTCAACAAAAGCCTGGACTTCAACAAAAGCTCACTTTGTCAAACTTTAAAACATAAACAAATTTCTCAAACCAGAAATAAAACGTCGCGTAACCTCAATATGTTTTCTTGGTTGATATTCAATCTATGAGAGGGTAGGCAGCAATTAAACATTTCTTTTTTGTTTTTTATTCGACCGGCAAATTGGTTTTCGTGGTAGGAATCCATAATTGTTCACACATTAACATAACACAATGGAATTGTGATCAAAGATATATTTTGTTTATTTTCAGTTCGTATTACATTTAAATAGGTGTCGGATACAATTAATTGTATGCTGCTTAATTTGCATACAAGAATATTGTTTGGATAAAATGAGCTTTTAAAAATTTTGTTGGCGAAATATAATATATTTTTCATATCCTGCACGAATATGGACTGGTGACGATTAGTATGATAACATAAACCGTTCTTTCTTCGTCCGCGCTAGAGTACGGATACCAATGTACCACATTTTTAGGGTTCCGTAGTCAACAAGGAACCCTTATAGTTTCGCCATGTCCGTCTGTCTGTCCGTCTGTCCGCGGTTTAGCTCAAAAACTATTGGTACTAGAAAATTGTACATTGGCATGAGTATACACGTTAATGACGCCAAAAAAGTGGTAAAATAAAATTTTGAAAAAAACAATTATTTAGGGTACCTCCCATACATGTAAAGTGGGATGATAATTATTTTTTTTTCGTTCTTCCCATAGTGTGGAATATCGTTAGATAGGTCTTTCAAAAATATTACGGGTTTGAGAAAACCGTTTTTTGATTAAGTTAACCGTTCGTGACTTATCAAGCTTTAAAGTACCAATTTTCTTTAGAGTCAAGTGTCCCCCCCCTCTATCAACTAAACGATTGTAGTTAGAAATTCAAATGTCACGACAGTAGTACTTATATATAACGAAATTTAAAGGAAAACTATCACACATGAGTGGGCTTTACAAGTTTACGAGTAATAGTCAACCAATTGTATTTGACTCGAAAATTTCGAACAACTCTATAGAAATGTCGATAGATGGCGCTAAGCGCCAGTTGTATCGTGCTAGTTTCTTGTGACGATTGAGTAGTGTTTAAATTCAAAACACCGGCTATGACAAGTTTTATACAAATCTCTAAAAAAATTAAAACTTTCCGTGCAAAATTGTCGGACCAGGTGAGGATTTGTATAAGAAGTCAAATTAGTTAGGTAGTCATGTTTGGCTTTTAGTTAGAGCATGGTACAAAACGATTAGTCAGCGAATACGACACGCACTTGGCTGTTATAAAAACTACGGAACCCTACACTGCGCGTGGCCCGACACGGACTTGACCGGCTTTTTTTACAATTTTATGTGTAAGGTGTACAATAAAGGATATAATGAATAAGACCTCAACTTCAAGAGTATTTTGCTTCTGATTTGGATTTCAAAACGCACAATAACTTTTTCAATGATCAGATCAATTCCACTCAAATCATTGTCATATATAACACACAATCGCATTTTACGACTATTTTTGGATCGTGTGTTCATGGCCAACCATTATGGAATCGTGGGTAATCAGAATATAATGGCTATTTATTTTATTAACAAATTGTTGCTAAGAAAGATCAATATCAGCCAATCTATCTATCTATACTTATAATAAATCTGTAGAGAGATCAATTCTGTACATGAAATATATTTCCAAAATAACTATCAGGGGGTGATTAGGGATCTATACTGATGCCAAAAATGCAATCAGTATGTAGTATGGTTGACTCACAATAACACGTGTAACTCCCGATAGCTTAGCAGTTCGAAGCTTTCTGATTAAAATATTTGTCTACTCTTACGTTTATAATACTCTCAGTCACCCCTAATTGAAAAAGTTAACATTATTAACTATTCCATAAAAAAGAATCATATAAATCGGTATAGAAACACCAAAGTTATACATGAAATACACTAATAATAAGCCATCGCGCGTGAATACTGAATCATGCTATAAGGATTATTTTTGAGAATCGGATGCCGCGCTCGACGCGTCTCGCGGCCGAAGGTATAAAATTTCGTTGTATAGGTACTTATACCTCATGTGAAAGTGATCTAAACAATATTACCAATACATTAACTTAATAACACACAAGGAGTTACACGCTGACGGAGTCGCGGGCACAGCTATTAACAATAATATTGTGAGGTTCCGTATTGCGATATTTTTCAACAGTATTATAGATTGACATATTATATTTCCCTACTAAATTATGAAAGTTAATCTGTCTGTTACATCAAAATCACTGAACCGTGAGGAAGGACATAGGCTACTTTTTTTTACGAAAAACGACGGAAACGCGGACAAAGTCGCGGGCAACAGCTATCTATACTAATAATATAAGGCTGAAGAGTTTGTTTGTTTGTTTGAACGCGATAATCTCAGGAACTACTGGTTCGAATTGAAAAACTATTTTTTAATTAAATAGTCAAATTATAGAGAAAGGCTATAGGCTATATATCATTACGCTAAGGCCAATAGGAGCGGAGCGCCAATGAAGAATGATTCAAAATTGGGGTTAAATTTAACGTTAGCCCAATGTAACTATTCCACGCGGACGAAGTCGCGGGCAAAAGCTAGTTACTATAATAAATAATTTTATATATCTAGTTCATACATCATTTTTTATTTACCCAGGACCTATATTTTGCGTTCTACTACTACTGCTTTTTTATTATTTATATCAACATCAAATTAAATAATAACTTTATATGTAAACAGCAGTCATACCTACATACACTCATCTCTCAATACTCTACGCATATAAACAAGATTTTCTTCCATTCATCCACGAAAGCGTCACAATCAGGTTTGACAATCCAGAAAGATGTTTTTTTCAACTCATTTGATTGATAGGCTCGCGTTTGACCGACATCTCGTAAGCGACGAATCGACGATGTAGTAAAAGATAGAGCTCGTTTGCCTAAAAGTAACCTCTTCACTCTTGACTTTAAGATGCCTCAGCTGAGGCATCTTAAAGTCAAGTATAACTATCAGTAAACACAGTCTGTTTCCCTAACATCTAGGCCCAAGGTGGCCTACATGTAAGCAAACAACAATTTAAAAAAAAACTTAACAGCCGTCTACGGTACAGAAAAACATTTTTATTTACCAAGAAGGGATATGCTCGAATGTTTGGTGTTTTACCCTGCCGTCACCGCAGGCTTTATTTAAACTAAAAGTAAGTACTCGTGTAGTATATATAATATATACTACAAAGTGAATTAATCAATGAACCAGTTTAAAATCTTCGTTTAAAGCAATTCGAATTAATTTCATGACGGTAGTTTTTACTGGAAATGATATTCTATACAATCAGCTACATTGCCATAGTTTTGGCAGAATTCCAGATTGGCGCTTTAATAAAAGTTGCCACGTAGCGTCTAGTGAATAAATATGCCACACCTTACATACCCATTGTATCACCCTTTATAGTTTTTAAGTCCTTATTAGTTTCTGTCATGATGTACAACATAGAGTATATCTTTGTATGTATCTATCTACGCTTTTTGCTGTGCACGAGTGTTCCCAAAGTCGTAAATTTGCTACAGCGCAGTTATTAATTATGTTAGTTTAATTCCATATGTATCAAAGATCGCCTTTACCGAAACTCATCACAGTAATTTCGGGAGTAATCACAGAGTTGAATCCATATAAATCAGCAAACATAATCCGATTTAACATGCATGTGATCGAATCTGTGTGTCAAAGACCTTACATATTTGATTTATCGTATTTGTACACTATTTATGAAACCTTTTGTCATAACTGAGAATCAATCTAGCCTTAGCTACTACTATATACTATATGTGGCTGAAATATGAATTATAGGTTAATAAGTAACGTAAGAATCTAATAAGAAAGGTTTAGAGCGGAAAATTTGTATGTTTGACTTTGGATTTTGATACCGTGTTTACCTCTACCTATTAATGAAAAACCTAAAAAGATCAAACGCTAATTCTTTAGCTGCTTACGTCCTTATCTGTACCTATACAAGATTCGATTTCCTAAATATTATTTAATTATACAGTTTGTTATTTTAAATTATAAAACTTGAACGTGTTACTTTCTTTCCTCAAAGAGCACCAAATACACCTACATGGTTCTCATATGCTCTGATCAGTACGGATTGTATGAATTTAAAAGAAGATTTCTGAGTTTGTTTCAGTGTTTCTTCGCAGGTTAGTCAGGAAAATGTTCTGTTGATATGAAAAAACTGGACATAATTATTTTCTTCAAATATCTAATCAATTATTTTATCTTGTTGCAGCATCAATTGAGACTCTCCACGCGCCAACTGGAGGCGGTGTCGAGCTGCCCTGTGACGTCACTCCGGCGCTGCTCGACGACCGCATGGGGCTCGTCATCTGGTACAAGCAGGGTCACGAGTCACCAATTTATACGTAAGTATAACTGTATGCTCGCTTTTACTGACTTAAGAGACAAAATATACGCAAGTTTGTAGACATAGTGTCAAAATTTTTACATCGCGATGGTTATATGATGGGTATAAGTATTGGCATGCACATTTTAAGGCAGGAGCTGATGCTGCAGTTAGATACTCTGCACGAAATCATTGACTCATTCCCTTGACTCCTGAAAAACCCTATAGAGAAAACAAAACATTTTATGACAACATCTGAAACAAAAAAAAACACAAATTATTTTTTTTAATTTAATTAAATAACTTGTGTTTTTTTTTTTTTGTTCTTGAACGAAAGAGCTCCTTGAACGACATATGTATTATTTTACATTAGCTGCTTCGCTCGTTAGATTTATCTGTGAAAAATATAGTAGTAATAATTTATATTTGTGAAAGAATTTTCTTAATTGGTTCTTAATTGGTTCAGTAGATCCTGAGATTACTTCCTACAAATCAAAAACTACACTACATGAAACAGTCCAGCGTCATAACGCCTACCCGTCAACACTTCCTAGTGTTTCAGTTTACTAGCCTCGTTACTTAGAATTGGCGCAATAAAACTCCCTAGCAACAAATCTATCTGTTAGACCCCGAAATATGTTACTCTCATCTTCGTCATGATCCTATAAGCCACTTTCAAACTATAAGCTTTTAACCGCCACATTGCACCGTCATTTAAACAATAAATAATGACTACTAATGCCAAGTGTACGTCAGACTGACGGCTAAGTGTCCCGGCTTCACTCGTTATGATTGTAATCAATACGGCTTGTGGTACTGCTACAGGTGGCTGTGTACTTGTGGGATTGATAAAGTATTGTATGCGCTGTATTGTCTTTTGTTGAATACTTTGCTTTTACTTTAAATGTGATGTGTTTTAATTTTACACATGTTAAAGTGTTACAAAAAAAAAACTCCCTAAATGACAATGTATTTTTGATCTTGTAAGCGTTTTTCCAACTATGTTGGAGTCGGCTTACAACCTATCCTGATGCAGCTGAGTACTAGTGCTTTACATGGAGCGACTATCTACCTACATAGCCCAGTAGCTGGGTAACACGATGCCCCTTGGCCAGTCCAATGTCATATTTTCTGGCTTCTCTCTACCCGTAACGACTGTCAAAGATAATAATCATTAGTTCACGATGACAGCCGGAATCAACGGCTTAACCTGCTTTCCGAGACACGGGGTACCACTAACTTCCAAACTTCGGATATTTCCTGTTTTTTTTTTTATTCCGGATGAGCCCGTTCTTGACCTCGATCTCGCCTGATGGTAAGCGATAGATGAGGTCTACGATGTGACGAGCGAGCCCAGAAGATGCCTATTTACTGTTGCTTTAAAGGCTGAAAGGTCATAACTGGCAGGGAACCAGAAGCCGGCAGAGAATTCCACAGGTTGGCTGTGCGCACACTAAATGTGGAGGAGAAGCGCTTGGAACGACAAGACGGTATATCCACCAAGTGTGGTTGGGTATATCATCAATTGACTTCTCCCGCTGTAGGAGGAGCGGCAGGAATAGTCAGACTTCTACTGACTAAAAAATCCTACCCTGCTCGTTTAGTTGCCCTTACGTTCCGGGGCCGCGAAATCTCGTTAGAACATTCCGTGAACAACTCCGGCAAATCTCCGGGCTACTACTGAGAAATTCCTTACAGAAAAAGCCAATACCACTTTAGCTCAACCCGGAAATCGAACCCAAGTCCTCATGTTCAGCAGTCGCGCTTGCGACCACTAGACCAATGAGGCAGTTATAGTTGTATTAAGTTGTTTGTGTATAGTTTCTTGAATAACATATGAAACAAAATATATCTTCTGATTCGTGCTTAAAAAAGTGTAGGTATAGTGGACACGTTCAATGTAGATATGAAACAAAGTAAATCTGCTAATTTCTCGTACAAGGCTCGTTCTAAGTCTAGACACGAATACTGAAGGACAAATGTTTTCACTTCGAGGATTATTTACCTACGTCAACCATTTGCTTTACGTAATCCTCGAAACCTTGATACTAAAAACTAGTCTTGACTTAATTAATCCTATGACGTTCTGCCTATAAGGTCTATTACGCTATGACTTAATAAACATCAAAATTAGACGCTTGCCTTGCCTTTCTACGGCATACACTGCCACTGTGAAAAACATGCAGAAGCTTAGTTCGTATTTTAATCGTGGAAGTATTTAAAAAGCTGAGTAAGAATCTTGGACAAGACAGTCCAAGGTGTTCCAAAAAGTTTTATGCTATCTTCTTAATACCTTAATCTTAATTAATTGAAAATTCTGTGGATAGCGTAGAGCGCTATAAGTCGTTATTTCATGCCTATTCGCGTCTACTGTTTTCTTTCCTTGTTGCCACGCCTACAAAGTGCATCTGAAAAAACCCGTGAGCTATCGCTCTTATTCCAACGTGAGTTATACGCGGCGAAAGAGGGTTTAGCCAGTGCTGCTCCGAGTTAATTTTCTGCTCCAATCCTACATATTACCTTTTTGTCAGCCCTGATACTGATTGGTTGCTCCGTAATTCGTATATTGAGTTACTGAGCGTAGATTATAATTATGAATTAATTTGTGTGGTGATGCTCTGTGAAGCGATGGGTGACGTATTTTGTATCTTAATATCCGTTATCTAGAAATTGATGTTTGTGTCTAAGAATAGGCTGAGTCGGTAACAAAACTTTGAGATTTAAGATGATTGGTATAGTTCGAAACGTCAGACGGTGAAAATGTCAATAAGATTTTGTTTATTTATAGGTAGGTACTTCATGCACAAAGGTAACAAAGTTGAACTAAATGCCGTAGGCATTCTCTGCCATTCAAACAAGGATGGTGAACAGATAGCGTGGCAAGTGCTATACGTACGTTGAGTAAACACCATCCAACGAATAGATTACGATAATATTTGTTTTTTTTTGTTTTGTTTATAATCATCATATATTCATTACCTGCAGATCTAGCAATGTTAATGTTAATACACACATCAAAAGTGTCTAGGGAACAACATATATTTTTGCAATAACTTTTCTCCTGATTGATATTAATTAAAATTTTCTTTAAGGATTCATCAAATAAAGTGTTTTCGTTTGTCACAGTAACGATAAACCAAGTCACCTTTGCATTAATAAAGAAATTTGCCATTTTCCTAATAAAGGGATTTTTGACATTTGAACCACTAACATTAAAGTTCGAAAAAAAGACTGAAATAACAGTTTTCTTTAAAATTTTATTGGGTAACTTAAACAATTAATAATCCGTGTTTCTACCGCGAACACTAACAACACAAGAACATCGGTTTGGCATACTCAAAATGAGTTCATCCAAATCACGCTGTGGAATGGCCGCCCATGTTCGTTGCAACAACAAAAAAAGGTCTTCTTGCGACTGGATACCCTCCATATTCGGCAGAGCTCTTTTCTGTAGCATATCCCATGCATGCTCAATCGGGTTCAAGTCTGGCGACTGAGCAGGCCAGAGCAGGACATTGATGTTAGCTGCGGCGAGAGTCTGTCTTACAACTCTTGCGGTGTGCGGTCGTGCATTATCATGCATTAACTGAAATAAGGGACCGATTTGCACTTGTAGAGGAACGATGACGTCAGATACAATCGTCTCAGCATAAATTTGAGCGTTGAGGTTGCATCTGATCCAAATCAACTCAGTTCTTCCGCCGATCCAAATACCCGCCCATACCATGATGGTTCCACCACTATAAGGATGGACTTCCTGGCAGGATTTTAATCGCTGTTGGCGTCCAGGGGTTCTCCAGTGTCGTATACGTCTTGTATCCGGTCTCATACCAAAACGAGACTCATCAGAAAAGCACACGAAACGCCATTGTACTTCTGCCCAATTTCTGTGTTCAAGAGCCCATTGATATCGAATCCTACGATTGTGCATTGCTATAGGTGGTACCCGTAGCGGTCTTCGGGAATGAAGGTTCACTTCATGCAAGCGGTTTCTGACTGTTTGGTCGCTAATTAAGTTCCCTGAAGAGTGATGAAGCCTCACGGCTAACATCATGGCGGTTATTGTTGGAGCTCTTCGAGTTAAGATTTTAATGTATCGGTCTTGTCTCCGTGTAGTGCAGCGATACCGTCCTCCATGGCGCTCAGCCACGGTACCAGTGCTTCAGTAACGTGTCCAAAGTCGACTGATAACACTCTGACTTGTATTCAGAGCTAAAGCCACAGTACGTTGCCGGGAACCAGCTTCTATCATTCCCACGGCTCTGAGCATTTCTTCCCTGCTTAAATGACGTCGCCGCTCCATAATAACGTTGGTTTTAATCAGTAGTAGGGAAACAGTAGCACTAATAATGTCTTCAATGCGTTGTATGTTTTTATAGAGAAAATATTGACAGCTGATTTTCATCTTTTACTCGAATTTGATTAACAGTTCCTGTTTCAAATTATGAAATGCACCAAAAAGACTCCATATAAATTTATAAAATCATAAATTTATTACAAAGCCACATCTCAATCTCAAGAAATCCGCATAAAAATGCTTGATCCCTAGACACTTTTGATGTGTGTACTAAGGGTTAAGACGAAGTCTAGGGTGACAGTAGAACAGGGACTCCTCAGATACAGGGTATCCTAGTTTAGGTGCGCGTAATATATTTGTACGCCTTCGCATAAGGTATTTTGCTCAATAATGTTCAGCAATATCTTTGGTCATTCAAGATATTAAGTAATTGTTATACGAGTATGTTAACGATATTTTCTGAGTACCTTTGTTACCGGTTCTATTAACCTGACACCATATCTCTCCTTGTGGTGTACGATTCAATTCTGTTAATCCTCTATCAAACTGTATCGTACTTATGTATCAGAAACGCCGCAACGTTACACGCTTATGAAACATTAGTACGTTTTAAGATGGCGCATGTTTCCATTGTAGTGGTGTTTTGAATGGTCCCCAACCAACGTGGTTGGAAGTTGCCAAGACGTGCACGGAAGCTTGATTTTTCGAGAGAAATCATCAAATGACTACGCCTGCTCTTGGTTGAACGGAAGGCGCAGACTTCTACTGAGCAAAAACCCACTCTCTTGCACACACCACGTATCTCCCCGCAACCCCGACAGACAATGGCACTTTGCGTTCCTTATATCGTCTGAAAAACTTTTTGCATGTTAAGACGAAGACTATGCTTGTACAGACTTTAATTTTACAGTTATGGTGACGTGTGCTACTTTGACCTGAATGCGGTTTTGCGAGATAGGCTTGATTGTATCCTTAACAAGTGTATACGGTTCATATTTAATTTAAGGAAATATTACTTTTTCGATCTATTCTCACGAAAAAAACAGATAAACAGAACACAAGTAGCACCGCGGTATAAACTAGTACAAATTAATCCTTATAATCTGTCGTTGTCTAATGGTGTCAACTGTTTCCTGCGCTGTCATAGAGAATATTTTTGTTTTTGTTTTTAACAATCGAAGGCTTAGTCGTGGTCAAGTGATTTGGGTTTGAATGACGTTGGCATCTTGGGGTTAACGAACGTAGGGATAATTGGTTGAACCGTAGTTGGAATGTGGGACATAGTTCTTAATGAGATGGCTTAGTTTTAACTATTATAATGTGAAAGATAGCAAGTTGTCTAAATCGAAGCATTGTAATAGACCTAGCCAAACAATGCAAGTATTTGTTAGTTATCGCGTAGCTCAACTTTAAACTACAAGGAGTAGCACCAATTAGTAAGTAATGACAACCAATTAGTAAGGCCATTTGGGTAGGCTGTATAAAGTACTCAAACTGCGAGACAATGCGGTTATCTATTCATAAGATATGGTGAAAGCACTGTTCCCGTGGTGGAGCCAGGTTTCAAAAGAAAACGATGCCATTATAATTGAAATATGACATTAGAAATATAACAGAATGTATCTGTTATATTTCTAATATCGACTAATTCCTCGGTCAGTGATTTCCTTTCTTATACAGTAATATTTTAACCCACCCAGCCATAATAAAAGGAAAATCTCCCAACGTCAAAACACTATTTAAAAAAACTTTTTAGCAAAAAATAGAACCGACTTCCATATAAAAACACTACAAAGGCAAAAATAACTTTAATTTCGGAAGGCGGTGTCAAAAACGAAAATATATACAAAACTAAAGACACCGCCTTCCGAAATTAAAGTTATTTTTGCCTTTGTGGTGTTTTTATATGGAAGTTGGTTCTATTTTTTGCTAAATAGTTTTTTTTCACGCTTTTTAGTGGGTCGGTTTGTAATTTATCTAGTTACAAAAGCCAAAATGTCAACTACTTATCACCTTTTACAAAATATTGCTTTTCCTGATGCAGAGCCGTTAATTTTTGAGGAGTTCTCCTGGTACATCACCATCAGCTCTACTTCACCATATGCATTGTGACGAGCATAAAGTGCTTAACATCCATATTCAAGTAATCTAATCGCAATCAACGAAATACTTATTGTGGAGTAGTTTCAGTGGCCATCTGGGGTCTTCATCATCAGTTCCACTTCCTCAAATGGTGCTTTTTGAGAGCAACTGCACAAGATACTATAAGAAATACCCAAAACGCTATAGGTGTGCCTATAATATTTGAAGAGTTCCCACGATTTCTCCATGATCCCATCATCAGATCCAAACGTCACGACAATGGGACCAACTAGAAAGTATACCCTTTCAAACTAAAAAATAATTTTCCAAATCGGTCCAGCCATCTCCGAGTAATGAGGTAACATACATAAAAAAAAAAGTTCAAAACGAATTGTAAACATCCTTTTTTTGAAGTCGGTTAAAAAGAAACGGCCACGATGGACGATATTAATTGCATTTAGGTTGTTACGGGAAACTTTTATTGAAAACAGTTTCAAGAACAATTTTGTGCTGGCAAAATACAAAGGGAAACGAGAGAAACATCTAAGGATACAATCTAAGAATCGTAATTTCTAAAATATATTCGTAGCTATTTTTGTTAGTTTGTGAAAGTGCATCTGTTTATTTTGAATCAGGGTCATCTGCTTGGCCTTTTGCCAAGTTGGAGTCAGCTTCCAATCTAACCAGATGCATCTGTGTGCTAGTGTATTACTTTGAGTGACTGCCTAACTTCTCCACAACCCAGTAGCTGGATAACAAAATACCCCCTGGCAAGACTGGTATAAAATTGTATCGCTAATGACTATCCCAAACGACTGCCAATGATGTACAAATAACAGCTGGGACCTTGGAATCTCCATATGTTAAGATGGTCATCCACGGACCAAACTAGGCTTGTTCATACTCGGTCACTGACAGGAACGCTCTGAACTAGTACAATTGTTCAAATGTACTAGTTCGGTCTTCTAGTACTATTAGTTCATTTTAGTTCATCGATAATTAAGACATCAGTCAGACGTGATGGAATACCTGCAAATTTGATTTTCCTTCATACTTTGCAGGCTTAGGACTATCATTTTAATTATGATACATTTTAAATAATTTGAATATCATTTAAATAAGTAATATTGAATGAATTATTAAAATGGCGTATTTAAAAATAAAATATTTACAGTGATCTTCATTTATATACATATTTTCTTTTTTACAATCCACACGAAACAAAACCAAGCATAAGCAACATAAACTTGAACTTATATTGTTGAACCAATGACGTTGAGTAACTTCACTTAACAAAGTTAAAATAACAAATAAAAACATCGAAAACACTTACTATCAAAGAGCCATAGAACGACCGGGCCATAGATTATGCACATAAATGACCGGGCACAGTTTCTCGTTGTCCAGGTCATCGTAGTTCGAACGAATAAGTGATATACGAACTTCGTATATCACTTATTCGTTCAGCCGTTCTTACTCGGCTCTCGCGATTGGATGTCGCTAGGATTGGTGATTAGTTCACTGTACTAGATGACCGATTTAAGCGACAGAAACAGAATAGTTCATACTCATTCACATGACGGAATTACGTCCTAACAGTACATAGTACCCCAACGAGCACATTAGTGGAAATAGCAGCCTATTTTGTTACTTTGGGCTGTAAAATAGCAGTTTAAGGGTTCAAAAAGCAGTTCAAAGTTGCATATCTGCATCCAAAAACGTCTATAGCTATAAAAGTTACTTAAGGTGCTATAAGCTGAATCAAATACTACCCTAGCCTTCACAGTAGTCCACGGTAGAACTCATTTACCACTTACACCTTTATATGAGAGTTACGAAGGTCATTCTGCCACTCACAGCTGCAAAGTGGTTTCCATTGTAACTTTTATAGGTTATAGTTATAGTAACCACTATTATACTACTAGAAGTTTCATTATAGAAATAATAGAAACTCTTATGCATACTATAGTTACAAAAAAATCATCAGTGTAACTAAGGCCTTTAGTAGCAATAGTCATTCCTTGCAGGCTCAATCCATTCGCCATTTCACAGCCACTTTTGTAGCTATTATAAAACATTTAATAAAAATGGATGCTAAACGAATAAGTACGTAACTAGATCTTATAACCTCTAAAACAGGAAAATAGGAGCTTTTTGTGGCTGTGAGTTGCACTAGGGGAACAAAAATCACTGGAAGCGTTAGAAGGGTGAAAATTAGCGCTATGATTCTCAAAAGGGAGTTATTAGAGCTAAAACTGCAGGTTATGACTACATTACAATGACGCCATGATTTTTTAAGAAAACTTATAATTCACTTGCAAAATTGAGTTGATATACATTGGTTTTTCAGTTAAATGTGCATTAAATGTACCGGTAAACAATCGGCCACTTGCGAATAGTAAGTTATCGACACGTAAAAATACGGAAATAAAATTTATTCTGTATAACAAATAAAAAATATCACATATCTTTTGTTAATTTTTTAAATATCATAAAATCGCGTTAAAATTACTCGAAAATTATCTTATATATCTACAGTAAACTGGACAGCGTTTAAAGTATCTTTATATATCTTGCTAATACAGAATACAAACTTTTACTTCTTTTTGTTTTATTTTCATGATGGCGACGAAAACACTTTACCAAAATATTACGAATAATGTCAACTGAAGATATACAATAAAGACCTATAATCAATTCATTCGTTCAAAGTTGTCCAAAATCATTCAAATGTAGCGCTACTAGAGCTTTAGTATAGCGTTAATAAATCGTTATAGCTATTAAGGAACCTTTATGCAACCGTTGTGCAGGTTAAATGGAACTTTAGGTTGCATAAAATGGCGCCCAAATAGCGCTAAAGCGGCTGCTTTAAGTCTGTAGTAGACGCTCTAGCGCTTACGTCTATTACCATAAGTAATAATCGGATACGCTCCAAAGCCCTAATGCAGCCCATCTGTGCTAGTTGGGACATGTACTACACAAGCCTAGACCAAACCCGGCAAGCATTGCATAACCTTAAATCGCCCAAAGCGACTGTTGTTGTTAGTTCATTTCCAAAGATATTCAAATGTAAGCTACACATTAAGCTATAAGCGTCAATAGCTTAGTGGCTAAGGTGTCAGACTTGTAATCGAGAGATCGTGGGTTCGAACCCCACTCGTTACACTATTGCCGTGAACCCACTCCAGACTCAAGCATATTTATATTAGTTGGAGGGGTTAACAAGATTCCTAGTAGGTAATGTGAAATCTACCCACATTCCTAGTTCTCTTTTACAAAAAAAAAAAAAACAAACATTTGAATATCTTTGGAAATGGAATTTAGAAAATTTGAATATTTAAATAGTAAAACCATATTAACATCTTAATCTTAACATAGTATAAAGCAAAGTTGTTTCCTTGTGTCTGTCCCTATTTATGCTTAAATCTTTAAAACTACGCAACGGATTTTGATGCACTTTCAATAGAAAGAATGATTCAATAGAAAGGTTTTCAAGTATATAACATGCATAATATAGCAGAGAAACACTGATAATTTTTGAGGTTTCTAATGTGATGTCGCAAATAAACACATTTTTTGCGCTTGCTTTGCAAACGCTGGCTGAACCCTACGATATTGATCAAAATAATGTACTACAGTATTGTACACCTTAAAAAGGTCAACAAAAAAGTCCTCGATGGCATCTGTCTATCTCTTATAGATAACCCACACCAACCATTTTTTATCCTTTACTTTTTACGGGAAATACGAACATATTTTACGAAGCGATTTTAAGCAATACAACATTAATTCTTATCCAATTAAGTACCATAAATACACTGTGCATTTAATATAAATCAATATTGCCCTGTACAGAATATAATTTAAATAAATAGTTTCGAAGATATTACAGATTTAAAATGCAAGGACATAGCGGTTGCGGCGCGGTGCCGGAGGAGGCACGGCGCGCGTGCCTATGTTGCTTAGATTTGAGCGTTGAATGTTTTTCCCATGGTAAATTATGTGTCGCACTTTCAAGAGTAATTACTAAAGAGAACATGTATGTCGAATGACAAAAAGGCTGTCAACGATGTATATAAAGACATTCTATAGTATATTTAAATAAACATTGCACCCGTGCGAAGCCGGGGCGGGTCGCTAGTATTTAATAAACGATACAAATATCTGGCGATATGAAACATAAACAACAAACAATATCGTATTTAAAATAAATATCAAAAACTTTTAATTCGTTTAATGAACCGTTGAAATTTATAAATGCCATACTTTAGAGACTAAACGCTTTTAATAATTTATTCAACTATTTTCTTGAATAATTTATTGATAGTTTTAACTTGACTGCGTGTTGGAAATGAGGCGGATTCAACATAGAAACATCTCTAGCAAACGTTAGAACGTTCTTTCTACTCCACGTAATATACATTTTGATTGTAGTGCTCATTAAAAAAGTCCGGAGTAAATAAGTAAAATTTTGTGTAATTAGTAAGAAAAGAAAATCCCTACGGAACGCAGATAACTACACTAAGCGGGTACTAACAGGTACTTTTTTGTATTAACGAGATATACAAGGTGTAACCGACACGCACACGAGCGCATTTCCTTCAATTATGGATTGTATTAATTTTTCATGATACTGTTTCCATTTTAAGTTAAATGAAAGATTTTTCCGTCAAAATAGAACAACTATTTTTATGACGAAAATCGATTCAGAAGCCGATTCTGAACCAACTACTTTCAGGAATTGCGTTTATTCTGTTACACGTTGTATATATAACGATTGTTTGGGTTATATTGTAGTTTTTGCGTACGTTATCTTACAGTAAAACGTTTTTAGTTCTGTGCAATCTAAGCTATTCTGAGTCGAATGGGAGTATTTGTAATGAATTGTGATTTTAATTTGTTTCACGTGTTATTTCACATTCAGCCGTGTCATGACGTAGCATATACTAACTCGATTCCTTTACTAATATTATCATAATTATCTACGGTTACCTCCATGATTATACATTACCAACCAGACACGAGTCGGCCTGTTTGTGTCAGACACTACAACGATAGCCCGAAACGGTAACCCGTATCGTTATTTAACCATTTCGACTTTCAACGCATTATTTTTATTGTTATGGAGTAGTGTAGTCGCGATAAGTTTATGTTACTAAAGTGTTGTTTAAATTGTTTTTGAATTGTTACTAAAAGTGTAAGTATATTTTAAAATCAACTTGTGTACAGAAATTTGTGATTTAATTGGTTACATTGTGACATAAATCAATCGCCCATATTATCCCTACGCAAACCAAACGTGGTTTTTTTAATAAGGTATTTATTGCCTCAGAAAACGATATGCAAACGAAATTAAGAACTTAAAAAAACTAGGTATTTTGCTAAGTTCTTCATTTTGTAGAGTAATTTTAGTCATAGATAGGTAATTATCATAATTTCGGTTTGGAGACCAACCGAACGCAGACTGATCTCAAAAACGTGAAGGAAAATATTGTCAGAAAAGCGGCAAATCCTAGGACAGAAGACATGAGATTGTCCCTCAAACAACAATCCTATTTTATTAGTTGTTTATCTATGTACATGTTCCATATGACATATAAATGAAATTGAAGTGTCTGTCTGCGATTTCAAAAGAACTTTAAAGAAAAATTGTGGTTCTTCAAGTGTTTAAATATGTATTTATTCACCTACACTACAAAAGCTATTTTTTTGTCTGTCTATTATTCCGGGCTTGTCTCTGGAGATGGACTTTCACTGGAAGATAGAAGAGGTTATAAGACACTTATTATCTCGGAAAATTCCCAGGAAATCGGAAACTACGCGGGAAAACCTGCCACGTGATCGAAGTCGCGGGCACAGCTAGTCTATCTACATTAGATTAGAAGTTATGCACGTACAATGTACATATAATTATTTCGCACACGCGCATAACATAACTTCTGAACGACTGCAACAAATTGTATAATAACTCATTTTTTTTGTGTTCGTTATTGTCAGGACAAGGTTTGTAAGAAAAAAAATTGCGGTTAAAAGTTCGCCGCGTCGGCTAGTTCATAATAAAATCCAATTCATTTCTAGGTACTGTCAAATACGAGGTTTCTTCTTCGGGACCGCAAAAGTTTTGACACTTATAATAAATTCGTAAGATCCAGCAGCAGGTTTGAGAATAGAGCCCCAAAATATAATAACGTTTGTAGCGGTGATCTCATACGAGTTTATTAAAACTTATATCGTTCGGAATCTTTCATACTTGTGCGTTATTAGTTCTTATGTTAGTTTTGAAGATTATGCGGTTTCATTTTGTAGTTTTAGAAAGCATAGACTTTGAATTCATAATTATCTTTTATTACGTGGTGAATTCGACTTGTCATTATTAAAATCTATATATTAATGTGAGAAGCAAAAAATGTGAACCCCTTCTTTACGAAAATTACGCAGTCGTAGGAGTATGAAATTTGGCAAAGTTAAAATTTATAGGGCGAAGCGTTGTCGAAATTTAATATTTTTATATACTAATGTATTTGAAATAATATAATTTATGGTCGTATTTCGACCACTGGGTAACCAAAAGAACATATTCCAATAATAACACTGCTGATTTGTGGTACAACATAACATTCTTTTGTAACTATAACTTTATTTTTGGGGCGGTTGGTCATACAGTAGTAAGCTGCGCTTTCAGAGATCAACAACGACTACTTCAGAAGCCGATTCTTGTTCGTTTGTCTAACCTATATAAACTTTGTTCTCAGACTGGACACTCGAGAAGGCGTGACCTCACACTGGGCAGATTCCACGCTAGGAGTCAGGGCTACCTTCAGAAGCGACACCAGACCTGCAGTACTGGTCCTCACTAAATTAAGGTACGTACATAATAAATATATGATGCTTTAAGAACTAATGCTTCTGCATAGCCTCTCTCCCAACTACATAAATGGGGGTCAGCTTCCAGTCTAATTGGATGCAGCTGAGTACTTGTGTATTATATGCAGCAGCTGCCTATCAGACCTTCACAACCCAGTGCCTGAGTAACACGATACCGCTTGGCAAGACTGGGGTCTGATTATCAGGCTTCTGGCTTCCTGTAACGACTGTCAAAGATGTCCAAATAACAGCCGGCACCAACGTCTCAGCATGCTTTCAGAGGCAAAGAGGAATCTCGATATGTTAAGACGGTTATCGATCCGCGGGGCTATTATTATTTAGCCACGTGCCACTCACATAGTGAGCTTATTATATGGAAAACAGTATAATTATGATTTAAAGTTTTATTGTTCCATTAAACGTAAGCATAACGATTTTGTAAAATAATAGAATAGTGTATTAGAATTCAAAACATTTATTCCACACAATACAAAATCCCATCTAAAACTAAAACCATGATTCCTCTATTACTGAACTTAGATAACCCAAACTATATAATTATTAAATACCAAGATAAACTTAAACCCGTTGGACAAAACTCTGGTTTTTTTTTTTTTTTTTTGTGTGGCATCTCGCAGGTCAACCTCTGAGGTTGTCGGCTGCTTAACCGGGCTTGCCTGTGGTTGCCTTAATTAATACATTAATTAAAGCCTCCAGCCAGGGCTTATTAGAAAACTTACAAACTAGGCGACTACACGCTAAGGGCACCCCCTGTGGGGTACGGACCTCGGCTTAGGGCGTCGCAGTGGGAGGGCAGCTAGGGACAGGCTGGATCATATCATTTTTATTATTAATAAGGGAATTTAAAGCTACTGGCTCAGCGTCGCGGGCTGGCTCTGGCAAGGGTCGGGGCGGACTATTACGGGGACGTCGCGGCGGGCCTCGGCGGCGAGGACGGAAGGACGGTCGGTTTTTGTTTTTGTGTGCCACTGTACTTGTTTCCCTACGGCTCTCTTGGAGCAGGGTGATTGCGTCATCGGGAGTGACAAGGGTATGCCTTGGTCGGCGAATCTTAGAGATACGCGAGGGTTCGTATTGGGCGGCCGATACGATAAGGGGATTCCTATGTTGGATTGCAGTATCAAAGAAACGCTTGGAGACACGTTTCATGAACTGCTGGATGGTGGGCATCTTGAGGTCTACGTGAAGAAGCTCATTTCGAACATAAAAGGGGGCTCCCGTGACTCTATGGAGGAATCGGTTTTGAAGGGTCTGCATCTTGTGGAGGAGGTAGGGCTTTGCGTGTGCGAAAACAACGCAGGCGTAGGTCATGATGGGACGGATGACCGCGGTGAAAATACGCAGCTTGCACCTGAGTGATAACTTGCTGCGGGAGCTAAGAATGAAGTGGAGCCTACCTAGAGCGAAAGCGGCGCGCGAACGTGCCTGCTTTATGTGCTCAGCGAAGGAAAGGTGTTTATCGAGGACCACGCCTAAGTATTTGGCTTGCTTTTCCCAGGGGATCGGCTTGCCGTACATGGTAATCGGACGGGGGGAGGGTGGGTTTATCCGCGGCTTAGAAAAGAGGACTGCCTGGCTTTTGTCTGGATTGACTTCGATTCTCCATTTCCGGAACCACTTGGCCAGAGTGTTTGCGGAAGTTTGGAGAGTGCGAGCGATGGCATCGGGTTTAAGACCGGTATAATAGATAGCCGTATCGTCGGCAAATAGGGCTAGCTGAGTATTTTTATGCTTGGGGATATCGCTAGTGAATAGCGTGAAAACGAGGGGGGATAGTACGGAGCCTTGAGGAACTCCTGCGCGAATGGGATGGGGGGAGGAAAGCTCCCCCTCAATTCGGTAACGAAAGGTGCGATTCGATAAAAAGTCCCGTAGGATGAGCACGAGACGGTCAGGCACGCCGAGTTGGTATAGCTTATAGATTAAGCCATTGTGCCAGACTTTGTCGAACGCTTTCGCTATGTCGAAGAATAAGGCTCCCGTTATTGCGCCCCGTTGGAAGCCGGCGCTGACGTGTTCTATGATGCGGTGGACTTGTTGGATACATGAGTGTTCGGTTCTAAATCCAAACTGCTCATTGGGTATAAGACTCTTTGCTTCGGCAAAATCTTTGAGCCGCTTATATATAAGCCTTTCATAGATTTTACCAAGGACGTTGAGTAAGCTAATGGGACGGTAGCTAGACGGGTCAGACTTGGGCTTGCCTGGTTTGGGAATACCTATGACGGTGGCCTGTTTCCAGGTTGCGGGGAACATATTATTGCTCAATGCACCATTGAAGATGGCAGTCATTAGCACTATAAGCTGGGCGGGGAAAAGTTTGAAAACCCTATTGGTGATGCCGTCGGAGCCAGGGGCTTTTCGCGGTTGGAGACTTTTAATGATATCCTGGACCTCATCAGGAGTGATGGGGGCCAGTGGATTATTGGGATATTCGACGGGCGGAAGGGAAGTTCTACGTTCGACTTCGGCGTTCACCATATCGAGGTGGGCTTGGTCTACTGGTTGAGAGCTGGGAGAACACTGGGACTCTAGGCTGTCGGCTAGGCATTCTGCTTTTTCAGAGTTATCGAAGGCGACACTCTTATCGGGACGAATGAGAGGAGGCATTGTGGCCTCTTCAGTGGATCGTAACTTTCTCTGAAGCTGCCAGAAGGCAAGATGGGTGGGCTCAAGTTCGCTCAGCATCTTGTCCCAGCTCGCATTACGCTGCTCGGTAATGCGTTTCCTTACAGCACGCTGTAAGTTGCGCATGTGAGCTTTGTTTGCGGCGCAGGGAAAAGCGCTGTACGCACGGATGGCTGCGTTCTTCTCGGTTATCAGATTCCGTACATCGTCCGGGAGTTTCCAGCGGTGGTCTTCCACTACAGGAACTTCCCTTGAACAATCGTTCAGGACGGATTGTACGTGATTTGTAAGCGAGTCGATCGCCGCCGTCGTGTCAGCGACTGAGACTATGTGGTCAGGAATGGTGTCCAATTGAGGCGACGTGGTGGATTTCAGTTTTTCACTTACTTTCCTCCAGTCGGTGATCAATTGGGTCGGAGGAGGTTGGGTAGGATCATGGTTACCCGAGCAGGAACCTAGGTGTAGGATAACAGGACGGTGATCCGAGTTGAGCTCGTGAAGCGCTTCTATGGAGTGTAAACGGAGGTTTACATTCTTTAGGAGCGCCACATCGAGGACATCGGGGTTATGGTTGGGGTCGTGTGGGTAGTGGGTGGGAGTCATCGGAGCGATGACTTCGTAGTTTAGGGTCGCGCCTAGGTTATACACGATTCTGCCTCTGGCATTTGTCGTGTTGCTGTTCCAAGCGGGGTGTTTGGCGTTGAGATCGCCCGCTAGTAAGACGGAGTCACTCAGGCCGAAGAGAGTCGTGAGATCGCTGGTGAGCGCGATAGGATCGTCTGAAGCAAGAGACGCGACCGATGGTGGGGGATGGTAGGCAGAGATGATGGTTATCGGAGGATGACCAGTCATGCCTAGTCGACAGGCAGAGTACTCTAGGTGAGAGAGAGGCGCGGGTGGGGTCAGAGGGATGCAGTATAACTCCTTTCTATAATAAATAAGGGTACCGCCGCCGTGGCAACGTGTTCTGTCATTGCGAACTAGACGGTAATTCGCAATTTTGGGATCAGCGCGGTGGGGTTTCAAAAGGGTCTCCTGTATAAGGAGGACGTCTAATTGGTGGTCGCGGAGGAATTTAGTTATTTCGGCGCGTTGGTTGAAAATGCCATTGGCGTTGAAAAAACCTAATTTGAGGGATCGAGGCCTAGTGTGGTTTGTGCGTTGGGAATCCATTGGATCAGTCCATCGCATCCATCTGGTCGAGACCTAGCAACACATCACTGTGTGTGCTGAATATTTGGCTGTACATTGCCGTCGTAATTTTGCCGTTATTCTGCTGTTCGGCAGCCAGAAGGGCATCGCGGAGAGATCTGGCTTGGCGGGTCATAAATAACCTATAATGGCGCAGTATAGTCTGGGCGCAAGCCTCGCCGTGCGCGACGGGTGAGGGATTGGGCGGTTGTTTGACTGCAGGAGCAGCAGTGGTTTGAGGCGCGGGTTTGTGACTGGCTGTGGGCTCTGTAGCCACGGCTATAGGCAGGATCTGCGCTGCGATGGGTATATCCATCAGTGCCTGCAAAGGTTTGGCAGGGGCCAAGGAGGGAAAGGCTTTTTCGTGGTTTAGCCTGTTCCACGGGGACGGTCTCTGAGGAGCGAGACGTTGGGGAATTTGAGAAGAAGGTGCCTCTCTCTGTTGGCGGGCGTTGGCGCGCTTCGCTAATTTAGGAGCGAGTTTGGGGGCTTTGGGACAGCCGCGGTAGTTTGCCGGGTGACCGGTCTGGCCGCAGAGAACGCAGCTGGGTGGTTCCGAACAGAGGGTTCGGTCTTTAGGCCGTGGGCAGTCCGCAGTGCTATGCTCGCCCAGACACTTGACGCATCTGGGAGTCGCATAGCAGTTGCTCTGCGCATGGCCATACAGTTGGCAACGGTGGCATTGTCCCACTGTTGCGGTTTTGTAGGGCTTTTCTATTGAGATACCGGATAGGGAGCAAATAGACTTAATCTTAAATATTGGGTGATGACCTTCGGTTGGTTCACAAATGACAAGAACCATGTCGTACAATTCACCGCCTCTCGCTTTATGTAAGCGATGGACGGCGATCACTGGTATACCTTGATCGGCAAGGTCGTCTTTAATATCCTGTACTAGGATTTCTTTAGGGACACGTTTAATAATAACACGAGTGGGCGTGTCCTCGGGGAAGGAGAAAGTGTGAAAGGAAATATTCCTTTCACGGAGGGCGCGATATAATTCCCTATAGTCGTTCGACGTAGGGACGGTGACTTTAATGCCATTTTGGCAGGCACGGGCGTTTGTGTAGTTGATCTTTCGATCAACACACATCTTAGACACATCAGTCCATTTCCCCTTGTCCTGGATGTAAAAGGGGGGCGGAGGGCGTTGCTTCCTTTGGGTTGAGGAAGTTTGGGCTATCGGGCTGGGGGGACGACTATCCTGCGCACGAGTGGAGGTCGTTGGGACGGGGCTAGCGGGTCGTACGGGCGTTTGAGTTGGGGACGGGGGTGACGCGGTGGTCTTTTTGGCCTTGCTGGCCTGGGAGGTTTTCCCTTTCTTCCTCTTGCCGCCGGTGACGACTTGAAAGTCGTCTTCCGAAGATGAGGGGCATGATGACAAATCATTGTCGGAGTTGTTATTGGACATAGGTTCGGTGATGTCCATTTCACGGAATTCAGGTGCAGCGCACACCTGCGCGGCGTCCATTGTTTTATGAACAATGGGATTAGTAGGTGGGCCGGAAACAATGGGTGATTTCGGGAATCGGGCGATCGGCACGACTTTGTCGGCGGGCGGGGGCAATAGAGGGCTATCTACCTGGAAGTCGTTCGTTGTTTGATGAACAATGGGATCGGAGTTAATAAACACTTCCGTGAATTGACCAACTGGGATGCCTTGATCGGCAAGCGGGGGAGATAATGGGCTGTCAAGCGCGTCACTAAAATCAGCGACGTTGGCTTCGGTAGCCGGAGGATTATTAGCGATTTCACGCTGGATTTTTCCGCCATATTTGGCGGAAATAGCAGGGTTTTCCCTAAGGATCTCTAACAATATCTCCAAAATATTGGAGTTCGCCATGATTGGCGAATGGATCAAAAATTTAATGAGGAAATTTTGGAGATTTCTCTCCCGCGGGGGGCCTATTTAAAGCCTAACTGGCCTAACTCCCCGGATGGATGGGTCCGGGGATGTGTAACCCTCCCAGTCGGGTAGAGACTGGGAGGTGAGTACCTAATGGTGAGCCCTAAGCTTGTAACCGGTCGCCAGTCTTATTGTGCGAACCGGGCCCTATTGGGTCTAGTGCGAAGGGGTAGACACACCCAACCGACACTAGGTGAGTAGCTGAAAAGGAAACTCAGTAACTAGGTTTGACTAGGAGATCCCCCAAGGCCAAAACCTAGCACTCGACTCCAATTGACTGCTTCACCCTGAAGGGGATCAGCGGGTGCGTCGGGTCAGCACCCCCTTGGTTTTGTTGACACCGTGAGGTTTCCACCAAGGACCACGAAACTGTGGTTTTACCCTGAAGGGGACAAACCAAATTGTTTTTGACGATACTCTGTTAGAGAAACAGGAAATCCTTCACCGCCTCGAAAAAGGCGGATCCGGACCAGGCGTCGTAGTCGGCGACTACGAATGACGTCACGGCGAGCGCGACGAAGCGATGACACAGACACAGAACGATCGAGAGCGCGGAGCGGTACGACCGTCGCGGGCGAGCGTCGGAAGCGGAATCGACATAACTCTTGTCGTATGTACAAAGCTTTATGGCCCAAAACATGGTATTAATTAAGGCTAGAACACAACAGCGCAATATGGCCGCCGACTAATGACCTGTTAGTCTAGAAAGTGTAAAGGCTACTGAAATGTTTAACTACAATATTACCACTTAGGAGCCTAGCTTCGTTTTAGTTTCATGTAAAATGTTTTAACTTTAAAATAAAAGTACTAACATATAACCTAACAGGGACAAAACATGTTTAATACTAGCAAAAATACTAAATAAATATTGTAAGGTGTACAATAAAGAATGGAATTTATAAATAAATACAGACAAAATATCACGTCTTTGTTGCATAAGGTTATTGTTATATCCAGTAAGAGAGGGCAATGGAATTCAGATAAGTCGCTCCATGTAAAATACTGGTAATCTGCCAAAAATTATTTAAATAATAATAATCATACTTACTATAAAGTTACAGATTGTTAAAACAACAAAAATAAATGTAAATAAATTGAATATAAAAAGTACAAAAATTTTTAGCAAAAAATAGAACCGACTTCCATATAAAAACACTACAAAGGCAAAAATAACTTTAATTTCGGAAGGCGGTGTCAAAAACGAAAATATATACAAAACTAAAGACACCGCCTTGCGAAATTAAAGTTATTTTTGCCTTTGTAGTGTTTTTATATGGAAGTCGGTTCTATTTTTTGCTAAAAAGTTTTTTCGCGGTTTTTAGTGGGTCGGTTTGTAATTTATCTAGTTACAAAAGCCAAAATATCAACTACTTATCACCTTTTACAAAATATTGCTTTTCCCGGTGCAGAGCCGTAAAGTTTTGAGGAGTTCTCTTAGTACATCACCATCAGCTCTACTTCACCATATGCATTGTGACGAGCATAAAGTGCTTAACATTCATATTCAAGTAATCTAATCGCAATCAACGAAATACTTATTATTGAGTAGTTTCGGTGGCCATCTGGGGTCTTCAGCATCAGTTCCACTTCCTCAAATGGTGCTTTTCGAGAGCAACTGCACAAGGTACTATAAGAAATACCCAAAACGCTATAGGTGTGCCTATAATATTTGAAGAGTTCCCTCGATTTCTCCATGATCCCGTCATTAGATCCAAACGTGTCGACAATGGGACCAATTAAAATGTATACCCTTTCAAACAAAAAAAGAAATTTCCAAATTGGTCCAGCCATCTCAGAGTTATGAGGTAAAATACATAAAAAAAAAAAAGTTCAAGACGAATTGTAAACCTCCTTTTTTTACAGTCGGTTAAAAAGTAGTAAGTTCTAAATCTATACTAATATTATAAAGCGGAAAAGTTTGTTTGTTTGTTTGTTTGTTTGCTTGAACGCGCTAATCTTCGAAAGTACTGAGTGGATTTGGATGCAATTTGGTATGGAAGTAGCTTGTAGCTTGAGGATGGTCATAGGCTATTTTTACCCGACTGCAAAAAAGGAGAGTTATGTTTTTACCGTGATAGAATCCACGGGAGCGAAGCCCCACCTGAGTATTAGTTGAATATAAAAGTAGTAGTAAATTGAATATAAAAGTGAAAATTTCAACTGTCTAACTATCATGGTCCCGTTTTACCCTTTGGGTACGGAACCCTAAAAACTACAAGAATGAGGGTAGTTAGACCGATACGTCTGCTCATAAACGTCCACCCGCAATTACTTCAGTTCATCTGTGATCATGACGCTTGCAACAGTGCCGAAATATCGGAAACTCATAACGATAAATACACATCGTAAACACCCCGTTTTAAGTTCTAATGACAGTGTTAGTGATCATGTCAGTTTAAAACTTATATAGATAGTGTTTTTACAAGTGAGTATGTTATATAGATTTTTGTAATAATTGTGTAGTGTTAGCATAGATAAATACCTTGATTTAAGTTTACAATTGTATAATAACAAATGTAGGAGTCATTTTGTGTGTTTTGTTGTTTGTGTTAAGTAAATTACATACTTCCATCTTGTTTACCATTGAGTGTGGAAATTTCCGCTATGTTTCAGGAAATTATTAATTGGCAGCGATTAAGTTTCTTATGGAAAAGTAATTAGGATATGTTTAGAATATACGAGACATTGTATTTATTGTTTAGAGATTCTGATGGGATAATTGGGTAAAGGTTTGAAGATATTTTTTTCATGTGGTAGAAATCGTTATGGATGTCTTTCGCTTTGGGTTCAGTAGTGGGGTCTGTCAGACTCATACCAACTAAAACTGCTATCATCATCATCTGCTTAGCCTTTTTCCTTACAATGTCGGAGTCAGCTTGCCGTCAAACCGCATGCAGCTGACTACTAGTATTGTACAAGGGACGACTGCCTTTCTGACCTCCACAACTCACTCGCTGGGTAACGCGATACTTCTTGATAAGACTGGTAACAGATTAACTGGCTTCTGGCTAACCTAACGACTGTCAAAAATGTACAAATGATAGCCGGGGAAAACAGCTTAAAGTACGCACGGCAGCGGCACGAAGGAGTCACGGTATTTTTAAATGGTCACGCATGCACGGAAGGATCTCGGCAAGCATCGTTAAAAGATCGACCCGTGTGACCCGTGTCATTATCTAGCCACAAGCTCCTCAACTACCACCTCAAACCACCCTGGTCAGGCAAACAGTTTCTACTTGTAAATACTGGTACCTACTTAGTGAGATGCGATTAGAATGGAGTGGAATGAGAAAGAGAGTGGAATTTTATTTACCTATTCAAAAACAATGAGACCTTGTGTGAGTGTTAGTATTATTATAGACGGGATGATGGAGAAGTAATTTTCATTGACCAGTTTTTTGAAAATATGGATCATTTGAACTTTGTTATTCATACAAACACTATGATTAAAAAGTTATTTGGCGTAGTCACTACGGTACGCGTCATGGGCGAGTCTGACTCGCACTTGGGCAATTTTTTTACATGGCCAATTATATGTTGCTTTATCTATGTAGATCCGGACGCAGGGAAAACCAAAACATACTTATACCACAAGAATGTAGGACTAAAATATTGTAGTATATATACTGAAATAAAGTAAATCTATTCTTAATAATATAATTGTTTGGAGATGAATGAAAATCTTCTTCGATAGTAATAAAGCATATAATTAATGACTTAGATTTTACAAATTTAGGTAGCGATAATGTTTTGTGTGCGCGTATGATGGCGGACGATCCGTTCATGCTACGACCGCGCCGCGCGTGGTTGAATTCGGTACCACAGCACACCCCGCACTCCTCTCCTCTCGCGTCCAGTAGTAGCGGGCTCGCTCATGGTGAAGATGCGTAGACATGCCCCCCGCCTTGGAGTAACAGCCTCCAATGAAGAGAAGCAGAAGCAGGTAGCAATTAAGATAAGTTAAGGTTCTTCCTCTTTTAGCAGTGGACATAATCTGGGGTATGATCTTCGTATCACTCCGTTAGCTGTCTTAATGTCTGCTACACGTGCCAGTCCATCCTTGCCAGGTGAAGTGTTTATGACTCGCCCGAGACGCCATTTCAAGGGCGGCAGATTGTCGTCTTTAATGAGCACTAAGGTATCAGGTGCTATTGTGTCGGTGTTGGACTGCCATTTACTCCTCGTCTGCAGCTCCGAAACGTATTCCTGCGACCACCGCTTCCAGAAGTTCTGCCTCATCTGTTCGATGCGCTCGTAGCGGACCAAGCGTGAAGTGTTTGCAGCTGTGAGGTCTTCGTAGGTAGGAGCAACGAGCGGCCGGCCAATCAGGAAATGGGCTGGTGTAAGAGGGAGTAGGTCGTTTGGGTCTGAAGACATGGGATACATAGGCCTGGAGTTTAGGAGGGCTTCTATTTGTGTCAATAAAGTGGAAAATTCCTCATAAGTGAGGTTTACGTTTCCTACACGACGGAGATGATGTTTAAAGGATTTAACCCCTGCCTCCCACAAACCTCCAAAATGTGGTGAGTAGGGAGGAATAAAGCTAAACTCAATATTTTCGCCTGCAGCAAAATTTAAAATATCACTTTCATTAGTGGTTAAAAATTTAGAGAATTCCTTTAGTGCACCTACAAACGTTTTTCCGTTGTCGGAAAATATTTTTACGGGTTTTCCACGACGGGATAAGAACCTTTTTAAAGCTAATAAGTATGCCTCAGAACTTAGACTGGTAACTAATTCTAAGTGTATCGCACGAGTAGTAAAGCATATGAATAAGCAAACATAACATTTTTCTAGTTTTGAACCCCTTCCTTTGCGATTCACTATGAGCATAGGTCCCGCGTAATCTACACCGCAGTACAAGAAAGGATACCCCGGTTCTAATCTTTCAGGAGGCAAGTCACTCATTTTTACTGAAAGTGCCTTCCCTTTCTGGCGAGTACATGTAATGCACTTATGCACTGTCTGCTTGGCTAAATCACGCCCCTTAAGTGGCCACCAACTTTCTCTAATAGTAGCCAAGAGCAGTTGTGGACCAGCATGGAGTAGACGTTTATGTTCAAATTGGAAAAGAAGTCGCGTAAAAGTATGTTTGGAACACAACAGTATGGGATGTTTTTTACTATAGGAGAAGGTATGTGAATTTTTTAATCTGCCTCCCACTCTAATAATGCAATCAGAATCTAGGAACACATCAAGACTAGCTATATTTCTCATTGGTTTAACAGGTAAGTTTTTTATTAATGCATTAAAAATTACTGGAAATGACGTTTGTTATGCTAAACGTACTAAAACTAAAGTTGCTTTATTTAATTCATTAGACGTAAACGGGCCAGTGCTACGTTCTGTTTTGACCTTGATTCGTGCATTATGAATGAATCGTAACAAGTAAGCCGCTGCACGTGTCATGCGATTAAAATTTGAAAAACGTTCAAAGGTAAAAATACTAGTAAAAGTTGATTGTGTAAATAGAGAATTAACATTTGATTTCATTTCTGGTAAATCGTGTAATTTAATCATTTCATCGTGATTATTTTGTTTAAAATTAGTGTTAGTTTCGGTTAAAAATGCTGGCCCGTGCCACCAAATATCTGAATTTTGAAGCGCGTCGAGCGTGAGCCCGCGAGATAAAAGATCAGCCGGGTTGGTTTTACCAGCAACATGTAACCACGGTAACTCACCAGTCAACTCATTGATCTGCACTACTCTGTTCTGGACGAATGGTTTTAACAAATTAGGTGAAATTTTAATCCAGTTTATAACGATCGTGGAATCAGACCAAAAATATACATTGTCAAAAGTTAATCTCCATGACTGAATTATTTTTTGATATAACTTAGCACCCACTAAGGCTCCACACAGTTCAAGTCGCGGTATTGTAACTGGTTTAATTGGTGCGACTTTGCTCTTAGCACAAAATAACCTAATAGTGACTGGTGAATTAACGTTGTATGTACTTACGTATGCACATGCACCATACGCATCCTGCGATGCATCCGTGAAAATATGTAAATCTGTGTGATTTGTATTCACTTGTCTAACAAGGCGAGGAATTTTTATGTTTTGTAGGTGTTGAAGGGTGTCGATAAAGTTTTTCCACAAAAACAAAATATTTTCAGGTACTGGATCGTCCCAACTTAACTTACAAAGCCATAGTTTTTGTAAAAGTATTTTTGCAATTATAATTGAAGGTGATAACAAGCCTAATGGGTCGTACACCTGTGAGACAACAGATAGAATAACTCGCTTAGTCACATGAGTGGAGGTTTGATCAATCTTTGTAGTAAAATACAATAAATCTACATGATTCAACCAACCAAGACCAAGAGTTTTAGTTAAACAATTTTCGCCTAAAGCTAATTCTTTTGTTTGATCTGTTGTAGAAGTTTCCAAATTAAACAACCATTTACGTAAATGGAAGCAACCAGATTTTAAAACATCATTTACTTTGGTACAAATGTCTAATAAACATTGTTTATTATCATGACCAGTAATTAAGTCATCGACAAACAGATCTTCGTCTATAACTTGCTTTATGACGTCATCCTCGCATTCAGATGCCAGCTGTTTAATGCATCGAATACTCAGGTATGGAGCGGACGCGGTACCGTATGTCACAGTATTAAGCTGGTACACACCGAGTTCGTCTGATTTATTTTCACGCCAAAGAATTAATTGGAAGTTTCTTTGATCCGGTTGAATGTAAATTTGTCGATACATTTTTTCGACGTCAGCGCACGCAACAAATCTATACTGTCGAAAACGTAATAAAATTGAGAAAACGTCATTGTGTAGACTAGGGCCAGTATACTGAATGTCGTTAAGCGATTTGCCCGATGTTGATTTTGCACTTCCATCAAAAACCACCCTAAGTTTGGTAGTACTACTATGAACTCTTAGAACACCGTGATGCGGTAGGAAATAATTTAATGATGGATAATGATTGACTCGACTCATGTGTCCTAAACTTAAATACTCATTCATAAAATCGCAATATAATTTTTTATATTCAGGTGTAGATTTATCTAATTTAAGTTCAAGTGCGTGAAAACGATTTAGCGCGAGTGTATACGTATCTCCTAGTGTGTCACTAGACTCGGCTAATGGAATGCGCACAAAAAACCGACCAGTGTTATCGCGATACGTAGTTTGCACAAACAGGTTTTCACATAAAGACTCGTCCTTAGTTAATTTATTTTGCGGAACTATTTCTTCTAACTCCCAGATTTTTTTAAGTTGAGTATCTAATGATTGTGAGTGATTGCAATGAACTCGATTATTGCGTGAAGTTTTATTATTTAACAATGAACCAGATATTACCCATCCCAACTTTGTATTCTGAAGATATGGACCGCTACTTAGTCGAATTAGTCCGTCATTTAAAAGTTCCCAGAACTTATCAGCCCCAATTAATATGTCGATTCCTGCTGGCGAATAAAATTTGGGATCTGCTAACTGTACATGTTCAGGAATATTTATGTGTGAATTTGTACCTAAAGATGGCAACTGAGCTGTGATTTGATTTAAAACTAAACATTTAAAGCGTGTACTATATTGTGTAGTTTTAGACCTCAAATGAATTTCGCACGATTGTGTGGAATTAGTCACCGAGTTACCTACCCCGGAGACTTGCACAGTGGACTGTATTAAATGAAGATTTAGTCGTTTGCATAAAGATTCTGTAATAAAGCAATGCTGACTGCCGTTATCTAATAAAGCGCGGGTAGTGTGAAAATTATTGCTTTTATCTGCAACCTCAACTAAAGCAGTAGACAGCAGTACCGTCTCTAATAATGAATGAGTAGTACTTTGATGTGTTGTGTGAGATGCAGTATGTAATGTGGTAGTGTTTGAAGAGTTAGCACTAGTTGTATCCTGCGGCGATGCCTGTGAATTAAGCCCAACAGCTGACGATGTGGATGCACTTACATTATCGTCACATTTATCATGAATTAAATTGTTGTGTTTTTTATTGCATTGCCTACAAGGACCGAACCAGCACTCATCTACCGAATGACTTGCGCGTAAACAATTACAACATAACTTCTTTTCATTAATGAATTTAACTTTATCGTTAACAGATAATTTTAAGAATGAATCGCAAGAATAAAGCGGATGGTTAGCTTGACACATAGTGCAAATACGAGAACGTTTGGAATTTTTATTATTAGATTGTTTATTTTGTGTTGATGTGTAACTATGTGATTTGTTTGGTTGTTGTGAATGTGATGGTTTCTTTGCGTTGTTGTCCGTGGTAGATTTACTATGTGCCAAATGAATAGTTTCTAGTACGTCAGCCCTATTTTTAAGAAAAGTGATCAAATAATCAAGAGATAAACGTTTATTTGGCTGGCTATGACTATTCATAATTGAACTTTTATGAGTCTCCCATTCTCTTTCTGTAACTGAATCAAGTTTAGATGTGATTAAGTAAATAATTAAGGTGTCCCAAGACTCAGTCGGTTCGCCGAGGTTTTTTAGGGAACGTAGATTTTTGAGAACGGTATCTATAAGTTTACGGATTTGATTAGATGATTCCTTATTAAGTGACGTAATAGAAAACAAAGCCTTTACATGGTTTTGCACAAGTAAACGGTTATTATTGAATCTGTTTTCCATTAAATCCCATGCTATATTATAATTATCAGAGGAGAATTCCAATGACTTAATCACCGATAATGCACTGCCAGTAAGAGAAGACCGTAAATAATGAAATTTTTGCACATTATCTATTTCTTTAGAACTATGGATGAGTGATAGGTAAGTATCACGGTACTCTAACCAATGATCGTAAGAGCCATCAAAGGAAGGAAGTGAAATTGTAGGTAATTGAACTTTACTAGAAACTTTAGAAGAACTTTGCTCGTTATCTACGTTAATAATACACTTAGCTTTAGTCACATAAGCATAATAGTCGGTTTCAAAAGTTTCCCTCTCAGATAATTCCTTTTCTACTTGACTATCGGGGATTTTTAAGTCTATTTCATCCTGAATTTCTGAAAACTGCTGTAACAATAAATCTGCCTTTTGTAAACGCGTTTGTAATTCTGTTTTAATGGCTTGAGTAACAGGTATTTTTTCTACAGAGTCTACATACTTCATAAATAGTCGTAATTTACCGCGAACAACACCTCTTTTTTTATTTAAATCTTTAATATCCTCACTACTACTACCACTACGACCCTCCTTTGAAGGAGTTTTAGTCATTTTGGAATTTGTGGAAGATAATGGAAAATACTTATTTGTAAAGATTTACTATGATTTTTTTATTTTTAAACGAAGTTTAGGGTAGTGGCAAAGCAAAAATCTTTACGCGTTTTTAACTATTTAACGGGATTTAAACACTAGGATTTCACACAAAATTAACACAAATGAAGCACTGAATAAAGAACAGGGGTAATGATGAAGAATGATGATTGACCTGACCGTTTTATGCTGGTACCGTGGATGATTTCGCTGATGGCCTCGTGCGTCCGATTAATGCTGATCGCGACGATGTCTTCTGCTGTATCCGGCGATGAAGGTCCAAATATGTTTGGAGATGAATGAAAATCTTCTTCGATAGTAATAAAGCATATAATTAATGACTTAGATTTTACAAATTTAGGTAGCGATAATGTTTTGTGTGCGCGTATGATGGCGGACGATCCGTTCATGCTACGACCGCGCCGCGCGTGGTTGAATTCGGTACCACAGCACACCCCGCACTCCTCTCCTCTCGCGTCCAGTAGTAGCGGGCTCGCTCATGGTGAAGATGCGTAGACAATAATTAATAATTAATTATCTTTACTTTGCGATTCTCTATCCAGTGCGAATTAGATAGGTATACCTACTTAAATTTTAACATGTATTCATTAATATTCAGAAATCATCGAGTTAATAACAGTAGTAGGGTTACACACAGCTAGCGTTACTATAAATGTAAAAGTTTGGTTATTTTTATGTTTATGTTCCAATCACGCAAAAATGGTTCAAGGGATTTGGATCAAACTTGGCACACATAATATACTGAACAACGCAAAGTTAACTTTTTACCCCGGAAAATGTGTGAAATATACATGCGAATGAAGTCGCGGACACAGCAAGTACAGTCCATAATTTACAATGTGTTTTGATCACATTTACGTCACAAGCTCTTTACTTAAATCAAATATTCAACTCGAGCTCTCGAAGTTCATCAGTGAAGCCACCAGGGATGACCGATACTAAAACACATCTGGTGCGTCAAAGGATCGCAGAGGGGTACATTAACTGAGCTACTACTGGCAAATATGTTCGCATGTAGACCTATATACATATGTATGCACGGTATCTCGCTAGAACATTCCCGCAACCCCGGGGATTTTTGTGTTTTTGGTCAGCACAAAATCTTTTCCAACTCTTAAGTCTGCCCAGAGCGGTAGTAGGTTCCTACAAAAGTGGTACATCTATTGTTATGTCACCTATTTTTAACCAATAAAATCTCTTTGTTTCTAGGCCCGAAGACAGTGGTCAGTACAGATGTCGAGTGGACTTTATCAAGTCACCTACCAAGAACACGAGGCTCAATCTTACGGTGCTAAGTAAGTACCTGGTTAAGAAATCTAAGATACATGGATTAAAACCTTTAGTAGTATGTCTTATGTAAAGCTAAGCTTATATGAATATTTTAGTAATAATCTCATACTATAAATAAGTCCGACTTTGTACATTTAGTGTTGCATAAAGTTTTAATACATGTACCTACATATCGACGGCTCCTAAGTATACTGAGTCAACTAACAAATTTTGAGAATTACACTTTTTTGTGTATTAACAATAATTAAATCATTTCCTATTTACCTGTAAAAGAAAAAAAATCATATCTTTATAAATAACTAAAAAAAAATAGCGTAAGCTGGATCAAGTATAGTAATTTATTTATTTTGCACTCAGTATACTGAGTCAAGTGTTGGCTACCAATATACGCGGGACGCGAATGCGCTCATTTTGGTGCAAGTTCAAACTGGCTCAGTCAGTATACGGCGAAACAGCGTGGTGTGCAGACGTTATTGTGTGCTTTTTGTTATCAAGAAATAGTTGCTTTGCTCGTGTTATTTTTATTTAAATTATTCCTGCGTAGAGTATTGCAGCCACTTGTGGGATGGCTCTGCAAAATACCAACTTGCTGCATTGGACTCGATCGAGCAGAGAGCTAAAAGGCTTATAGGCGACGAGGTGCTGGTGAACAAGCTTCATAGCCTGGCTCATCGGCGAACCTTTGCTTGCCTGTCGGTTTTCTACAGATTGTACTTTGGGGATTGTGCGCAGGAGCTCCATGATCTTTTTTATTGATAAAAGGCTCGCGTTTGACCACCATCTCACCTGATGGTAAGTGATGATGTGGTCGAAGATGGACCACGCTTGCCTAGAAGTAACCTATTCACTCTTGACTTAAAGACTCCCAGGTTATAGCGATCAGGAAACACAAACTCCGGCAGGGAATTCCACTCCTTAGCAGTACGCACAATGACAAGACAAAGAATTAGCGTAACAGAATCCAGAAATACTAACAGCCGCTTACGATCTCCAAAAGTGCTTAAATGTACCCCATGGGAACGTTAGCACATTTTATTATAAACGAAAACTTACCGTTTATAATTTCACTGTATTTGATCTAGGACATCGTCACGGTTATTGCTTTGCCTGGCTTCAACAAACTGCTAAAAGAGGAGCAAATGAAATTGCTAGCTGTATTTTTACATTTATTGAACAAGCAGTTATGGCAGGTATAAAAGATTACCGATTCTGGTCTGATAACAGTGGTGGTCAGAATCGGAACAGAATCGTATTTTTAAAGTATATGATGGCAAGTTATAAATACAAAATAAAATATAGTCATCGTTTTCTAATTTTTGGTTACACCCAAAACGAGGGTGTCTCCCTCGTTTTGGGTGTAACCATGCACTAATAGAAAGACAGACGAAAGACAAAATACTATATACGCCTGCTCAATAGCACATGGCGTTTCAATTTGCTAAAACCGACGATAAACCTTAAAAGGTCACCGAAGTGTCTCAAGATATTGTGATGGACTTCAAAACAATGCTTACAAAGGTCAACAACTGGAGTTTTGCCTGTGATGGATCTAAGATGCAATGGAATAAAGTCATACTGAAATAAAAATTGAGCCAGAAAATCCTTACACATTATTTTTTTAAACTAGTTACATGAAAGATTCTTATAACTGTATTGACTGTGCTAATAAACCTAAAGCAACACGTAATCAAACTGTCCCTAATATAGATTTTCGTGATCTTCGCCCAGCTCACAACAGGCCAATCCCAATAGATAAAAATAAACACAAAGATTTTAGAAGTTAATGGACATGTGCAACAAAATAGTGATACCTAAGGAATATCACTTGTTTTTCTAGTTTAATTAATATTGACAGCAATAGAAATGAGAGCGATTCAGAATACTTAATAGTTTGTCTTTGTTCTTTGTCTAGATTGAATTTTTTCGTAATTATTAAGTACTTACCTCATAAGTTAATTTTTGAGACTGATTTTATTCGCAGTAATAAATACTAAGTATAGGGATATTAAGATATGTGATTTTCTTTAAAAAAATAAGAAAGATTACTTTTGTTTGTTTGTTTTGTATTGTTCCTAAATTGTAGTTATTTCAAACAATTAATAAATAATTCTCCTATTTTACAGAAACGTGCAATTGATACAATCAATATTTTGTATTTTATTACCTAAGACTAGACCAACTTAAGCGTTTGTTTTTATTGGTAGTATTTTTGATTTTTGTTATTTTTTGTTAATTTTATAGATATCCTAAAGTTGTGTTAATGTTACCAATACCATTTTGAGTCTCTTTGATAAAAATATTAAACGTTAAAGGCGTTTTTGATTGTTTTAACCATTTTGTACCACACTTGACTCAATTTAAGTATGGTTCACTTTTAAAATTATGTCCATGTATAGTGAGTCAACTTATTATATTTTAACTAAATATGAATCCATGAGAGACAGTATAATATATAAAAAATCCAATAATTAAATAAAAATATTTTTTGCCACACTTGTAAAGTAATTTTTCCCCATAACGTAGATTCAATAATGCGACGTATATAAATATAAGTGGTACTTGATCCATTTTTAATAAACAAATAATCGCCGTATACTAGTCTATCTACATTATCTCATAAATTAATAAAATAATATGAAATTTATTTTGTACAGATGAAAGGCTTTATTATATTTAATTCACTATGATTAGATATTTTTTCTTGGTTGTATTAACAATTTAAATATAACCATTCGATCTTCTTATCGCCTTCCTGTAAAGTTTTTAAAAGTATAGTTGACTCAGTATTCTTAGGAGCCGTCGATATTATATACAAACTTCATTATTACGACATAATTCTGGTTATGGCAAACTTTTGACTTTTAAGTAATAATAATATTTTTTTAGTATACGAGATCATTTATTTCAGCAAATATACATAATTATGTACTAAAATACTTAAAATACAAACTAGAATAAAGCATCAAAAAATGTATCCTCAACGCTGTCGGCTGGCAAAAGACTCTTTGGCAACGATACACTAGTCGAATCAAAGCTCCAGTGCCTTGAACATCGGCGACGAGTTAGTGTTTAGTTTAGCCAGTCTATCGGTTTTCTATCGGTTACAATTCGGGAAGTGTGTGATGGAATTACACAATCTAATTCCGTCAAGCCCGTTTCATCATCGGACTACAAGACAAACGGTGAAGCGCCATCGTTACATGGTGGACATCCCACCTATACGCACTAAACGTTTTGGGAATACCTTCATTATGCGTACGGCTAAGGAGTGGAATTCCCAGCCGAAGTTTATTACACAAGAACCTTAGTATACAAAGCTATTACAAAAACACTATAGGAACTTTGAATTTTAGTGAAAGGTTGCATACATAGTGAAAGACCCTGCCTCCTAAACTAGGGGGACCCTGTGACTTAGGAGTCAGTGTTCTACTGTAACTTCGTGTACAAAAATACCTTTATATACGTGTGATAACATAATGATCCTACATAATATAATGACATGGTTTACTAAGAACTACTATGAATATATAGGTATGTGTGTTAAAGGAGGGAGATGTGGCTTAGTAGTGTGGTGTGATGTGGTGTGGTGTAGTTGTGTCGTGTTATGGTGTGGTGTGGTTTGTTGTGTTATGTTATGGTGTGGTGGGTTGTGTCGTGTTGTAAGGGGGAGGAGGGGCTGTGTTTTGTGGGGTGTGTGTAGCAGTGAGAGGAATGTTCTTGTGAAGTGGCATGAGTTCCTGTAATCGGTTTGTAGAATAGAGATTATTATTACGTGCCTACACTATTTTAGAAATAAGGTTTTCTGTACGGGTATAGTCCTGATTATACAGCCAGTTTTGTAGTTTGATTTTAACTTCATGTTTGTTCAAATTATTTATTTGGATATGTTTATCCACCCTTCTGTAAATAAGTGAACTTTTTACATAAAACTGGCGGCTAGCGAAGGCTGTTTTGTGAGGGACAGATGGGCAAGCGGATTTGGCTTTACGTATTGTTGGATTTAATACAGGAACCTGACTATGCTTTCTGAGGGTGGCATTGAGCACAAAGAGCCTAAAGAAGTCTGTTTCCCGATAGCTATAACCTAGAGGTCTTTAAGTCAAGAGTGAATAGGTTACTTTTAGGTAAGCGTGCTCCATCTTCGACCACATCATCACTTACCATCAGGTGAGATGGTGGTCAAACGCGAGCCTATAATAAAAAAAAAAACGTACCCAAGATACTGGCGGCATTGCCTCGTTGTATGGCAATGTTTAGCCGTTGACCAAAGAAATAGCCAGCCCTTATAAAGATAAAGAGATAAAGATGTGTTTTATTTGCAAATATGGGTTTTACAACATAATATTGTGGTGACATAAACAAAAAGAAAATAAAGCTTAACCATATTTTACCATCAGGCATGCAAAAATACAAAAAATAAAAGGAAAGTATACATAGCTTTAAAGCAGGATTACAATATTAAACTACGTTACTACTTAATCTAAAAATACTTAAAATTAAAACTAATATTAACAATATTTTTTTCCGCCAGAAATTCGTTTACAGTATAATACGTTTTGTCTGCTAAAAAGTTGCGTAATGTTTTTTTAAACAAATACAAATTCAAATTCTTCCAGTCTTTAGGCAATTTATTATATATTTCTGGTGCCATGCAGCAGACACTTTTGCGCATTAGGGCTGTATTTGCTCTAAGAACACGTAATCTACTATTATCGCGTCTATTTAGTGGAAATAGGTCATTTAGGCGCATAAAATAATTAGAGCTAGCCTTAACAAATACTGCTATTTCTAAAATGTTAATACTAGGAAGCGTTAATATTTTATACTGTTTGAAGTAAGGCTTGCAACTATCAGTCGTTTTTAACTTGAACATTGAGCGAATGCACCTTTTTTGTGATTTAAATGCCGCTTCTCATTCAGAAGAGTTGCCCCAAAATATAACCCCGTATCGTAAATGGGATTCGACTATACCATAATAAGCAGTAAGAAGGCCATCTGTGTCAATTATTGGTGATAATGTATGTAGTGCATATGAAGATTTACTGAGCTTTTTACATAATATGTCTATGTGACATTTCCAGTTTAGCATTTTATCTATTTCCAACCCTAGAAATTTCGTGCTTTCTACTTCTTCTATAATGTTATTTTTATAGTTGATATTAAGGTTTCTTAAAGCAGGTATACGCTGGCTAAAATGCATTATTTTGGTTTTGCTTAAATTTATTTGTAAGTTATTTTCGTCTAACCATTTTATAATAAATTTCAGGGAATTGTTAATGTCACTTTCATATGTGTTTACACTTTTGCACGGTATTGTAATTGTACTATCATCTGCAAATAATGTCAACGGGTTTTCTATGCACTTAGGTAAATCATTTATGTACAATATAAATAATAAAGGGCCAAGCACGTGTTGAAGGTTGTATTCAATTGAGCTGCTGGCTAGAAAGATTGTCTATTGACATGACAAAGTCACTTTTGAAGATGATTATTTTTTCGGTGTATGAATACGATATAATGAAAAGTCCTTACGTAAAATAAACGTATTTAATTTTGATCTCAAGTAATCTTTGATTCTAGTTGCACACTCTGCGTTACAGAAGCGTAGTCTTCTAACAGGTTATTGGGCCAGAATAGCCAAGAGTTTAATAGCTTTTAATAAGTTATGGCGACACCAAAAATAGAGTTACTGAATCATCAAAATTATGATACGTGGAAAATACAAGTACAGGCTTTACTCATAAAATATCAAGCCTGGAAGTATGTTAACGGCTCCCTAACGAAACCGGCAGCCACGGAGGCGGTATGCGAATGGTCCGAGAAGGATGAAATGGCGAAGGCCGACCTGATTATGGCAATAAGTCCTGGTGAGTTAAAACATATTCGAGGGTGTGTAACTGCACACGAGATATGGAAGAAGTTGGAGAGCGTATACGCATCGAATGGTCCGGTAAGAAAAGCAAGTCTACTTAAAAAGCTTACGTTGAGCCGTATGAAGGAGGGCGATGATGTACAGCGTCATTTAAGTGATTTCTTTGAGGCAGCGAACATGTTAAATGATATGGGTGTTGAGATACACGAGGACATGTTGTCGATTTTATTGCTGTATAGTTTACCGAAAAGCTATGAGAATTTTAGATGCGCTATGGAAAGTAGGGACGAATTACCGCAAGCAGAAGTACTTAAAATTAAAATATTAGAAAAAGCTAGCATTTCAAATGCAACGGAAGCTAAGAATATTGAGGGCGCTATGTATGTGAAGCGTAGAGTACCGAAGAATGCAAAACAGGAAGAACCAAAACCTAAGACCAATAAATTTACCTACAAATGCTTTAAATGTCATAAATATGGTCACAAAGCTTCAGAATGTAAGATGAAGCGGAGCAATGACGATGCTAAATATATAGCAGATTCAGAAGAGGAAGAGGACAGTACTTTTGATATTATTTTTAATTGTACAAATCTTTCGAACTCTTTACAAACTACAAAAAATGACTGGATACTTGATAGTGGATGTACATCGCATTTGTGTAATAATTTAGATAAATTTACAGATAACTTTTGTGTTTTGCAGGATAAACTCAACTTAGCATCTAATCTGTCGACTGATGTCAAGGGAAAAGGTGATATACGGTTGTCAGCATCAAACAGGAGAATTACCTTAAAAAATACCTTGTTCGTACCAGATCTTCGTAGCAATTTACTGTCAGTAGCAAAAATTGCAGATAACGGGTATGAGATTAATTTTACTAATGATAGGGCCTGTATAAATGATGCGACGTCTGGTAAGACCGTGATGACAGCTGTACGAAAGGGAAATCTTTACCTTGTTAAGGAATTGAATGAAAAAGCTTATTCTGCTGTAGATTCAATTGATATCCTAGCTTGGCATGAGTTTATGGGTCATTTAAATGGTAGAGATCTCGTAAAACTACTGAACCGTTGCGGGCATGAGGCAGATTTACGTGATATATCCAATTGCGATATATGTGCTAAGGGAAAAATGAGTTCATTACCTTTTTCTAAGTCGAGTGGACCGTGTAATGAGTTATTACGTATCGTACACTCCGATGTGGTAGGTCCGATGAAAACGCAATCCATAGGAGGCGCGAAATATTTTGTAAGCTTTATCGATGACAGTTCCCGGTGGTGTGAAGTTTATCTACTAGGGAAGAAAAGTGCAGTATTTAGTGCATTTAAACTTTATAAAAATTACGCTGAGAAGTTGACAGGAAAGAAAATAAAATTTCTTCAGACTGACAATGGTGGTGAATATTGTAATCGCGAGTTTGATGAGTTTTTAGAGAATGAAGGTATCAGACGAAGATTGACAATACCACATACTCCTCAGATGAATGGTGTCAGCGAACGCATGAACAGAACTTTGTTGGAAATGGCTAGATGCATGTTGTTGTCGTCTGGTCTATCAGTAGGCTTTTGGGCGGATGCGGTTGTGACAGCATGCTACGTACGTAACCGTTGTCCAACCAGCAGCTTAGATGGAGGCATTCCTTTTGAAAAATGGACTGGAACTGCTGTAGACTTAACGATTATCCGAAGTTTTGGTACCAAAGCGTACGTTTTGGATAAGACACCAGGGAAAGACAAGTTCGATGCACGTGCCCGCGAGGGAATCCTAGTTGGATATCCGAGATCTACGAAGGGATACCGAATTTGGATTCCAGCTGAACACAAAGTTATTGAAGCTAGAGACGTTAAATTTCAAACAGAAGTAAAAACCTTGAAGAGTGATAAGAATATTGAATTAAAAGTTGATAATAATATTCAAACACGAGAGAAACCTATAATTCGAACTGTAGAAATTGAAGTACCAAATGAAGCCACACAAAAACCTACCTTAGGTGCTGGTGATTTTGCTAGAGAACAAGAACGCACTGTAAGAGAGTGCTCAGGAGGTGGTAACTTTCAATACAACAGAGACAACTCTCGTTGCAATTGTGATAAAGATATGGATCAAATTGAAGAAGTTGTGGAGGATTGTCGTAGACAGCCAATTTTAAAGCGAGCTCCTGGAAGACCTAAACTTATTAAGGGGGAGCGTGGACGTCCAAAGAAAGTATACAACATGGTAGAAGTACATTCAGGAGATACAGAACGAACGGAAGGAAATGAAGAACATCAAGGTAATGTTAATGAGACAGATCCACAAGTTGAAGGTGAAGTGCTGAATAATGAAAATCATGAAGAGAATGATGAAGAATTCTTTTCTGCAGTTGCTGAAATATCTCTTGAAGAAGCGTTATCAAGCGATGATCATGTGGGGTGGCGAGAAGCAATCCTATCCGAAATAACAAGCTTAATAAAGAATGAAACTTGGGATATTGTAAAGAAGCCTAAAGACCGAGACATCGTGGGCTGTCGTTATGTATTGACAACAAAACTGAATGTCGACTTGAGCACGAAGAAGAAGGCTCGATTGGTAGCAAAGGGTTTTAGTCAACGTTATGGAATAGACTACCATCAAACGTATGCACCAGTAGCAAGACTTAAATCAATTAGATTACTAATGGCACTTGCTGTAGAATTGAACCTCGAAGTACATCAATTGGATATCAACACAGCATATTTGAATGGTCGACTCGATGAAGAGGTATACATGCAAATACCGAAAATTCTATATGAGAGTCTTAATACGTTGATTCGAAGAGAAGGTAAGAACTCAGTCATTCATGTGCGCGCTAGAAAAATGTTACGAGACCTCAAGGCTGGAGGAGACGCCTGTTTACTAAGGCAATCTTTATATGGTTTAAAGCAAGCCGGACTACAGTGGTATCTCAGATTAGATGAGAAGCTTCGTCGAATGGGCTTAATGCCAACTAAGAATGAACCATGTCTTTATCAACAGCGGAGGACAGATGGATCAATTTTAATAGTAACAATTTACGATGATGATATTTTAGTAGCCTCACAGGATGTTAAATGGATAGAACATTTTAAGAAAACCTTAGCTGAAGTTTTTGAGCTGAAAGATTTTGGACCAGCCAAATACTGTCTAGGGATAGAAATTGAAAGAAAAGATGGTGCTATATGTCTGTCACAGCGAAATTATATCAAAGATACTTTGAAGAAATTTGGTATGGAAGATTGCAAAACAGTGTCCACTCCATTTGAAGTTGGACTGAATTTTGCAGAGCCGAAGAAAGATCATGATGAAGATCATAAAGAACAGGTAACGTGGCCGTATCGAGAACTGATAGGCACGTTAATGTACCTAAGCGTGGGTACGAGACCTGATATTTGTAATACTGTTTCAAAATTAGCTCAGTTCACGACTTGTCCTAACCATACGCATTGGATTTCGGCTAAGAGGGTTCTTCGATATTTGAAGAAAACGATCGACTATCGTCTAACGTTTCGGAAGACAGGCAAAACGTTGATAGGTTACTCGGATGCCGACTGGGGTAATTGTTTAATCGATAGGCGGTCATACTCCGGTTATGCTTTTATTTTAGGAGGTGCAGCCATTTCTTGGCGATCTCAAAAACAGAGAACTGTAGCCACGTCATCCACTGAGGCAGAATATATCAGTGCTAGTGAGGCGATGAAGGAAGCTCTCTACCTAAGTAGTTTATTAAGGGAGATAGGATTATCAGGGCTATCTAAAACTACTGTATATGCTGACAACAAGGGGGCGATATACCTTGCTAAAGATCCTGTCTATCATGCTCGTAGCAAACACATAGACATAAAGTATCACTTTATTAGGGATGTACTCAAGGGTAACATCGTTGAGTTGAAACATGTGTCGACAGATTTCATGCTGACTGATGTTTTGACGAAAGCTTTACCTGTATGTAAGCATTATAAATGTACTGAAGGCTTAGGGCTGCAGCAGCTAAATTGAGGGGGCGTGTTGAAGGTTGTATTCAATTGAGCTGCTGGCTAGAAAGATTGTCTATTGACATGACAAAGTCACTTTTGAAGATGATTGTTTTTTTCTGAGTATGAATATGATATAATGAAAAGTCCTTGCGTAAAATAAACGTAATTTAATTTTGATCTCAAGTAATCTTTGATTCTAGTTGCACACTCTGCGTTACAGAAGCGTAGCCTTCTAACAGCACGCTGCCCTGCGGCACACCAAATCTAATTTCACGTTCTAATGATTGAAATACCTCTTCGTATTTATTACTTGCATTTATTCTATTAACTTGAGTCTTTTGTTTTCTATTGCGAAGGTAAGATTCAATTAAGTTAAGAATATTTCCTCGGATACCGTATGCTTCAAGTTTATTTATGAGGGTATTATGGTGGACATAATCGAAGGCCTGGGTCATGTCACAGAAAATGGCACATACTAGTGTTGTTTTATCCACATTATTAATTACACTGCATATAAAGTCATATATTGCCATATTAATAGTCCTACATTGCCTAAATCCTTTCTGTTCATCACATAATATTTTATTTTTTTTCTATATATTACTTATTTGATAACTTTACCACGTTAAAAAAAAAATATATTTATATAGTTCTTTATATATGTACTTCTCAAATATTTTAGAAATAATCGGTATGAGTGAGATTGGCCTATAATTTTCCATGACCTCAAATAGAGAGGTCCGTATCTTCTCTTCTACTTCTTCTATAATGTTATTTTTATAGTTGATATTAAGGTTTCTTAAAGCAGGTATACGCTGGCTAAAATGCATTATTTTGGTTTTGCTTAAATTTATTTGTAAGTTATTTTCGTCTAACCATTTTATAATAAATTTCAGGGAATTGTTAATGTCACTTTCATATGTGTTTACACTTTTGCACGGTATTGTAATTGTACTATCATCTGCAAATAATGTCAACGGGTTTTCTATGCACTTAGGTAAATCATTTATGTACAATATAAATAATAAAGGGCCAAGCACGCTGCCCTGCGGCACACCAAATCTAATTTCACGTTCTAATGATTGAAATACCTCTTCGTATTTATTACTTGCATTTATTCTATTAACTTGAGTCATTTGTTTTCTATTGCGAAGGTAAGATTCAATTAAGTTAAGAATATTTCCTCGGATACCGTATGCTTCAAGTTTATTTATGAGGGTATTATGGTGGACATAATCGAAGGCCTGGGTCATGTCACAGAAAATGGCACATACTAGTGTTGTTTTATCCACATTATTAATTACACTGCATATAAAGTCATATATTGCCATATTAATAGTCCTACATTGCCTAAATCCTTTCTGTTCATCACATAATATTTTATTTTTTTCTATATATTACTTATTTGATAATTTTACCACGTTAAAAAAAATATATATATTTATATAGTTCTTTATATATGTACTTCTCAAATATTTTAGAAATAATCGGTATGAGTGAGATTGGCCTATAATTTTCCATGACCTCTCTATTTCCTTTTTTAAATAAAGGCTTTATTATTGATGTTTTTAGAGCATCTGGATAAATACCAGCGCTAATGCTAAGGTTTATTATGTGACTAAGGTGACCGCATATGTCATAAGCTATTGATTTTACTATCTTTGTAGCGATTCCATCGTAACCTACGCTACTGGTATTTTTTAGGGAAATTTTTATTTTAATATATCACAGGGTAAACTGGGTGCCATAAACATCGATTTACGCTCAGTGTTTATTCTACGTAAGTTGAGTTTATGATCTATATTTACTTTAGGCTGAATTTTATCGACAAAGTGATTGCTAAATGCTTCAGCTATTTTCATTGGATTTGTAATTATTTGGTTATTTGCCGTAATTTTAGTGATATGTTGTTTAGGAATATTGTATTTAGTTTGGTTAATGATTTTCCAAGTAGATTTTGACTTAGTTTTAGATTGTTTAATTGTGTAGTTATTTTGTGCTTTTTGTGTTAGATTTATTATTCTTTTGTACAGTTTGGAATAGTTAGTCAATTTTATTTTGTTGTCCTTATTGGGGTTCAATCTCAATTGCCACAAAAGTGATATTTTCTTTTTACTGCATAATTTAACACCTTGGGACAGCCATTTAGGTCTTTTCACTGTATCTAATTTAATTACGATGATGGGAAAACATAAGTCATAGAATAGCCTGAAAGTGTCGATGAATGCACTGTATGCCACATTTGGGTCATAGGTATCGTAAATTTCCGAAAAGGATAATTTTTTTATACAATCTTTAAACTTTACTATGTTTTCTTTACTATAGTCCCTTCTTTTCGTGTACCAGTATTTTAAAGCACATACATTTTGAACTGGACATTGAAGCAGCTGTGCTGTGTGATCGGATAGGGCGAACTCTAATAACATCGGTCTTACATGATTTACTGAAATTATGCGCAAAGTTGTCTATACATGTCAAGCTGGCCATACGAGTGGGTTGTTTTAAAGCTAGTTTCAAGTTATAACTTAATAGCAGACACTCAAATGAAGTTGATTGACTATTCACTTTCAGCATATCAATATTAAAGTCTCCAGCGATTACAATTTTCTTACGGTGTGTGCTTGATATCTTATGCAAAAGAGTTTCAAGTTTATTCAAACATTCTTGAAAATTATTTGTATTTGGTACTCTATAGATACTGACAATTATTACCTTATAATTAATGAGTTCAATAGCACAACATTCAAACATGCCTGGAGATGATAGCTTTTCAATTTCAGGCAGTTCCTTCCACTGATGCCCGTTCCTAACAAGTATACAGGCCCCTCCTCTTTTACTCTCCGCTCTGCTGTAATGTGCAGCTAGACAGTAATTCGGGACATTTAACTGATTTTCATAACCTTTCATCATAAAATGTTCAGTAATGCATATTATATCTACATTCAAATTTTTTTGAGATAGTTCATCTAGAGACACAGTGAGAGCATCAGATTTTTTCATTAATCCTGCAATATTTTGGTGCAGAATATTGAGATAATTATTAGAGAAAAAACTCATTTGTGTGAGATATGGAGCAGGAAGGAGAGGCAGATCCTTCATGCTCTAACTCACAAGTATCATGAATACTATTTGTGTTGTGATCACTGTTTTCTATATTTATTATTTCACTTAAATTTTCAAATACATTTGTCATGCCGTGATTATTGAGACATCCATTACTCCTCCAAAACATTTTATAATCGCATGTCAAATTCAAGTTGGAATCGAATAACAAAGCGTAGTTATTTGTGCAATTATCTAAATATAACAAATTATTAAAAGTTTCTACTCTACAGTTGAACATCGTTGAACGGTCGCTAAATTTATATGTTGGTAGGCAGAGTATTACATTTGTGTGTTTTATGTTTAGTAGGGAGTCACGTATATGAATTGTCAGATCGACATAGTTGTTAGTTTGTCTAAAATCCTCTTCACCCACCAAGATTATACAGTAGTCATTAATTGTAAAGTCTTTTAGTTTAGCTTCTATGTTACTGAAGAGCTTCTTTATTCCACAGCTGGGAGTCAAATGGTGGCAAATTTGAAAATTGGGGAACGTTCTTGATGCAATTGTTAAGATCATGTTTGTTTTATTAATACTAAGAATGCATATTTTTGATTTTATTTGTTTCAATACATCATTTGTTCGTTCGATATTTTGCGATTTTGGAGCTGGTGGTGCAGTTTGAGTAGCATTATTTTTTTTCAATGGTTCCTGGGTACGAATTATGTCTACAGATTTTCGTTTTCGGCTAGTATTAGAAGTACGTCGCGGTGTTGCCAGTTGCTGTGTGGTTTTGTTTGGAGTATTTAATTCACTCGATAGCTGTTTTGCTGCTTTTATAACAGTTTGGTGCTTACTAGTAATTTCTTTAAGTGCTTTTTTAAGTTCTGTGTTTTCTATAGACAGATTACTTATTTCTTCGTGTGCTGTAGATAGTTCTAACTGTAGTTTTTCTATTTCTAACCTCAGGTTTCGTGTTTCGTCATTGTCGTCGTCTGAGATATTAGGCATACTACTGGTGGTGTCCTCTAGTGTTGAGTTTTTAGACTCATCTTCAGTTAATGTTTCTGTCATCGAACGGGTGCGTGTTCTACGAAGGGTTATATTCTCAAAGAAATTCATTGTGTGAAGATTGTATTTAAGATTAATAGTAACTTAGTCGATTTCTAGTAATTATCCTCGTCCCAAAAGCCCAGTATCCAAAACGTAGAAAAAAAAAACAATTGTGTTTCTGTACGAAGACAATTTTGACAGAAATTGAATACGCTTTTTTGATTGGTGTATAACTTGCCGTGTCCAAGGCCGTGACTCAGCTGCTGTTTGTTTTCATTTAGTGGTTACAAAAAGTTAACCGTCTTCGAAAGTTAAAGCGTATGTTTCGCATACAACTAGATGGAGACGACTCACATGTGCGTTAGTCTTGCGAAATAACCATGTCCGTGATGAATGTATCCGTAGGTACTCACTAACTCACTAAAAGTTCACTTATTGGTCCACTTAGAATTTAGTTTTTTTTTTACACTATTTCGTAGGATAGGTACACTTCAATAACGCTTGTGCTTGTTTGTTGGGCCACTGTGACAAAACAACACTGTTATTCTGTGGTTATTATGCGCTACAAGTAATTTAATTTTTCTAAATAAGCGGAGCAGAAGTTCCTCCTCGGGTCGCAGGAAGCGTCAACGATCCTTTTCAATATGTCTTTAAAAGGCTGTGAGCACACGGGCCCCATGGTCCGAGAGTTTAGACCCCAAAAGGCTCGAAAATATAGTTCTCACCGAGATGACTATATTTATGCCGCTTGATAAGTAATAATAATAAGTAAGTAATAATTCACCTTTTGATAACTACAATGAGCAGATAGTGACCTAGTGGTTACGCGACTGACTACTCTCTCTACGATTTTTAGATTGTAGGTACAAATTCAAGCAGGCCCTGTATCTTTTTGATTTACATCGTCGCTACTGCTCTCAAAACCTTGAAGAGCGTGAGAAAAACCGCTATGTCCTAGGAGCAAAAATGTTCGTCATTAAATGTTTCACATGGAGCAACTGCTTACCTATCTGAGCTCTACAAGTCGGTATCTAGTAGACTAATGAAATAATAATGAAATAATAATGATGTTTATTTTGCAAATGGGTTATAAGTAACACTTTTACACGTCATTTTTTTTTTTTCGTAAATGTAAGCTAGATGAGGCCAGTGTTTCCTAACTGACTACTCTGAGAAGAAACACTGAAACAAACTCAGAGGTCAACGTCTCTTTTAAAGTCCATACAATGTGTAGTAATCAAATCATATGAGAGCCATGTAGGTTTATGTCTGTGGCGCCCTTTAAAGACTATCTGGCTTCTGACTATCCGTAACGTCTGTCAAGGTATAATGACAGTCGGCTTACGGTTTTACACACTGTCCGAGGAGTGGAAGAATCTCCATATATTAAGATGATCACCCATCTATGGACTTGTTCTGCGTTCTCTGTTTGATTCTTAATTTAAATTATTTCACAGTACCTCCAGAGCGGCTGATTATCCTGAACCATGAGGGTAACGAGATACGAGGTGTTCTCGGACCGTATGATGAGGGAAGTGAAGTAAACCTCACGTGCATCGCAGTGGGAGGTAAGATTCGTTTTTAACCGACTTCAAAAAAAAGGAGGTTTACAATATTCGTCTTGAACTTCCTCATAACTCGGAGACGGCTGGACCGATTTGAAAAATTCTATTTTTGTTTGAAAGGGTATACTTTCTAGTTGGTTCCATTGTCGTCACGTTTGGATCTGATGATAGGATCATGGAGAAATCGAGGGAACTCTTCAGATATTATAGGCACATCTATAGCGTTTTGGGTATTTCTTATAGTACCTTGTGCAGTTGCTCTCGAAAAGCACCATTTGAGGAAGCGGAACTGATGATGAAGACCCCAGATGGCCACCGAAACTACTCAATAATAAGTATTTCGTTGATTGCGATTAGATTACTTGAATATGGATGTTAAGCACTTTATGCTCGTCAAAATGCATATGGTGAAGTAGAGCTGATGGTGATGTACCAGGAGAACTCCTCATAAATTAACGGCTCTGCACCGGGAAAAGCAATATTTTGTAAAAGGTGATAAGTAGTTAGTGATAAGTAGTACTTAATTTAAATTATTTCACAGTACCTCCAGAGCGGCTGATTATCCTGAACCATGAGGGTAACGAGATACGAGGTGTTCTCGGACCGTATGATGAGGGAAGTGAAGTAAACCTCACGTGCATCGCAGTGGGAGGTAAGATTCGTTTTTAACCGACTTCAAAAAAAAGGAGGTTTACAATATTCGTCTTGAACTTCCTCATAACTCGGAGACGGCTGGACCGATTTGAAAAATTCTATTTTTGTTTGAAAGGGTATACTTTCTAGTTGGTTCCATTGTCGTCACGTTTGGATCTGATGATAGGATCATGGAGAAATCGAGGGAACTCTTCAGATATTATAGGCACATCTATAGCGTTTTGGGTATTTCTTATAGTACCTTGTGCAGTTGCTCTCGAAAAGCACCATTTGAGGAAGCGGAACTGATGATGAAGACCCCAGATGGCCACCGAAACTACTCAATAATAAGTATTTCGTTGATTGCGATTAGATTACTTGAATATGGATGTTAAGCACTTTATGCTCGTCAAAATGCATATGGTGAAGTAGAGCTGATGGTGATGTACCAGGAGAACTCCTCATAAATTAACGGCTCTGCACCGGGAAAAGCAATATTTTGTAAAAGGTGATAAGTAGTTGACATTTTGGCTTTTGTAACTAGATAAATTACAAACCGACCCACTAAAAAGCGTGAAAAAAACTTTTTAGCAAAAAATAGAACCGACTTCCATATAAAAACACTACAAAGGCAAAAATAACGTTAATTTCGGAAGGCGGTGTCTTTAGTTTTGTATATATTTTCGTTTTTGACACCGCCTTCCGAAATTAAAGTTATTTTTGCCTTTGTAGTGTTTTTATATGGAAGTCGGTTCTATTTTTTGCTAAAAAGTTTTTTTTTATAAAGTTTTGGTGAAAAGGCATGTAATTTTTTATATTCGCTACTAGTTTCTGCCCACGGCTTTGCCTGCGTGAAAAGGTTTTAATGTGGTACTGCTTTGAAAGAGAGTCAGCCTATACTGTCCCAGCAGTGGGGACAATATAGGCTGAATTATTATTCATCATCATCATCTCCCAGCTAATACTCAGCTGCTTTCAGTCTAACCTAATTCAACTAAGTATTAGTGTTTTACACTGAGCGACTGCCTATCTGACCTCTACAACCCTGTAGCTGGGTAACACGATACCCCTTTGATAAACCTGTGTAAGATTTTCTGGCTTCTGAGTACCCATAGGCTGAATTATTATTATTTATCAATAATTCGCTGTCTCCCAACATACAGGCTCCAGCCTAGTTTGGGAAACAGTATCTCAGTACCTTTTGTAAATACACCATAATATAATATGATATGTATAAAAAATTGTCTGAAGCGCAGGAATGCCAAATTGTGTATGTCTTTACTCTGTGTCAAATAAACTTTTTTATTTTTAATATTTTTTATTTTTTTTTATTTTAATTGTTTATTTCATCGCCGAAACCGTATGGTACTATCAGTAGCATTAAAGACAAACCTTATAATTTCTGTGATATCACTACAATAACATTTTTACCCGACTGCAAAAGAAGGGTTATGTTTTTCGCGCGTATCTTTTATACGTATGTATGTATGTAATATCCTTTACCTCATATCTCCAGAACCACTCAACGAATTTATAAACAGATACAGATTTATAAATATTATGTTCAATTAGGTCCCGCCTGCTTGTCACTTTTTAAAATAAAAATGTACTTGTTTCTTGCATTTCAGTTCAGCAGTCGGGTTTTTTAGATCTTTAAATAACTTTTCCTTAATCTCAATTTCCTTTAATAACCTTACACGCTCAACTTGCCACGGGTCCAAACTTTGGAACAGGCCAAATTTGAAAGGCGTAGTATAGATCTAAAAGAAACCGGGACGCTTTTGGGAAAATACTTTTAGTACTTTTAGCACTTGTGGGATGGCTCTGCAAAGTACCAACTTGCTGCATTGGATTCGATCGAGCGCAGAGCTAAAAGGCTTATAGGCGACGAGGTGCTGGTGGACAAGCTTCATAGCCTGGCTCATCGGCGAACCATTGCTTGCCTGTCGGTTTTCTACAGATTGTACTTCGGGGAGTGTGCGCAGGAGCTCCATGACCTGATTCCTCTATCTCCCTTTCACTACCGGTCTACCAGACGCACAGCTGGGTACCACCCACACTTACATCAGTTGCTATTTCCTTCCGGAGCCGCGGTATCTTGTAAGAGCATTTGCATAACTCCTGTCATAGTTCATAGTTGTTAGACAATCCTACACGAGTGACCATAACATTCATCGTATCACGATCAATGTCATGGTCACCCCTTTTACAAAAGAGTTGGGTAGCAAGTATTATAAAATATTACCGCTGTAAATCGAATGTAATGGGAACATGCAACGTGTGTTAGACAACTCTGTAGGGTGACGCTGACATACAAAGTGTTTTATGTCAATTTATATATAAAAGTAACACTAGCATTGGCTGAATCGGGCACGCCGCAATTGCGGCGGTAAGACCCCTCTTTGAGGAGTGGCTAGATCGGCGTCACGGCGTTTTAACCTACCGCATGACGCAGGTCCTCACCGGGCACGGAAGTTTCGGGAGGTACCTGTGTCTGATGGGAAAGGAAGAAACGCCTGGGTGTCACCACTGCGAGGGTCGCCCTGAGGACACAGTAGAGCATACGGTGCAGGACTGCCCCGCTTGGGCAGAGCACCGACGTGTCCTCACGGCGGCGATAGGCGGAGACCTCTCGCGCCCGGCATTGGTCGAGGCCATGCTGCGGGGCGAGAGGGAGTGGGAAGCTGTCGCCTCCTTCTGCGAAGCAGTCATGCTTCCGAAGGAGGACGCGGGCCGCGTGAGGGAGAGGATGGCGTCCTCCCTCCAGCCCAGCCGCAGTGGTAGACGCCCACGGCGTCGGACGTCGGCCGAAGATCTCCGGCCACCGTAGGCGCGGGCATGCGGACAGCGAGTAAAGGGCAACTCGCTGTCCGACCATGGACCATGCCCGGGTCGACGGCGCGTTGTTTTCCACGCGCGCCTCAAAGAGCGTCAGCAATATGACGAGGCCCCCCCTGTAGAGGGCCGAAGCCTGCCGGGGTCGTGGGACTTATCCCATTACCGTGACCCCGGTACGTAAAGGGTTATTGAAGGAACACCGTGGATTTTAGTCAGTAAAAGTCTGACAGTCCCTCACACCCTGCCCGGGGTGGGAGGACTTATTTGATAATTTTACCACGTTAAAAAAAAAAAGCATTGGCTGAATAAAGAAGTTGAATATGTTATTAGCTACTTTTCGTTGTGATTGTTTATGTCGGACTTTATTGATTTTTACAAAATTTCCTTATTCCAGTATTTGTATGAGACAATGTAGATTATTCAACATAGTACAATATCCCTGAGACCTTCTTCCATTTTTCTTTATACAAACCATTACCTTTTTCAATTTCTCGCCTTCCAAATCACGCGTTCCATCGGAAACATCTAAGTGTAAGACCCATTTCAGACATTTACTAACATTTTTCAACTATCTATTATTTACAAGCGAGAATAGGAATCCGATAACAAAAGGTTTTCTTTAGCCTATTTTATTTTTTTATGTATAGTGTACCTACATGTTGAATCAATGGGTGTCGAGTTTCAGCCAGTAAGGATTTGCGACGCGGTCTTGGGCAGAGTTTCTTCTATGCCAAACAAAACGGTATATTACTGAATTGTACCAAAAATAACGAAAATATATAAAAAAACACGGAATAGTATGCATTTCAAGAACTACGATTCACAACACTAATTGCATGTGATGTCACTCAAAAGTTCCCCGTAACTCGTATCAATAGTCGAAAATGTACAAATGACAACCGGGGTTTTATGTGCTTTCTGAGGCACGGACGAATCCCGATATGTTTAAATAGTCATTCACCCACGGACCGACCCCGGCAAGCGTTGGGTAATCTTGTAGATCGATATGTGCGGCTGTTATTACATATAGCCACGAGCTCCTCCCGTAACGTCTGGCAAAGCTCTATGGATTTAAAGAACTTTCTCACATAGCTTTGTACAAAGCCTCTGCAGTCTGGCGCCGGCACAAGACTGCAGCAACCTGTATCAGCCATCACCAGAGAGTGTTCTGTTTTCGCAAAAAAATCCGATTCACGCACATGATTTAAATGTGAAGAAACAAAAAAGCGGAATTCATAATAACATTTATAATTTCTTGCTTCTATCCGTGGCTTCGTTCGCTTGACAAGTTTTCTATTAAGACCAGGCAGTGCAAAATAATTTTCACGCAAGCTCCGCCCCCGTCCACCCCGATTAGGCCGTTGTATACTAACGCAGCAGTAATAAAGTTGAATATCGCGTGCGCTCTTTCACCATGTTCGGTTTCGAAACTGTCGTTGTGTGCTAAACGCTAACGCAGCAGAAATAAAGTTGAATATCGCGTGCGCTCTTTTACCATATTCGGGTTCGAAACTAAATGTCCTAAGTCTCAATTATTATTTCGATTATAACTAAAGTGATAATTGATCTATAGGAAAAATGTCCTATATTTGGATAATAAACTATATTTTTTACTGTCAATACTAATTTCAAACATAAAAGCCGAGTAATCTTGATTAAATTTTGAATAATATTTAAAAAAGACCTGATTTTCGATTACAAAATAAATCGAGTGAAAATATTCCAATTACGAGACTGGTCTAGACATGGAAAGAAAAAGATCCAATAAATCATAATATACTAAAGTTCCATTTTGATTGTATGCGTGATTGTTTTAGAATATTAATACAAAATTACATACAATTTAGGGAGCCTCCACTTAATAAAGTAGCCTATGTCCTTTTCGAAAGTCTTATCTATCTTTGTACCAAATAATATCAAAATTAGTTAAGTGGTTTAGGTAGACGTGACTTTCGCGCTCATATAACTAATATTTAGTTGGAATTGAAAAATGATGATAGAAGATCGTTGTTAGTCGTTAACAATACAAGAATTACTCTAATATGCATTTTCAAAAATGGCTTGCTAATGTTGACTAAATATAGTTTTTGCCTTGAAAACAGCAATATTGTTATAGCAATGTACACGGGGACGGAGATATACTCGTATACCCGCTTTCACTCCCAACTTGTATCACTCCTCGCACCCTTGCTTGACATGGGTACCAGCAGTACACAACCTCTATTGTTTTACACGATTTTTTATTCAGTCAAGCCATTCACGGCTCACAATGTAAAGTATACAATTATATGTCTGGCCTTTTGTGCCCACCAGTAATTATGTTGGCAGAAAATGGCCGGATTTTTTGGAAAACTGTTGTGTGTGAATAGGTTTTTGTTAGCTGCTTGGAGAGGAATAGGAAATGGCGCACTTTAGAAACATTTTTAGATACCTAGACACTCCAGCAAAATATTTTGGCTATTGTTTTAAAGAGTACATTTACTTAAAAGTTTGGGAGTTTGTTGACTCTCTTTACGTTTTACTTTTTTTTAGGTAAAGGTGTGTCTGCGAATGTTTAAGATAATGTCAGAATAATTCCTTTGTGTCTGAAGAAATCTTAAAAGAATAGGTGACGAGTCTGAATTGCCTACTGAATTCGTATCGCAAAAATTCTGCTGGATAAATAATTGAATATTGTATCAACTTGTATTAGTTGGACGTGGTAAAGACGGCAGATATATTATACTAGTTTCTGCTCGCGGCTCCGCTCGCGTAAAATGTTTTCAGCGAAATTAAAGTAGCCTACGTCATTATCCAACCTTACAACCATGTTCACACTAAACACATCGAACCAACAGACCTCATTATAGCGTCCCCGACTGAATGTACACGAAGTGCCCCGAATAGAGACAGAAGGAGAAGTCTCGATAAGGAGAACTCGCAACCAACTTACTAGACAATCCATTACCACCCCACTGCAGTGTACGATCAATCTAGGTACTTACATACCCATTTTTCTTTCTCTAGCTAGCTTATATTGTCCTACTGGGCAAAGTCCTCCCCAATTCCTTCCATGAACTTTTTTCACACGCCGCTTCGAACATACCCATAAATTAGTATAAATGTATACCGAAAATTGTTACTTTTCTTTGAAAAGAGTAACTAATTATGATGTTACTTTACAAATATACGAAAGAATGGCGTAATTATTTAATTTAGCCTTTTAACTATAAACGACGTTGAAAAGCTCTATTATTTGAGGTGCTATGTATTCTGAATTTTAACGCTGTTATTCTCAACCGATATGACATTTTGCATACACGTTTAGTTTAGATGACATCGCATGGTTAGCTAAGTTACGTCATTTTAAATCCAATATCGTCCGCCATATTTTAAATCCAATATGGCGGACGGCCCAAGATAGTGGACTAGTTATTTATTTGCAGTGGTATGATATAAGTACCAAACGAAAATAGTAACAGCTTGATTTTAAAAATATTTAACCATTATTTTAATCTTAGCGGTCTGATTGAAAGAAATTATTGAACTTAATTATGTCGTGACAAAACTTTAACATTTAATGTTTCTTTTTCTCTGTCCAGGTCGCCCAACTGCCCGGATATCCTGGTGGAAGTCCCACGCACTCCTCGCCAACTCCGAAGCGAGGGCCACCGTCTCCTTCAGGCTCCAGAGGTCTGACTATGGCACTGACGTCACTTGTCAGGTAAGAAGCGTCAGACAACCAGGAGTCGGGGGTGTCCTAGGAACACGTGTTGAAATACGGCCCATTATCTCTCATAGAGACGAGGACTGTGTCCCAGCACGGGGAACGTTATAGGCTGATATATTTATTTACTTACTTTTACTTGTACATAGGTACAAAGACGGGTGTAATTTCGTAGGCTTTCTCTACCAGTTAACTAAGGGTAGTGGTGAACAGTAGATTGCGTGGCAGGTGTAATAGTTTTACGTGAGAAGCTATAAAAGATACCCGGTAACTGCAAAAACATACAGAAAAAGACAAGATAAATATATACCTACAACTACATACATTTAAATTTACCTATTTTTATCAAGTAACCGATAAATAAATGAGAAACTTCTGGTTATTATGGTCATGTAAGTAAATCTCATTTTAGAAATGAATGTCTTTAATACATCCCTGTAGAATACCTATGTACCTTGTCGTTAAAAGTTCGTTACTATCTTTCAGTAATGTACATGTAAACTGTTAGCTTATCTATACTAATATTATAAAGAGGAAACCTTTGTATTTTTGTGTTTTTGTATGTTTGTATTGAATAGGCTCAAAAACTACTGGACCGATTTCAAAATTTCTTTTACCATTACTTAGAGGGATTCTTCCGAATCCGTATAGGCTATATTTTATCCCGGAAAATAGATTGGATTTTTCGTGGTAGTGAAAATTGTGGAGTAAGGCGTCGAAAAAACTGCCGTACGTTAACGATTCTCGCGAACGCTGCCTATATTTAATATAAACATTGCACCCGTGCGAAGCCGGGGCGAGTCGCTAGTATTTGATAAATAAATGAATATGAATATGTATGATGAATTGATAAATATTATTAAGAGCATTTTCTTCTATATCGTGATAAAATTCTATCTTGTATTAACAAATATTCACTCAGCAGCAGCTGCTGAGTGAATATTTGTTAAGACAAAAACAGATTTCTGATCATATGTCATTTGAGGTAATAAAGCTGTCTATCAATTAGTTTTCTGATACTGTAATCGTAAACACGCTAGTTAATTAGTTTCTTCATCTTGTTTCTGTCAGAATTAATTAAAGTTGGTTGCGATTTCGTTATTACAAGTAAACAGTTTATTATGTACTAGCTTCTGCACGCGACTTCCCACGATACATTTTTTTTAAATGCTGAGTGCATTTCTACTGGTGAAACCATTTCAAAAATTCGGCTGAGCAGTTTGGACTATAAGCACCTACATACAAACTCACTCGCAGACATTGACTCTTATGATATTAGTATAGATAGATGCGTCAAGCACCAACATCACGGCTCTTAAAACACAGTTGCAGTAAGCACTGATTGTTCTAGTCGATGATAATAGACAGCTATATAAGCGCGCGTAGAATCAAGATCATAACATATCAAAGGAATGCATCACTATTTTATATACATAACTAAACCGCGGCTCCGCTTGCGTGAAAAGTTTGAAAGAATTAAACCTCGATGCTGTAGATCCAGATTCCAGAGATTTTTTCTATAATTTTACCTCTTTATAATATTATTATAGATATGTATGTTGTACAATAACTTGCTTTATTTTGTTCACAGGCTGTGACAGATCCGCTTATAGCTCCCGTCTCTGAAAACATATCCATCGATGTCAATCGTAAGTACTATAATTTTATTTTTTAATTAACTATATACCAGCATGGACTCGTCTCAGGCTACCAAAAGTAGCAAGCATAGTATTAATTAGTTTCAGTTATAATTAAACATGTCATAATATACATTTATGTGAGTAGTCCCACAGATAGGAGTCCCAGAAGTGGCAACGCTATAAGTTTATTATATAATTTATACCAAAACTAAACATTTTCACCTCGTAAATAGTCTGACACTTTCCGTAGTGTTCAGAATTTAGTGCTATTTACAATTTTGACATCTCTTTTCATCCTGAAATCTACATATGTCGTTTCGCATATTTTGTCAATCACTGTTTGTCAGGACAGTCAGTGTCTTAACATGATAACAGCGACATACCCGTAAGCTTTCATCCACAGCTACATATTCATATGCTTAGTATTTTTTATATGTCTGTCTTTCAGGCTAACCGCACTCTTACGTACTAGTGTTTACATAGAACAACTGCTTATCTGAATTCCACAGCCTAGTAGCTGGGGATACCCCTTCGTAAGATAGATATTACGTTCTTTCGCTTCGGAGTACCCGTACGACTGACAAAGATGTACGAATGACAGCCGGGACCCACGGCTTCTTCCGAGACACGGAACAATCTCGATATGATAAGATGGTCACTCATCCACGGCCCGATCTAGACAAGCGTTGTTTTGACCTTCAAGATCTACTCGTGCGGCTGTTATTGCTTAGCCACGAGCTCCCTCATCAAAAGCTACTCATAAACAAACAAAACTCAAACACAACTTAAAGTACTTATACAAAACAGAAAGCTGCAACGTCAACGCTAAGCACATCACTATTTGGCAAACTGGTGTTTTTGTGACAGTGAATAAAACCTTTTTTGAAAAAAATAAAACCGACTTCCATATCAAAACAAACTTCCGAAATTAAAATTATTTTTGGCTTTGTAGTGTTCTGATATGGAAGTCGGTTTTAGTTTTTGCAAATAAGGTTTTATTTTCGCGCTTTTTAGTGGGTCAGTGAATTTTCCAAATCGGTTCGTAAATGACGGAGTTATGCGCGAACAAAAAACGCAATGCAGAGTAAACGAAAAGATCATCAACGTAAATATTTTTTTTAGACTTTTGTTGATTTTTCAGAAACGGCTTGTCCGATTTCGATAAAATTTTCATGGGACTATTTGGGAAGTATACCCTTTTCAACAAAAAATAATTTTTCAATTCGGTTGGCAAGCGACGGAGCTATGCCCGAACAAACATAAAAAAAAACGAACAAGCATCCGAATTGAGAACCGCCTCCTTTTTTTAGAAGTCGGTTAAAAATGGGTAGTCGTTTAAAAATATATATGTTTAATATCTGACTATTTGTTTCAATACTACATGTTTATGAGACATTCTAGTTTGTTTTTGCATACTTACGATCCCTCTCGTAGTACTGATTTTAAAGGCGGTTGTGTCCACTAATAATAAGCAATCCATTGAGTGGCATTCTTAATGATAATACGAAGAATGTCGCCTGCATTTTAACCCGAGCTCCTTAATACACACTCCTTCGTTCTAATGCATTTGTATTTCCCATATCAAGATGTAAAATAACATTACCCTGCATCCCTCTGATTGACGTATCATTACTGATACAGATTACCTATACATAATTATTTGTCCATGACTTGCAAGTAACGTATCTATCGCTATCCCTTTCATACCCTTACAACTAAGTCTTTCATCTCTCTCTAACGAGATAAGATGATCTTGTCGATATTTACGCACATTATTATATTGAGGACTAGGTACGTGTGAACTATAAATCGATTAACGGATTAGTTTTAGTTTAGATTAATATTTATGTTTAAAGTTTTGTTATGGAAAGGTATGAGTTGATTAAGTGTTTCAAAATAATGCTGAGTCAGGGATCAAGGATTAGTTTCAAGTTATGTGCATAAAATTATGACGGTCTACAGCTGCGTAGCAGTTTCCAAATATGTTGGTCAAGTTTAACCTGTTGCAGCTGAGTACTAGCGTTCTACATGGACCGACTGCCTATCTGACCTGCGGGCCTAGACAAAATCCATTTTCTGTAAGCGTTAACGCCAACGGAAAAATTAAATTGTATGGAGTTGACATTTACTAACACGTGACAATCACGTGACATGTGGTTAGCAAATGTCAACAAATGTTTTGTCTAGGCCAGCTGCACAGTAGTTCGATATCACGATATCCCTGGGCAAGACTCACGTCAGATTATCTGGCATGAGATATTCCGGCATATTCCGTCACGACTATCAATGATGTATAAAGAACATACGGTCCAATCCAAGGACCAACCTCGTACAGCGCTTCTTAATCTCAAAGATCGGCTTGACGAGCTTATAATATTTAACCATTAGGTTACAGATGTTTGATTCATGCTGATGTTGGGACAGTAAAAAGCTTTCTGCATTATAATCTTATAATGACCAAGGCCAACTAAGGGATATCATAAAAAAAAATTGAGATCTTCTTAAAAAACAATAATGATTTCGTGTCACAGTACGCAGAAACCGAATTATGCGGCCACGGCTTCCAAAGTACATGCTCGAAATTCCAATTCTCTTCAACAGTGAAAATAAGCTACCATTCCTCACAAATCTCACATATTTGGATACTAAATCACTCGCCAAAATTCAATCAGAATCCCTTCTGGAATCCTTTTAATACGCCGCCAAAATAGTGACCTTCACAGTGAAGGTGTGACCGAATGAAAACACCGAAGTAAACCGAACGAGATAATCATGTCGTATGTATCACGCAGATGATAATCTAGAGAAGTCTAATTGACAGCATGATATACTTTTGTTAGCGATTGTACCGACGGCGCGTAAGAGAGTTATGTTATTTTTTTCGGGTTAAGATGAGTTTTCGTTAGTGTGAAATTGGTGGCGAATATTTTTTTGTGATGTTAAGACTAAAATGTGTTTTGCTAACTTAACAATATTTCTCAGAAGCAAAGAAAAAAAACGCTAAAATTAATAATTCTTGTAACAGAAATAAAATTAAATTATTTCGGACGACAATTCAGTATGAATATTTTATTTGGTGTAGGTTTATATAGAAAGAGTTTGTATGCTAGTGTTAGTAACGTCGGACACGCCGCAATTGCGGCGGTAAGACCCCTCTTTGAAGAGAGGCTAGATCGGCGTCACGGCGTCCTGACCTACCGCATGACGCAGGTCCTCACCGGACATGGAAGTTTCGGGAGGTATCTGTGTCTGATGGGAAAGGAGGAAACGCCTGGGTGTCACCACTGCGAGGGTCGCCCTGAGGACACCGTAGAGCACACGGTGCAAGACTGCCCCGCCTGGGCAGAGCACCGACGTGTCCTCACGGCGGCGATAGGCGGAGACCTCTCGCGCCAGGCATTGGTCGAGGCCATGCTGCGGGGCGAGAGGGAGTGGGAAGTGGTCGCCTCCTTCTGCGAAGCAGTCTTGCTTGCGAAGGAGGAGGCGGGCCGCGTGAGGGAGAGGATAGCGTCCTCCCTCCAGCCCAGCCGCAGTGGTAGACACCCACGGCGTCGGACGTCAGCCGACGATCTCCGGCCACCGTAGGCGCGGGCATGCGGACAGCGAGTAAAGGGCAACTCGCTGTCCGACCATGGACCATGCCCGGGTCGACGGCGCGTTGTGTTCCACGCGCGCCTCAAAGAGTGTCAGCAATATGACGAGGCCACCCCGTAGAGGGCCGAAGCCTGCCAGGGTCGTGGGACTCATCCCATTACCGTGACCCCGGTACGTAAAGGGTTAGTGAAGGAACACCGTGGATTTTAGTCAGTAAAAGTCTGACAGTCCCTCCCACCCTGCCCTGGGTGGGAGGACTTATTTGACAATTTTACCACGATTAAAAAAAAAAGTGTTAGTAACGTATGTCTAAATAGAATCACCTGTTTTTCAAATCAGGCTCTGCTCGAGACGCCTATTTGGATATCAAAAACTGGGTTCAATATCCTCACCGATATGCTGTTATTGGCTTTTCTATCTGGAATTACCGATTAACGGTTTAGAATCTGTAACAAGTAAACTTTTTTAATCATTGCTTTATCCGCCATATCTTCGCAGTAGCCAGTCGCTTAACTACTGCGCCAACAGTGTAATAAGATGTTAGTTTACTATATTCAGTTGAATACAGTGAAACTAACACTACAATACCGTACAGGATTAATGTTATAAACCTAACATCAATCGTGTATTTCTCACATTGAAGCAGGCAGTTTCCCCCTCGTAAATCAAATGTTAGTTTCACAATTACCTACGTTAATTTTGTTAATTGCCAATGACAATGCAAGGCACTTTATAAGCATACTAATTAATAACACGTAATCAATTAACAATAAATAATAATTATTGCCGTGTTTTCATTGTTAATACATGTAATTAATAATTAAGTATTGACGGTTGTTATGGGGAATATTTGCTACCGGTGTTTATCAGTGTTGGTTGGTGATATTATCGCCATTCGTTCCATCACGGATTTAAGTATATCATGATAATGCAAATGTTACTTTTAGATATTTTATTTGCTTTCTCTCTTTCACACCTCTCGATGGCACTAGCTAGCAGTACCATTGTTCGTTGTAACTAAATTTTTTAACATATAAATGACATTTATTATTTATCAAACTAAACTAAACTTAATATCTACAGACTTATTTCACAGACAGATTCCAAACAAAACTACAGGAGGTTATATTCGAGTCAACGATATTTATTTTGTAATTGTGTTTAAATACCAGTTTTACGCGTAATTTTTTTGGTCACTTTAGACTCGATGAGGCCGGTGTTTCCTAACTGACTACCCTGAGAAAAAACACCCAAATAAACTCAGAGGTCAAAATTTCATTTAACTGTAAATGAAATTTTGACCTCTGAGTTTATTTGGGTGTGTCATAGACTACCATACATTTCGTACTGCTCAAATTTCATGTGAACCGTGCAGGTAAATGTCTGTCTGATGTAGGCTTTTCAAGAAAGCACAACACAGATTAGAGTGGATCTGGCCAGAGAATGCAAGAATGTCAAGAGTGTAATTACTTCTTATTACTTTTATAGAAGACGTTCTTAAAGTTTTAACACTAATTTCATTTACAGTCACACTAAACAAAAGCACAATACGTATAGTTGATAGGTACATATTGTAAAATAAAAATCCTGAAATACAGGCTCAGCCTAGCTTAGGTGCGTTACTCATTTAATTTTGTAATTTTAAAATTTGTATTTTAATTATTTATAAATTATAATTGTTATACTGTCCAAATTGTTCTAAGATCCATATGGACACAATAAACATTACATAATATTATAGTATATAAATAAATGTTTCCTTTTTTCTTTGTTTCTTCTAATGCGCAGAAAATGACAGACAGACATAAAATGTCGAGGATTTCCATATTTTTGGCGGAATTATCACTAAAGTTTTTCACAAAGTAAAGGCAGATTCTAATTCAAACTTTTATAATTACTTTTTTATTTATCGTTAATTTTATTTGCGAATACCTGTTTTAATTAAAGAATCAAGATTATTATCCCTTTGTAAGCTTCTTTGTAATATTATGAGCCTCAGCAAGAAATAAATAACTGAATTCCCAAAAAGATCGGCATGGCTTTATTACTACTGACATATTACTTTATTTGAGTTTTATTTGCATTATTTATTATTAAAAAAACATTGCGTCACACCAAGAATTTCTTATATAACGTGAATGTATTTTGAAGAACTAATATTTGTAGGCCATTCAAACATTTGTTCCGTACAGGAAGCGAATCCGCGACATTTACAGCAGCAGCCAATTGCATATTACTGCCTTAGCCTACTCAAGCACATTTTTACCTCCTAGTCCAATGTTTTCCGGCCTGTTTCCCTGCTACTGGGTATAATAGAAACCCTTTGCTTGTCATTTTATTTTAGCTTACAATATGTCCTCAATTTCTAGATAGTCTTAAATCAGTAGATGGTTAGATATAAAAATTGCCTTCACAAATTCCTCCAGAGCCAGCCTGGAGCAGTCAGCTTCATAAAACCGTCTTATTCAATTCTTGAATCCGGTGTTATTTTGCAGATATCTGTGACAAATAAATGTTTTAAGGACAATAATCTCATCATCTGCCTTTCCCTTTTATCTGACCTCACAACCTCGTAGCTGGATAACCCGATATCCTTTGGCAAGACTGGTGTACTTAACGTACTTTCTAGGGCACGGATGCTCACTAGGGTGTCCCGAAAAATTTTTTTTTTTCGCTTTTCGCTACTCAAGCCCCCTCAAAAGTCGCATTATTAGTTTTAGATTACCGTAAAAATAATAAAAAAAAAAACATAAAAAAATATCTTGAGGGTTCTACCGGCATTTTTTTTTAATTTTTTTATCACTTAAATAACCCTCCAGTCAATGTCGTCTATTCTATTTTATGTACATTATTCCCATTTTATTTTTTATTTCATTGATAGTGAAACCCTAAGTTATGATTTGCAGGCAACGACAGGATTTTTTCTGTTAGGAATTGGTTTGGAACAAACTCGCAAAATTCATGTTTTGACTTGTTTTTCTTAAATTCTCTACTTCTACTGTGAGGCAGTTCGTCTCATTTCTATTGCGGTTTTATTGCTGTAAGGTGTCGCTCTGCACTTCCTTGTGATAAAATACGTGTTTTTTTTTTGTTATATATAATAATGGGTTCAAGACGAAGTGAGACTACTTGTGCTATTTTGGGATCATATAAAGAACTTGACGATCGCCAGTTACCAGTGATAAGTGACGTTATCAAATTCATTTTGTTTACTAAAAATGAACTAAAACTACAGAAGAATGGGAAAGATCCTTCTAACACAGAAGTTTTTTCAATCGTTTCTGGAAAACTTGATACGATTTGGACCAAAGCTTCGATTCCTATCGTTTCTAACGTACGAGTTACCCAATTGCTGAAATCATATTTCGACAAATACCTGTCATTGATAAGATATCCCAAAAATAAAAGAAATGATAGTTACGAAAGCAAAGTGAAGTGCTTTTTGGAATCTTCGAACAAGCTCTTCGATATTGCTGCTTGTAAGTGCACTTCGTTTGACATTTGTTCCTGCATAAAACCTAAGAAAGTTCCTATTTCTGAAAGAGACTTTTTACTGGCTCAAAGAAGTGATAGAAAAATGGCAAGAGAGTCAGAGCACGCATGTTTTCCCAGTGCATCACTAAAAACCAATCCTGTTCCGGTGCGCGAGTTGCCGCCTCGACCGCAGTCACCTGTAACAGAGCTTTCTGCGAATAGTGACGTGCCTGTAAATGAGACTCCATCTACTTCGTTGAATCGGAACACTCTGGCGCTGCCAACAGTAGCTAAGGTATGTGATCGGTATGGACTATCAACGTGATCTGCGGCTGCGGTCGCTTCAGCGGTCTTAGCTGACGTAGGATTGGTATCTTCCGAAGATCTAAGTCTTGTTATTGATAAGAATAAAATTCATAGAGCTGTTTCAAAAGCACGGACCAAGGCCAGCAAAGACATTGATACGATTGTAATAAAAAGTATCTACTTTGATGGACGAAAGGACAAAACACTTATAAACGAGAAAATAGGCGATCGGTACCACCGCAGAGAAGTCTTGCAAGAACAGCATTTCAGTTCTCACAGAGCCGGGATCTATTTTTTTGGAACATATGACGCCAAGTCGTGGCACTGCCAAAGGGATCGTCTCTTCTATCATATCTTTGTTAGAAAATCAAGGGTTGAACTTGGAAGAGGTGATCTGTGTGGGGTGCGATGGTACTGCTACGAATACAGGTTGGAAGGGAGGTGTCATTCAATACCTGGAAAACTATTCAAAGAGACCGTTGCAATGGTGTGTTTGTATGCTTCACGCGAATGAATTACCGCTTCGTCATTTGTTCATGTCTCTGGATGGTAGCACATCTGGGCCAAAAGAATATTCAGGACCTATTGGAAAATAGCTAGCTGCTTGTGAAAGTAAACCTCTAGCGTCTTTTTGTGCAGTGTCTGACAATTTGCTAGTATTACCTGATAATATTGTGAAGGAACTAAGCACGGATCAAAAGTATCTGTACGAAATGTGTCATGCTGTGATGGCTGGTTCCTGTTCCCTTAAGCTAGTGAACCGCCAACCTGGAAAAATGGCTCATTCGAGATGGCTCACTACTGCCAATCGCATACTCAGACTTTACGTAAGTACTGTTTCGCCGTCAAATAATTTGCAGCTGCTGGTGAACTACGTGGTCAAAGTTTACGCTCCTGTTTGGTTCCTAATCAAGCAAAACTCATCATTTAAAGATGGAGCCAAGCATATTTTTCAAATGGTTATATACTCTCGATTTTTGCCTGATAGTCAGAGATCTATTGTAAATTCGGTGATCGAAAGAAACGCTTTTTTTGCGCACCCAGAAAACTTGCTTATTGCCATGTTATTCGACGATAGAGAGCATATTCGAAAGCTTGCATCTCGCAAAATATTAAAGGCCAGAGAAGCAGAAAAGAGCAACTCTTGCAGGGTATTTAAAGCACCAAAGCTTAACTTCTGTGCGCGAGACTACACCGATATAATATTTTGGCAAGAGTGTGAAATATCAGCTCCACCAATTTTGCGTCACGTCTCCAACTATGAACTTAGAATTAAGGCTAAAGATCACATCCTCGACATTATTGACTTTCCCTGCCACACGCAGTCAGTGGAAAGATGTTTAAAACTAGTGACGGAGGCTTCTCAAAGCGTCACGGACGCTACAGCTCGGGATGGTTTTATTAGGAACAGATTAAAATCTCGCTCAGAAATGCCTAATTTTGGTCACAAAAACCAGTTCCGTTTTTAAAGTTGCCATTGATTATTTTGTCTCTCAACTATTTTAAACCTTGCTTTAACTCATTGTTGTACCTTTAAATTTAATAAAAACCATTTAAATGTTATTTTTGTATGATTTATAGTGTATATTAGGAACCCCTAAAAATAGCAAATTTGAAAAACTTGGACTGGTAGAGGCCTCAAGATGCCGGATATCTAATTAAATTTTATAATAATCGTAATATATGTATCAAAACGCAACTTTTGATACCACTTGCGTAGCCGTAGCTCATTTTTTTTCCCCATACATGAACGGGATACCCTAATGCTCACTCATCCACGGATAGATATCGGCAAGTGTTATTAACCTTGTAAATTGACATGTTAGTGTGGCTGTTATTATTAAGCTTAGTAGTCCAAAGTTGAGCTTACAGACTAACTGACAAAGGCTTGCACTGACAGGACGGGTCTGCTCAAATCTGTGTGGTTCTTTCCTCAAAAGGCCATTTCAGACTAATTTACATAATCCTCATAAACGATTGTGAATATGTCAACTATGTAGGTTATTTTTATTCGAGTTAAACATGATTGTCTGGCAGTTAGAGTGCTTTTTGCGGCCTACTCAAACGTCATTACCTTGGTATTGTTCGTCAAACCGTTAAGCTCCTTGTTCTAAGTTGAGTTATACGTCATTTGACAAATGCTTGCACTGTATGGACAGGCCCACTCAAATCTGTGAGCATCTTTCTTCAAAAGTGCGCCTCAGACTAAAACCTACAAGGTTCCTATATAATTAAACCAGTATATATTGTATGGACTTTAAAAGAGATGGACCCCTGAGTTTGTTTCGGTGTTTCTTCTCAGGGTAGTCGAGAAACACCGGCCTCATCTAGTTAATATTTACGAAAAAAATTACGTGTAAAAATGTTATTTAATAACCAATTTGCAAAATAAAGATCACTTATCACGACAATAATTGCCGTTCATTCCGTCAAAAACTTGTTGATGCTTGAATGCAGTATTGTTTTCCAAAATGTGCATTTTATTTTAGAGTACCTATCCAAAATTTTTGATGGCAAATGAGTTACCGCCATCTAAAAAGCAATGAAATCAGGTAACGATAAGAATTATTCCGGACTGGGCCACCGTGGTAGGTTAACGTCCATTCCCTCTCATAGAGAGGAAATCTTTGTCCCAGCAATTGGAACTTTATAGACCAAATTATATTTGTATTTGTTTATAAAATATCACTTTTATACTTACACTATCATTTTTAAAATACTACAAATCCGATTTCTTAAACTTCTTGTAAGTAACAAAACTAAACAAAGTACAAATAAACAGTATGAAAAATGATTTAATAAATGCAACGTGTTACCGATTAATATGAAAGTTAAATTAGGAATCATTCTTGAACAATATAATGTGAAAAGTCATAAAAATGTAAGAGTATATAACTATCCAACCCGATAATCAAAGAAAAGGCAGTTGCAGGTCCCTAAAGCAAATAATTACTACGGTAAACGCACTAGACGATGGATTGCGCCAACACTCATGAGCTACCAGACGGACTAAAAAATAACTATAATATAATACTATAATAGAATTAAAAATAAAAACCATCTCAAAAATGTACTCAGGAAGCACTATTTATCTATGTGTCCGTAGCTGCTGCGATCAGTCGACTGGTGAGCTTGCCGTGGTATTTAGTATGTATATCATTTTATAATATTTTGTTCTATTTTATAATATTCTATGTATTTAATAGTATTTTGCTAAATTATAATAACTATTTAAGTTTTGTTTTAATTAGTTTTAGTTTTTAACCTAAAATAGTGGATATAATGTGTAATGCATGCGAATTCATGAGAACGTACTGCCGACAAACTGCTTAGCATTTTGGCAGATGTTATGTTAAAATTAAGTTAAGCTGAAATGTGATTAAATAAATATTAAAAAGAACGTAAATTTTTGCAAACTTAAACCAGACGAGGCCTGTGTTTCCTGTCTATCTTGAAAAGAAACACCGAATCTCTGTGGTCACAAAAGGGACTTTTGTGTGACCTCAGTATAAACCGTACTGATCAAATCATATGAGAACGAAAAAAGAAAAAAAAAAGTATGTAGTAATGTATATCTGAGGTAATGTTTTGAGCAAAGATACACACAGTTTTGAGTAATATATAAGTATATGAATACTGCCCAGAACTACAAATAAAACACCATAAGTAATTAGATCCACAAGAAAAATACGAATTAAAGCTGATGCAACTTTGTGAAACTTTGATATAATTTCTAAATTCATTTATTTCACTATAGAAGGCACCATCTTTAATTATTTTGACAAATAAACTTTAAGATGCTAATTACTAATTAGTTTAATAACTATTAGTATTAATAACTAATTAGTTGTGTGTTGTTTATATTAAGTAATGGTTGATCAAAGGGGTGCTTATAAAAACTTTCGATTGATCAAAGTACAATATTGTTTATTTTCCGTCTCAACTTTAAGTAAATTCTGGTTCTATTTTTGTTGTGACTATAAAGTGCTGTATAATTATTTGCCTTGGTTTGTTTCTATTATAATGAATTCAAGATAACATTTTTAAAACAAATTTTGAAATATGATTCACATTCGTACTCTCAACATAAGATTATATAGGTACATTTTAATTCAAGATAACTTATTTTTTAAATTAAATTTGAAATATGATTTACATCCGTACATTTATTATAAGATTCGTTTGAAAATTTACGTCAGGCAAATTTTGGCTGTTAGATATTTTTCTAAACCTCTTTGGTGCAGCCGCCAGGCGCATCATGTTAACGCTTTACATTAAGATTCCTTATTTATTGTTGCTAGTTTGCGTGAGTGTACCAAATTCCAATTTCTAAATTATAATTCCCATCCTTTTTCTCCATATCTCCACCAAATTCTCCTCCATAAATTCATCAATAGCTCCTAATAACCACGACTCGGATGCGGGTTGTGGGCAGTAGACCGAATTATTTTTGGACCCATAAGCTTAAAGCTGGCCACCGAAAGTTTGTTCATCTTATTCTTCTACAATTATTGATACTGTTTTATAATTAAAATACTTAATACTTCAATTAAAATTTATTGGAGCGAAGAGAACATCAAGTACAAAACTATAAACTTATCATAGACTATTTTTTTTTAAATCTAGGATACCATAAATCACCTTCCCCTTAAGATTTTTTAAAACAGCAATTTACCTTCCCCTTAACACTATTACATAATTTCCTAAATTATTACAAATTTAAAATTTGTCTAGGTTTAACCTGTCTACCACTACGAGTAACAATTATTTTCTGATCTTGATTAGGAATCATAGGTGAAGGTTTAGACCCAGAAATTTTTGAACTGTTATCATTATTTGAACAATCATTTCTTATCTCTTTATCAGAACTCTCATCAAATACATAACTATTATTACAATATATGGTATTCTTAGTAAATTATTTTTTTTATGTTTACAATGTTTCTTCTTATTAAATTAGTCTGCCCTTCTCCCTTCTCATCTTGGTTCTTTACTCTTTGAAACAATTTTCCCTTTTTTCCAATTCTTATCTTTATTATTATTAAAAACCACATTATCTCCTATCTTAAACACTTGTTCCTTCTTTTTAATGAACAGATCATGTTGTATTTTATTCACAGATTGTCTCAATAATAACAACTTATGAACATGAGTTTCAACTTTTGGTTGTAACAGTTCTGAGCTAGTTGGGATAAGAGTGCGAACTCTTCTGCTATTAAGAATTTGTGAAGGGGAAACATCCAGATTTGACAATGGAGTATTATTATATGCCATTAGATAGTCCCTATAATCTACCTTATCATAATGTGCTTTCTTAATTACATTTTTGGGAATATGAACTGCTTTCTCTGCCATCCCATTGCTTTTAGGGTAATGTGGACTACTAGTGGTCAATGAAATATCCTTACTTTTATAGTATGTGTGACATTCAAACGAGTTGAACGGATTATTATCTGAAACAATTTCTTGTGGATAACCAAATCTGGTGAAAACTTCTTGGAAAGCATCAATGATGGATTTGATAGTGAACAAAAACACAGACAAGTTTGAGGGTCTCACTGTGGATAACCAAATCTGGTGAAAACTTATTGGAAAGCATCAATGATGGATTTGGAAGTTTTATCTGATAATGTTCTTATTTCCAACCAGTGGGAAAAATAGTCCACAATAACCAGAAAACATTTGCCTGCAAATTCAAGTATGTCTGTACCAACTTTAGCAAATCTTAAATGAGGTATTTTGTGTGGCAACATGGTATCTCTGGGATTTGCTGGACGAAATTTAAAAAAAGAACCAAAAAGAAGCCAAAAGAATAATTGCCTAGCCTTTTTGAAAGATTTAGAAATTCCTGGATGACCGTGATGAACCAAGTCAAGAACATATGGCCTCAAAGATTTAGGTACAATAATTTTGTTTTCATAAAATGCCAAATCAGACTCAAAGTAAATATTGTCTTTAATTTTAAAATATTCATTACAGTCTTTTGAAATTTTGTTTTGATCAGGCCATCCATTACAACAATATAATTTTAGTAAGCTCAAACATGGATCAGAATTTGTTTCCTTTATAAAAATAGACTTTCTTTCAGGGGACATCGGCAAATGTACCGAAACAGTGTGTACTATACTTAACATTTCACTGTCAGTTTCCGTAACATTTAGACTATTCCGTGACAACATATCTGCAAAGTGTAACAATTTACCCGGAACATAATAGACATTCATGTTGTAAATTAACAATTTTAATCTAAGGCGTTTCAACCTTGGCGAACCTATTTTGCATATAGGCTTTGACATGATCGAGACAATCGGCTTATGATCAGTTTGAACATCTACATCCAAACCATAGATGTACCTCTGGAATTTCTTTACCGCAAAACAAATTGAAAGCAATTCTTTTTCGGTCTGGCTATAGTTAAGCTCAGTTTCATTCATAGTTCTTGAACCACAAGATACCAATCTCAAAATATTTTTCTCATCTTTTTGAAAAAGACAACAGCCCACACCACTTTTGGAGGCATCACATTGCAAAACTATTTTCTTATTTGGGTCAAAAGGTGTCAATGCAGGTGCTAAGCATATTTGTCTTTTAAGGTCTGCAAATGCAAGCCTATGTGCAGGCAACCAATTAAACTCAGTGTTCTTTTTGAGTAACTTGCACAGGGGTGCCATTAAACTAGCCATATTTGTGACATACCTTCTGACATAATTAAATGAACCCAATATTTGTCTAAGCTCATCTTTATTTTGAGGTTTTTTTAAACTTAAAAGTGACTCAACTCTGTCTTTGTCAAGGGACATACCGTTTTCATTAAATACTTGCCCTACATATTTAACTTCACTTCTCTTATATTGAAATTTATTTTTGTTGAACACAATTCCTAGCTCTTTTGCCTTTTTAATTACACTTGACAAGGCAAGGTCATGCTCCTCAATTGATGATCCCATAATTAAGATATCATCTGCCCATACTACAACATTATTTATCTCACCAAAATGCTGTTCAAGAACATCCTGGAAGAGTTCCGGAGCATTCATGAGACCAAAAGGTAATACAAGATATCTGTATACCCCGAAAGCAGTAGCAAAACAGCACTTCCAAGATGCTTCTTCTGTCAGCAACAGATGATGGAAACCTTCAGTGAGATCCAACACAGAAAATATTTTTTTATCTTTGAGTTTAAAATTTAAATCATCAAGTGTAGGTAAAACTTTTGTTTTTTTTTTACAATATACTTATTTAAGTCAGATAGATACCCGTCCATCTGGCTTCTCAACAATAACAATTCGGTTAACACAAGCATTTTCATTTATTTTTTTCACTTTGACAATAGCTTTTCTTTCCTCTAACCTCTTTAATTCACACTTCAACGGATCATGTAAACAAGTGGGCAATCTAACTGCTGGATGACAAATTTGTTCATCAAAAGATTTGGTAGGTATATCAATTTTACCTGGCAACCTTCCTATGCCCTCAAAGACTCCAATATTTTGTTTCACAAAATTTTCTTTATCAAGGTCAGAGTTTGTATCACAGCTGTGCACGCGCTTTACTAAATTTAAAGTTACACAGCCAGGCAGCCCAAGCAACATGGTATTACAATTTATGACCACAAAATTTTCATGACAGTCATGGTTTTTGTATCTACATGACATATTTACAATGCCTAATGGCTCAACTTTTTCACCTGCAAAAGACTCAATTTTTAAATTTGTTGCCTGTAATTTAAATTTATTACTTTTATTAATTTTCTCAAAAACTTGTTGGGGCATTACACTTATATCTGCACCAGTGTCTAATTTACATTTAAGCACATGATTTTCAACAGAAATATTTTCAGTCCACTCATTATCTTTGTTGACATCGGAATTTACTACTCCACAATATAAACTTTCATTAGATTCTGACACATTTAACTCACGCACTTTAGGGTTTTTCTTAACTTTACAACTCACTGCAAAGTGATTCAAAAGTCCACATTTGGTACATTTCTTTCCATATGCAGGACACTCTCGCGGCCCATGATATTTTTGACAGCGACGACACTCAAACTTGTCTGTGTTTTTGTTCACTGGTTTATTCTTCATGCTATCTCTCACCGAACTCTTTCTAAATTTAACAGCATCAACATCCAGGGTGGGATTCATTTCCTTAACTTGTGTGCGACTAACTTCACTTGCACGACAGATGTCTGCAACTTTATCCGCAGTGAGACCCTCACGTCTTAATAGACTTTCTTGGAGATTCTTGTCTGCAATGCCCTGTATAATTCTGTCTCTTAGCAGTTGGTCTTCTAGACTTTCTGAGGATGTTGCACTATAATTACAAGTGCTGATGAGTTGTCTAAGATTGGTGAAAAAAATTTCAAACGATTCTCCCGGAGCCTGTTTTCTTTCATTAAATTTATACCTTTCAAAGGTTTCATTGCATTTAGGCTGTACATACTTCTCAATAGCCACAATGACTTTGTCAAATTCTTCAAAATCTGTTTTCGTCAATTTCAAGGTTAGAATAATTTTTGTGCTCTCCGGCCCCATCATGTTCCTAAGCAATGAGAGCTTAACTCGGTCTCATGCTTCATCTTGGTCAATTCCTATTAAATAATCATTAAAAAGGCATTTCCAGAACCGCCATTCCGACGCTGCAGTTGGCGACTTCAAGTCAAAATTTGGTGGTAGTTTAACTGGATTGTTATCCATATTAAGAACACTTCTCAAACTTTATCACACTTTAAACTTGTTGAATATTTGCAATTTACATTGACTGCGCCATGTTTTATAATTAAAATACTTAATACTTCAATTAAAATTTATTGGAGCGAAGAGAACATCAAGTACAAAACTATAAACTTATCATAGACTATATTTTTTTTTAATTTAGGATACCATAAATCAGATACGGCGATAAAATAGCCTTCCTAGAAGGCTTAAAGCTTCAGCCTCCATAACAACGTTTTAATGATTTTCTACAAACATGAATCATAATTAATTCAACCTCCTTTTAAATACTCACAGCGTCAAAGCCTGTTGTATGAGAATCTCTTTAAAACAAACTACTATGCAATATTTCAATCAGACTTCTCGAACACTTATTCATAACTCCATACAAAAGAAACAACGATTTGTTCATTTAATAAAAACACCATAGAAAATTGAATTTAATCGTATCTCGGTACTTAAAACAATAAGCCTTAGAATAACAACGCATAGAAGGATAGTACGAGTGCCAAAAGTGAGGCAACTAAAACTTAGCCATTTTTGGCTAACTTTGCTCGACGAGCCGTCAGTATTCAAGGTCACATTCTGCCGAACAGAGCTCGCGAGTAAATAATTTAAAACGACCGTTTGTAGCGTAAAGGGATGTCATAGTCCTTCAGGAAAACAAAAAACGTGTAATCAAATTACATTTCACAAGTAAATACTTACATTTTATACATTATATTTAAGTAAATCGACCATCAAACAAAAATTCTAATAAACTAACTTATCACAATTCAATGTTGCTATCCGTGAGGAAAAAAATACCCATATTGATTTCTTTTGTGCTTATTTTTGTTTAAAAAAATATAGTTTTGGCGGCAATTATGTATGCGTCAAACTAAACTATATTTATTTACAGCTACTACCTACAGTGTTTTATAACTAAAAGTTACTGTTAGTTCGAAGAGTGGCATCATAAAGATGACAATTTTATTGATTAAGATTTTTTTCATTTAAGTAATGTTCTCAATAATATTTTTCTATTTCATAAATACAACACATACTTTTAATTGATATCAAACGAGATTTTTCAAGCAATTAATACATTTCTATAATATCATTGTAACACATTACACATCAAACATTCTAAACGCAATAAACGATATCTCATTTCGTTTACCTTCCGTAAATATATGTCATATAAGTCATATTACATGAAAAAACATCATCTTATCTAGTTTCGTAACATAAAATACTTGATTTGATCCAGCAACATAATAGTGCGTTTTCCCATTTTTGTGGTAATGGTACTGGTAATGGTATCACTGAAAGCTATATTTGTGTGCGTTTGAAGAACGTAGACACATTCGGCTCATGCACACAAAGAAAATAAAGTGGACACACGAAATCGCTCGTGTTTTGTTCTAGACGCCTCTTCTATGCGTTGTTATTCTAAGCAATAAGCTAAATAATACATAACCTCACACTGTAACTTTGTATTTTTTGCATCTGCATCTAACTATAATAATAATAATAATAAGTGGAATTGCATTTTAAACCCTATCTGTAAGATTTTAAAGTCCATATGCTAGGAATTTTGTTATTTTATGTATGACATATAATTGATAGATTTAGACTATTAATAACAAAGTTCGTTTTCTCTTACAAGTTCGATCATAATTGATTTAAAGTTTTGCGTACCGTGGTATCCGTAGCTTTAAAGTTATCGATTATATTTACTCCATGCAAAATTTGTTAATCCTTAACAGGCGTTGCTTAATTGATGCATTTATATTTGATCCGATATTTGTATGGAATTGAATCTTACATTTTGATATTGCGTTTTCAGGTAGGTCAATCAGTAAGTAGATACGTTATTAAAATGGCTCCGAATAAATTGTCCACTCGCTACGTTTTGTGCCACTTATGAAGAGCAACGTTTCCTGAAGAAATTCAGGTAGGTTGGTGTTTGTTTTACTAGGAGCTACTGCCTGATGGACTTACTCAATCCAGTAACTAGATAACACATTGCCCTTTCGCAAGTTTACTGTCAGACTTACTGGTTTCTGACTACCTGTAACGTATGTGACAGATGTACAAATGATAGCTGGGACCAACAGCTTACATGCTATGTGAGAATCTCAATATATTGAGATGGTCATGTGAGATGTATGTGTGTGTGTGTTGAATGTTCAATGAATGATCTCGCCAAGCGTTGCTTAACCTTGAAGATGATATGCTTTTTATTAAGCCACTTGTTCCTTTTTTTTTTTTTTTTTTTTTATTTAGAATAGGTTCGCGTTTGACCACCATCTCACCTGATGGTAAGTGATGATGTGGTCGAAGATGGAGCACGCTTACCTAAAAGTAACCTATTCACTCTTGACTTAAAGACTCCTAGGTTATAGCTATCGGGAAACACAGACTCCGGCAGGGAATTCCACTCCTTAGCCGTACGCACAATGAAGGTATTCCCAAAACGTTTGGTGCGTATGGGTGGGATGTCCACCATGTAACGATGGCGCTTCGCCGTTTGTCTCGTAGTCCGATGATGGAACGGGCTTGTTGGAATTAAATTGTGTAATTCCATCGCACACTCCCCGAAATGTAACCGATAGAAAACCGATAGACTTGCAACTCGTCGTCGATGTTCAAGGCTCTGGAGCTTTGATTCGACCAGTGCATCGTTGCCAATGAGTCTTTTGGCCCGCTTCTCGATAGACTCAAGCGCGTCCAGTTGGTATTTAGCAGATCCATCCCAAAGATGAGAGCAGTACTCCATACACGACCGAACCTGGGCTTGATAGAGATTGAGCAACTGTTCGGGTGTGAAGTACCGTCTCACCTTTGCTAGGATTCCCAACTTTTTTGATGCTAGTTGAGCCTTAGCCTCGATAAACGGGCCAAAATTGAGGGTAGAAGTTAATGTTACCCCCAGAAGCTCGATATGGTCAGTTATCGGCACAGTTACACCTCGGAAAGTAGGAGCCGGTTCAAATTGGCCCCTTTTTGCGGAGAAGAGACACGCCTGGGTCTTAGCTGCATTAAACTTGACCAGGTTGGCATCGCCCCATTCGGAGACAGCCTTCAAGGTCAAGTTCAAGCGCCCGACCATGTCCTCACGGAGAGACTGGATCTGTGACCCACCAGCTCGCGCGCTGGACACATATCTCTCAGAAACTGTGCTGTCGTCTGCATACCCAAAGGTACCGGGCATTCCTTCTTTGTTTGTTCTTTCAATGAATAATTTTAGGTAATTGTATCAGAATCAGAATATTTATTTGTGAAACATAGGTAACATAAAGGTGTTTGGTACACATAAATATTTGAGCACTATGTTTTGCCGTGAAGGCGTACAAATTTAGTATGGAATGTAATTCCAAATATGAGAAACTACATACTATGTAAGTAAGTACTTACTACGTACTCCAACGACTAATTGAAAATAATTTTCTGTAAATTATATTAATAGTCCTACTTAAATCTATACTATAATATTATAAAGCGGAAAAGTTTGTTAGTTTGTTTGTTTGTTTGTTTGCTTGAACGCGCTAATCATCGAAAGTACTGGGTGGATTTGGATGAAATTTGGTATGGAAGTAGCTTGAAGCTTGAGGAAGGTTATAGGCTACTTTTTACTCGACTGCAAAAAAGGAGAGTTATGTTTTTACCGTGATAGAATCCATGGGAGCGAAGCCCCGCGAGAGTACTAGTATATATATAAAGTAAACAAAAATACAAATGTTACTTTTTTATATCCACTTTGCAGAAAGGTTTTATCACACACCCTTGCAGTACCCTAAAAGGGTTTATACAAACAAAAAATTGAGTTTAATTGTCTCTTAAGTGATTTAAATAAAAAACAGGATCCGATTCTTTAGAAATGTAGTTAAGTTAGCCCTTTGTTTTCCCATAAGTGGGCTATTGTTGTAGCTCACAATGAATTAATTTTATTAAAATATTAGGGCTTAGATATTTATTTAATAATATTTTTGTATTTATTTTGTGGTTCCGTAAATGTGTTTTTGTACGTTTGCTGGGTACAAAAATAAAAAAAAAACTAATGAAGTTTGTGTGTACGGTGGTGAGTTAACCAGTTTAATTTCTATCTGTTTCCCTCAGACAAATAACAAAGCACAACGTAAATGTTTCCCCTCTTATCTAAAAAGCTACTTTGTAACAGTTTAAATAACAACAAAAATACAACTAGTATAAAAAGCATAAACATTTTAACTATGTACATGATAACAATAGTAAGAAGAAACACGAATTTCATAGCTTTGTGTTTTAACTTCTAGTAAAAGTAAATTGCTAGTAACCTCAATAATATTATATGGTCACCATCTGGTCTGTCTACTCCCCGTTAAACCCTTAATTTAGTTATAAAATTAATTGATTGGCATTTTATACGCATAAGTAAATTCAATTCCGTGGCGTGGAGGAACGGAAGAACGAACGAATTCCATATTAATTGAATAATTGAAAAATGACATTAAAATTCAATGTTGTTGTCACGAGGTGATCTTACCTTATTTGGGGAGTTATTAATTAATGGTCCCGAGGTGGGAAGTAATAATGATGCTAATGACTTATTACTGCTTGAATTGGATATTAAGTTTTGTTCTTGCTTTATGATTCTGGTTTCCATTTCCGTTTTGAACGAAATTAAAATACCTTTGTGGTAGTTCTATTTAGGAAAACAACCTGCATAATTATTCATTTGATTTTTAGGATTCAGTAACGGCCATTTGAAATATCGAAACAATTACACTACATATCTGTGTCTGTCAAAACCATTTTGCTACGTCAACCCAAAGAAAATTGGGTAAATAACCACTTTTGTAGCGGTATTTTTTTATTTTATTGATTCGAAATATTCCCATAAAAATATGAAGGTGACGCAAAGGTGATGAGATTGATGTCAGAAAGTTAGGAAAACAAAACTAAAAGGTAACAACTCTTATTTTTATATATTTATTTATACCTTTCAGTTAAGTTTTATGTAGACATATTAAAAAAGGTTAATTCGGTTAAGTAAGTAAGTAAGGTTAATTCGATATTTCAAATGGCCGTTGGCCATTTGAAATATCGAAACAATTACACTACATATCTGTGTCTGTCAAAACCATTTTGCTACGTCAACCCAAAGAAAATTGGGTAAATAACCACTTTTGTAGCGGTATTTTTTTATTTTATTGATTCGAAATATTCCCATAAAAATATGAAGGTGACGCAAAGGTGATGAGATTGATGTCAGAAAGTTAGGAAAACAAAACTAAAAGGTAACAACTCTTATTTTTATATATTTATTTATACCTTTCAGTTAAGTTTTATGTAGACATATTAAAAAAGGTTAAGCAATGCTTGCCAAGTTCAGCCTGTGGATTGATGACTATCGTAACATAGCGATATTACTCCTTGGTGCCTCGTAAAGCACGTTAAGCCGTTGGTCCCAGCTGTCAATGGAACATTGTTCAGTGTGCGTTACCCCAGCAAAATAATGTCGAAAATAGTCATTTAAATCTTATAGATAATTAGTTGCCCAGCTTCTGTAATTGTTAAGCACATTTTTAAATTTGTTACACATATAGTTTTTTAGTTATTACACAAAAACATATTCTGCTGGGGTAACGTTTGAAACGTTACCGCAGCAAAACTTTTTTTTAAATAATGGGAATATTGAAGTAAATATTAGCTATACATTTAGTTGTCTAGACGAGGTAAATGTTACACGTTATTTTGTTTTTGTTCTTTCTTCGGCTGCGAAGTTATTCGAGATTTTGCTGGAGTAACGTTTGTGGTTTTGCTGGATCTCTGAAACGGTTAAGCGGATTCTTATCATCTTTTGTACATGACTTTTTAGGAATTAGTTTTAATTTGTTTTGCAATAAAAATGACAAAATGATATACCGTTTAAAAGTTATTTAATGAAATATAAAAACACTTCTTTAGGTCCTAACACTCTGAATATGAGCTCTAAAGACTTACTTTAAACGTTATTTTGTAGCTTTTAACTACCTTTAAATGTATATGAAGTTTCATTAGTATCCTGGTGGTAATTAACAAATTATGATGATATGCAGTTCTCCACGTTCACGGTCACAATGCGCACGGAGTTATTTGGCCACCGATAAACCTGTATACGGTTATATAAACTGAATGTTATATCAATATTTAGTTGCTTAATTCAGTTATATACCTGTAAAATTTCAGAGTAGTACATACAATAATTAACGAGATAATTAAATAAAAGTCATTAGGAACTTCAAGACCGTGGTAATCCGACCAAGTTTAGGTGGTTACAAAAAAGCGACCGCGTAGAACATTATGCTATCTTCTAAAATATGTAGGATAGTCTTACAAGTTTAGTAAAGATGTGTACACAAGTGTTAAAAAAAAACTACATATTTCTTAAAGAATTTTTATTTACAGGTAAAATAATAATTTTTAAACTTAAAAACAGTAAGTCCTACTATTTTGTAGACAAACTTCAAATATTAACTTCAAATAAAAGGCGCAGCGCCGGGGCGTATCCCCGCTGCCTCGAGAAGTCGAGGCGCGGCGGGAAGAGCTCCGGCGCGATCTCAGGGCAGTATGGAGGGAACGACTGTCGCAACCGACGGCCGGGCACGCCGCAATTGCGGCGGTAAGACCCCTCTTTGAGGAGTGGCTAGATCGGCGTCACGGCGTCCTGACCTACCGCATGACGCAGGTCCTCACCGGACACGGAAGTTTCGGGAGGTACCTGTGTCTGATGGGTAAGGAAGAGACGCCTGGGTGTCACCACTGCGAGGGTCGCCCTGAGGACACAGTCGAGCACACGGTGCAGGACTGCCCAGCTTGGGCAGAGCACCGACGTGTCCTCACGGCGACAATAGGCGGAGACCTCTCGCGCCCGGCCTTGGTCGAGGCCATGCTGCGGGGCGAGAGGGAGTGGGAAGCGGTCGCCTCCTTCTGCGAAGCAGTCATGCTTGCGAAGGAGGAGGCGGGCCGCGTGAGGGAGAGGATGGCGTCCTCCCTCCAGCCCAGCCGCAGTGGTAGACGCCCACGGCGTCGGACGTCGGCCGACGATCTCCGGCCACCGTAGGCGCGGGCATGCGGACAGCGAGTAAAGGGCAACTCGCTGTCCGACCATGGACCATGCCCGGGTCGACGGCGCGTCGTGTTCCACGCGCGCCTCAAAGAGCGTCAGCAACATGACGAGGCCCCCTCTGCAGAGGGCCGAAGCCCGCCGGGGTCGTGGGACTCATCCCGTTACCGTGGCCCCGGTATGTAAAGGGTTATTGAAGGAACACCGTGGATTTTAGTCAGTAAAAGTCTGACAGTCCCTCCCACCCTGCCCGGAGTGGGAGGACTTATTTGATAATTTTACCACGCTAAAAAAAAAAAAAAAAAAGATATATATTACAGATAGTTGTATTCTAAGAATAACTTAAATTATGTAAAAATCACAGATCAAAAATAAAATATTAAACTGCAGTCAAATAATTATGTAAGTCCGAATCATCTTTAGGCATTAATTTCATATCCATAATAATTAAAACTTAGAACCATCATTCTTTCATAATGTTTACAGTTAGAACCATCTTTTGGCATACATTAAATAAAACATTTGATTGTGAACTTACGTAGTTTTTATTTCCCTGTAAGAAACATGTAAACATGCAAGCAAGCATGCAGTTATGCTAAACGAAATTATGCAGAATTTTAACTCTGCCAAAAGTAATTTATGCCATTGTGAATTCGAACATATAAACATTCGGCTAAATAATAATTATACATACTAAATAATTTTTATGCCTTAAAAATATTCGTTTAAGGAAGATTATACCAAGTGTGTTATGCAAAATGAATTTCGGCGTATCAAGATTCTGCCAAATAGAAGGAACCCGTGCAACTGTGCCATTGAACTGGTGCACATAATACAATATATACCTATCTAATAAGTAGCTGAAAGGTAATAATAATAATTTATTTATTTATTATTTATTATATACTTTATTGTACACCTTACAATATTTCTATAGATACAAAAAAATTAAACTAGTGTACAATGGGAGTACAGATATTATAATATTGTTATGTATTTAACAGTGTACGCGTCTGTACCGAAATTTTAAGGTGTATTATCCTACATATTTTAGAAGATAGCATAATGTTCTACGCGGTCGCTTTTTTGTAACCACCTAAACTTGGTCGGATTACCACGGTCTTGAAGTTCCTAATGACTTTTATTTAATTATCTCGTTAATTATTGTATGTACTACTCTGAAATTTTACAGGTATATAACTGAATTAAGCAACTAAATATTGATATAACATTCAGTTTATATAACCGTATACAGGTTTATCGGTGGCCAAATAACTCCGCGCGCATTGTGACCGTGAACGTGGAGAACTGAATATCATCATAATTTGTTAATTACCACCAGGATACTAATGAAACTTCATACACATTTGAAGGTAGTTAAAAGCTACAAAATAACGTTTAAAGTAAGTCTTTAGAGCTCATATTCAGAGTGTTAGGACCTAAAGAAGTGTTTTTATATTTCATTAAATAACTTTTAAACGGTATATCATTTTGTTATTTTTATTGCGAAACAAATTAAAACTAATTCCTAAGAAGTCATGTACAAAAGATGATAAGAATCCGCTTAACCGTTTCAGAGATCCAGCAAAACCACAAACGTTACTCCAGCAAAATCTCGAATAACTTCGCAGCCGAATAAATAACAAAAACAAAATAACGTGTAACATTTACCTCGTCTAGACAACTAAATGTATAGCTAATATTTACTTCAATATTCCCATTATTTAAAAAAAAGTTTTGCTGCGGTAACGTTTCAAACGTTACCCCAGCAGAATATGTTTTTGTGTAATAACTAAAAAACTATATGTGTAACAAATTTAAAAATTTGCTTAACAATTACAGAAGCTGGGCAACTAATTATCTATAAGATTTAAATGACTATTTTCGACATTATTTTGCTGGGGTAACGCACACCATTTTTCAATCGTTACTGTTAGTAAGCCAGAAAATCTGACACTGGTATTACCAAGGGGTATCGTGTTACCCAGCTACTGGGTTGTGGTTGTCACTTAGGTAGTCACTTAGACTGGAAGCCGAACCCAACATGGTTGGGGAAAGCCTAAGCAGATGATGATGAAATCAAACCTATAAATGTACACAATTGTTGAACAGTAAAAAAAAAAAATTTAACAAAAAATAGAACCGACTTCCATATCAAAACACTACAAAGCTAAAAATAACTTTAATTTCGGTAGTCGGTGTTATTGGTTTTGGATTTTCTGTTTTTTTCACACCGCCTTCCGAAATTAAAGTTATTTTTAGCTTTGTAGTGTTTTGATATGGAAGTCGGTTCTATTTTTTGTTAAAATTTTTTTTTCACGCTTTTTAATGGGTCGGTTTGTAATTTATCTAGATACAAAAGCCATAATGTCAACAACTTATCACCTTTTACAAAATGTTTCTTTTCCCGATGCATAGCTGTTAATTTTTGAGGAGTTCTCCTGGTACTTGACCATCAGCTCTACATCACCATACTCGTATGTATTCCGACGAGCATAAAGTGTTTAACATCCGTACTCAAGTAATCAAATCGCAATTCACGAAATACTTATTATTGAGTAGTTTTAGTGGCCATCTGTGGTCTTCATCATCAGTTTAACTTCCCCAAATGGTACTTTTCGAAAACAACTGCTCAAGGTACTATAAGAAATACCCAAAACGCTATAGGTGTGCCTATAATATTTGAAGAGTTCCCTCGATTTCTCTAGGATCCCATCATCAGATCCTGATTTCGTAACAATGGGACCAACTAGAAAGTATACCCTTTCGAACGAAAAAAAAAATTACCAAATCGGTCCAGCCATCTCCGAGTTATGAGGTAACATACATAAAAAAAAAAAGTTCAAGACGAATTGTAAACCTCCTTTTTTTTCAAGTCGGTTAAAAAGCTACTTTTTTGGATTTTTTGCATAACTGAGCAAATGTTATAAATTGTATTGATGTGTAACCGTTATACCTTACAGTGAATAAAAAGAACATTAATTCACCTTTGTATGAATACTTTTGTCCTTTGATAGGACAAGTAACTTAGAACCAAATTAATGATAAACCAATTATATAGCGGGAAGAGTCATTTGATGATTATGCCCCCGAAACATGAAACCAGTAGGTACACTCCATTTATTTAAATAATAACGTTGTGTTGATCACAGTACGACCGCTCTGGGTGCGTCTCCAAGGCGGCAAGCGACCTCTAGTGGCAGGACAGAGCACCGAGCTGGTCTGCCAAGCTGTTGGCGCCAGGCCGAAGCCAACCATATCCTGGTGGAAGGGAGGCACCAGGTTGAAAACTGTTCGAGAAACTGTGAGTAAAATATTATTTTTACCACAGTCTTTATCGGTTTCTGTACTAACAAAATAGGTCAGGTATATATTTAAAAAACAACATGTTAAGTAACTAACTTATTTACTTAAATTATATTGAAACGTCAACCTGGTATTTAGTTCTTCCACGTACCAACTTAAAAAGTGGTTCAGTATTACCTACTGGTCGTAGTAACCAAACTTCAATTCTATTTAGCAACGAATGCCCAGGAGTGCATGATAAGCTTACCTATCCCAACACTAGTCCAGCAAACTTAACCAAGCGAGACTGTTTGCATTGCATTGCATTACATGCCAGATGGCCACTGTCAACCGTAAATAAGAACTAGTGCTGCAACATAAAATATATATATATATTTTTTTTTTTATTACTGATGGGCCTACTCTTGACCTCGATCTCGCCTGATGGTAAGCGATAGATGAGGTCTAAGATGGGACGAGCGAGCCCAGAAGATGCCTATTTACTCGTGCTTTAAAGGTTGAAAGGTCATAAGTGGCAGGGAACACAGAAGCCGGCAGAGAATTCCACAGCTTGGCTGTGCGCACAATAAATGTGGAGGAGAAGCGCTTGGTACGACAAAACGGTATATCAACCAAGTGTGGATGGTAGCCAGCCGTGCGTCTGATAGAGACCGGTATATAGTTTATATGTAGTTTCGGCTAAATCTTAGACTCGGACGAAACTTCGCTGTAACTATTGACTTCTACTCTAATTTAGCCCGAATACATGAGACTGACACATGTTGCAAAGTCCTCGTTTCTAGAAAAAAAAATATCCTAGAACTAAAGTAAGTAGTAGTAACAGTCTGTGTTTCCCGATGGCTATAACCTGGGGGTCTTTAAGTCAAGAGTGAATAAGTTTCTTCTAGGTAAGCGTGCTCCATCTTCGACCACATCATCACTTACCATCAGGTGAGAAGGTAGTCAAACGCGAACCTATTTTAAAAAAAAGTGGTAAATATTGTTGATACGAGGCAAGTCTCACGATTTTTTTTAGTGTATGAAGATTCATTCAACCAAAAAAATTGTAGTAGGCTAGGATTTACTGGCCTTGTCTATTTACACGAGGCCAGTATTTGCTACTTCGTCTACTACTCTCAGACTAAATACCGCAATAAACTCAGAGGTCAACATATCTTTTAATATCTGTACATTGATGTAATCTACAGCAGTGTTGACCCAGTGGTTTCTAGCTGGACTTACGAGTTGTTTCTCGTGGGTTCGAACCTAGACAGGCACATTACTTTGTATAATTGTCATCATCACCACTAATCTTAAAATGGTGAAGGAAAACATCGTTAGGAATCCAGCATGTCGTAAGACTGATAAATCAGAAGACATGCGATATCCACCAACACAAATTGGGCCCGTGTGGTGGATTATGGCCCATTTGCTCTCAAAGAGAGGAGATGTACTATAAGTGGGAGTGTTATAGGCTGATTATGTTATGTTATGCGGCAAACAAAGACGATTTCATCTATTCTACCAATATAATGTAAATTGAAAATGCCAACTTATGCAGTTGTTTCAAACATGCATTGGCTGAATCCCACCACGAAACATGCGTTTTGGTTTGTGTTTCTTTGCCACATTATTTCTACAGAACGCGCATAAGTCAGATAAATTGTTTTTATAAATATCTTAGGTACCTCTTAAACCAAAACGTAATCAATAAGAAATTAGACTATGATTACCAAATATTGCATACACGTAAAATATATTTTCTTGTTATATAACAAAACAGGACTCTCAACCTTCTTTTTACCCGACTGCAAAGGAAGGGTTATGTTTTTCACGCGTATCTTGTATGTATGTATGTATGTATGTTTGTAATATTCTTTATTACCTCATATCTCCAGAACCGCTGAACGGATTCACACAATTAAGGTATCGTTAGATTTGTCTTAACAGCCCGAGTGTTCTTAGATAGGTGACATTTAAAAAAATTAAACATGGCGGCTGTGCGAAGCCATTATACACGGTGAAAAAAAAATTTTTTTTTTTTCAACAATAAGGGTATCAAATTAAAGGGCTTAACATAAGGATTTCAAAAAAGTAGTTTATCATTATTGTAATACTAGCAAAATAACACAATCAGAAAGTTTAAAAATATGTACTCACTTTCTGAATCCGGTGGAATGCCAATGTGACACGACTGGGAAAACTAAACAATTATTACTTAATATTTTAACTAAAAAGTTGAAAAAAAAAACTTATTTAAAAAATCTAAAAAACCCGACTGCTCAACTGAAGTGTAAGAAACAAGCACATTTTTATTTTTAAAAGTGACAAGCAGGCGAACCCATCCCATTTTAAAAATATATGTTCAATTGGGTCCCGCCTGCTTGTCACTTTTAAAAATAAAAATGTGCTTGTTTCTTGTACAACAATGAAAACAATGTTTCGTGCACAGTATGCTCATCCGATTTCTTTTGTCTTGCTTCCTTTCTTTTGAAACTTAAACAAGTAACGGATCTTGAGTAAAGTGAGTGTAGCTTAATTAAGTGGTTAAACAAAAACAAGAGGTTTAAATTCCGAATCAAAAGACCGGGCTTAATCTTATCTACGAATTTTCTCTTGTAAACGCTGTTTGTAAGATGGTTTAATTTTGACTTGGTATTAATTCCTACCTATTGCAAAGAAGCTCATGGCAACAATAACAGCCGTACGTTTCTATTTTCAAGGTTAATCAAAGTGTATGGGTGACCGTCTCAAGATATTACACCGCGCGCGTGTAAACTCGTAATATGATAGTCTTAGGGTTGTGAATAATTGTTCATCTGTACATGTCTACTGTCCCTGTAGAATTTAATCACAACCTCTTTGTGACCAGATTTCAACGGATGGCAACATCACCAGCAGCATCCTGACCTTCGTGCCAACTGTAGAAGACGCTGGACGAGTGCTGTCCTGCAGAGCTGTGCAGCCGAGTCTGCCGCAGTCTACACACGAGGATGGCTGGAAGATGGAGATACAACGTACGTTATGCCAGAGCCATTGAGATATTCATGATAGTACCACGTATAAGAAATTTAACGTTACGTAAGTCAGTTTTTCCGTTCACACATAAATTAATAAAAGTATTCGAGCAGTGGTGACCCAGATGTTACGCGTTACTTACGCGTTTTATGTCGTGAGTTCGAACCCAGTCTGATACATTACTTTGGGTTATTTATATCATCGCTATTGCTCTCAAAATGACGAAGAAAGACATCGTAAGGACACCGGTATATCCTAAAAACAAAAAATTAAGACATATGACATTTACCAACCCTACCTACGCCTACGTGGCGGATTACGGCCTTAAACGACTACGATAGAACAAGATTTGTTTGTATGTTTATTTATTATGTTTTATTTCCCCAATAGATTTGCCGGTAGCAAGACTGGAGTTAGGTGCTAATCTGGACGCCAGCAAAGTGGTGGAGGGCTCAGACGTGTACCTAGACTGCAGAGTACGAGCAAACCCATGGCACAATCATGTATATTTTACACATAATGTGAGTACTGATTATACTATAGTTTTCTATCTTCTATGATCTCTGCTTTACTCTTCGGATTTACAAGCGAGATATTTGTGATTATGTTGGGTCTAGTAATTGCAAATGCGAAAGCTAAGTGGTCCTAGGTTTGATAAGCGAGTAAATCCAGAAGTGATTAAAAAACCTACATTCTAATAATAATAGGATTGTGTTAGTGCACCATTTTTCCATTACACAATTGACAGCCCTAAAGAGAGAGAAATAAGACCCATGTCCCAAATTATAATTGAAATCATTGATGATTCTACTAACATTATTCTTGTTTCCACCAGGGTGTTGTAGTAAAACCAGGCCCGGGAGTTCTGTTAGCAAACCAGAGCCTGGTCCTGCAGCGGGTGTCGAGGAAGGCAGCTGGTGCCTACGTCTGCTCAGCGAGGAACTCTCTGGGAGAAGGGTCCTCGGAGAACCTGGTGTTGGATGTCAAGTGTAAGTAGACTAAACTGAGATTATTAATTTAGAGTAAGCGAAGACTAAAGAAATAATAGATGTTCTTTGTAAAGATAAGCGTGGCGATTAGGTTATCACATTAATTGAAACCACGTACTCTATATTAGGTATTTTATCAAGTACAATTAAAATAATTTAATAATAAACAATATTATTGCCCTGAGACCTTTTTTTTCCATTTTAATATTTCACTATAATATCATGGCGGCGCGTTGGCGCGGCGTTGCCGCTTTTAAAGGTCAGTAAACTAATATTATAAAGGATTATTTATTTTTTACCAATAACGCCATTTATTTTGTTTGAAAAATGCATTTTCTTAATTTTAGTAAAATTATTTATTTTATTATTTTAACGGACTGATAACAACTTTTAATAGCTGCTGTATAATTTAATGTGATGAATCGCCACTCTTTATATGGGAGGTCGTTTCAGATTTTCTTCAGTTAATAATAGTAATGAAAAGAAAATTAAGTATAAAGGGGTATAAAAGGTATTTAATAAGAAAATTATTTAAACCATCTTTCTATTCACTAAAACCGTAAGTATCAAGATTTATTTCGAGGTTTACGAAAATTAATACGTTTCATTCCCTCTTAGGCCATGCGCGCACTGCGTTGCGTTTTGGAAACGCAAAATTTGTGAAGTATGGAGTGTCATAGAAGTGCGCGCACTGCGGTCAGTCTACCGGTGCGGTAGAACTACCGGAATTGCGGCCACCGCAAGGCAGTGCGCGCACGGCCTTAGAGAGGAGACCTGTGTCCCAGCAGTGGGAAATTATATATAGTTATGACTGTTTATGTTATGTTTGATTACTTTGTATCATGTTAAATGGTTTAACTCTACATTATAATTTAATATAATTTATAATTTAATACTGTTTTATAGACACATTGAAAATCAGGTTACGAAAAGTTTAAGTGTAGGGTTTTCCGTTTCTTCTTCATACGAAACTATTAGGTATTTTACCCGTTTTATTTTCTGTGCAGTTGTTCCAACCTGCAAGTCATCCACCCCCGTTGTGGTGAGGGCAGCGAGAGGAGAGGTCATTGACATCGACTGCGACCTAGACGCTAACCCTAAGGTAAGCATATACTTAACATTAAAGTAACATTCCTAAGTCATCAGATAGCTCCAAGTCGACGGCGTAATGTAGGCATTTGATCTGATGACCTCCATAATTTTGATTACACGATGCCCTTTTGGCAAGACTGGTGCCATATGTTCTGGCTTCTGTGTATGCGTAACGACTGTTAAAGATGTTCAAAAGACAGCTGGGACCAACACTGTATCGTACTTTCCGAGGCACGGAGGAATCTCGATATTTTAAGATGGTTACCCAGTCATGGACCCACCTCGGTGAGGGTTGCTGTAGCCACACGAATCTATCTTCTAAGTCCTTGAAGATAGATCCTCGCGGCTGATTTAGCCTCGATCTCTTCTATAGCACAGAACTATTTAGATGAAAAACTTGTAATACTTTCAAAGTGGCACGTAAGCTGCTAATAACCTTTCTTCACGCCAATAACTTTAATTTTACACAAGAATGTCCCAACATCCTTAAAACACCTATTTCCTGTCATAATTATTGATCTTATAAATCCTGAAATTCCATCCAAAATACCCACTTTGTAATAAACTCGTCGCAGAAAATAATTTCCGAAGACGCCACAAAATATATTAGCAAAGGGGAATTCAATTCAAGGCCAATTTAAATCATAATTTAAGGTTACAATGGCTTTATAATTATGGAAGTTAGGCATGGATTCGCCACCTTGAAAGTTGGTTGTTGGTTTGAACAACAAATCGGTTTTTAGAACAAGTGTGGACAAGATGTACAGTACGCATTATTATCATTGCTTATAGCAGAGGTATATTAAATAAATATGGCGAAAATGAAAAAAGTGAAATTTCTTTATCCTATTCAAACCCAATACCGCACGGCGTTACTTTTTTAAGGTAAGAAATAGTTCTAAAACAGTAAATTCATCGTAGACTGCATCTATCGATTCACATTAGATGTGATCGAAGTCAAGAGCGGGCTTGTCCGAAAAAAAATTAATAATAAAAATATGATTAATGCCGTTTAATATGACGAAAATCAATACAAATAGGCACCCATAATCCAAATGGTTGATCAAGTAAATACAGGTAACCCGATGAAAGACGCGAGAGTTGGAGTCACGGCATTATCTATGGGGGAAGCCTATGTTCAGCAGAAGACATATTCTGGCTAAAATTATAATCTATAGAAAGAATAGTTGAGCTACTGTATACTCTTTGTCCATATTAGTGAGACGTTACTAATGTGTACCTAAATCTTCAATTAATGGGTTAGTCTGCGTTCTATTAAATTAAGAATCATCTTTTGTAAAATATGACTGGTTTGTGGCTGTAAAGTTCGATTAGGTTTGCTACCCAGTAATCTTGTCACCATTGAATATTTAATGGATTAGCTATATTTTAGTAGTAAATTTACTACTAAAATATGAAGTCTATCTTGGCAGTCGCTACTTATTTACTTGGAGGCAGTCAGAAATCTTGCAAGGAGTATCATGACACGTAGGCTGTTAAGAGATTGGTTTTCATTTAAGATACTAGTATTCAGCTGTATTTGGCTTTATTGGAAGCCAGCTAGACTATCATACAAAAAAAACTTAGATAATACAGTTATGATCATGTTACGTCAAGCTGTCTTATGTTAGAGTAATTAGTCATTACAAAAAAAGCTTATAATGTATTTGGCTGTAAAATATTAAGTTGTCGGATGTCACATTTCTTCAATTTTTCGGTCCTATGATATGGCGATTAGATTACGATGTCTTTTTTTCACCGTTTTGAAAGCAGTGGTGATGATGAGAATCGTACTTGTAATGTGCCTGCCCGGGCTCGAACACAACAACTTAAAACTCGTAAGTCTTGCCTGAAACCACTGAGTCACCACTCAATAGACTACATTGTGTATGGACATTAAAAGAGACGTTTACCTTTGAGTTAGTTTCGGTGTTTTTATGAGGATAGTAAGCTAGGATACATCAACTTCTCCTGTATTTATTTAGCAAAAAAAATTATATGTAATTTGTCACATCATTGCAAAAATAAACATCATATAGCATACAAATACGAATTTACAATAAAGCTATACTCAAACCGACGTACAAATATCGGAGGTATGAATTTAGCATCAAATTTTATAAACATGGACACTTTAAAACTGTTTTGTTTCCGAAAATATTGTTATATTCAATTTTGCGTACAAAAATATGGATGGTTTGTTGGTTAAATTGCTGTTACTGTAAAACTATACGTAACTCATGCATATTTATTGAAAATAAAATAGGTTACAGCCGGTTGAAGCTTTATTTTGGAATTGACAGTATATAAAATAAATAAATAAAAATATTTATATTTTTGTCGAAATTGAAATTTTGATTGAATTCCTGAATGCGGACCCATAAATCGTAATTGAATCAGCCTGCAAAACGAAGTAGGTATTACACTGTGTGGTACTGTGATTTGTGAAGTTCACCAAAATCAATCGACAATCAACGAAAACTTCACAGAACAAACAACAAAAACTAGGGCAATATAAGTAATAATTTATTTCATTAAAAGGCTGTACAATCTTTTTACAACCCTTTAATTAAATAAATTATGCAACAATCTTCTTTAATTTTTTTGATGTTACCAAAAAGTAAAAAGTCACTGTGTGTCACCTGTATAATAATGCTAATCATCGCCCAATTTAATCACTTGTACGATTAATGGGTCAATATTTCTAATCCACTCGTCCATATCAGAAGGATATCATAACAAAACAAGTATTCAAACTATATCCCAAAGAAAGTAACCTCATGAATAACATAATCCATCATTGAGCTATATTACCTTCATAGCCGCATATTTTCACGTCAGATTTTGCTCATTTTACTTTTTTGCTGTCGGTGTAGTAGAAAATATGACAGGTTTAATGAACTATAATTCCCACGTATGGATCTTTTTAAAGCCCATCTGTGCTGGGAATAAAGTAAAATGGAAATCGAAAAAAGATTTAAGAATAAAAATTACAGCCGTAAGTAAGTCATTGATATTCAAATAACTTTTTGTTTCATCGATTTTTTTCGTCTTTTTCCTCAAGCTTTAGAGCTGTGTTGAAAAGTTCGATAATGCTGCGGGTACTTAAGTTCCAATGGTAATGGCGCGTTGATCTGTGTGAATTTTCATATCAATTTTGAGCCATTTTTTTTTCTTTTTTTTTATTCCGAATGACCCCACTCTTAACCTCGATCTCGCCTGATGGTAAACGATAGATGAGGTGTACTTTTTCGACTTCCTAGGCTTAAAGCTTTTTCATATATTTATTTTATCAATATTTGAGCGCGCATAACTTTGAAACGTCTGCAGCAAATTGGATGACATGTCATACACACAAATGTCAGGAGTAAGTTTGTATTCAGAAAATGTAAAAAAAAATAATACGGCATCTAAGTACAAACACAGACACGCTGCGGGCCGAAGCTAGTATATTATAAATATGTGTTTAACTATATTCATTTTTATATACTCGTGGGCTGCAGATGAAAATCATTCAGACAATAATCAGGTCAAATGTATACGTAATACGGCCATTTTGTAATTTGTTAAGTTTTAAGGCGGTGTAATGCCAATGAACGCATTTCTTTCTGTCTGTATTTATTTTTAACCGACTTCAAAAACAAGGAGGTTTACAATTCGTATTGAAATTTTTTTTATTTTTTATTTATGTTACCTCATAACTCGGAGATGGCTGGACCGATTTGGAAAATTCTTTTTTTTTGTTTTAAAGTGTATACTTTCTAGTTGGTCCCATTGTCGTCACGTTTGGATCTGATGATGGGATCATGGAGAAATCGAGGGAACTCTTCAAATATTATAGGCACACCTATAGCGTTTTGGATATTTCTTATAGTACCTTGTGTAGTTGCTCTTGAAAAGCACCATTTGAGGAAGTGGAACTGATGATGAAGACCCCAGATGGCCACCGAAACTACTCAGTAATAAGTATTTCGTTGATTGCGATTAGATTATTTGAATATGGATGTTAAGCACTTTATGCTCGTCACAATGCATATGGTGAAGTAGAGCTGATGGTAATGTACCAGGAGAACTCCTCAAAAATTAACGGCTCTGCACCGGGTAAAGCAATATTTTGTAAAAGGTGATAAGTAGTTGACATTTTGGCTTTTGTAACTAGATAAATTACAAACCGACCCACTAAAAAGCGTGAAAAAAAACTTTTTAGCAAAAAATAGAACCGACTTCCATAAAAAAAACACTACAAAGGCAAAAATAACTTCTATTTCGGAAGGCGGTGTCTTTAGTTTTGTATATATTTTCATTTTTGACACCGCCTTTCGAAATTAAAGTTATTTTTGCCTTTGTAGTGTTTTTATATGGAAGTCGGTTCTATTTTTTGCTAAAAAGTTTTTTTATGTATAAAGATAGAAATCCATATCGGAAGAAAATCCTAACCACATGGGATTCGACTAGATTTCTAAGATACATCCCTGGTTGTGAAGTATGTGGACTTATTGAAGATGTTCACCACATGTTGCTGGAATGCACCCGGTATAGAACAGAAAGAGACATACTACTATCCGAGTTAAATATTAATAAGTTAGACATAGGTGCCTATCACACAATTTTATCGAAACCACACTGCGATGATGCAATTAAAATATATAAATTTGTGAATAATTTAAAAAGAAAATAGCAGTAGTATCTCTCTCCTCTTAGGCTACGATGAGCCTGGCATGATCATAATATTAAAGGGCTCAAAAATAAAAAGAGAGAAAAAAAAAGATATATCCCAAATTCACAGTAGTATAAATTGAAAATGAAGTTACTTTCGGGAAAGTCTAATGATTTTCAGAGACCCCATTCGCATATAGAGTGGACTTTGCAAAGTCATTATATAACTTTATACGCTTCATCATCTCAGCAAGTTCCTTATGTGTCTTTATCATCTTATGAACGCAAATACCGTCTATAACCGTTATAGATATTACAGAATCTTGTCTTACACTTAATTATATTATAAATGCGAAAGCTTATGAGAATAGATGGATGCTTGTAACTCTTTCACGCGAAAACTACTGAACGGATTTGAATGAAATTTAGTGTAGATAGTTGACTTCTGGAATAACACGTACTTTTATCCTGGAATTCCCACGAGATCGGAATGCCATGTATGCAGAAGCTAATAGAAAATACAAATGATAATAACCTATACACTAATATTATAAATATTAATATAAAAAAAGATTCAATGTTCAGATGAATATGTAGATATTTGTGACTCAATAACGCAAAAATGGCAAAATGGATCTGTATGAAAGTTAGCACCGTGATAGATTATTGTCTGGAATACATGTATTGGAATAAAGTCATAATGCAATTTTTATATACAATAACGCGTATTTTATCTTTCTTTCTTATAAACGGAAAATACGGCAATAGGTTGGTGGTCTGTCAGCTCAAATCCGCATCTTACAAAGATTGTTTGAAATTCAGGGCGGTAAAACAAAATTGAAGTCATTAATTGATTTTTGTGAAAATAAATTAAAAACGGAAATTTCGAATGGTTGTTAAAATAATTTTGTTGATTTTTTTTAAAGTAACAGAATATTTGCTAACTGTACCAAGTTAATTGCAAATTTAAATAATCAAAATGACGTTCCGTTGCAAAGGGTTGTAATAACTAAGCCCGAAATGTATGTTCAACCGAAAGGGAACATTGGCTCGACTCGGATAGCAAATAAATAGATAGATAGAATATACTGTAGTGTACACCAATAAGTTTTGAATTCATGTGTTATGTAATTTTCAACCTAATCTTTCTTTCCTTGAGAGCAATATCGTACTGCAGTGCATTTCAACTACTAGGTGTTAGGAAAAACTTAGCGCCATATTGTAGCGACTTAGCTGTCAAATCGAACCATTTGGGTACAGAGTGAACAAAACAAGCATTTATTAACTTATTTATTTACAAAAATTGAGCGAAACAAAACTAGTCCCCTTTCCATATTTTGGTGGTCAAACGCGAACCTATCATCAAAAATAAAATGAAATAAAGTTTTCATAATTTTGACATGACTTCTGGGCTTTTGTGCCATGCGTTCTCTTTACTTTCAGATGTATTGGTGCCAACAATGAAAATAAGAGAGAAAAGTATGTTTAAAAAAACTAATTATGACTTTAAATAATTAAATATTATATTTAAATTTGATTTAAGACTCAGTTAAACAAAGTAAAATATACCGTTATTATTTTTCGCCATTAAATTTTCTTTGCAAACCGTACTTTTTGAGTGATATTTGACAGATAAAGGCCATTGACATCCTCAAGAGCTGATTACCAATAAGTTAAGGATTTGATTGTCATTTTTAAACTTTATTTCTTTGTTTATAGGAGCCAATGTCGTACCACTGGTGGTTCAACAGTTCAGCTCATAGTAAACACGAACTCACGACATCACCGATCACTAATGTGCCGAGCTTGCCAGGTAAGAATATCTCCATTTTCTCTTAGTATAATTAACTCGGAGTGACAAACTGGCAAACAGGAAACAAATTTTCAATATTATTCAATATTTTTCGAAGTCCAAAATTTGGTTACTCTTGTGGCCTTTTATCGCTTTATATTTTATTTAATAATAACATAAGTGACTATGAGACAACAATAATAATACGATCAACAGTTATTAGGTTTACTGGCCACAGCCATAACAAATTCCTACTAATATTATACAGAGGAAAGATGTGTATTTTTGAATGTTTGTAACGATCAAACTCAAAAACGAATTGACTGATTTTGAAAATCATTACACCAATAGAAAACTACATTATTTCTGAATGACATGGGGTATTAGCAATTTTCCCTGAATAAAACTTTTCACTCGAGCGAAGCCGCAAGCAACAACTAGTTATCTAAACCAACGCTATCTTCGGGACGTCCACAATACCATCTACATACTTAATATTTTTCATCAAAAGTTTATGAATGTAACAAAATCTATGTAATCAATAAGTTAGATATACGGCCTATGAATGCAAGTTACGTACGTTTGCTAATATTGATATACTAGCGACCCGCCCCGGCATCGCACGGGTGCAATGTTTATATTAAATATACTATAGAATGTCTTTATATACATCGTTGACAGCCTTTTTGTCATTCGACATCCATATTCTCTTTAGTAATTACTCTTGAAAGTGCGACACATAATTTACCATGGGAAAAACATTCAACGCTCAAATCTAAGCAACATAGGCACGCACGCCGTACCTCCGCCGGCACCGCGCCGCAACCGCTATGTCCTTGCATTTTAAATCTGTAATATCTTCGAAACTATTTATTTAAATTATATTCTGTAAAGGGTAGTATTGATTTATATTAAATGCACAATGTATTTATGGTACTTAATTGGATAAGGATTAATGCTGTATTGCTTAAAATCGCATCGTAAAATATGCTCGTATTTCTCGTAAAAAGGAAAGGATAAAAAATGGTTGTTGTGGGTTATCTATAAGAGATAGACAGATGCCATCGAGGACTTTTTTGTTGAACTTTTTAAGGTGTACAATACTCTAGTACATTATTTTGATCTATCTCGTAGGGTTCAGCCAGCGTTTGCAAAGCAAGCGCAAAAAATGTGTTTATTTGCGACATCGCATTAGAAACCTCAAAAATTATCAGTGTTCCTCTACTATATTTTGCATGTTATATACTTAAAAACCTTCCTATTGAATTACTCTTTCTATTGAAAGAAACTGCATCAAAATCCGTTGCGTAATTTTAAAGATTTAAGCATACATAGGGACAGACACAGGGAAGCGACTTTGCTTTATACTATGTTAAGATGATATTATGTTCAGGTACCTACACGTACACGGTGAACAGCTCTTCCGACTACGGCTGGGTGCAGTGCGCGGGCACCAACTGTGTGGGGCGGCAGACCACGCCGTGCCTCTTCCATATATTACCTGCCGGTAAGTAGTTCAGATGTTCAATGAATTGAATTAGGTCACTATTGGATGAAAGCCTTCATTAAATGTAATTGGGATATTTATTGCACATACATCTTACTTATAAAATGTAAAATTGTACACGGTTCAAATTAGAAGTTTCCTATAGAGAAGAACTGGCAAACTTACTACCCGGTAATTCTTACAAAAAGTTTTATAATATTCGGTATAAGTACATTTATATTTTATATATATTTAAATAGAACCTTTGTGCAGACTATGGGGCAAACGGGTAAATTTATTGATTGCCTCAATAGTAGTGTTGCCCAAACGAGAGTCTCGCAAGAGTCTTGCAATTGCAAAAAAACGATAGTTGAGATCTCAGGACAATGTAACAGACTCTGTTACATTGTTCTGAGATCTCAACTACCGTTTAATAAATAGCAAAGGATAATCGCTAATTGCAAGACTCTTGCGAGACTCTCGTTTGGGCAACACTACTCAATAGAGACAAACTTACAATTATTTGTATTTTATCACAATCCATACTAATATTATAAATGCGAAAGTAACTCTGTCTGTCTGTATGTTACCTTTTCACGTCTAAACCGCTAAACCGATTCGATGAAATTTGGCATGGGAATAGTTTAGGACACTGGGAAGGACATAGGATAGTTTTTATCCCGGAATTCCCACGAGATCGGGAATTACGCGGGAATAACCTCCCTGGCGAACAAAGTCGCGGGCAAAAGCTAGTATCAATATAAATCAAGTCAGCGACAAAAGGAAGCGTTAATAAACTATCAAAATCCAGAGTCAGTTATTAATACATATTAAATATCTCGTAGACTCAGACAACTTTAAATGTTATGTATGCTTAATAAACTACGAAAGATTTCCGAAGCTTATTCCTATAAAATATGGCGCTTCTCCTATTCCAGACATATCTGGTACCTACATAAGTAATACAAACTATAAGGTCGGATGTCGACTTACAAAGATAAAACATTTCATTGCGATTTTTATGTTTATAAGACGCCTATTCTAGTAGGCCAACATTTTAGCTATCTTACAAAAAAAAGAATTGTTTAGTAGATTCTTTTTTCGTAAAAACAAAAACATATAAGTTAATGGTGGAGCCTCCTTGTAGACAATAAATGCCTGTATTATGACAACTTAGCTTTCGGTTAAAGTTCAAATCTCTTTCGATCCGCTCAAGAGATGCAAAAACTTTTTGCACTCCTAACTAAATTTATACTAAGATTACCGACGGTTACGGTTATGCATTTTTAGTAACTGTTGATTGGTAAAGAAAAATCATTAAGACCTTTTATTGCAACAAAACATTGTTTGTTACTATTTTTAATGGCTTATGTAACTTTAATGCATACTTTTGTTACTTACAGACAAGCCATCCACCCCCAAAGCGTGTGAGATCACCAACGTGACATACGACTCGTTAACTTTACACTGCACTCCAGGACACGATGGAGGAATCCACCAGTCCTTCTTATTGGAGGTAAGTTCTATGTCTTCCACTTATTTATTCTTCTTGGGTATTTTTAATCAGCCTGTAGTCGTGGTGAATATAATCGCACTAGCCTTGAACTATTATTTGGAAACTTTTGGAATCTTATGAATATACTTCGCCCTGGGGCGGACGGCTTTCTCAGACTCGTACTGGAATACTTACACTGATGGCTGCGGGAGAACGTAAATACTCTCTAACGCGGCATCCGACTGCCGTTCGTGGAACAAAACGCACAAAATGAGATAAGTATATGCATAACACGAAGCGTCGAGTTTCGTGTTATGCATATATGTCATCTACGGGGGCCGCCAGAGGAAACCATTTTTTTCCCTAACTGATCTTCCACAGCATACAAAGAGCAATTAGCTATGTCGCCGTCTTGGTGTATAGTTAAAATGTGACTCCATTGTGACTCAGTCGTTAAGCATTACACACGATACCTCCTAGTTAGCTGGTTAACTAAGAGCACAGCATCAGGTACGACTGAAAATCATGACTGATATGTCATGCCGCAAAATACGTACTTGTAAAAAGCTAAGTGCTTCTCCTCCACATTTATTGGGCGCACAGCCAACGTGTAGAACACTCAGCCCACTTCTGTGTTCCCTAACACATATGCCTTTAAAGCAAAAGTGAACAAAACAGAATCTTTTGGGCTCGCATGTTTCATGATTGTTATCATCTGTCCCTTAACATCAGGCGTGATCGAGCTCAAGAGCGGGCTCATCCGGAATAAGAAATTAAAAAAAAAACGGTATTTTATTTATATTCTTGAGAAACAAACAGTTACAAAAGCAGCATTTTCATCATGAATTTTTTAAATATAAAATAACATAATTATCTGTCCGCCACAACATGTCTCTTATAAAAAATTATTGATATCGGTTATTATGCAAACATTATAAGATTTTTGAAGACATAAGAATGAATAAACTTATCACTCTAGAAGGTTTGAAAATAATTCAATTAACGTTGAAATTTTTAGAGTTACTAACTAAACGAACACAAAATCTCTAGATAACCCTACTATCTAAGTTTGCACTGTCAGTCCACACTGAGGTTTGCTTGAAATAATTGGTTTTCTAGGTATATAGTACAAGTTGATGTCGTAAACAGTGTAAAGTTGAGCTGTGGGAATGTTCAGTCTGACTTGTAGCAAGTTTTAAACCAACACGACCAAGATGTCAGTTCTGTGTGCAATACATAAATTGGAAACGATAATTTCATATTAGTTGGTACAAACTTATTCATCATCGCTTGGCCTTTTCCGGAACTATGTTGAGGTCGGCTTCCAGTCTTACGGGACACAGCTAAGTTCTAGCGTTTTACATGGAGCAACTGCTTATCAGCTGATCTCCACGAATTGACCTCGACAAGCGTCGCTTAATCTTTCAGATTGACTGGTACGTATGTTTTTTTTAAGATTACTAGCAATGTGGGTAGAATTCATATTACTAGCAAACCTGTTAACCCCTCCAACTAAGCCAAATATGCTTATGTCTGGAGTGGGTTCACGGCAATAGTGTAATGGGTGGGGTTAGAACCCGCGACCTCACGATCACAGGACACCTTAGCGTTTATTGACGATTGATTTAGCCATGAGCTCCTCAGTTCATATGTCGTTATAATTTACAATTGGTGGTAGTTACATAACATTTCGTATGAATGTCGATATACTTTTATGCAGATAGGCACGTCAATTAACTGCCATATACCTACTGTCGAAACACGATTGCCGATCGTTTGATCCTAGCTTCGATTGCCAGGTAGTCACTCGTCAGGAATTGCTATGGGGTTACGGCTTTCGTATGACACCGTTTTTTTGTAATTTACACAAAACCTAAACAAGTTTTACTCTTAAACCATCGTGATGAATCACTTTACATTGGTGAAAACCGCATGAAAATCTGTTCGATAATTTAAGTCAATCGTGATCATTTTGTTTTATAATATGTAAGGACGTTTAATTAATTCTATTTATGTCAGTACACTGTCTGCCTTAAATTGTTCTATATCCTTTTATTCTCTCCATCCAGAAATGTCGGTAAGATATCGCCTGCGCGATAAGACCGCCCACTGCATATTAGTTAGTAGGTACGTAGATATGTAGGTCAATCAATTAATCTCCTGGCTCATTCCTTATTCGGGGTCGGCCCTTCACGCCATTTCCGGCGATTTTGTGTCAGATCTGCAGTTAAATCTAGGGTGTTAAGGTCGTTACGTATTGTCCTCATCCAGGTTGTTGGGCGGCGGCCTCTACCGTGTACTCCTTCTATGTTCATCACCCGCCTCGTCATATGCTCCTCGGTTCTTCACATAATATGTCCATATCAGTGTGTCTACACCAGAGAGTATTTAACCTAGAGAGCTTATAGGCCGATTTCTTTGAAGAACACAACTCACCAATACGAGTTGGGAGGCGAGGAAAAAATGCGCTACTGCAATTGGTCAGTTCAAGGTCAAGCTTCATAGAGATGCCGAGTTAGGGATTGCTCTACTTGATTGAGGGAAAGTTATCGATATCGATAAAATGAAGTTTAACATTATAAAAATACTCAATAAAATCACATAATAATATTTAATCATTGACAGTCTCAATTACAAAAAGAAAAACAAGTATGCTGTTATTATTGATTTTTAAAATGAATTAATTTGGTAAATTTTTATTTTTTTATTTTTTTCGAATAAAGTTTTAGGGTCCTGATTGTTTTTGCTAAAAAATGATAACCAAGCGTCTATATATTTCTGAATTATGCATCTTGCTAATTCATTCCGCTTCCGACGCTCGCCCGCGACAGTCGTGCCGCTCCGCGCTCTCGATCGTTCCGTGCCTGAGTCATCGCTCCGCTTCGTCACGTCCGCCGTGACGTCACTCGTAGTCGCCGACTACGATGCCTGGTCTGGATCCGCCTTTTTCGAGGCGGTGAAGGATATCCTGTTTCTATAACAGAGTATCGTCAAAAACAATTTGGTTTGGCCCCTTCAGGGTAAAACCACAGTTTCGTGGTCCTTGGTTGGAAACCTTACGGTGTCAACAATACCAAGGAGGCGCTGACCCGACGCACCCGCTGATCCCCTTCAGGGTGAAGCAGTCAATTGGAGTCGAGTGCTAGGTTTTGGCCTTAGGGGATCTCCTAGTCAAACCTAGTTACTGAGTTCTCTTCACAGCTTACACACCTAGTGTCGGTTGGGTGTATCTACCCCTTCGCACTAGACCCAATAGGGCCCGGTTCGCACATTAAGACTGGCGACCGGTTACAAGCTTAGGGCACACCATTAGGCACACAACTCCCTGCTATCCCCGCAGGGAGCATACTCACCTCCGGTTCATTCGCGCCCGGAGGGGTAGGCAAATAGGCTTCAGGCCACATCAGACGGCAACACAGTTACCGAGTTTGTCTGGGTTTCTCTTCTCGGTAACATAGTGTTAGGAGAAACTCCGGGGCAGGGCTCTTTGGGGACCGTCTGCTCGGGGAGCTCACGTTTGACGTGTCTCCTCGAGGCTCATGTTAGGTTTAGGAGATTAGGAACCCCCTTTTACGCCTCCAATATGGAGGACTTATTGAAGACTCTATCTGCTAAGGTAGAGTTCTTAAACGATAAATTAAATAAAACCACCGAGGTTCTAGGACTAATACTCCATAAAAACCCCATTTTACTCAAGGAGTTTGAGGTGGAGATTGACTCCATCAAAGCCAACCCCCGTCTCAAACCATCCCCCGAGTTGCCATCCACCCCGCAACCGGATGTAGACCCCACCCCCACGCCCATCGCAGATAGGCCCCCCTCCCCCCCAGACGTCGAAATGGACTCTGAGGAGGAGGAACAAGACAATGTGAACGAGAACTCGGAAGGCGAGTGCTCGGAGCGCGCAGAGTCCATACACTCTGAGCGCTCTGAGCGAGCGGAGTCCGAGCACTCGGAACACTTCTCCTCCGATCAAACCTCTTCCTCCGACGAGTTTATCCTCGTCGAGGGAAAGAGGAAGAAGAGGTCGCAGTCCTCGTCCTCCCAGGCCCCTAAGGCCAAGAAACCCTCCCCTCCCGAGCCAGCACGCTTAGTGCAAAGCCAGCCCTCTACATCCTCGGCCACTAGGCCCAGCCCTACCCCAGTCGTCAGCGCCTCAGTGCGCAAAACCATCCCTCCCCCACCCATCTTCATCCACGATAAGGGGGCTTGGACAAACGTGTCCAAAGCGTGTGGCGAGCAACGCATCGCCTACACAAATGCCCGCGCCGTTCAGAACGGCATAAAAGTAGGGTTAGCAACAGCTAACGACCATCGCGCGCTCTCGTAGCTACTCAAAGCTCGAAATATCCCCCACCACACATACACGCTCCATGAGAGCAAACCCGTACGTGTAGTCCTCTGCCGGATCCCTAGTGAGATCCCCACCACCGAGATCGTCTGCGACTTAGAGTCCCAAAACATCCCGGTGATTGAGGTGCACCGTATGCACGGCAGAGGAGGCAAGGCGTCTAACAACGTCCTTGTCATCAGCCATCCCCTCCGAAGGTCCCCACCCCATCTTTTCCCTAAAGACTTTATGCAGTCTGTCGGGCATACTCATAGAGAAGCCACACAAAAGTGGCACGGTAGGCCAATGCCACCGTTGCCAACTTTACGGGCATGCACAGAGGAATTGCTTCGGCAAACCTCGGTTCGTAAAGTGCCTGGGTGATCACGGCACCGCCAAGTGCAATCGCCCTAAGGATAGGTCCCAATGTCCAGACCCGCCCAGCTGCGTGCTGTGCGGGCAATCTGGTCACCCTGCCAACTACCGAGGCTGTCCGAAAGCCCCGAAAACCTCCGCCCCTAAACTGGCAACGCGCGCTAGCGCACGCCAGGGACGAGAGTGTCCTACACTCTCGTCTGAGCTCCCCCAGACCCTCAGTCCCCAGCGTCCAACTCCTTGGACGGCGGCGAATCACGCCCAAAACTTCTCTGCACTAAGGCCGAAAGTCCCAGGGCTGATGGATCAACCCATCACGCCCCCCACTCCGGTCGTTGTGGCTTCTCAGCCTCTTCCTCCCCAGTCACCCCCTCGCTCGGACGAGCCGGAACTCGATCCGTTCCTCATCCTAGCGAATACATTCCAATTCTTCCAGTCCCCCCGCGCCATCCAAATGGCAACGGAGGTCGTGGCCTGCCGTAGTATAGAATCCCTGATTCAGGTATACCTTAAGTATCCTGACGTCAAAAGCCATTTTGCCAACCTTTTTAAACAACGATAATGGCACGGCTAGTAGGAGATTAAAGCCCCGATCCCTAAAGCTAGGTTATTTCAATGCCAATGGCATCAGCAAACAAAGGGACAAGATCGCGACTTTCCTTCGCGATCATCGTCTCGACGTTCTTCTGGTCCAAGAGACCTTTCTCAAACCCCACCTTAGGGATCCCAGGATAGCTAATTACCGGTTAGTTAGGAATGATAGGACTAGATGCCACAAAGGTGGCACTCTAATATACTATAGGAACTCCCTGCACTGCATCCCTATGGATCCGCCGCCCCTCGCCCACTTAGAGGTATCCGTTTGCCGGCTAGGCATGATGGGTCATCCCTCCATCACCTTAGTATCCGCGTATCTTCCACCGTCCAACGTAGTAGATGTAAATTCATCGGTAAACGCCTCACTTCGAAGCGACCTTACCGCCCTTCTTGACATGAGTGACTCGGTCCTTATGGCGGGGATCTAAATGCCAAACATCCCGCATGGTGTAGTCGTATTAACAACCCCCGTGGGAATGTACTATACGACCTTTGCACACCTCTCCACATAGATATCATAGGTCCTATGCGACCTACTCATTACCCGTTCGAGCCATCCCAAACGCCTGACGTACTCGACATTGCCCTCCTGAAGAATGTGAACTTACGTTTGCACTCTTTAGAGACGGTAGATGAACTTGCCTCTGACCATAGACCGGTGATCTTGGAGTTAACTCCGAGATCGGGTCCCTATGACCCTAACCGCCCCCCTCCCACACAGGTGATCACTGACTGGAGGAAAGTAGGCGACTTGCTGAAATCCAACACGTCACCTCACCTGGACAAGATCCCCGACCACATCCAGTCCGCCGCCGACACGACGGCTGCGATCGACTCACTCACGGAGCACGTACAATCTGTCCTGGACGACTGTTCAAAGGAGATTCCGGTGTCAGAGCACTGGCGCCGGAAACTCTCGGGCGATGTACGGGCCCTGCTGACTGAGAAGAACGCAGCAGTCCGTGCCTTCAGAGCTATCCCCTGCCAGAATAACAAAACTTTCATGCGGTGCTTACAGCGCAAAGTAAGTAACAGCATCAGAGAGTAGCGTGAAGCCGGCTGGGACAAGACCCTGAGCGAACTGGAACCCACCCACCTTGCCTTCTGGCAACTTCAGAGGAGTATGCGCGCCGCTGAGATTACCATAATGCCTCCCCTTATCCGCCCGGACGAAAGTATTGCCTTCGACGATGAAGACAAAGCCGAATGCCTAGCCGACAGCCTTGAGGCCCAGTGCTCTCCCAGCTCCCAACCAGTCGACCCAGCCCACCTTGCCCACGTGGATGCTGAGGTCGAACGTAGGTCTGCCCTACCCCCAGTCGAGGACCCTAATGCTCCCCTCCCCCCCGTCACGGAAGACGAGGTGGAGGAGATCATCAGAAAACCCAAACCTAGGAAAGCTCCCGGGACCGACAGACTGACCACAAGGGCACTTAAACTCCTCCCACGCACGATCATAATCCTACTGGCTGCCATCTTCAATGGCGCCATGTCCAACAACTTGTTTCCGCAAGCTTGGAAAGAGGCTATAGTAACAGGCATCCCAAAACCCGGTAAGCCCAAGTCCTCCCCGAATAGTTATTGTCCCATTAGTCTGCTCAGCGCCCTCAGCAAGATCTACGAGCGGATTATTCTTAATCGGCTCAAGGACTTTGTCGAGGCAAAGAGCCTAATCCCTAACGAACAGTTTGGCTTTAGAGCCCATCATTCCAGTGTCCACCAAGCCCACCGCATCGTAGAGCACATTAGCGGCCGCTTTCAACGCGGACTGGTGACGGGGGCTCTATTCTTTGACATAGCAAAGGCCTTCGACAAAATCTGGCACAATGGCTTAATTTATAAGCTTTACCAACTAGGTGTGCCGGACCGTCTCGTGCTCATCATTTGAGACTTTCTGTCGAACCGCTCCTTCAGATATCGTATCCAAGGAGCGCTTTCCACCCCCCGCCCTATCAGAGCCGGCGTCCCTCAGGGCGCCGTGCTCTCTCCTCCACTCTTCACGCTATTCACTAGTGATATCCCCAAAAAGCCCCCAGTAGAGTTATCCCTATTTGCCGACGACACGGCCATCTATTACTCGGGAAAAAGTCCCGATAGCATCGCTCATACCCTCCAGACCTCAGCCAACGCACTAGGCGATTGGTTTAGGAAATGGAGGATTGAGGTAAATCCCGACAAAAGTCAAGCAGTCCTGTTTCGCAGGGCTCGCCACCATAGACAGCTCACCCTCTCCCGCCTGATCACTATGTTTGGCAAGCCAATACCTTGGGAGAAGCGAGCCAAATACTTAGGTGTGATCCTCGACCAGTTCCTTAACTTCAATGAGCACATAAAGAAGGTTCGCTCGCGAGCCGCTTTCGCTCTCGGTAGGCTCCACTCCTTGCTGAACAAACACAGTAAGCTCTCCCTTAGGTGTAAAATCCGAATTTACATGACGTGTATACGTCCTATCATGAAGTACGCCTGTCCGGTGTTTGCCCAAGCCAGTCCGGCCCAGATCCATAGTATGCAGGTCCTTCAGAACCGTTTTCTCCGAAAAGCCATGGGTGCGCCCTGGTTTTTGAGGAACGAGGATCTCCACGTACACCTCAAACTCCCGACCATAAAGCAAGTGTTGAAACGCATGTCAGTGCGTTACTTCACCTCTGCTGATACCCACACCAACCCCCTGATCGTATCGGCCGCCCGATACAGACCCTCCCAAATTTCTCGGGTTCGTCGCCCGCGTCACGTCCTAGACGAGCCCGACGACCCCACCACCATCCGACAAGAGAGCAGTAGGGAAACTAGCACTCTTAGAAAACACACACACAAAACGCGTTCCGTATTCCGGCCTCGCCGACGAGGCCCATCGCGACGTCCGCGTACTTGTAATGGAAATCCTCCCCGACCTTTGCCAAACGAGCCAGCCCGCGATGCTGAGCCAGTAGCAATAAATACTCCCGTAAATAATAATATGACCCAGCCTGTCCCTTTGCTGCCCTCCCCAAATGACCCCGCTATGCCGAGGCCCGTACTCCACAGGGAGTGCCCTTAGCGTGCGGTCATTAGATGTAAGCGTATTTTAGTTTGTAAGCCCTGGCTGGGGGCCTTTAATTTATTAGAGGTCACCACAGGACAGACCGGTTAAATAGACGCACAGCCTTAGTGAGCTGATCTACGAGTGGCCCTATACAAAAAAAAAAATCTTGCTAATTCAATCAAATGATTGGTAGTTTCTATTTCATATTGATGAAAATTAATATACGGGAATAAATTATACCCAATCAGTGATTTTAAAACCGATCTCATAAAATAATTGGAATTATATTTCTGAGACAGCACATTCGAACCACTCTCGTTGATCGCCCTTTTAATATAAATTTCACGACGACAAATTTTTATTACTGTGGTGGATCCGTACAATAACTTGTTATAGTGTCTTTTTGAAATTGTAAGGCGTTTTAATTTGTAACACCAATCAACGCTCCAATACAAGTTAGGCATTTTATTTGCTTTATCAGAGCATGGACAATGTAGCCGGCCATATATTATTTTAATATTTTATTTTTTTATATTCATTTTATATTGTATTCCATAATAAATATATTTTCATTAAAATCAGTTGTGTCAACAACTGTAGCTTCAGCAGGCACTCGGTAATAATTTTTTTTTTTGGTGGTGAGTCATTAGATGATTTATCTAATGACTCCTCCCTCCTACATACACTTAACCCGTGGACTCGACATCGAAACAAAGTAACCTGTTTCTTTTTCCTGGGTGGGAAAATCATCGAATGACTTCTCCCGCTCTGGGTAAAGTGGAAGGGAGTGTCAGACTTCTACTGACTAAAAACCCACCCTGTTCCTTCAGCTGCCCTTAAGTTCCGGGGTCGCGGTATCTCGTTAGAACATTACCGCAACCGCGGAACCAAAGTAACTTAGGAGGGCGATATTGTAATGCAAAGGTCAAGTTAATTAATATTAGACACCGTCATACTATTTGAAGCCTAGAAAGATTGGATATAGGTATCTTATATTATTTTGACTTTTCTCAACATTATATCAATAAAAACCAAACTAGAAACCAATATTCCCTAGTAACCTTATCCATCCACTTTTCTTTTTAATCTGGAATCTTGGGAAATCTAAAATGAAAACATGCATGTCACGCAGAAGAAAAAATATCAGAACTTTCTCCTTTTTTTAAAGTCGGTTAATGTAGATAGGTATTTTATGACAACTATCTTAATTGAATTAAAAAAAAAATAAGTTTAATTTTATAATTATATAGTTAAAAAGTTTTTTTTAAAATAAAAATGTGCTTGTCTCTTGCATTTAAGTCGAGCGACTGCTCGACTGAAATAAAAAAAAAAGTTATTTAAAAAATCTAAAAAACCCGACTGGGTTTTTTAGATTTTTTAAATAACTTTTTTTATACAATCCACCCGGTTAAACTAGTTGCCGACCCCAATAAAGTTGGGAAAAGGCTAAGCAGATGATGATCACACATTTAGTCTTCAAATCTAAAAGTGAAATATTTACGGAATGATATCACTAAGATTGTGTTTTTTACCTTTCTCCTTTTTTGAAACCCCTTTTTATTTAAAGTTCAAATTAAGATTGGTATTAAAAAATTTGGTGACACCACGAATTTTTGAAATATTATCTATACTATACTCAACTCTCGATTATTAACTAATTAAACAATAATATTTAGTGGTATAACCTTTAACCGTTGATGGCGAGAAATGACTGTAACCATTTTCTAAATATTCCCAAATCCAATTATTACGAAAATTGTTTTGTGTCAGTAAATCAATTAAACATGTCAAAACCTCGAAAATAAATGAAAATAAACAGAAAATCATTTAATATTAAAGAAACTCTAGTACCTATATAATATTTTGTTACATGCTTCATTTGTTATATTATTAAACTAGCTTGTGCCAGCGGCTTCACCCGTGCGGGAAGATTTTTCCGTGGGAATTTCGCAAAATCCTTTCTTAGCGGATGCCTACGTCATAACATCTACCTGCATGCCAAATTTCAGCCCGATCCGTCCAGTGGTTTGAGCTGTGCGTTGATAGATCACTATGTCAGTCAGTCAGTCACCTTTGAGTTATATATATTTAGATAGATAGAGATGCGCCGAATGTACGTTCAACCGAATACGAATGTTCGGCCGAATATTCGGTTCGGTACATTTCGGACCGAATTCGGTTCATTCGGTTCAATTCTGCGTGGTAATCAATAACCACTCTCCGGCAACCACTGTATATAGTGAACGGTTATTCTCGGAAGCAGTCAATGTATATGTAATAATGTATATGAAGAGAAAAGAAATAGATTGTTGCCTCACAGGACTGAGAGCCTAGTATTTCTACATCATTATTTACCATCATAAATCTTAATTATTAATTATGTTGTTTAAATTTGTTGATAAATCATCATAATTTAAGTATGTTAATATTACGATATAATTATTAAAGGACATAATAGTGCCTATTCCTGAGAATCAGATTTTATTTACCTAACATTGTCATTCGTCAAAACACTTAATTTGATTAAAACTTCAATTACCTAGTAATACTGATTCTTAAAGATTCCTCAAATTGTTTTTTTTTTTTCATTTGTGGACTAGAAGTTGTTCATTGTTGATTTCATAGAATTTTATTTGAGTCTCATTGACATTTACTTTAAAAAAACTTAACTAGATAAAAAAAAGATTAAAAAAAACTTAATTTGATTATACATATTTTAATACATGTGGTGGTTCCTAAAGATAGTACCTAGTTATATTACATGATATTCTAAAAAAGACAATTTTCTGAAAAAAGTTGTTACTCAAATCAGTGTTCTTGAAATTGGTAATTTAATAGAAATTTAATTTAGTTTAATTTATCATTTGTGAAGAAAGCAGAATTTTATTTGATTAATATTTTATTTAAATTGATTGTTAAAGCTAATCTTTTTTATTTTGTCAATAAATAAAAGTAAGTGCTAAATACCTATTAGAATAAACTTAACTAGGGGTTTTTTTTTAAAGATTACTAGCAATGTGGGTAGAATTCACATTACTAGCAATCTTGTTAACCCCTCCAACTAAGTTAAATATGCTTGTGTCTGAAGTGGGTTCACGGCAATAGTGTAATGGGTAGGGTTCGAACTCGTGACCTCCCGATTACAAGTCCGACCTTATCCATTAGGCTATTGACGTATGACTTTAATCAGTACAAAAAGTAGTGTTTCTTTAATTTACAAAAAACTATGTACAACTTTCGGTTTAAAACACAATTATTTAGTAATTAGTTCACTTTACTGTTTAATAAAATGTTCTATTTTAAAATATTAACAATAATTTAAATATTCGGTAATTATTCGGCAAATCAACAGAATATTCGGTCGAATACGAATATGAAAAAATATGTCGAATGTACCGAATACGAATATTCGACCGAACAGTCAGCGCATCTCTAGTATTAAAGATGTCAATAGGTTTCAGTATGTCTTGTTACTGTCACTTAGTTCGATAGAAATAAAACCAGAACAACGTTAAATTCATTGTTAACAGACATGTATTACTTTTGTCTGGGGAATAAAATAACATAGGAAAAACGTTTTCTGAGGCCCGCATTATATAAAATTTTGTAATCGCGAGTAATCTTAGCTTTTCTCTATTTTTCTTTTCTTACATATCTCGTATGTGTACGAAATACGATCAATAATTAATTATTTAGCTAGCTTACGACACTATAGAGTTATTGTGTGAAAGAGCTTTAATAACTATTTAGCAATCGAGGCAATTTTATGGCGTGTTGAAATTAGACACAAAACTTTTATTTCAAACCACATATAAACGTGCCTTCGTTCGCATGGAAGATTTTCTCGCGTACATTCCCTGATCCCGTGAGATTCCCGGAATAAAAAGTGGCGTATATGTTACCCTCTATCATCTAGTGATTCTCAGTAGAATCGGTTGAGCTGGAAAAACATAAAGTAGTAAGCACTTTCTTAAGGCGAGGTTATTCGAAAAAACGTCGTTTTCAATTGTGTTTTATTCGTAGATAACACGAATTTAAATTTTGAAAAAAACATATGACATAATTCATACTTTGAGCTTTCTATTTCGGTCATCCGATACACGATTACTTGCATTTCACTGCATCTAATTAAATCGCAAAGAAAAGTCTAAATTACGGTCTTATTCTTATTTTATTTAAGTTTTATTAAGCTTTGAATAATAAAACTTATACCATAATAAAGGTCGTAAAAAATGACATCTATGTCGGTCTTCATAATGTGAAATTTGAAAATATTTTTACCACTAATTTCAAAAATAAGTGTTTTCCTATTAATTTCACGCGCGAGGCCGAGCGCCCCGCGTCCTTTAGTCCCGAGCGGAACGTGTTGGAGGTCGGACGTATGCCAATTTTTAGCGAACCTGCCACCCCCGCTAAGTTTGGTTCCGGTCGAGCCAAAAAATCATTATAAAATATTAATTCCTATCGTTTAGTTTTAAATAGTTGTAATATAAATTGTTTTTATTAGGTACTTTAGTTATAATTTTGGTCAGTAAAATTAATGGACAAAATTAACAAAAAGAGTCATCGCTGGCTCTACGAAGGCTGAATAAACAAAAAAAAATAAGAAGGCTTTGACAATATAAATATTTAGACCTATATAAATATTTTTCTTTACTAACTAGGTTCTTTCTGTATTCTGAGGTACCTACCTAGCTACGTGGAATAGATTTCGAAACCACAAAATAATATGCGTGTAAATAAAGACGCCACGCGCGCAAAAGCTATATTAGTTTATTTTTCTCGCGGAATAGATTTGCCAACCGCAAAAAGTGTGTGAAACAATTGAATTTGAACCCTATGTCAAAGAGCATAAAGCCGCCGCGTGCGCAAATGTTATAATGCTCTTTTCAAATGTCAGGCTCAAAGGAAACTGACAATATTATTATAGGTACCTATAAGTATACAAATTAATATTTTACTTTACTAAGTAGATAAGTACCTACGCGGAATAGATTTACAAACCGCAAATATGTGTGTAAAACAAAAACATTTTTGACTTTCTTTCTCCTATAAAAAAAATGAAAATGGTTCTTATTTTATTCAACAAAATATTTACAAAAATATCTAAATATAATATAAAAGTATTTTCAATAAAAAAGGGATCACAAAAAGATGTGATTAGAGCCTGCGTTTGGTCCAGAATACTGACGATTATCAATCCGATTCTTTACTAAACGCGCTAATAGAACATTAGTAATCCGGGTTGAAATAACTGACCGTATTCAACTGTATTAGATTTTATTTTCGTAAATGTAATAATGATTATATGGTACAGTCGATCATTCGTCGCTATGACCACAGTATAAAGATCATACAGTAAGTCGACGCCTTGGATCTTGTGGAAAACGCCGACAACGTCTAGACAGTATCCCAACGGCTGAGGTTGTCACAAGTCAACAATATTTATTACGCGCAGCACACTCGTGCCATAGTGTAGAAATATACAGCATGCAGACCATTTCCTACGAAAATATCATTTATTATTTTCGGTAAACTTTATAACTCTCTGTCTTCGGTGTTCGTATCAACTTTACGCTGATGATCTGCAGTTGTATGCATCTACGCGGGTGGAAAATCTGTCAGACGCTATAGGATATGTAAACCGAGATTTAGATGCTATCAAAACTGGTCTGATTGATTTGGGGTGACTGTAAGCCCCTCAAAGTGTCAGGCCATTGTGATCGAAAGCTCACGTATGATCGTTAGAGTGGCAACTAGTTCCCTCCCTCCTATCATTTTCAATTAAAGATCTCGGTTTGCATATTGACTCTGCTTGGCTGGCAAATTCAGGTTTGCAGTGTACTGTGTAAGCCAAAGAGTCAACGGGACTATGCCTGTACGGCACGACTACTTATTTGAGTACTGGTTGCACATTACCTAGCTTCTAGGACATTGGCACCACTCCGGTTTTAATAGAACACGATACAGGCGAGTATGCGATACAGGAGACAAATCCGGGGTACAACTTTTTAAGACTCGAGCAGGTATTCCTTTTGGTTCACTGGCTTTGTTCACATCTTGACTGGAAAGGGCTTTGCGGACTTCCTTAACATGAAATGCAGTTTCCAGCATTACGGAGCCAAAGTGAGGTATTTTAGGTGGTAAGTTAGACGCCGTGTCGAGACGTAAACTTACCGCAAAGACGGAGGCCTTTAAATTTGCTTTTTCTTGTGCGGTGTGAGCTAGTGTTCCATCCAGTTTTATCATAACTAGGAGGCAGCGAAGGATGGTAAAAGTTCGAGTTTCGCTTCGCAGTTTCGGAGTCTGCTGACCCATACTTCCATACTCGCCATATGCCCCTGGGGCATTTATCTGGAGGAGAAAAGGTAGATACCGTTTTCACCAGAAAGTGGTCATACGATCCGAGCGAGGCCCAGACCGATACTGACAGTCTCTGGCGACGCAACGTTTGTGAGCACTAGGTCCAAGCCATTGGGCGTGTGGCCGTCGACTTCTGGAATGCAGGTTGCTTGGTGAACCAGCTGGTCGAGATCTAGCGATAAAAAAAACCTGCGGGCCTCTCTACCAGCGTGCTCTATTTGTTGGTACGGGAACAACGATTCTTTATGGTGGGAATTAAAATCTCTTAGAAAAACAAGCTTTGCCATTGGATATTTGTGCTGGGCCAGTTCAGCTCTTGCAGCTGCGTCCGTAAGGTGGTCGAAGAGCCTAGTCGTCTCCTGTTTACCGTTATGCAACCAGTAAACAACACCAACAACGAGCATAGATGGTCTTGAGAAAAGAGCTTACATTTCTTATTCATGAAAATGATTAATCAGAAAAAGTTTCACATCTTTGTGTATGTCTACTTTTTTAAGAGTTTTCCAATAAAGTATTCATGTACCAAAGGGAAACAGACAATATGTTGTAAAATGTCAAAAATGTGACATATCATGTCAGGATCTATGGCTTTTTACTGCATTTCGAATCACTGCGCACTCCCTAATGTTTCCCATCCAACCTCCATTAAATGCCTTCTCCCTCTTGTATTTATTCGATTTGTTTATGATCTATGTAGGTTCATTGAGATAAATAAAAAAAATTAGTAAAAAATAGAACCGACTTCCATATCAAAACACTACAAAGGCAAAAATAACTTTAATTTCGGAAGGCGGTGTCAAAAACGAAAATATATACAAAACTAAAGACACCGCCTTCCGAAACTAAAGTTATTTTTGCCTTTATAGTGTTTTGATACGGAAGTCGGTTCTATTTTTGCAAAAAAATTTTTTTCACACTTTTTAGTGGTTCGATTTGTAATTTATCTAGTTACAAAAGCCATAATGTCAACAACGTATCACCTTTTACAAAATATTGCTTTTCCCGATGCATAGTCGTTAATTTTTGAGGAGTTCTCTTGGTACTTGACCATCAGCTCTACATCACCATATTATGTATTGTAACGAGCATAAAGTGTTTAACATCGAATCAACCACTCAAGTAATCGAATCGCAATCCACGAAATACTTATTATTGAGGAGTTTCAGTGGCCATCTGTGGTCTTCATCATCAGTTCAACTTCCCTAAATGGTACTTTTCGGAAACAACTGCTCAAGGTACTATAAGAAATACCCAAAACGCTATAGGTGTGCCTATAATATTTGAAGAGTTCCCTCGATTTCTCCAAGATCCTATCATCAGATCCTAATTTCGTAACAATGGGACCAACTAGAAAGTATACCCATTCAAACGCAAAAAGAATTTTTCAAATTGGTCCAGCCGTCTTCGAGTTATGAGGTAACATACATAAAAATAAAAAAAAAGTTCAAGACGACTTGAGAACCTCCTTTTTTTGAAGTCGGTTAATAAAGCTGTAGCGTACTGTATTGTCGTTTTTACAGTTCTATGCCATATTTCTAATTTTCTCTTTTTATACTCATTTTATTTCTGCTGCCACTGGTAAACTGGTAACACATTGAGTTAAACACATTTGACATTGCAAAAGCTGTCATATCATGTTTGCGTACAAAATAATTTTGTTTTATTTTACTTCAATTTTAATACTTTTCATCATCCAAATTACTTTACCAAACAACCTCCTGCGTTTGTAAAATTGTGGTCGGTCCTCCACAAAAGCCGCAAGAGTTGAAGTTGAAGTCGAATCACGGCATTAGCCAGTTGTGCATAAATGATTGTAGTTTTTAGAGAAAAAAAAAGTGTGCGGTTGAGGGACCCTCGTCGTCCCTCTCGTCAGAAAACAGTCGTAAGTGTTAACACTTTTGGGTTACAATTCCTGCCAGTTTAGAAGCCGCGTAAAATAAATTCGTTCCAAAAAGTGTTTGTGTGTTGCTATTATTGGTATAACTCTTTGATTGAAAAATATTTATATTTTTTATTTACAAACATAATATTTCACACAGAATACCTCTAAGCTCTCTTTCAATATAACAATAATTGAATTGTAATACAACTCTCCTAATGTAAGTGTGCCTACCTAATACTTGATTTTTTATACTGTGCCATGAAGATTTCGCACCGTTTGGGAAAATCGAATAGCGCGCGGTGTATAATTTTGAATCGTACCCGTATTCTTGATCTACGTGTCAGTCAGATTTTTTATTCACCTTATTCAGAAAAATAAATAAATATACTTATTTTTAATTATTACTAATTAGATTCAAGTTTATACAATACGTACCTATTCTATCTATAAACTTGAAAATACTATTAAAACAAAACAAAATAAACATAAACTAATAAATTCAAGTTGATCTACTGCATTGCTCTATTCTGTGACGCATCTTCGTACCTACTTTAGTTCGTGAACTCATGAGCGGTGCGCTTGGCGCGCGCGTCTCCCGCGCGTCGCAAGTTGTTACGTTTTGCTATTCGTTGCGGGGGCTGAGGTAAGCGTCGAATACCTACGGCGCTCGGATAACCAGGCCTTAAAAGATTACTTTTAATGTGAATGCGAGAACACTCTATGCCCTGATATTCATTTCTGATTAGTTATATTACATTGTATTGTGTCAATTGGTCTACACTGTTGGCTCATATCTAAAAAAACTATACCTATTCTGCAAATCTTGTAAAAATCAATTATTTTTTTAAAAGACTAGCCGAGGAGTTTATTGCCTGTTCTTCTCCATAGGACCAGTTTCGAACCGTGCTTTAACTTCTGACGTTTTATGTGCCCATGTAGACCCTATGTGAAAAATAATACTTTTATTTTTTGGTCCTGTGTGTTGGTCAATGTAACATGTCCTTTATAGTCATTTTTCCTTATGTTTGCATTCATGGTGTCGTGAACAATGACGTTGAATAATTATTTTTGTATAATATTACACTTGCTCCTATTTGTCACACAGATCTTCGATATGGCGACAGGGCTGCTTCTCCGCAATATTAGTAGTGATGAGCCTGAGTTTGAAGTAGCAGGACTATCAGCAAGCAACTCCTTAGCAGTTTCGGTGAGAGCCTTCAATAAGAAGGGCTTTAGTGAGGCTCTGACGTTGACTTCCAGTTTGATGAAGTATCCACAACAACATACTGGTATGATTTTACATTTTTAATATTATCTCTTATATTTGAAAAATGCTCCCACGATATGGGAGAAATTCTAGTGTGAAGCAATGTTTAAAAAAAAAGATTTACTTCTACCGTCTCTAGACAGGTACATTTTTAGGGTTCCGTACCCAAAGGGTAAGAACGGGACTCTACTGCTAAGGCTCCGCTGTCTGTCACCAGGCTGTATCTCATGAACCGTGATCGCTAGACAGTTGACATTTTCACAGATGATGTATTTCTGTTGCCGCTATGACAAAAATTACTAAAAAATTATAAAATAAATATTTAAGGGGACAACATACAACATATGTAATATTTTTGCTCGATGTTGATAACGGCAACGGGTAGACACTTGTAATATGTTACGGAAATTTTCGTGCGCGAGTCCGAATCGTACTTGTCCGTTTTTATATTAACATATCAAGATTCTTTTGTGCCTCAAAAAGCACGCTAGGTCGTTGATCCCAGTTGTCATTTGTACACTTTTGACATTCGTTACGTTAGTCAGAAGCCAAAAATTTTAACAATGGTCTTGCCAAGTGCTATCGTGTTACCCAGCTGGGTTGTGGAGATCAGATACGTATGTAAATCACTAATACTCAACTGCATTCGGCTAGACTGGAAGCCGACCCCAACGTAATGGACAAGCAGATGAGCAGTTGATGACTTCAAATTTCATTTGTTTCAATTTTACTTTGAAATAATCTGGGATTTTTGTCGTTGATATTGATCAGTAGGATAAAATAAAAAATTTAAGAAACCTCCTACGCAAAAAATACTTGAAAGTAGTTTAAGAAACATCTCTTAAAAATAAAAAATAGTCGCAGCGGGGTATCGCTATGTAGCAAACTTTAAATATCGATTCTGAATTGATACCCCGCCGCGACTATTTTTTATTTTTAAGGTATGTTTCTTAAACTACATACTTATAAGTAGATATTTGTTGCGTAGGGGTTTTTTTTAATTTTTAATTTAATTTTTATTTTAAGCTTTTTAAACTTTTCACCTACTTTTGTCAATTTGATCAATTTCATGGGATGCACAGGTTTTGTAAAATAGTACGCGTCGTTCCCTTTCAATTGATACGCCACTTGGGTATATTTGACAATATTCAATTATGTGTCCCCACTTTCACTCACTATATCTAGTAAATGGCTGAACCGATTTTGACAAAACATGTGTAAAAACCACTGCCGGAAAATCTGCTTTCGAACAAAAAAATAACACAAGGAAATTGGTTCACCCGCTTAGAAGCTACGGTGCCACAGACAGATACACAGATACACACGTTAAAACTCGTTACACTCTGTTTCCGTCGGGTGTTAAAAAATAAAAGCAACAGTTGTTCCAACAGCGCAAGTTCCCGTGAAGGTGGAGCTGACTGCGGTTCTGATGCTAGTCCTGGAAGCAGCGGGAGTGGTCGCCGCCATCACAGCCGTCACAGCTGCCATCTTCTGCTGCAAGTACTTAAACAAGAGAGAGAGTGAGTATGGTTGAACTTTAAACGAACTTTCTAGATGATCTAATTGAACTTTGTATGTGGTTTAATTGAACATTGTATGTGATTTCAGAGAACTTTTGTTTAATGACTTTACTTAAATTATATATATATATATATATAATTTACTTTAATTAGATTTCCAACATTTCAATATAATCATAATAATTTATTGACAGTTTTATGTAGTACAGTCAAGAAGTCCCTAGCTCCTGCGCTGGTATTTACTGTATTGCAGGAGCCAGGTTGTTCCCCATGACAATAGGTTACAGTTTTAAGCCAATAACATGAGATGAATAGAAAAATAAAAATGAATTAAATTAAATGATGCTGGAAGAGCAATAAATAATAACAATAAAATTAAAAATAAAAAAAAATAATGATGATGAATTTAACAAAGCAATTTAGAATTATACATAATATGACCAACAGTTGTGTGTGTTTGTGTGTGTGTTTGTGCGTGTATATGTTTATCGGTGCATACCGATGGGTAATTTTCGGAAATTTTTCAAAACTTGGAAATTTTTCCTTTTATTTTTCGGAAAAATAAAAATACGGAAAAATAATGGAAAAATATTTTTTTAAGTATAATTTTACTTTGAATAAGGGTCAAAACGCTTGAATCATAGGGCCCAAGTGCACGTCTCACCGGCTGATTGATTCCTTGCGTGACTAGAGGGCTGGCTCGTTCTTTGCCCAAACAATAAGCATTGCCATACAACGTAAAAATGCTGCTAGTCTTAGTAGTGCTTCGACGTTACAGTAAATAGTTAGTTATATCAATGTATTGTGTAGTGGTAACTCAAAATAAACAAAATAAATTACCAAGGGAAGTTCATCAAATTATGAATTAAATGTTTTATTGATTTTTTAAATTTAAATGAAAATATATAACAAACATGTACATTTATCACATATTATGATAAATTAAAAATGAATAGGAATAATTACATCTATTCAGTTGGAAATGAATCGGAATCGTCATTTGTAAAAAGGGAATCATGGTTAAAATTTCCTCCTTCCTAATAATTTTTGGTAATTGATACGATGGTGCTAAAGCACGAAAATTTTTTTCCATAGTGGATGCTCTACCCAAAATTTATCAGGGCTCCGGATGCTGTGGTTGCTAAAGCAATCAATTTATCAATATCCTTCAAGGCTTATGGGTGACGAGGCGCTAGTGGACAAGCTTCATAGCCTGGCTCATCGACGAACAGTTAGCTAGTTCCTCCAAATTTATTGTGCGCACAAGCCAAGCTGTGGAACTCTCTGCCGGCTTCTGTTTTTTCTGCCACTTATGACCTTTTACCCTTTAAAACAAGAGTAAATAGGCATCTTTTGGGCTCGCTGGCCCCATCGTAGACCCATCCCATCTATTGCTTACCGTCAGGCGAGATCTAGGTCAAGAGTGAGCTCGCCGTAATAAATAAAAAACGTTCTTTTCATTTATCGAACTATCTTGTTTTTATTGATAATAAGCTCGCGTTGGTTAAGCGTCTCACCATCATCATGGTAAGTTATGATATGGTCAAAGATGCAGCACGCTTACCTAGAAGTAACCTGTTCACTCTTAACTAAAAGACACCCCGATTATAGCCATCAGGAACCACAGACAACTGCAAGGAATTCCACTCCTTAGCCGCACGCACAATGAAAGTACTCCCAAAACGTTTTGTGCGTATGGGTGGGATGACTACCATGTAACGAAGGCGAATTACCGTTTGTCTTGTAGTTCAATGATGGAACGGGCTTGGTGGAATTAGGTCGTGCAATTCTATCTCACACTCCACGGAATGTCACCGATAGGCTTGCAACACGTCGCTGACGTTCAAGGCTCTGGAGCTTTTAATGAACCCGTGCATCGTTGGCAAAGATGAGGGTATATAATCCATACACGATTTAGCTTGAGCTTGAGAAGCTGTTCCGTTGTGCAGTACTGTCTTACCTTTGCTAGGACTCTCAACTTTTTGCTGCTAGTTAAGCCTTAGCCTCGATGAACGAACATAAATTTAATCAATGTCAATGTTACCCCAAGAAGCTCAATACGATCAGTTGTCGGCACGGTTACACCATGGAAAGGAGCCGGCTCCTTTTTGCGGAGAAGAGACACGCGGGTCTTAGCTGCATTAAACTTGACCAAGTTGGCATCACCCTAATCGGAGACAGCCTTCAAGGACAATTTCAAGCGTCCAACCATGGCCTCACGGCGAGACCGGATCCGTCCCACCAGCACGCGCGATGGACACGTATCTCTCAGAAACTATGCTGTCACTCCTGCCGAATATGACTCATAGGATGAAGTAGAAGGCGAACTATTCATGCAATCTGCTCTTTCCGGCAAAGTTCGCGATGTTTTCGAACTTATAATTTTTACATGTTGTGGACATTTATTTAAAAATTGTGCGACCGCATTATCATAAATATAGCATAATATATTAGCATAATATATATTAGCATAACGAAATGTTTTGTTACAATCTTTATAAGATACACTATTATTTTGTTTTTTGCACAGATTCCACACGAGTTTGTCCTTATTACAACCTATTTCTAACCTATACCTTTAAGAATTAGTTCTGATATTAAATTAAAAAGCACCTAGCCGGCATTTAATAACTCGAACGGGGAATTCCCTGTATGTGAATTACATTGGTGTTGCAAAAATAGATAAAAACTTGTTTTTCGTTTCGTCCTGCTACTTTAACATATTATTACTAGCAGTAGTAATATTGATATTGTTTTAGTGTACACATAATTAACTAGTTTATGTATTCGACGATACCACTTTCCGCATCGCTGCTTCACTACGCCTAGGAGCCCCTTGTTGTTCCCCTCATCGCTGTAATTGTGGGGAAGCGGTCAACAGCCTCGGGCACCATGGACACTCTTGCAGCCGTAGTGCGGGTCGTTTTGCACGACATTCCAATTTAAATGACATTATCCGACGAGCCCTTGTCACCGTCGGCGTTCCAGCCATATTGGAACCCAATGGACTGGCGCGTGACGATGGCAAGAGACCGGACGGCATGTCATTGTTTCCTTTATTGTCATTGGCCTTTAGTGTGGGACGCAACTTGTGTCGATACTGTCGCACCATCCCATCTTCCCAGTTCATCATGTTGTGCTGGCGCTCCCGCTGCGGCTGCGAAAAACCTCAATCGGCGAAAATATGGCCATCTCGGTGATAACTATATTTTCGAGCCGTTTGGGGTCGAAACTCTCGGACCATGGGGCCCGTGTGCTCACAGCCTTTTTAAAGAAATATCGAAAAGGCTCGTTGACGCTTCCCGCGACCCAAGGGCCGGCTATTTCTTTGATCAACGGCTAAGCATTGCCATACAACGAGGCAATGCCGCCAGTATCTTGGGTACGTTGCCAGCCGACAGCGTTGAGGATCAATTTTTTGATGCTTTGTTCTAGTTTGTATTTTAGTACATAATTATGTATATTTGTTTGGAAATAAAGTTAACCAGTACTGTTTATGTATTTAAATGACCGTTTATGAAGTGGAAAAATATCGGAAAAATATTGGAAAAATATCTTTTTTTCTTTTCTTTTCTGTCCGAAAATTTTCCACTACCCATCAGTATCGGTGCATGTCCGTGTTTGCGTGGGTGCTATGGGTTTATGTGTAAGCGTGGGTTTTATGAGAGTGGGTTATGTGTGTGGCTAGTCTCGACCATAGCGCCGTAGAAAACATCACTAGAGGTACTTGCTCGTAATGATGTCCTCAACAGCATCATACTCGAGGTCACTCAACCATTCCAGAATTATGATCCTTACCTGTCTACGATTATGTCTCTTAATGTTGTTTTTTATCCAAAATGTTATGGATTCGAGGGGCAAGGGCAAAATAATGTTTTCTTGCGAACTCTGTTTTGAGGATAGGCATCGGGCAACGAAAAACTTTTTTATTCACAGAGGGTATATGCGGCATAGTTCTACAGTGGTACCTTGTGAGAATTTCGAGTACGAATAATTTCCTTATCAATAACACACTGGATTTTATATATATGATGGAGACCTTTAATGTTTTAATTTTTGTTTTAGGAAAACATGAAAAAGACAAAAAACGGCAAGATCAATCCTCAAATATACCTTTAACTGGTACCAAAGAATCAGAAAGCGTTGATAGTTTAGGTAAGTCTACTTTTTATTCTGAGTAAATGTGTGAACTTTCCACGCGATCGAAGTCACGGGTAGCAGCTACCTAGTGTATAATAATTTTAAGTAATCAGAATCTTTCAGCTTATCTCTGTAGTAATATCATATTGTAATATCATGTAATTATATCATATTTCATTGCTCAGTAGCAACTGCACCAACAATTTTTTCGAGAAATTGTATTACTTACTTACTAAATATTCATAAGTATAGGAGATGCAATAATTATATAGGATTTTCGGTATGGGGGTGGGTTCTGTCCAAAACACAGTCCTGTGCATTTCAGCTCCGGATTAGACAATCTAACTTGACGCTAAATATCACAAAGCAAGAAATAGAGGTCGAGCACTGCTCAAACCTTAAGTACCTAGGTGTTACCTTAGATAAAGTCCTTACCTCCTAAATGCAATGCACTGAGATAAAACAAAAGGACGGCACTCAAAATAACCTGCTTTGCCACCTTATTCCCACCAAATGCGGTGCAGCGCCCGATGTACTTCGTACCACCGTTCTTATGTTTCTCCGCGAGCAAATTCGTATGCCCAGTGTGGCATCGATCCAACCACGTAAAACAGGTTGACATCACCTTGAATGAGACCTATCGAATTATATTGGGTGCATATTCTAGTTCCTTTTAATACTAGGTACAGTAATCTGCGATAGTTCAATTATAGCAATTGTAAAAAAAAACAATTGTATTGTTGATCGAAGATAGTAATAATAGATAATTATGTCGTATCCATATTGTATATCTCTGAGGCTCAACACAACAAATATGGTTACTTGTACTCTCAGGCTAAACCATAAGCCGTCCTAACCGTATCTTAAACCCACTTGAGAGCAAACGGACAAAAGCTACACAAATGAATTACTAAACCTGTCCAGCCACTGATACCTCACTGAATATTTAATTGAAATACCTACCCATCGAATGGTGTGTAATTTGAATAGTATTCTGGTATTTTGGTTTGGTTAAGAAAGCTTAAGTTCCTTTGTCCTATATTGTTTAGGTCGAAATTGAAGGGATTATGGGCTGTAAAATATAATCTTCTTAGAAGAAAATGATGTTTTCTTAATGAAAAATCGGCGTTATAAAACATTACTCCAGAAACCATCTGGTGGACGACAATGGTCGACCTTATCACTAATATTAATACTTAAGTTCTTATTTTTTATCTATTATTCTCGTGTTTCAGTAATTCATGGCTAAATAATAACAGCCACACGGGTCGATCTCCAAGGTTAAGCATCGAAATGGATGGGTGACCATCTTACCATATGGTTTCCTCCATGATTTGGAAATCACGATAAGCCGTTTATCCCGGCTGTCATTTTTAATTAGAAATAAACGACCTGTAATAAAGATTTAGGTACTTACCAAGCAGAAAAACTGACAACATTCTTGGGTGTCGTATTACTTAGCCACTTTCTGGTTATGGAGATAAGCAGTCGTTCCGTGTAAAACACTAGCACTCACCTGCATCGTGTTAGACTGCAAGCCGACCCCTACATAGTGGGAATAATGCTAAGCATGTGATGATGATATTCCCGTATGTTAGAAAAACGTGTGTGTTCAATACAATCATATAAATACCACATTACGTGATGTTGAAATGTCCATAAGGGACTCATAGCCATAGATTGAGTGTGAAGGTTTACGCTAGAAAAGTAAAATTTCCGGTAGAAAAAAAAAATCTCAAAAACATTCGACAGTATTCCTGCAGAGAATGTCGCTTATAAAATGCTGTAAGCTTTTTTTTTTTCAAGTATTTGAAGCCAGTCTGTCATGGTAAAGGACTATTCAAAATAATCGATATATCTCAAGTGACACTTCAAATGTATTTCCGTTCTTTCATATTTGCTACACATCTTGTGAAATGCTTTATGAAAGATTTCTTTAGGATTTTCTACACCACATTTTTATTGTAAAGATCTTGTAATTACAGACTCAACCCAGAAAAACATCAAAACCACTCGCTCAAACAAAAAATCACAGGAAAACAAAGAAAACAAGCACTAAAACGAATTTATTATCTCTTTCTTACAGATAAAAATCCAGATATTATACCATTGGACGGGAAAATCAGCGACAGCTGCTCAAATAAATCTTCTACGACTGACTACAGTTCGATACGCCCGCTTATATCGAAGAATACAGAGAAATATGACATATCCATCCACTGCGATAGGTTTTATGACCACAACATCGATCCCTGCAACCAATACATACAAGTACGACCAATGGAATACCGTAGACCTTACTCTCCAACGTTGCAAATGCCAAACCTTGGTCCAAGCATACAGAGCTTGGGCCCAATGAGTAGCTTGCATATGCCGAATGTTGGACCCAATAATTGTCACAGACAGCCATACGATAAAGTTTATGAAGACTGGTTGAAGTATAAAAATGCGTTGCCGTTGAATACCAGTGGTTTGGTAAGAATTGAAAATGTTATAAAAATAGACAGTAAAATCACGCACTTAGATTGTTTAGCATTGCCAGAAATATGACACATATCACGACCAATTGACGAAGTTTGTCAGTCTGCTAGGCGATCAATTGATGTGACTGTACAATGTTGTTATACACTTTAAAAGGGATTACGAATAAACATTAATTATTATTTCCTATATTACTCTAACTATACAATCATGTAAATTGCATGTTTAAATATTTCTACAAAACATAGACTACTATCTTCTTTGTGTAAATAATAGTAGCTCACTGGTATTAGGAACAGGGTCCACATTACGGGCCACTAACGGCACTCGCCGTGTCCAGGAGTGCCGCTTAAGATTATTTATTACTCCCTCCTATATTTTGTCAAATAGACATAGATGGTGGATGGAGGTGTTGACCTAGGTTTTAGCTTGTTTTAGCTTGGGCCCATTTTTGCACACAAAAACTAACTTGACTTTTATATTTCAGCTACCAGCAGAACAGTTGCTCCCCCCAGAGCTGTACGCCACACCGCCGCCTCCACCGCTATACGGCAACCCCAACAGGAACCCACTGAACCTCACTCAGATGCCACAGTCACAGCCCGGGTACCACATAGAGCACAGCTCACTAGCGATGGACTCTAGAAGTTGCTCCAACTCCCCGCCTGTCAGATTCAACCCAGACAATAACAGTGTGTCCTACAACAAAAGTGTGCTGGATAGAACTACAAACACGTCGCCGCATCGGAAGCCTACTAGAATAAATGGTAAGGTGGAATGTTTAGTAATCTTTTTACACAAAATAGGTACTTAAATGAAAAGTGTACACGACATAGATTACTCGCTAGGATTGTCTACATATCCATTCGGATTGCCAGTTTGAACTTAACAAAGAAAGTGATAATTACAAAGAATCAGATACACTAATGGTCTAATTTATAATAACACTTATTAGCAGATTTTTGTATTCATAACTTGCCTAGCCTTTTGCAACAACGTGGACGTTGGTTTCTAATAATAGCGGATGCAATTGGGTACCAGTATTTTACATTTGTGTCGTACAAAATGTTATAGACTTTTTTGGAGCTATGCGGATTGACATGTCCCTATTTTTGTTTTCATTTTCAAAGATTTTATTATCATCTGATTTAATCCAAAATTTATCGTAAAAATAACATCAAAAATTTACCCAAAGCATCTAAATGATACTTATTATTGGAGTAACCATTTCGCCCGGCATTCAAAATGTTTTTGTTCTTCGTAATTGCTCTGTGGTTTGCATTAATTATGTTCAGTAAACAGAACTCCTCAGTGTTCATCTGATGTAATCGCATAATTATATTCAAGCTCATGAAAACATAAATGATTTCTCATTGGGTAACATAACGGTTACTAAAGAAAAGGCCGTGTTGGTATTAATATAAACATACTACCAAGTTACTGCGTATATCTAATAAGTATTGTATGTAGGTATACTAATAATACTAATGTTATAAAGGAGCCATACACATTATACTCAATAATCTTTCCTGATTCATCACATCAATTTTATACATAAGAAATGCCAACACTTCATCAATAACAACATTACAATTGCAGATTTTACCGTACTCGACTGCGACATCATGATTGCAACTGTCCTAAAAGATAAATAACATAATTAGTTTATCTTATTGGATTTATAAATGCAGAGTTTTATTATTGAGATTAGAGTTACGCATTGGTGGAAAGCTATAGGGAGACCTTTTCCCAGCTGTGGGACGATAGACTAATAAAAATACACAAAAAAATATTAAATTAGGTCACTTGAGTATTTTGTTATAAATGCCTAATACCACTTTTTTGTTTTAGAGAAAAACTGTCAGTCTGTGAATAATACGATAGAAGTAAGAAGGTAGCCTCGCCAGTTGACAGCGGAGTGGAAGACCGTCCCTTATAAGTGAAGCGCAGCGACGACATAATTATGGTGGGTGATTATGAAACAAATGGTTTCACAACAATGAGACACTGCGGGTTTACTCGACACCTCATTGCAAACTGTTCACCGTGCCCTCCACGCTGAAGGCTTCCATCACAGACAACCAGCTAAAAAGCCCTTCCTGACATAAAAACCAACACAAGAACGTTTACTTTTCAAACGGCGTTATTGAGATTTTGACTGGAATGGAATACTACGATACGTACAGATGAAAAAACATTTAAATCGAGTCAAAAGGCTTGGCTTCAATGATGGCGGAAGGATAACTCTCGCTGGTGTAAGAAACACCTAATCCCTTAAACAGAATCCGGTTGAATAAGGATTAATATGTGAGGATGGTTGAGTGCAGCAGGCCCAGGAGAACTGACTTATTCCTCCACGCGCCAGCAGTTTTATTTATGTACAAGTACTAGATGAAGTCATACTTGTTGACACAACTGACTTTTGTGCAGGACTATTGTCTTATTGGCCGGGCGAGAGTGGTGTCGCAATCACCCGGAGATAGTTGTTGTCCCATGGGCAGCGCGATCGCCGACCGATGGTGCAGAGATGGGATGAGAATAATTGAAAACCCATTGCATGGAAGTGTGGGACAAATTAAGAGGAACCGAAATATGTTTTAATATTTTAGGGTCCATGAAAAAGTGTCTACTGGACTGTACTGATAATAATGAGGGTTATACAAAACCTTTATATCTAGATTTTATGGTTTGTTAAATAATTATTAAATTGAGGTTTCAATCATCTTTTCGTCAAGAAAATAAACATTTAAATTATAACCACAATTCATGAATTGTGAAGTCACATAAATCATGTTCATAAAGTCTAAATCACATTTAGTTAGTCGTTACTTAGTTTTCAGAAGTTTGCTTAATGTGAATACTACATACTATATCAATAATATATACATGTGTTATTACATTTTCTTTTCCTTGTTATCTTATGAATGGACTAAGTGAGTATACAACAGCTAAATTATGAACAGTGAGACAACTTGTTAAATCTAGGTAGGAAAGTGTCACAATTATGGAATTTGTAAATATTGTAATTAAGTCATACGAATAAATATTTTTACTAACATATTTTTAGTACGACTTTTTTATTTCCACCTTCCAAAACTGATTAGATAATTTAAAAATCACATATTTAAAGTAGAATATTAATACAATAACTAATATTTAATTTCTTATAATATATTATTTATATTGAATCCACTAGGGCATTTGATGCAATTTCAGATTAAAGTACATATATAAAAAAAGAGCTTAGGGGGTGATTTCAGATTCATCTGATTGATATTATTGAAAACCTCACCTAAAAACGTATGTATGTACTGTGTGCCTCGCAAGTCAACCTGTGAGGTTGTCGGCTGCTGAACCGAACTTGCTGGTACCGCCCATAATTATAATAACTAAAGTCATCAGCAAAACTAGGTGAATAGGTATACGCTAAGAGCATCCTCCGTGGGATTCGGATCGTGGCTTAAGGCGTCGCTGGGGGAGAGCAGCTAGGGACAGGCTGTATTGGACAAACCATGCGTAGTATGAGCCAGTGACTTTAAAAATTAGACTGAGTGATGGGAGAGGCAATGAGGCTGATTAAAAATGGTTTTTGTCAATGTCGCTACTTCCATGCTTTCTTTATTTTAATCAATAGTTTAAGGACCAAACTAGACTATAACATCAAAAAATTATACATATTATATGAAATGATTTTTTTACAACACCACAAACTTTATAGTTTTGACGGACGTCCATGTTAAGCCCGTTCACTTCAGCACTTTCAAATTGATTTTATTGTTATACGTTACAGGAAAAGGTATAATGTATTATACATTTCTGGATAAAGAAAGAAAGAAAATAAAGAAAGCATGGAAGTAGCTTCCATGCTTTCTTTATTTTAATCAATAGTTTAAGGACCAAACTAGACTATAACATCAAAAAATTATACATATTATATGAAATGATTTTTTTACAACACCACAAACTTTATAGTTTTGACGGACGTCCATGTTAAGCCCGTTCACTTCAGCACTTTCAAATTGATTTTATTGTTATACGTTACAGGAAAAGGTATAATGTATTATACATTTCTGGAAACCTCGTACTTTGAAGAATATGAAACAACTAATATGTATTTAATATTATGTTAAAATTTACCTTGAAATAATTGCAAAATAATAAGATGTGAAAAAAAAGTTTTTTTAAAGTTCATCGAGACTTTTGACAGTTGCCCACGTTTACCCCTGCTTTACATTTAATGTTGATTTGTAGCCTAGCTATCCATAAACATAACCAAATAAAAAAAAGCTGCGGAAAATTGCGGTTTTCGGAGTAATTAGTAAAAATGTGATAAAAGTCAGAAAACGGAAAACCGCTCGCTATCTATTGCGGTTTGAAATGTTGGTGTTTACATCAATAGTTTGCGATAAGTTTTGTAATTTATCATTGATATTAGGGCGTTTATCTTTTTTTGCACTCATTTTGCGTGTGAAAATATTAATCAACAAGATGCACACTACCCTCATATTTCATATAGTATATAAACTGTTGTTTCATTTCATTGTAAATAACAGAATAGTGGTGAATTAAAAGAAGTGTAGTTGTTACGAATACAATATAACTAACTACGTGTTTTGTTGACTCTTCAAAATGTCTACTTTCAAGTGTTCTAAACGTTAAATAATCAAGGAACTTGTACCTAAACTGGAATGCGGACGCGAAGCTCAAATCCGTTCCGAAGAGTATACCCTCGAAGGACCTAGCTATCTCTTTCTAGTAGTGTGGATATCAATTCGCGATAAACGTAAGGACAATTTTATTTGATGCAATATTTGCAGGTTTTTTTAAGACACTTATTATTAACCTTACAAATGATGTATTTCTGTTACCGCTATAACAAAAAAAAACTTTTTAACAAAAAATTAAACCGACTCCCAAAAAACACTGCAAAGTGAAAAATAACTTTAATTTCGGAAGTCGGTGCCAAAAACGAAAAAACAAAACTAAAGACACCGACTACCGAAATTAAAGTTATTTTTCACTTTGCAGTGTTTTTTGGGAGTCGGTTTAATTTTTTGTTAAAAAGTTTTTTTATTCTGAAGTTGTACAAAAACATATTACCATACAAACTATTTATTTTATACATATTGACATTTTTGTCATTCAATTTCATTATTTTTAATAAAATTCAATAAAATCCCGTAGCGTAGCGTAGCGTTGCGGTCAATGAACCTAAATAGCTCTACCTATTCCGATCACTGGTAATAAGCATGAACAGAATTCTACCTATCCAAAACAGTGTAAAGATTATCCAAGCAGACTATCAATGCATCAGATGCTGACTATTCATCTGTCTCTCTCTTGCAGAGTACTGTGATTGGCTAATAAGCAGTGTGACGTATTCACCATCTTCAGTAGGGCCAATCACAACGTTCTGCAAGAGAGAGATGGATGAATAGTCAGCGTCTGTCTCTCTCTTCGCTTCTATCGTTCCCACTTACAGGCTAGTGTAGCACTTCTGCATTCTATTCTTATATCTCTATGGTACATTCCGAGGCACGAAGGTATCACTCCGCCAACTAGTAACTCCAGGCTATTCAAAGATTCAAGGGTTGCGGGAATGTTCTAAGCAGCTGGAGGAACAGGGTGGGCTTTTGGTCAGTAGAAGTCTAACACTCCCTTCCGCTCCACTCACAGCGGGAGAAGTCATTCGATTGTTCTCCCACCCAGAAAAAAATGAAAAAAAGATGTTTATTTATTATTTATTTATTTATTTATTTTATTTTCGGAAGGCTTACAGACTAATAATATTATAATAATAATATATAAAAACTAAGTTGCTAATTACAAGCCCTCACAGATAAATAAAGTTATGTAAAAAAAAAGACTATGTTCAAACTGAACTAGCCTAATACAAAAACTTTTTACCAAAAAATTAAACCGACTCCCAAAAACACTGCAAAGTGAAAAATAACTTTAATTTCGGTAGTCGGTGTCTTTAGTTTTGTATTTTCGTTTTTGGCACCGACTTCCGAAATTAAAGTTATTTTTCACTTTGCAGTGTTTTTGGGAGTCGGTTTAATTTTTTGGTAAAAAGTTTTTATTTCACTCTTTTTAGTTGGTCGATTTTTAAGTTACCTAGTTAAAAGAGCCTAAATGTCAACTACTTATAACCTTTTACAAAATATTGCTTTTCCCAATGCTGGGCCGTTAATTTTTGAGGAGTTCTCCTGGTACTTCACCATCAGCTCTACATCACCATATGCATTGTGACGAACATAAAGTGCTTAACATCCATATTCAAGTATTCGAATCGCAATCCACGAAATACTTATTATTGAGTAGGTTCGGCGGCCATCTGTGGTCTTCATCATCAGTTCCACTTCCCCAAATGGTATTTTTTGAGAGCAACTGCACAAGTTACTATAAGAAATACCCAAAACGCCATAGGTGTGCCTATAATATTTGAAGAGTTCCCTCGATTTCTCCAGGATCCCATCATCAGATACTGACTTGGTGATAAGTGGTACCAATTTCGAAGTATACCCTTTCAAACAAAAAAAGAATTTTCCAAATCGGTTCAGCCGTCTTCGAGTAATCGATGATCATACATAAAAAAAAAAAAAAAAAAAAAAAAATATACGCGTCGAATTGATAACCTCCTCTTTTGGTCGTCGGTTGAAAAATACTATAAATTAATTAAAATAAATATTTAAGGGAGACTCCCATACAACAGTTGTGATATTTTTGGCGCTTTTTATAGGTAATGGTTCCGTACCATTCATTACCTACCTATAAAAATACCCATCATGCGCGAGTCCGACTCGTACTTGGCCAGTTTTTTTCTTAATAACGTATTAAATAGAAAGAAAGAAATAAATTCAATTATAAATACAAAGGTCTGTATCGGTCTGTTACGATTTCACGGTTAAATCACAGAGCCGCTTTCGAAAAATTTGGCATGGAGATAGTTTAAAACCCTGGGAACTATATAGGGTTCTTTCTATCTCAGATTTTTGAATAGTTGCTCGGTAGCACGATATAACAGAATTCCATGTGGGTGAAAAGCTAGTTCTCAATATATATCTGGGGAACTTATATTGAGCGCGCTAATTTCTATAATAAACCCTTCCTTATACGGGCTAAACGCAAAATTGGTTTTGTTAAGCAGACTTTATTGCGTGGAATTATAAACTTTCAAAGTGGTTAAGACCCGTGATACAAATACAATTATTGCAGATACAGAATTAATAAAAGAATCACCAGCTGACAATTCTTCGAAGGCTTGGCCTTGATAGGCAGTGGTATAGACGTCCAAACAAACGTGCATTAATTGGTAATCTACGTTTATTCGACACTTGTACGGTCAGAACCAGTAGACTAAAAATAAAATGATGCAATGTTTATACATAATTAAAACTACTAAAACCCTTCATGATAAACGATGATTATAAATAGAAAGAATAACAGAAGAGATATAATTTATTTATGTTTATATTTATTTAGGTTAACCTACAATTGTTTACACTATACATTTGTATGAAACAGTCATATTACATTTATAAGTGTAACAATTAATTACAGGCTAACACCACATGTGCTATTTAAGGTTAGAAATCAATATTATTAACATACATAATTCTAAACATGAAGGAGGCAGATCGAATGACAATTATAAGGTTATTATTATTAGGTTGGTTCTATATTTTCTAGTTCCTCATATGTTGCAGCTGCAGGTTTGTTACAAGATTGGCTTGACACACAACCCTAAAAAATGTATTACACTATTATTAGGTAGTTAAAAGTATGGAAATAATCTTTAAATTATGAATTATTATTATTATTTGTCGACATTAACTAACTGCAGTGGACAAAAATTAAGTAATTAAGTTATAAGTAATTATTAATATAATAAACTACACTTGTAAGCAAGTTTGCTTAGCTGAGTTTTTGGCCAAAATGATATAAAATATTTTTGCCATCAATTTGCTAAGCAAAAGTAAATAAATCAACAAAAATGTCGACTTTTATGCTTATTAATTTGACTCCTTTCATAACTTTCACTTACTGATCTTTGAATGTGCCCAGTACAGGTTGTATATTCTTTTTTAGTGGGTTTCAATATTATAGTACTTAAAACATTTATTTGTTTCGCTTTAACAGGAATCTAAAATAATAATAGATTGATGAGAACAAAATTTTAGTATTTATGTTTAAGATAGATTCAAAATGAAAATTCATCTTGCTATGCTCATATTCTATTTCAAAATGGTGATCTTCATGTCATTTGTAAAGATTGATAACTTACTTTAGGGAAAATGGATGGAATTGCATCATATGATCTTGTTTCGAAATGCAATATTTCTTCGGGCTTGAAATGGCGGCTACAAATTTTAGAACCGTTTCTGACCCTTTTCTGTGTAGAACACTGAGCCACCGGTCTCGAAGATCATCATTTTTAGGAAAGCTTAAAATAACAAAAAATAATATATAATGAGAAGAAAGAAAAATAATACATAAGAAGAATAAAGAGAAGAACATCCACTTTTACATTGAAAACATAGTCACCCTAAATGCAATTTGTAAACAAAGTCACAAAACTTACTTAAAAAGGGAAATTCCAGACCCGGGGTACACTTTTCACTCTTGCAATTAACCACAAAACACGTTCTTACCATGGTTACAATAACTTGCACTTTAATATTACGAAAACTCACAAAATTAAATATAATTCAAATTTATAAACATACAGATGTCAAGTAAACGTCAGACGGCAATGTAGTAATTGCCAGGTATAGTATAATGTATCACTACTAATTCTTACAAATTCCATTTTTTTTGGTTTAAACACAAGAGTGTTTGCATGGTAAAATAACTTTAATTTTCATTAATATGCATACAGTAATAATGGTAATTCATTTTAAAGATAGAATTCCAAAGAAGTTTAAAACTAGGTGTTATTACTACAACAGACAGGTCGAAAAAATTACCATTGAAATAAATATTTTTAATCTGCCACACAGAAGAAAGGGACACAGTCCACACACGGCACTGTCTCGCTCGGAACGAATAGTTCCTTCAGTTTTATGCGTGCAAGTTTATACTCTATTGTTTAACAGTTAAGAAAGACTTTCTGTATTCTTTGAATCATTCGTAAGCAATCCAGTTAGTAGGTAGAAGATCCTTGTAAATAATACTTTCGTATATCGAAGGAGGAAAATCATTAGAGGCATTATCAACAGATTTAAAAGAAAATTATCATGTATCTGAAGACAACTTATGTTTCATCCTCAGTGATTTTCAAAGACATATTATTCCCGCTTTTAATAAACGATGGACAGAAGCTTCACGGAAAAAGGATAGTTTTTAATAAAAAACAGTAATTGGTTAGAATCAGAATATTCAGTAACTTTACCGAACACTGAAGACGTTACAACCATCTCCACACCATCTACTTCTTCTGGAAAACGTGGGAGACCGTGCGTATCTTATTCAGACTTGTAAGAATCCAGTAAAAGAAGAAACAATACAATGTTACTTAATGAATATGGATTTGAACACGTCTATATTGCATATCTTCAAGGGTTACGTTCGATAGGAGAAGGAACAGAAGCTAAACTTTTGGAAACTGAAAATAAGACCTAATTCTCGATTCTCATAGAAGAAGCAAGGCAGACAAAAATATTAACGGATGAAGAGGCATTGAGCGTATTTATTGACTTGGATTTAACGAATGTGCTTTCGTTTGTATTTGTACTTGAGAAATTTAACGAACGAACGAAAATGTTTTGTGTTTCCACCATATTACAAAGTGCAAGAAGTTAAAACTACTTGCTATCCACCATCTTCAGCTATAGAAATTACAGACACAAGTGCAAAAATATTATGGCTTCAAGATTTATTAGATCACGCTGCAGCTAGAATATTGAAAATAGATTCAGTATATAGGAATGGATTGAATAACTTACTTCTATACAGTAAATGGGGCTGTGATGGCTTATCCGGTCAAAGCCAGTACAAACAGAAACTGCCTGAAGAGTCTGAACTAATTTCTGATGCAAATTTATTTATCACTTCTTTGGTGCCTATTAAGTTAATTAACGAGCTAACAGGTGATGTTGTATTATAATAATTAATCTGTGTTCGATTTTACAAATTATACAAATCAATTTAAATAATAAAAACATTAAAAAAAAAGTTTTTATTATTTAAATTGATTTGTATTTTGATGTACTATATGATATTTGGTTTTTTGTAAACATTAAAATAATAGTATTCATTGTTATATAATTTACAACTTCCAAGCGCGAAATAGGTAGTAAGGTCGATTTTCCTGGCTTTTTTTTTCCAGTTGAAATATTCCCAATGTTTCGGAATATTTCGCAATACTTCTGAAGTATTCGACGGGAATGTTTCGGAATCTTTCCCGCCAGCATCTATAATCATGGAGGATTTGAAAGATGAAACTTTAAAGTGCCAGCTGTTACCTGCGACTTCGTTCGCGTGGAAATATTCGCCATGAGAGGCTATCTTTTTCCCAGTATATACTGTTATCTATCTCCGTGCCAAATCACATACAGATCTTTGCCATTTTCGCGTGATTGTGTAACAAAAATATGCATACAGTATGATTAGAACTTAAAACGGGATATTTACCATGTGTATTTATTGTTTCGAGTTTCCGATATTTCGGCACTGTTGCAAGCGCCACGATCACGGATGTTAGTGTATTTTTTTTAAATCTCGTAATGTGAATGCTATTGGGTGTTCCCCTGAGCCTTGGGTCGGGATAAGGGCCAGACGATCAAGAAGAGAGGTGGTTAAATAGAAGGTGTTTTAGCTGAAAAGTTTTTGAGCTACAAGTAGTAGTGATTTGCCGGTTCTGGCGCACCAATCCCGTGGCTCACCGGTTCTGGCGCACCACCGCTTCTGGCGCAATCGCGGTCCAGGGCGTTTCAAACCTAAAAAAAAAAAAAAAGTTTTGGGGTCCACTGATCACGTTTCTGCAATCCGTTTTCGCGTGGGATGCATGGTTCCGGAGATACACAAATCAATTAACAACAATCTGTTTCATTTCCGGTGACCCGAACCCTCATTATCGACTTTCATTGTTCGCCTTTTCTTATCTATTGTCCGTGCGTCCGGCCGCGCACCCTCATTAGGATTGCATTGACGTTTCTATGTATTACTCATTGTTACTGCTACTGCTATTGTATACTTTTATTGTTCATAGACCATTGCTTACTTTGCTATTCGGGATCATCAAAACGGAATCAATAAAACACATGCGTCATTCACAAATTTTATTTTTATCTACAAAATATGAGCGGAACATCTCATCCACTAAAATATCGTTGTACAGTGTGTTCCCTGTAAATATGTTTGTAAAACTATGCATTGAACATCCATGAAACTTATATAGCAAATACATTAAGCAATATTCACCACAAACTGAAGTCCAATCATTCTGAATCCTATCAACACTCCAGCCCCATCTTTTACAATTCCTTTTCAAAAACTCGAGATGATATCGCGCAGGTGTTCGCCCATATGAATCAAAATATTGACCGATGCCATTCGTATCGATATGTACAGCTACCCAGTGTGAACCTGGTTTATCATCCGCATCCAAATTGCATATTATATACGTTGGTGCATGGGTATACATAGGGAGTCTATTAGCAGCATAAACATTATTTTCTAGACTGGGATGAATCTTTTTCAGATGTTTTTGTACTTCTAGTGTATCCATGATATAGCATATTATTACACTACCAATCTATTCAATGGTTGTCATAGGAATGTTCAATTATAGTGATTTGTAAATATTAAATCGCATTATTTTGTAGCACTCACAAAACAGGTTGATGCCAGCAATGTGAGATAAGTTTGTTGACTCATAGAGTTACTATCAGTTTCCGAAGGAACGTGAGATAATTTTGGTGATTCATAGAGTTACAATCAGTTTCGTTGTATTTAGGAATTTGTTTTAGATAAGAATGGTGCTATATAAGATCGTACCATTGCAGTCATGCAGTCAGTCTATGGTCGTTTGACCGCAGTGGATTGTATACGTCTACCAATACTACGTTTGTTACTTTGTACTTTTTACTTTGTACTTTGTACTTTACGTTTGTACTTCAACGCATCAATGGCCATGGAGGTAAGTGTTTATTCTATTGACAAACTTACTTGTATTCTTGTTGTTGTTTCCTAACGTGTGTGATTAAGTGTAAACAAATTGATATTAACATGATGACTGTCTTGTTGCAGAAATCATTCAACTTCGATGAAAATACCTATAAACAGTATTACTACTCACCGCTCTCCCCTCAACATGAAGAAGAGAACGATGACATCGTTATTAATAACACATGCGATGGTGGAAAAAGGAAATCACAACCGATTGATCATTTTTTTGAAGTGGCACCAAAAATAAAAAAGAAGAAACTGTTATCGTCAACCGTGGCACGAGCCGCTAGAGATGGTGTATCATACATTTCTAGTAATTCTGACGACGGAGACCAAGCGACGCATCTCATAAAAATTAAAATGTACGATATGAAGAAGCTATGTAAAATTCCAACTACTGATCATTGGAAACACGCTACCACGAGGATTAAATATTATGTAAAGAATAATAAGGATAGCATCTACGACAGCACAAACGGGCTCGTATACAATATTACAAAGACAATAGCAGAAAGTGAAAAAGTTAAAAAATACTTTTTTAACAATGACACCCATTAGTTGATTAGTGAATGTGATTCTGTTTACTTAAATTACTTCTGTGTACTCATTAGATTCTACCTGACTTTCTAATCCTTTGCTAGACTCTATATAATGAACATTATTTGAAATTGGGTATCGGTTGATCTACCAACACTTAACTGTTACTTACTGTGCTACCTAATTTCTTCTTTGCTATAAAGATGGAAAACTTCAGTGAAGTGTGTACCAGTGCTTTCTTTTCCGCACCCATGGAAGAGAATATGGAACTATTCATCAACGAATTCGATCAGGAGCTGCCTAAAGTTTGTGATGAAATGGAGAAGTGTGAACTGTTTGATTCATCGTATGATGATGAGTTGTATAATCACTGTGCGATGGTTGAAACATCGTTGATGTAAGTATTAGAAGTACAAACTCAATAAGAAAGATTATTGTTGTATTGTTTTATTTTAAGATTTGTCTGATAATTTTCTTGCTGTTTTGTTACAGTCAACCACAAGTTGGAAGAGGTATCAAACGAGGTATCACTACTGACGAAAATAAGGTTCCCAAGAAAGCAAAATTTGATGAAGGAGCTTCTACATCATCGACTGAAACAAATAACGTGGACAACAATAAGGTGGAATGTGACACATGTCATGTTTTTATTAATAAAAGGTATCTAAATAACCATTTAAAAAGCAATGTTCACAAAAATAATCTTTTAAAATCACATAATTCACTAGCAAATGTTACAGTTGTTGAAACCGCTTTTGGCAACCTAATTTTAACATATAGAATTAATAGTAAAACAATTCAATCGGGGCAATATTTTGAAACACCGGAATCGTTTTTAAATTCATTAAAAATTGATATCTTATTTTTAATCAATGAATGTATTCAACAACATACAATTTTTTAAATAAACTTCATATTGCATGCTGATTTCATACAACAAACTAAAGATATTTGATATAAACTCTTTACTTCTTCCGTCTCTATGAAACATTTTATTTTATTTTTATTCTTATTGTCAGTTTATCATTGACAAGTTATGTGTCATAAAAACTATCGTATTTTTAAGCATAATAAAACCTTGTATTACTTAAAGGTTTTGTCTGTTATTTCAATTTATTATGCTTAAAAAATCATGGAAAAATATCTAAGGCCAGAAAGGTTTGATGCCGACCCATCGGATAATACCGCATCCAAATCATGGGAGCATTGGCGTAGAACATTTGAATACTTCTTAGCAAGTCAGCAGAAGGTGACCGCTCTTTCGTCATCAGTCGAAGACGCACAGTCAACTAAAGATCAATGGGACGAAGTCAAGTGTCAACCTTTGGTAAACCATATCTCTCCTAACGTTTATCCATATGTAAGTGAAACTCATAAATATGATGAAGCGATTACTATACTAGAGAAGCTGTTTGTAAAACCCAAAAATATCATATTTGCACGACACATGCTTGCATCGCGAAAACAACGTTCCGATGAAACTATAGATACCTATTTACAAGCTTTAAAACAACTATCTAAAGACTGTGGCTTCACTACCGTCGACGCTGAAATAAACAGAAACGACTGTATACGCGATGCCTTTATATCAGGTATCTTATCGAATAAATATGGGCAACGGCTTTTAGAAAATCTTACTTTAACACTCGATCAAGCTTACAATCAAGCAATTTCCTTAGAAACAGCCGAGGCCCATTCCAATAGTTTCAATAACCTGCCAGTGAACGCAGCTCAAAAGGAAACGGCTCAAGTTGCCTCCAATTTCTCCATTCAACAAGTTGAGCAAAAAGAGAGTTTCTCTGCCGCTACTCGTCGAAGAAAATGCTTTTTCTGTGGAGGGCAAGTACATCTTCGGAGAAACTGTCCTGCGTTTGATGGAGTCTGTCAAATTTGCAACAAAAAGGGACATTTTGCTTCAGTTTGTAGAAGTTCATCCAGAATAGCAAATTCAGTTACAACAGATAAAGATTTTTCAGCATGTATTGTTATGGCAGTATCACCTTCGTCCCTAAGAAAAGCTACTGTGCCTGCGTACATCAAAGGTATAAGAGCAGAAGCGCTCTTAGACACAGGAAGTTCCGTTTCTTTTATCAATGACAGCTTCTCCAAACTCTGTGGACTTAAAACAAAGCCTAGCTGTCAAACAATTTCAATGGCCTCACTTAACCATGTTTCACAAGTAGAAGGCCAAACTTTTCAAATAATTAACATTGGAGATCACAAATAAGAAAATGTGAATTTCCTTATTGTCAAAAATCTTTGCGCCGATATAATAATCGGTCATGACGTCCTCGGAGAACATGCGTCACTAGAATTCTCATTTGGTGGACCAAAGAAACCACTTCACGTGTGTAATGTACCTGCAGCATCTGTGCCGGCCGTACCACTTTTTGCAAACGTCTCTCCTAAATGCAGACCTGTTGCTGTAAAATCCAGGAAATTCAGCGATGAGGATACCAAATTTATTAAAGACGAGATCGACAACCTTTTATCGGAAGGTGTGATTGAGGAGAGTAAATCACCGTGGAGAGCCCAGGTCCTCATAACGAAAAATAAAACGCATAGGAAACGGCTTGTAATTGATTATTCGCAAACAATCAACCAATATACTGAGCTTGATGCATATCCACTACCCAACATAGAGGACTTAGTCGCTTAAGTAGCCAAAAACTCAATGTTCAGCTTAATAGACTTGAAAAGCGCTTACGCTTAAGTTCCAATTTTACCCGAAGAAAGAAAGTACACTGCCTTCGAAGCTATGGGTAATTTGTATCAGTTTAGGCGCATACCTTTTGGAGTGACAAATGGCGTCTCAAGTTTTCAACGAACTATTGATTGGATAACTAGAAAAGAAAAGCTTCAGAAGACGTACGCTTATCTTGATGACATCACCATTTGTGGCCTTACTCACGAAGAACACGACCAAAACTTAGAGCGCTTTATGACTGCGGCCAAAAAGTATGGTCTGACATTGAGTATGCAAAAATGTAAATTTTCTCAAGACTCTATTAATATTCTTGGCTACAACATTCACAATCACATTATCAAACCTGACAATGAGCGCCTGAAGCCACTTATTGACTTAGCGCCACCACAAGACATACCGACACTCAGACGTACACTCGGTATGTTCGCTCACTATTCCAAATGGATTCCTAATTTTTCAGAACGTATTCACTCACTTGCTAGGACAACATCTTTCCCCCTTACAAATGAGCAAAATCAATGCTTTGAGAGTCTGAAAAACGACATTGCTAAATCTTCAATTCATGCTATCGATGAAAATGTGCCTTTTAGTGTCGAAACTGATGCATCAGAGCATTCAATCGCAGCAGTGCTAACGCAAGATTCCAGGCCTGTAGCATTCTTTTCAAGAACCCTAAATCCAACCGAACAAAATCATTCTGCTATAGAGAAAGAAGCTTACGCCATCGTAGAATCACTAAAGAAATGGCGGCATTACCTTATTGGTAAGCAATTTCGCTTGGTCACCGATCAACGCTCCGTTGCTTTTATGTTTAATATGAAACACTCAAGCAAAATTAAAAATGAGAAGATTCAGAGATGGCGGTTGGAACTTGCTGCTTACAAATTTGAAATCGTGTATAGACCCGGAAAAGAAAACTACGCTGCTGATGCTCTATCTAGAGTTTGTGCATCTACAGAATCTCGCTCTGCCAAACTTATATCACTTCATGAAGCTCTCTGCCATCCCGGTGTTTCACGTATGTTCCATTGGATACGCTCTAAAAATCTACCATATTCCCTTGAAGAAGTCCGAAATATGACAAGCTCTTGTCGGACGTGTTCAGAAATAAAGCCGAGATACGTAAGAAATACCAGTGATGAGCATAGAAGACTTATTAAAGCAACAGCACCCTTCGAACGCTTGTGCATAGATTTTAAAGGCCCGGTTCCAACGAATACAACTAACAGATTCATTTTAACTGTAATTGACGAATTTTCTCGATTTCCATTCGCTTTTCCATGCTCAGACGTCAGCTCAAAAACAGTGGTCAAAAATCTCAACAATTTATTCATGATATTCGGTTTTCCATCGTATATTAATTCGGATCGCGGTACAGCTTTTCTTTCTGCCGAGGTGCAAAAATTTCTTCATGAAAGAGGTATCGCTACAAGCCGAACTACAGCCTACAATCCACAAGGCAATGGGCAAGTGGAGAAATTGAATTCTACGCTCTGGAAAACAATACTTTTGGCACTGAAAACTAAAAACTTATCAGTCGAGAACTGGGAGCAAGTTTTGCCGCAAGCTTTGCATTCTATTCGCTCCTTACTTTGCACCGCTACTAATTACACACCGCATGAACGAATGTTTAGACACCCACGGAGATCTACTAACTAACTTTCTATCCCAACTTGGCTTACGAATTCCGGCCAAGTATTACTGAAGAAATTAAACAGGAGTAACAAATATGAACCAATTGTTGAGGAATTGGAACTATTACATAGTAATCCAGATTACTCCTATGTCAGATATCCCGACGGAAGAGATACTACAGTGTCAAATCGTTATCTAGCGCCACTAGGATCAGATGACATAGCTCCCCAGGAAACTGAAACTGATTCTTTTGTTACACCACCTACATCACCGGTAACCGAGAACCGTAACATGACACCTGCTTCATCTACAGAGGCAGAAGAGCCGGTCTCTAACCACAGTGGAGGGCGAGTGTCTCAAGAACGACCACCGCTATCTCCGCTACCGGAAATAATTCGTAGATCCAGTCGCGTGCGCAGACCACCAACATTTTTAACTGATTATGTTACAGACTAGCGCGGGAGAATGATATAAACTCTTTACTTCTTCCGTCTCTATGAAACATTTTATTTTATTTTTATTCTTATTGTCATTTTATCATTGACAAGTTATGTGTCATAAAAACTATCGCATTTTTAAGCATAATAAAACCTTGTATGACTTAAAGGTTTTGTCTGTTATTTAAAGATATTAAAAATACATTTGATTTTCAAACGTTTAATTACATAATTTGTCAGGGTGATGACTTAAATATTTTTTTTTCATCATTAATAGACACTGTTGTTGGTAAAATTTGTCAATTTGAAAAAAAAAGATAGTGGTTGGAGTCTTAATCAAATTAAATACATAGATATGAATGTTAACAAATTCAACCCCTTACGTGGTAGTATATCGATCTTCCTCAGGATATTAAATTAAAAAAAGCTGTAATCAATGTTAAAAATAATGATAATATGTGTTTCAAATGGGCATTACTCTCCGGTTTATATCCTGTATGTAAAAGTGTAGATCGCGTAACATCATACGCAATTCATGAAAATAAACTAAAATTTACTGGTATTTCTTTTCCGGTTAAAATTGTAGATATATCAAAAGTAGAGAAATTAAACAATATTAGTGTAAATGTTTTTGGTTTAGAGTATAATAAAGAAAAAAAGTGTAATTCAGTTGTAGGTCCTTTATATTTGACAAAATGTCGTACACCTAATCATATCAACCTACTATATTTATCGAATGGTACTAACAATCATTACTGTTATATTAAAAAGTTATCGCGGTTAGTTAGCTCACAAATCTCAAGTAATCATCACGCAGTTTATATATGCGATTCATGTTTACTTCATTTCCCATCAGAGGAAAGACTTAATAACCATCAACAATATGATTGCGCTCACATTTGTACGGAATTACCAAACGGTAAGGATTCCAAAAAGGATTGGTTCGGTAAAGCAACATCAAATAATAAAATAAAATTTGATAAATTCGTGAAAAAGTTGGAAATGCCTTTTGTGGTTTATGCAGACTTTGAAGCATTTTTGAACCCGATAGAATCATGTAGTAACGATCCATCCAAGCCTAGTACAATTAATATTCAAAAACATGAAGTGTATAGTTTCGGATATTACATTAAATGTTCATATGATGACAGATTATCAAAATATGAGACGTATAGTGGGCCAAACTGTGCACAAGTGTTTATGAATCGCCTTTGTGAAGATGTGAAAACAATAGTTAAAAAAAATTGTTTCCAAAAATGTCCCGTTCCATTATCAGATGAAGATAAAATTAAAATTTCAAATTCAAACATTTGTCATATTTGTGAAACTCAGTTAAATGAAGATCCTTTTTACGATTTTGATTGGTACACTGGCAGTTTTAGGGGTGTTGCGCATCAAGTGTGTAGTTCTAAGTACAGAACCCCTCGTTATGTTCCAATATTTTTACATAACCTCGGTCACTACGATGCTCATTTTATTGTCCATGCATTAAACCTCGATGATGGCAAAGTTGAAGTTATTCCACAAAATAAAGAACGATACATATCATTTTCAAAACAGTTAACAATAAATAATCAACCTGTAAGTTTAAGATTCGTAGATTCATTGAAATTTTTATCATGTAGTTTAGATCAGCTAGCTAAAAATCTTAATGACGATCAGTTTAAAGAACTAAAAAGAAACTATCCTAATAATGAAGATTTTTTACGTTTAAGACGGAAAAGTATTTATCCTTATGAATTTATGCGTAATAGTGATTGCTTGAAACATCCGTCACTTCCTGATCAACACCAGTTTTATAGTTCACTCACAGATTCAAATATTTCAAACGATGATTATAATCATGCAAAAGATATTTGGCAACATTTTAAGTGTAGTAGTATGTCTGATTATTCCGATTTGTATTTAAAAACTGATGTTTTACTTTTGACCGATATATTCGAAAACTTCAGAAAGCTTTGTATTAAAACTTATGGATTAGATCCTGCCCATTACTACACTGCTCCAGGTTTAAGTTGGGATGCAATGTTAAAATTTACGAAAATAGAATTAGAATTGTTAACGGACTATGACAAAATTGCTTTTATTAAAGCTGGTATTAGAGGGGGTTTATCTCAGTGTAGCAATCGTTTTGCTAGAGCAAATAATAAATTCATGGAGGATTATGATGGTGAAAAACCTAATTCATATCTAACATATTTTGATGCGAATAATTTATATGGTTGGGCAATGTCCCAATCCCTTCCTGTTGGTGGTTTCGAATGGATAAACTATAATACAGATTATAATGCGTTGGATACGTCTGATTTTGGTTATGTTTTAGAAGTTGATTTGGAATATCCTGATGAACTTCATAATTTGCATTCTGACTTTCGATTATGTCCTGAAAACATATGTGTGGGTAATACTAAAGAAACTAAATTAGTTCCTAATTTAAATAATAAAAATAAATACATCATTCACTACAGGAATTTAAAACAATGCATTGAAATGGGAATTAAATTAATTAAAGTACATAGAATTTTAAAATTTAAACAGAGTTCTTGGCTAAAGAAATACATAGACTTAAATACTAGTTTGAGAACGTTAGCTAAATCAAACTTTGAAAAAGACTTTTTTAAATTAATGAACAATTCTGTCTTCGGTAAGACAATGGAAAATATTGAAAAAAGAGTAAAGGTTAAACTACTAACTCACTGGGATAATCGTGGTAAAGTTTTAGGTGCTCAGGAATTGATTGCAAAACCAGAATTCCATAGTTTATCAATATTTTCAGAACATTTAGTCGCAATACAATTACGAAAAACAAAATTAATTTATGATAAGCCAATTTATTTAGGATTTTGTATTTTAGATATATCTAAGACCCTTATGTACGAATTTCATTATAACTACATGGTTAAAAAGTTTAATAACAAAATTAAGTTATTGTACACCGATACCGATAGTTTGATATATCAAATTTTTACAGATAATTTGTATGAGGATATAAAACCCGACCTACTTCACTATTTTGATACATCAGATTATCCAGAAAATAATATTTACGATTATCCAAAAATAAATAAAAAGAAGTTAGGTTTTTTTAAAGACGAGAATAATGGTAAAGTGTTGAAGGAATTTGTAGGGTTGCGATCAAAAATGTATGCCTTGGAAGTAGAAGATAAATTTATAGCAAAGGCAAAAGGGGTTAACAAAAGTGTTACCAAAAAAATGAATATGGAAAATTACAAATCGTGTTTGTTTAATAAAAATGTACAAGATTGTAGTATGCTTCGGTTTAAGCCAATCAAACACACTATTTTTACACAAAAAATAAATAAAGCATCTTTATCATATAATGATAGCAAACGATGTATAATGGACAACAACATTGATACATTGGCTTGGGGACATTATAAATTACGTTAAGTGTTGATACTTTTTATTTTTACTTCTGTACCTATACAAAATTTATATTGATTGTAAAATTATGATATTACTATAATGTTATATAATAGTTTATAACATATTTAAAATTTATTGTTTGATTGTAAATAATGTAAGAAAATTGTGGTTTTTATTTGTAGGTTTAAATTTGAGATTGTAAAATTCTGATGTACTAATTGTGTTAGTTTTAATTATTCGATTGTAAATAATGATATCTTAGTAATAATAAAACGGTGAACATACATTTGAGAAGATTGTAAAGTTCTGATAAGTAATAATTGTGTTAGAAATAGTATACAGGTCATTCTGTTTTTCATCAGTTACATGTTTTTTTGTAATTTTAGCAATATATATATTTAATTTTTACAACATAATTTTCATTTTTTATTTCATCCCTTTGAACTCTAGACGTGTGAAATGTTTCACTTTATCCATCCGTTTACTGCTATTGTGGCAGGACCAAGTGGATGTGGGAAGTCAAATTTTGTAACAAATTTCATAAAATCAGTTAAAGAAATATGTAATTGTGATTTTAATCAGATCACATGGTGCTTTGATGAAATGCAACCTTTATATAATTTACCAAATGTTAACTATCATCAAGGAATTCCAAATCTTAATATGTTTGATGGTGAAAACCCACATCTTGTTATTATTGATGATCTAATGAGAGAGTCTGATGGAAGAATTGTGGATATATTTACAAAAGGTAGTCATCACAGGAATCTGAGTGTATTTTATTTAACACAAAATTTATTTCATCAGGGTAAAGGTCAAAGAGACATTTCTTTAAACTCAAGTTACAAACACAACACAACACAACGCATAAACATTTGCTAAGCGCTTTGCATACGCTTAAACCAAAATATCAAAGAGCGTTACTTAAAACATGTGATGAAGAAGAAATAAACTGTATTTGTGAATGTATTCATAACGTTTTACAAGGAAAGGTACCTCTTAAAGATCAAGATAAACAAAAATTGAATAAACACAAAAATATACTCCGTAAACTGGTGCATAAGTGTAAACATAAACTAAGAAAAAATATAATCATACAAAAAGGAGGGGCTTTCTTACCAATAATATTAGGTGCAATATTGAGTGGATTAGTAAGTGGACTAGCCAGTTAACATGGAAAATGCAAAGAAAATGATACTTATTGAACCTGGATTGATTGAAAAATTAAAACAAGAAAATAAGGTTAATAGTAATTTGTCTCGATTAGATATTGAAATGCAAAATATTATGAATAGTAAGACGGAAGACCGCAAGAAGTGGATGTTATATTTACAAACACTACAAAGATACCTTCACTTTACCGAAGAGGATCGTCAACCACTCAGATTACCAATTTATTCTGATACATCTAATGAAGATTCAAATGAATCTAAAATTGGTTTTAAAAATAAAGATAGAGATCTAAAAAGTTCAGTTGATGCTGAATCTTTGTTGGATGAGAAAGGATCCATTAAAAGTAAAGAAAATGACGCAAATCAACTTTACACACCAACTCAAATACTCAGTTTAATACCAAAAACATGTAATAAAAATGTTGAGTCATTATTAAACTTAATTGGAACAAGTAAAAGTAAAATACATTGGGATAATGAAGGCACAGTCATAATTGATAATGAAAAAATTCCTGGAAGTAATATTGTTGATTTAATAAATGATTCACTAAGACCCTTAAAAAGAAGTGATCCGATAGGGTGCGATAGATTTGCTAAAGCATTAAAAGATATTAAAGTACCACTTACTTATATTGGAAATCCAAAGAGATGTGAGTTTATTAACCAACTTCAAGCAAAAGATCTGAACAAAACCTCTGAGATTGAAGTTCAAGAGTTTTCTACACCGAGCAGTGGAGATAAAAGATCTATAACTAAAATACGTAAAAAGCTCGATTGGGAAAAATGGACCCCGTACTAGAAGAAATTAACAGGATTTATTATGATCCATCTAACCCCGCTGGTTTTGGTAGTATTGATAAACTATCAAAAGCCATGAAGGGTAAAATGGATAAAAAGCAAGTAAAGGAATGGTTACAATCACAAGAAACATATACATTACATAAACCCAGTCGGAAAAAATTTCCACGTAATAGGTACATTCTAAATATTAATGAACTTTGGCAAGCTGATTTAAGTGATATGCGAACTTATTCTCAATATAATGATGGTTTCAACTATATACTTTGTGTTATTGATGTATTTAGTAAATATGCTTTTGCAAGACCAATGAAAAAGAAAAACTCAGAAACTACTAAAGAATGTTTTGAAAGTATATTTACTGAAAGTAATTCCACACCTACTCACATACAATCTGATAAAGGTACAGAATTTGTTTCAAAAGATGTACAAAAATACTTTAAATCCAAAAAGATAAATTACTATACCACTAACAATCCTGATATTAAGGCTAGTATTGTTGAACGATTTCAAAGAACTCTAAAAATGAAAATGTGGCATTATTTCACTCATAACAATACTTATATATACATAGATGTTTTACAGGATTTAATATACTCTTATAATCACAGCATTTACTCTAGTATTAAGATGTGCCCATGTGATGTAAGTTCCGCCAATATTATGACAGTTTGGACTAATCTTTATAATAGAGGATCAAACAAACTTTCTTTAGAAAATCCAAAACCAAATTCAAATGTTTTCCAAAAAGGATATGAATCAAATTGGAGTGATGAAATATTTATTATATCTTCAATAATTGATAGATCTCCATGGGTTGTTTATACAATAACAGATTTACAAGATGAAGCAATAGTTGGTACTTTTTATGAAAGAGAATTACAGAAGGTCACTTACAACCCCACCTCACAATATAATAGATAAAATAATTGGTACTCGTTATTCGGGTAACAGAAAAGAAGTATTAGTGAAGTGGAAAGGTTATCCAGATAAATTTAACAGTTGGATTTTAGCTTCTAGTTTAAAAGAAATATGAATAAAGAAAGTTTTTATTTAACTTTGCTCAGCAATAGTTCAATGTACAACATGTTGTACACATCTAATAACAACAGAACAGATGGGTTCAGCGGTTCAGCTACGGTAAAAAAGGTACAAAATATATCTTAGGAAATTAAAAAAAAAAAAAACAACATTTACATGCTCTACATATAATAAATAATTATACTATGGTCACTTATATGCGGCCTGACCTTGTCAAGCACTGCTTGACCTGAAAATTTGTATGCTACTTTTAATCTCGGGGAAATGTATGACATTTTTTCACGCGTACGAAGTTGTGGGTATCAACGGAATTTCACCACCTTTTTCAAGGATTATTCTTTTCACGATTCGTTAAGCTGTTACGAATGGACGCGTGTGTCGAAGTGAATCGTGAAAGTGATCGTGTTTTTCATTTTAAAACGGACCGCTATAATTTTGATGATGGTTTTTAATGATTATGTTCTTTGTTCATTTTAATAGAATTGTATCTGTTATATCTGTTTTTTTTTTGTTGATAGTCTCGCGTCTGGCCACCATCTCGCTTGATACGTTTTGAGCATATGTTTGGGAATATGCCAGGACACAATCCCACCCAAACCATTACTTATCCAAGCCACATTTGCAATTCACCCGCGACGTCGACTGTTATCGCTAAGGATACTAAATCATGTATTCCATTTAGATATAGGTAGGTACTCTACACATTCATCATAACAACGCTAAAGAGTTTGCTTAAACAAAAAAAACTCTTTAGCATTGTTATGATGTTAAACTAAACGGTTTTGTTTTATGTATTAAGGCTTGAGAGATATATTCTTTTAGGCTTGTCATATTTGAGACATACTTTATGCGTTTTATTGTCTGTTTTTAAGGAAGTTAATAAACTAAATTAACATTACGCTACAACCTTTCAGAAGCCAAGCAAACATAAGAAAAGTCACAAAGAAAACTAAGCGAGAAAGAGCTAAGAACATAGTTTTACGTAGCACAATTCTAAAGGCTTTAATATGTTTACGGAGCAAAAAAAACACAAAAAAAAACAAAATGGGTAAATAGGTCCAGATCAGTATTTGTCTGACCACCAACTAGTGCCTGACGCTGGTTTCTAGTTGAACATGCTGAGAATATGAATCTGAATATATTATCTTGCTAGTTGAAATCGCGGAGCAAAGCTAGTCATGTATATTTTTGCATCAAGATATGCTATGGCGTCACTCCAAATGACTAGGGTAACTTGGGGGTTATTGACGGATCCCTCAGCATCGATGTCGACTTATATGTATGAGTATTCGAGATATGGATTACAATAAACTATATGGTTTCAAAAATCAAGGGTTGCCTGATTGCGTTTTGTTTTCGGGTTTGCCAGATTTTATATGATCTAGTATTGGGTATTCCAGGTTTTTTCAGTGGGAAGTTCTTCAAAAGACGCCTCCCGCTCAGGGTGGAGCTGAAGACAGTGCCAGACTTCTACGGACTTCAAACCCACCCTGTTCCTTTAGTTGCCCTTGCCTTCCGGGGCAGCGGTATCTTGTTAAAACATTCCCGCAACCAGGGCAGGCACTGGCGATTAAAGCCAAAAAGCCATTGTCTGCCGTGGTTGGAAGTCGGCACTAATGACGACTGACCTTTCAGGCGCTCGTAGAATACGACGCGCCGTCGATTCGGGTGGATATTCTAGGCCTCATTTTGGATTTATAGGTAAATGTTTCCATTGTATCATTTTCTGAAAATGAATTGTTTTAAATTTGATTACATTGAGCTAGCTTTACACTTAGAAGCGTCTGATACAATTTTGTCTTAGAACTATTGACCTTATGACAGGCCCGTTGGTATAGTGGTCAGTGGCCCTGACTGCTATGCGCAAGGTCGTGGGTTCGATTCCCACCTAGGACAAATGTTTGTGTGATGAGCTCGGTCATTTGTTCTTTGTCTGGGTGTAATTTATCTATAATATGTATGTATTTAGAAATATATATGTATGTTTATCAGTTGTCTAGTACCCATACCACAAGCTCTGCTTAGTTTGGGACTAGATGGCGTTGTGTGAAAAAAAGTTGTGGAATATATATTGTGGAATATATATATATATATAAATATTAGACAGACAGGGCCCATAATGTTGTCAACCAATAAGAACTGTGACGCTATATAGTCGACACAATATTGAAACGTGATGTTACTTTCTGGATAAATAAATAAAACGTTAAACTAACATGCTATTTAAAACGATGTCAGTAAATGATAGCAATATTTTAGTTCAATATATTTCAAAAAAAGCAGCAAGCGATTCACCGTATCAACTTACCCAATGAATAATTTAAAAATTATACGGGCACAAAATTGTGCCCTCGCAATCACTCAGGTCGAGGATTAAGTTGAGGCTCAACGGGTCAATTGGTCCGGACGTGTACTGACGTGACACCCGGTTCATCCGGTACGAAAACTGACGTCCGGGATATCCGTCGAAAAATCCAGTCAGCATTTTATTGAGTTTCCGTTGAGTTTGCGTTTGTTGAAATTGCTTTGTAGTAAGTCGTTTTCTTAAAATAACCGAGTTTTTTGTTTTTTACGCAGTTATTAACTACTTGCGTTGGCTGAGTGATTAACTACTGCGCTGCGTATCGCTGGTTCGATTCCTGAAACGGATTTTTTTGTAAGGCCTACAAATAGTTGTTCCGACTTAATGGGTGTTTGTAAAAATTCACTCATGATATAGAAGTAAAACCAAGTGTATTTTGTTTTGGATTTTAATGTTTCATTTTAAAACAATCAAACAACTGTTTTTATTTTGCTAAATTGGTCCATCTGATTCAGAAAAGTAAGAAAGATAAGCTGTTAGTCTGTGACTCACACAGCACATAAAGTCTCAAAAAGATAAAATTAAGTGATTCAAGCTAACAATATAAAAAGATTTGGAGGGTGCACATGTTATGGTCTCAATAGGTTAAAAATTCAAATATGAAAAAACACAGGCCATATAAATTTAGGATTTAATTACAGCTGTGACGTATTTATCTAACGTATGAGTATTTAGGAAAAAATACCCATCCGTCAGGTCCATAATTATATTAACACTAAAATGCACTTGATACGCACAATAATATTACGTGCTAATCGTGCTTTACTTGTCAATATTGCGCGGCGATGCACGCGGTTTACTTCTACGGGATATTAAAAGCCAAGATGTCAAAGAAAACAAAATAAAAATAGTTTAAAATTTTCATGACTAGCCCAAGCTCATTACTGAATCCAATATTGTACGTGGTCTATATACATTATCTTGAGGTCTTCTTTACGTGTATCAAGCATAGCATGCAGCAGAATTTGAGTTTTATATGAAGCGACATCTTATCTGACTTCTACAACCCAGTAACTGGCTAACACTTGCTCGATAAAAGTAGACTTTTATCGAGCAAGTGTTAGCCTAGAGGCTAATCACAAAAATATCTGTTTACTTTACGTCTGATTACGGAAGTTCTAACTTTGCATAAGCATGAAAAACCTTGATGACGACAGTGAAGAAAAAAAGAACAAAATCGAGCCATTCGACAGAGCAACTCATGCGACTAAGCAAGAAAAGACGAGCATTATTACAAACATGCATTGGGAGAGTAAGAGGGTGTGTCTGTATGTCTGTGTAGGTACTTATCTTGGAAACTATTCATCTGTCTGGCACGGCGAGCTGAGTAGTAGCTACACACTATGAGATATGGTGTCTGATTTTTTTTGTCGAATGTTGATCTGAAATTAGAATCGGTAACAGTATCTACGTATAAAATGTTAATAGGGCATCCGGGATTTATGAAGTTATATAAATGTATATAATTTACACACATTGAGAAAGTTATAAGTGGTTCAGTAAAATATAAATGGTCTCCATTGACACAATGAACTTTATTTCCATTTTGCATCCATATGTATAAGATGGTTTAATATACAATCAGTTCATATCTTATTGTCTTCCACTTCTTAGCTACATAAAATATTTTTATATTTTATAATAAACAGTATTTCTGTTTCTTTTATTGTATAATCAATTATAGTATAAAACGTAACAAAATAAAGCTATAAGTCAGAATCTAATTTTCCAACAAAAGAGAATACCTATGCAATACAAAAATATTTATTATGTAACTAGATTTTCAAAAAATATTAAACCGAATAGAAAAAGAATGTTAATTAATCGAATACCAACTAGTTATATAAATTTTCAACTAATATATCTCTCGCGATAATGATTTTTTCTTAGTCTATATACCTATGTTAGGATCGGCTCCCAACATAGGTCCACAACCTAGTAGGCACCTGGGTAACACGAACCGCTATAGCAAGACTAGTATCAGATTTTCTGGTTTCTGGCTACCTTTAACGACTAACAAAGGCTTATTTATTTGTTTATTAATGTAGGGAAAATTAACAGATGCACATTTAAAAATAACAAAATTGTCTTAAACTATAAACTTATCTAATACACAACCCACAACATTTTCCTCAGATTAGGTACAGTAAAAGCTTAAATATGTCTTTGAGCAGGCATTTGCAGTGTTGTTCAACTAAACTTAATTCTAATAATAAATACTTAGACTTAACGTGCTTTCCGAGGCACAGAGGAATATCAATATATTAAGATGGTCTTAAATCCATGAACCGACCTCAGTAAGTGTTGCTTAACCTCAAAAACGGACCCATGCAACTAATTTTATTTAGCTACGAACGCCTTTCATAATCGCTTACTATCTTTTTAGTAACTATTTTATTTTTGTTAGCTTGCCCTGTCCCACTCCTGGGCCAAGGCCTCCCTCCACTCCTTTCTCGCGAGACCACGCAACCAATCCAGTTCGCCCCGCGTCAATTTTTTTATTAATCCAAGATAATAAAAATTACATTCAATATGCATTGCATGCATGTTTGATACAATAAAACTGAAAAAAGTCATTGTTACAAAAAACGCAACATCTTTCAAGAGCTCGACGAGTACTTACGTGTCAAAATTTCGTGAGAGGCCTCCCTCCACTCCTTCCGTTTCTCGCGAGACCGCGCAACCAATCCAGTTCGCCCCGTGTCAATTTTTTTTATTAATCCAAAATAATAAAAATTCATGATATATGCATTGCATGCATTTTCGATACAATAAAACTGAAAAAAGTCATTGTTACAAAAAACGCAACATCTTTCAAGAGCCCGACGAGTACGTGTCAAAATTTCGTGAGAGGCCGGGGCGTGAGACTAGTGTTATATAAACATAAATACAGGAAGATATACATTAGCTACACGACAAGTATGCTGAATAGTTCATGCACACCACTCGTGTAGTCTGGCTGGGTTTAGAAAATAGTGTAAAATGGACGCGGTAGAGGGAGCGATTTGAATACACACAACTTAAGTCTGTGGACAAAGACTTTTTTACCAGCGATAACGATTTACAAAAAGTCAACTACTTATTAGAGTGATATATGCGCTTCCGCAGTGTCAGACGATGTCTTAATTTTTTTTGCAAGCGTAAAAATTAATGTTGTGGAAAACTACAGGCTACACCCATCAGAGAAGGAATCCTCCAGGCGAACACACTGAAAGCGTCCCCAAAGATGAGAACCGAACCAGGCTAAAGTGGAAGGAGAGAAATTGATAGATTTGAGGATACCTCGTAAAATGTCGAAATCCACTGAGTTGAATGCTACTGAAGTGCAGCAATACAAGAACTGTAAGGGACTTATTCTCCATTGCCTAGCGGATGTTATCAATCACTTTTAAAAGCGCGGTTACAGTACTGTGACCCGAGCGAAAACCGGATTGAAAAGGGGATATTATCGAGTTTGACGCCAAGAAAAATGATAATTGTCTATGAACTATGTGCTCAAAAACTTTAGAGAGAAAGGGAGGACAGAAATGGGTCCAAAGTGGGTTAATAAAGTAGGATTGTTAGTTTTATGTAAAGGTATTATGTGAGCCTGTTTCCAAACACACGGAAAGGAGCAAGAGGAAAATGAGTGGTTGAAGATGTGAGTGAGAACAGGAAGTAACGAGGAAATGATAAGAGTTATTCTTGAACACAACTTATCATTACCGACTGCTGAAGAAGTAATCGCAAGAATAGACTTCTTAAGGAGTCTATTCTTATTATTATTCTGCTTAAGAAGTTAACGTCATCCTCAGTAACATCGCTAAGCTTAAAGAGGACAAAGTGGTAACGGCAACCTAGAAAGACTCTCTAGTGTCGCAGCTTTAACAGACGGAACAAGAGAAAAGGGAAGGAAAGAGAAATGCTTATTTAGATAATTGAGGTTGACATCCTTACACTGGTTGGTAGGTGACTTACCTATGCCTACAGATTTGAGAAATTTCCATACATCGGAAGAACTACGATTATTGAGTTGGTCGTGAAAATAGCCTCTCTTAGCATCTTAACACAGATGACTGCAGCGATTACGTAATGATTTGTAATATGAGAGATTCAGCCCTGAAGGTCTGCGCTTATATCTGCTTTTAGCTTTATCCCTGCGAGCCATAATCTCTTTAATTTCTTACGTTATCCATGGTGCAGGGTTATGTCTAACTTTGACACGTCTGCTAATGCTGATCATATAAGTCGAGAATGGTTGAATAAAAGACTGAACTGGTGTTAATAGAACTTTGGTTTTTTCCTGAAATGTTTGTACAGGATTTACGTAGAAAAAACATTTTTTTTTTGGTGTGGGAAAATCATCGAATGGCTTCTTCCGCTCTGGGTCAAGCGGAAAGGTGTGTCAGATTTCTACTGACTAAATCCCACCCTGTTCCTTCGGCTGCCCTAAATTTCCGGGGCCACGGTAACTCCGTAGAACTTTCCCGCAAACCCCGGCAGGCAATGAAATGTTAATACGTAAATCGTAGAAAAAACCTACCATGCGATCAAAGTCGCTGTTGCCAAGGCAGCTCTGACGTTTGTACCTGAGTGTGTGACATAAATTATTGTTATTGTTATTCTTCCTACTCTTATTTCTTTTATTATAATATTCACATTTTAATTATTATATTCCTTTTTTTATTACGGATAAGGCCGCTCCTGACCCCGATCACACCATATGGTAAGCGTTAGATGAGGTCTACGATGGAACGAGCGAGCCCAGAAGATGCCTGTTTAAAGGCTGACGGTTCATATGTGGTAGGGAATACAGAAGCTGGCAGCGAGATCCATACCTTGGCTGTGTGCCCAATAAAAGTGTAGGAGAAGCACTTAGTACGACAAGACAATATTAAAGAGAATAGTACTGGTACTTCGTACAAAGAAGTTAACAATTTCGCCTCTTTACAGTTTAAATTCACAACTTTATCTTAATCCTCGGAAAAAGACCATATCTTTAAACTCCAAACTCTATCATTCAGAAACAAGTGCATTTTATAAATATTTCTTTCAAACAGGGCCGCTATTTTTCAGATGCTGTTTGCCATCACGTGTTTCTAAGCGCCATTTTTCATTTTTTACGATCTGCGAGGGAAAAGCGGCGCAGTACATGTTCTTCGTTAAAATTTAGTTATAATTTAAACAGTAACGATCCACTGAGGTTGTTCGAGACTACAATAGGCCAGTGCAACGGTAACTGGACGGTCTGAACTTGTCCACGGTTCGTGGAGCTATAAACGTTGCTTTCAACAACAAAGTACTTACAAAAGGCTCTTCGGCCTACAACCATATATATAAATAGTTACAAATAACACTCACCTGAGCTGTAGACGGCAACCAGGATCTGTTTGATCACGTCCAAAGTGTTTGTGTGTATAAGTGAGGTGTAAAAGTGTAGGAGAAGCACTTAGTACGACAAGACAATATTAAAGAGAATAGTACTGGTACTTCGTACAAAGAAGTTAACAATTTCGCCTCTTTACAGTTTAAATTCACAACTTTATCTTAATCCTCGGAAAAAGACCATATCTTTAAACTCCAAACTCTATCATTCAGAAACAAGTGCATTTTATAAATATTTCTTTCAAACAGGGCCGCTATTTTTCAGATGCTGTTTGCCATCACGTGTTTCTAAGCGCCATTTTTCATTTTTTACGATCTGCGAGGGAAAAGCGGCGCAGTACATGTTCTTCGTTAAAATTTAGTTATAATTTAAACAGTAACGATCCACTGAGGTTGTTCGAGACTACAATAGGCCAGTGCAACGGTAACTGGACGGTCTGAACTTGTCCACGGTTCGTGGAGCTATAAACGTTGCTTTCAACAACAAAGTACTTACAAAAGGCTCTTCGGCCTACAACCATATATATAAATAGTTACAAATAACACTCACCTGAGCTGTAGACGGCAACCAGGATCTGTTTGATCACGTCCAAAGTGTTTGTGTGTATAAGTGAGGTGAGTAATTGAAAGTGTGAAAGTCAAGTGTGTGGACGTTCACAAGGCGCCAGTCTCCAGATGGCGCGGTTCCAACAGCATCTCAGCCTAAACTCGTTTCCAGCAAATGGCAATGCAAATGCAAATGGTGAGGCAATAAGGCGATATGTTCCGAGAAATATCCCTGGATTCTCATCAATCCGGGATTACAAAGTTCACTTAAACACTGCTCACAATCAATCTGCTAATATCACGTGAGATGCAATTCGATTTCCAACTATTTATTTCCAACAAAGGCGCGTGCCACGAGGTGGCCACAACCGGCGATAAATCCAAAACTATCCCAGGGTTTTCGTCAAATGGGGATTTCACTTCAACCAATAGATAATTCGCGACCCAATTATCGGTTTCAACAGGCGATTCCAAACGATATTTCAATTACAATTACAATTACAAGAGGGTCCCGACGACCGGCATTTTTTCCAAGCAAAGTCTATCTGTCAAGTCAGAGTAATGTCAAGAACAAATTTCTTTATGTCAAAAGGGTGCGTTCGGAAACGATCGGTACTAAACATCTACCCCCCCCGGACGGGCCTACCCGTCCGCTAATCAATTGGAAGTCTTGACAAGGTGCAAATTTAACACAGCTTCAATGCGGCCAAATACCGTAGCTAGTTCCTTAAATGTGAGAACGGTGTCTCCCAACAATCTCCGCCAGCGTCCCTTTGCCGCTTTCACCGCGGCCCCAAAAATACCCCCCCAATGGTGGCAGGCTGGCGGGTCAAACAACCAAGTGACCCCTCGGCGGGCCAAACTATTACCAATATCAACCTGGCTCTCATTAGGAAGGCGTGTACCTCCTTCAAATAGTTACTTGTACCCTTGTAATTCGTACCGCAATCAGACCTAATCAAAGAAGGTAACCCACGGCGAGACACAAATCTTTCCAAAGTCGCCTCAAAGGCCTCTGTCGAGAGGGAGGTTACCAGCTCCAAATGTACTGCCTTGGTTGACAGGCAGACAAACACACAAATAAGCCTTAACAATCTTACTATTACGAAGGGTGGACGTCTTCAACAAAAGGGAACCAACAAGTCCGTTACGACGCCAGCAAAGGGCCTCACCTCATTGACGCGATCAGCCGACAAAATCCAAAATTCTCGCTGCAGAATGGCCAACAGCGCATTGCAACCGGCATGCGAGTTCTTAGTGTGACGATCAGTCACCAACAATTGAACCAAATGGCCCTCCTTGGGCAACAAAAGGGGGTGACGGGCCCCATAAGGAAGGCTAGAGTGCCTCAACTGTCCTCCAACACGGTTTCCCGAAGTGGCTCGTCCCAACCAAGTTCAGTTATAATAAGGGCAGGAGCACCAATTTTAGGGTACGGACAACTCACAAGGGTGATTTCAAACCAGGTCCTTCCCTCAACAGTGGTGTCAGCCGGTTCGCCAATTCCCCAAATCTTGCCTGAAAGGTCATTCACCTTCAGGCCAACCTGTCCCGCTAACCAAGACGACAAAAGGCAACCCTGGACTCCCGTGTCCAAAATGGCACAGACCACAATCGATTCACCCAAGGGTCCCCAGACCTTGACCGAGGCCGTTGGCAACAAAACCGTCTTGATCGGGGGGTTCCTTTAGCGGGGTAGGCGTCAATCTCTTAGTGATGCCTGGGCGGCGATCGATCGCCGCATCCAGGCTGCCTTCGTTCACGACGAGGCCAACAATCAAAATATTCGTCTGCGCGGTGTCCCGAGCCGCTCGCCATCACTGGAGGGGCATATTCCACCGGATGCCCGAATGGCGGAGGGCGCGACTCCAGCCGGGGACGTTCCGCCAACGGAGGGGAAAGGCAGCGGCGTCGACCCGGCCACTGCTGCCTAGCAGCCAATGCGCGTTCTCCCTGACGAGGGGAGACCAAATGGCGCTCGCGGGGCTCCCGTTCAACTTGCGCGGGGGGTGGAGTGCAGCGTACAGAATTGCGGGCCTCAGCCCGGTGCTCGTCTCCGGGGTACCCCCCCCTGCGCGAACCCTCCTCAGAAGATGGTCTGCTGGAGCGGTTCGCGTTGGCGCACAAAATCTCCAAGTGGAACCCCTTACAAATTCTACACGGGCGGGGTCGGGGCAGTCCCGATGAAAGTGGGCCCCCAAGCACGAGAAGCACAAACGGCGTGCGTTGACAATGTGGTGGCGGGCACTTACGTGCAAATTCAAAAAGTCCGGGCAACGCGCCATGACATGCCCCGTTGCCTTACAAAAGTCACAATGATGAGGACTCCGGGCGCCAGCAAAACGGGGGGCGGGACGGACATCAACAGGCCCCCTGGCCCGAGGACTCCGGGCGCCAGCAAAACGGGGGGCGGGGCGATCATCAACAGGCCCTCTAGCCCGAGGACTCCGGGCGCCAGCAAAACGGGGGGCGGGGCGATCATCAACAGGCCCCTAGCCCGAGGACTCCGGGCGTCAGCAAAACGGGGGGCGGGGCGATCATCAACAGGCCCCCTAGCCCGAGGACTCCGGGCGCCAGCAAAACGGGGGGCGGGGCGATCATCAACAGGCCCCCTAGCCCGAGGACTCCGGGCGCCAGCAAAACGGGGGGCGGGGGGAACATCAACAGGCCCCCGAGCCCTAGTCCGTCCCTGGTCTCTGGGCTGAGAAGGTAGTGGGGGTGACCCCGTGGCGCAACGAGTGTTATCCGAAAACCGACACTCGTCTTCCAAAAATTTGAGGAGGTCGTCAAAGGGGGGAAGATGGGTGGCACTATCCCCACCATACTTCTGCTCAAAACGTGACCTCAGCTCCGCGGGGAGCAACTGCAGCACTATGTGCACCAACAAGTAGGACCAATGTTCTACCGGTAACTCCAAGCGTCTCAAAGCGTTGGTCGCTGAGACCAACGGGTTCAGCAAGTCAGTGCGCAACGTCGACGTGCTGGCAATGGCCGGTAGTCCCAAAATCTGGTCGATGTGCACATCAGCCAGGCAGCGCTTGTTCTGATACCGTCGGGAGAGAAGCTCCAGAGCGGTCGGGTAAGAGGAATCCGTCACCGGCAAGTGCTGCACCAAGGCTCTGGCTTCGCCCTCCAGGACAGACAATAAATAGGCCAGCTTCTGGGCAGGTCCGAGGTCCGAGCGTGCATCGACAAGACTCTCAAAGAGATTTAGGAAGCCCAGCCAGTGGTCCAAGCGACCGTCAAAATGTGGCAGCTCCAGGGTGGGCAGCCTACTCAATAGTCCAGGGCCTGCAACAACGGGGGTCTGCGGCTTGGCCGCATCAGGCACCCGGCTCTTCAAAATTTCCCGCGCTCGTAGACATATGACATCCCCCAGGTGGACAATCTGGTCATAGTCACCCAAAATCCTATCGCGGGCCGTCTGATCCATCACCCCCAAATCCACGTCCATGATGTACTCGTTGAAGCGTGTGAGGCAGCATCAGCTGACTTGATCCTCTCAATCACTTGCCCATACCGAGCAAGGGTGAGCTCTTCCAATTCTACACGCTCAACCGTTGCAGCTGCCGATGTGAACCATCTCAACTGTGAGGTCAATCCGGCAGCAGCCTCCCTGACTGCCCTTAATGAGGCCATTGCAACAATCAAATATTAATACAACAGGCTAAAATTAACTAAACAAACAACAATGACTTGTTAGCCGACCAAATAATCTCAACAAAACAAAAACTCAAATTCAATTATTTCAAGTCCAAATCCGACCCTGTACTTATTCCAAGTATGAATCTAGCTTGATAAGGATGGCTAGTTACAAAATAAATAACAATTGAATGTATAATACAATACTGGATCAACCTCAAATAAATATCAATAAGCACAACAATTGACTGTATAATATTGAGCCGGAGAATCTCTAACAATAATCCAATAAACAAATAAATGAAATAAGTCAATCCACACCATTCAAGTCCTATTATGTTAGACTATGTGTAATTATTATTTAGATAACCTTTCAAATTCAGATCAATGACATTCAATTATTAATTGCAACAAATATACCAAATTATGTACCAAATACAACTAATAATTCCTAATTTCACAAATAAATCTTACTTGTCAATTCAACAAAGGGCTACAGTACAAATTACAAATACAACTTCAATTGATTCAACTTCAATTAGATAGCCCGGATGACATGGTAATATATTCAAAACTTATTAAGTTATAAGTTGTGTTAAGTAATCAAACCAAAGTTACTTTCAAAACTTCCAATTAAACCAGTGGATCTTATATTATAAGAGCCACGCCTGCTACCAGAATGAATCAGTGGATCTTATAAGAGCCACGCCTGCTACCAAAATGAATCAGTGGATCTTATAAGAGCCACGCCTGCTACCAAAATGTTCGAGACTACAATAGGCCAGTGCAACGGTAACTGGACGGTCTGAACTTGTCCACGGTTCGTGGAGCTATAAACGTTGCTTTCAACAACAAAGTACTTACAAAAGGCTCTTCGGCCTACAACCATATATATAAATAGTTACAAATAACACTCATCTGAGCTGTAGACGGCAACCAGGATCTGTTTGATCACGTCCAAAGTGTTTGTGTGTATAAGTGAGGTGAGTAATTGAAAGTGTGAAAGTCAAGTGTGTGGACGTTCACAAGGCGCCAGTCTCCAGATGGCGCGGTTCCAACAGCATCTCAGCCTAAACTCGTTTCCAGCAAATGCGCGTGCCACGCGGTGAGGCAATAAGGCGATATGTTCCGAGAAATATCCCTGGATTCTCGTCAATCCGGGATTACAAAGTTCACTTAAACACTGTTCACAATCAATCTGCTAATATCACGTGAGATCCAATTCGATTTCCAACTATTTATTTCCAACAAAGGCGCGTGCCACGAGGTGGCCACAACCGGCGATAAATCCAAAACTATCCCAGGGTTTTCGTCAAATGGGGATTTCACTTCAACCAATAGATAATTCGCGACCCAATTATCGGTTTCAACAGGCGATTCCAAACGATATTTCAATTACAATTACAATTACAAGAGGGTCCCGACGACCGGCATTTTTTCCAAGCAAAGTCTATCTGTCAAGTCAGAGTAATGTCAAGAACAAATTTCTTTATGTCTTTTGACATAAAGAAATCCTAACCGAATCGAATCGTTCGTTGAATCGTTTCCGAACGCACCCTTTTGGGTGCGTTCGGAAACGATCGGTACTAAACAGAGGTAATGATCATTGGTTTGTTTTTGTACTCTTTTCAAAACTTTATTGATTTTTACAATGTTTTTATATAACAGTATTTAATAGCAAGAAAGAACAGTGTAATTATGTTTCTAGTAGCTGAGTAACATGATACCCCTTGGCCAGACAGTGTAATTTTTACTGGCTTCTGACTACCCGTAACTACTGCCAAAGATGTCCAAATTACAGCTGGGACCAATAGGTTGACATGGTTTCCGAGTCACGACGAAATCTCGATATGTTTAAGATGGTCACTCATTCACAAACCGGCCTTGGTAAGCAATGTTTAACCTTGAAGTTCGACCCGTGCGGCTGTTATTATTTAACCACGAGCTCCTCAACATTTCAATATATATAAAATAACATTTGAATAATCGAAAACAGCTTGCCGCTTTTAACATGGCCGGGGGATCAGGAGTCACACTCAGAGTACAAACGCAAGCTGCCTTACATACTAAATGCAGTTTTTTGCGCAACCCAGCTTAAGCTGCACGTTCTCTGTTATAAATTGGTCTCACCGAGATTTCGACTCGATTGAGGAAAGATAACTTTATTATATATATTAGGGTGACTCTTTCCGCATAAACCTCCGGAATTTAAAACTAATTCAAAAACAATAATGGAAAAAAGCAAATATGTCAAAGAACGTAACGAGAAAAATATATGGAGAGAAGAAGTGCTTAGTATGTCGACTGTCGAGACGGTGTATCGACCAAGTGTTATGATTGTGAAATGTTCTGAAGTACGGAGGAAACTCGTAAAATTGAGTTTTTACACATGATTTCTTAACAATAGTTATATTCGTTCGAGATAAACTCACACACTTAACGTAAAGTTGAGTTGAGAACCAAACCAACGTCAGGCAACCTTTAGGTCTTCAAGGAGCAGTCAGCAGCAGTAACGGGGCTCGATAAGGCCATTGACTCCAGTAGACTAGTCTGACGAATATGATGGTTTTACCCCCGAAAACAAAAAAAATCGTAACCCCTGGGCCCTCTGGGTGCTGATTTATTTCACTAGCTGTTGTTTTTATTTTTTCATTTCATATTTTTAACCGACTTCAAAAAAAGGAGGTTTACAATTCGTCTTGAACTTTTTTTTTTTTTTTTTATGTATGTTACCTCGTAACTCGGAGACGGCTGGACCGATTTGAAAAATTTTTTTTGCGTTTGAATGGGTATAGTTTCTAGTTAGTCCCATTGTTACGAAATCAGGATCTGATGATGGAATCCTAGAGAAATCGAGGGAACTCTTCAAATATTATAGGCACACCTATAGCATTTTGGGTATTTCTTGTAGTACCTTGAGCAGTTGCTTCCGAAAAGTACCATTTGGGGAAGTTGAACTGATGATGAAGACCACAGATGGCCACTGAAACTCCTCAATAATAAGTATTTCGTGGATTGAGATTCGATTACTTGATTACGGATGTTAAACACTATGCTCGTCACAATACACATGGTGATGTAGAGCTGATGGTCAAGTACCAGGAGCACTCCTCAAAAATTAACGGCTATGCATCGGGAAAAGCAAAATTTTGTAAAAAGTGATAAGTTGTCGACATTATGGCTTTTGTACTTACTGTACTGGCTTTGCACTAAAAAGCGTGAAAAAAAATTTTTAGCAAAAAATAGAACCGACTTCCATATCAAAACACTACAAAGGCAAAAATAACTTTAATTTCGGAAGGCGGTGTCTTTAGTATATATTTTCGTTTTTGACACCGCCTTCCGAAATTAAAGTTATTTTTGCCTTTGTAGTGTTTTGATATGGAAGTCGGTTCTATTTTTTGCTAAAATTTTTTTTCTACATTAGTCTAGAGTATATGGATTAGGAACTTATTTGAACTAAGTAACTTTTTTATTGTTATTGATAATAGGCTCGCGTTTACCACCATCTCACTTGATGGTAACTTTAGTGAGTTTTCTCGACATGATATGAATTAAAAAATTCTGAAATATTATTTTGTAATTTTTCAAGAGTATTTTTATCCGTAACTGTGCCCGCGAATTAGTTTGCGTGGTATTTTGATATTTCGCAATTTTTTCCACGTACATCCTGATCTCAAACTGTCTCGTTCGTCGAGCAAGCGCAACTGCTGCACGATTTCTCGGATTCGATTCCTGGGTCAGTCAAAAATGCTACTGGGTTTTTCTGTAATAAATTCCTGAGTAGTAGCGCAAAGTTTGGCGGTACGATACCCCCGTGCCTCGGAAAGTTGGTCCCGGCTGGCATTTGGACAGTCTGACACTGGTCTTACCAAGGGATATCGTGTTACCCAGCTACTGGGTTGTGGAGGTCAGAGCAGAGAGAGCAGAGGCAGTTGGCTCATGTAAAACACTAGTACTCAGCTGTATTCAGTTAGACTAGAAGCTAACATAGTTGGAAAAAGACTAAGCAGAATCTCAGGATAAAAAGTATGTAAGGTCTAGTCTATATGTTGCCCTATTGCCTCCTCTATTTTCCTATGATGCCCCTTTAAAACTAGTTAAGGCTCTGGAATGCGTTAACCAGATTAGCTCAGACAATCAGAAATACAGACAACATTTTAAAAAGTTCGTGTTTTAGTATCATGTATCTAATTATAAGCACTTGAGTAAACACAGTAATTTTGAAATCATAGAGAGGAACTTTTTTTATAAAGTGATTGTAAGAAAGCTTTTCTCATATCCTTTCATTTATCTATTTTGATCGCTGTTGATGTATATTTACTTTTTATTGTGTTAAATGTTATGTCTACACTGTCCACTCTTATCAATTAATGCTGTAATATGGAACTATTGTATAAATCAATTCTCTCTCATTTCTTCATAGAAAACGTGAAATTAGAACTGTACAAGCTTCTGACGTATCATAAGTGCTCATGTAGGCATGAAAAATAATACTTAATTTTTTTTATCCTTAGAGGTGCATACTGTTTTTATTTTTCATCACAATATTTTACTAACTTACAAAATTAAATATACTCTATCATTACCGCGAAAGGTGTAATAGTTAAAAAGTTCTCAGTAAATTCGTTAAGAAAAAGTTTTCGTTGCATTTTCTTTGACCACAAAATGAACAGACCATTTAGGGTCTCTTTAATAGTAAGTCTACTGAAACTTTAAAAGAAAAAGTTTCATCGTTAGGAGAAAATAAGTTGCCCATAGTTTCAGTGTAAGGTCGCTTTGACAAACTCAATAAAGGGTGATTATTTTTCAACTGCCCGTACGTGCCCGCGAAACTATTATATGTACAAATCGTATATGTGCGAAACTGTTTGTATGTCTGTTTTTAGTGACTTTGGTGTTGACCTCGACGGTGACAGTACTTGTATGGAATTTGGAAAACGCATGGAATACAGCTAAAATTTGATTCGGTTTATGGAAGACTACATAGCTGTTGCCCGCGACCTCGATCGCATCGAAATAATGATAAATCTATTATATCACGCAAATCGTACCTACATTTTACTGGGGTAAAAAGTGGCTTATGTGCTATAGTGTAGGTACACGTTTGTATATTGGTTTTTATGGTTATATATATGAATGGATGCGTGCTTTTTTTATACAATTTTGCCCCACAGTAGAACGTTTTTTGTGTTATAGGTGCGTTCACAAGCATTAAGCTTATAGCTCCGAAACTGTAACTGTTTTGTATTATCTGTAGACAATACAAAAATATAAACCATGCGGGAACCTAACCCGCGACACGGAGCTCAGCATTTACCCAATTATATTGGGGTCGGTTTCCAGTCTAACTGGATGCCGCTGAATACTATGTTTTACATGAAGCGTCTGACCTCCACAACCCAGAAACTGGATAACACTATATCCCTTGGAAGACCAGTGTCGGATTTTCTAGCTTCTGACTATCCTTAACAATTGTCGAAGACGGACAGCCGGGACCAACCACTTAACTTGCTTTCTGGCTCGGAGGAAACTCGATATAGCTGCATTATTTCTATATATATGTTATAAATTGATAGATACCTCTGTGCTGATTAAATTATGACACTAAAACAAACGAACCGATGACCACAAAGTTAAACCTGAATCTACTTTACGATCATTATTATCAGAAATAGTTGAATTAGCCAATTCACAATCCTACCAAATGGCACTGATTAAAATGAATTTACACACATAGCAATATTAAAGTCAGTTTGATAAATAATTAGTAGTTAATTTAAAATCATTTTACAGCATGGCTGGTCATTATCGGACTTTGAAAGTGTAATTTATTTTTATTTATATATATTAATTAATATTTAACCATTAAGGTTGCACACGCGACGGAAGCTTAAAAATGGAGTAACTTCTCCCGTTTTCCCAACATTTCCCTTCACTGCTCTGCTCCTATTGATTGTAGCGTGACGAAAAGTATACTATAACCAGCTCAGGAGTATGAAAAATAATTGTACCAAGTTTTGTTAAAATCCGTCGAGTAGTTTTTATTTCTATAACGGTTATACAGACAGACAGACTGACAGACAGACAGACAGAAAGACAGACAGACAGACAGACAAAAATTTTACTAATTGCATTTTTGGCATCAGTATCGATCCCTAATCACCCCCTGATAGTTATTTTGGAAATATATTTCATGTACAGAATTGACCTCTCTACAGATTTATTATAAGTATAGATTAAAATAATTTAATATTTAATGAGTTACGTTTGGCAGTTATTTAATTAGTTCATTATAATTTATATAGTAGTCTATAACCAACTTTTTTCTTTTATTCATTCATCTGGAATTACCTATGCTATTTTATGATGATTGTTCATATTGCATACCTACTAGGAGATTTTATTTCGGGGGCAAATCATTAAATGACTCAGCTCGCTAAAGGCTCCTACTGACTAAATCCTAACCTGCTTGTTCCTTTCCTGTTGTTTCGGGGTCGCGGTATCTCTTTAGAACATTACCGCAACCCTGGCAGGCATTTTCCCTGTCGGGCCCCGTCATAAGCTTTTTGAGGTGCGAGTGGAACACGACGCGCCGTCGACTCGGGATTTACCAGTTCTTATCTTTGACTTCTTTCGCTAGAAAATTTTGCACATTTTCCTGGAATAAAAAGTTGCCTGTGTTTAAATTGTTAAAATTCCAGGTTGTTAGCTGCCAAGTTGCCAGATTGTGAGTATGCCGAGTTTCTTTTAAATCTCTTAAGTCAGATTTACGGTCACTTTCTAATAACGTGCTTCAAAATATTTAAACTATAAGTTAATAGCATTTGGTACTTGACTGCGGTTAATTATGACATATTTCCATTCAACTCCGTTAATTAGTCTCGTTAGAAGTTTTGCGTTTGAATGGATACACTTTCTAGTTGGTCTCATTGTTACGAAATCAGAATCCAATGATGGGATCCTGGAGAAATCGAGGGAAGTCTTCAAATATTATAGGCACACCTATAGCGTTTTGGATATTTCTTATAGTACCTTGAGCAGTTGCTTCCGAAAAGTACCATTTGGAGAAGTTGAACTGTTGATGAAGACCACAGATGACCACTGAAACTCCTCAATAATAAGTATTTCGTGGATCACGATTCAATTACTTGAGTACGGATGTTAAACACTTTATGCTCGTCACAATACATATGGTGATGTAGAGCTGATGGTTAAATACCAGGAGAACTCCTCAAAAATTAACAGCTATGCACAGGGAAAAGCAATATTTTGTAAAAGGTGATAAGTTGTTGACATTATGGCTTTTGTAACTAGAAAAAACTTTTTACCAAAAAATTAAACCGACTCCCAAAAACACTGCAAAGTGAAAAATAACTTTAATTTCGGTAGTCGGTGTCTTTAGTTTTGTTTTTTCGTTTTTGGCACCGACTTCCGAAATTAAAGTTATTTTTCACTTTGCAGTGTTTTTGGGAGTCGGTTTAATTTTTTGGTAAAAAGTTTTTATTTCACTCTTTTTAGTTGGATGATTTTTAATTTACCTAGTTACAAGAACCTAAATGTCAACTACTTATAACCTTTTACAAAATATTAATTTTTCCCAATGCTGGGCCGTTAATTGTTGAGGAGTTCTCCTGGTACTTCACCATCAGCTCTACATCACCATATGCATTGTGACGAGCATTAAGTGCTTAACATACATATTCAAGTAATCGAATCGCAATCCACTCAATACTTATTATTGAGTAGTTTCGGCGGCCATCTGTGGTCTTCATCATCAGTTCCACTTCCCCAAATGGTACTTTTTGAGAGTAACTGCACAAGTTACTATAAGAAATACCCAAAACGCCATAGGTTTGCCTATAATATTTGAAGAGTTCCCTCGATTTCTCCAGGATCCCATCATCAGATCCTGACTTTGGTGATAATGGTACCAATTTCGAAGTATACCCATTCGAACAAAAAAAGAATTTTCCAAATCGGTTCAGCCGTCTTCGAGTACTCGATGATCATACATAAAAAAAAAAAAAAAAAAAAACAAATATACGCGTCGAATTGATAACCTCCTCTTTTTGTCGTCGGTTGATAAATTACAAACCAACCCACTAAAAAGCGTGAAAAAAATTTTTAGCAAAAAATAGAACTGACTTCCATATCAAAACACTACAAAGGCAAAAATAACTTTAATTCAGGAAGGCGCTAGGCGGTGTGAAAAAAGAAGGAAAATCCAAAACCAATAACACCGACTTCCGAAATTAAAGTTATTTTTGGCTTTGTAGTGTTTTGATATGGAAGTCGGTTCTATTTTTTGCTAAAAATTTTTTATCCTATTGTGTCTCTATGTTTTTTTTATAATAAAGCATACGAATCATAACTAAAAGAAGAACACTGAAAGTGAAAGTTGTACCACTGACATTACGCACAAAAAGAGGTCGTTCAAGAAACATGATACAACTTTAGTTTACTGTTTACCTGTAGTTAAGCAATGATAAATAGTTTCATAATAGAGCGGGTGACTTAATAGCTTGTCTTGATGTTAGGTGGTGATAAGCGAGGACAGTAATTGGATGGCTCGCGGTGCAAGATTAATTAATCGCAGTTGACTATGAAATTGGGTTTTTCAGAAATTTTTTGTTTGTGATAGTTTTGTAAATAAGCTGATGATCCTTGTATTGGAAAAATTGTAACACAAAATAAAGCAACTGTGGCGAGTGATATATTCAAGTCACTGGACCCCACCATACTCGGTATATCATCAGCACACATTACCAGTTATGACTTGACAGCCAGCAGTGGGTCAGTCAGCGACAGTGGTGGCTAAGTGGTTACGAGCTCGAGGAGCTAGAGTGTAGGACACATTTATTTTTGTTTATCACTTTCAATTATTGCACCTACCACGCTATCTCTTCACCACACTTGGTTGGTGGTGGTCAAACGCGAGCAATATATAAAAAAGTAATATTAAAGCATTTACATAGTTATGTTGGGTTGGCTACACATTCGTGAGGAAAGAAGATATCATAGTACTGTTTATGATGATGTATGGACATTTCATTACACTAAAATGGCTGAAACGATGACATTTGGCACAGACATAGATTCTTTATTAAGAACAAGCTGCTTCCCGCAACTTCGTTCGCGTAGGAAGATTTCCTGCATAAATTCCAATCCCATGGGAATTCCGGGATAAAAATATAGTAGTAGTAGTCTATGTGTTATTCCAGGATTTCAACTATCTATTTACCAAATTTCATTAAAATCCATTCAGTAGGTTCGGAGATTAACGTGTACAAACAGACAGACATTTTTTAAATTTTTGTGCCGTGTTTACGTTTCTTAACCTACGTCAATTATTATTTTTGTATAGAATTTAAATTTAAATGTACAAACACAATTTTTTACTGTTTTATTATATGTATAGGTTACAGTCTGAAATTTATCTCAAGGAAAAATGCTAGTCCTGTGGGGAAATTTCCTCGCAAACAAAATAACGGTCAACAGCGATTATAACGAAAAAAAAAAACAATTGTTTATTAAACGCCACCAAAAAAACCTTTACAGAGCTTAAAAACACTGGAACTGGCGGATTTCCTCTTAATTAAGAGGAAATCCGCCAGTTTCAGTGTTTTTAAGCTTTCCGAATTAACTTTTTGTAAGGTGTAAGGAAATTTCCTTATCTCTAAAAAGTTAATTCGGAAAATAACCGGATCCTTGTCACAATTTAGAAAATAAAACGTGTTCTTAGAGAATGAATACGACCAGCTATCATCTGTTATTCTAATTCTATATTTTACGCCTGTGCCATCACAATGGGCCTTAGCTTATATACTTCAACGTATTTTTTAAGATATATTCTTTTATTTTATTGTAACTTTTAATAAGTATGTTTTTGTCTGGGTTTCCTGTTTGAGGCCTACATAAAGGTGTTTTTCTTATTTTCCTGTTCCAGGAATATTTTACAGAAATAAACAAACCCTAAATAAATTATTAATAACCATTTCAGCCGCAATAATAATTTAAATTCTTGCAACCGAAAACCTAAAAAAAACTGTAAAGTATGATTCGGTTTCGTTAATAAAAGATTCCGTATCGTTAAAATTCAATCTATGGCATATACCGACTCTATTTAAAGATATCTTGAATGTCTTTATATGTATGAGACGTCGCGAATATTTTTTCCTGTGGTCCAACCCGCAATTGATAAAATATATATGTTTATTCATTAAACAGTAGTGTTATTTCCTTAACTTCGTCCTAAAAGATTTTGATGAAAGTTCCAGAGTAGTCATTATCAATTAAAAATTATAATAATAATTAAATCATCACATCATGTCCTGCACAAAGGTCCTATGTGCAGGACGTGTAAATAAATAAATGCATTATTTTGTGTAGGTACCTTATTTTCATCATAACCACAGCTATCAAAACGGTGAAAGAAGAAGGACCAACAACTTCGGAGAAATGCGACATCTAGCAACCCGCACTGTGCTCGTGTGGTGGACTTCTCATAGACAGGAGCCAGGAGGCCTGTGTCCTAGCTATGGGAACGTTGTAAGATAATTATGAGCATCTTGCCAGTACATACGCTGACCAAACTTTTATTTAATATTATATTAGCTTCTTCTTCGTATATAATACCTTCAATGTAATATCATAAACTTATTTCGTTTCAGACTAACTGAGCCTGCTTCTCGATATCTCAGCAACCCGTCCAAATTATTCTTAAAGTCTAATGAAATGAACGGTTTTAATAAAGCTAACATAATCTCAGTTTTAAATAAGTTAATAATAAAACAGTATTTTTTTAAAAACTAGCAAGTATTTTAAAACTTGTTTAAAGTTAGGAAGGTTTCTTTGAATAAATTGTACTTAAGCTTATATTTTAGAAATATCTGTCGATCAAAACTTTATAAAGAAAAATCCAATTTATTTATGCTTAAAAACCTATTGTTTGTAAATTCGCAAAGAAAGTTTTGTGTGTTCAAATCTGAATAATTAATTGAACAAGAGACACAAAAAAAGTTGAACAAGTCGGAACTTGGCGCTCACTAAGTTTCAATTCAAATAAAACATTGCAACGTGGAATTTACAATTGCTTAGGTACCTATTTGTAATGAGAGACTCGTTGAGTATACCAGATACAAATTGTTTAATAAATAGAATGTGATTGAGGTTCTTGAGTCATGTTCTGCGGCAGAAAAATGTGTCATGTGAGGAGGATTTAAGACTTACTATAAATAAGGATTCTTAAATAAGCAAAAAAGAAGAAATAAAAGGACAGTGATTTTGCTTACGCATCCACCACACGGACCAAGTACGGTTATGTGGATGTCACATATCTTCAGAATTTCGGTCCTAGGACATGTCGATTTCCTCACGATTTTTTCGTTCGAAAATAACACAATTTAATTTGCCTACCTTGGTTTGAAACCACAACCGACAACTTATAAGTACCTAATGCCTGTAATCACTGAGCTGCCACTGCTCTGAAAATATTGAGTGTAGTATAATGCACTTCAACAAGTACAAGATGGCTGCACAATTATAAAAAAAAAAACTCTATAGAAAGCCTCGTGTTTCACTCACATTTTACCAGATACAAAGTGATAACTTGGTCGACCATGGAGATACAAAATGACGCTTGTCAAGAAGTAACCTGAACTTCACTCTTGACTTAAAGATCTCCAGATTTTACATATTCATTTTTCAGCATTCTTAAGACCTCTGAAAATGACGATTTTCTATTTCCACCACATTCACCAAAAGTAATATGTAGCAAGAGCAATGGCCAAAACAGCTCACACTACCATTCACAAACCATTCAATCTTTCAGCGCGTTGATCTCAGCCATTAACTTTTCGTTAATTCTGTTCAAGTAACATAAAAGAAAGGTTCAAGTAAATAAATTGCAATAAAAGTCAAACAGATGTTATTGAGGAAGTGAAATAATGAAAAAGGAGGAAATAAAGGCAATATGTCTTCGAAAATAGAATCAGGTCCTAATCAGGGGCGTCTTGGTACCGCGCACCCTTTTCAACCTTCAAATGATACGAAACGACTCTTATCTAATACCTTTTGGGGAATGCAATGAGCGAAATGTTAGAGGAACCTCTGTTGAGTATGAAGTATTGTGATTTGTGAGTGAATGGTTTGTGGTTAAAAATGATAGAGTGAATGGAAATAATTAGCTTTTTTACATTCTATTAGAATTAAAATCGTTTTACCTAATTTAAAAAGTTTTTGAAGGTTGGATCATCATTCTCTTGCCATTTATACAGATTACTAGCTGTTGCCGCGACTCCGTTCGCGTGGGAGGTTTATCCCACGTTAATCCCGAACCCGTGGGAACTTTGGGGCTAAAAATCTGTATGTTGCCCTGTAACTTGACCCACGCAAAATTTTTGGTTTTTAGACGTCCATATAGTATGAAGGTACGAGTAGTAGGTACTTCACGAATATTACTCTGAAGATGATATAGGTAAATAAGGTGTAAGGATAAAAACAACTTAGTATTTGATAAAATGTATTTCCAACACATTGCTGTAGGTCACGGTTTCTCCTACTGCAACTGCAACTTAATAATGAGAAAAAGAAACAGTTCCTGTACTGAGAAACCTGGCATCTTGCCAAATTTCTTGGCAAGTTCTTTTTAGGTTTTGTGATACCTCAATGGTCCTTTCAAGGTGAAGCCTTGCTGAGGTTGGTACGTTGATAGCTAGCTATCTTAACATACTGAGAGTCCTCCGTATCACGGAAAATACGTTTTGTATATCAGCTATAACAAGGTTACGGGTAGGTAAAAATCTCGAAAATCTGAAAGTCCGATTAGCCCGGACGAACAGAAAGACATACAAACGTACTACTATTTTTAAATTTTTATTTGATTCCTAAAGTTTTTTGAGAAATATTTGTAAATAGTAAATGAACGTTTATAGAGAAAACAGAGAAATTCTTGCAGAGTAACTGATACTTTTTACTACATACTGCAATATGTCAGCCCTGTCTATAACGCCAGGGCCAGAAGTAACATATTTTTAACCGACTCCCAATAAAGGAGGAGGTTCTGAATTCATCTGTTTATACATGTATCGTTTTGTTTAAATTGATAATTGGCTCGCGTTTGACTACCATCTCACCTGATGGTAAGTGACGATGTGGTCGAAGATGGAGCACGCTTGCCTATTATAAAAACTGGCTAAAGCTCCCCTTTTATTTTCAGTATATTATTACTTTACGCACGCTACCAAATTACGTAATATCGGGTTAATGGAATAAATGATTGAACGAAAATTAATCAGTTTAATGGGATACTTACTGGCAAATGGATACGTTAATTAAATAATGGACTTATTAAAGTGATTAATTATTGTTTGTGTATTCCACTTCAACTTCATGTGTTACGTATTTTTTTCCATTTACGCTGTTTTCCATTTACTAGGGCGCGCGGCACAACAGCTGAACAAGGCAAAATCCCATTAGCGACCACGATAATATCTTTAATATCTTTTTTTCAACGAACCTGGAAACGAAATGCACCAGCGACCATCACTACAAACTATGGGAAGACCATGGTGAGTGTGCGCAGGCCAAGGAGGCTCTTCCTTCCAACGATGGCCGGTTTACGAAACAGGTCGTAATATTATTTGAACCGCAACGACGGTGGTTGGTTACAGCCGCTTTTACTGTCACGGTTCCTTTAATACCTAAACATCTCTATGTCATAGGAGTTATGGTCAGCCCGCTCTGCAGAGCCTGCATGGATGAAGATGATGCGGCACACGGATCACTTCATCGCGGATTACGGGGCCAAATAATTCGGAAACACAGGTACCCTCTATGAAATGGTTGATAAAACCAGGGCGTTGTTCACCTTTCTAAATCTTTCCGAATTATTTGTCCCACCTGTACACAAAATAACCTCTTGGTTGTGGATTTGCGGTCACATGCCCGACATATCTGTTTTTTTTTATTTATTGAAAGTTCAAAATGTGTCAGCATAAATGCACATGTGACATTTCAGTATTTATTATTTTATCACATAGCTGTTTGGTTATAAAAAAAATAGTTTTACATTAACTGATGTAAAGCATAATTCAGACAGATAGGTATTGAAAGCACTCGCGAATGTATTAAAAGCGGGAGATAACGCATGAAACTAGCGAAACTGCAACGAAAATTAAGTGATAATTAGGCGACGATCAAATCCTAGTTCTAAGAAATGGCACTAGTGCTTCCTGTGTGGTGAGCGCATGCAAACGTGTTACAAAAATTGTGGTACTCTTGTTAATCAACAAGTTCTTAACGAGTTCTGGTACCGAATGGAGATGGCTATTTTTTAAAAGTACGATGATTTTTTTTTTACTATAGGAATCGTTATTACTTTAAATTCTACTCAATTACTTAATTTACATTTCATTAAAAAAAACTCTTATCTAAATAAAATCACTACAAAGCTATTTTTTTTAGCAAATAACATTGTTTCTGTTGCATAACTTAAAGACAAACGTGCAAGAACTAATTCATGTGTTTGATAACAAAATTTACATTGGCAATCACAGCGGTTTCCCAGTTAGCGTGAAAGAATTAATTTATGAAAATTACCGGAAATTATTAGATGATCTTGTGGCTAAATAATGTTTCTTAATTTTTCTAAAAATCTCAAAAAAGCCACCAATATCACCTGTTTCGTGAGAGCCCGTTTGCGTCGCGTGGCCCGCGTGCACTCGCTTTGAAACTAACTACATAAGTAAGCGGCCAATAATCCATAATCTACTTACGTGATCTAAGTACTAGGTAGTGGCGATGCTGAAGGATGCGTGTAGTTTCTCATTACCTAAATGGTGATATAACAATGCTTAACATAACTTACATTAATTTACTCTTGTCTCAATTCGCTTAACGTAAAATAGAACACTAATAAATTCTTTTCATAGTATTGGAACTAAATTAAGACGCGTAACGTTGCATTCATTCTTATGAGCTGATTAAGAAATTAAACCACATTGCTTTTTCTTTTGTTTTTTATTATTGGGTGAATTTCCCAAATGACTTATTTTTTTGTCTTCGGTGAAATTTGTATTTGAAAAAAGGAATATTGTTCTGAAATATTTTTTTTAGTATTCAATAGGTAGTTATTGGGTTGTGGCAAAAATATAATTTGCCTAGGACTATTACAAAGGTAGAAATAAATACATAAATCTCTATTTTTTTTCAAATCGGTGCTGTCCATCTACTTTAAAAAAAAAACCGGCTTATACACTAATAAAAATAAGTAAGTTAAGTATATAACTAATTCTATTTCATAGAATATTAGTTTTGTTATTAATATATAGCATATTTTAATACATAATTAACGATTATTATTACTGAGAGGCACAAACGTATTGGTCCTGCAAAATGTTCTCATATCGCTGGACAAAAGTAATTTAAATCTAACTTTACAACGACGGGTCTGACAGCGTCCCTACCCCAATTGTATTTCCCTCGTTAGTGTGTGCTAGTGCATAGTCAGGATGGACATGTGTGAAATCGCTGCATATTCCCGCCAATAACGTACGGCATTTCAGTTGCTCCCGGACAATTATTTTATACTAGCTTCTGCCCGCGACTTCGTCCGCGTAGAAGTCGAAAATATTCCACGGGATCCCGTCCCCGACTTGCTTGACAAAGATTATAATAGCTCGACTAATATGCATGATATAAAGATAATTTATAGCCTATAGCACTCGGGGATAATGCACCTACATGTAAGCAAAAGAATTTTCAAAATTGGTTCGGTAGTTTCAGAGATTACCCCATACATACAAACTTACAAATTTTACCTCTTTATAATATTAGTATAGATTATCGGTGGTTGCATTTTTCTAGTGTAATGAGTAGTTTTATTATTGTTGTTTGGTTCTAACAGAGGCAGTAAGTGAATTAGCTTCATTGTCTGTTATTGAATTATTTTATCGTAGATATAATGCATTTTTTCTAATTTTCTAAAAAGTGTGTTATTTCTCACGTCGCTCTTCTCATATCGCTGTAATCGGTGGTCTTTATTACCACCGATGTGATAATTTACACCGAAATGATAAGAAAAAATCAATCGGTGTCTTATATCTAATATCGGTGTTTTGATTCATGATCAGCGCACAGATTTGTCACATCGGTGGATTGCTTTATCATATCGGTAGATCATTTTATCATCTCGGTGAGTCGTGAACTCGTGAGTCAGTGAGATGGAGCAATTAAACGCATTGAAGGTTTCTCTAGAAAATATTTTCTAGTTAAAAAAAATAGTAAGTAGGTACATAATAACAAATAACAAAATAGTAAATAGATAAAAAGAAAACATAATAATAGCTTAATTTTATTTAAGAATGCCGAGGCCAAAACTAAAAGAGGAGGAGAAAAAAGAGAGAAAGAGGTTGCTGGAAAGAATATGAAAAGCTAAGATCAAAAGCGATCCTGTGTTAAGAAAGGAGCATTTAAGAAAAGACAGCGAACGTTTAGCTAGACGAAAAGCAGCCGGACTTATCCCAAACCGAAGCCTGTACATGCACGTCGCATTGCACAAAAAAAAACTGAATCAGTGCCCGTGCATATTATCAGACGAAAAAAGCTAAGGCAAATGTTGCCCTAAACAACCAAACAAGTGTTTCAGTGACCAATGATGTAACAGAATCGCTACCGAAAAATCGAGATAATAAGCCTGGTATTTCTCAAGAACTAATAAGACCTCATAGCCCACGGCTATTGCGACAGAATGTTCGATGTAATAGTCCTAATCTGCGTATTGATGCCATAGTAGCGCGTAGTTCTCACTATTTGTGTACTGAGAACAAAGATTTAAAAAATATTAAAGTAAGTAATAATTAAAGCTGTAATTTTTGTAGTGTGGTTGTGATTTATGTTAAATTACGAAATGCAGAACTTATATCCTATGCAGACGACACAGTTATCACGTTTCATGGCCAAACCTGGAAAAACGCCTACGGTCATGCAGAGAAGGGATTGGCAAAACTAGCTCAAACACTCAACCACAACCTTCTTACACTTAACATAAAGAAAACCAAACTCATCACTTTTCACAAAACTCATTGTTCCAGCCCTCCATCCGGCCTTACATTAAAATATCATACATGCTCAAACCATTTTCTAAACACCTCACGCGTAAACTGCTCGTGTGACTGTATTAACCGAACGTCATCTATTCGATATCTAGGTCTCCTAATTGATGAAAACCTCTCATTTAGAGCTCACATTCAACTCCTTTCGGGCCGTCTAAGGAAACTCATTCACATTATGAAGAAATTGAGAGACAGCACCTCACAAGACATAATGAGAACAGTTTATTTTGCGATATGCCAGTCTCTTATCCAATATGGTATATCCGTTTGGGGTGGAGCTGGTAAATCAATTATGATGGAGTTGGAAAGAGCCCAAAGAGCTGTTATTAAAGTCATACTAAAAAAACCATTTTTTTATTCCACTGACTCCCTTTATAAAGATTTTCAAGTTTTACGCGTTCGTCAACTCTATATTCTAAATGCAATGCTCCGTACTCACAAAAGCATAAAGATTCGGCCCGACTACCACTTATTATCTTCCAAACGTGTCTTCCGCATACCGTTACAACAAACCTCTTCTCTTCTAGCCAGACGATGTCCCGCTTACCTACACACTCTCGTATACAACAAAGTTTCCAGAAGCTTGCCCTGTGACATAAAAGATCTTTCCCTCACAGCGTGCAAAAAAGTTGTCATACAATGGCTTTTAGGACTTTCATATGATGAATCTGAAAACATCCTAACATCGCTGTAACTCACTCACTCTAACTCGAAATCTCATCAGACACAAACTCCGACACTACACACACAAACTACACACACATAAACACACCCATTTTGTATTAGTTACTATAAAAATTGTTTTGTTCTTGTCATAATTGAAGAAGTTTATTTTGAACTTAATTTTATTTATTTTTTTTGTCTTATATAATTTTAAGTTAAGTAGTTTTAAGTCGACCTCATTCCATCTAAAGTTTTTGATGTTCTCACATACTTATATTCAGATCATCTTTGATATTGCACCCACAACATTGTCTACCACAACTTAGGTCTCCAAGATAGTTTGGGGATCATCGGAAATTTGTAAAGAATCTAATAATGGTCTCAATAAATTCAATTCTATTCTATTCTATTTACGTACAAGCAGTCCTCTAGATTTGTCAATAGCATCTCCTTTACGAACGCCGAGTATTAGTTCACTAAATTCAGAAGAATCAACTACAAAAGTAGTAGTAGCGTAAAGATTTTTTACTAGATGTAAGATATAAACGATCTGTAATCTGTGATGTGTACTGAGAACAAAGATTTAAAAAATATTAAAGTAAGTAATAATTAAAGCTGTAATTATTGTAGTGTGGTTGTGATTTATGTTACACTTAAAAGGCTGATTAATTAGGTATATAAAATTCCTATTCTTATTATTGTTAAACCTAGAAGGCTACAATGTTTTAAGTGTACACACGGCAAAACAATTAGCTGGATCGTCCATAGTAATAAATGTGTATTGTGCAATTTTAACCTAAGATATAAGATTTTTGATTTTTTTATACTTCATTTTAATAAAGACAATGATAATAAAAATAAACATTCTTTTTTTTTTAATTCGAAGTACCTATAGTAAATATAATAAAATAGGTACATAATTCCAAAAATATATTTTAATTGGATTTCTAAGAACTCAGTTCTCTTTGGATGTGATCTACTTACAAAAGACCCTAAGTTCAGGTCTTCAGTTCTAAGTCACCCTTGTAAAAATATATTGGTACCACAGAAATCTTAATATTGCCTTATTATTAAGATTTCTGTGATTGGTACCTACTAACTATTTCCTTTTTGATGTTCAAAGGTATAGATTATCATATCGCTGGATATGTACATCATTTCAGTGGATAAACTTATCATATCAGTGTACAGAAAAAATAATCGGTGCCGGTTTGTCATATCGGTGGAAACCAGAATTCAAACTGAATTTTCTCCTTAGTCTTAAATGATACGTTGATGATATTAAATTTGGGGATATTTGATATCCTATAGATTACATAAAACCTAAAAAATATACAAAAAATATATAATTGAAAAAGTTCACCGATATGATAAAAAAAATGGTATTTGTTGAAATTCACACTATTATATCATATGAATAGTAATAGCACGATGGGATAATAATCGTCCTACATGCTTACAAAAATCCCTTATAAGACACGAAGGAGTCTTGATATGTCGATAGTTATGGGAAGATCCCAGTTGTCATTAATACTTATTTGACAGTTACAGGTAGAAGCAAGATAAACTGACGTCATTCTTGCCAGGGGTCAGATAGACAGGACAGAGAATTTAAAAAAAAAACCGCCCCAGTAATGTGCTTGACTGGGTTAGACCCAATGACCGCCAACTCGAAAGTTGGGTCTAAAACCACTTGGCCACCATTGCATGATCTATGAAATGATCTATTCACCCATATCAAATATGAATTGAGCACCAGCAACATAATTAATTAAGAACGGGGACACTTAGCTTATAACTTAACGTTTGGTAATATAAGTTGACTTATTCATTGAAAATGTTCTCGATTTTCAAGGTAAACATTACATGCTCAGTGTAGTACCAAACTAACTAATACAAATTCTCCTCTAACCTGAAAATGTTTGAACTTAAGAGTATCTCCTACATACAAGTACATAAATGTAGGTAACCGTACATGCATATAAATTAGATACGCCTGTAACATATTCATTCCTTTTTTTGCGTCGAATATCAAAGGGTAGATTAACATAGTTTCCCCAACAAAAAGGCCTAACTTGTTGGAAAGTTTTCACATTATTAAAATAAATACAAAATTCTCTTCTTTTTTTAAATTTAAGATAATGTTATTTTAAATATAAGATGGAAGTTAATTTTTCTGTACCTATCTATTGTATTTTCTAATATCAGTTTAAATAACTTTTACATTATGAAAAAAGGTAAGTGTTAAATCTAAAAATAAAAGTTTTTAATACAGTCATTGAATATGCCTAAGAACCGCTAGTTTAATTGAAAACTCAATTCTATCCCTGGTATATAAAACGATACACATAATTTATAGAAATTCACACACGGTTAGCGCAAAACATATATTTTATGTGTTTGTGATGCAAACTTTAAGTTCTGCGAAATAACCCATACTTGAAATCGACATGAAAATACAAGTAAAAGAGTTTAATATCATAAAATCTAAATATTTTTCAGAGTATATTTTGTTAACATAATCCTCGTCGTGTTGAATCTATGAATAGAAATAATGTAACATCAGATATATCTAAGTAAAATGATCAATGGCTTCTGCCACAGAGCGTAGACCAGCCAGCTGGCATCAAATAAAGAAATCATCCAAACATATCTATCACATACAATTAAATAGGAGATTCTGATGTCTATGAACATAGAATTGGGGATATATACGGGAATGGGAACATAAACGGGAATGTTTTAACGAGATACTGCGGCCCTTGAACGTTAACAACAAACACTTCAAAAGAAAAAGCTTCTATAAAGAAAATCTCCAATCGCTGAAGAAAATTTCACATTTTTTTCTAGCTTCGTTGCATAAACAAAAGGCTTGAACTACATACGACCCTGTAATCTCGCACGATATATGCTTCTATTTGTTTACTTCTCCTGTATACCAAACACTGAAGATATTTTTCTCTTCCAAGCGTTGGAGGTTAAAACAAAGCCCTAAAATATTCATCCATGTGGGATATAGCGACACTAATTCGAGTGGTCACTGCTCCACAATGAGATCGTATAATCATCTCATACATTATTGTATCTGCTGTGGTGACTGTGAAGTCAGACAGAAGTCTCACTCGCTGTCATCTTTGAGATTTTTATCTGAATCTAGCTTTCCAGCCGCGGCTTCACATACGTTGGTTTTATTGTACAATTTCTATAATTACTGTTCCGTTTTTTCTCTCCATAAGTATATGCCGCAAGCCGAAAGAAACTGCCTCATTAGTCGAGCCATTCTCTAGTTTCAAGCATATTCATCTATTTACGATATACGAGTGGACCCTGCAGACATTGTACTGCCTCAAAAACCAACTGTACTGTTTTATTATAAGTATTGGTACAGCCGTTTAGGATGGAGGAGTTAGGTGATAGACACACTGTTCGATCCTACAATAAGCCAGCCAACAGTAACTGGTATGGTCGAACAGTCCACGGTACGTGGAGCCTTACCGTTGCTTGCAAGCACAATATGGGCTCTTGGGCCCTACCAATAAATAATACTAATAAATAGGTAAACTTATAGCCTAGACTTACCTGAGCTGTAGAGACGACAAGTTTCGACCTTCCCCAGGCCACGTCCGTGATATGATATATATATATGATATGTGTAAATAGGTAATGAGTAATTGAAACGTGTAATGTGGGAAAGTGGTGTCACGGCGGTCACAAAGGACGCAAGCTTCAATGTGTGGTCCAGGCCGGGATGTAGCACAAACTTCGCACCAGATTGGAGCAGCTATTTATCACCAATTCACCATTACTTTCAGCAAATTTCGCGTGTCAGACCGGCTGACGACATTCGGCGTGGTAGTTCAAAATATCCCAGGGTTTTAGTCAATTCGGGATTCTAGATTTCAATCAATCACTAATCTCAACCGATTTGTCTTTTAACCGCGTAGATTCAACAGGATTTAAATTACAATCAATAAATCGATCTCAACAAACGGCGGACATTATTTCAACAGGGCAAAGGTTATCTGTCAAGTCATTTTCAAAGACCATAGATAATAATTGCCATACCAAAAATATGCGTGCAGATATTCTCGTTGGACGGAACACACACATACAGAAGATTTATATATATCTACATTAAAGATACACCGAGGAACCAGGATGTTCATTGAACATCTGTTATACTTCTTTCATACTTTGTCATGTAGTCAGATCACATTTTACGAAACAGTCATACATCTCACTAATTGACGTTATCTCGGGGCGCCCGACGCAGGACGTTTGTGTTTTTCTTTATTTTTTCGTGCGGGCGTACACGTGTCGCGGTGCAAGTGTTGAGGCGCGGTGCTTGTCGGAATATTCGTGGAATGCCTATTTATGAAAATTCTATGTTTGATTATTTGTTTGTGTAATTAGTGGTTTATACCGAGGGAGCATTAATCTACTTTAAATTTACGGAAAAAAATACGAGTAAAAGTTTTTAGTATTTATAACTCATTTGCTAAATAAATATAATTTATTTCATTTAACTAGGTTGAAGTGGGTTTCCAGTGTAATCATAAGCATTAGAATACCAACATTTTACATAATATGACGACTGAACTTTGTCTTATAAGTTGCCTAAGTCCAGTGTTGGTAAGATGCGCCAGTCGCCTCCTTCTGCGAAGCAGTCATGCTAGTGAAGTGGGAGACTGAACTTGTGAGGAAGAGATCATTCTTGAAAAGGTGTGCTCAATCTCTGTCCACTTTTAAAACCATTGTAAAAAATCAATGGATACAAAAATCCAACTAGTGTACAAGAGGTGGTCTTATTTACAGACAACCTTTGTATGGACAAAACTTAAAGGAGGACATTTATTTATTATAAAGTATATAATAAATAAATGTCCTCCTTTAAGATTTGTATTATAAAGTATATAATAAATAAATAAATAAAAATCACTACTACTGTTTCTGAATGTTTATAATAATTTATAAGGTATTTATTGTATACTAGTTGTGCCTGTGACATCGTTCGCGTGAGAGGATTTCCCCACGTAACTCCCGACTCAGAGGAACTTGCACATGTTGCCCCATAACTTTTATTTTATGTTTTTTATTTCGTATATCTTCAAGTAAAAGTCGCATTAAAATTGATTCAGCCATTCCAGAATTTGACCTGACAAACTGAAAGACAGGTAGACAATGTTTTCAAAGTTCGTTTATATTTAAGTATCGTGTAAATACCTGTAAGCACTGCAGTAAGAACTAGCTATTCTGCTTAGACCGCCCGTCGTGTCACCCTATGTTTATAATTATATTCACTGCAACATATAATAAAAAATAACTAAATTCAATGACAATATGCGGAACAAAGATTCTATTATTTATATATGTATGTTACCGGCCAAACCCGATTTTAGGACAAACTAGTTTTGCCTGGGCTAAACTAGTTCTTCCTATACACGATGATTAACGTGATGATAACTAGTATAGCCTAGTTCAAACTAATTTGTCCTTAGCCCGATAGGATAAACCAGTTTAGCCTAGGCCAAATTATCCTGATATAAATACGCACACTCTAGGATAAACTAGTATGGCCTAGTCTAAACCAATTTTGCAGAGTCGAAAGTAAAAAGTCTTCTCATTATAATGTGTTATCATCATGTGTGTCATTGAAAGAAAACAAAGAAGAAAAGAGGATTAGTCTCTAAGCCCATTCTTTATTCGAAAATGAATAGTAGATGCCATGTAGATCTGATCGATTTTCAGACACAACCAGATGGAAATTTTAAATTTATTATGGTTTACCAAGACCATCTAACAACATTATTCTGCTACGCGCTTTACAATCTAAGAGAGCGACAGAGGTGGCTTACCATTTGAATGATATATTTAGTTACACATTCAGTTGGATCAGGCCAAGGTTTTGTGAGATGCAGCTGCAACAAAAACTGATCCACAAACAGATGCCAGTGCAAGAAGGCAACGATACTCTGCAATTCTAAGTGCCACCAAAGCACACCATGTAAAAAAACAAAATAATAACTGAGATATGATTATTGCTTCTATTAAAAAAACACTTATTATTTGTATTACCAATTATCCATAACTTTTAGCAACGAATCATTATCGTTGTAATAAAAAGGATTACTTTTGCAAAAAAAAATAATAGATAAACTGAATAAAATAGTCAGTGTATTTTATTCAGTTTATCTATTTATATTTAATTTCTAGATATACTATAATATTTAGACTTAGGCCATTATAGTTTATCCTAGAGTGTGCGTATTTATATCAGGATCGACTAGTTTGGCCTAGGCTAAACTGGTTTATCCTATCGGGCTTAGGACAAATTAGTTTGGACTAGGCTATACTAGTTAATCCTATCGCGTTTAGGAAGAACTAGTTTAGCCTAGGCAAAACTAGTTTGTCCTGAAATCGGGTTTGGCCGGTAACATATGAAATTCAACCTAAGAAAACTTCTACCTTTTCGCTCAAATACTGTCAATCATATTTTGTTACTTTCCAACAACATGCGACAGGCGTGTTTTATTATATTCCGTGACTCGTGAGGGAGGACAATATAAATATATGAGGCAATATTCAGGTAACAGATGTATTTATTTGTATTATTACTACTGAATCTTGTGAGATGAAATACTACCTACGGTACAATGTGCGTTTTTTTCTGTACAATATAAACAGTAAGTTGTACTTCTTTTGTCTTATTCTTCTATTGTGAACGCACATGTAGTTAGTTGGTATCGTTACATATTTGTCACTGTTTCACACAAAATGTACTGAACAGAATTTAATAAATGTTTATTTATTATAGCTATTATTTGCTTAGCTTTTTCCCAACTACGGTGTCGGGTTCGAGTCTAACCGGATGCGACTGAGTACTAGTGTGTCACATGGAGCGACTGCCTACCTGACCTCCACAACCCAATAGTTGGGTAATACGATCCCGTAGGAAAGATAGGAGTCAAATTTTCTGGCTCCTGAGTCCTGACCAACCGCAATTACTATGAAAAATGACACACAACAAATAAAAGTTGAGTCCAATTACTTCACGTGCTATCCAAGATGCAGAGGAACCTTGATATGTTATGATGGTCATCCATCCGTATACCGAGCTTAGCTTTATCTCGAAGATCGACCGGCGGCAGTTATTATTAAGCCACGAGCTCTTCATTCAACATTGGTCTAAAACCTACTCAAAACCAGCACCATTATATAGGTATATTAAGACCTCCAAAATTGTTTGGTTTTTTACATTTTTTCATCCAATACTGTCAATCATTCACCTACTTGTACAGTAAGTATAAAAAAAATATACAGAACAGAGAAATTATTGGTCAATTACTTTAGAAGCAATTCATGAATGCACTAATAAAAGATTACCGAATCAAGTATACCGTGACAAATATCGCCAAAAATCCGAACCTTCATAACTGCTACGTATATATGTGGGTTGTGTAAGATGATCCGCAGTCCAAGAGTCCTTCACATCAGTTTGCGACCGGTCACACTTAACCCACGGGTAGGCCATACCATTTGTTACATTTTCTTTCACCCATTGGCTAAGGAAATCTTAAATAATAAACATTTAATATTGATCTATGGAAAATATTTTTGTTTTATTTGCAACTAGACGTGCCCGTGACTTCGTCTGCGTGGGAGATTTTATAAACATGCTGTATAAATCCGGATCCCGTGAGAATTTTGGGTTTCATATCGGTTCAGCCGCTCCAGAGATTGGTCCACATAAGCAGAAAGACAAACACATTATTTCTTGCCTGTTATAAGTTCGTGTAAAAAAACTTTAATACGAACTTGAGAAAACACAGTTGTTTTCGAACTCATGACCGACATCTCGTAAGTCGTGTATATAATTAAAAGGCCACCATTTTGATTTTAGACGAGAATATGGAATCTCATAAACGCTACCAACTAGCATATAGCTGGTTTCTCACAGATAGGAAACTCACTTCCCATCCACCAATTTTCCAATGGTACCGGCCAACTTTACATCCATTTTGATGAGACCTTCGTATGTCGTGTAACGGCTTTGCATGTAACTCCTCAGCATCGAGGGGTTGAGAGGCCATACTAATTTTGTATCGAAATGGTCGACAAGTTTCCGAGTGTGAGGCCTCGAGAGCGTTGTAATTGTAGGAGGGACTATGGGACTCTCATATTTCTTGAGTGTCACGTTTTGTTTTCTGGCCTCTCTTTAAATTTTATGAAGACATTAATTTCATATTAGTATCCGAAAAAATATATAGAATAAAAAGCCATATAAAAAGTCATAATGATAAAAGTGCACTTTTAACGACAATCTATGGATTGATTTAAAAGAGATAAAGATATACAGAAGGTTCTTCAGGTTCTACATGTTTAGATTTGGATTTTGGTAAACTGTCCTTCCTTGCAAATCTCTATATCAGACTAAAGTATGAGGAGTAGGTCTTGCTTTACACAAAACAATACTATTGGCTTAGATTACAATCAAATTCCAAATATAAATGTACCGCAAAACATGATAGTCTTCCAACCGCCGACCGTGCTTCCCGGAAGAATCCCGATATGTTCAGCCGACCTGCGCAAGCGCTGCTTGAACATCGACCCGTGCGACTGATATTCTTTAGCCTCCCGGTACTTAACAATTTGTAAATAAGTTCTAACTGAAATTATAAGCAGTAAAACATTAGTTTTAAATTTAATTATTTTTCACAATTTCTTGCAAAATATAAAAGATACAAATTATTATCTTTATATTTTGCAATTGACAAATTACTTTGTTTTATTACTAAAATCATTTTTAGGGACATTGTCTGTCCTTGATATTGGCATTAATTAAAATGCTTTGCAATTTGAAGACTATTCTATTAGGTACTTATGCAGCCTTGTCACAATTATGAAGAGATCGGCGGCCTATCTAACAGGATTCGTCTGCAAAACATCACTCCTTTATTTCCAAAAGGTTTGGTACACATATTCATTAGTCCCGTGTAAAATAACCTAAACTATTGTTGTACTTCGGCTCACACTTGACAGTATTTTTATTCATGGCACATGGCGACGACAAACCGCCGTCATTTCCCGTCTCTTAGTCATGTGTAGATATTTATTTCCGGTGTCGTGTCGGATGCTCTATGAAAGCAAACCGAGCCGACTTCCGGTAAGCTTTTAGCTATAAAAAACTAACGATTCGTTTAAATACCGAAAACACATAAGACTTTGAATTTAGACTATGTAATTAAATGCATGCATTATTGTGAAATATATTCCTCCAGTTGCCCACACATACCTAACAACAGACGTGTTTGGTACTGTAACATTTGTCTGCTCACTCTAAAAGCTAGAAAGTGATAAAGACTGGGTGTTTTGGGGAGTGGTAAACTGGGGAACTTTAATGCAAAATTTAGGTTACTTCTAGGCATGTGCGCGATCTTGACATCGGGGTCTCGGGCAGACGCGAGCCTATCAGTCCATACTTAATATTATAAATGAGAATGTCTTTTTGTTTGTCATGCTTTCACATCCAAACTGAGCAACCGGTTAACGTGATTTTAGGGTATCGTAGGAATTTTGGTGTGGAGATAGTAGAAGAGCTGGGGTACGACATAGACTACTTTTCACGCGAGCAATGTCACAGATAGAATCTAGTAAATAATATTATTCAAACATATTCCATTGACGTTTACTATTTATATGATTAAGTAAAGTCGTTTACTTATAAATAATTGCCTTTGCCATAATTCATTCAAAACTAAACAACATCATTTATAACTTTAACCATAAGCTTAAGTTTCATTTGACATAATTATCATTATGTTCAAAATATCAATAAACAATATTGATTAATATGAATCGTTTTTCGAAGGCAAGTTCTCTCTAAATTCACAATGTAATTCCACCATTATTATGAATCATTTGTCGTAATTGTAACAATGTGAAAGTAACTATTGACTCACAGTAACACAATTGCCATATTTGTCATTTATAATTAGCAGCTGATACATTATTTGTTCCCAAGTGTATTGGTAGAAACCATTGCACAGCGTACAGTATGGCTATAATATATTATGCGCAATTGCAAAAAATAGGTTTCTAGGTTCGTCACCTACAGGCTAAATTAAAACCGTTATGATAAGTTTAAATACTATTTGTCTAATTCTAAATTCAAATTCTCAATACAAAATTTTAATGAAGAATCTGCTTACCTTGCTTATTGATTCGATTTCGTTATGATGATTTATGCTAATATTATAATCCCCATTCATTTTAAAATCTGCCACTGGTTGTTTACCAATTCAATACCATCATAATGTCAATGTTGCAGAAAGACAGGCAGTTGCTGATATAAACTCCTCCGTTTTTTTCGTCGATTAAAAATATCCTATGGCAATTAAATAAAGTATTATATAATTATTTTTTTAAGCATTATATAATTCATTCAAGGTTTTTTAGGAATTGAAAGTCTCAGGATGTGACGAAGAAGAAAGTCATAGCTGACTGCATATATTTGTTAACAAAGTGGATATTTGTGCCGTGACGCAACCAACAATATAAAGGGTTTTTCAACAAGAGCTTGTTACCTGTGCATCGTACAATAACGTATATTTCAACACTGATTACTAATTGATATATAATTCACTGATTGCATTATTGCTGGCTATAATTTTTCCCCTCCTTTTTCTATTATACATTTGATATTTATTATGATATGGTTTTTAGTATTATAAGTGAGTATTTTATACTATTAAGTATATGTTTATTTCATATTATTTATGTTGTTTATACCTAACAGCCCTAAATCTGTCTACTTTAAGTTCTGTCCATCCAAAAGTCATCTGTATGAGATCGCCTTGTGCGATAAGACCGCCCATTGTACACTTGTTTTATTATTTGTATCCTTAAATATATTCGGTGTACAACAAAGTATATAATAAGACAAAAAGACCGTCCATTGTACACTAGTTTTACCTTTTGTATCCTTATAAATATTGCAAGGTGTGCAATAAAATACATAATAAAGAAAAAAATACTAAATAATTTTCATGTGACTGTGTAAGATAGTACAGAGTGTACAGACTTCGAGATTCTGAGTATTTTTATTACAGCTATAACATTTCAATAAGACTACGAATACTCAACTATTAGATTACGATACACTCACTGTGCCTTTACAGTCTTCCGAGAAATTTCCCGTAACAGGCGTTGTATTGTTAAGTACGACGATATGCTTGATATTAGATTTTGTAAGGAGGATTTAAAAATTAAGTGACTGAGTAGTGGATGATAGATAGGCAGATACTCCATGTAAAATACTCGCAAACTTCGACATACGAGTATTTGATAGAATGCGTATCCAACGACATAAATGTAGTTAAAATATATTGACGAAATTCGTGGGGGTTTAACGATTTTGGCGGTTTTTTCTGTATAGCTTTTTAGACCTAGGAATCTTGCGAAAGTAAATTGGTATTAAAAGTGCTCGAAATTCGACCATAATTCACTAAAATTAATATAAAAATATTAGCTTTTGTACTCCTACTTCATATAAACTTTTTGCGCCTTACCTAATTCTCGCCTGAAGTGCAATGTTTGAAAAAAATTGTGTTATGTTTTTTGCCATTCTAATCAACAATAAGTTAAAAAGATATTTAAAAAAAAACATCAAAGTTGCTGGTGACGTCACTTGAGTTTAAATTGTGTGAAAAACGCAGTTTCAACTCACTGCATGGTCTCATTATCACGTAATATTTTGGTTACGTCAAAAAAGAAAAATAGTATATATATTGTTGGTTATCAAACAAAAATACATAGCTTACATTTAGCATTAAAGCTGTAAAAATACAGTGTTATTCTATTTCAAAATAAACGTACGAAAACTAAAAACATAAAACACAATGTACAAAAATAAAATACATACTCTTAACCCATACAACACGTTTTGAATAGAACAAAAGCCCTTCCCTACAATATTTAATTCGTGATCAATTCCTGCCGCCACCGGCCAATCCAAATAATACCCGGTCAAGCATTGTGCGCTAAACAAAAGAGTCAATTGTAACACGCCTATAAGGATAATGTGACTGGCTTTCTAAAAGCCTGATAAGTATATGTATGGACCGGTGTAATCTATTATTCTGGCAAGTTTATGTGAACCTATCATGAATTAAACGGAACGTTATGTAGCAACCGGTGCAAAAGTAAAGTGCATTTCTATCAGTAATTAAGATTGTAGAAAAATACCAAAATATAAAAATTTGGTCATGAAATATTTCGACAGCGTTTATCAGTAGGTGTTTTTTTCCGGATGAACCCACTCTTAACTTCGTACTCGCCTGATCGTAAACGATAGATGAGGTCTACGATGGAACGGGCGAGCCCAGAAGATGCCTGTTCACTCTTGCTTTAAAGGTTGAAAAAGGCAGAGAACAGAGAAGCCTGCAGAGAGTTACACGGCTTATACCACATATTATTTTGGTCTTTTTGATAATCACCTCCGCCACGTTGCCGCGCTGACCAAGGTAAAAACTTGGAAAAACTAATCATCTATGTCAATTTGGAGGGCAAGAAGTCCAGGGAGAGACCCCCATTGAGATGGTTAGACCAACTGAAGCGAAGCAGCCCTTATACTTTTGAGGTCCGATTGACTACTGAATGGAAAAAAATGAAAAACCTGACAGATCGCTGCATGAAGAATGATGATTGCGATCTGCAGCCATGAAGGGTCAATCACAGAGACTCGTATATGATTTGATTTTTTTTTTATCCGGGTGTCCCACGGGATTGGGATTTACGTCGGAGAAATAACTCACGTGTGCAAAGTCGCGGTCACAGCTCGTCAATGGTTCGCAATTCCAAATTAATTGCATTTAACACATTGCTCTATAGGCCATTAAACTGGATCACACTGGTTAGTTACCACAGTAGATGTTATTTATTACCTTTTCAAGAAGCTAGTGACTTATTACTGGCTTAAAAACCCTTACTATATTTACCAGCCAGTATATGACCGTACACTAAAATATTGCAAGTCTCCTTGTTTGTGCATTTGAGAATATTAAGTACCAATGAGTTTAGTCATTTAGGTATATTTTCTATCTTATGTTCGAAATTCCATCAGGATAGTTATTACATACATAACTTTGAAGCGTCAATAGCCTAATGGCTAAGGTATCAAAGTGTCAGACTTATGACTAAGAGGTCGCGGGTTCCAGCCCATTACACTATTGTCGTGAACGTACTACAGATACAAGCATATTTAGCTTAGTTGGAGGGGTTAACAAGGTTGCTGGTAATGTGAATCCTACCCACATTGCTAGTTCTCTTAAAAAATACAAGATTTCATTCCTTATTAGTATTTACTGTAAATTCGGAAGGAGAACTTTTGGTGAGCTATTAGAGGTCTGATTCTACAAAAATTGAAAAAACTCCTACCTTAGAAGCTGCAGCTGCGCAATGAACATGAATATGAAACAAAAATTACGTTTCTATATACATCTCCCTAAATATCTAGTTACATAAATTAGGCTAGAAACCAAACTTCAAAACTCAACAGATGCTTTCGAACGAGCCACCTCTCATTAAAAGCATTTATAACAAGTAACCATTCAATGATTCCAAAATAAAATCGTTTCATTTCCGTACGACACGTTTCAAGTAAAAAAGATAATTGGACCGATGTCCCGCCGAGACTCATTCACTTGAGTAAATGATTCATTTACTCGACTATTCGTTCTTTCATTCACTGCTGGCAGCTATTTTAAAAAAGTAAGTAAGCAAAAAGTGGGGCCACGCCTCCCAAGCGCGGCGGAATTGAATTAGGCTCCCATCCACTAAGATGATTTAAATAAACCATTTATTTTTACTAGCATCTAACTGTATAAGTTCACGGAATTTGTGTGTTTTTAGGTGCCTTTCTTAGTTAAATTGATTTTGTTTTTATAACGGTAGGTAAATAGTTTTATACTGTTAACATCAGTTTTCAAGTATAGTCCAAAAAAGGTAGTAAATAACTTACTCCACTCCATCATCATTCCTTTGCTCTAATGACATTAATATAATCTCAAGAAAAACCAACATCTATAGGTCATTTAAATTATAGCACACACATACCTAGGTCAAAAAGAGAACTATAAAGGCCTTAGTATAATCTAAAGTAAGACTTGCAGTGTGTGAAAGTCATTCGAGATGCAGTCCCCACCTAATAAATTGTTTGAAACAGTGGTTCAAAACAATAAATCAATATATCAGGTAAGACTGCGAGTTAATACCAATAATTTTAAATGTACTTCTTGTATTTCCTGCGCCTTCCTCCTCTTTTTTTTACATGTCCGATTGAGTCACTAAAATCAAACGTTTGCCTCATAAGGAGTATTATTCCCAGTAAGTGGTTACTAGATACGATAAGTTCAGCCTGTACTTGGGAAGCACAGCATGTAGCCATTTCTTGTTTTAGACAGCTTCTAAGTGGTATTAATGTTACTTTGTGTGTAATTAATTTAACTGCTGTGAGATGCAGTTAATTTCGATATTTATCTTGTAATTGTTTTACGTTAATGTAGATTAATGAATGAATTATTGTCTATTTATGTCAGGAAATCACGTCAAAGTATACTTAAGTATACTGTTGCTTAGTTACTGGTTTGTGGTGATGAGATACACAGCCTAGCAAAGCTTGTGAAGTTCTGGTAAGCAGATGCATCATGCGTCTAGTCTGAATTTATACCATGAGATTTTGTAATAACTTTAGTACAAGGAAAACTTATAGTAGTTTTTGTCACTGAGTTTGCAACTCGTCGCCGATGTTCAAGGATCTGGAGCTTTGATTCGACTTTTGATTTTGATTTTTTGACTTTTGATTTATATATAAATAATCGTTTCTTTTTCGTAAATTTGAAGCATATAAAGCCGCCTTCTCCTAGCTGTCTTCTCTGACAAGAGATATCGAAACAAACACAGAGGTCAACAACAAAACACACAACACAACCTTGCCACTTAATCACAACTTCCAGTGCAACCCAGACGAACACAAACAATCATTCCTTAATAAATCCTACAATCAATCTTCAACAAGACTAATAAATACAGTAAATTAAATTTTAAAGTCACCGATTTAACGATCCAAAGGTTTTTACAACGGTACCATTCTGTTAATAATTTACTTTCAAAGTTGGATCTTCGTTAAGTCAAATCAAATTGGTGAACTGAAAAAATGGCAGCTGTAGCACGGTAATGTTATGTATACAGTATTCCGACTTCATACAAACGGACGAAGCGCGAGCTATACCTACGCGCCTCGATCTCGGGGTGCGCTCGGGATGATGACAGTCGCGACCGGCGACTGTGCCGCAGTGACGAACGGACGGTGTGTTGTTTTTTTAACAATAACCGCGCGATTTTTCGCTATAAATAAGTTCAAGTACATATTTAATATGACGAGTAGGATATATTGTGCAGTTTTTGGTTGCATGAATTCGTCAATAACGCATCAACCTAAGACTAAAATAATTTTAGTTACTAGTAGGTATGTACATAATGGGTTTCTTTTTAATGGATAAGTATTTCCTTTTATGTCCTGAAAAAAATGATGTCTGGATTAATAAATAAAGTGAATAGAGTAAAGGAAAGTGATTGACACGAGTGAAATAGGTAGTTATAGGCAGTTTATGAATCATGATACGGTAGGTACGCTTGTGTTAAAACCTCGAGGCATGTGTGTTTTGTTTTGTTAGTTTGTATAATTCAAAGTAAAGACGTGGTATTTTATTATTAATAATAATTGTTTATTGTACTGTGTGTATGAATAATACAAGAAAAAATATAAACATGTTTTCTTAATAATTAAATCTACCAATCAAAAAATAACACGCATTTTTATTGAACACTTCCTATTCAATTCACAAACTATTTTATTTGTTTATATAAAATAGTATATTTACAATCACAAAACTAAATGGAAACGCAAAGTAGGCAAATGTAATTAAAATGCTGGAGGCGGCCAGCCCTGTCGCATGTTTACGTACCGCGCGGCTGTAGGCATTTATTTCTAAGATACGGCCGAGTTAAAATACTGTATGATAATATTACCGTGGCTGTAGTTTGGTTTTTAATAAATTAAACGTACGAGCGGTAGTGTTCCCGTGTGGTAAGAATACTTTCAAGATGACTGTCTTTTTATAAGTTTCGTAGTTCTGTGGCCAGAAAATTTTGGACCATTCTCACACTCGCAAATTATGTCTCATGTAACCTTTTAGAGGTTTAATCGTAATTAAGCACGTGTACAAGTTTAACTAATTGGATTAGTGATTGGTTGCTGAAAAGTTATCAGAATGTTGGCATTTATGTATGTCAATTTTAATTATTGTGAACGTATCTTACGTAATTATATGAATATCTTTTTTAATAATGGCTGAAAATCATCCTAAGACAAAGCTGTCATTGACAACATTATGACATTGCTATTAGTTCTGAATAGTTCTAGCTCTCCCTCTCTCATACCAAAGTATAACTGAATTTCTATACAAACTTCTAGAATTGTTAGTTTTTCCGGTAATATAATATAATTACTAACATAGTATGTAGGTAAGTTAAATCTGTTACTTACAATTAGATTTGTAAGTATTTATTATTGTGGATCTTGTTGTCTCAAAGTTTATTTATAACAACATCATGTTGAAATAATTGGTAGCAAAAGATCAAGAACTTCACAACCACCAATACACGGTTTTACCAAAAAAACATACTTTTACCTTATAATGGTCCATTTAAACAGCATCCTGTACTACATCAGCTTTGATTTAACTTAAAGGTGTGTATAAATCATTCATTCCAAGATTTACTGAACTTGACTCCCTTTGAGCAGCCTAACATCCATTTATATTAGTTTTTTCCTTTACCATTGACCGACTTTTCTTTTATATATTTCCATATCCAAAATTCCAAATGCGTAAAATGTTCGCATTTATATTGGAAGTAATGCTTAATAAATCTCGTAGGCAGAATTTGGTGGTGTTCTGCGATTTTTATTGAAAGTGTTTAAAGCTTTTGAATTTAATTCAAGGGGTATTGTGTTATCCAGCTACTGGGTTGTTGGGCAGACAGGCAGTCGCATCTGGTTAGACTGGAAGCTAACACTAAGCAGATGATGATCAAATTAAAACATAATATTGTCTAAAAATAACCTAAAATAAAAAAATAAAATCTTCTGTAGTCATACTAAGTAACATTTTTGCGCTATAGCGACTCGTAAAACTTATTTCAATACAACTGATAAAATACTCCTTTAAACCCCTGTTACAAAACCAATAACAGATACCACCTTGAAGAAATTAGGTAAGTACCTACCATTTTTACTTGATCAATACGCTTGAAGCAATAAATCTTCCCCAACCATGATGGTCTCATTTAATCGGAGCGGTCCCCGGTTAAATATATACAATATGCATATGTATTAATAAAGGAGACCGCTAAGGCGGATGTTTAATCGGACCGGTCTCCTTTATTAATACGTTAATTACTGAGGTAAGGTAGATGTGTTGATGCGATCACACTGATACCATTACCTCGACGTTGAAGTAAGCCGACGACATGCTCGGAGGACAGAACTTTCAAGGATTTGTTATCGTGGATAAGAAGTGAAGCTTAGATTGGTCCATTTTTAAACATATGCCATTCTTGTTTGTTACTTGTGAGAAATATATAGTTAGTAGGTACTGAGTCGACTATGAGCGGAATGAAAGACGTATGGATAGCACAGCATATATTTGCGGACTAGCGCGGTGGTGGGAACAATATCGCAGGAACCAATAGATATAAAACTACCCTCATAATCTTAATATTAATACATACATCACACCTCCCTTCTTAATTATTACAATATATGCATGAAAACAACTAAGTACACTGAAATCGTATGACCGGTTTTCGGGTTCGCTTTGGGTACTCATTTGGCTGCTGCGGTGATAACCCAGGTTCTTGATCAGAAGGCTGATCGTGCTCAACACCACTCACCTCACTGCTTACAGATGGATTCAACTTATTTTCTTCACACACACTCTCACCACTGCATTCATCCTCATTCTTTCCCAATTTTATCAAGCTGTCCCCAGCATGCACCACGGAGCTCTCACCCTCTATCGCCCCTTCTTCAACCGTGCTCGGACCACCCACCGATACACGGGACCTGCGCCGTATCTGATCCACGTGTCTCTTAACCAATTGACCGTTATCCCTTGCTATCACATATCGGCGAGCACTGTCAACGGCTGAAACCGAACCTTTAATCCATTTGTCTGAAGAACCGTAATTCCTCATCCAAATGGTATCCCCTTCATTAAAAGTTCGTGCTACCCCTCCTGCCGAATCTATTTGTCTCTGCTGTGCATCCTGTACTCTAGCTCCTACTGATCGTTCCGTGCGTAACAAATCCAGTCTGGAGCGTAAAGTTCTTTTCTGCAATAACATAGCAGGTGTCTCGCCCGTAGTGCTATGCACTGTGTTTCTGTATGCTAGCAGGAATGTTTGTAAAGCTGTGTCTACATCCACGCGATCCCTAATAGCTTTTTTTATTGTACGTTTACAAATATTAACTGCATTTTCTGCCCCTCCATTTGAGGCCGGGTGATACGCGGGAGAAAAATGTTGTCTGATTCCATTATTGACTAGGAAATTTTTGAATTCCGTACTGGTAAAAGGTGGTCCTTGATCTGATACCAGCTGTTCCGGCAAACCGAACCTCGCAAAAATCGACCGCAATACTTTAATAACGCTAGACGCGTTAGTTCGTGACATTTCAAATATTTCTAACCATTTTGATGACGCATCTATCAATACTAAAAACGTCATGCCTCGGTAAGGGCCCAAAAAATCAATATGAAGTCTAGTCCACGGTTGAGTATAGTATGGCCACGGTTGTATGGTCGACCGCGGGGGCGCTTTCGCTTCCGCCGCACACGTTTCACAACTTTTACCTAATTCCTCAATATCCTTATCGATGTTAGGCCACCACACGTAACTCCTAGCTAAACTTTTCATCTTAACTATACCCATATGGCTGCTATGCAACTGATTTAATATTTGCCCTTGCAATGTTTCTGGGTTCACCATGCGATAGCCCCACATTATACACCCGCATTCTACGTATAATTCATTTCGCCTAGCAAAGAACGGCTTAATCTCATCACTATTAGGACAAACTGCCGGCCAACCTGACTGTATGTATAACATGACTCTGCCTAATACCTTATCCTTGGATACCATTTTTTTTATATCGTTGCTAGTGATAGGTAAAAAAATTTCTACAAAGTTAACATATGTACTTTCTGTTTTCGACTTATCAGAGTAACTATTCCTACATGGTAAGCGTGATAAAGCGTCTGCGCTGTTCTTGCTAGACGCGATATACTCAATATTATAATTGTAACCCGATAACAGAACCGCCCATCGTTGTAGCCGTGAAGCTGCCATTACTGGGATACCCGTTTTATCACCAAATATATATGTTAAGGGTTTATGATCAGTTCGTAGTATAAAGTGACGACCATACAAATATTGGTGAAACTTACGAACCCCGAATACAATCCCAAGTGCCTCCCTGTCTATTTGTGCATAAGCTCGTTCGGTCGGAGTGAGCGATCGCGACGCATACGCCACCGGGCGCTCGCCACCCTCCGTAACTTGCGATATCACCGCGCCAACGCCCACGCTACTCGCATCCGTGGTTAAAATCAGTGGCAGCTCCGGATTATAGTGAATTAATACTTCCCCTTCCACCAAAAGTCGTTTCACTCTCAAGAAAGCTGTCTGACAATCTTCACTCCAATTGAACTTAGCTCCTGACTTTAGAAGGTTATATAATGGAGCGAGAACGGTACTAATATTTTTAATAAATTTTGCATAATACATTACTAGACCTATAAACGCTCTTAACTCGGTGATATTAGTAGGTGCCGGCGTCTGCCTCACTGCTTTAACCTTATCCGGGCACGTGTGCACCCCCTCTTTACTTATCACGTGGCCTAAGTAAGAAACAGACTTTGAAAAGAAAACGCATTTCTCCTTTTTTACTCTAAGTCCATAATCTTGCAACCGCTGGAAGACTTTATGTAAATTGTTAATATGGTCTGATTTCGTACTACCTGTCACGATTATGTCATCGAGAAAAACACCTACGCGTGGCATGTCAGCGAATAACTGTTCAATTCGCCTCTGAAAAATGCCCGGACTAGACGATAAACCATACACTAATCTATTGTACATATACAATCCCTTATGTGTATTTATCACCGTGTATTTTTTTGTATCATCGAGCTCAAATTGTGCGTATGCTTGCGATAAATCGATTTTACTATAGTGATCACCCCCTCGAAGACGAAATAACAATTCTTCTACCCTCGGCAATGGATAACGGTCAATTTCAATAATTTTATTTAAGGTTAATTTATAATCGGCACAGATACGAATGCTACCATCCTTCTTTACGACTGGCACTATCGGTGTAGCCCAGTCGGAACGCTCGACCGGGGTGAGAACTCCGTCGCGCACGAGCTGGCCCAGCGCGCGCTCCACCGGCTCGCGCAGCGCGTACGCCAGCGGGCGCGCGCGCATGAACACCGGCCGCGCGCCCGGTCGCACGTGAATGCTCACAGCACCGCCCCTAAAGCGCCCGAGACCCTCCGCGAACACGTTACAATATTTGGAACTGAAAAAAGATACATCACAATCATCATTTTCCCTTATATTATTAACATCATAATTAAAATCGGGAAGTTGGATTCTTAATGCCGCTATCCAATGTCGCCCTAAAAGAATAGTTTTTCCTTTCTCGATAACCAGTAATTCCAAAAATTCACTTCTATTCTTATAACGAACTTGCGGTCTTATTATACCCAATGGTTTTACAATTTCACCAGTATAATATCTTAAAGTTAATTTACAAGGTTGCAGAGGAAGATCGTTAAACAGCCTATTGTAACACTCGCGACTAATACAAGACACCGCGCTTCCGGTATCACATTCCATCGCTATTTCTTTGTTATGCACATTCAATGTTACATAGATAGGTTTGCAACTGGAAATCGACAATTTACAGACATCAACAAAAATTACCTCGTCACTGTCCGCGTCCTTATCACTGCCCGCGGTTTGCACGTCAACCTGATGTTGCTGCACTAGATTGGGGCACATACGTCGCAGGTGCCCTTGCTGGTTGCACACCCTGCACACGTAACGTGCGAACTTGCACATTGATTCATCGTGACTAGCGCCACACACACGACACTGCCGCTGCGACCGAGCTCGCTCCCCAAGCCGAGCCCGCTCACCCGGCACCGACATCGCTGACCCGTGGCCCGTGCGCCGTTCGCGCATCTCTCGTCCCACACGCGCGTCGCCCCGCGCTCCGCCCTGCTGCCGCTGCCCGCCTGCTACTTGTCTTCTCACCGTCATCGCCTGGCACGTCACCGTCGCCGCGTCCGTGGCAGCTGACGACTTACGACCTTCAACTATGGCGGCGTCCTTCTCTGCCGATTCCATGCTGGCGGCCAGTTTATAAGCCTTAGCGTAATTCAGGTTTGATTCCGCAAATAACCGTTGCCTAATATTCTCGCTTGCTATTCCGCATACCAATTGATCTCTCAAACTTTCCTCGAGCCAACTGCCAAATTCACAGGTCTTCGACATTCTCTTAAGTACCGCCACGTATTCGGATATGGACTCGCCCTCTTTCTGTTTCCTATGCCTGAACTTGTACCTCTCGGCGAGTTCACATGGTTTAGGTTGTAAATGTTTACCCATTATTTCCGATAACTGCTCAAAAGTTTTTATTTTAGGTTTATTCGGTGTACATAGATTGACAAGCAACTCGTAGCTCTCTGCACCCATAACGGTTATTAACGTCGGCACATGTAACTCTTTCCGTATACCGTTCACCACGAAGTATTGTTCTAAGCGTTCGATATATAGGTTCCAATCGTCTTTATGCATGTTAAACTCACTAATTTTCCCGACCGACATGGTAAACACTTTATATCACACGCGAATTGTTCAATTCTCGTCGCCACTGAGAAATATATAGTTAGTAGGTACTGAGTCGACTATGAGCGGAATGAAAGACGTATGGATAGCACAGCATATATTTGCGGACTAGCGCGGTGGTGGTAACAATATCGCAGGAACCAATAGATATAAAACTACCCTCATAATCTTAATATTAAAACATACATCACAACTTGTAAACAATATTCGCGTTTTAATCAAACTTTGAAGCTGTCAAAGACATCTCTGTCTATGTATATTGACGTGTTTTTAACGTAGATTGAAACATGATTTAATCGATGGGTCCTATGTATATGGGCCAAAGTGCAAAATTACAACTTTACAGGAGAGGCTTCCAAAGTTTCTATTTACTATAACTTCAGATTGATAAAACCGAAGTTTACGAATCTTTGCTTGTTTGCTAAGACAACTATCCTCCTCATTTGTACTATAGTATTTTATATATAAATATATCGGTTTTTTTTTTACGTCATATTGGCCTTTCTACGTTAGTTTTTGTTAAAATTATTTTTCTCTAAAAACACTTTAAAAGGGCCAATGTATTGTCCATGTATTGGCCATTTTACGCGTATTACATTAATTAGCATACGTTATATATTTTTATATTTTTTACTCATAAAATCAAGTAACAATTGAAGTAGTTGATAATTCTGTATGCGCTGTTGAGTGAGGCGCACACAGCTTGGATGTATGTTTGTAATGAAAGTCACTGATAGCCAACTAAAATGATATACTATATTGATAACTGAACTATCGCGTAACTATGCTAAAATTTATAAAAAAGTGAATGATTGCTAGTGAGTACAACTGTTGATGAATCTTGAACGAGTACTGACGCGTAACAATATAATTTGTACGAATTGACGTAAAATTGCTGATCTTGCGTTGCGCGCCTATCATGTACGATGCGTGGCTCGTACAAATTCATTAATTAGAATATAAGCTATTTAGATATTTAGTCATTTATGTCACATTGACACTTATACGTTTTACAATCGGCTTACCTACTAACTCAGTTTTCAGTTAGATCATTTCAATAATTAAAAAACACGCAATAGTTTTATTCATTTATTGAAATAAAAATTAAAGTAGCCTTAAAACTAAACTTTTGAAAAAAAAAACAAAAAATAATAAGTAAGAACGAAACTTTTACTGAAGATCTTAGTTTGATTAACAAAATAATGTACCTACTTCACATTATTATTTTCTCAATAAAATTACAAAAAAAAATAAAAAATTAAAAACCTATCTTGTGTAAATAAACTAAAAAAAATCTCTGTAGTATAATTAAGTCATAAAATCAACAAAATCAACATTAGTATTATTTTTTTTTTGTTAATTGGTTCGCGTTTGACCACCATCTCACCTGATGGTAAGTGATGATGTGGTCGAAGATAGAGCACGCTTACCTAAAAGTAACCTATTCACTCTTGACTTAAGGATCCCTAAGTTATAGCTATCGGGAAACACAGACTCCGGCAGGGAATTCCACTCCTTAACTGTACGCACAACGAAGATATTCCCAAAACGTTTAGTGCGTATGGATGGGATATCGACCATGTAACGATGGCGCATCGCCGTTTGTCTTGTAGTCCGATGATGGAACGGGCTTGGCGGAATTCGATTGTGGATTCCATCACACACTCCCCAAATGTAACCGATAGAAAACCGATAGACTTGCAACTCGTCGTCGATGTTCAAGGCTCTGGAGCTTTGACTTGACCAGTGCATCGTTGCCAATGAGTCTCTTGGCCCGTTTCTCAATAGACTCAAGCGCGTCCAAATTGTATTTGGCAGATCTATCCCAAATATGAGAGCAGTAGTAGCTCCATACACGACCGAACTGGGGCTTGATACAGATTCAGCAACTGTTTCGGTGTGAAGTACCGTCTCACCTTTGCTAAGATTCCCAACTTTTTTGATGCTAGTTGAGCCTTAGCCTCGATAAATGGACCAAAATTGAGGGTGGAAGTTAGTGTAACCCCAAGAAGCTCAATATGATCGGTTATCGGCACGATTACATCACAGAAAGTGGGAGCCGGTTCGGATTGGCTCCTTTTTGAGGAGAAGAGACAAGCCTGGGTATTAGCTGTATTAAACTGGACCAAGTTGGCATCACCCCATTCGGAGACAGCCTTCAAGGACAAGTTCAAGCGCCTAACCATGTCCTCATGGAGAGACTGGATCTGACCCACCAGCATGCACGCTGGACACATATCTCTCATCAACTGTGCTAAGAGAACCGACCTCTGAGGGACCCCGACATTAATAGCCAATTGGCAATTGGCAATTTAGCAGTCATCAATGACCACTCGAATGGACCGATCTCTCGGGAAGTCTTCAATCAAAACGCAAAGTTGAGTGGGTAAACCGAAAGAAGGAAGCTTAGCAATAAGGCTATCGTGCCAGACCCTGTCAAAAACCTTGGAGATGCCAAGGGAAACAGCAAGTGCTTCCCCGTGCTAATTCTTAAAAAGTCTTCATTAATTTTCTTCATTATCGCTTTCATTAATTGACGCAATGTCATTAGATGCTACTAAATTTTCATAATAACTGTGATGTGCAGGTAGGATAAAATTTTTCTTTCACTAAATTCCGACTTCTACACAACTTAGCGCGATAATTGGATGTCATATTTTACTTATTAAACTAAATTGTAACCCAAAAACACAACAATTACAATTTGTATTCATCACAGTGCGGCCGTTGCTCTGTTCAATGTATTGTCAAATCAGCTGATTGGTCCAAACATTAAATAAACGCGCGGCAACTCCCCGCGTATAAGTCTCTAACTACTATTAGGACCTTGTACGTTTAAATTCATGTCACATACGCCGTTATACTGTAATAAAAAATTGTGTTTCTATGCAGAAATCTTTTTTTTTAATAGCTCACATAATTCTTTATATCGATAAGATGCGTTTACCATAAAAAAGTCAAAATGACCAAATTGTTAGTTTGGCCCATATACATAGGACCCATCGTAATACAAGGAGTAGTTTTGTAACTATACATCTTATTCGTATGTTTTTTTTAATTTCTGATGATTTTGGTGGTCACTGACGAATTCCGTCTGATAGCAGAGAATGGAAGATGAAATTGTGTTACGCCGACTTCAAGCAAATGGGATAAAGGCAAGAAGATGCTGTAAATAACACTTTATATTTTCAACCGACGACCAAAAGAGGAGATTATCAATTCGACGCGTATTTTTTTTGTTTTTTTATGTATGATCACCGAGTACTCGAAGACGGCTGAACCGATTTGGAAAATTCTTTTTTTGTTTGATAGGGTATACTTTGAAATTGGTACCATTTGTCACCAAGTCAGGATCTGATGACGGGATCCTGGAGAAATCGAGGGACTCTTCAAATATTATAGGCACACCTATGGCGTTTTGGGTATTTCTTATAGTAACTTGTGCAGTTGCTCTCAAAAAGTACCATTTCGGGAAGTTCAACTGATGATGAAGACCACAGATGGTCGCCGAAACTACTCAATAGTAAGTATTTCGTGGATTGCGATTCGATTACTTGAATATGGATATTAAGCACTTTATGCTCGTCACAACTTCCAGTGCAACCCAGACGAACACAAACAATCATTCCTTAATAAATCCTACAATCAATCTTCAACAAGACTAATAAATACAGTAAATTAAATTTTAAAGTCACCGATTTAACGATCCAAAGGTTTTTACAACGGTACCATTCTGTTAATAATTTACTTTCAAAGTTGGATCTTCGTTAAGTCAAATCAAATTGGTGAACTGAAAAAATGGCAGCTGTAGCACGGTAATATTATGTATACAGTATTCCGACTTCATACAAACGGACGAAGCGCGAGCTATACCTACGCGCCTCGATCTCGGGGTGCGCTCGGGATGATGACAGTCGCGACCGGCGACTGTGCCGCAGTGACGAACGGACGGTGTGTTGTTTTTTTAACAATAACCGCGCGATTTTTCGCTATAAATATGGTCAAGTACATATTTAATATGACGAGTAGGATATATTGTGCAGTTTTTGGTTGCATGAATTCGTCAATAACGCATCAAGAGATAACTTTTTTTAGATTAGCTGGAAACTTTATCTCAGGGCAGTATGGAGGGAACGACCGGCACCGGCCGGACACGCCGCAATTGCGGCGGTAAGACCCCTCTTTGAGGAGTGGCTAGATCGGCGTCACGGCGTCCTGACCTACCGCATGACGCAGGTCCTCACCGGACACGGAAGTTTCGGGAGGTACCTGTGTCTGATGGGAAAGGAGGAAACGCCTGGGTGTCACCACTGCGAGGGTCGCCCTGAGGACACCGTAGAGCACACGGTGCAAGACTGCCCCGCCTGGGCAGAGCACCGACGTGTCCTCACGGCGGCGATAGGCGGAGACCTCTCGCGCCCGGCATTGGTCGAGGCCATGCTGCGGGGCGAGAGGGAGTGGGAAGCGGTCGCCTCCTTCTGCGAAGCAGTCATGCTTCCGAAGGAGGAGGCGGGCCGCGTGAGGGAGAGGATGGCGTCCTCCCTCCAGCCCAGCCGCAGTGGTAGACGCCCACGGCGTCGGACGTCGGCCGACGATCTCCGGCCACCGTAGGCGCGGGCATGCGGACAGCGAGTAAAGGGCAACTCGCTGTCCGACCATGGACCATGCCCGGGTCGACGGCGCGTCGTGTTCCACGCGCGCCTCAAAGAGCGTCAGCAACATGACGAGGCCCCCTCTGCAGAGGGCCGAAGCCCGCCGGGGTCGTGGGACTCATCCCGTTACCGTGGCCCCGGTATGTAAAGGGTTATTGAAGGAACACCGTGGATTTTAGTCAGTAAAAGTCTGACAGTCCCTCCCACCCTGCCCGGAGTGGGAGGACTTATTTGATAATTTTACCACGTAAAAAAAAAAAAAAAAAAAGCTGGAAACTTTGAAAGGTACCTAAGACTAAAATAATTTTAGTTACTAGTAGGTATGTACATAATGTGTTTCTTTTTAATGGATAAGTATTTCCTTTTATGTCCTGAAAAAAAATGATGTCTGGATTAATAAATAAAGTGAATAGAGTAAAGGAAAGTGATTGACACGAGTGAAATAGGTAGTTATAGGCAGTTTATGAATCATGATACGGTAGGTACGCTTGTGTTAAAACCTCGAGGCATGTGTGTTTTGTTTTGTTAGTTTGTATAATTCAAAGTAAAGACGTGGTATTTTATTATTAATAATAATTGTTTATTGTACTGTGTGTATGAATAATACAAGAAAAAATATAAACATGTTTTTTTTAATAATTAAATCTACCAATCAAAAAATAACACGCATTTTTATTGAACACTTCCTATTCAATTCACAAACTATTTTATTTGTTTATATAAAATAGTATATTTACAATCACAAAACTAAATGGAAACGCAAAGTAGGCAAATGTAATTAAAATGCTGGAGGCGGCCAGCCCTGTCGCATGTTTACGTACCGCGCGGCTGTAGGCATTTATTTCTAAGATACGGCCGAGTTAAAATACTGTATGATAATATTACCGTGGCTGTAGTTTGGTTTTTAATAAATTAAACGAACGAGCGGTAGTGTTCCCGTGTGGTAAGAATACTTTCAAGATGACTGTCTTTTTATAAGTTTCGTAGTTCTGTGGCCAGAAAATTTTGGACCATTCTCACACTCGGAAATTATGTCTCATGTTCGAATTGGCTCCTTTTTGAGGAGAAGAGACAAGCCTGGGTATTAGCTGTATTAAACTGGACCAAGTTGGCATCACCCCATTCGGAGACAGCCTTCAAGGACAAGTTCAAGCGCCTAACCATGTCCTCATGGAGAGACTGGATCTGACCCACCAGCATGCACGCTGGACACATATCTCTCATCAACTGTGCTGAGAGAACCGTCCCCTGAGGGACCCCGACATTAATAGCCAATTGGCAATTGGCAATTTAGCAGTCATCAATGACCATTCGAATGGACCGATCTCTCGGGAAGTCTTCAATCAAAACGCAAAGTTGAGTGGGTAAACCGAAAGAAGGAAGCTTAGCAATAAGGCTATCGTGCCAGACCCTGTCAAAAACCTTGGAGATGCCAAGGGAAACAGCAAGTGCTTCCCCGTGCTAATTCTTAAAAAGTCTTCATTAATTTTCTTCATTATCGCTTTCATTAATTGACGCAATGTCATTAGATGCTACTAAATTTTCATAATAACTGTGATGTGCAGGTAGGATAAAATTTTTCTTTCACTAAATTCCGACTTCTACACAACTTAGCGCGATAATTGGATGTCATATTTTACTTATTAAACTAAATTGTAACCCAAAAACACAACAATTACAATTTGTATTCATCACAGTGCGGCCGTTGCTCTGTTCAATGTATTGTCAAATCAGCTGATTGGTCCAAACATTAAATAAACGCGCGGCAACTCCCCGCGTATAAGTCTCTAACTACTATTAGGACCTTGTACGTTTAAATTCATGTCACATACGCCGTTATACTGTAATAAAAAATCGTGTTTCTATGCAGAAATCTTTTTTTTTAATAGCTCACATAATTCTTTATATCGATAAGATGCGTTTACCATAAAAAAGTCAAAATGACCAAATTGTTAGTTTGGCCCATATACATAGGACCCATCGTAATACAAGGAGTAGTTTTGTAACTATACATCTTATTCGTATGTTTTTTTTAATTTCTGATGATTTTGGTGGTCACTGACGAATTCTGTCTGATAGCAGAGAATGGAAGATGAAATTGTGTTACGCCGACTTCAAGCAAATGGGATAAAGGCAAGAAGATGCTGTAAATAACACTTTATATTTTCAACTGACGACCAGAAGTATAATAAAATATTATCAATTCGACGCGTATTTTTTTTTTTATATATGATCACCGAGTACTCGAAGACGGCTGAACCGATTTGGAAAATTCTTTTTTTGTTTGATAGGGTATACTTTGAAATTGGTACCATTTGTCACCAAGTCAGGATCTGATGACGGGATCCTGGGGAAATCGAGGGAACTCTTCAAATATTATAGGCACACCTATGGCGTTTTGGGTATTTCTTATAGTAACTTGTGCAGTTGCTCTCAAAAAGTACCATTTCGGGAAGTGCAACTGATGATGAAGACCACAGATGGTCGCCGAAACTACTCAATAGTAAGTATTTCGTGGATTGCGATTCGATTACTTGAATATGGATATTAAGCACTTTATGCTCGTCACAATGCATATGGTTATGTATAGCTGATGGTGAAGTACCAGGAGAACTCCTCAAAAATTAACGGCCCAGCATTGGGAAAAGCAATATTTTGTAAAATTTTATAAGTAGTTGACATTTAGGCTCTGATAACTATGTAAATTAAAAATCAACCAACTAAAAAGAGTGAAATAAAAACTTTTTACCAAAAAATTAAACCGACTCCCAAAAAACACTGCAAAGTGAAAAATAACTTTAATTTCGGTAGTCGGTGTCTTTAGTTTTGTATTTTCGTTTTTGGCACCGACTTCCGATTATATAGATAGATATATTGAGACAATTTTATAATTTGACATGCATGTACTCGTATCTTTGACATTCTTTTATATCAAATATACTTACTAACATCGTAAGACTGATTTTGTATGCCTATCGGCGGAACATGATTTGTACAATTGAAGTTTAAAATACTGAAAAACACCTGTAATCACCTATGTTCACAAAATGAATAAATGAATTTGAATTTGAATTTAAACGATTGACTTTGTGAAAATGTGGTTTTAGAAAACCTTATATCATTTTTAAAGACCTGTCTATAGATACCACACAGGCATAGGTTTCATGAAAAAAATATATATTTTCACCGACTTCCGAAATTAAAGTTATTTTTCACTTTGCAGTGTTTTTTGGGAGTCGGTTTAATTTTTTAAATATATTCTTAAATACTAACTTAGTAGTAGGGTAACAAAATATTCCTTAACAAAACTGGTGGCAGAATTTCTGGCTTTTGATTTGATTCAACTGTAAGACGTCAAACGACAACCGGGACCCACGACTTAACGTGCTCCCCGAGGCACGGAGGGCTCCGAATATGGTAAGGTGGTTACCCATCTACGGACCGACATCGGTAAGCTTTGCTTACCCTTGAAAATTGACCTGGTCGTATTTTTTTATTTAGCCACAAGCTTCTCTATTATAATTGAAACATCCAGTACATAAATATTTGAAACAGAGTGTTAGGAGGTACAAAAGTTTTAAACAGTGGAATCACAAAGGGATTATGTCGGCACAATAAAGAATAAAGAAACAACAAATGCTTTTTATAAACTTAAAAACAAAACGAAAACCGTTATGACGTTCTTCTTAAAGTTTATTTTGCATTTGCACCAATAGGTATGTGTACGCTCTCCTAGCTCGAGGTATAATGCGAACACCGAAAAAGTATATATCAGGGTTGTTTATAAGCTTCTATAAGTCGCAAGTAATTCTATCATAAATATCATAGTTCCCCAAAAAGCCTAGTCAAAAAACCGAATAGCAATATTTCTTAACTGTGGGAAATACTCTATTGACTAGAATTAACTAGATTTCTGAATGTATTTTTTATTAACCAAATAATATACTGAGGTAAATAATTATGAAAACATTTTATTAATAATTTTAACAGTGAAATTATAAATATTTTTAATTGATAATTAGCTCTACAACTACCATAAAAATACAGATTTCGCGAAATGGGATTTTTACATGCACATTCCCTATTAGCTTTTAATCCGTATTTTAACACAAGATAGCCAAGGAATTTCGTGAAAACATATTTTTATCAATCATCGTGCGACATTCAGCTTTTACATAAATATCATAGAGCGATCCTGTATCCCGGAAATGTGGGAAAATGATAAAAGATTGGAACCTTTCTATAAAGAGCATGGATATTTGGAATATTTCACAACTTTGTGCCATGATAGTTGATTTGTGGTTTTGACATTATGACTTCTCTTTTAATTTGTCTGTTTATTATTGTTCGTTGTACAGACGCCAGCACATGAAGCTACCCGAAACTGCAAATTTTCCCAATATACCTTGAACCTAATTTGTTTAACAATAAAGTTGAAAATCTATTAAAGAAAGACAGATTGTTGTAGCTTGATGTGCTGGCGTCTGTACGTGTTTATGTTCTGATTCCTGTTAACTGTGTTTACATGGAAATGATGTTTGGGGGAAAATGTACATTGAGAGGCAACTCAACATATTATCCCTTTGATTTAACCACAGAAAAGGCGTCTTTTTTATTCAGTCAGACTTGTGGGTCAGTTTTCAACTTAAACCAATCCTCCAATTTATTAAGTTATTGCATGATAACTACGCTTCCAGCATTTCCAAATCAAAGTAAAATGCGAACTACAGGTCAAACTGGTTACTAGCGACTCTTCATTGACGAGAAAATGGGTGGTATTATGACCCAAAGAAACAATAAATAAAATTAATGCCTTTAAACATGCTTAAAACAAGCAAAAATACCCTCTACTGACCAGTAATAAAGTTCTACATAACCGAGCTCAATTCTGTCGCCTTAAGACAAAGAAAAAACAAGGCTGCACCGACGCAAACGTCAAGAATTCTTGTACTTACAAAAGAAACCATTCAATTTTCGCACTTTTTTTGAATATTTTATTTGCAACAGGGGCTCATTTTGCTTGTAACTTTTTATTGTTATTTTCGTCTCTCTTGTTGGGTGTTAACGCTTTTACAAAGATAGAATTAAGAACCATTGGACTCCTGTGTGATAATAATCGTTGCTTCTGTTCAATTAAATATATAATTACGGAATCATGTGAAAGAGAACGTTTATAAAACCTGTTTCTTATTAAATGAAATGCTGGTATTTAGTTAATTATGTATTTTTTATGATAATGTTAGACACCTTTAGCCCACGTCTTCCATTTTCGCAACCTGAAACATCCCTAATGTAATGAAGATGAGATGAAGAACATGTTCTGTTTACTAACATGTAGAATCCGTACACTTGAATCGCCATGGGTATGATCATATTTCAATAAATAAGGCGCTGAGTCCGTGTGTGCCTACTGTTGAACAACACAACATAATCAGCCTATACCTACTTCCCACTGCTGGGACACAGTTCTCTTCCCTAGGAAAGGGAATGGGCTGTAATCCACCACGATGTTTTCCTTCACCATTTTGAGAGCACCGATGGTGATAGAAATTACACAAAGTAATGAGGATGCCTGGGTTCTAACCTTCTAACCCACTAACTAAAGTCGTGTCTGTAACCACTGGGCTATCACTGTATTCAATCCTTACTAATATTATAAATGCGAATGTAACTCTGTCTGTCTGTGTGTTACGCAATCACGCCTAAACTACTGAACCGATTTTAATGAAATTCGATAGTCTAGAGCCTGAGAAAGGACATAGGCTGCTTTTTAATGCGAAAAAGGGCTGTAAGGGGTTGAAATAGGAAATAAAAGTTTGTATGGAAATTGCGTCATTTTTAAAGCTGGAAGCTTGAAACTTATTGTTTAGACTTTTAATTAGCTTTAGATTCAAATTATGTACTTGTGAGTTTTATTTTCAAAATAAATAGCCTAAAAAATTAAAAATGCTGCTGAAAGTCACTATTCCGCGCGGACAAAATCGCGGGCACAGCTAGTCATCGTATATGCAGCGCTAGGACGTGTCCCGACAGAGCCATTGCCTGCCGGGGTTCCGGAAATGTTGTACCGAGATACTGCGGCCCCGGAACGCAAGGGCAACTGAAGAAACAGGGTGGGTTTTTAGTCAGTGACTCATGCAATAATTTGCAAAACTAGATTCTCATGAAGAAGACTGGACGAGAACTCCGTATACCAAGATTTTTGGAGCGAACGTTGAGCTCTTTATTTCGGATTTCATTTGTAGATTTATGACTTAAGTTTTAGATTGTTAGAAGCCCAGAACTCTTATATCGGTATTGCCGCGGGATACCGGGTCACTCAGGGATACTCAGGGTTGAGGAATGGCTGACTTCTAGGGCTTAGCGTGTTTTCCGAGGCACGGCGAATCTCGATTTGCTATGATGGCCTAATCACGCATTCGCAGGCCTGCCTCAGTTAATGCTGCTTAATTTTGAAGATCGACCGTTATAATATACCGAATACCCGTGTGACTGTTATAATTATAACCATAAGCTACTCGACGAGGGCGATGGGTAATGCATAAGATTTCTATACATTACCCGTTACATTACATACCCCTGAATACCTAACCCTAATTTTGAGTAACTAACCATTCGTAATTTATACGACATTACCTTTTACATAAATAGTTCATTGTAAAACCTTTTGTTTTGACTTCTGAGACTCGGTCGGCTGTCTATTTCTTTACATACAGATAATATATAAACTGAATACCGTCAAAATGTGTAGTTGTCTATTTGTGGGAACCTATAAAAGCACACAACACTATATAATCATCTGAGGAATGAAAATATAAAGAAACAAATAAATCTTATTTACATAAGGATAATATTACAAGCTTCAAAGCCCGGCAGAGCTGTGTGCTGAACCGTAACATACAATATTATACAAATAGACTTACAAACTGTTTAATGTAAATACATTTTCCTGAATAAGGTGACCAGCTTTCATTTGAGTCGGCCATTAATTTTAACGAGTTTTCATGTTCTGGGGGTGTATAAACTAACTGTGGTTGTAGTGAACATATGGTTCATTGGCTTAACTTTTATGTTTGTGAATCAGTTAGCAGTTTATATTAAAATCACAGTTTAGGTCTCTATAGAGTAACATTTTGTCAGCGTTTGCAGTTGAGTAAAGCCCTGTTCAGACATACATCCATTTCAAAACCTTCGCAAGATATTTTAATTAAATTATACAGTAGAAAACATTCAGTAGATATTGAATAAATAGATTATGCATATATGATAGGATTTTGAATTGATTAAAGTTACTTAATAGGTTTGAAAGCGATCACGAGAGAGTTGAATGGTGAACTCACTAGGTATATATGCTTCGATATGTATCTGCTTTTAGGTAGCGCTGATATTTTAGTATTTGGTAGGTACTAACTATATAGTTTTTTAAAATTATGCAATGAATCATTTTGTGTAAACAGTATCCCTTAATTGGTTTTGAAATTAAATAACCGCGCTGTTCGCGTTCTGTTCGGTTGATAAAAACTGGGGTCCTTACTTTTGATCAATTAAATTAAAAAGACTTAAAAAACATTTTAACAATACGTACACACTATTTATTCCAAAGGAATTTTCTATACGAAACGTTTTTTTTTTTCGATTTGAAGGATGTGGTAAAGCTCGGAAAAATGTCTCCATAATCTTTTTTGGTCTAAAATAAAAGTTTTATTATTATTATAGTAGTTAATAACTTATACCTAATAGCTTATTATCTAGTCTTACTACCCGTTACCCTTCACACATACTGCTGCATAATCGGTAGGAGCAGTAGCTCTCCCCACCGTTCTCAGGATTTTGTGGCGACTATCTTATACAACGTGTAATTTAAAGGGTATATACGTACCAAGTGCACGACTTCTTTGGATGATAACAAACGATATAGCAAGGATTTTGTAATCCTATGTCTACATGTGTGGAGCATATTAGAAATTTCAATACATTGATACCAGAGACCTAATTTTTCTTATTAAGAAGAACGAAGAGAATTATCGTTTTATTGGCAAGTGACGTGGAAAGTGGTGACCCTCATAGTGCCGTGACACGTTTGTTATTACTGGTATTCAAGAAACATATATGAAACCAATAATTTCAATTCTGTGAGTCACTTATTTTGAGCTGAAACTTTGCATAGAGACTCCATACCAGATGTTGTCTTCAACCCTTTTGGATAGATATGGGGTTTCCGTTACACGTTGTATATTATATGCTTTCTGTTTATTTATGTTAACAAAAAATATTAAACATTTTACACCTGATAAAAAATACCTCTATATTTCCTCGTCTCCCCACAATAACCACAGAACAAATGGATGTATGGATGAAATGGATATTGTACAATATTTACGGGCCACGGAAGTAAACCACGCATTTATGTCATTATTTTGTGAATAATTAATTATTGCTAGCTCTGCTATCGGTTACAATACACCACAAGATACAAACAAAAAAAAAACAAAAGCTTTTGTGCTACTATAATATTATACCTACCTCAGGACGTTTATTAGATTTTAAGTATCAAAGTCTAATTCATTCTTACTAAAAACATATATGTATATCTCCGTGTTTTTGTCTGTTCACTTCAGTTCAAGTCCGTGCCCAGTAGAAAAACAGGATAAGGAGAGCCGAAATAAGTAAAAACGACAACGTCGTAAAAGAAGAAAAATTACTGACTTGTTTTAAGAGAACTAGCAATGCGGTTAGAATTCACATTACTAACAATCTTGTTAAGCATATTCAGCTTAGTTGGAGGGGTCTAACTAAGCTAAATAAGCTTGTGTCTGAAGTAGCTTTACGGCAATAGTGTAATTGGTGGGGTTCGAACCCCATTAGGCTATTGATGCTTTAACACACAACAACGACAACAAGCGAACCGTTGTTCGTAATTTAATGTAAAATTTTGCTTAGCCCCATAAAAAAGTTTTTTTTTTTAATAATATTCAGAGGTCGGACTCACCGTATCTCATCTCTCGTATTCAATTTCGTCTTTAAACACACACCATGTAATTCTTCTCTTTAACTCCTCCACACAATGAAAGTATTCCTAAAATGCTTTCTTTGCAGTTTTTATAATTAATAGACTAAAATCCTTCGAGGCATCACGACTCCGTCTGTAAAAAAGTGTAAAAATTATGTACCACCATACCTACCAGCTACTTGTATGTGCTTGATGTTCTGGCAATTATGTAAATCAACTATCAATTACAAAGTAAAAAAATATACATATAAGGGCATATACACACAAGGTATTGCAAATTTTTCTTTAATAATATATTATTAAACTTTGTTCATGCTATCCTGAATTTATTGCATGAATTTATTGTTCTTCTTGGATTTCTTAAGTTTTGGGTTTCGCAGTAAGTCCTTGCGAGGGACCATTCTGCATGGGCCATGTCGGTTTTCACCAATCTCCCTCCAGAATAATTTATTGTTAAAAATACCAAAATCAATGTACCCATTCAGACTGAACTCTCAAGTCACTTTCTTTAAATTAAAAATGTTTGGGGTCGGCTCCCAGACTAATCGGATGTAGCCTACCAACATAGTAACAAATTAACACGGTGGCCTACGAAAAGACGACCTAGCTGCAGTACAACATAATGTTTGGTTTTCTTCAAAATGTAGCAAACTAAAACCATTAAATCTAATCTATATAATGCTTTCTGCACTTCTATGCTATAGTAGGTACACTAATATTATGGGTTCAGAACAATGTAAAGCGAAAATTTAAATCTTTTCCTTTGTAAAGTTGTGAAATACTGATTCATGCCGAAGGTGGCCCACGGGCCCACCCATAATTTTCCTTATGCAATTCGTCCCTTACCCCTTAATGAATGATTAATATCTTGCAAATCGTCATACATTAATTATCTTGACAAGAATAACAAGACATTAAAGATTCATTGTGTACCGTACCCTGTCGGTATCTTAACACCAAAGCCTCGAGGAAAGAAAACTTTGGTAGGGCAGTTGTTCCACATTTAAAATTTGGTACATGGCTAATCGAGGACCACAGAGCTTCGATATAATTCGGCTAGAGGGGGCATTGATAAATATTTCCCACGAATCAAGCCTGTATAATAGGGTATTTTCCTAAAATATTTTATTTAGTCCGTCACTTCGATTACCGAAAGATGTGATGGAAAAGTATTTTTTAATTTTTTCAAGTGATCTCAAATGAAGATGATACGGTGAGTTAAGGTTTCACATATAGAAAATAAAAACTTTTTTGCAAAAAATAAAACCGACTTCCATATCAAAACACTACAAAGCCAAAAATAATTTTAATTTCGGTAGTCGGTGCTATTGGTTTTGTATTTTCTTTTTTTTTCACACCGCCTTCCGAAATTAAAATTATTTTTGGCTTTGTAGTGTTTTGATATGGAAGTCGGTTTTATTTTTTGCAAAAAAGTTTTTATTTTCGCGCTTTTTAGTGGGTCAGTGAATTTTCCAAATCGATTCGTAAATGACGGAGTTATGCGCGAACAAAAAACGCAATGCAGAGTAAACGAAAAGATCATCAACGTAAATTATTTTTTTCGACTTTTTTTGATTTTTCAGAAACGGCTCGTCCGATTTCGATAAAATTTTCATGGGACCATTTGGGAAGTATACCCTTTCGAACAAAAAAAAATTTTCAAATCGGTTGGCAAGCGACGGAGTTATGCGTGGACAAACATAAAAAAAAAAAAAATACAGACATCCGAATTGAGAACCTCCTCCTTTTTTAGAAGTCGGTTAATAATGTCATCCCCGCGCCGTGTCATACTTTTAGCACTTTGCGATGTCAAAAATCCTCACTGCTGAACTGTGAAGCTTTTAATCTGTGTAATATTTTATTAATTTAAAATGGCAAATAATACGCGATTTTTTTATAATACACTTTTAACGAATCAAACAGTACAATCATTAAGAAATACTCTCCTGTGTTTCTTAATGATTATAGGTACTATTGAGCAATTAACTCCTTTTTTAAGTAGGTACCTACCGAAGTAAAACTAGGAACCAAACATTTGGATCAGTTGAATTCACGGACAAACCAGGATGGTTTCCTAACTAGCAGACATGGAAGAAGAAGAGAGCATTTGTCTATCTCTAATAATGAAACAATTTGTTAATACCTAAATAGTTTTTTGTGAAAGTCGTCCTCAGCGGTTAATGGACATTGGCCGATCCTGTGTGTCCTGGATCCAGCAGATTGCTGTAATCTTCACCAGGTTAACATAACAACATGACATCGCCACATAGGTACACATTTTGGGATGTCCCCTGTCTAGCAAGATGCCTTTCGGCTAACATGATCCTGACAATGGTTTTTGATATCCGCAATGTGTATCCACTGTGTGTGTTAAAGTGACCTAACTATGTATAGGCTGTACCTTTATTACTCAGAATTCGGTCCTTAGTACTACTACATACTACTATTACCACTAGTACTATACATATACTTATTATTAGTCACTTTAATTCTAAACCTTGCTTTATGCATTGCTCGGCCAAAATAGTACTCAATGCAATCATTCCGTAGGTACTCTATATTAAGAAACGATTATTGATTTCAGCAACATAATTGTAATCAAATCGATACTAAAACAGGCTGTCATTTAAAATCGAAAAACAATCGATCAAAATTTTAATCTCGATTGCTGTCAAGCGTAGATTTAATCTGCAGTGCAGAAAATTTATTGGTTTATTAAAGTCAATTTGTTATTTTAGAGGTAAACCATACTATCAGTTTTATCGTATTTGCGATTTATCATAGTTATATGAGTTTTTTTATACTTTGGTATTTGATGGTTGCAGGTTTTCGACTAACTCGGTAAAGTTCGCGAAAATGTGCGTTCTTTTCGAACCTATATTGTGCCTCTATTGGGCAAACACCTCCCTCATATTTTTTCAACCAGCCTTGTCTGCTTTCTTCTGAGTCTATTCTCTCAGAAATTAGTCTAGATCGTCACGTTAGCTTCGTAGGCATGCCCCAGTTTCGGCGTTAAAAAATATATGAAATGGTTTCTTTTTCACTATACTTGTTAAAATTGCGTTAAATCAACTGATGGCAAGCCACCCATACACATTCAACACAAGAAACAAGTGACAACCTTTCTGTTGGCATCGTGCACCCAGCCTTAAGCCCTGAGGCTTGCCAGTAATGGAAGTTTAATATAATCCACTGTAACACATTCAGTTAATAAAGCTACATAAAGGTGCTTATAAATTATCATCGGTACTTTTAAAGCCCCAATTATCATCATATCATTTATGTTTTATACTTCTGTTTTGAGCTTTTATTATAACATTATTTATTGCTGCCAATAAATTTATCAGCAATAAACTGGTTGTTGTTGCAATGGCAAAATGTGGAGTAAACGCAGTCGGTTGGGAAGGGCTTGAAATTATACTCGTATTTGAAACGATACCAGAGAGCAATTTGAATTTGAATATTTTTTCTTGAAAACGAAAGTTTCTATTTGGGTATAGTAAAAAACTTATAGGAATTTATTCTATATTGTGGGCGAGTTTACATACGTTTTCGCGTGGGAGAACCGAATCTGCAATACGCAGTGAAATAGCCAATCGATTGGCAACTGCAGTAATCGTGTCGTATTTCGGGCACGCCGCAATTGCGGCGGTAAGACCCCTCTTTGAGGAGTGGCTAGATCGGCGTCACGGCGTCCTGACCTACCGCATGACGCAGGTCCTCACCGGACACGGAAGTTTCGGGAGGTACCTGTGTCTGATGGGTAAGGAAGAGACGCCTGGGTGTCACCACTGCGAGGGTCGCCCTGAGGACACAGTCGAGCACACAGTGCAGGACTGCCCAGCTTGGGCAGAGCACCGACGTGTCCTCACGGCGACAATAGGCGGAGACCTCTCGCGCCCGGCCTTGGTCGAGGCCATGCTGCGGGGCGAGAGGGAGTGGGAAGCGGTCGCCTCCTTCTGCGAAGCAGTCATGCTTTCGAAGGAGGAGGCGGGCCGCGTGAGGGAGAGGATGGCGTCCTCCCTGCAGCCCAGCCGCAGTGGTAGACGCCCACGGCGTCGGACGTCGGCCGACGATCTCCGGCCACCGTAGGCGCGGGCATGCGGACAGCGAGTAAAGGGCAACTCGCTGTCCGACCATGGACCATGCCCGGGTCGACGGCGCGTCGTGTTTCACGCGCGCCTCAAAGAGCGTCAGCAACATGACGAGGCCCCCTCTGCAGAGGGCCGAATCCTGCCGGGGTCGTGGGACTCATCCCGTTACCGTGGCCGCGGTATGTAAAGGATTATTGAAGGAACACCGTGGATTTTAGTCAGTAAAAGTCTGACAGTCCCTCCCACCCTGCCCGGAGTGGGAGGACTTATTTGATAATTTTACCACGTTAAAAAAAAAAAAAAAAAAAAAAAAAAAAATCGTGTCGTGTTTGTGTTTACTAAGTAAAAAAGAAAGAAAGAAAACCGGGGGGATATCAATACATGGCTCCTCCCGCTCTAGGTGGAGAGGAAAACAGTGTCGGACTTCTAATAATTTAACAGTTAAGTAACCTAAAGGGTTCTGGTGATCTGACATACTGGCCCCTATCCTAATTAAGGCAGTAGTCTCTCACAATATGTTTACAGTATGAAATATGCCCCTAAAATGTGAAAATGTATATTATGGCGAGAGAATAAAGATAATGATCCTACCCTGAACCTTCAGTTGCCCTTGCGGTATCTCGTTAGAACATTCACGCAACCCCAGCAAGATCACAATCCCAGGAGGAGACAAGTTGATTCCTAAAGCAAGTAATTATAATATTAAAAATAGTTTGGACACACATTCGTCTGTCTCATACAACTTCGTTCCAAAATATTAGATTATACTTTACTTCCGCTCCAAACATCATTAATAAATTTAATAACATTCCACAATTTTCATATACATTTCATAATAACATTATATTAGTATTACCGCAAATGTTTAATTTAATATATTTAATTTGTTCCATTTTTGTTGGTGCACTTTGCATAGAAAATTGTAAGCACATTTATGCACCGTCAACTATACAAGTTTTCGTAATAAATGCATAAACGTGCCATTAGATACTACAAAATGATGGGATGTCCAACATGTAGCGATGGCGATGAAGTGATGGCGCATAACCGGTGCAGATAGGTATAGTGTTTTTATTACAGTACTCGCAGTAGTAGTACTCGTATAGTAGTAGTTATTTTAATAAAAGTTTCCTTTTATAATAACAATCTATCGAACAAAAAATTAATGAATGTTAATACCTACACTATTATATCACACTATTAATATTTTTGGGACGCTTTATGTCTGAATACTATGCAATCACTCTCCCTGAGTACGTAAGTTCATCGTTTTTCCAGGGCGCGTCGAGCTTCATTAAATCATTAGAATCAGAATCAGAATTGTTTATTTAGTAGTGTTTTGATATGGAAGTCGGTTTTTTGCACGTTTTTTCCACAAAAACATTTTTTTTTTGTCACGGTTGTGTTCAGAATGTGTCCACTGTTATGTTTTAAATTACACTATTCACCTTCCTAATACACACTCAAGTTTATTGAAGAAAGAAGTTTATGATTTTATCATTGTTTATTTTTTACTATTTTGCTACAAATAAAGTTGATTGGTTCGTTTTATTACAGCTGTTTTAACACCTTAACGATTGTTACTTTTAATGTTTTTAACACTTCAAATGTTTTACTTATTTATTGGTTGGTTGATACACTTTGTAATGTTTTTATTCATGAGAAAAACTGAGTGATTTTGTCCGAAAAGTTCACTACTTTCATAGGAGATAACACTTGACCTTATAGTTAATATCGTACTGTATAGATTTAAGTAACTTAATTACAAATCAACACTATAATCTATTTTTAACAAAAATAATATACGGAGCTCATTTACTTTGATGTTCACTTGTTGACAGCGCCATCTGGTCATCTTCATCTTCATCTGCTTAGCCGTAGCTGCGTACAAGTGTTTTGCATGGAGCGACTGCCTATCCCACGTCCACAACCCAATAGCTGGGTAACACGATTCTCCATTGAGCAAGACCAGTGTTAGATTGTGTTGCTTCTGACTACCCCTAACGACTGTCAATGTTAGATGTACAAATGCCAGCCGGGACCCAAAGCTTATCGTGCTGTCTGAGACGCGGAGGAATTTCGATATGTTAAGATGGTCACCTCTCCACAGACTGACCTTAACCTTAACCTTAAACACAGACCGGAGAATGGGAAGGATGATAGACGGCAGAGCTTGTGGCAATTTTTTTTAAAGTATTTATTATTTTCTATAAAAATGTTGCCGTGTCAACAACAGGCAAAAATTAAGTGTCACAGAACAAACATTTGCGCTGGGAAATACTCGGTCGGTTATAAACTAAACCGACCGAATCTCATTAAAACTATGTTTGTAAATTTGTAATGATAATAGCACTTAGATACACAACTTATGAGTCGAGATTTCGAACCCAGGCAGGCACATGACTTTTTCATAATTTTCGGCCAACCTACTATACCTGAAAGATTCCAATAGGTAGCTGGTGTGCAAATATTAGAGTCGACGGCGCGGCGTTACGTAATGAAGCATAATTATATTCATTGCTTCATAAACGGTTGCAATGACAAATTACAAGCATAATATATTATGTTGCCGATTAATAAATAATATTTTTGTATTACGCCATTTGGCTGCGGTTTATACTATTTTATTATCTATATTAATTCTCGAGCAATCCTAGAAATCGCCTAGTAGTATACGAATATAAAGAAGATGAACCGCATTTTCTAAATGCACTTCCTGATTAGATATTTAATGTTGCTCAAAATTATGAAAACAGCACTTTGCCCTCTTTTAGTAAGCGCGAAAATTTCGTTTTCGTTACACATGTTTCGTTTTACAGGGGTTGCGCGTAAACGGTTCTGTCAGTTATCTAAAGGTTTCGTTTAGAATTTCTAGGTAAGAAAAATATATATATTCCTGTGAAGAGTGCAGTAGATATTTGATAGATAGACATGTACTTTGACATGACGTCTGACAGGGGAGAATGGAAGAAGAAAACCAGTTACTTGGGGTCATCAAGTAAACATTTCGCGTGACCCAAGGGCTGGCTTTTACCTTAGACAGAGATTAAGCATTGCCATATAACGTGGTAATGCCGCCAGTCTTTTGGACACATTACCAGTGGATAGTGATGCGCACGAATTTCTGGACACCATATTATAGTTTACTTTTATGTATATTTATGTAGTTTAGGGTTGTTATTTAATCTATCTATATTAAATAATTTACAAAATCTGAGATTGTAGTAATATATTTACATAAAAAATAACACTTACCTACACTTCAATCTTTATGGTCAGTTTAACAAGATAAGGCTTGTGTCTCCTAGCTGACTACCCCGAGAAGAAACACCAAAACTAACTTACAGGTATATTTTAATTAAAGTCGTAAGTACCTTCTTGTCAAATCATATGAGAACCAAGTAGTTTAATATAAGTTTTTACAGTAATATGGTCACTAACAGCAGTGTAATGTCTGAAAGTCTGAATGTCTAAAGTGAGCTTCAGAGGAAATCACCACACAGATCGAGACGACCCGTCCAGACAGTGCAAGCTGTTGTCAGTTTTTTTTTATTATTGTTGATAAGTTCACGTTAGACCACCAAATTTTTTGGTTTCTGACTACCAGTAACGACTGTCAAAGATGTGCAAATGAAACCTGGGACCTACAGTTTAACATGTTTTCTAAGACGATCCACCTACAGACCAACCACAGCAATCGTTGCTTGACCCTGATAAACAATAGCATGATTATGTAATAAACCACCTACTTATACATAACTTGGACCACCTCCCATCTAGTTTAATTAATGAGGCCTTTCTTCATTTAAGTCGATAGAAAACCCCTCCAATATTCTGCCTTAAGCCCTCAAAAGTAATTTAATAAGGCCCGGGATTTATTTCCGTTCAGAATTCCAAGATATTAGCCAATTAGCAACTCCTGAAGTCCTCAACTTCCGCGTATCTTGTTGATTTCAAGAAATTTCCCCGAAATATCTGAATTACGTGGGATTCCTCGAGTCATTGAAAACTGATTAGTTTACTTTTATCCGTTTTGGTGTAATTATTATTTTACTGTAGCTTCTGCTGATTATTTTCATGACTTTTTCTGGGGTTTTAGACGTGAAACAATTACATACATATTTATAATACTCACTGTCCCTGCGACTTCTCGACAACGCAGTTACTACCAATTTGCGTTCGAAATAATTATGTACCGTGGTAGCTAAAAATATTTAGATTGCTCTGGAGTAGTACCTATTTTTTATTTACTATATACTATATTGTTCACCTTATAATATTTATATGGATACAAACAGAAAAACTAGTGTGCAATGGGCGGTTTTATCACACAGGGCGAGTATTTCCCAGACACCCTTTGGATGGACAGTTTTTAAAGGATACAAATTCAGTGCTGTCAGTGTACAAACATGATTAATAATATTAATGAAACACACATGAAGCAAAAACTTTGTACCCCTTTTTACGAAAATAACGCAGACGGAAGGAGTATGAAACCTGGTACAGTTAAGATTACAAGGAGAAGGCGTGCAGAAAGCTAATCTTTTAATAATATTAATAATTATGGTTGAATTTCGACCAATGGGTGACCAGTACTATCCATAAGTCTGTTACAAGATGATGGTAAATTATTCACCGTATTATTATAGGTTTTATATAATTTAGGTAGGTATAATGAATTTATAATAAAGCTACATTATTTAGTAATTTTAATAATGTTTGTCACAACCACGAGAACATTATTACTTTTATATAAGAAAGACTACGGTGAAATTGCTTCCATTAAAATAAAGAGAAATAAAAAATATTTCCATACAAAATATCATTTTATTTCATCTTCGTTTTATTTTAATGTTTATTCTCGTCTTTTCACTCATTTTTTAAAGGCAAACACTAAAACCGTTGTTTTATATTCTTGAGCTCGTAAAGGTGTAATAATTCAGCCTATAACGTTTCACTGCTGCTACACAAGCCTCCTCTCTATTAGAGGGAATGGGCCGTTAATCCACCACGCGGGCCCAGTGAGAGTTGGTAGAAGTCATATTTCTTCGAATATTTGGTGCTAGGATAAGTAGGACATGCCGGTTTTCTCACGCTGTTTCCCTTCACCGACTTTTTGTCTGCTATGCTATCATGACTATACTGCTACACCAATTCTAATCAAATTTGTTCTGAAGATAGTTGAAGAGTCGGGAAAAGTCTATTTTTCCCGACTATTTTACGTTTTACTTTTTTCTCTCTATCTACTCTTTAAGGGCTTGAATGGGGGAAAAGAAGCTTCCACAACCGTCTTCCCCAGCCTTTCCTGGACAGTAGTAACCGCATCCCACTTATAACCATTCCACTTAACTGAACCTAGTTTAGTCATAATTAGATAGCTTTTGAAGAATACCCCTAATATTTTACTATGCATCCTGCAGATTGTTCTACATGGAGCTGATGTATGAGTGAGAGAGAAATAGATTACCGTCCATGACGGAGTGGGACAGGTTTAAAGGGACATTCATCTTTGATTCGTTACCAAAGGAGTATTGTTGAATGAGCGAGATCGGTAATACATTATTATATAATTGATAAGGATAGAAATAGAGACATAACTCTGTGGCAGACTCAGGACTAGTGTTATTAGGTGTGGGATGAGAGGTTAAAATAATCAAGAATTCGCTTTTAAATCGGTACAGCTTTAACGTCGCTAAACACCAATAGATTTTCCGAATGAATTGAATATGCAATCTGAAAAAGAGGGGGCCAGTGTAGTATAGTAGCTTCTACGCGCGACTGCGTTCGTGTGAAACGGCTTTTTTTTTTCAAAGAAAAAATGTAGACTTCCATTCCCCAAGGTTTAATATCTGTAAGTACCTGATTTCACTAAAATAGGTTAAGTAGGTAGTAATCTTAGTGAAAGTCAGGACATTCGGCAACCCGGTCAAAGGCCCATCGGGACGGGTCAATACCATGCGAATCGAGAATTGCCTTGCATATCGGGGCACCAGCCAACACTATCGAGACTGATCTTTCAATCGACGCATCGTTGGTTGTTTCTGACGATCTGTCCTGTGATTGATCGATTGGTTCTGGCCAATCCAGTGTAATTAATGCATTGGGTTTCCAAATTCATGCAAAAGCTATCGAGTACCCGAATATGGGTTCTCGACAAAGTATTTATTTATTTATGTACACATTATTATAACACTTCAAAAGAGAAAAGAACACATACAGACAAAAAGCACCAAGGTGCTGCTTATTTCATAAGAAATTTCTGCCAGCAGATCTACGACAAGAGAGTAGGATAGGAGATTATAAACATTGGTACAATGGTATTAATACCCTTTTCATATTGATGTGACTCTAATGACTATTCTACCAGTTACACCCGAATGCAGCCAAGCGCGGTAGCAAAGTAATTGACCATTGTCCGATTCACAGAATGTTCATTTAACGAAATGGCTGGTACAGTGGTGGAACGGTTGGCTACCGAGGTGTCTGTTTGATTCACGCACGAAGTAAATTCAAATTCAAATATTTATTTCAGACATGAGTCCATAGTGTATAAGTAAGTATTAAGTATAGAGATATTATATTATACACATAATAACAAAACATAAAAGATGCTCTTGTGTGTAATATGACAATGGTTTCAGGGTCGGCTACGGTTTGCTGTAGCACGAACTGAAAACTTTGAAGCCATCATGAAGAAAACCGTATCCTTAATAAGCAGAAAAAAAACTAGCAGAATTTTGAAAACCTTAACAGAACAACATGATGCAACAATATTAAACACTTTGTCTGGTTGCTCGTGCGGCAGGGATGAATTATATAACAAAAGTAAAACAGAAAAACATTTAATCAAATACAGACACACACTACAACTACTATCAAAGTTACAAATAGTCGTTTGCATAAAACTCACATTGCTTTGGATAGGTGAGTAAACCATTTATCATTTAGAAGGTGAAACTTTGGATTCACGGTTGATCAAAGTGGAGATGCTACTCGCCCAAAAAAGATACCAGAGAAAGCAGTGGTGCCCGGGTCGACGGGGCGTCGTGTTCCACGCGCGCTAGTTTGTCGGAGGTGCGGGAATGTTATAACGAGATACCGTGGCTCCGGAACGTAAGGGCTATTGAAAGAATAGGGTGGGTTTTAAGTTTGACACTCCCTTCTGCACATCCCGCGGCGGAGGGAGGAATGGATTATCAAATCGGAGAAAAAATCATCACCCGCAACGGGTGAGGTGGAAAGGAATGCTTAAAACTCACCCTGATCTCCCAGTTGCCCTTGCATTCCGGGGCCGTGGTATCTCGTTAAAAAACATACTTGCATCCCTGGCAGGAACACCTGACCGCCTATGTGTGCCCCTAAAACAATAAAAAAATGAAATCTTATTAGAAAACTAAATTACACGTCAGTATTTATGTAACACAAATCTTGTATCCCAACTTTAACGTTTATTTAGGTAGAACCTTCAAAATACCCAATCATAAATTATTACCTTCTTACATCTGTTTTCAAGGCAGATTTATTAAATTATTCCGAACCTTAATTATAGTTCAGGGGATAGGTTAAGAGATGGATAAGGTCAATAAACAAGGATATTTATTTAAATATTAATAGCCCTGTGGCTGGGGTTTAAATTTGCGGTAGTTTCGAATATTTTCTAACAATTTGGGTAGGTATAGTGAAAGACGATTATTCTTGCAAAAACGTTGAATGCAGAAACAAATCAATATTTCCAAAATCACTTTTTAAGTAGACCGATGCATTTGGTGTTGTTAATTTCATCAATTAACTGTGACCGCGAGTTCGTTCACGTGGGAGTTTCCCGATCCCGTGGGAATTCCGGGACAACAATTTATATAATTGCCACAGTATTTGACCTTTATGACTGGGTACCACAGTATGGTTAGCAAGGCGGGTGGCAAACTTTTTTTATGACTACTGTATGGTTTGTTTCTGTTGCTAGGTATACTAAATTAATCAAACTCGTTTTTAAATTCATTTATTAATAAAGCCGCCGTTTACGTCATCCTGTGTATTGTTTTTTTATGGTGACGACTTAATATGGTTTACATAATAAATTATAGCAATATTTAAAATACATTGTTCCGTCACATTTACTAACTGAGAACATTAAAAAATTCATGAAAAAATCTACCATACAAACTTTTGCTTAAAGTTTGGATGGTAGAATTTTTCATTTTCAGATAAAGCTAGTGGTAAAAGTTAGTTCATTATGCCATTAAGAATTACTTATATAGGAATGAGATTGCTAAACAAACAACCTAATTGTGTTATATTTGGAATGTCATACATTTTCTTTTGCTCTTAAGATGTCTCCGGATAGGCACGCCGCGGCAATGTTTTCATAGAGATTTTAGTTTGTTCTACAGACAGCTGCATATATACACATATCCGGAGTTTATTAATTGTAATAATAAAGAACAACAATACTAGTATTATAATTTCAGAAGTTTAAATGTATGGATAAAAGGATATCTGTAACTTAAGTTTCTGTAAATTGGAGTGCTTAAGTAAGCCGGAAAAGATCTGAATTAAATTTTGAATACAAAGATAAAGGTATTCTATAGGCTCAACAGTCTACCTATGTCAGATATGCAATGTTTGAAGCAATTACAACATACTGACACTGGTAGGTAAGGCTACTTTTTATCTTCGGTATGTCCTCTTTCACGCAGAATTCGCGGGCAACTGCTAAGTAGTTTTTAAACTATTTTATCTTTTTTTGGGAAGAAAGTCATCAAATGAGGAGTTCCGCCCACCCCGGGTAGATTGAAAAGGAGTGTTAAACTTCTGCTGACTAAAACCTCACCCTGTTCTTTCAGTTACGCTTGCGTTCCGAGCCCGCGGAATCTCATTAAAATGGCCGTGGATGGAGGTGCCGATTTTACCTGACAATTGTTCAAATTAAATAAACCAAATTAGTATATTAATTACTTTCAACAACATTCTTTAAGTCAATCTTCATCACACAAGTACCATTTTAAAGTCGTCTCCGCAAGTGAGAGCACTCCCTTACCGCTGTTGAATCCACAATATCCTCGTCAATGAATCTGACTTCTGTAGAAAAACCACATGCCACAATTTAATTCACAAATACTTACAGATTTATAAACACGACATATTCATCAAATGTTCAAACGAGTCCAATGTAATCGTATATTTTGAAACACAAGACAGATTTTCATCATAGTCAACTCATCATAGTGAAATCATTTAATAGAAGGAAATTAGGTGGAGAATCCATGGTACAAAATGTTTAAAGGACAATCCATTTACGCGAAAAAAATTTGCAAAATAAATAGTATTAACGCTATGGTTTCTTGGTCAAAATAAAGACTAAATTAATAAATAAAGTATCTTTCAATGAAGTTCTGGCCCAGCACTTACACGCACACTTACGAGCTGTAGGTCGTGAGTTTAACTCAGACAGGCACATTACGTTCATAATTACTACTACACTTAAAACGGTGATGGCAAACATCGTTAGGCAACCGACATGTTCTAGGAATTATGCGAAGAGTGCCACTCACACACCCGCACTGGGCGCACATCGTGGGTTACGGCTCATTGCCTCTCATACAGAGAAGGTCTGGGTCCCATCAGTGGGAACGCTATACGTTTAATGCTATGTCTTACCAAGTCTCTACTGCCTAAGTATTCAAGTTGGTCCGATTTTCTCTACCAATACCAATCTGAGCTTGCACTCGATTAAGCGGTTTCCAGTTAGGCCACCGTAATTCATTAATATCCCGGGAGCAGATATTTTTTATCGATGAAAGGCTAAGGCTAGGTTTACCACAGCGGTTTATATGGTCGAAGATGAAACACGCTTACCTAGAAGTAATCTATTCACGCTTGACTTAAATACTCCCAGGTATATATCATGAAACAGAAACTCCGGCGAAAAATTCCACTACCATGCTGATTTTCTGGAGTGATGAACTCTGGAGAATTAGGGTGACTTTTCTTCCATGGTTCACATATGTCGTTAGCCACTCTAGCCTCCATAAACCGGGTCAAACACACCAGGCATCCTATGAGTAAATCAGCCTTCCAGTAGTACGAACCACATTTCTTACCGTATATAGTATATGAGGATAATAACTCATGTCCTGATAAAAATGTATGTGAGCAAGGGCGGATCCAGCTTTGGTGCCAGCGGGGGGAGGTCACATAATCGAGGTCAAGTCACAAGAAGTTATAATTTGTATTTCCTGACTCCGCTGCCACTTGGCCATCCACTGCCGATATTCGTTTACAACGACAGAGACGAGTATTATCCAGTAACAATGTTTAAAAAATTTAATTAGTGGTCCACCTAGGTCCTGGACCCAGCCCAGGGGGGTTCATGACCCCATGACCCCCCCTGGATCCGCCCTTGTATGTGAGACAGTATAACAAGAAGTTGTATGAGCATCTTTACAATAAACTTAATTATATACTTCTTGTTTTGCGTAAGCCGCAATTGTTCTCCATAAAAACTCGGGGAATGCTTGCGATGGAGGAAATTGCTTCAAAGAAACTGCAATAAAAATGTCTTGTAAAGTTTTTCGTTGTTTTTTCTCACAGCTACGTAAACAGATGTGTAAAAAACTATTATTAAAATAAAAAACTTTTTAGCAAAAAATAGAACCGACTTCCATATAAAAACACTACAAAGGCAAAAATAACTATAATTTCGGAAGGCGGTGTCAAAAACGAAAATATATACAAAACTAAAGACACCGCCTTCCGAAATTATAGTTATTTTTGCCTTTGTAGTGTTTTTATATGAAAGTCGGTTCTATTTTTTGCTAAAAAGATTTTTTTTTACGCTTTTTAGTGCGTCGGTTTGTAATTTATCCAGTTACAAAAGCCAAAATGTCAACTACTTATCACCTTTTACAAAATATTGCTTTTCCCGGTGCAGTGCCGTTAATTTTTGAGGAGTTCTCCTGGTACATCACCATCAGCTCTACTTCACCATATGCATTGTGACGAGCATAAAGTGCTTAACATCTATATTCAAGTAATCTAATCGCAATCAACGAAATACTTATTATTGAGTAGTTTCCGCCGATCCAAATACCCGCCCATACCATGATGGTTCCACCACTATAAGGATGGACTTCCTGGCAGGATTTTAATCGCTGTTGGCGTCCAGGGGTTCTCCAGTGTCGTATACGTCTTGTATCCGGTCTCATACCAAAACGAGACTCATCAGAAAAGCACACGAAACGCCATTGTTCTTCTGCCCAATTTCTGTGTTCAAGAGCCCATTGATATCGAATCCTACGATTGTGCATTGCTATAGGTGGTACCCGTAGCGGTCTTCGGGAATGAAGGTTCACTTCATGCAAGCGGTTTCTGACTGTTTGGTCGCTAATTAAGTTCCCTGCAGAGTGATGAAGCCTCACGGCTAACATCATGGCGGTTATTGTTGGAGCTCTTCGAGTTAAGATTTGAATGTATCGGTCTTGTCTCCGTGTGGTGCAGCGATACCGTCCTCCATGGCGCTCAGCCAGGGTACCAGTGCAGGGTAACGTGTCCAAAGTTGACTGATAACACTCTGACTTGTATTCAGAGCTAAAGCCACAGTACGTTGCCGGGAACCAGCTTCTATCATTCCCACGGCTCTGAGCATTTCTTCCCTGCTTAACTGACGTCGCCGCTCCATAATAACGTTGGTTTTAATCAGTAGTAGGGAAACAGTAGCACTAATAATGTCTTCAATGCGTTGTATGTTTTTATAGGGAAAATATTGACAGCTGATTTTCATCTTTTACTCGAATTTGATTAACAGTTCCTGTTTCAAATTATGAAATGCACCAAAAAGGATCCATATAAATTTATAAAATCATAAATTTATTACAAAGCCACATCTCAATCTCAAGAAATCCGCATAAAAATGCTTGATCCCTAGACACTTTTGATGTGTGTAGTATCGTGTCTGGCATTTGAGTAAACATAGTTATTTCGAAATCATCAGAAGAAGATAGACCAAAGATGTATAGAGCAGATATATATCTGCTCTATATACCTTTAAAGTTAGTCTTCATACACCACTCCAAAAAATTAATCAAGTAGTGTTTTCGATGTTGGTTTGTATTTTGTATGGGGTATTAATCTATGGGGTGGATTTGTGTGTTTATTATACATCTACGCGGTATGAGCTACCTTGTGCGGTCCTGATGACATAAATAGGAAGAAATGTAGTGGACACAATTAAATGTAACACACAGTTCTCTGATGGAACTTCGTGTAGAAGGATATCTCCCAAGCGGCAACGAGAAGTGACCATTGAATTGTGTACCTACTTACACGTTACTGACTTGGGATACTTGTGAATACCACATAGAATTTTAATTAGTAAGTATTGTATATATGGTGTTACAAACAGTGGTGGTACAGTTTCTACAGGCTCGTCTTACGAGATGTGCATCGTGGGTTCAAACCTTGGCAGCCAAAATACTTTCTGTAATTTTCATCATAACCACTAATTTCAAAACGGTTAATATCGCGAAGAAACCTTTATGTTCTTAACCGAAAATCACACCGACCCACACTGGGCTTTATGGTCTATTCTCTCTCATAGAGAAAAGGCCTGTATGTCAGCAGTGAGAACATTATAGGCTTGTTAATTTATTTTGAAGTTTAGTGAAGATTGAATTGTAATTGAAATATAGTGCAGTATAATTGCAATCCAATTTCTTGTTTAATTCCACAAATCAGTTTTCAATAAATTTGAATTGGGAACCCTCATCCGTAAAGCAAACACACTGTAATTAATGATTTGACACAAGTCACAACCATACAAAGTATACAATACTAGCTTCCGCACGCGACTTCGTCCCCGTGGAAAAAAAAATTCCCCGATTTTGAAACATTCTTCATTACTGCTCCGCTCCTATTGGTGTTAGCGTGATGATATATAGCCTATAGCCTTCCTCGATAAATGAGCTATCTAACACTGAAAGAATTTTTCAAATCAGAACGGTAGTTCCTGAGATTAGCGCGTTCAAGCAAACAAACAAACAAACAAACAAACAAACTCTTCAGCTTTATAATATTAAGTATAGATAAATAAAAATATAAATGCAGGTAAGCTTTCAGTACTGAATTGATTTTATTGAGTACGCACTAGTGGATGGGTACCTTAAAATGGCGGAAGCTTGGAGCTCACTGGGAAGTTAGTAATATGAAAAGTGATGAAACAAAATGATATATTTTATTTTGCAAATTTGTTATATGTAAATAATACTTTTACTCCTCATTTTCAGCCGTATTAAGATAAACTAGATGAGGCTGGTGTTGCCAAGCTGGCTTCCATGAGAATCACTGAGAAAACTCAGAGGTCAACATTATAAATGACAACCAATGTCTATGCCTACGGGGCTCTTATATGAGGAAAAACACACAGCTTTGACCGTGCCGTTTGTCAGTGATCACGTAGCTCAACTTAGAACTTTAAGAACCTCGAACAAACCATAGTCAGAACATTTGGGTAGGCCGCATAAATTGATAAAGATAAAGTTTTAGATATTCTCTTGAGCAAGGCCCCTTGCTCAAGAGAATGTCTAAAACTTTATCTTATCGTTATCTATCCTACCTTATGAATGCCCATTCATAAGGTAGGATAGATAACCAGTTCAATACTTCTTGCATTTGTACTGGCCACAACCAAACAGCTTATCTATTTGTATCTGAATACGTATCTCATAACGCCGTTCACCTACCCACAAACATCTATCTATTTTGAACTTTAATCCCTTGTAATAAGATCCATGTTTATGTATATCGGATTTATTTACTTTGGCTTCTGGAATATCCATGCATGTCAAAGTTTTAATAATTTCTAGGATATTAATATTTTATTATTGAAATTTAAACTGTATTTTGGGTTTAATAAAGTTTGATTTGCCTTGTGTAAGTTTTTGAAAGTGGCGTAGGCGTTAACAATCATGCAAATACTAAATAATATAGTTTATGGAATTAATATCAAGCTTTGTTATTCAAGTAAACCAGTTTTCCTAATGATGCCCTTATGTGTGTACAGGATGTTTTTAGAGTGCGTGGTTATATAATTTAGGGGTGACATCTAATACATTACAAAAATAAATAAAACAATTTAGTTATAAATACTTTTCTTAAAATACTAGTAACCAAAAAATGCAAAAACCGACTTCTAAAAAAGGAGGTTTATAATTCGTCTTGAACTTTTTTTTTTAATGTATGTTACCTCATAACTCGGAGATGGCTGGACCGATTTGGTAAATCCTTTTTTTGTTTGAAAGGGTATACGTTCTAGTTGATCCCATTGTCGTCACGTTTGGATCTGATGATGGGATCATGGAGAAATCGAGGAAACTCTTCAAATATTATAGGCACACCTATAGCGTTTTGGGTATTTCTTATAGTACCTTGTGTAGTTGCTCTCGAAAAGCACCATTTGAGGAAGTGGAACTGATGATGAAGACCCCAGATGGCCACCGAAACTACTCAATAATAAGTATTTCGTTGATTGCGATTAGATTACTTGAATATAGATGTTAAGCACTTTATGCTCGTCACAATGCATATGGTGAAGTAGAGCTGATGGTGATGTACCAGGAGAACTCCTCAAAAATTAACGGCTCTGCACCGGGAAAAGCAATATTTTGTAAAAGGTGATAAGTAGTTGACATTTTGGCTTTTGTAACTGGATAAATTACAAACCGACGCACTAAAAAGCGTGAAAAAAAATCTTTTTAGCAAAAAATAGAACCGACTTTCATATAAAAACACTACAAAGGCAAAAATAACTATAATTTCGGAAGGCGGTGTCAAAAACGAAAATATATACAAAACTAAAGACACCGCCTTCCGAAATTATAGTTATTTTTGCCTTTGTAGTGTTTTTATATGAAAGTCGGTTCTATTTTTTGCTAAAAAGATTTTTTTTTACGCTTTTTAGTGCGTCGGTTTGTAATTTATCCAGTTACAAAAGCCAAAATGTCAACTACTTATCACCTTTTACAAAATATTGCTTTTCCCGGTGCAGTGCCGTTAATTTTTGAGGAGTTCTCCTGGTACATCACCATCAGCTCTACTTCACCATATGCATTGTGACGAGCATAAAGTGCTTAACATCTATATTCAAGTAATCTAATCGCAATCAACGAAATACTTATTATTGAGTAGTTTCCGCCGATCCAAATACCCGCCCATACCATGATGGTTCCACCACTATAAGGATGGACTTCCTGGCAGGATTTTAATCGCTGTTGGCGTCCAGGGGTTCTCCAGTGTCGTATACGTCTTGTATCCGGTCTCATACCAAAACGAGACTCATCAGAAAAGCACACGAAACGCCATTGTTCTTCTGCCCAATTTCTGTGTTCAAGAGCCCATTGATATCGAATCCTACGATTGTGCATTGCTATAGGTGGTACCCGTAGCGGTCTTCGGGAATGAAGGTTCACTTCATGCAAGCGGTTTCTGACTGTTTGGTCGCTAATTAAGTTCCCTGCAGAGTGATGAAGCCTCACGGCTAACATCATGGCGGTTATTGTTGGAGCTCTTCGAGTTAAGATTTGAATGTATCGGTCTTGTCTCCGTGTGGTGCAGCGATACCGTCCTCCATGGCGCTCAGCCAGGGTACCAGTGCAGGGTAACGTGTCCAAAGTTGACTGATAACACTCTGACTTGTATTCAGAGCTAAAGCCACAGTACGTTGCCGGGAACCAGCTTCTATCATTCCCACGGCTCTGAGCATTTCTTCCCTGCTTAACTGACGTCGCCGCTCCATAATAACGTTGGTTTTAATCAGTAGTAGGGAAACAGTAGCACTAATAATGTCTTCAATGCGTTGTATGTTTTTATAGGGAAAATATTGACAGCTGATTTTCATCTTTTACTCGAATTTGATTAACAGTTCCTGTTTCAAATTATGAAATGCACCAAAAAGGATCCATATAAATTTATAAAATCATAAATTTATTACAAAGCCACATCTCAATCTCAAGAAATCCGCATAAAAATGCTTGATCCCTAGACACTTTTGATGTGTGTAGTATCGTGTCTGGCATTTGAGTAAACATAGTTATTTCGAAATCATCAGAAGAAGATAGACCAAAGATGTATAGAGCAGATATATATCTGCTCTATATACCTTTAAAGTTAGTCTTCATACACCACTCCAAAAAATTAATCAAGTAGTGTTTTCGATGTTGGTTTGTATTTTGTATGGGGTATTAATCTATGGGGTGGATTTGTGTGTTTATTATACATCTACGCGGTATGAGCTACCTTGTGCGGTCCTGATGACATAAATAGGAAGAAATGTAGTGGACACAATTAAATGTAACACACAGTTCTCTGATGGAACTTCGTGTAGAAGGATATCTCCCAAGCGGCAACGAGAAGTGACCATTGAATTGTGTACCTACTTACACGTTACTGACTTGGGATACTTGTGAATACCACATAGAATTTTAATTAGTAAGTATTGTATATATGGTGTTACAAACAGTGGTGGTACAGTTTCTACAGGCTCGTCTTACGAGATGTGCATCGTGGGTTCAAACCTTGGCAGCCAAAATACTTTCTGTAATTTTCATCATAACCACTAATTTCAAAACGGTTAATATCGCGAAGAAACCTTTATGTTCTTAACCGAAAATCACACCGACCCACACTGGGCTTTATGGTCTATTCTCTCTCATAGAGAAAAGGCCTGTATGTCAGCAGTGAGAACATTATAGGCTTGTTAATTTATTTTGAAGTTTAGTGAAGATTGAATTGTAATTGAAATATAGTGCAGTATAATTGCAATCCAATTTCTTGTTTAATTCCACAAATCAGTTTTCAATAAATTTGAATTGGGAACCCTCATCCGTAAAGCAAACACACTGTAATTAATGATTTGACACAAGTCACAACCATACAAAGTATACAATATAAATAAAAATATAAATGCAGGTAAGCTTTCAGTACTGAATTGATTTTATTGAGTACGCACTAGTGGATGGGTACCTTAAAATGGCGGAAGCTTGGAGCTCACTGGGTAGTTAGTAATATGAAAAGTGATGAAACAAAATGATATATTTTATTTTGCAAATTTGTTATATGTAAATAATACTTTTACTCCTCATTTTCAGCCGTATTAAGATAAACTAGATGAGGCTGGTGTTGCCAAGCTGGCTTCCATGAGAATCACTGAGAAAACTCAGAGGTCAACATTATAAATGACAACCAATGTCTATGCCTACGGGGCTCTTATATGAGGAAAAACACACAGCTTTGACCGTGCCGTTTGTCAGTGATCACGTAGCTCAACTTAGAACTTTAAGAACCTCGAACAAACCATAGTCAGAACATTTGGGTAGGCCGCATAAATTGATAAAGATAAAGTTTTAGATATTCTCTTGAGCAAGGCCCCTTGCTCAAGAGAATGTCTAAAACTTTATCTTATCGTTATCTATCCTACCTTATGAATGCCCATTCATAAGGTAGGATAGATAACCAGTTCAATACTTCTTGCATTTGTACTGGCCACAACCAAACAGCTTATCTATTTGTATCTGAATACGTATCTCATAACGCCGTTCACCTACCCACAAACATCTATCTATTTTGAACTTTAATCCCTTGTAATAAGATCCATGTTTATGTATATCGGATTTATTTACTTTGGCTTCTGGAATATCCATGCATGTCAAAGTTTTAATAATTTCTAGGATATTAATATTTTATTATTGAAATTTAAACTGTATTTTGGGTTTAATAAAGTTTGATTTGCCTTGTGTAAGTTTTTGAAAGTGGCGTAGGCGTTAACAATCATGCAAATACTAAATAATATAGTTTATGGAATTAATATCAAGCTTTGTTATTCAAGTAAACCAGTTTTCCTAATGATGCCCTTATGTGTGTACAGGATGTTTTTAGAGTACGTGGTTATATAATTTAGGGGTGACATCTAATACATTACAAAAATAAATAAAACAATTTAGTTATAAATACTTTTCTTAAAATACTAGTAACCAAAAAATGCAAAAACCGACTTCTAAAAAAGGAGGTTTATAATTCGTCTTGAACTTTTTTTTTTAATGTATGTTACCTCATAACTCGGAGATGGCTAAACCGATTTGGAAAATCCTTTTTTTGTTTGAAAGGGTATACGTTCTAGTTGGTTCCATTGTCGTCACGTTTGGATCTGATGATGGGATCATGGAGAAATTGAGGAAACTCTTCAAATATTATAGGCACACCTATAGCGTTTTGGGTATTTCTTATAGTACCTTGTGTAGTTGCTCTCGAAAAGCACCATTTGAGGAAGTGGAACTGATGATGAAGACCCCAGATGGCCACCGAAACTACTCAATAATAAGTATTTCGTTGATTGCGATTAGATTACTTGAATAAAGATGTTAAGCACTTTATGCTCGTCACAATGCATATGGTGAAGTAGAGCTGATGGTGATGTACCAGGAGAACTCCTCAAAAATTAACGGCTCTGCACCGGGAAAAGCAATATTTTGTAAAAGGTGATAAGTAGTTGACATTTTGGCTTTTGTAACTGGATAAATTACAAACCGACGCACTAAAAAGCGTGAAAAAAAATCTTTTTAGCAAAAAATAGAACCGACTTTCATATAAAAACACTACAAAGGCAAAAATAACTATAATTTCGGAAGGCGGTGTCTTTAGTTTTGTATATATTTTCGTTTTTGACACCGCCGAGTTATGAGGTAACATACATTAAAAAAAAAAGTTCAAGACGAATTATAAACCTCCTTTTTTAGAAGTCGGTTTTTGCATTTTTTGGTTACTAGTATTTTAAGAAAAGTATTTATAACTAAATTGTTTTATTTATTTTTGTAATGTATTAGATGTCACCCCTAAATTATATAACCACGCACTCTAAAAACATCCTGTACACACATAAGGGCATCATTAGGAAAACTGGTTTACTTGAATAACAAAGCTTGATATTAATTCCATAAACTATATTATTTAGTATTTGCATGATTGTTAACGCCTACGCCACTTTCAAAAACTTACACAAGGCAAATCAAACTTTATTAAACCCAAAATACAGTTTAAATTTCAATAATAAAATATTAATATCCTAGAAATTATTAAAACTTTGACATGCATGGATATTCCAGAAGCCAAAGTAAATAAATCCGATATACATAAACATGGATCTTATTACAAGGGATTAAAGTTCAAAATAGATAGATGTTTGTGGGTAGGTGAACGGCGTTATGAGATACGTATTCAGATACAAATAGATAAGCTGTTTGGTTGTGGCCAGTACAAATGCAAGAAGTATTGAACTGGTTATCTATCCTACCTTATGAATGGGCATTCATAAGGTAGGATAGATAACGATAAGATAAAGTTTTAGACATTCTCTTGAGCAAGGGGCCTTGCTCAAGAGAATATCTAAAACTTTATCTTTATCAATTTATGCGGCCTACCCAAATGTTCTGACTATGGTTTGTTCGAGGTTCTTAAAGTTCTAAGTTGAGCTACGTGATCACTGACAAACGGCACGGTCAAAGCTGTGTGTTTTTCCTCATATAAGAGCCCCGTAGGCATAGACATTGGTTGTCATTTATAATGTTGACCTCTGAGTTTTCTCAGTGATTCTCATGGAAGCCAGCTTGGCAACACCAGCCTCATCTAGTTTATCTTAATACGGCTGAAAATGAGGAGTAAAAGTATTATTTACATATAACAAATTTGCAAAATAAAATATATCATTTTGTTTCATCACTTTTCATATTACTAACTTCCCAGTGAGCTCCAAGCTTCCGCCATTTTAAGGTACCCATCCACTAGTGCGTACTCAATAAAATCAATTCAGTACTGAAAGCTTACCTGCATTTATATTTTTATTTATCTATACTTAATATTATAAAGCTGAAGAGTTTGTTTGTTTGTTTGTTTGTTTGTTTGCTTGAACGCGCTAATCTCAGGAACTACCGTTCTGATTTGAAAAATTCTTTCAGTGTTAGATAGCTCATTTATCGAGGAAGGCTATAGGCTATATATCATCACGCTAACACCAATAGGAGCGGAGCAGTAATGAAGAATGTTTCAAAATCGGGGAATTTTTTTTTCCACGGGGACGAAGTCGCGTGCGGAAGCTAGTATTGTATACTTTGTATGGTTGTGACTTGTGTCAAATCATTAATTACAGTGTGTTTGCTTTACGGATGAGGGTTCCCAATTCAAATTTATTGAAAACTGATTTGTGGAATTAAACAAGAAATTGGATTGCAATTATACTGCACTATATTTCAATTACAATTCAATCTTCACTAAACTTCAAAATAAATTAACAAGCCTATAATGTTCTCACTGCTGACATACAGGCCTTTTCTCTATGAGAGAGAATAGACCATAAAGCCCAGTGTGGGTCGGTGTGATTTTCGGTTAAGAACATAAAGGTTTCTTCGCGATATTAACCGTTTTGAAATTAGTGGTTATGATGAAAATTACAGAAAGTATTTTGGCTGCCAAGGTTTGAACCCACGATGCACATCTCGTAAGACGAGCCTGTAGAAACTGTACCACCACTGTTTGTAACACCATATATACAATACTTACTAATTAAAATTCTATGTGGTATTCACAAGTATCCCAAGTCAGTAACGTGTAAGTAGGTACACAATTCAATGGTCACTTCTCGTTGCCGCTTGGGAGATATCCTTCTACACGAAGTTCCATCAGAGAACTGTGTGTTACATTTAATTGTGTCCACTACATTTCTTCCTATTTATGTCATCAGGACCGCACAAGGTAGCTCATACCGCGTAGATGTATAATAAACACACAAATCCACCCCATAGATTAATACCCCATACAAAATACAAACCAACATCGAAAACACTACTTGATTAATTTTTTGGAGTGGTGTATGAAGACTAACTTTAAAGGTATATAGAGCAGATATATATCTGCTCTATACATCTTTGGTCTATCTTCTTCTGATGATTTCGAAATAACTATGTTTACTCAAATGCCAGACACGATAAACACCAACCAACCAATTTTTAATTCTGTCTGTCGTTCTGTCGATCTGTCTGTCAAGGACAGACCACTGAACCAATTTAAATGTGACTTTCACAGGAAGATATAGATACTTTTTCGTCGAAAACACATTAAGGTTCCTATTTTTAGTAAATAAGACTTCAAGGTCAAGCCTTGATTGTTTTTTTATTTATTTATTTTTACACTATATATATTTCTGATTTAATAACTAGAGCAACATATTCAAGTGCAACAATGAATTATAAGTTAACACAACATGCTCAAAAAACGGCTTACATAACATATTTATAACTGATTGAAATTAGAATATATACATGCAAAGAATAATAATTAAAAGCAATAATAAAGAAAATTTTCAAATCATTCAATTCTGTATACAACATTGGGATGTAAATTACTTATTAAAATATGATTGATTGAATGATGATTGATTGATTGAATTATGAGAAAAATATAACGATCATAACTGATAAGAAAATAAAAATAAAACTGAAAACTTTGAAAAAATTGAAATGAAAACAGGTATAAAATTTAAAATTAAATCGCCATTAAATTATTTACAAAAGCTCGTAGGAATTTATTTATATTATCATGATGTACATCTACTAAGTCGCTGCGGCCATTAAGGATTCTGCACAATCTAGGTATCGGAGAATTCGCACCAAGTACAGACTTTCGAAGTGGCGGACACAGGGGTGTTATCTTATTCCTGGGATATCTGGAAGGCGCATGGAACCTAATAAGCTTCAATAAACCGGGGCAGTCGATCTTATTGCGCAACAGTTTGTAAAGAAACAAAGCATCGGTTTTACTAAAACATGAACGTACTTATAAATACTTATCAATGAATATAGGTTTAGAAATTTCTTTTGAGCTAAAGAAATGTTATGTAAGCTATGTAGATACATACGGTGCCATTTCTACAAAAACTCCATTTCCGAAAGCTTGGCCAATGTACAGTTACACAACAGTGATTTAACAGCTTAATTAATAAAAATACTCTCTCTAATCCTTAAAAGTTATTAGCAGATTCTTCACTTTTCACTTCATTTCATTTATTTAAGTGTACTTCATCGTCACCCACATCATTACTTTTCATCAGGAGAGACGGTGATCATGCAAGAAGCACATTAAAAAATGTCTACGTACCAATGTCCTTTGTACATCTTTAATAAGTATTCAGGAGGTAGAAAATCTCACTGCCACCAGCCCCAAAGGCGTAATAGTTATTCATTCCATGAAAAATATCAGTACTATCTGAATAGATGAACCCCAATCAAATCCTCTCTCTAGCCAGGAACTGCTGGGAACTTTCCATCTTTGACTTGGGAAGTCTGTATTTTCCTAGACTTCTGCGCGACTTGAAGTTGGAAGTCGTATTCACAAGCTTTGTAGCTGCAGTAGCTTACTACTTACGACCTGTGACTGCAGAAAATAACCTATTCCTTTGAGGAATTCAGTTATAATGTAAAATGGTACTTCTATCTCCTAAATAACATTGACAATTTTTTTTCAATCACTTATTACGCAATCTCGCTCCTCGAACCGCTCCAGGTATCACTACCTGAAATGATACGGTAGACTATTGAAAACAGATTTTTTTACTCAAAAGGGAAGATAATTAATATTAAGCTTACCAGGGTAGGCCTTGTTTATTAAGTGAAGCTTTCGTTCGTTTTACTATATTTATTGTAATAATAATAATATTCCACAACTTTTTCACACCACGCCATCTAGTCCCAAACTAAGCAGAGCTTGTGGTATGGACACTACACAACTGGTAAACATACATATATATTTCTAAATGCATACATATTATAGATAAATTACACCCAGACAAAGAACAAATGACCGTGCTCATCACACAAACATTTGTCCTAGGTGGGAATCGAACCCACGACCTTGCGCATAGCAGTCAGGGCCACTGACCACTATACCACTATATATTGTATTTTACCCTCGCCTATAAATTTATGTTGCCGAAGCTTTTACGAAATTAAAATCACGAATAGAGTTATGGTCGTTATAGAGTGTTCCATTGTCGTCTACAACCTTTTACGTAGTATATGCAATATGCAATATATTATTTAGCGGGATATCTGTTAAGGACTTAAAAGTTGACGGAACATGGTGTAACGATGTAGCATGTCTCCACAAATTATATTAATTGAGATGTCCTCGTTCTTACGTCTAATCGCAATATAGGTAAATAATAACTTGTTCCCAACACTTGACCACTTTTGTACCAAACGTAACCATCCTAAAAAGAGATAAATAAAAATCATATCAAGATTCTTTCGTCCCTCAAAACGCTCGATAAGCCGTTGCTCCCGGCTGTCGTTTGTACATCATCAACAGTCGTTACGCATAGTCCAATACCAATCTTGGCAAGGGGTAGCGTGTTACCCAGTTACTGTGCAGTGGAGGTCAGACAGGCAGCCTGCTATGATCTACCTAGTCTACCCTAGCAGCAAAATTCTCCTATAGCAATTGACTTATTAGATTACACGTCTTATAGAAATCTAGTAGACGCATTAACTCAGGCTACTGATCCTGCCAAAGCATATTCTAAGATGATTTGAACTACAAGTACTTTTGACCCTATCATTTAGTTTTATAAATGTTAATAGGCTTATTTTACACGACTCTTACTAGAGCGGTCAGTCAGGTTCAGTCTTATAAGTGCAAGTTATAAAACTAATTAGCAAAGTGCGAAATTTGATCCGATAATCGCATTTAGTAAGATCGTTTTATCTTGTTAACGTCTTGTTTCATTCTTCTATAAAACATGCACTTCTTATAAATGCCACAGATATAGCTGCCAGAGGTAAAGATATTATAGAACAAATTTATCTTAGTCGTGACCCTTAACGGATTTTTAGCACCAAGCTAGCATAGCCTCTGATTTTTATAAGTAAGAATCTACTTAAATGTGTTCTAAATTTGCTATTATTAGAGTAATCGGCCATCTTGTGATTTGTTAGAGAAAGCTGGAACAATATAAATATGGATTTAAATAAATGCAGGCGATTTAAGCGTAGTGGCGGTTATCGAAGAAGAGTTTCGAAAAAGTACTTTGAAATTAAGTCGGTATCAGAGTTCGGGTCAAGATAAAAAAGAGCCTGGTGAAGTTGGTGAAGTTTGTGATGGTTCCGTACACGGTAAAATGGAAATAGACTTAGACAACTGGGAGGATAATTTTACAGAGAGTTGTAATGATCAAGAAGATACGGAAAATGCTAGCGGAAGCATTAATAGTGAATTTAATGATGGTGATCATACTGAGTTTGATAAAAATTATGAATTACAGATGGGTATAAAATAGTGGGCTATTAGGAATAATATATCACATTCAGCTTTAAATTAACTTTCTGCGATTTTAAATAAAAGGATAAAATATGCTTTACCTAGCCACTATCCTTAAAACTAACAATAAAACAATAGACGTTACTACTGTGGGCACAGGACATTATTGGCATGTGAAAAATCAGGTGTGCCATAAAATATATTTTAGTATTGAATATCTACTCTGAACAATGGAACAGTTAATTATTTCGTAGAAAAATACTCAACAACTTTAAATGTGTCAATTTAGAAATAATGAAAATTCCTAAAAAAACTTACTAACAGCAAATTTCACACTCATCGGTAGGGAAATGATCATAAATCGCAAAATGCTTGCAATTTTGACACCAAAAAAAATCATGGTATAACAGTTTTGTCATATTCCCTTGAGCCACAGTGAAGTGTACGGGCCTATTGATTGTGTCATTTGAAATATTATAGTCACAACCATAACATTTTTTTACTTTCAAAAAGTGTGTAATTTTCCACGGCCATTTGGCATACTTCAGCTTATGGAAATCCTTTTTAGTAAAAAAAATATCGACATCCATTAATACAACCACTTCCAGTCCAGACTAAAATAAGCTGCATGCTGAAAATGTTTAATAACTTTCTAATTACGTATTTAGGAAAAAAGGCAATGGAATTGATTTTGTTTGGACTAGTCTAGGGGTGCAAAATTACGTAATAACAACATTACCTACACACCATAAAATAGCGAAATTTTAAGATAATTCATAATTAGGTTAGTATCGGTGACCTGTGGCGATGTTTGATATAAGTATAAATATTGGCAACAACTTACAAGATTTGCACATTACCGTATGGTTTAACTCACATTACCCACAGAACCCTAAAACTTAAATATGGTGGCGTAGGTTAAAAGTCCTTTAAAGGTTCTGATAAATGCAATGTAATGGCACGTGTTTCGACCCTATGTCAGATAGGTATATATTAATTTATTACTGAATTAACAAATAATGAAAATGTTAAATTTTGAAGCCGCATGAAGATATGTTTATTATCGTCTAACACTTCATCAATAAAATGATTTTCGCAAGTTGAGTAGGAACTCTTTACAAAACAGTTACACGGCCAAAGTTACTTTATTATAATGACAGACATTGTTATACTAAACGAACGTTGTGTTGTGCAAGACGTTAACAAGATAAAACGATCTTACTAAATGCGATTATCGGATCAAATTTCGCACTTTGCTAATTAGTTTTATAACTTGCACTTATAAGACTGAACCTGACTGACCGCTCTAGTAAGAGTCGTGTAAAATAAGCCTATTAACATTTATAAAACTAAATGATAGGGTCAAAAGTACTTGTAGTTCAAATCATCTTAGAATATGCTTTGGCAGGATCAGTAGCCTGAGTTAATGCATCTACTAGATTTCTATAAGACGTGTAATCTAATAAGTCAATTGCTATAGGAGAATTTTGCTGCTAGGGTAGGCTAGGTAGATCATAGCAGGCTGCCTGTCTGACCTCCACTGCACAGTAACTGGGTAACACGCTACCCCTTGCCAAGATTGGTATTGGACTATGCGTAACGACTGTTGATGATGTACAAATGACAGCCGGGAGCAACGGCTTATCGAGCGTTTTGAGGGACGAAAGAATCTTGATATGATTTTTATTTATCTCTTTTTAGGATGGTTACGTTTGGTACAAAAGTGGTCAAGTGTTGGGAACAAGTTATTATTTACCTATATTGAATATAATGTTATGTATATAATGTATGTATATAATGTTTTTGTAGCTTAAAATTGATCAATAATTAAATCTAAACTATTTTGGAAAAATAGGCAAATACCCTATTCTCAATATTTATTTAGCATAACAAAAACAAGCTATTTCTAGGTTTCGACAATTCCAGAATTTATTGCCTAGATTTATAGTCCATATATTACCAAAAGGTCGGAATGATAATCAAAAATAAATATGTATAATTATTTACCAGCACTACATACATAGTTAAACCTACCAATTAAGCTAGAAAAGAAACAGTAATATAGAATGAATTCTGGCATGTAATTAATAGCTAGAATATTCATACGTACTCCACATATTTTAATGAACGGTCCGTGAATAAAATTTTATGTTTTACCCAATTGAAATTGTTATTTCTGTTACTGAAACTGTTTTACATAGAAGATTGAAGAATATTGTTTTATTTAGTTTCATAAAAGGTTAGTTATTTTTTCTGAGAATATGGATGAATGTGTTAAATTATATTATGTAGAAGTGAGGGTAGTAAATATCCCAAGTAGCAAAATGTGGCCCTGTAATTATCCTAGGAGCACGTATTTTTTAATCCTATAGAAATCCTGTAAACGTTTATAGAGCTGCATTTGGGCGCAGTTTATAGGACTATTACGCCCTATAGTCGCTTTGTTAAAATCCGGTAAAGTGCTATTTGATTTTATAATTACATTATTAAGTGCTTTAACATAATATAGTTGTCCTATAAAAATCCGGTAAATGCATCTAAAAAGAGCGATTGGTCCTCTTATGATCTGGCGCGTGTCGCTACTAGAGTAATTGATCCTACAGCGATCAGCGTAATACCATTAGTAGATTCATTCAGTCGATCATTCGTTCTTTTTTCGTTAATTCATTGTACTGTGCTGGTGCGTGACATTGAATACTTTTTATTTTCAAAAAGTAAGTAATGTCATTGTAAACCCATCGCTGTCACGAAGCCGCATGACGTCATATTTCTCAAACAACAAAGTGTTTTTGAGGTAAGGATTTCTGTTTTCTTTCTTTCATTAGAGTTTAAAATTATATTGCCAATATTTTCTAGTGCCTTTTTGTGAAAATAACACAAAAAGAACACCTACGAACGTTTTTTTCAACACAAGATTAATATCTCGTTGTATGACAAGTCGACACGTTTGACAGCTTTGAGAAAAATAACGTCACACTTCTTGATTGGAGTTTGCGGCCACGTGACACACAAATTAAAAATTATAATTTTTATTTTATGAAAATATAAAAAATGTAAAATTATTATTTGAAATAAAAATGTTGTTTAAATTTCCTGGCATCTAAACTAACTATATGCAAAACATCGTCTTTTTTACTACTACAGGCAAATACCCTATTGGTAACGGAAATGAGGATAGTTTTACAGTAATTAACCAGAATATATACCGAACTAGCCGATGTCTGCGACTTCGTTCGCGTGGAAAGTTTTTCTCGTGTAAATCCCGACTCCGTGAGATATTTTTTTAAACACATATATCGTCCGTCCTATATTTCCAAAGGACTGCTTTAAAATGTAAATTTAAGTACCTATATTAATCGCGTTCCCCCAATAAACAAAGAAATATGCTCACTTAATAGAAAACAAAGCGTCTACATTACCCCCTAGGGAGGCGCCATCAATTGTTTAAAAGAAGAATATATACCCACATTTTATGGATGTTAAAAACAATTGTACGGATTCTTTTTATATTGTGTTAAATATGAGAACTTTATTTGAGTAGGATTATTGATTAACACATACGAATCAAAAATACTGATTCTGTCACAATTACTTATATCATATTTGTTGCTTGAAAAAGATCGCGTAATACGATAAAGCCGCCGGTTGTTTGTTTTTTTATTCAAAACTGTCTCTCCAGACTAGACTCTCTCGTTGGTCGAGTGGTCGCAAGCGCGACTGCTGAGCACGAGGTCTCGGGTTCTATTCCCGGGTCGGGAAAAAGTGCTATTGGGTTTTCCCCTAAGGAATTTCTCAGTTGTATGAGACCACTGTGCCTCGCAAAGCACGTTAAGCCTTTGGTCCCGGCTGTCATTTGTACATCTTTGACAGTCGTTTCGGGTATTCAGAAGTCTGACACTGCTCTAGCCACGGGTTATTGGGCTGTCGAAATCAGATAGGCGCTCCATGTAAAACTCTAATACTCAGCTGCATCCGACTCGACCGGAAACCGACTCCAACATATTTGGGAAAAGACTAAGCAGATGATGATGATAATGATGATCTTCATCATCATTTAAAGATATGGCTGAAAAGCTTCCTGTAATAAATTTAGCATTTTCACGTGCCGGAATTTTGGCGTAGAGAATAAAGCCTTCTATCCAATGCAAACAGAATTGCAATCAAAATTCTAAGAAATATTAACTTTTTTCTGTCTATCTTAAGTGTCTAGCCATTTTGCGCGTGACTGTACAAAGAGAAATAAATTGGTCTATTAAGAATTGTAATGAAAACGGCACAATCTTTTGATATTGAAAACTTAACCGTAATCTTAATATTTAATCCGCTGTATTTATGACTAGTAAGTCTACGGTGATCGCTTGTAATTCAAAGGAAATGTTTACGATAAGAGGGCTTAAACCTCAATTCAAGTTTGCTAGATAATAAATTACAACAATTACTTTCAATTAAGTTTTTAAATATTGCCCCACTCTAGTTATTTCTCCTGTATCATGAGTACATTTTGACAAACACAAACCCAGAACAACTATATGCAGGCCAAACAAAGGTGAACTTAGTCAAGAACTGGGGTCTCTGACATAAAATCTTACTTATTTACAAATATGAAAGTGTAAGTAAAGTTTTTTACCATAAAAGAAAACTACAAACACAATGTGTATGCTTGTCTACATGTGTTGCAGAGTCTATATAGGTACAGATAATGTAAGCCCTGCCTCTCAAACTAGGATAACCTTTATTTTAACCTTTGGCATACAAGGTGGGGTTATTTTAACCCCAACAGTTTTAAATCGAGTTGATTGTATATTAAAACGTAATCAAATAACTTTACTTTCACAGTAGCTGGAGATTAAATATTACCGCGTCGTAGTACAACGTTAGATCAGTATTGCGCACACAAGCATTGTGTGTGTAAAGTAAATACATACATCTAAATGAAACTACATAGACTTAGGCGTCAAATTACTCCTCCACATCGCTGCCATCCGGAAACGTGACAGGCCGCACAATTCGTTTCAGTAGTATTTAAAATATCTAGTTTACACTAACCGGTTTAAAATTAAACTTTAATAACAGTTAACGATGGTTATCTGAGTAATTTATAACTGTACTACAAAGGGTTAAGATTGATATACGCGTAGTTAATCTCGGTTTACGCGGACGGCGCGTGCGCATGTTTGAAAGGTAAATATTTATCATATGCCATAATAGTAGAACTAGAATATGGGTTGGATATGGTACATTTAATACTCGTTTTAATTAGAAATTCTTTCTTTATAGATATAAGCATAGGAAAACGAGAATTTTATTCAATATTTGAGCTCGCGCAAGTTGCAAGAACCCATCCTGAAAATATAACTTTGACGTAAGTTCTATTCAAAATCTTTATTTCGAACCATGACTGATATATCATTATTTATCATTATTTATAAATTTAATGTACCAATGCATGTGTTGATAATGCATATATTTTTTATTTAACTATTAAATTGTTAACATCCAGCTATTACACACGGTGTATTCAACACAACGGAATAACGCACAAGGTATTTATTCTCTGAAGCGACGTGGACTCGTGATAACATTATATTTTTTTTAACGACCGGATCCTTGCATCTTCGTACGTAAGATATCCCGAATGGCAATAAAAGTCTCTCCAAACTGAACTCTACTACTTCGAAAGTACTATTACTTAAGTTTCTAGACCAGTACTTAAGATCAAGTTACAGAATGACCTCATACTTACTAACTTTGACTAGAGAATTGCATTAGAACTTGCATTTATGATACGAGTGGACTTCCGGGAACAATATCTAAATATGTCCTTCCTATTGTAATACTATGATATCAAAATCAAAATCTGATAATCGAGTTTATATAGCAACAATATTATCCTACTAATATTAAAAATGTGAAAGTTGGTGTGTTTATATAAATTTGTGTTTCAAGCAAAAAATGGCCAAAATCTTGGCATACTTTTTATTCCAGTTAAATTCGTGGAATGTAGACGCGAGAAAAGTTGCGAACAATAGCTAGTGATACTTTAGCAAGTTAGATGAGCTATTTGATTCTACATCACTATAGATGTTATTATCCGATTCCTCAAGAAACCCAGCTTTCCTCAAGCTGGGTTTTAAACCTGTATCGAATTCAATAGGCACTAATATCAGTTGGTGCGGTAATTCTCGAAGGACCGTGGCGGGGTGTAACTTGGGGGTGAAATATTGACCACACACAGTAATGAGCTGACCAGGGTATGAAGAAAGGTTGTGAGGGACTTACTTGGATATCTTGAGGTGCACGTGGGATGAATCACTTTCTTCTTCTGATGTTTAAGCACTTCACTTTAGTCTTTATTTGTCACACTTTTTTTTTTTTTTTTAATCTTTATTCATTTTAAAGAGGGTTTGATCAGACATGATCATGCCACCCTCATAGGCCTCACAATAACGACTTACTCTCTACACTTAGTTCTAGTCTAAGTCTAATCTAGGTCTACGCTTAATTGCTAAATTTACTAATCTATAGACTCTCTTTGCGTTTTCTGACAGAGGCTGGGCAAGGACCATATTACACCTGCCTAATTCCCGCAGATCTAAATTGTAGGTGAGCATTAAGGTCATCCTTTCAGGCTCATTCCGGGCACACTCGGCCAACACGTGGTACATATCCTCAACTACACCACACTCGGTGCAGTTAGGAGTGTTGACTTTACCCATCATATGGGCAAATTTATTTAGTGGTATGTGTCCGGAACAAAATCTTAGGGCAGTCACGATATCTAATCTACTCAGTCCAGAATCTGCAAACCAAGGTGCACGCGTGAGACACGGCTGTATAGTCTTGTACCAAATGCTTTTGGATAGAGATCTCTCGTCAAAGTATTCTTTCCAAATCTTTGTACAGTGATCCCTAACCAAGTATAAACAATCCGTATATAAAGGCACGCAGGAAAATGGTATACCATCAAAACTAGCTTCTCCGGCCAGACGATCAGCTTCTTCATTACCTATTATACCTACATGTGCAGGTACCCACTGAATTTTTAATATTTTATTCGTAGATCTTAGTTTACGGAGCGATTCCAAAATGTTATAGGCTATCGGGGTGCCTCGAAAATTCGAGGTGCAACGAGCCAGGTGGTGAATAGCACTCTTAGAATCTGTCAAAATCACATATTTACCAGCCATAAAGGAATCAATATATGCAATTGCCTCTGCTATGGCTAACAACTCCGTATACATTATGGAAATTTTAGCGTTAATCATCAGTTGAATAGAACTATTTGTTTGCGGATCATAAAGTGCCAAACCGCTACTACCAGCTAGATTTTTTGATCCGTCCGTGTATATTTGATAAAAATCTGGATAGGTGTTGCTCAGAAATTCGTTACAAATCCGTTGCAATTCATGCGGTTTATAATGGTGTTTCGGTTTAAAAATAGCCTTAATATCTGGTTCCAACACTAACGACAGATCTATACCACTAACCCATGTGTCTAGCGAAAACATTTCTAACTTTGTTGTAGAGTAAACTGACGTATTTTTAAAGTGTTCGTGAATTGAAACCAAAAGTGGTTTTTTCTTGCACCTCCAATAGGAATTACTACAATAACTACTCAAATTATCTAAAATGTCAATTATTTTGCAATCTGATAACGATTTGCATTTAAAATAAAACTTGCCAGCAAGGTAATACCTACGCGCACACAGAGGCTGAAGGTGAAGTTCGCATTCCATAACGTGTATCGCGGTACTTTTAATGAATCCTCCGATAATACGCATGCATTGGTTTTGTATTCTGTCTAGTTTCTGTAAGTGTGTTTTACAACTGCTGTCATATAATGCGCTAGCGTAATCTAACCTACTCCGAATCATAGCTATGTAGGCTCGTCTCAAAACAATTGGGTGTATTCCCCACCGCGCACCGGTCAACGCCTTAAACATATTGACTAATCGCAGACTTTTATCTCTCAATTCATTTATGTGCTTAGCCCAGCGTAATGATCTGTCCAGCCATAGTCCCAGATACCTAACGTTATCTACCACGTCTAACTTCAATCCGTCTATATATATATCAATAGATTCACTTCAAAACCCTCTTTGAAAAATACATATTTTGCTCTTTGTAGGAGAAATGTTTAAACCGATTTTAATAAGTAACTTAGTGAACTTGTTTATAGCTAATTGCATATGCTCCTTACCTTCGAGCGCATTGTCATAGTTTAAATATAACACAAAATCGTCTGCGTATTGTGAAATACAAACTTTACTAATACTTTTGCAAATAAATGATGTAGCTAAATTAAAAAGTAGTGGTGAAAAAGGGTCACCTTGAGCTAAGCCGTGGCACGTATATCTACAAGTTGAAATAGAGCCTACCTGCATTCTTAAATGTCTTTCTTTTAACAAATTCCACAAATACCTACACATTAAATAACTAACGCCCACTTATTGCATAGTACAAATTAAACTTTTTATATCGACTTTATTATATGCATTGTCGATATCTATAAACGCGGCTATACACTTTTGATTTTGGGAAAAACCGGGTTGTATTGTTGACACTAATGTTGTTAGATTGTTTAATGTGGAGTGATGTTTTCTAAAACCTGATGTTTTGTATGACAAGAGGTTGTTTCTCTCGAGGTACCACTCCAAACGTTTAATTAATATATTATGGAAGGTTTTACACATGCACGAGATCAATGCTATAGGGCGTAGAGATCCAGAAGACCGAGGATCACGATTTGGTTTCGGTATTGGAATAATATTAATATCTCGCCATTGCGTAGGGACAAAACTTTGTGTATAGAAACAGTTATATAATTTTAATAAGTGATGTTTTCCATTGTTGGGTAGATAGTATAACATTGAATATGATATTTTATCATTACCTGGTGACGTGTCTTTGTGGCGTAAACATTTATCTAATTCCTGTCTGGTTATTAAAATGTTTAAATTGGAATAACTGGGTGTAAAAACTAGGTCATTTGGAAGTACATAATCAGGAGTTAAACTACGTAAAAGATCATTGGCTTGTCCTTCGTCTACATAAGAACGAGGTACATTATAACCCTTTAGCCACTTCAGTTTGCGCCACATTTCTCTTTGAGTGATTGTACCATCTAATGAAGAACAAAACTCTTGCCATGATTTTTCACGAGCTTGACGAATAGATTTTTGAGCTATTCTCATTTTGTCCTGTAACTTGACCAAATTATTAGGGTTAGGGTTTCGGCGGAATTCCGAAAGTGCTCGACGTCTTTCTGCAACACATTTAGATAGGGTAGCGTTCCAATATGGTTTCGGTAAAAACTTATTACTTGGATTACGATTAATTTTATAATATGGTATGAAACGATCAGCTGCTGTGTTTAAATAATTTACAAAGGTGTCATATGATTTTTGGAGGTCATCCTTAAAAACAACAAAATTATTAAATAAGGTTTCTAATAAATTCCGATACGATGTCCAGTCTGCCTTCCTATAATTACGTCGTACTGTTATGAAATGAGAGTCAATTTTTAAATGTGTGTGTACCTTAATAATAAGATGATCGCTGCCTAAGTTTTCATTTGTAGTGGTCCAGTTTAACCTTATTGCGATGTCAGATGAAGCGAGCGTAACATCTGGTGAGGATGTTTGCAGCTGATTGTTTACTAATTTAACACGTGTGGAACTATTACGATCATTTAAAATTACAAAATTACTTTCTAAGAGAGCATTGAAAATTTGAGAACCTCTCGTGTCCGTTTTATGGGACCAGTTCGTATGGTGAGCGTTAAAATCACCTAAAATAACCGTATTTTTATCTACGGTGCTAAATAAATGCTCCCAGTCTGCTTGATCGGTGTGAACCGACGGTGCACAATAAACAGAAAAAACATATTCAATAAATTTGCAATTGTAAATTTTGACCATTACCACTTCTATGTCGGACTGACTACTCCTAAAAAAATGAGGAACTGCTTCTACTGACCTGTGTATCAGTAGTGCTACACCGCCATACGAATCTTGCCTATCTTTACGGAATATTTTGTACCCGTTTATTTTGAAACTACTATCAGGTTCCAGCCAGGTCTCACTCAGTGCTGCGATGTGTATTTTTTCTTGAAACAATATTTGCTCTAACATTAATGCTTTAGGGCGGACACTTTGTGCATTCCATTGAATTATGTTGAGTTTTATTATATTATTATTCATTATATTCATTATAGCCGAAATAGTCTAATATAAGCTTCAATATTGGCCAGTCTGAAATGTTTTCCACAAGTATTAATATAACCCATTGAACACAGCATTTAATACAACTTTGCACTTTTTGATGAATTGGTTCACTTTTTAGAAATAAGATCTCCTTCAATCTACTTAAAAGCTCACTAAATTGCACTTCTCTCGTCTCATCTTGTTTTTGAGTCTGTTGTCTATCCATTGAATCGATTTGTACCGACATCTCTGCTTCGACGGGTTTTTTAGTTTGTTTTTGTAAGTAAAACTTAGATGTAGGTTTCTTTGCACTTTCTTCTTGACTGTCTTTTTTAGGCGCTTGTGTTGTTGTTTCTGAGCGCGACTGTTGTAGAACAGCCGAAAACGACAATTTGCCCGACTGTGAAGTAGACCAATCGTTTTGATCTGTCAACGGTCCCACTGGATCGTTTTGTTTGTTTTCCTTAGTTGGGACATAGATTGTCAATGCACGTCGGTATGTGCAATTAAATTCAGCCATTAACTGTCTCAACCTCTTCTCCTTCAAGTATGCTGGGCAAGTTCGCACTAAAGCCATATGTTTCCCGTTACAATTAGGGCATTTAAAAGACGAGGTGTCACAGTTGTCGTGGTTATTACTACATTTAGGGCAAATAGCCTTTGATGATGGACATCTTTGTGCTGTATGTCCCAGTTTCCAGCAGCGAGAACATTGAGACACCGGAAAAACATATTGGTCGACCTGTATTCGCAAACCGTCTACGAACACGTGTGCTGGACGAAATGAACCCTTAAAACAAAGGCGCACCGATTCACTTTCCTTCCAATTATCACCCGCCGAGTTTCTACGCATGAGCCTTTGGACAGATACCAGGTGTGCGGGTTCCGCACACTCAATTCGCTTTAAAATTTCTTCCTCACTCAGGTCGATGTCGACGTCTCTGATAACCCCGTATGAAAAATTTACTTCCATGGCTCTCTGTACTCTCCAGCATTTATTAATTACCTCCTTACATTTTTCGAGCCTCATCACACCGTTTTCGTTTTTCATATCAACTCTAATCTTGTATGGGTTAATATACCTTATCTTTTCTATGTTAATTATTCCTTCGTCGTGAAACAGCTTTGCAAGTGCAAACTGCTTAGGCATTTTATCTTTGGACGAAATATAAACCTCAAATTTTTCTCCTTTATATTTCTTGCCTCTATTCCTCTCAACCTCCGTCCACCCGTCTTCTTCCTCTTCTTCTCTGTCCCTCTTACTGGGTCTTTGTATTTCATCGTTTTCCCACGCTTCGTTTGATCTCTCATGTTGAGATTGTATATCTTCGTCCATTTGACGTTCATAAACTAAGATCGGGTCACTCATCACATCGGTTGTATTTGCTATCTCCACTTCAAAGTTACACTCATTCATTATTACGACCGATTACCGCAGGTATAACCTATCGGTATACCCCGGAACCGTCGGCGCTTCGAACGTGCCTCGTTGTAAACAAACTAATTAGCTAATGAACGCGGTCACCTCGTACGAATGTCGATACGAGACTTTATTTGTCACACATGTGTATGGCCAACACGGATATTTTGATAGTTTTAGATATATAGATATATAGCGGTATTTAGTTAATCTCGGCTCGACGCGGGGTGATAACTTGCTTAGCGGGCAAGGCGCGGGGTGGTAACTTCACGATGATTTCTTCTGGAAGACTCCGAGACACACTATTGAGGAGGTAATTATACCTTTTTCTTGCCACAGCATCTGTACGGTGATTGGCCGGCATTGAATCCACCACTGAGCGGCGCGTGTGGCAAATATCTCCTCTCTCATTTGTGGGAATTGTATAGGAAGGAAGGAATATGATTGGTCAACTCAAAAACCGCGGTAAAAATATGAATCTGTATTGTAATATGCGATACGTTCGGATATATGTTAGTAGAAAGTTATAAACTAAATAAAACTTGCGCAAGCATCAGTTGTGATGTAAAATCAAATTACAGTCACAGCCGTAGTGATAATCATTTATCTTTATTCTCTAAGTAACGTTTCTCATTGTGTTAGTAACAACTTCCTTAACCCTGTGTTAGTATTTCTAAATTAATGACTTAAAAAAATACATGAATGTATGTGAGTCACTGCCACATACCTAATACCGAGGTGGACAGCTTGCAGCAGCGACTCACATATAAACAGTCCAGTTTGCTTACCACACAGCGCAGGATAATGTTGGAGCTGCCCCGTACGCGGGACACCCGGGAAGCGCATCGTTGTAAAAACCACAATCATCACGAGCTACAGCAAACATCCCTGACGCACAACAAAAGCGGCGCATCCCCATTTATATCCTGAACGTATTATCATATTGAATGCATCGCATTAGAAATGATCGCATTTGCATTTTGTGTGAAACAGATAAAAAAAAAACAAGTAATAATTCGTACTCCAATTTAGTTTAAGTTAAAGACTATGAAACGACTCGTGTGACCTCGGAATAGATGAATAAGGTTGGAATGGTAATGTGGGCGGGACGAGCGCGCCACATTTATGATACGACAATCATAGCGCGACCGATTAATTCATTCACCGCGTTTAGTGCGGTTCGGATTACTTGGGAACACAGAGCTCTGCTTTAAAATGCCGTGTTGTGCAATTATAACCTGTAAAACAAAAAGTCAGACCGCAAGTATAGAGCGAGGAGGTATATCTTTCCATCGGTAAGTCGAAAATAACATTTAATTATAATTTTATTTGTAAAAAACAAAAAAATATTCTGATCACTATGAAATTCCGAACATTAACAACATTATCGCAACAAGTTACAAAAAGTATACATTGCCCGTTGTGTACTCGCTTAATCAACGCAATGACCAAGTCCGCTTACAGTGTACCAGTGCGCCACACTTCAACCATTGACGTTTTGTCCTTTGCCTTGATTGGCCGTGATGCACGGCGCGTGTTTATCAACAGTGAGTTACAATCAGTAGCAAGCTCTCGATTTTAGTGTGTGTAATTTATTTGTGTGCGTAATTCGCAGACGTAACGGGCCTCTTGCTTGTAGTAGAGCTAGAGAGTGGGGAGACAAGCGGCGACACGCGTTCTGATACAAATCAGGAACTATTTCCTTTCTAATCTCTTTTATCTTTTCTGTGCGTGTGACCACATAAAGTTAACTACCTGAATTGTTTGACGGGAACAATCAACATATTGTAAAACATAACTATGTACATATTATAAAACAAAGTCTCCCACCACGTCTGTCTGTATGTTTGTGATAAACTCAAATACTTCTTAATCGAATTTCATGCGGCCACTGTTAGAATTGAATAAAATCCTTTCATGTATTATAAAACAAACTCTACGGCCACTTTGATCTGTTTAAATATGCACTATAAACTCAAAAACTTATGAACTGATTTTCATGTGGTTTGTTTATCAATAACGATAAGTTTGTATCTTTTAAAATCACGAACTAACCAGTGTTCATTCGGGCACGCCGCAATTGCGGCGGTAAGACCCCTCTTTGAGGAGTGGCTAGATCGGCGTCACGGCGTCCTGACCTACCGCATGACGCAGGTCCTCACCGGACACGGAAGTTTCGGGAGGTACCTGTGTCTGATGGGAAAGGAGGAAACGCCTGGGTGTCACCACTGCGAGGGTCGCCCTGAGGACACAGTCGAGCACACGGTGCAGGACTGCCCAGCTTGGGCAGAGCACCGACGTGTCCTCACGGCGACAATAGGCGGAGACCTCTCGCGCCCGGCCTTGGTCGAGGCCATGCTGCGGGGCGAGAGGGAGTGGGAAGCGGTCGCCTCCTTCTGCGAAGCAGTCATGCTTCCGAAGGAGGAGGCGGGCCGCGCGAGGGAGAGGATGGCGTCCTCCCTCCAGCCCAGCCGCAGTGGTAGACGCCCACGGCGTCGGACGTCGGCCGACGATCTCCGGCCACCGTAGGCGCGGGCATGCGGACAGCGAGTAAAGGGCAACTCGCTGTCCGACCATGGACCATGCCCGGGTCGACGGCGCGTCGTGTTCCACGCGCGCCTCAAAGAGCGTCAGCAACATGACGAGGCCCCCTCTGCAGAGGGCCGAAGCCTGCCGGGGTCGTGGGACTCATCCCGTTACCGTGGCCCCGGTACGTAAAGGGCTATTGAAGGAACACCGTGGATTTTAGTCAGTAAAAGTCTGACAGTCCCTCCCACCCTGCCCGGAGTGGGAGGACTTATTTGATAATTTTACCACGTTAAAAAAAAAAAAAAAAAAAAAAAACCAGTGTTCATTATTAAAAACAAAAAAAAAACTACGTTTTATTATTTCAATATCGTTAAATAAGCTTAGGTTGAGACAGCCAATGGAGACAGCAAATAATTAGCAATACTTGTATTGGGGCCGAGGATACAAATAAAAAGTAACAGGTAACATTATTATGGGCAGTTGCCAATTTTTTTTATGGAACTTCATTTCTCCGTTAATCTATCTCTTTTTTCAATCCAAAGTTATACCAAATTAACCACCAAATGCCCCAATAAATCAATCACATCACAAACTAAATCTTCAACTCGCACGACAATTTACTACCGTTAATGAAGATAAACTGGCTGCAAAGACCACAATGTGACACTAAAGGCGGCTACAAGGCACAGCACTACTTAAGGACAGTAAAGCAATTTATAATCAGTGCTTCACAGTCTAAGAGGAAAAGCTGCGGTCAGTCTAGCTGACACCCGTTTAGTGATGGGAAGTGACTATGGGCAATAAGTCAGATATCGATGTATAATCTCAAAAAAAAATATTTCAATTATTTAATATAAAATTTAAATGAAAATATAACACTAATTTCATTTTATACCTACACATGGAAATACATTACACATGTATTTATTTTAATTTAACTGTAAAACGGCATACAGCGTGGCAATGCCGCCAGTCTTTTGGGCACATTACCAGTGGACAGCGATGCGTACGAATTTTTGGACGCCATATTTTAGTTTATTTTTAGATGTATATGATTATGTAGTTTAGGGTTTTTATTTAAGTGTGTATTCCATTATTGTTTAAAATAAATACAAGTAAGAGCCACTGTAAAACGTGGTTGTGTAAATATGCCTATATGTTTTTCAACGATTGAGTAAAAATACAATGAATGCAAAACTTATGAGACTGGATTGTTATAAATTACAAAAAAAATGCCTGCATAAATTTAAATTACCAATGTTGTAAATTCTAGTCAATTAAGTAATATTAAATTTGGTATTTATAAACAAAATAAATTATGTATTCATAATAATTATCTTAACAGTTACTTAACCTACTTGAGCCATAATTAAAACATCCAATTACAATAAAATTTACACTTTTGTTCTCTTAATTGGTTTTGCAGTTGAATAAAATCCCTTGCAATAATAAAGCCAATCAACTTTTATATGACCGAAGTTCAATTAAAACTCCGAAATTCCAATAAACAAATGACACCTACAATAAAATCCTTGACATCCACATAATAATAGTGTTGTTCATAAAACTTATCGGTATTTAAAACGTGCTTTATCAAATCTCCGCTCGTTTCATATTTCTTTAATATATCGATACAATTATTTCCCATCTTCATTCCTGTTGCGATGGGCTTACTGAAGTACATGCATTACTACCTACTGTATCATGATATTCTATAGGGGATGTATAGGTAGATGTATATGGATGTTCGTAAATACGCTTTGACATCTGACGAATGAAATTGATGATGATTTACGAAGATAGATTTGACCAAAGGGGACGGTAGTATATGGAATATTGATCTTTGAATGTCACCGTAAATCGGTTAATTTTATTACGAGTTGAGAGTAGTCAGACCTGTTGCCTTGCTGTTTGATTTATGTGTTATCTAAGCAACTCCCTTATGGTATTCATTTGGGCAATTTAGAAACCAAGTAGGTACTTGACCAATATTTGCCATCTTATATGTGAAAAACTTACAATCCACTCAAATTTGTAGGAGATAGGAAATTTGTTAAACGATGAGTTCTTGTTTAGATGATCTCGTTTAGCGTCCAATTTTCGGCGTCTCTGATCTTCGTTGCGCTAAATAGCCTCTTGCCATTCAAGGCGGTTAGCTCACCCCTTCTTATGCCTCTTGATTACATCCTTGTATCTCAGGAACACTTAACGTCTTGTAGTTCTGAAAAAATAAACACAATTAAAATCCACTCATAATTACATACTACTACTTACTACATTAATTTACTGGATTTTCAAAATGCCTACTTCATGTCCAAAACCAAGGCTCATGATTCATCCAAAATCCACCTCAGCTCTCCGCCATCGCGTTGACTGACAGACGGCATTAATGACGCAATCAGACAGCTGACATTTAATAATATTTAGGTACATATTTATTAAACAGATACAAAAGAACAAGAAGCCAGGCACGTAGTTGACATATCTTCAGCAGTAAACTATTTGCAAAGGCGTCTACGGTCTACAATCTAAAGTTTGATTAAAATATCGAGTAATAAGTAAAGCGAAAGCACATCGCTACTCAACTGTTTAATTATAATTAAGGGACTCTATTAGGTACAGGAACATTTAAAATAATAAGGAGAGAGGAACGCTTTAATAAATTTTCCATAATACTTAAATTATAATCCAACAAAATGAGGTATTGCTGATACATAATATTTTTGTTGTTGTTATTTTTATTCGTAATTCTGAGTAACTTCATATTTTTTACGGTTATTTTTACTTTTCGATATCTATCGGTTTAAGGTTTGTTGGAAAAAAAACTTTAACGTTTTTTTTCCAACAAATTGCAAATATGCGAGGCATGCCTCATTCGGGTCATCTGTCTGACTTTGACCGTATGAAGTACTACTTGTTATTTATTACCAAGTTATTTTGAAGCGATTTGAAGCATGCTGGCGCACCTCGTACTTCGTCTTAAGTACATATGTTTAGAACATACTTAGCTTAACGGATAAATTGTGCAAAAGTCAAAAAACCTGGCATGCAGGTATACCTCTCGCGCCTGGCCCTGGTTCAGACCACGGTGCGGAGCGAAAGGGAATGGGATGCATTCGCCTCGTTCTGTAAAGCAGTCATGCTAGCGAAGTTTCCTCCTTCGCTAGCATGACTGCTTCACAGAACGAACCTGAACACGTGCGGGAGATGCAACGCTCTTCCTCACGCCCTAGCCTCCGCGGGAGACGCCCCGGGCGTCGGGGATCATGAGCCCATAGTACAGAAAATTCTATTCCTTGCATGAGCCGATCTCCGGCCACCGCGCGGGCCGTCCTAATTCAGAAAAATCCTAAGACCTGCGACATCCACCAACCTACCCGGAGCCCGCGTGGTGAATTACGACCCATTCTCTGTCATACTGGACACAGCAGTGGGAACGTTATAGGCTGATTATTTTATGTTATGTAGTCAGTATTTAAAATAAATATATGACCAGCATTTTTTAAATATATTGGACTCTTAATATCTCGAGGTGAAAGAAATTACCTAAAATGGTCAGAACATTATAATTATCTGTCTAAACAACTGATATTATTTCTTTCACCCACTTCTGTGTTCCCTTCCACATACGACCAGTCAGCCTTTAAAGCACGAGTGAACACGCATCTTCTTCGCTCGCCCGTTCCATCGTAGACCTTATCAATCGCTTATTCATGCGCGATCGAGGTCAAGGGCGGGCACACCAGTAACAAAAGAAATCAGAGTAAATTCCCTCTCAACACCACACAATACTATTAGGTATGTCGGTCCATTGCGGTTTTATTAGAGCGTGTTCATTGAGGAGCGTCGGAGCGTGCACCGAGTCTATTGAATGGCCAAACCACCAAGGACCAGGCCTTTGATCAGTTTATTGGTTGTGTTCTGCAGAATTATAGAGACTTTTTTTTCTGTGTGGGAAAATCATCGAAAAACTTCGCCCGCTCTGGGTTAAGTGGAAGGGGGTGTCAGACTTCTACTGACTAAAAACCCACTCTGTTCCTTCACTGCCCTTAAATCCCGTGGCCGCGGTATCTTGTTAGAACATTTCTACAACCCCGGTGGGCAATGGCCTTGTGGGGTTAGATATATGATATGTACAATATACGTGTGTGTGTGTGTGTCGGAATGTAAGTTAGCTTGTAGCAGCCAGTCGCTCGCTAACCATTGTATCGGTTGGACAATAAACAATTTATTTAGGACAAGTGCATTTATTTCATCATCCCACAGCAGTATCAACATTGGTGACCCCGACGTGATTAATTGGCAGTAACAGTGCACGTAAAAAACAGTTATAGAGACATTTTTGGTACTGCTGGGTTTTGTATCGTGTGTGTGAGCAATTATTATCCAAGCGAGCGACTCAGGAAAAAGGAACACGTGGTGAAAATGTTTGCTTCTCCGACGTATCCTCAGTCAGCGTCGGCGACCGGGCAGACGGTGCAACCGAAAGTAAAAGAAGAGCCAGAGACTCCAGGGATGACTCTGGCCGCCATCAGCGTGTCTTCAAAACTACCGGACTTCTGGGTGGATATGCCACGTTTATGGTTTGCTCAATTTGAGGCCGTAATGGCCCCGCAGAAACAGGGGGAGGAAGCGAAGTTCAACATGGTCATCTCGAAGCTGACGAGGGACGCGATTCAGCAAGTAAGCGATCTAGTAACGTCACCGCCAGCTAATGACAAGTACACCACGTTGAAAGAACGGCTGCTTCAAGTGTACGAAGAGAGCGCCGAGCGCCAGTTTCAGAAACTTGTTTCTGAGCTGGAACTGGGTTCCCAGAAACCCACGCATCTACTACGAAGAATGAAAGAGTTAGGCCGCACAACACAAGTGTCTGATCAAACATTGAAGAGTTTGTGGCTGTCCAGAATGCCTGCCTCAGTCCGGGCAGTGATCGCGGTGTGTCAGGATCAGTCCCTGGATAGTCTAGCTACAATAGCGGGCAAGATAGTTGAGAACAGCAGGTCTTTCGAAATCGCAGCAGTGACTGATAGCACAGCGCAGGCGTCGCAAGGATCACTGATCGAACTAGCCAACCAGCTGGGAAAACTGACGTTGGAGGTAGCAGCACTGCGCAATGAGGTGCAGAACCGTGGGCGCGCAAGAAGCAGGAGTCAAGGCTACAGGAGCAGGTCAGGGTCGAGCATAAGAAAAGCACCCGGAGACCCGGATTGGCTGTGCAGATTTCACTACCGTTTTAGGAATAAGGCGAGGCGCTGCGAGCAACCATGCGCTTGGAGTAAGAAGGAGAAGGAAAACTGAAGGCGGCCTCAAAGTAGAGATTTAAGCAATAACAAGTCTATTTTTGTACATGCAGATTTAAGTTGCTGTTCCCATGTGTTTCTTAGAATAGATGCAGTTCGAAGGCCGTTGACTCCGCCGTACAGCGGACCTTACAAGGTTATAGAAAGAAACTCAAAAGTATTCAAAATTTTAATTAATAATAAAATATGTAACATTTCAGTAGATAGACTTAAGCCTGCATACATGTTGGAGGATACTATTATTACAGAAAATAGCACCTTAAATCAGCATCAGCACAGTAATGTAAACACACCTTTAAAAATAACACGCAGTGGTAGAAATATTAAAAAGCCAGTTAGATTTAATGATTTGTAATAGGTAAGCTAAATTTGTTAAGTAGGTCGTTGCGGTGTAGCAATCAATATGAATGTTAATAATAAGATAATTACTTTGTATAAATCATTTGAAAGCACTCGCACAAATTCATTAGTAAGGCCGCTTTATCGTGACATAACAGGTTCGATTCCCATTATAATTATATTTTTAATTTCGCGTATTGAGAAGCAATATCATCATGGGTAAAACATATTCAGTTGAGAAGAAACAAGAAGAAATTGTTATTGCCCAGAACGGGGCAAATCATGCTTCTACGTCACACACGGAATATAAGTTGGAGGTATTGAGCATCATGGTCACTGTGATGGCTGTAATCATTTTCGTGGCATGTGCAGTAACGGTGTACAAAACGTGTGCAAACAGTAGCAAGCGTTTATTGCGCCGGGAATTGAACGCGTTACGTTCCAGTAGTGTTATAAGTGTTATACCGCAACCAAACCAGAGGTCTCCTAATAACTATGAGGTATAGAATAAGAAAACTGTAATAAAATATACTATTGTATGACTATTTGGCTGAAACCTACTTAATGTTGGAAATTGTTTTGATTAGAATAAAAAAATATGTACTATTATTTTTTATTAGAAGGGGGTGTATGTGGGGTTAGATATATGATATGTACAATATACGTGTGTGTGTGTGTGTCGGAATGTAAGTTAGCCTGTAGCAGCCAGTCGCTCGCTAACCATTGTATCGGTTGGACAATAAACAATTTATTTAGGACAAGTGCATTTATTTCATCATCCCACAGCAGTATCAACAGCCTTATGAGGCCCCGTCACTGGTGCTGACACCCTCGAGAGTCGGGGCACCGGCGGTGGCTGACGAAATTACGACCACCGAGCCGTTTAGGTCCTCTACCCAGTCATCCCTGGGTGGGACAAAGTACGGCTCGGCGACCACGGCGATATTGATCGACCACTGCGCACTGCTCTGGAGCAAAAAATCTTGAGCAGCGGCGCAGTGGTTGATGTTCGCCTGGAGGAGGCGTAATGGGGCCATTATTGGCAGTCCATGACAGCCTCCTCCAAAGCCCTTTGGGGTTCAGCCGCGTCAGGGACGTGCAGAATTATAGAGACCTAGCTTTTGCCCGCGGCTTCTCTCGCCTGTATATCTTTTTTTTCAACCGACGACAAAAAAGGAGGAGGTTATCAATTCGAAGCGTTTATTTTCTTTTTTTTTATGTATGATCGTCGATTACTCGAAGATGGCTAAACCGATTTGGAAAATTCTTTTGTTGTTTTAAAGGGTATACTTCGAAATTGGTCCCGTTGTCACCAAGTCAGGATCTGATGATGGGATCCTGGAGAAATCGAGGGAACTCTTCAAATATTATAGGCACATCTATAGTGATTTGATTATTTTTTATAGTAACTTGTGTAGTTGCATTCAAAAAGCACCATTTGTGAAGTGGACCTGATGATGAAGACCACAGATGGCCACTGGAACTACTCAATAGTCAATATATAAGTAGGAATAATAAGTATTTCATGTGTTCCGTTTCGATTACTTGAATGTGGTTACTAAGCACAATATGCTCGTTATAATGCATATGGTGAATTGATGCTGATGGTGAAGTACCAGGAGAACTCCTCAACAATTAACGGCCCAACATTGTGAAAAGCAATATTTTGTAAATGAATATAAGTAGTTGACATTTAGGCTCTTGTAACTAGGTAAATTAAAAATCGACCAATTAAAAAGAGTGAAATAAAAACATTTTACCAAAAAATTAAACCGAGTCGGTTTAATTTTTTGGTAAAAAGTTTTTTAACTGACTGCAAAAAAGGAGGTTCTCAATTCGTCTTGAACTTTTTTTTTTATATATGTTACCTCATAACTCGGAGACGGCTGGACCGATTTGAAAAATTCTTTTTGCGTTTGAATGGGTATAGTTTCTAGTTGGTCTCATTGTTACGAAATCAGGTCTGATGATGGAATCCTGGAGAAATCGAGGGAACTCTTCAAATATTATAGGCACACCTATAGCGTTTTGGATATTTTTTATAGTACCTTGAGCAGTTGCTTCCTAAAAGTACCATTTGTGGAAGTTGAACTGATGATGAAGACCACAGATGGCCACTGAAACTCCTCAATAATAAGTATTTCGTGGATTGCGTTTGACTACTTGAGTACGAATGTTAAACACTTTATGCTCGTCACAATACATATGGTGATGTAGAACTGATGGTCAAGTACCAGGAGAACTCCTCAAAAATTAACGGCTATGCATCGGGAAAAGCAACATTTTGTAAAAGGTGATAAGTTGTTGACATTATGGCTTTTGTAACTAGATAAATTACAAACCGACACACTAAAAAGAGTGAAAAAAAATTTTTGTGCAAAAAATAGAACCGACTTACATATCAAAAGACTACAAAGCCAAAAATAACTTTAATTTCGGAAGGCGGTGTGAAAAAAAAGAAAATCCAAAACCAATAACACCGACTTCCGAAATTAAAGTTATTTTTGGCTTTGTAGTGATTTGATATGTAAGTCGGTGCTATTTTTTGCAAAATTTTTTTTTTGATAAAATGTTTGCCCGCCCTCTAACTTATAAAATAGGAGAATGAAAGATCTAAAAAAATGCTTTCAACGAAAACTGGTTTGAACAAGATGGACAGGTTTTCAAATATAGCATATAATTATTTTCAAAAACCGCAAATAAATTGAATGAAAAACATAATAATTTTTGCTTGCTACTACGAAACCCTTCATGGGCGAATCTTTCGAGTCGACTTGAACTTAGGTGGATTTTATTAGGTATTTTTATGCTATAGACATATTATTATGCTGAGCTGAGGTCCTTTTTGGATTAATAGCTTTGATTGTTTAATTTATTTACTTTTAACGTTAATTCCAATAAGTGTTTTTTGTGTCAACCTATACATTTTAACTTGAGTGCTGTGAAGCATACATCTGTGATTTGTGTTCTGGAAAGAAACCTAAAGTAACCACTAACTGGGAAGGACGAATTTGTTGGATGTGGCAGTGCACAGGAAGAAGTGGAAAGAAAGAAGGGAGGTTTTTGCCCTGCAATGGTAAAGAATAAGCTCATAATAATAACACTAGTTTACAAATTAAAATAAATTTTATGTCCTTCCAGTGAATTTCACATCGTTTTATTTAGTGACAGAAACTAAAAGCAAACATATATTTGTTTTATTTTTATTACGTCAAAGAATGAAGTTATCAACACATTTTATTTTAAGACTACCCACAAGTTGGTTCTGAAATCATTATAAAGTTTTGCTGCATTGTAGTGTTCAGTTAAATAAATATTTGTATTTAAAATGTCAAAAAGGTCGTGTAAAGCACATCCTGACCGTTTTTGTTACGTTTGTGGTGAACTTATTATATCTAACAAAGGATATCCTATAAAGGAATCTCTTAAAGAAGCATATTTTTGTTATTTCAAAATTTCGGTCTCTCACCAGGACAAAAAATGGGTTCCTCACGTTTTTTGTGAAAGATGTAGGAAAACACTAAGCTCCTGGGCTGCAGGTGCAAAAAGATTTTTGAATTTTAATATGCCAATGATATGGAGGGAACCATCCAACCACGAAAATGACTGTTACTTCTGTCTCACTAAGACATTTGGTTTTAATCGGAAGAAAAAAGATAAAATTATATATGCAGATGTTCCTTCGGTTACTAATGGGTGTCAGCATGTCTCTGAAAATTCATTTCCTTCATTCGCACCTCGATTTTTTCCCTGAAAATCTCGGAGAAGTCAGCGACGAACACGGAGAGCGTTTTCATCAGGATTTGAAATTTTTCGAACAAAATTTTCAAGGATACTGGGACCAAGCCATGTTAGGTGATTATTGCTGGTCTGTTATAAGAGAAACAGACACAAATAAATACAAGAGAAAAGCTAAGGCAATTCATTTTTAATTTTTTTTATATTTTTGTAGGCCTTTTTTTGTAAGTCAAAAATAATAAATATTTAGGAAATGTGACGTGTTGGACTTTTTTCATATTTTTTTTTAAACTCAGTATATCTCAAGTGATAAAAAAAAAAACACTTTTAATTTCAAGGACAAAAACCGTGTAAACTAGTGTAATTACAGAGAGCATGATTGTCAGGTATATTATAAAAATAATTTAGCCATTTGTATAGCAATATCAATTTATTCATTTACCAACCGGTTCGGAAAGGGTTGTTTTCTATGGAGAAGAACCGGCAAGAAACTCCACAGTTACTCTTTTCAAAACATAATTCATTTTCACATAAACATCAATTCACTATATGTACTTTACAATATTACCACAATGTGATTACTATCGTTATAACTTATAGCTTTATTTACTTGTGTATCTACTATTTCATTACTCCATTACATATTATATAAGTAAAGTTATTTATAGAATTAATACCAAATGTTCATTAAATTATCACACAATTATCAATTAATAACACTGTCACATTAAAGTAACAAATACAAAATAATTAATTTATATTCAAATACAATAGCAATACGATAGGATTTTTATACCAATTCTATACATAAAAATATTAATAAAAGTTAGAAACAACACAAGTTCACTTAACTTAGGTCCGTTCGGTGTGACTGCTCCAGAGCGACTGTGAGTGACTGTGTCTAGAACTTTTTTTTTTTTTTTTTGTGTGGCATCTCGCAGGTCAACCTCTGAGGTTGTCGGCTGCTTAACCGGGCTTGCCTGTGGTTGCCTTAATTAATAAATTAATTAAAGCCTCCAGCCAGGGCTTATTAGAAAACTTACAAACTAGGCGACTACACGCTAAGGGCACCCCCTGTGGGGTACGGACCTCGGCTTAGGGCGTCGCAGTGGGAGGGCAGCTAGGGACAGGCTGGATCATATCATTTTTATTATTAATAAGGGAATTTAAAGCTACTGGCTCAGCGTCGCGGGCTGGCTCTGGCAAGGGTCGGGGCGGACTATTACGGGGACGTCGCGGCAGGCCTCGGCGGCGAGGACGGAAGGACGGTCGGTTTTTGTTTTTGTGTGCCACTGTACTTGTTTCCCTACGGCTCTCTTGGAGCAGGGTGATTGCGTCATCGGGAGTGACAAGGGTATGCCTTGGTCGGCGAATCTTAGAGATACGCGAGGGTTCGTATTGGGCGGCCGATACGATAAGGGGATTCCTATGTTGGATTGCAGTATCAAAGAAACGCTTGGAGACACGTTTCATGAACTGCTGGATGGTGGGCATCTTGAGGTCTACGTGAAGAAGCTCATTTCGAACATAAAAGGGGGCTCCCGTGACTCTACGGAGGAATCGGTTTTGAAGGGTCTGCATCTTGTGGAGGAGGTAGGGCTTTGCGTGTGCGAAAACAACGCAGGCGTAGGTCATGATGGGACGGATGACCGCGGTGAAAATACGCAGCTTGCACCTGAGTGATAACTTGCTGCGGGAGCTAAGAATGAAGTGGAGCCTACCTAGAGCGAAAGCGGCGCGCGAACGTGCCTGCTTTATGTGCTCAGCGAAGGAAAGGTGTTTATCGAGGACCACGCCTAAGTATTTGGCTTGCTTTTCCCAGGGGATCGGCTTGCCGTACATGGTAATCGGACGGGGGGAGGGTGGGTTTATCCGCGGCTTAGAAAAGAGGACTGCCTGGCTTTTGTCTGGATTGACTTCGATTCTCCATTTCCGGAACCACTTGGCCAGAGTGTTTGCGGAAGTTTGGAGAGTGCGAGCGATGGCATCGGGTTTAAGACCGGTATAATAGATAGCCGTATCGTCGGCAAATAGGGCTAGCTGAGTATTTTTATGCTTGGGGATATCGCTAGTGAATAGCGTGAAAACGAGGGGGGATAGTACGGAGCCTTGAGGAACTCCTGCGCGAATGGGATGGGGGGAGGAAAGCTCCCCCTCAATTCGGTAACGAAAGGTGCGATTCGATAAAAAGTCCCGTAGGATGAGCACGAGACGGTCAGGCACGCCGAGTTGGTATAGCTTATAGATTAAGCCATTGTGCCAGACTTTGTCGAACGCTTTCGCTATGTCGAAGAATAAGGCTCCCGTTATTGCGCCCCGTTGGAAGCCGGCGCTGACGTGTTCTATGATGCGGTGGACTTGTTGGATACATGAGTGTTCGGTTCTAAATCCAAACTGCTCATTGGGTATAAGACTCTTTGCTTCGGCAAAATCTTTGAGCCGCTTATATATAAGCCTTTCATAGATTTTACCAAGGACGTTGAGTAAGCTAATGGGACGGTAGCTAGACGGGTCAGACTTGGGCTTGCCTGGTTTGGGAATACCTATGACGGTGGCCTGTTTGCAGGTTGCGGGGAACATATTATTGCTCAATGCACCATTGAAGATGGCAGTCATTAGCACTATAAGCTGGGAGGGGAAAAGTTTGAAAACCCTATTGGTGATGCCGTCGGAGCCAGGGGCTTTTCGCGGTTGGAGACTTTTAATGATATCCTGGACCTCATCAGGAGTGATGGGGGCCAGTGGATTATCGGGATCTTCGACGGGCGGAAGGGAAGTTCTACGTTCGACTTCGGCGTTCACCATATCGAGGTGGGCTTGGTCTACTGGTTGAGAGCTGGGAGAACACTGGGACTCTAGGCTGTCGGCTAGGCATTCTGCTTTTTCAGAGTTATCGAAGGCGACACTCTTATCGGGACGAATGAGAGGAGGCATTGTGGCCTCTTCAGTGGATCGTAACTTCCTCTGAAGCTGCCAGAAGGCAAGATGGGTGGGCTCAAGTTCGCTCAGCATCTTGTCCCAGCTCGCATTACGCTGCTCGGTAATGCGTTTCCTTACAGCACGCTGTAAGTTGCGCATGTGAGCTTTGTTTGCGGCGCAGGGAAAAGCGCTGTACGCACGGATGGCTGCGTTCTTCTCGGTTATCAGATTCCGTACATCGTCCGGGAGTTTCCAGCGGTGGCCTTCCACTACAGGAACTTCCCTTGAACAATCGTTCAGGACGGATTGTACGTGATTTGTAAGCGAGTCGATCGCCGCCGTCGTGTCAGCCACTGAGACTATGTGGTCAGGAATGGTGTCCAATTGAGGCGACGTGGTGGATTTCAGTTTTTCACTTACTTTCCTCCAGTCGGTGATCAATTGGGTCGGAGGAGGTTGGGTAGGATCATGGTTACCCGAGCGGGAACCTAGGTGTAGGATAACGGGACGGTGATCCGAGTTGAGCTCGTGAAGCGCTTCTATGGAGTGTAAACGGAGGTTTACATTCTTTAGGAGCGCCACATCGAGGACATCGGGGTTATGGTTGGGGTCGTGTGGGTAGTGGGTGGGAGTCATCGGAGCGATGACGTCGTAGTTTAGGGTCGCGCCTAGGTTATACACGATTCTGCCTCTGGCATTTGTCGTGTTGCTGTTCCAAGCGGGGTGTTTGGCGTTGAGATCGCCCGCTAGTAAGACGGAGTCACTCAGGCCGAAGAGAGTCGTGAGATCGCTAGTGAGCGCGATAGGATCGTCTGAAGCAAGAGACGCGACCGATGGTGGGGGATGGTAGGCAGAGATGATGGTTATCGGAGGATGACCAGTCATGCCTAGTCGACAGGCAGAGTACTCTAGGTGAGAGAGAGGCGTGGGTGGGGTCAGAGGGATGCAGTATAACTCCTTTCTATAGTAAATAAGGGTACCGCCGCCGTGGCAACGTGTTCTGTCATTGCGAACTAGACGGTAATTCGCAATTTTGGGATCAGCGCGGTGGGGTTTCAAAAGGGTCTCCTGTATAAGGAGGACGTCTAATTGGTGGTCGCGGAGGAATTTAGTTATTTCGGCGCGTTGGTTGAAAATGCCATTGGCGTTGAAAAAACCTAATTTGAGGGATCGAGGCCTAGTGTGGTTTGTGCGTTGGGAATCCATTGGATCAGTCCATCGCATCCATCTGGTCGAGACCTAGCACCACATCACTGTGTGTGCTGAATATTTGGCTGTACATTGCCGTCGTAATTTTGCCGTTATTCTGCTGTTCGGCAGCCAGAAGGGCATCGCGGAAAGATCTGGCTTGGCGGGTCATAAATAACCTATAATGGCGCAGTATAGTCTGGGCGCAAGCCTCGCCGTGCGCGACGGGTGAGGGATTGGGCGGTTGTTTGACTGCAGGAGCAGCAGTGGTTTGAGGCGCGGGTTTGTGACTGGCTGTGGGCTCTGTAGCCACGGCTATAGGCAGGATCTGCGCTGCGATGGGTATATCCATCAGTGCCTGCAAAGGTTTGGCAGGGGCCAAGGAGGGAAAGGCTTTTTCGTGGTTTAGCCTGTTCCACGGGGACGGTCTCTGAGGAGCGAGACGTTGGGGAATTTGAGAAGAAGGTGCCTCTCTCTGTTGGCGGGCGTTGGCGCGCTTCGCTAATTTAGGAGCGAGTTTGGGGGCTTTGGGACAACCGCGGTAGTTTGCCGGGTGACCGGTCTGGCCGCAGAGAACGCAGCTGGGTGGTTCCGAACAGAGGGTTCGGTCTTTAGGCCGTGGGCAGTCCGCAGTGCTATGCTCGCCCAGACACTTGACGCATCTGGGAGTCGCATAGCAGTTGCTCTGCGCATGGCCATACAGTTGGCAACGGTGGCATTGTCCCACTGTTGCGGTTTTGTAGGGCTTTTCTATTGAGATACCGGATAGGGAGCAAATAGACTTAATCTTAAATATTGGGTGATGACCTTCGGTTGGTTCACAAATGACAAGAACCATGTCGTACAATTCACCGCCTCTCGCTTTATGTAAGCGATGGACGGCGATCACTGGTATACCTTGATCGGCAAGGTCGTCTTTAATATCCTGTACTAGGATTTCTTTAGGGACACGTTTAATAATAACACGAGTGGGCGTGTCCTCGGGGAAGGAGAAAGTGTGAAAGGAAATATTCCTTTCACGGAGGGCGCGATATAGTTCCCTATAGTCGTTCGACGTAGGGACGGTGACTTTAATGCCCTTTTGGCAGGCACGGGCGTTTGAGTAGTTGATCTTTCGATCAACACACATCTTGGACACATCAGTCCATTTACCCTTGTCCTGGATGTAAAAGGGGGGCGGAGGGCGTTGCTTCCTTTGGGCTGAGGAAGTTTGGGCTATCGGGCTGGCGGGACGACTATTCTGCGCTCGAGCAGAGGTAGTTGGGACGGGGCTAGCGGGTCGAACGGGCGTTTGAGTTGGGGACGGGGGCGACGCGGTGGTCTTTTTGGCCTTGCTGGCCTGGGAGGTTTTCCCTTTCTTCCTCTTGCCACCGGTGACGACTTGAAAGTCGTCTTCCGAGGACGAGGGGCATGATGACAAATCATTGTCAGAGTTGTTATTGGACACAGGTTCGGTGGTGTCCATTTCACGGAATTCAGGTGCAGCGCACACCTGCGCGGCGTCCATTGTTTTAGGAACAATGGGATTAGCAGGTGGGCCGGAAACAATGGGTGATTTCGGGAATCGGGCGATCGGCACGACTTTGTCGGCGGGCGGGGGCAATAAAGGGCTATCTACCTGGAAGTCGTTCGTTGTTTGACGAACAATGGGATCGGAGTTAATAAATACTTCCGTGAACTGACCTACCGGGATGCCTTGATCGGCAAGCGGGGGAGATAATGGGCTGTCAAGCGCGTCACTAAAATCAGCGACGTTGGCTTCGGTAGCCGGGGGACAATTAGCGATTTCACGCTGGATTTTTCCGCCATATTTGGCGGAAATAGTAGGGTTTTCCCTAAGGATTTCTAACAGAATCTCCAAAATATTGGAGTTCGCCATGATTGGCAAATGGATCAAAAATTGAATGGGGAAATTTTGGAGATTTCTCTCCCGCGGGGGGCCTATTTAAAGCCTAACTGGCCTAACTCCCCGGATGGATGGGTCCGGGGATGTGTAACCCTCCCAGTCGGGTAGAGACTGGGAGGTGAGTACCTAATGGTGAGCCCTAAGCTTGTAACCGGTCGCCAGTCTTATTGTGCGAACCGGGCCCTATTGGGTCTAGTGCGAAGGGGTAGACACACCCAACCAACACTAGGTGTGTAGCTGAAAAGGAAACTCAGTAACTAGGTTTGACTAGGAGATCCCCCAAGGCCAAAACCTAGCACTCGACTCCAATTTACTGCTTCACCCTGAAGGGGATCAGCGGGTGCGTCGGGTCAGCACCCCCTTGGTATTGTTGACACCGTGAGGTTTCCAACCAAGGACCACGAAACTGTGGTTTTACCCTGAAGGGGCCAAACCAAATTGTTTTTGACGATACTCTGTTATAGAAACAGGATATCCTTCACCGCCTCGAAAAAGGCGGATCCGGACCAGGCGTCGTAGTCGGCGACTACGAGTGACGTCACGGCGGGCGTGACGAAGCGTAGCGATGACTCAGGCACGGAACGATCGAGAGCGCGGAGCGGTACGACCGTCGCGGGCGAGCGTCGGAAGCGGAATGTGGCTGTGTCTAGAACGACTGAGCGGCGGCTTTTATACACAGTGTAAACAAGTGACGTCATATCTATAGATGCTGGCGGGAAACATTCCGAATCATTCCCGTCGAATACTTCGGAAGTATTCTGAAATATTCCGAAACTTTGGGAATATTTCAACTGTCAAAAAAAAAACAGGAAAATCGACCTTTGAAGTCTGTTAATATACCAAAACCTGCTCCTAAGTAGGTAAGAACAAATACTTTTCTGAAAACCGCATCAAAACGTGTTTGCTTGCAAGGTTTGCCTTTATTTGCTTTTATTGACTGGGCTATTATACGCGTTAAGTAGGTAGGTAATGATTAATACCTACCTATGCGACTCGCGAATACTCGCGATGCGTACAGAGCTACATACAAACTAACCAAAAACATAGGTAACCTTTTTTCAAATAGCAAATCAAATAGGCTTGGCCTGGTTTTTTTATTTCACAACTGACATTTAAGGCTATAATCGCATAGCACGACTTACAACTCGATCGCCTAATGCATGTATTTTGACCAATAGGATGCACGAAGCGTATTTTAGTAGTGTTCGTAATAGTAAGTATTAATATAATGTTACACGCCCTGTACTCACAAAATGCATATTATTTCTAATTGGGCGAAAACAGGAAGGGATGTGGTTTGTCACTAGCTGCGCTTCCGCAGAAATATTTTCTTAAGCGAGTATGCGTATCTTTGGCCAATAGTAGCTACCTAAAAACAAAAGAATAAAAATCCTGTTAATCGCAGGCTAATAAATCTACCTATAAAAATATCAACATATACTTAATCAATCCCATTTATAATAAAATAAACATTTATATTTTACTCTCGTAGCGTACATACGTACTCTCGCAGTGAACAATAATTAACTCACCCACCACACAACAAGCAAACACATTTATTCCCATTGAATTATTCGGGCGAAATATTCGGAAACATTCGATTGCGGGGTACGAATCTTTCTCGCGCGGGTGAAAACTTCTCCGGGGAGCGCATCCCCTCCCTCTTACCGCACCCCGCACCGCCATCGCCTGCACGCACGACTCGTGGCCGGTGGCAGTCGGGTGCGCGCGTCGCGGTGCCAGCGCGGCGGCAGCGGCCGGCGCACAGAGATCGACGATCGATGCAAAATACGATTTTTCAGCAAAAAAAGGTTGAAATCTTAATAAATAATTAAAAGTTTCTTGAAATCAGAATGATTCAAAATGAATTTATCATTTTGAATAATTCCCATTTAAAGAAACTTTCCCCGAAGTATTCCGGAATTATTCGGAATTATTCAGAAGTTTTGCAACTATAGTCATATCGTACGATTTTAAAACAGATGTGTTAACCTTTGTATTTTAACATTAAACTATGATTAAATGATATAAAAATACAGTAAATATGTTGAAATTAATTAGTTCAATTACATATTAGTCTTAGAGTTAGTAAACAAACAACGTTATTTTTTAAATAACGTTCAAGTATGCTGTTATACAAGACAACAATGAAAGAACAGTTTAAACTATCTTATAAATAGGTTTCGTAATAGTGTTTACAAGGTTTTGATAATAAATAGTTAAATGTTGTGTATCACATACTAAAAAGGTTATAATTATTATAGTGATATTTTAATTTGTGTTCAATTAAAGAAATAAACTTGAGTTAATGTAATAAACCAACTGAAATTATTTGAATAATCCATCACGTGCAACTCGAATGCCTGTTTGCATTAAACGAAGGAAAAATATGATGTAATGCGAAGTGCGGGTGCAGATTACTATGACGGCGGCTTAACATGGCATAAGACTAGATAGATAGATATATTCTTAATTGTACACCATATTAGAATTAAATACGGACTTAACAACTACAAAGGGCGTTACAATGGGTCACCTATAAATAATTGTTGCACTGTATTAAGTTTAAAATGCATAGGTATGTAACAATTATTGTTGATAGGTATATTGTTAATAATAGGTAATATATAATAATAAATATTGTAGCTAATCATATTAAAAGATTTCTGTCAAAACTTGGAAGGCGATTTCACTCCGTTGGAAATATGACTGTTTTTTGAGAAGGCCAATAACCTTGCTGTTTGACACAGGCCTCAATCAAATCTTGAGCAACTTAAAGAGCCCAGTAAAAACTAAAAATTATGGCCTTTAGAGTAAGTAATATATACCCTCGAAAATAAAATGCGTACAACTCGAATGCCAGCGTGTTTTGAACAAAGAACTACTATGAGGTTACTAGTAGCGTAGGTGCCACACTTGAAATTAACATACTTATAAATAATAGGAAATTCCTTAGCACCTAGTCTAGCAAGACCCGGCTTAAATCCGGGTATAATTTAGCAAAATGATGGCCTTTAGACTTTTGAAGAGCAAGCCACTCACCGTTGCACAGCATGACGAAGGTTGGCAGGTAATAAAGAAGTGATCATGGGCTTGGGATCATCATGGCCTTACTCTCCTCCTCTAAATCTTCAGTGGATGTGTGGACTCGAGGACATCCTCTGTCCTGGCTCCATGTATACCCATTGTCAGCTTCGGAGTGCAAGTCTGGAAAATATGTCAACAGTTTATCTTACAAATTATGCAAGGAATATGAGCTCTTACCATAAGCGATTCGTCTGCACTATCTTCAACAATCTTCTGAATATTTGGAAAAGACTCAAACTTATTGTCTTGCTAAGAAGGCTCTTATTTTGAGAATGCAACTACTGCTATAAAACACGCAACTGAAACGGTTGCAATGTAAAAAATAATGAAAGGGTGATTATGTTGACCAATTCCGTTCATTATTGAATGAAGCAAACAGGATTTAGAACAACTGCATAATGATTCATTCCATACCTATTCTTGCCAATGACAATCCTTAATCCAATTAAGGGAACACAAAACCCAATAAAACATTATAATTAATTCTGTTAAATTTTTTTGTTCAGTAAATGAACCATATCAGTGACAAAAAGTTTATCTACATAAATAAAGGTTTAATGCATTCAATCCTGGCAAGGACAAAAAATGCCACTGTCCCTAAACTAGATGTTTAATGTACTGTGACTGTGAGACTCGTTTGTGAATTTAAAAAAGTAATATTATGTACCTTCGTGTGATACTGATTACTTCGGCAGACCCAGGTCTTTTCTTCTTAGTTGTATCACTCTTGCCAGAGTGGTCGTGGTCAACATATTGTAAATGCTGGAGTGGCGGATGTAGCTCGTCTCCCGATATCCCGCCATCTATACATTTTTTCCTAGACAGTAGTTAGGTGACTATTCCCATAATTCTACTCTACTGCTGTCGGGAAAAAAATTCTGTTATCCAGTACTCACAGTTCTAATTAGAATTAAAAAAATACGTCAGACTTGCGAATTAAATTTGGTATAATACAACTTAAATCTGAAATGAAAATTTGAAGTTCATGATTTTTTATGCTTGAGATATTTATGAGTCTAATTCCTTCTTATTGTAAAATTGTTAATATGTATTATAAATGTTCTACCGAGATATCACGGCCCTGGAACGCAAGGGCAACTGAAGGAGCAGGGTGGGTTTTAGTCGGTGGAAGGCTGACACTCCCTTCCACACTCCACCCAGAGCGGGAGAAGTCATTTGAATTTCCCACCGGAAAAAAAAACAAAGTGCAAAATAAAAACCTGACTTTCAGAGTTTATTACCAGGCAATGCTAATTTTGGACCTATATAAATTAGAAAGCAATAAAAAACTTCTTTCTTTCGACATTAAAATTCATACAACACCTATTAATTTCGTTAGTTGGTGTCTTTGGTTTTTTATTTTCATTTTCAGCACCGAGTACCTAAATTAAAGTAATTTTTCACTGTACAGTGTTTTTTTTTTGAAACCTGTTTTATTTTTAGTTAAAAAGTTTTTATTTCTCTCTTTTTAGTTACCTGGTTTGTAATTTACCTAGTTACAAAAGCCTAAATATCAACTACTTTTGTACAAAATATTGCTTATCCCGATACAGGGCCGTTAATTGTTGAGCAGTTCTCCTGGCACCACATGCATTGTGACGAGTAGGTATATTGTGCTTAATAACCATATTCAAGGATTTGAATCAGAACCCATGAAATACTTATTATTCAGTAGTTCCGGTGGCTATCCGTGGTCTTCATCATCTGTTCCACTTCACCAAACGGTGCTTTTCGAAAGCAACTGCACAAGTTACCATAAAAATACTGAAATTGCTATAGGTGTGCCTATAATATCATCAGAGCCTGACTTGATAACAATGGGACCACCTCTAAAGTATACCCTTTCAAACAAAAAAAGATTTTTTTCCCAATTGGTTCAGCCGTCTTCAAGTAATCGGTGATAATACATTAAAAAAAATATACGCGTCAATTTGAGAACCTCCTCCTTTTTAGAAGTCAGTTAATAATAATCAAATTTTATCGATTCATTTAAAGTATAAATAAATTGTATTCATCAGGAAGCCAAGAGTTGGTTACACCCTATTAAAATATCGATGTCGCTCTATTTTTCATTGTGCGAGGCTGCGAGCTTACACGATTACGCTGCGGCGCGTGTCAGTCGAGCCTCCTCGCTCGTGCTGTTTGGATGTGGAAGACTTCGTGCGCGCTCTCTCCAAATTTACGTGTCTCGTAAAATTGAAAATACACAGTTGGATTTCAGTGAAATGATAAAACGTAGGTAGATGTAGTTCACAAATGTAAATGTTTTATGGAGTTCGGTGTGCGATTAAAATGTTTTATTGTGTGTAAAAAGATCTCAGTATAGGAATGTGTGTGGTTTGTGTTTGATGAATTATTACTGTACGAAAATTCTGGGATTTTTGTATCAGTTCAATATAACAGGTAAGTTTGCTTGATCATCCTAATAACCTGTCAAACTCGTCAATCCGAAAGTTCTCACGAAATAAGCCTATCTGTGGTATGGCCCGATAACAGACGGGAACCAAGATTGTAGGCGTGTTATTTTGTTTGTTTATGTACTTGCATACATAGGCATATCTGGCATTATAAGTTTGTATGTACAAGGACATCTATTCGAATCGGAAAATCATCATCTGTTTAAATCATAATTAACAAACTCAATTTACATGACGTTAGTTTCATGAGAAAAAAAATGTGATGTTTAATAAGTTATTTATTTCAAATACTCAATACCTAAATGTGAAATTATCAAATGAGACTTCAATTTTTATTGTCTGGTCTACCTATCTAGGTTCTACTTACGTATGTATAGGTCGCACACAACTACATCTCAGTGAAACAACGGAAACACTTTTTAATTTCCGTTTTATTATCTAAAAACAAACCAAGTCGTTGCCCACATAAAAGTTGCATTTAATTGTAAATGTATTCAAATGTACCTGTAAATCTAGTTTTAAATTAATCCATATCGTGTTATTCGACTTTCGCATTAATTTTAACAGATTTTTTTTAAAATGGTAATCGGGATTCGTTTTTTCATTTCATTTTTCAGTTTTACCTGCTTAAAAACAAAAGTCCTTAAATAAGCTGGCTAAAGTCTGTTTCAAGTGAATAAAAAAGTAGTAGGTACCTAGATATCAGCGGTTGGTAAGTGTTAAAAGATTGACGCTTATTCTTAAAAAAAAACATGTCTTTTCGCAGTGTTAGAATGAAAGAGACAAACTCAACAATTGCTGTATTTGATGGATGTCAACATCAGAAGTTAACTGAACTATAATATTCTGATTGAGAATTGAACTCTCAGAGCGTAAGTGACGTAACTCAAACTTTCGAAAAAATCATATTAATATGCATAATATCGATACTAATAAATGCGAAAATCTTTCTTCTGTCTCATACACTATCCCGGCTAAACCACAGCACCGATTTGCATGAAATTTGGAATGAACATAAGTTAAGACCCAGGGTCAAACTACTTTTTTCAAAAAGGGTTCAAATAGTAAATCTACAAAAGACGTTTTTATTGATTAGTGAATATTTTAAAATATTTATTTTATTTGTTCATCATCTATATTGGGTTGCCATACGACCGGAATTTTCCAGACATGTCCGGTAATATAGGTCTTTGTCCGGAATACGGAGGGAATCCTAAACCATCCGGAATTTCTACAATTGAATGAAAGAGTGAAACCTAAAAAAAAATATAATGTTTCTATTTCAAATTAAGGAAAGTCAGGAATTTTCATCAAATGTCCGGAATTTACTTCGGATTTTAAATTTTTGACAATCGTCTTATATTAAATTGAGTCATTTCCTACTAATATTATAGATGCAAAAGTTATTAAGGATAACAAACTAATGAACGGATCTGAATGAAAGTTGGTATGTTAATAGCCTTTATCCTGGAATAACACAGGCAAATTAATCTGGAATTCCCATGAGGCCATAGTTCTTGGCGGAATTCACACTAGATATTTTTCTGAAGTATTAGTTTGGTCACTATAAATTATTTTGCAAACCAGTAATTTTTTCGTCGCAAATTTAGACGCGGCGAAACGGGTGTTGCCTAACTATCTTCCATGAGTAGAAACACTGAATCAAATTTAGAGTTCAATTCAAAGTTTTTTTTAAGTCCATTTAATGCGAATTAGTCAAATCTTATGAGAATCATGCGTACATTTTAGCTGTGGAGTAGCTCAACTTACGAGCAGAACTTTAATTAGTTAGTAACGATTTAATGAACAATACCTAAGTGAGGACATTTGAGTAGGACCCATGTTACTTTGAACTTAGTTATTATTGCCGTTATTACACTTCGGGGACAAGGTAATTCAGTTTGGGGACTCTTTAAATCAGTTTGGAAGACTGTTAAAGTTGTCTTTGTTTATGTATTTTTAACGTAAAGTAAATGAGATACTCAAGAAGGGCTGGAGCCACTTTCTGAATTTTGTCATCACATTTTATATGATCCATAAAAATACTGTAGCTCACTCAGAGCTAAGAAAACAAAATATTACCCGTGCAATTAAATTGTCTGTCTTCGGACGCGCACTGGTTTGTTTGGAGAAAAATAAAGTAGAGAGCGCAAAAGAATTACAATGTCAGGAAATTTATTTGGGTGACATTAGCACTTCGTTTCACTTACAAGCTTAACAGTTTTGTTTTCCTCAACGCTATGCAATAATCTTTGGGGCCCGAATAACAGCGGGACGGTAACTAATGTTATAATTAAGGAAGCTTGTGTTCAACTATTGTCCTATACGTTTAATAATGTAAGATGGTGCAACGGTTTCGGGTATTCGTATATCGGAGTCCAAAATGTATTAGATAGACGCCTCATTTTATTTTGTCTTATTCTTGCCAGTCGTTACTGCTAATGATGTAGGTATGTATGAATTATAAACGAACTCTGACCCGCTACATTTTTTTTTAATATATAGATGTATATTATTAAAACTACGAGAATAGTGATTCTTTATTAATCGGAGATAAAAGCCTGCCTATGTGCTATTCCAGAATAACTATGTAAATATCTGTGTGAGATCCGATCTGCAATTTTGGCATGATTTTGTAACAAGTGCAGTTAGTTACTTTCAAATCACAGACCGACACTCCAATTTTGTTTTAGTAAGTATATGTACTTGTAGGCCTATGCCTACGAGTACATCATCAATCAATCAATCTATATTTAAAGATGTAATTCTTCGCAAGTCATTTCCACCTGGACGTGCTTGTGGTGTGAACTTATTGCACTGTCATGGCGAGACAATGTTCCTAGGACTTCTGCACCTGTAATTACGTAGCTGTCCTTTTAAACTGAAACGAAGGAATTATATTCAGTGGAAGATATTTGAAGTGGGCTAATATTTCTCAACCCTACTAGTAGAAAGTTAGGTTTTCCACCATACTTCTTCATCACGGTAAAAATGCTGAATTGGTTAAAAGAGGTAACTTTTTATCCATTCCTCTTAAAGTATTTTCGGTCTTCTTCTACCGTCTTATGGCATCAAAATTTTTGGATTTACCCTGTACCCTTTAGTTTGCCTTACGTTCTGGGGCCGCATTATATAGAATATTGCATTGACCTTATTTGGTACCGTCATTACTGCTGACTGCTCTTTGACGCCCGCGTGGACCAAGACGCACCGTCGACTCGGAATTGTCTAGAAATTTAGGTTATCCCGCCATCTCTACCTAAGCCGGCAAGGGGAGCCTCCCCCTCCCTCCTACACTTTCCAGGAAACCCCTGAAGTTATTGTTGTACAACCGGTCATGTTAGACAGTGGGGTTTCGGATGAAAGACTGTTAAATAAACTTCGGCTTGAACGTTATGGTCGGCTATTTTTAACCCTCTTACAATGGTGTTCCGTATTTAGAGTTTATTGTGTTAGTAATGTCTGTTTTTACTGTGGTGAACGGATTGTATTATGTAGATGCTGTTCGATGCGGTTCATCATCATTCTGAAGTAATTTGTTTTGCTGTTCAATCATGATAAGTTCTTATTTTTTGTCTTACAATATTTTTTTTTATTATCTGTCTCCTAGCTGCATCCGCAACTTCGTTGGTGGTAGTTTTTCCCGCATGAATCCCGATCCTGCATTCCGGGATAAAAAGTAGTCTATATGTACCCTATAACATATATGACATACACCTCTATCTTATAGTGAAAGTATCATTATGGTTCAGGTGTTCCAGTGAAATAGCCTGGAAAAACAGAGAGACAGACAGGCATAAAATTCAAAAAGTCTGTTTTTGTTTTGGGATCACATTGGTAAATACTACAACTATGAACTTAAGCAATTGAGAAAACACAGTTATTTTGAAATTACAAAGACACTTGTTGAAAATATTAGACGACTCTTTTGTACCTATTTGAAGAAAATAATCTATATTTGGCTTCTTTTAACAAGCCCACATTTTCTCTTTTGGCACAGTAAATACTTTTGTGTTTTGCGAAGCCTGCGGGCCTTTGTTGTGTCAAAGTGAACGTTGCCGTTGAACAGAAATGTTCGTCAAAAATTAAATCTCTTAATTTTCATATTTTACTGAATGACATGCAGATGTCGCCGGCATTACGTACCCTCAAAAAGCTAGTAGCTTACTTTGAAGGATTTTTGAAGAGAAAACTAATAAAACACTTATTAACGTGATATAGGTAACGCCAAATAACTTGGCAAGAGTCGTTTAATGCGCAGAAGTCGATTTTTAGGTGTCAGCGGTTGTCAGCGGGACGCGGGGTATGACGTAGCGCCGCTCCAAGCGCGCGATTGGTGCGTCAGTAGTTCTCGTTCAATTTGCTCCCGAATACACTTGCGTACACGAAAGTTGTACCCTTTGTTTTTGTTACGAGTTGTTGTTTTAAATTTATTTTTTTGTTACCTTGATTACAATGCCAGGACCAAATACGCAGACTATTAAAACGTCAGAAAGAACAGTTAGACATTATAATTAAGGAAAGTTGAAATTCCGAATTCGTCACTGTCTTTAGGACACCGGGAAAAAAGAAGAATAAAAGGGGTAGCAGTTTTATATACTAATTGTGACGATGAGAACATATGATTTTTAATGTTTTTTTAAATACATATTTTCACTTTGTATGTATAAATGTATTTATGTATTATATCTATTTTATTTATAATACCGAATTAACGAATGAATTCCTCTGCTTTCTTTAACATTCTTCTGAACAGATATGATTAAAAATAAATTATGGCAATAACCATAGAATAATGGTAAGCAGTAAAAGTGACCACTTTTTTCTTCCACTAAGTGCACGATGCGCGAACTTACCCCCACTACGCCAAAACCTTACCAAGTTATTTGGCGTCATTTATATGAGTATAACTCGATTTTGTTATCGAAAAAATAATCTGATAAAATGTTTGCAGTGAAACACGGTTTTTTCTTTATTTATTTTATTTGTATTCTTTTCTGTTCTTTTTTCCTTTGATCTATGTTTTGAATTATGCGTTACTGTTATTTTTTGTATTGTGTCTTTTGTTGTCCAATAAAAGCTTTTTATCTATCTATCACCGGGCTCAACGGCTTAATGTGCTTTCCGAGGTAATATATATTATGTTAAGATTGTCACCCATCCATGGACTGATATCGAAAATTGTTGCTAATTATTTAGTCACGAGCTCTTCCAAACATTTGCTAATATTTTCTGCAAATAGGTAGATATTTGAAAAAAGAACAAAAAATCTTTTTGTACAATAAAACGTCCTAACAATCTTCACACATTTAAAGCAAAACTGTATTCCAATGTTTACTCCTACGACACACTAACAGGTTTGTTATCAAAACATCTGCATGCGTTTCCTGTCTTTATCTCAATATCCTTAACATAACTTCACAAATGAATCTGCCTCTTAATGCTTAAACCTAAACTCGTTAATCGCTTGACGGGATAAGCCTATGTTTATGTTAGGCGCGTTCGCGGGTAAACATTTTGATTCGCTTTCTTAACTGGAGGGAGATTTTAATTCTAATTGTGTGCATCATAAAATCATTTTAATAGTTATTTGATACTTTTATTTTTGTCCCCCTTTTTTATAAAGAATGTTGGTAGAATACATATTACTTGCAATCTTATTAAGGCGATACCAAAATAAATTAGGGGTTTTTTCGTCACCATTTATTTCACTATTCCAGCAAGTATGGATTTATTTTTTGGTAATATGTTTACTGACTATTTCATTAATACTTTGACTGAAGGAAAACGCAATTGGGTTAAATTTGCTCCATCGAATTTGATTCCGAAAAGACCTCTATTTTTTTTATTTTTTCCTGTAATTCTAAAATCCTAAGGAATTTCATTTCAAAATTGCATTCAAAATGTGCATAATAGGTAATTGAAAACTCTGACTGAAAATATTTTTGATACATAGCTTAATTTATTTTTAAACAATTTTTATTTGGTTTGGCACTTACGTTGTTTTATTTTGGCTCCAGCGCATTGTTGCGCTCTCTTTTTTTCGCACGTGGAAGTAATAGACTCTGTCACTTTCTTATGCCCGCCCAGTTTGCCTGCGGCCTTTGTCAGTGATAGACTTGAGTCGGTTCCTCCCGCAACCGTGATTATATTTTTTTATCGAAATAGTTATTGTTTAGTCTTGTCTTCTGATTTTATTTATCTATATTTGACAAGTGAACAAGGTTTATAGGTATAACATTAGTTTACCGATATGGGGAATAAGCATAAAAGACAACGAAAGGTAAAAAAATTGGCCAAGTGTGAGTTGGACTCGCCCATGAAGGGTTCCGTAGTAACTATAATAAATATAATATACTTAATATATTTATTTGAAAAAAAAAAAACCAAAAACCTTACAAATTTCTTAAAAGTAGCTTATTTACAATTTTTACAACTACCCCAAATAACTTTGTTTTTCATAGTGTTTGTATGAATTACAAAGTTATATTTGCGGTTTTAGAAAATATACTGTATCTCAAAAACTGTTGACTCGATCTCGTTCAAACTAATTTTGGTTGAAAGTTTACATTAAGATCTACAACATACGTTTTTATTTAGATTTTTCACTTCATTATTATAGAAGTTAGAGGGGGGGGGGACACATTTTACCAATTTGGAAGCGTATATCTTTTAAACGATTAACTTTATGAAAAAGTAATTTTAGAAACCTTGATGTCATTTTTAAAGACCTGTCTATAGATACCACACACGTATAGGTTTAATGAAAAAAAATATTTTCAGTTTCAGTTCCATGTATGAAGAGCCCCCTTTATTTTAAATATTTTTTTAAATTTTCTCTTAAAATCGGAAAGCGGTTCACAGAATACATCTATCTATCAAGTTTTACATGTATAGTCTTAATAGTTTCTGAATAAAATGGCTGTGACATACGGTCGGACGGACAGACAGACAGACATGTCGAAACTATAAGGGTTTCGTTTTTTGCCATTCGGCTAACATTAGTTTACCGATATGGGGAATAAGCATAAAAGACAACGAAAGGTAAAATAATTAGCCAAGTGCGAGTCAGACTTGCCCATGAAGGGTTTCGTAGTAACTATTATAATATAATATAATATGTATATTTATTTGACGAAAAACAAAACCTTCCAAATTTCTTAAAACTAAGTTATTTACATTTTTTACAACTACGCCAAATAACTTTGTTTTTCATAGTGTTTGTATGAATTACAAAGTTATATTTGCGGTTTTAGAAAATATGTTGTATCACAAAAAATGCTGACCCGATCTCGTTCAAACCAATTTTGGTTGAAAGTATACATTAAGATCTACAGACATATATTTTTTTAGGGTTCCGTAGTCAACAAGGAACCCTTATAGTTTCGCCATGTCCTCAAAAAATATTGGTACTAGAAAGTTCTAATTTAGCATGAGTATACAAGTTAATGACGCCGAAAAAGTGGTAAAATAAAATATTGAAAAAAACAATTGTTAAGGGTATCTCCCCTACATGTAAAGTGGGATGATAATTTTTTTTTTCGTCCTTCCCATAGTGTGGGATATCGTTGGATAGGTCTTTTAAAAATAATAGGGGTTTAGGAAGACCGTTTTTTGATTAAGTAAACCGTTCGTGACTTATCAAGCTTTAAAGTACCAATTTTCGTTAGAGTCAAGTGTCCCCCCCTCTAGCAACTAAACGGTTATAGTTAGAAATTCAAATGTCACGCCAGTAATACCTATGTATAACGAAGTTTAAAGGAAAACTATCACACATAAGTGGGCTTTACAAGTTTACGAGTAATAGTCAACCAATTGTATTTGACTCGAAAATTTCGAACAACTCCATAGAAATGTCGATAGATGGCGCTAAGCGTCAGTTGTATCGCGCTAGTTTCATATTTAAATAAGTCTTATAAAAAAAACATTTTAACGAAAAAAACCGACTTCCAAAAAACCACTAGGTACAATGTGAAAAATAACTTTAATTTCAGAAGATGGTGTCTTTGGATCTGTATTTTAGTTTTTTGCCTCCGTCTTCCGAAATTAAAGTTATTTTTCACATTGTAGTGTTTTTTGGAAGTCGGTTTTTTTTCAATTCCCGTTGGTTCCAGCTGACGCTGTTACAATTCACAAAAGCCAGGGATCCACATTAGAAAAAGTTGTTGTACATGTGAAGCCCGGTATTTCAAGGTCAATGTTGTATATTGCTTGCTCACGTGCCACATGTGCTGAAGTATTATTTATCGTTACTGAATGTTTTCATCCACCACGTCCACCCTCCGACCAAGATTCAGTCGTAATGGAAATGGAAAAGCTGCGTCGAAATCCTGTAACACCTATGTATCGATTTTTGAGGGAGCATACCAAATTATATTCCATAATGTTCAATCCTTACGTGCACACTTGCAAGATACTGTAAGCGATCCTCAAATAATGGCTTCAGATATCTACTTAGCAGTAGAAACGTGGAGCTGTTCTCAAGATTCTTTTTATATAACTAATTTTAAGGAAATAATTAGTACAAATGGCCCTAAACAGTCTAGTTCAAACCCAGGTTTGGGGGGAAGGGGCAAAAAATTATATTGAATATAGCAACCCACGGTATTACATTGACATTGCTAGAGGTGACCACTGTGAAGCAGTAATTTTCGAAATAAATGCAGTAAAGATAGCTTTTTATAGATCATGCAAATGTCCCAACAGTCGCGCAGTAGGTTTTGTAAGTAATTTACTATCGCATAACAGTCCTTGCATAATATTTGGAGATTTTAATGAAGACTATCTCCGTAACGACAACACTGCAGTTTTCAAATTTATACGTGACGCTGGTTACCAGTCTTTATTACAACCACTTCCCTCTACACGCGGTGGTACTCAAATAGATCATATTTTTTTCAAACTTCCCTTGTAAAGTTGGATTTTATAATTCCTTCTTCAGTTACCATCGCCCTATGTGGGCCCGTTTTTAGAGTGAATTCAAATTAATATGTTTTTATTTATTTATTATTTTGCTATATAATATCAAACAAAGCTCCCCCAGCAAACTACTTCCTAAATTTTATTTTTTTGTGACGATTGAGTAGTGTAGCTCTGTGTCCTGTATTTGAATTCAAAACACCGGCAATGACAAGTTTTATACAAATCTCTAAAAAATTTAAAACTTCCATACAAAATTGTCGGATCAGGTGAGGATTTGTATAGGAAGTCAAATTAGTTAGGTAGTCATGTTTGGATTTTAGTTAGAGCATGGTATGAAACGATCAGTCAGCGAATATGACACGCACTTGGCTGTTATAAAAACTACGGAACCCTACACTGCGCGTGGCCCGACACGCACTTGACCGGTTTTTTTAGATTTTCATTCCATTATTACAGAAGTTAGAGGGGGGGGGAGGTACAAATTTTACCACTTTGGGAGCGTATATCTTTTAAACGATTGACTTTATAAAAAGTAGTTTAAGAAACCCCTATGTCATTTTTATAGACCTGTCTATAGATACCACACACGCATAGGTTTCATAAAAAAAAAAAAAAAAATCAGTTTCAGTTCCATGTATGGTGAGCCCCCTTTATTTTAAATATTTTTTTTTTATAAAATCTGAAAGCGGTTTACAGAATACATCTACCTACCAAGTTTCACATGTATAGTCCTAATAGCTTCGGAATAAAATGGCTGTGACATACGAACGGACGCACGGACAGACATGACGAACTATGAGGGTTCCATATTTTTTAATATTTACATACCAGTTTTATTTTACAGAGACAAAATCACAGCGCCGGAGCAGACCTCGGATAATACATGTGATTCGGAAAAAAGAAGATTAGAGTCGCCATTATAATTTTTAAATTTGGATGATCAACATTGTTGAAAAACAGTTTACTGACAAAAAATTAGTCAGTAAACTGTTTATTTCCTATTAAGATAGAAAAAAATACATTGGCGCGGATTGTCTTGTTCACAAACTAAACTAAAGTTCAGTGCATCTTTTTCTTACTATTTCATTATAAAAAGGACAGAAAATATTAGTTTATTTCTGTCAAATTAGTCAGCGCCTGACGTAAATTGACGTATTTTTAGTAACCAATTTTTTAATCGAGTCTAAAATTGTCTATGGAATATCTTAATTTGACAGGACTAAACTAATATTTTTCTTCTGCTTTTTTCTTAATGAAATAGAAAGAAAGTGCGTTGCCAGGGCCAAAATTCGTGGTGGCAAGGCATCTGCCGGAGATTTTTCACTCTTACTTTAAAGGTGGCAGACGGGTCATATGTGGAAAAGAACACAGAAGCCGACTGAGAGTTCCAAACCGATTCGAAGACCGGTCGAAGTCCGACCGAAGTCCGGCCGACAAAGTGCGCACAATAAATGTAGAGGAGAATTACATAGTATGACAAAGTGGTATATTGACCAAGTGAGGATGGTTCCCTGTAGTACGTCTGGTATATTAATACTGAAAGCCATTACCAATGATATTGCCGTTTTTCATGAAATCAGTCATCGTGTTTTTTTCTATATATTTTATTTCTATTTATCAAAGTAATCACCCATGCAATCGATGCATCTTTTCCAACGCACTGGTAGCTTATTGATACCCTTCTTGAAGAAATCAGTTGGACGGGAGGCAACAAATTCTGCAAAGGCGTTTTTACTGCCTCTATGATGTTGATTTTTTTCCGAGAAGTTTAGAATTCAGGAAAGAGTAGAAGTCTGTAGGTGCAAGGTCTAGTGAGTACGACAGATGGCAGAGAACTTCCAACACCAGCTCTTGTAACTTGTAGACCGTCTGCTGTGTAGTATGAGGACGCGCGTTGTCGTGCAAGAGCAGCGGAGCCGATTGGCGAGCGGAGCTGGTTGGAGATGTGCGAGCTTCTCCATAATTGTGTTCAGTTCTGCAGTAATGCTCATCCTGTTTGGTAGATAACTCATTACAGCAGGGTTAGACCACCAAGGACCATCACTTTTCTAGGGGTCAGTTTTCGTTTAGGAAAACGTTTAGATGCTAATCCAGGATCCAACCAATTTCGCTTACGATTGTCGAACAGGATCCATTTTTCACCGCAGGCAACAAAATTATTTCGTTTGTGTGCCTGTTAAGCAGTGCAAGGTACGTCTCGATGCGTCCTTCGCGGTGATCATCACTGAATTCGTGGGGCAGACGTCAAGCTTTTTTACCTTGCTAATTTGACGCAAGTAAACCAATATTGTTTTGATACTAGCGTTGAAAGCTGCTTCTAATTCAGCCGCAGATTGGGTGTCATCAGCTCCCACAATCGCCTTTAATTCGTCATCGACAACCACAGGGTTCATTTTTCAGGTCGAAATTTCCAGATCAGACACGAGCAAACTAATAACGGGTGGTGCATTAATTTTTAGAGTTCGTTTTGTAAACGTCGTTGAGGTTGTGGGCCGTAAGTACAAGGGGCACGGTTATGCCAAACTTTGAAACAAGAATTCCAAATTATAAAATAAAATCAATTTGAAATTATAATTATTAGCCAAAACAATATGATTATCGAACTCAAACTCAACTCAACAAACTCCAGAGTATCCATGATACAGATTAAGAGGACAGTATATGATTTAATATTATAATTTGAAATTGCCAGTACGGCAAAACAGCGATTTCATAGGTAAAGCCCTGTTATTAAATATCAAATATTTATAAATTATTTAAAAATTAAACATAACTGACAACGAGCAGTACTGAAAGTGATGCTCTTTAAACCAAGAGACTTCTCTACTGACCAGCTATATTCTGACGCACAAATGCTCACAGTCAGACAGCTATATATCCTCCGTTCTATCCAGCGAAGACACCGTACTCTTCCTCTAGACAAAAACCTACTTCAAAGGCGCAAAGGTTTTCCAGTATGCAAAGCAATCACTTGTCGATATGCATTTGCAAGTCGTCAATTTTTAGCACAAAGTTCACGTATTTATAACAAAATTAATAAAATTATTTCCATTTATAGACTCACCACTCACGAATTAAAAAAAACTTAAGAACTGGCTACTTCTTTTATCTTATGACGAAGCAGAAAAAATATTGTGTATCGAAACTTAAATTTATTTATACTCCTATGGAATCATACTATCTCTCATTCACACATAAGCACACCGTCGCCCACACACGCATATACACACACCCACTCACACAAACACATACACACACAAACCTTCCAGACACTCATAAGCACACACACAACCTTCTTTTGCTGTTGACAAAGTTGAAATGGTAGCGGCGTTGCGACTTGACCCTTTCTTCTCGGTAGCACGGATATGTTTGCTCCCGTGTCGACCAAGAAAGATAATTTAGAGTTTTTGTCGGTGATGTATAGGCGGTGTGAATTTTCTTGAACGCCGGTGTCCGCCTCTGCTAACGTTTGGTCATCATTCTGTCAGCGAGTAGTGCGAGTTCTTCGAATATCTTAGTGCTGATTGATTCACTAACCTCAGGTATATCTGGTTCGAGGTTTCCTCCGCTTCAGATGTATCTGGCTCGGGTTTTCTCCGCTTCTGATGTTCGCTTCAGGTTTTCTCCGCGTCAGGCGTTTCTCCGCGTCAGATGTGTTCGGTTAGGGGTCATCACTTTAACGCTAACTCGTAGCACTACTTTAGTGCTATGTTGAGCACTATTATAAGAGATTATTTATAAGGTAGCGGAGATTTACTTTAGACAGCACTTTGGAGAATAAGTTAGGGAGAGCAATGACAAGGCGTGAAGTCGCAGTAATGAATGTGGAATGAATGTTCTTTATTAAAATAGAATTGTGTATATATAATTGTAGTGTTTACATTAGTTAAACAGTGGTCACTGTGTGAGAGCACGGCCCTCCACCCGCGTCTCATATAACTGTTGATATTATATTTAATTTATAGCACTTAGAATAATACTCCTTTGTGCATTGTATGAGCGATTGGTTATCAAAGTGAAGGGTGTGCTACGTATGCTACAAACCTAATACAGAGATTTTGAAGTCGCTCTAGCTTGTCGAATTGGTCTTGGGTCAAATCGAAATAGCTGGCATCAGCATAGTCCAATATAGGAAGAAGAAGAAATTGTGCAATTGCAATTTTAGTGGTGATGGGGAGAAAATTACGAAGGCGTCTCAGGGAGCCTGCAGAAGCAAACAGTTTATGACTGACTTCCTGCAGTTACAATACAGTTAGTTATAATAGACTAAGTTGAAAATGTTATAATTTATCTGGAAACGTACTTAACTAATTTGGCTCAAAAAACGATTTAATATTTACTTAAAATCGTACAGTGAAAAACCTAGATGAAGTGACTATGAATTGAGTTCTTAACCCTACTAAATTTATGCGACAGATTGTCAGCTCACTTCTGTAAACTCTATATTATTATGTACTTAGTTCCTTATAAACTCTTAGATTATTATGTAATTCACTTTGTATTAATTAAAACCACTGTGATAACCATATAACAATATATTACTTTTTAACAAGACAAAGGAACAGAAATCAAGATCGACCTCCTCTTACGAAGGTTTCCCGAAGAGTCGTCATACAATCCTAACAATCGTCACCACCCTTTCATAGTCCATGAGAACGCTTTTGTTCCCATGGTGAAGTTTGATTCCATCTTATCAATGTTTACGTCCGGCTCGGGATTCAGCAACGCACGCAGCTCGTTTCACCAGGGGCCACCATGCCGCTCCGGTGATGTCACTCTTAACTTTGTAAAGAGAGCGCGGCGATCGCCATCACGGCCGTCCTACCAGGTGCCTGTCCCACCAGGTACCCCACGAGTTCAGATAAAGTGCTGAAACACAAATTATCAATTATTTATCAGTTTGTCAGTTGCATATGCATTGGTGTTCGACTTGGGTTAGAACTGTCATCTATCCATTACACATTTTCATCAGTGAGTCCGAGGGTAGGCTTTAATAACATTAAATCATGTGCATATAAAGCGACAATATAATTAGGTTTGACTACTTGCACTGGGTCTCAACCTCACTTAAGCGTACCAAGTTCGTTCCAGAACCACTTGCACTTAAAGGGGATTAACCTCACTTAAGCGTACCAAGTTCGTTCCAGAACCACTTGCACTCAAAGGGCCTTAACCTCACCTAAACGTACCAAGTTCGTTCCAGAACCACTTGCACTTAAAGGGGATTAACCTCACTTAAGCGTACCAAGTTCGTTCCAGAATCACTTGCACTCATAGGGCCTTAACCTCACTTAAGCGTACCAAGTTCGTTCCAGAACCACTTGCACTTAAAGGGGATTAACCTCACTTAAGCGTGCCAAGTTCGCTCCAGAACCACTTGCACTCAAAGGGCCTTTCCACTCTTGAGCGTTCCAAGTTTGTTCTTCATTTGGACCTACCACTCGGCTTCTAATGTGTAATTTACGATATGGAACATTTATAAATACTCAAAGCATTTTATCTTGACTCGCACTTAAGCGTTTGATAAATTTAAAATTACCTTTATCGCCAACACGGGCAGTTCCGTTATAGACATTATAATCTCGGTTTCTGATTTTTCTCCGTACTGCATGGGGTTACGACTCAAGACGTCCTACGTGTTGCATTCGCGTGTCTTCTCGGTGAACGATATCAAACGAGAATCCTTGTGTGGATAAAACCCAACGTGCAATCCGAGGAATAATCTCTTTCTTTTTCAGTACGTACCGTACGGCATTGCAATCAGTTATTACTATTTTAAAAGGTGATCCGATTAGGTATAATCGGAACTTCTGAAGCGAACTAACAATCGCCAATAACTCTAATTCAAATGAATGGTACTATTTTTTTATCTTCCGTAGTCTGTCTACTATAATAAAGGACTGGTTTCTCACCTTCATCAGTGATTTTTATGAGTATACTAGCACCATCGTCTCTACTAGCATCCGTATATAATACGTTATCTTTATTTAGCGCTCGATAATCAATGCAGTTTTTTTTTTCTTTATCTTTTTATTGACTAGTTAAGCAGGGCTCGCGTATGGTGATTTACTTTCCCGTATAATATTATTTGCCAGAAGCTCGTCCACCATTTCGCGAATTATCTTTCTGTCTGAATACGAAGACCTAAAAGTCTGCATTGAATTGATTGAGAACTTGTTACGTTAGTTATCATTTCGTAACCGTTTACCTTTCCTAATTCTTTGATATTTGACGCTACACAGTCTTCATAGTTTTGAAAGTGTCATTAGTTCATTCTGGCAGAAATCGCCATCAAACTCGAAATTACGATTTTTTTACAAAACTCTACAAATTTATTCGCAATCAAATTTAAATTTGTCAACCACTCGCGAATATACCAGGTCAAAGCTCTCCGTCACGTTTCTTCCCATCAATATTTCACAATCTGCCAATTTTTCGATTACATAGAAATCAACCTGGTTTAGGCACACCGAATCGATTTTCAGATCAACTGTTATCTTGTGAGTTACAGATTTATAATTTTCTTTTGAGAAACCGCACAATAAAACTGGCGTGGTCAATGAAATGTTTGCCATTGAATATCTTTTAACGAGCAATTCAGAAATCAATGAACAACTGCTTCCCGGATCAATGAATGCTTCTTGATACAGATTATTAATACATATTATTTTCACAAATTTATTTTCGTTGGTCCGATATTGAGACACATTTTGTTTCTTGTTTATTTTATTTTATTTCATAGGAATAAGAAACAGTAGTATAATACAGATTATAAACAGTACAGGATCAAATCATAGTAAAAAAAATATACTACTCACTACGTTATTCACAGATTATAATAAAGATTAGCTAGCTGTTGATTAATGAAATTACATTGTTAACTTAGAGCTTACAACAACATAAATTTAATTATTAACTACTATCTTTTAAAGCAGATGTAATATCTTTTTTTTTAATACATTTTTACCAAGAAACAAAATATCAATAGAACAGAAGTTTTCTCTGGTTTAACCGCGTTCTTTTTATGGTAACATGTTGAGTCTAAATGACCTCGTTTACCACAATAATCGCATTTATTTGCATCACACTGACTCTTTCTATGGTTACCGCCGCACAGAAAACACTTGACCTGCCTCCGACTCTGCCCCTCCTGACCCACGTCTTGATTATAATTAGCAGAAGCAGCCTGACTTACGGTTGCTGAGGGTACAGTGACTGACGTTGTGGTCGCAGATACCTGATTCTGACTGGTCAGTTTCATCTGGACATCACGCATGATTGCGCTTATCTGTTTTGGGCTTTTTGATGTATACGTTCGACCATGTAGGAAACTAGCTAAATTGTCGCATATTATAAAATTATTCGCTTCAATTGATGCGCCTATACTACTGTCTCCTATATTGCCGACAATAACAGTAACAATATCTTGTTCCGAAAATTCCAAAGATAAACGATCTATTTTACATTTTTGTTCAAAATAAAACTTGTAAAGCGACTAATTTTCTAACGGCTTTTTGTTAATAATATCTTTTAAAAGATCGTACATATTCCGACGGACTCGAAAACTGGAAGCCAACTTACGAGTCCAGTCCTTCCATTCCCACGTAGGCCAATGACTATCCGATCGTAACAGTGAATCGTACCACACTTTTGCGGAACCCTTTAGTTTGTTGAGAGCTTGATAACGGATTATTTCATCAGTCCATGTAAAAGTTTGAGCATAGGACCTGATAATACTAAGCCAAGCGTTCACATCGTCTCTCAGCGGATCGAACTCGGGTATAATATTATTTAAAGTGTTACTTGTACTCACAGTTAAGGTATCAGCCTTACATGATACCTGTTTCCTATGTTTCGGCGGAGGTAACGGAGTCCTGGCACCACCGCTGCTGCTAGAACTTGAACTTGAACGTATTCGTCTTTTTTGTTTTAGGCGTTTATTACGCTTACTTTGTTTACCCATAGCTACGTGTGGGTTTAGCGTGCCACTTCTGATGTAAACTCTATATTATTATGTACTTAGTTCCTTATAAACTCTTAGATTATTATGTAATTCACTTTGTATTAATTAAAACCACTATGATAACCATATAACAATATATTACTTTTTAACAAGACAAAGGAACAGAAATCAAGATCGACCTCCTCTTACGAAGGTTTCCCGAAGAGTCGTCATACAATCCCAACAATGGTCACCACCCTTTCATAGTCCATGAGAACGCTTTTGTTCCCATGGTGAAGTTTGATTCCATCTTATCAATGTTTACGTCCGGCTCGGGATTCAGCAACGCACGCAGCTCGTTTCACCAATGGCCACCATGCCGCTCCGGTGATGTCACTCTTAACTTTGTAAAGAGAGCGCGGCGATCGCCAACACTTCACTTATGATATCAAAGCCAGATAATATGCTTTGTTGTGAGAGAACCAAAATACTATGATTAATTATTATTAAAAACAAGGAGCAGCAATGGCCCAGTATTTACAGGCACCACTTAAGAGAAGAAGCTCCTGTGTGCGAGCCTAGATAGTCACACGGGTTTGAGTATTTTTCATCAACACCACTGCTCTCAAAACGATCAAGGAAAACACTGTGAGGAACCGGCGTGTCCTAGGATCGAAAAATCCGAAATCCCGTGCTGGGCTCGCGTAGTGTAATACGGCCCATTCCTTCTCATAGACGGAAGGCAGGAATCCCAGCAGTAGGAACGGTAAATATTGATTATGATTATATATTATTAAAAAAATTGGCCAAGTGCGAGTCGGACTCGCCCATGAAGGGTTCCGTAATAACTATAATAAATAAAATATATTCATTTGAAAAAAAAAAAAAAAAAACAAAAACCTTACAAAAATCTTAATACTAGCTTATTTACAATTCTTACAACTACGCCAAATTTTTTTTTTCATAGTATTTGTATGAATTACAAAGCTATATTTGCGGTTTTATAAAATATACTGTATCTCAAAAATTGCTGACTCGATCTCGTTCAAACCAATTTTGGTTGAAAGTTAACATTAAGATCTACAACTAATGGTTTTTTTTAGATTTTTCACTCCATTATTATAGAAGTTAGAGGGGGAGGGACACACATTTTACCACTTTGGAAGCGTATATCTTTTAAATTATTAACTTTATCTAAAAGTCATTTTAGAAACCTTAATGTCATTTTTAAAGACCTGTCTATAAATACCACACACGTATAGGTTTCAAGAAAAATAAATATTTTCAGTTTCAGTTCCATGTATGGGGAGCCCCCTTTATTTTAAATATTTTTTAAATTTTCTCTTGAAATCGGAAAGCGGTTCACAGAATACATCTACCTACTAAGTTTTACATGTATAGTCCTAATAGTTTCGGAATAAAATGGCTGTGACATACGGACGGACGGACAGACAGACAGACGGACAGACATGTCGAAACTATAAGGGTTTCGTTTTTTGCCATTCGGCTACGGAACCCTAAAAATTGTAGTGGAAAACATGGAAACTGAGGCCTGTTTGCTAGTCGGGTTGACATGCTTAGCTATTTCCGTTCGACCCACAATGACAAAGGATTCCCTCGATTAATGTCAATAGATCAATCAATCTTCATAGGCTTTTTTCAAGTATGTCGGGTTCAGCTTCCAGTCTAACCGTTTACAGTACCAGTGTTTTTTACAGAGCGCCTGCTTTTCTGACCTCTACCGTACCCCTTAGCAAGATGAGTGTCGGATTTTCCGGCTTCTGACTTGCCCTAATGACTTTCAAATATCTACGAATGACAGCCGACACAAACGGCTTAATGTGCTTTCCGAGGCTCGGAGTAGTTTCGGTATGTAATTAATGATGCGGGTGTAATGGTTGGTGCGTGGATCTGCGGGTCTATCATCATTATATAACTAAGTCTCCCGGCTCGTCTATCTGTTTGCAATAATCTCAAAAATGGATTTATGAAAATGAGCTGTAATATGACGATAAATGTTAAAGATGTCGGACAAATTCATGCAGACTGGGTGATTTACTAGCGTGCGCCACCTAAACCAATAAACAAAATGAAAACAATATTCTAGAAAATTTTATGTCTTAAAGAGGCCTACATAAAAGCCCGCGATAGCACGTACTTATCTCGTAAGGTACATTCACAATAATTATTTTTATCTTTTACCGATTTATTAGAAAACGACAGGTTATGTTGCTAAGCTGTTCTCCAAGGGATACAGGACTGTGTAGAATCGTGGGCCACTAGTAAAATCTGGTTATAAAAAGTCTGAAAACACCAAAACGCACTGAGCAAAGCGTGGAGAATTATGCGCAAGAAGTCTCCCTTGAGCTTGAGTTCCATAGACTATTTGGATCGCTTCGGTAAAACAATGAAGTAAATGCCATAGTTACCACAAACTAAAATTCAAATTCATAATGGCTACCCAAACATTTATCGCACACAGATCAACTCAAATTCCCGGCTTACTGGCTACTGCCAACCTGCCCCTATGGGGATATCAGATTAATTACCTATGTGATTGCATTTCCGCAATCATTGCTGTGGTATTACAGCAATGATTGCCGAATAATAGAGCCAGCCGTATGGCTAACTCTATCATTTGCATCACATTACCTAGTGGCAACCTTATTTCCAACCTAATTTTGTGCTGGCTCATCTATACTTATAAATCTGTAGAGAGGTCAATTCTGTACATGAAATATATTTCTTATCTATATCTAAAATATATTTAATTTTTGAAACTACAGATTTGTTTGTTTCGACTGCATAAGATAATAAGATAACCAGCTCACATTGAAAAGCTTTTAGTTTTACCAACAATAAGTCTCAGTGCGAAGCTATTGCTACATAAATAATATCTTCTGATAAATCTTCTTAAAATAAATCGCGCGTAGTAACGTGTGCAGACATAAGTAGTGTATAATTGGGGTTCCTGGATCAGAGATCCAGGAACCCCAATTACACTTGTGTCAAGTAAACAATCAGTCAATCAATCAATATTTTTGTGAACTAGACAATCAGTCAATCAATCAATATTTTTTGAACTAGACAATCAGTCAATCACAATTTCTATCATTCATTACATCAACATTCAAATATTATTTTCATACTTTCTATTCTAATTGATTATTTTTATATTCATTAAACTCAATCTTGATCCAGGAACCCGCAATTCTACACTTGAAAATAGGCTATCATCAATCAATCAATTCAGAGATCCAGAAACACCCAAACTTCAACCATCATTCATTACATTCAAAAAATGAAATAATAGTGTGGTCTATGAGACTGTACTAAGAGATAAAATTTTCATTTAATATGTATGATGGTGTGTATTTATTACGGAGTAATGTGACCTTCGAGTAAAATACCAATTACCTACATCGTTTAAAAAATCGTATTCTTAATCAGTTTTACTAGACGATAGATAGTTATTATTACTTAATGAATAAGTGACTAAGTAGTGATAGCGTATACTACCCGCAAACGACTAGGAACTGAATGATTTGAATAATCAATTTACACTATTTTTACTTTTTGTGGGTGGGTTGTGGCTGGTATCGAGATAAAAGAAACAAAGTTTGCTGTCAATTAAGTAACACAATTTATTATTATTTTATAAAAAGCATGAGAAGAATAAATAATCGATTACAAAACATTTGATTTGATCCACAGTTGACATTTAATTATAGACATTTTCCGTAATCGCATATAGATATAGTTACTTAGACTCCATTGCTTTTTAGTAGGTTATTCAGCAGACAATCAATCTCATCAATCTAATACTGCTCCACTTTAGAATAAAATTATATTTTTGTTTCTTTAAAAAATAGACGTTTTGATTCGTCGACATAATCTGTTCCTTTTACAGCATTTAAATAAAAGCAATCAGGAAAAAATATAGCATGCTGCATCCATGGATCATCGTAATACTCCCAATCTTCAATGCCACCTCCACACGAAAAGCACATAACTTTGTCGTTTAAACCACTTCCACAGTAAAAAAAACCTGCATCAGCCATTTCCATAACCAATCGTCGCTTTGAATCTACTGTAGCCCAATAATGTTGGAATGAACATAATCGAATTTTATGTACATTATATATTTCATATCTAGGGCTGAAATAATTTTGAATCATTTTTAAGAACGTCTAATATGGGTATGTATAAAAGAATAATGAAGTCTTGTATCTGATGCTCTTAATTTATAAAGATATGGTGCTCCAAATGGAACAGTAATGACCTAGATAGCACATTTCTTTGTGGCATTCTATGTCTAATGCATTTATAATAAAATAAAACAAAACAAACTCATGGAAAAAACATTAATTATATTGATAAGATATACAAAGCTAAAAAATTACTTAACTTATATTTTTCAGGACAGCCCTTATCTTCTAAATTATAAACAATTAAAAATACTTTTATCATCAATCCACTTTTTCAAACATGTTACATTTTTTAAAGCACATGCATTCGAATGATACACACAGCTAAAAATATTGTTATTACTAGACATTCCATAATCATCAAATAATTTTTGTAAACTAGGACAGTTCTTATCTTCTAAATTATATACATTATCATGTTTTACAATGTTTCTTAGCCATAACACTTTTTCACATCCTTTAACATAAATGTTTTTATCTTTCAGATGAGGTTTAATATAATGCGGCAATTTTAAGTATGGTATAAAACCCTCTTCCCAGAAAAATTGTCTGTTTCTCTCTATCCAATTTACTTGGAATTTTTCTTTTTTTGTAAGTTTGTAAAATGGGAATGGTGGTTTGATTAATAACACAATAATTTGATTTCTGAGTGCTATTGCTATTTCTTTAACGATAAACTCATTACTTTCGGTCTTAAACCCTTGCACATCGACTATGGCGTTCATAACAATTTCCTTACAATACTGCTTAAGGGTTTATATTCAATCAGACGATCGTTAATGATTAGACAATAGGCAGATGTATTTTCTGGTATATCTTCAGAACTTTCTATTTCCAGTCTCACATCTACAGCCCCAGTTTTCAAGGCTTCGTTCTGTCTTGAGCAATCAATTACAAATAAAGGCGCCTTTTCTTTAAATTCTTGCAAATCAAGCATCGGCTCACACCGGGTGTTATAATAAGACTGACGGAATTGGGTGAACATTTCATATAATATACAATATTTGTCTTCAGAAAATTTTGCACTAACCGATTCGTATGGATAATATTGAGAATTTAAAAAAAGAGTAACATTAGTTATTTTACCATGGTCAAATATTGAACAGTCTTTAGTCTTCATATTTTTTCTATTTGTCTGCAAACCAAAGACCACATACCTTGGTTTTTCGAGCTGTGACGCAGTCTTCACAACCCAGGAATGTTTTGTAGTTCTAGGCAATAAAGGGTATTCATACAAGTCCCAATTTCTAAAAGCTATTTGAATCGGGCGATCCTTTTCTAAATATTTAAGCAAACTTAATCTTTCCCGGTCTGAAACTTTTATATGAGGCACACGCCATTGCACTCTCTCTATAATTACTTGAATGGAGTCATTATTATCATCAAGTTTAACACTGTTGAAATTCGAACTGCTTCTATTGAGTATAAGTTCATGTTTACAGTTAATCATGATTTTATTATAATCTTCCGCAAATCCTAAAACTTTATTCAGCGGTATAAGGGCACTAAAAATACCATCGTGATCTTTAACTCCTTTCAAATTCCAACCCCAAATAGCAGCAGCCTTACTTTCCCCCTCGCTCATAGACAGATATGATTTTAGAGTGGTAGTAATACCTGCATTTTTTATGCGGTCTATCTCAACACCGTTAATTTCGTATCGAATGTCTTGAAATAGGAATGATATATGATTATTAGTAAAATTAACAATCTTTCGTGTTAGTTTTCCTGCTGCATCTTTCGAAGCCACGGTGGCTCGGCCTTCAATGTAAATGTAGCTGGCTGAAGGTAATACGTACAAATCTTGCTGATGTATGGGTATACGTATTTCATCATTTTCATTAAAGCTGTTGCTATATGGATTATAAGTATGAATTTCATAACTCACTATGGAGTTATCGAATTGTGGTAAATCATTCACCTGAAGAATACTCATAATTTAAATCCCAAAGCTCGAAGAAATAATTTGTTATCTTTCGTTAATTTTTTTATACTTCGTATATGTCTTCGTCTTCTGACGGTACGAGAACGAGTAAAGCTATTAACTTTGCCAGATGATTTTATATTATGAACTATCATTATTTTTATTTTTAAATCTCTCTAATAAATCTGACATTCGTCTCTTGTAACAGATAATGTTAAAGTGTTCTCATATGAGTACGACACGTAACATTTAAACCTTTTTTAAGTTTTGATAAAACCATGCTTTTTCCAAAACTCGTTAAGAAATTTAATGCATAAATGCCCACAATTGAATAAGTTATTATTTTGCAAATTATTGTAATTATAATTGATATTGTCTGAACCTACATAGCGAACAAATTCTATTGGCGGTTTCAAGTTACCGTAACTATCAAAGTATTCAATATATTCATTTAAAATTACATAGGCTACCCAATGTGTACCAGAATTTTTAGAATTATCTAAATTTATGATTCCACACTCTTTTAAAAACGGGGAATTCGGTAAGGTATCCCTCATATACACTCCCCGAAAATATGGAACGTCTCTAGTAAAATAAACTATATCTATATTAGTAAGAGCACGATTAGGTAGCCTATGATTTCGTTTTTTCTCTTTAAATTTGTGTATATTCCAAGTCCATCTTTGTACCGGTTTAGCAGCAATCCATTTCCAATAGATACACCGCCTGCATTCTTATTATGACTTTTCATTTCTTCTAAACGCTTTTTTGCAACTCTATATTCATTTATAGTTTTGACGATTCCAGCAATTCCACTTGCAATACTGCCAGCAGCAGACAAACCAGCAAATATAGGTATTAAGGGCAGAACACCGCCAGATTTAGGAATTGGTATGATGCGTGGAACCCTGGCAGATGCATCCCGATTCAACTCTCTAGCAGCAGCATAGGCCAATTCTATTAGTTTTTTCCTACACTTTGGTTTAATTTTTTTAATGCACTTTTTGGTATGGATTACTAAACTTTTAAAGTTTTTTTTGAGTCCAGCTCCAGAACTTACTTTCGTTAGCATTATATTATTAACTAAATTGGCGGCAAGTTGTTCTCCTGTGCTTGTATCGGAAGATAAAGCACGCTTTTTTGCCATTTTTAATAAAATTATATCTGCTTTGTGACGATCTTTCAAACTCTTGGAATTATGATATGCTATATCGTGATGTTTACAATATTCGTCTAATTTGTTTACACCCCTATCACCTCGAGCCAATCTTTCACGTAATCTAGTTCCGGGGCCGCAATAATTATATCCCGGTAAATGGAGCTCAAATGGTGAATTATTAATTAAATTATTGACAAGTCCTTCTCCTTTCATGTATACAAACAGAATGGAGCCATTATTATAGAGCATGGTGTTATATTTATAAACCACTCATAAAACATTTGTATCGCCAATCCAACTATTTTCAGAGGAGGATAACCCCAACCATTTCACGAAAACTTTTCTGCCTTTTCGTTTCAAAACTTTTTCAACAAGGTAAATGTTAGGATGTTTAGTTTTTTGTAATTCTTGATCATAAAATGCTCCTAAAATTGGTTGCTCTTTAACATCTTGTAATAAATATGTAACAGGATTTGTGTTTTGAACTTTACTGATCTTAAATATCTCTGTAGACCAATTTGGAGTGTAACCTTTTTCAAAACAACCTTTATGTTTACTTATTCGTACAAAATCGCCTGTTTTAAACTTACAACATATTTTTTTCATTCCATTTTGATTGAAATATCTCCGTAGTAATTTAATTTTATTGCTATGATTCACTTGAACGGGGGGTAAACCAATTGTTCTGTGTTTGGTATGATTATATCTATTAATGATATTTGCAAGTGTCCCGTCCGTCCATTTATAATTCCCTTTGATACTAAATTCCTTGAAAAGCTTACTTTTGATCGTCCTTATTAACCGTTCTACAATTGAAGCCTTTTTCGTTGAATACGTGCAGTAGTGGTTGATAGAATAATTTAATAATATTTTTTTTAAACTTTTATTGTAAAATTCTTTTCCTAGATCTGTTTGCAAGTTTCTAGGGATACGTTTTTCTCTACTCAATAAAGTATTGAAAGCCTCAGATACAGTTTGTTTATTTTTTTGTTTAAGTGGAATAGCCCAAGCATACTTAGAGAATCCATCAATGATGAGTAAAATATATTTGCAGTTGTTGTTAAATTGGGAGAAACTTTGCAAATCCATTAAATCTGCTTGCCAAAGATCATCGATATCTTTTAATATTACATGTCTTCGTGGGAAATTTATTCTTGCACTTCTATGAATTTCGTTTATAATTTCTCTTTTCACTTTGCTCATTCTTTCGACTATCACTTCTGAATTACAAAATTAGACAAAGTAAAAGTTTATATGATAAACCCTTTTATTCTTCTATTACACCCACTTCCTTTAGCTCTTCAATAATTGATAAAATTTCGTTATCGAGATTAGTATTACCTGCCGTTTTTGAAGCAATCAAAAGTTTAAGCCTGTCCACTAATTCATTAGGATCATCCCAATAAACAAGTTCAGTATTTTTTTTATATTTTTTAAGATATGGTAGACCAGCACCTCTTTTTTGCCTAGATTTTACATCTGTAGGTTCTTGTAAGCATTCTGAAAATAACGGTTTGATCACCTGAGAATATTTTAAACCTTTATCACCTTTAATCTGACCTGCAGGGTTAAAGTCTCTTTTATGAGCATTAGTTGTGAGGAGTATTTCTTTGTACACCAATTTATCTTTTAAATTGACCAAACTTAAATCAGGTTTTTTGCGAAGCAATAGTTCTTTTAGACCAGGTGTTATTTTATACTGTTTATTAGCTATACGAATGTTATACACTTTACCAGAGTTCTCATGAGTGGTAGATAAATTAACTATTGTATTTCCGATCATATGTTTGTTATTTTCACTACGTATACCAAATGGTATATTCATATCTTCGTATATTTCAATGATATCTTCTTTTTTCAACGACGCGTTATTATCTTTTTCTGATTCATTATCTCCTTCATCTTCCGAATAAAATTTTTCTACTGAGCTTGACTCATTAGATGATTCATGTTTGTACATATCATGATATTTATCACATAAAAATATTTTTGAACTTATATCAGTGTGTTTAATTTGGTCATCATAAGTATCTTCATTTTTAATTGTAGAAACTTGCTTGTTATCTACGATAGCATTAAGAGGGTCTGCAAGAGGCTTAAAAAAATACTTCAAATGAGTGTCGGTGTTAAACTCATAATCTTTCATTTGTTTCACTTTTTTCTTTATAGCGTTCGCAGACTTTATTAATTGATCTGTAATTTTGTGGTCCATTATACGACTTATACTGTGAAGCATTTATGCTCAAATGATATATGTTTTTCTGCACTCATAATTTATATAACTATTAATCACAATAAATAAAGTTGTCAAATGAGTGTCTGTATCTGCCTTTGTTTAAGTCACAATCCTTATTAATTGTCAAAAAATCATAAGGATGTATCCAGATTTTAGAACACAGATCTTTGAACTTCGACCACTCTATGTCAGAACTAACATGTTCATTGTATATATGTTTCATGTTAACTTCATCTTGCTTGAAAATCATCAAAAAGTTAACATTGTCACGTAATAACTGCTTTGGTATTTTTGAATACGTTTGAGATAAATAAAAACAATCTATACCTCTGTGTCTGCCCATTGTAAAATAATTTCGTATATTAATTTGCTTTTCACAAACCACATCATCAAAAATAATAACAGAATTTGGTAATGCATCGTTAGGATGAATAACTTCGTCATCAGAATTAAATTTAAAAAGTCTTACTTCTGGCACTCTTTCTAAAATTTGTTTTAGAAAAATATATTTTGGCTGAAAGCTAGTCTTGGAATACAGGTAAACATTTTTAAACTTTAAACCATTTTCATGGATTAACAGACTAATCATGACGTTCGTTTTCCCACAATTTGAAGGGCCACATATTATACATCTTATATTATTCGGAAAAAGAACACTATGCTTTGCATGTAACTTATTTTCCTCTACATCAATATTTTTAACTTCTAATGACACTGGTTGCTTGACCCACTTCATGTTTGTATCTGTCAGAAAAATTAATATATTCTAGTATATATAATGCTTATCAGTGATAAAGAACGGTAAGTAATTATAACCCCAATAATCAGATCATAGTTCTTTTAGGTTTCGTCAAATAAGTTGACAAATAAATAAAATGGTAGTATATACGTATATAATATCTATACAGGTAATGTTGATCAAGAGTTACTAATAAAACAGCAAATTATAGAGTACAAGTAAATATGTATGTATTAAATAACAACATAATAATTTATTCTATTTATAATTATAATTATTGACAATTCTCATATTTAAATTTATCATATAATAAGTTTACAATTAATGTATAAAAATACTCGATTAACATATGTAATCACAATGACCCCAAGGTACAGTGTCTATTTGATTTCCCAGAACATGCCTTTTATCGTCTATCCTGTTTAAAACTACTTTATTTACTTCTTGCGAGAACAGCACATGCTTCATTGATTTTATCATATTCATCTTACGCTTTAATGTTAAATTTTTAAATAAAACATCTTTATAATTTGATGATTTTAAACGTCTTGTTACAGGCTTTGATATGCCTTTAGCCTTGTTTATTTGTGTATTTAATGATTTAATGCAATATAGCTTTGCTCTTAAGCCTGTAAATTCAGTAATTGGGTCACCTCCTAACTCATCTTTAAATAAACCAGGAATTTTTTCGTTCACCTTAGGAATAAAGTAATGATTATTAGTTCCAAAATTACTTGTATCAAATTCTGATATATTATCATACATGTCTTTATAAAAGTCTTCGGTCTGTATTAAATACAACAAACTATCAGTATCAGTGTAGCATAATTTAGCTTTGTCACCATATTTATTCTTTATGAAATTATAATGATAATTATATAGATGACACTTAGAGAATTCTAGCACCGCAAATCCAATATATATCGGTCTGTCTAAAACAAGTTTCATGGGACTCAATTGTACGGCTATAAAGTTTTCATTAAAGATAGAAACACTTTTTAAATTAGGTTTTGTAATTAATTTCTGTGCACCTACTATTTTATTCGTTGTATTCAAATCATCACTCCATTTAGTGACTAATTTAACCTCCACTTGCTTACGTTTATTTTCAATAGTTTTGCCAAATATTGAGTTATTTAAAAGCTTAAAAAAATCTCTTTCGAATGATGTTGAAGCTGCTTGTCGTAAGCTAGTATTTAAGTCTATATACTTTTTCAAAAAATATTCTTGTTTAAAATAAAGGATTCTATGAATTTTTTTTAATATTAGACCATTTTTAAGACATGATTTTAAATGAACATAGTGAATAACGTAGTTATATTTATCATACAAATTTGCAATTAATTTTGGTGTTTTCCCTCCAATAGGTATGAATTTCTCGGGAGCAAAAGGCAAGTCGCTATGTAAATTATGTAAATGATCTGGATACGCTAAATCTACTTCTAAAATGTAACCGTACTCGCCATTATCCGGAACATCAAACAAATTAAAATTTTTGATATCATTATTTTTCATAAATTTAAACTCTGATATTGGTAATTTTTTAGTCATAGCATATCCATAAAGATTATTACAGTCTAAATATATCAAATATGTTGATGGTTTAGAACTATCGAAATAAGGTAAATAAATGTTATTGGCTTCAGCATATCGATGAGAGCACTGCGCTAATCCTCCACGTATTCCTTTTTCCAGCATTTTATAAATGTCTAAATCATTAATCAATTCCAACTGAACACCTGTGTAAAGGAGCATAGCATCCCAACTTAATCCAGGTGAAGTCACATAATACGCTGGATCGAGTTTGTAGTGCTGCAGACAAATATTTCTAAAATTTTCAAATATGTCACATAATAATAGTACGTCACACTTTAAATACAAGTCAGTATATTCACCAAGAGAACTAATTTCAAAACATTTCCACACAGTTTGGGCACGTTGATATTCAGTATCTGTTATATGTTTCATCTGTAAAGTGTTATAAAAATGATTCTTTGCTGGAAGTTGTGTTTCATCATATGTTTGCCATGAACAAATGTACTCATACGGATATACGCCTTTGCTTCGCAGTAAATTTAATTGGCTTTTATCTGGGAAATGTGATGATAAATGAATAAAATCGTTCTCCGTTAAACTTTTACTCAAATTGTCAATACTTGAACTAAGAAATTGAAATGAATCTATAAATTTAATCTGTATAGGTTTACATCCTGTACCGGTTTTGATTATTTTAGTTATGCTTATATATTTTTCTTTCGTTTTTGGTATAATTTTTATCTCGCCATCATATTTCGATAATTCTGTTATAAATATATGAGAATCATAACCAGATAAGTTATGAAAGATAACAGGTATAAATGAACACACTCTATAAATTAAATTGCAATGTGAATGCGCCGCGCCTCTATACTCGGATGTAATATGATCATGATCACAAACTTTATCATCAAATAATAAATGATTACAGATATGGCATGAAGTTGCTTTGTTATAATTATCAGTTTGCTCTCTCGTCATAGATCTCATGGGTTTCTTAGTCATTAAAATTTTGTGAATTAACTTAGCTTCTTTAATTAATCTCTCAACAAACACTTTTACACAGTCAGGTCCTCTATATGTCACGAATTTGTTCAAGCTCCTATCATGTGAGCAACATACATAATATGCAAAACAAGACGGTTGATGTAGTTTATTTTTTATCGTACTTTTATCATTATTGTTTTCTTTATAATTTAATAGTATACTTTCAAAGTCAGCATAAATCACAAAGTTAATTTTTTGCTTTCGCTCATAATTTTTGAATTGTAATGTATTGTTTTTATCAGGCAGTATGGTTAAAATTTTGGAACAACTATGAGAATGATACTTTTTTTCAGTAGTAAAAAATTGCAAACATGTTTCACATAAATGTATTTGACCTTTGTGACATGTAACTTGTCGTCGCACTAAACGCAAAAGGTTTTTTATCAAGCAATAATGACCTTTGTTTTGTTTTTCAAAATACAGTAAGTTAATATGTTTATCTTTCTTACAATTCGTTACATAAAGAGGGCCAGTTACAGTACAACGTTCATCTAATCCATAAATATTAATACTCAACTCACAATTATTCTTTTCAAACAATTTGATATCTTTAGGTAAAGGTGGAAATGAAATTCCTTGTATATTAAATATTGAACTTAAGTGTGGATAGGAGTTTGTTCTACAGACATTACTTTTTGCTGGAAATAATGCTGCAGCAATACTCCATAAAAAACAGTATTCATCATTATTGTGTATATTCAAACAACTCTTTGTGTTTTTAATAACTTTTGGTAGCTCTAAATAAGTACCACCTCGCATGGGGGAATATTTATTAATATTTATTTCTAAATGACTTATACAGACAAATGACCATCCAGATTCACAATGCTCAAATTCAGTAAGTTTTCTTTTAAATATTTCTATTTTATTTGAGAATAAATCATTAAAGTCAGTACTGCTGTATACAGTTTCATATTTCGTATTAAATGACTTGAGCTGCTGCTCATTTAATTGTGGTAGTAAAAAGTAAGCAAACAGTTCGAAGTTAACTTTAATGCACGTATGTTCCAGTAATGATAACTCAATGATTTTCAAAACATCTTTTCGCTTATCACCCAAGAACGCCTCCAGTATGAGGTACTCGTCTTCTATTGATGGGTTTAAGCGGTAAGTCATAATTCTATTTTTAAATGCTGTAGCTACAATATCAACATTTTCAAACTCTGACTTTATTAAGGAATTCGATTTATGAATATTCGTTCTCTTATGATATCTGTATTTATGTTCTGGGATCTTAATTCTGCATTTATCACAATGAATATACTTTGATAAAGAATTTGGCTCATAAACATTCGTATCGTATTCATTTTCTGGGATATCAATCTGGTATTTATAATTATTATTATCAGAATTTGCTGATGCCCCATCACTGGGGTGTGTAACTGGAAAAAGAACAATATTTTTATTGTATAGTTTAATTATTCGAATTAAATGCGGTTACAAAATAATATCTTAAAATAAACTCATTCTCTAAGTGTATAATGATCATAATTATATGGTATAGCATAGATCTCACAATGTAAACGATTTTTAAGACTATTGATAAGAGCTTATAAAAGTAGGAGCACATTTTTTAAACTCCTTCCTAGCGCTTGTTATATAAGCATTTAGGTGATGCCAGGACTCTGAATCCTCATCGCATTTGTTTTTAATGGTGATTACTGAGTGCCGCCACCTATTTACTGGTTGGACCCGCTCTATTTCATCGCATTTGTATACTTTGAGTTCTATATAGAACTCACCTCTTTTTTGCTCGTTAATTTGTCGTGAAAATCCGTTCGCTAGTCTCCTCGTGATGTATGAGTATATCGGGGGAGTATTTTTGTCCGCAACAACATCAATTTTATCATCGTCACTGTCGCTCCCAAACAACTCGCGAGCCGTTGACTTGGTGACAGGAGTGATTGGGTGAATGGTTGGCTTAGTTTTCTTACCCGTAGATGGGTGGGAGCTGCTCGCCGACGAATGCTTGCGCTTTTTGTTCTCCTTTGGCTTGGTTTTCACAGGTGCATGCTCCCCGTCTGCCGATTCGTCCTCCGAAGGGAAAATATGGTCAGCCGTGTTCTTGGACCTGTAATAAATAAAAACAATGAATTAGTACATTAACAATTAAATTGGTTTTAATTATGTAGACAACACTAAGTGCATGAATTTATTACTTGAATGAATGAATATTAAAAATTATGAATCACTGAACACCTTTAATATTTATAGATGATAGACTCGCTAACTTAACTGAATTATTGAAGAGGTTAATACATGAATGATCGAATAGTGACAGGTGGATAACAAATTTACTACATTTCTTATCCACTCTAATTATTCTTTCTTGTTACTAATAAGAAACTTTAACAGATAACACGAAGTATATTGAAAGGTGAGTAGATACTTACATTTTAGAAGATTGACGTTCTTTGGTAGTGTAAAAACTGTAAGATGTCACTCCTCCTAGCTGAAGTGTTGATGTGATCCAGCTTCTGCAGGATGCACTCTTAAATAGTGGTAAATCTACGTCACGATATCCCATATATGGAATAGGGACACGCGTTACTAAAATGCTTTATCAGCCCTAACACCAAATATGTAATCGTTTACGTTGTAGAAAAATATCTTGCTAAAATATAAACATCAAGATAATGCAATTTGAACTAATCTTCATCATATAAGATACCTACCTACCTATGTAAATTCGCTAAGTTGGTGGGTGGTCCGGTTCATATGTCTATAAGGCCCCTTCTTAACTAGACGGCTTTCCGCTTGGTCTAGGCACGGTTTAAAACCGTGTCTACGTCCGGTTGTTAGTTAGGTATGAGATACTATAGAGGTTTGTTAACGACACCGGTTCGTGAAGAACCCGGCACGGCGCCGGCCCGGTTAGAAATTTTCTCGTTAACAGGGGCCTTAGGTTGCGCTCTGGGTGATGCCACTTTCTGTGTGTTGACTTTTAAGTCACCAGTTCATAGATAGCGATGCAGTGTGGTAGCGTTGCGGTGACGTTTGTATTGTTCAAATCTGTATTAGCGCGGTCATACATGATGTGGACACAGAATAATAATAGCGTTTTTAGGCGGATTTCTATGAAGTTAAACTAGTGTATCGTATCTATCCAGGCACTCCCTAACATTTAAACGTCACAGCGACGCTATCGCACCGCACCGCTGTCTATTTACCAGTGGCTTTATATTATGGAATGCATTCAATTGTAATCTGAAACTGTAGAGCATCGTATTGTCTCGAATATATAAAGTACACTTACATGTGTGTACTAATTTTTTCACAGCAATTTTGAACTTTATAGTCATTCAAAATTATTTATTAGAATCCTATAAAAAGGATAAATTATCTTGAAAATTCAAATATTATTTAGTTTCCTACCATCAAGCGCCAGTAATCAACGAGTAATAACTATGTCGGTGAGTATTAATTTAATTATTTTATTTTATATTTAATTTTATTGCAAAGTTTAACTTGATTTAATGACAGAGCCAAGCATTAGATTATTGACTTGAATAGTGGAATGCTTGCAATAAATAATTATAATGTATTTTACGCTCAATTCCATCACTCCTCCATCACACGAATTTAAAATATTATGTTGACCTTTTATGAGATATAGGGTAGCTTTTTTATTTTTTAAACTAAGTTATTATTAAAGTTTTAGTTTAAACAAACCACGAGAATAGTTACGTTGGTAGAGTGGTTGATAAGTGGTGCTATTTGTCAAAGGGCTTGGGTTCCGTTTTCTAGCCAAGTTAGAAGCCAGCAATTAGGTACACACGGCTACATATCAAGCTATACATTTTCCGTACAGTGAGAGGTCTGCTTATACTATATGCAGCCGTGTGTGGAAATATATTATTTGATAATAGGTACTATTGTTTGAACGCTTTGTTAAACTTTATTCATGAAGTGCAAAGAAAATAAAAAATAATGTATTCTGTTTCAGATACCGAGTTGGGTTTATTCACCGACTTCACCTCAGTTAATGATAGAACATGATGTGATTGATAAAGTCGTAAATTATTTGGATGAGGAAGAACAACAACGAAACCCATTTGCTTCAAATACAAATACAAATAATAATAAGGAGTTGATAAGTTTTTACAAAACGGTTTCGACCGGTGGTACAAAAGTTATACGGATCGAAATTTACGATGCAAACCAATTCGAAAGTAATTCTATGTGCCAGTGCAGTGCCGAAATATGTGTTCAGCATATTGTGAAGAGCATTGACACTGATAACATCTACCTACGTGTCAAAGACATGCTACCGTATTTAAACAATACTTTTTATCAATCCTTGTAAAAGAAAAAACGGATCACCTAGAAGCACCTGGATCCTTAATTCCTACTTATTTTGTTTAATTAATTGTAATTATTTTATTTCTTTTATTTGTAATTATATGAAGTAATAAATACTTGTTTATTCATTGCAATAACGTAGTTTCATTACAGAAGCTGTAAAACTAAATCACCTGTAAGACTCTAAGTATATTTTCATTACTTTAACGTAATTCACCAAATAATATTCATTTGAAAAAATCTGCTAGTCATTAAAGCAAACATTGTGGTATAAATATCACGTAGCAACAATGCTCGTCCATTTGTGAGATCACAGCTGCATTGAGCAGATCAAGTATCTAATTTTTGCTAAGTAATAAAATAATATCAGATACTCGAAACCAAACACACATGTAAAAGACCGAGTTTAATGAATATAAAAATAATCAATTAGAAAGTATGAAATAATATTTGAATGTTGATGTAATGAATGATAGAAATTGTGATTGACTGATTGTCTAGTTCACAAAATATTGATCGATTGACTGATTGTTTACTTGACACAAGTGTAATTGGGGTTCCTGGATCTCTGATCCAGGAACCCCAATTATACACTACTGACATACTCTATGGGATATGGACTGATTTGCCATCTATGATTAGTTGAGTACCTAACAGAGCTGTTTATACATGTTCAATTATTCTGTAAACATAACTGCCATAAAATAAACATACGAAAGTCAGTCCATACAATGAGTACACACGCACACCTAAACACGTTTAATTTACAGCGAATGCAAGCGCGTGCGCTTTAATCCAATTAAATATTTTAAATACGTTGCATTTAATGTAGATCAAAATATTTTTCTTCTCACATATATCTACAGTTAAAGACCTTCACAACAAAAACAAAGGCGTAAACCGGAGGGTCATAAAAACGAGTGCAGGAGTAAGCTAGACGCGGATTATAATAAGCGACATGGCAATAAGCGAAGTTATTGTATCCAAACTTTTTGTAAATATTAGCTGTACCTGGCATGCATCGCAAAGCCGCCTAAACTAATAATTTTCTTTGTCAACTGGATTTTTCGGTTCAGAAAACCTCTTGCGCGTCCTGAGAACATTGCCAAAGTTTCTTTACAATGTGATTTTGTAATTAAGAATGAATACACAAACATACAAACATCGATTTTTATAAGTAAGCAAGTACTTCATAATACTTACTTACTTTGTATTGAAGAACCACCGTTCTTCAATACAAAGTTATTAAAGCAAGTCATAATAAAAGGATTCGTACTGCTATTTACAAAAATAAATATAGATACCCTACATATCCAGTACTATTGGTATTTGTAGATCCGGACTGGTCGCAATGTTATTAGGATTCAAGAATATCTCTTTTAGTAAACATGGGAATGTTGCTAACTAGATAATCTTGTTGCAACGGTTTTTAAAAAGACCTTGAATTTGTGTAAGAATAGTTAAGTTTATGAACGATTCGGTAGCCTTTATGGTATCTGATATCCAAACCTCTAAGTATCTATACTAATATTATAAAGCTGAAGAGTTTGTTTGTTTGTTTGTTTGTTTGCTTGAACGCGCTAATCTCAGGAACTACCGTTCTGATTTGAAAAATTCTTACAGTGTTAGATAGCCCATTTATCGAGGAAGGCTATAGGCTATATATCATCACGCTAACACCAATAGGAGCGGAGCAGTAATGAAGAATGTTTCAAAATCGGGGGATTTTTTTTTCCACGGGGACGAAGTCGCGGGCGGAAGCTAGTCATTAATAATTGAAATCACAAATCTGGTTTGACCGGAGTAATTGGCTAAAAAAAAATGTCAAAACCACAGTCAAAACATTACTGCTTCTAAGCCTGCATCATCCCACTGCTGGGCAAAGGCCTCTTCTCATAGTTAGCAAATTGTCCTGTCCAGGGCCAAAGTGGACCTCTGGTTGTTAGTTTGGTCCAGCTCGTCCCGTCATTTTCTACGAGGTCTGCTTCATCGACTTTTGGCTATGTCAGGGTTCCAGAATGTGGTTAGTTTTATCGGAAACTGTAAAGTTTTCATCTATATGTAGGATCAGGAGGAGGAGGAGTGCCGAGAGGTACAGCATCAGGGTTTGGAGTCCCCATTAAGATAAACAAGTTGGTTTAAGCAAAATCTGATATTTATTTACTGAGTTTACTAATAATTAAATAATGATGTTTATTTTGCAAACTAGATGAGGCCAGTGTTTCCTAACTGACTACTCTGAGAAGAAACACTGAAACAAACTCAGAGGTCAACGTCTCTTTTAAAGTCCATACAATCTAGGTAAAATATAAAGCAAATTATAAAGAAAGAATATAGTTAGGCGAACAGACCCTTTTAAGGTCACAGTTCGTATAGTGGTCAAGCCACCCAATTACAAAGAATACAGTTAGGCGAACAGACCCTTTTAAGGTCACAGTTCGTATAGTGGTCAAACCACCCAATTACAAAGTGTATCCGCTTGCTTATTATTAGCAGGGTTATACAGCTATTGTAAATATACAGCAGCGCTGTACCAAATAAACCGACAGTTTTGTCGGGAGCAGGGAAGCTCTTTATTGAGTCAGATCCGAAGACAGACTGCTGAGCTTACCAAGTGCACGGTCTTTTATAAGACGATACCTGCACATTGAATTCCCTCCAACCTTGTCCATTGGCGCGAGGAAGTGCGTCACGTGTTTACTTGATACAAAACGTACTAAATCTTATGAGACTTATGTTATAAAATAATCAAATAATACAAGAGTAATTATCGTTAATAAACAATGGTGATTTCACAAAGTTTAAATTAAAGAAACATGTCATCCATTGTTTTGATCAAAACTATCAGTCACACTTATCGAAATAAGTTGCCAAAAACCAATTAGTGCGTACACTAAGTACTTAATAAATTATGTTTCGATTTATCAGACAGTAATTGATACTGAAAGATCACTAAAATTCATAACAAGAAAATCAACTCTTAAGAAAATATGATGAATACCCACAATAACTAATTGTAATTGACAACCAACTCCGACATATATATATAAAAGTGAAGTACCACTCACTGATTAATCACGAAATCTCGGAAACTACAAGCAGTAGGGTTCTCAAATTTTGCATGGGGGTTCCCTTTAGTACGAAGATGCTCGCCAAGACGGGATTTTGTGAAATTCCCACGGGATCGGGATTTACACAGGAAAAACTACCCACGCGAACGAAGTCGCGAGCAACTGCTAGTTACTTATAAAAATACGTCGCTAATAACATTTTAATTATAAGTACAGAAACTTTAAATTGTTATAGCCATAGAAAAAGGTCTGGACAAAAACCGCCAGACCAGGGAAGTGAAACATTTTCGCTGAATCATTTTATTCAAAACCGAATTTAATAAAGAAATGATTTAATTCTGTGAGTTTTATGAGTTAAATATATTTTGTCATCATACATAGGTGCGATTTGCATTACAGTTTTTGGAAAATGTACTCACAATTTCTGTAGAATGATTTATTAAAAACGGAATAGTTAGATTTAGTCGAAATGTAAAATATACGTATAAGTGTGAAGAAACTTAGATCTTAATTCCTATTAGATCAGGCATAATGTATCTAGTCCTCAGTACATAAAACCCGTTTTCACAACAAATCCAATTATTTGGTTCATAGATTAAGAATTTGGTTGGAACTGTATGCTTATCCAAGTTGGCGCACAAAGTAGTTCACGCCATGAAGTCTTAACCATTCCAAAGCCCGATTTCTAGTTATGTCCAACTTTGCTCTCATTTCCGACTTATAATTTGCGGTAGAAAATTACCACAGGCTACATACACTTCAAATTTTCTTTTGAAAATTCAACGTTGAAGAAACGTAAAACTAAAGATGGTTAGGATTAAACCTCTTTCAGCTGGTCAGAAAGAAACGGTAGAATTGTTTGAATGTTGATACTTGGTTCATTATCTACACAGTAACCGTTGGTTAAAGTTTGAGTCTATTGAGAAGTTAGTTTATTGTGAAAGACTTTTGCTTTGAGATTGAAGTAACGTAATGCATTTATTTAAATGGTAACAGGAAAATAGGTACTTTTATTATTTATCGAACGGTAACTATAAAGGACCAATTGTGGGCCATTCGTAGCGCTTCAAAAGTTATAGTGGGTCGTCAGACCTCTAAATAATCTCCAAATCGTAAACATTAATTTAGTAAACTATTTATTGAACTGTATTTTATTTGGACTTTGTGTAGGTACCTGGCTGTCAAATATATCATCATCCGCTTAGCCTTGTCCCAACTATGTTGTGGTCGGCTTCCAGTCTAACCGGATGCAGCTGAGTATTAGTGTTATACATGGAGCGACTGCCTGTCTGATCTCCACAACCTGTATCTGGGTATCACGATACACATTGGCAAGACCAGTGTCACATTATCTGACCTCTGACTACCCGTAATGACTGCCTAAGACAAATGACAGCCCGACGTCGATATGTTAAGATGGTGGGTGAGCATCCATAGACCGACCTTACCTTACCTGTTGTTATCGAGGCTGTTGTTATTTAGTTACGAGCTCCTGATAGTCAAATAAATGTTTTCTCTTTATTTCAACATCGTTTAAAAGACATAGTCGATATCAAAAGGGGTTAAAAATCGCATGACATTCAATTCAGTACAACACCCATTGAGCCGACTCTAAATTAAACAAATTAAATTAACACTAAGACTCTGTAGGTATATTGAAAGAGATCTGTTAGGAGTGACGGCAATCGTATTGTTGTGAACCCCTTTGTAAATGTTTACTGGGAAAAACTGCAGTTAAATTGATCCTATATACTCGTACATACATGGTTTTGTGGTGTAGGTACTATTATTTGATTGTGATTAGTTTCCTCTTTGGTTGCAAATAAATCTGCTTAATCGTGTAACCCTAACAGCCTAACAGGATTGGCTTCGCGTCTTACTGGGTGTAGCTTACTAAGAGTATTTTACATAGAGACGCTAGCACAATATGGGTGCAGCTTCCGGGGTTAGTCTTTGGGGGAACACGGAATAGTTTAAGCCCGTTATAGTGTATCAGACCCCTTCGCCTGGACTAGGGCAAAGGACATCCATGAGGATTTCCACCTCGAGAAAAAAAATGGGGGCATTATCACCCCTTGCCAATACTGGTATCGTATCTTCTATTACTGTTGAAGATATTCTAATGCCAGACGGGACCAACGGCTCAAAGACTTTCCGAGCTAGTGACATTATTCGTATATGTATATAGTACCCGAGCCGACCTCCGCAAGCGTTGCTTAAACTCGCAAATAGATCTGTACGGCTGCTATTATTTACCTACGAGCATAATATACTGCAAATCGCATACTCAGACTTTACGTAAGTACTGTTTCGCCGTCAAATAATTTGCAGCTGCTTGTGAACTACGTGGTCAAAGTTTACGCTCCTGTTTGGTTCCTAATCAAGCAAAACTCATCATTTAAAGATGGAGCCAAGCATATTTTTCAAATGGTTATATACTCTCGATTTTTGCCTGATAGTCAGAGATCTATTATAAATTCGGTGATCGAAAGAAACGCTTTTTTTGCGCACCCAGAAAACTTGCTTATTTCCATGTTATTCGACGATAGAGAGCATATTCGAGAGCTTGCATCTCGCAAAATATTAAAGGCCAGAGAAGCAGAAAAGAGCAACTCTCGCAGGATATTTAAAGCCCCAAAGCTTAACTTCTGTGTGCGAGACTACACCGATATAATATTTTGGCAAGAGTGTGAAATATCAGCTCCACCAATTTTGCGACACGTCTCCAACGATGAACTTAGAATTAAGGCTAAAGAACACATCCTCGACATTATTGACTTTCCCTGCCACACACAGTCAGTGGAAAGATGTGTAAAACTAGTGACGGAGGCTTCTCAAAGCGTCACGGACGCTACAGCTCGGGATGGTTTTATTAGGAACAGATTAAAATCTCGCTCAGAAATGCCTAATTTTGGTCACAAAAACCAGTTCCGTTTTTAAAGTTGCCATTGATTATTTTGTCTTTTAACTATTTTGAACCTTGCTTTAACTCATTGTTGTACCCTTAAATGTAATAAAAACCATTTAAATGTTATTTTTGTATGATTTATAGTTTATATTAGGAACCCCTAAAAATAGCAAATTTGAAAAACTTCAAGGACTGGTAGAGGCCTCAAGATGCCGGATATCTAATTAAATTTTATAATAATCGTAATATATGTGTCAAAACGCAACTTTTGATACCTCTTGCGTAGCCGTAGCTCATTTTTTTTCCCCATACATGAACGGGACACCCTAGTATACACATCAAAATTTCCACGCAATCGAGGTCACAGGAAACAGTATTGAAACATAATTTCCAGGAAAAAATACTCCATCAATTATTAATACTTTTACATTTTCAAAATTGCATGTAAGAAATAGCCTTTTGAAGATGTGACACAATATTCTATTCATTATTTTCAACCGGCGACAAAAAAGGAGGAGGTTATCAATTCGACGCGTATATATATTTTTTTAATGTATGATCACCGATTACTCGAAGACGGCTGAACCGATTTGGAAAATTCTTTTTTTGTTTGTGTTAAGTATGTGTGCGTGTGCCTACGCACCACTAAGTATTAAGCAATAAACGTCAGTGCATCACTAGCAAGCAGTCGTTTCACTTGTGTGACCTTATACCTAACATTGGCGACGAGTACCCACGTATAAGAAAAGTAAAATGTCCGGCTCAGTATTTGGCCTTTTATCGGTGTTTGACCACAATATACAGTCGTGGGAGACCTACAAGTGTCGAATCATACAGTGGTTTCTGGCTAACGACATCACCGGAACAAGTGATCCTACGGGAACAAAGCGACGAGCAATCTTGCTGAGTGCACTCGCGGATGGCACGCATAAGTTGGCGGCGGATCTCGCGTTGCCAAAGCAGCTGCAGGACGTTCCGTACGATGATGTACTTCAGCTTCTGGATCAACATTTCACTCCAAAGCGGTGCGGATTCGGCGAACGTTATAAGTTTTACGCGACTACGCAACAAGAGGGGGAGACGTACGCACAATGGGCAGCTAGGTTGCGCGGTCTGACGGCACACTGCGGTTTTTCCAACGTGGAAGAAGCTCTTCGTGACAGATTTGTCATGGGGATGTTACCTGGACCTGACAGAGAGAAGCTCTTCGCGAAGGATCTCGCGGGTTTAACGTTATGTAAGGCGATGGAGTTGGCGGAGAACGCGCGAAGTGCACGGGCAGCTGCGGGCGCCGGCGTACAGGCCGCGGCGCTCGATCAGCTGTTCAAGATCACGCAGGCGACAGCGACGGCGACGCCACCGGATAGAGAGGCTGCGCCTAGTTCGGGAGTTAAAGTGCAGTGTCAAGTGTGCGGCTATCATAATCATGAAACATCTCAGTGTCGGTTCGCTAAGAGCAAATGTAGGAAATGCAATGCGACGGGGCATCTGCGTAGGATGTGCAGGAAAATAAATTATGTCGAATCAAGAGCTGTGGATGAGAGTGATGACGATGGTGAGTGTTTTAATATTCGATCAGTTAAAGGGGAACCGATGACGGAAACAGTATCAATCTCGGGGATCGAATTAAAATTCGAAATAGATAGCGGTTCGGCCGTTACAGCTATATCTGAAAACACATATAAAAAGCATTTTAACAATGTACCATTGTCAGCGACTAAGAAAAAATTGTTTTCGTATACGGGTGATAAAATCGTGTGTGTGGGTATAACGCAGTTACTTATAACTTACGCGAACGTAACGCACCCACTTTTTGTTTATGTTGTGCGAGACGGCGGTCCGCCGATTCTCGGTCGCGATTTTATTTCCAAATTCAAGTTAGAATTGTTGCCGATACAGTATTGCAAGCAATTAGATGAAAATGATATGTTCGTTACGTTGCAACGCCGCTATCCATCGGTATTCTCGGATAAGTTAGGGTTATTTAATAAATTTAAAGTGAAGTTACAATTAAAGAAAGATGCGAAACCAGTTTTTGTTAGGGCTCGACCGATAGCTTTCGCCTTAAAAAGTAAAATAGATGAAGAGATAGATCGCTTAGTAGGTTTAGGGGTTTTGAAACCGGTTGATCACGCGCGGTATGCGTCACCAATCGTGCCGGTGTTAAAACAAAATGGATCTATACGTATATGCGCCGACTATTCCACCGGTGTAAACAAACAGTTAGTTATAGATCAGTATCCCTTGCCAACCGTAACTGAACTTTTTTCTAAGTTGTATGGGGGCCAGCAGTTCACTAAATTAGACCTTTCGAATGCTTACAACCAGTTTGTTTTGGATGACGAGTCACAAGAAATAACTTGCATTAATACGCATAGGGGGATTTTTAAACACACGCGCCTTTGTTTTGGTATTGCAAGCGCGCCGGCCGTGTTCCAGCGCGCGATGGAGGGCGTGCTGGCTGGCGTGCCCGGCACGCTCTGTATGCTTGATGATATTTTAATAACTGGGAAATCTAGGTCGGAGCACCTGGATAGGTTACATCAAGTGTTGGGTAAATTACAAGATGCGGGACTCACCTTGCAAAAGGAGAAGTGTGTATTTTTTAAAGACGAGGTCAATTACCTAGGTTACGTCATAAATAAAGATGGGCTTCATAAATCACCTCAGAAAATTAAAGCAATGATAGAAGCACCGGTGCCAACTAATGTTAATCAATTACAGTCATTTTTGGGGTTGGTAAATTATTATAGGAACTTTGTCCCGAACGCGTCTTCGATTTTAAACCCTTTGTATGAGTTGTTAAAAAAGGGTAACAAGTGGTGTTGGACACAGAACCATGACAAAGCGTTTACCGCTATTAAACAATGTTTAGCGTCAGATCAAGTATTGGCTCATTTTAACCCAGACGCAACTATAATTATGACTGTTGACGCTTCACCGTCGGGACTTTCTGCAATATTATCGCAAATAGAACCCGATGGGTCTGAGAGACCGATTTCTTTTGCATCGCGGACTTTAAATGCTGCTGAAAAACGTTACTCGCAGATACAAAAGGAAGCGACAGCTATTATTTTTGGGGTCAGGCGTTTCCATCAATACTTATATGGCAGGTCCGTTCCATTTATTCTCCGCACCGATCATAAGCCGTTATTATCAATTTTCGGACCCCATCGTGGTGTCCCTGAGGTCTCAGCAAACAGACTGCAGAGATATGCATTATTTTTAAGTGGTTATAATTATAAAATAGAGTATGTGCGTAGCGCTAATAACAGTGCGGACTTTTTATCACGCGCCTGTCTCCCCTGCGCGGGGGTGGAAGGGGGCGCGCGTTGCATAGATGCGACGATACCCGATCTGGATCGGGCTTCATACATTAATTTTGTTGTCGAAGGTAATCTACCAGTAACGTTAAAATTGTTACGTGAGGCGACGGATACTGATGTGACCTTGCGTAAGGTGGTGAACTTTGTTTTGAATGGATGGCCTAGGAAAGTATCTGATGATCGTATGAAGCCGTATCATTTTTGTAGGACGCAACTGTCTTATGAAAATGGGTGTCTTCTGAGAGGACATAAGGTTGTAATTCCAGAAAAATTAAGAAGTGACATTTTAATGGAATTGCATCAGTCTCACTTAGGGATTGTGAAGACAAAGGCAGAAGCGCGATCACGGTTTTGGTTTCCGGGAATAGATGCGGCTTTAGAGCGTTTGATAGGTTCGTGTTACGTATGTATGCAACTACGACCATCACCGCCGCGGGCGCCGATTGCTCACTGGGAATTCCCCCCCACCCCATTTTATAGGGTTCATATTGATTTTCTGGGACCTATTAATGGACACACCTATTTAGTGGTGGTGGATGCATATACCAAATGGGTCGAAGTTTATAATATGAAGTACAGTACATCTGCTTCAGCAACAATTGATAGGTTGTTCGAGTTTATGTCAAGGTTTGGTATTCCACATACGATAGTTAGTGACAATGGTACATCGTTTACATCACATGAGTTTCAGACTTTTTGTAGAGTGAACGGTATATGTCACGTGACGTCACCGACATATCACGCGGCCAGCAACGGTCAGGCTGAAAGCTATGTCAAGATAGTAAAAAAAGGTATTAAAACAAGCTTGCTTAGTGGTAGTGGGGCGCGAAATTTAAATAACGAACTTTTAAAATACTTGTTTGACTATAGGAATTCCGTTCATACGGTAACTGGGCTCTCGCCGGCTGAGCTGGTTTACGGTCGGAAACTTAAAACGCGTCTGGATCTAATTAAACCCGAATCGCCATCACCTTCATCCACGGCTCTTGCTAATGAGGTTAAACGTAAACAGTGTTTGCAAAATAAGGCGCCAGAGCATACAACTCAATCGTTTACCATCGGCGAGACAGTCTATTATAAAAATCACACTGTGAATGGTAAATATACATGGTGCAAAGGAATAATAACAAAAAAAATTGGCAAGGTGGTATATTTAATTAAAAATGTCTTGACTTTAGCGATAGTAAGGAAGCATAAAAATCAGATAATACTATATAAAGGCAATGATTACAAAGGCGTAGATATAGATCTAGAAGAACTAAATGGTAGCACAACGTCAGAGATAAAGTCACCTGAAAAGATGAAGAATCCGAGCACTACTGAAACAAGTGATGATACAGTTGCTGCAAGGAGGTCCGAGCTGGCAAGTGCGGCCACTCCGCCAGGCTTGGCCAAGGTTGTATCACAATCTTCATCACCTGACAATTTAGGGGAGGAGGAGGAGTTCCGGGATGCCTTATCCGTCCCTCCTAGCGCTGAGCATACTGACGAAGCACCACTTCAAGAGCAGGCAAGTGAGCCTGTTGTGACTCCACGGTCTAAACGGAATCGGCCTAAGGTCAACTACAAATTGTTCTATTAGAGATATTACTCTCCATACATGTAAAATTATATATAGTACATATTAGTATTATGTTGTCTCGTAGCTTAGTTGTTAATTTGTATGTATAAGCTAAGGGGAGGGATGTTAAGTATGTGTGCGTGTGCCTACGCACCACTAAGTATTAAGCAATAAACGTCAGTGCATCACTAGCAAGCAGTCGTTTCACTTGTGTGACCTTATACCTAACAGTTTGAAAGGATATACTCCGAAATTGGTTCCATTGACACAAAATCAGGATTTGATGATGGGATCCTGGAGAAATCGAGGGAACTCTTCAAATATTATAGGCACACTTATAGTGATTTGAGTATTTTTTAAAGTAACTTGTGTAGTTGCATTCGAAAAGCACCATTTGTGAAGTGGACCTGATGACGAAGACCACAGCTAGCCACTAGAACTACTCAATAGTCAATATATAAGTAGTAATAATAAGTATTTCATGGGTTCCGCTTCGATTACTTGAATATGGTTATCAAGCACAATATGCTCGTCACAATGGATATGGTGAAGTGAAGCCGATGGTGAAGTACCAGGAGAACTCTTCAACAATTAACGGCCCAGCATTGGAAAAAGTAATATTTTGTAAAAGGTTATAAGTAGTTGAGATTTAGACTTTTGTAACTAGGTAAATTATAAATCGACCAACTAAAAAGAGTGAAATAAAACTTTTTACCAAAAAATTAAACCAACTTCCAAAAAACACTGCAAAGTGAAAAATAACTTTAATTTCGGAAGTCGGTGCCAAAAACGAAAATACCAAACTAAAGACACCGACTACCGAAATTAAAGTTATTTTTCACTTTGCAGTGTTTTTTGGAAGTCGGTTTAATTTTTTGGTAAAAAGTTTTTTTTTCCGCTATGGACACCACTTAAATTAATAACTGTCAAACTATTTACACTTAACTAAAACAATGCATAAAACATCGTATTCGTCACTTTCGGCTTGTAACGTACCCAAGACAATGGCGGCATTGCAAATACATTTAACTTGAACAGCTTAAGTGCAAGTTTCTCGTTCAAAACAAAATAAAATCCGTAAAATACTATTTATTACCAAAAACAAAACTGGACCAAACAAATAAATACACATTATTTTAGTGCCTATAAATCTAAAGGCAAAACTCCTATGTGCAAATTAAATTACTTATTTTAAACCGGAAAATGTTACTTTAATTTAAATAGTTTCGGGAGCAGAACATCTATAAAATGGTTGTTTTGTTACATTTACGATGTATGTTTTGCAGTTAAATTGTACTTCAGTGTAATGGCCTACTATTTGACGTAGGTCGTGGCCGTAATTAGAGAATTATGGTAGAAAAGTGATAAGAGACTTGCGTAGTGGTTGAGGGAAGGTTGCTGCGCTGCGTGTTGGAATACGATTCTTGCACGGAACAAATGTAGCTATGGTTTACAGTTGTATGGGTCTATGTTTTAGGTGCATGTGAGTTCAAAGGTTTATGAATGCAGTCATGATGCAGAAGTAATTCCTAGGATGCGATTACGTTTTTCTCTTAAAAAGAAAACTGTGTCAAGTATTGTCTATTGTCAAGTGTTTTCTAGGGTCTACTCAGTCGTACTCTTTATAGAGTAGTGGTGTATCATTAAATGTGATTCAATATTACATGGTTGTAGTATGTAGAGTGTAAAAATTTTGTTTCATTTAAAACTAACTGTTAATTCGTCGAAAGCAATAGTTATTAGAACTGTATTATAATCAGAACTTAAAACGGGATATTTACCATGTGTATTTATTGTTGCCGTACGTGAAAGGAGTGACAGATAAGGTTGCTAACATTCTACGGAAATATGCCGTAAAAACTATCTTCACTCCGTTCAAGAAAGTCTCTCAGATGCTGCGTTCACCGAAGGACAACTTCCCTCTGGAAAAACCCGGTGTCTATAAAGTGGACTGCAGCTGTGGAAAGTCGTACATCGGTCAGACAAAACGTACCGTAGCTTGCAGAATCTCAGAACACATTAGGGCGGTGAAAAATAATGATGTTCAAAAATCGGCAATAGCACAACAACTTTTAAACGCAGGATCGAACCATTGGATTGAGTTACATAACCCTCAAGTCATCTCGATAGAACGCCACTATATACCTACCAAGACTGGTAAGGGAAGCGATTGAGATTACCAAATACGACAATTTCAATCGGGAGGATGGGTTTCAACTGTCGAGGGCCTGGAATCCAGTGGTTCAAAAGTGTAAAAACCGAAAAAGTTCCGTAGAAAGTTCGTGAGTCGACACGGTGAGTTTTGTATGTCGGGAACAGAATCGAGTGTTTAGTGATACATGTGACAGTGGTAGCGGTGTCGCTAACAGAAAACGAACGAGAAAGAGGGTAGACCGATTTGTCTCCTCAGAAACTTCCACTCGCAATTACTTCAGTTCATCCGTGATCATGACGCTTGCAACAGTGCTGAAATATCGGAAACTCAAAACGATATTAAATGTTACCGCTTACACGAGAATGCGGGTTAAACTCGAAAAAATATGGTTTTACTAAAGTAATTTTTGTTCTCGTAAAGAACCATTCTTACGCAATAAAATGTGCCTACAACATTGCGATACTAATCAGAAACTATACTGAAATCTAAATAAATGAATTGAAATCTTTTGTTAACGTCACACTTTAGAAACAATTATGTAACGCAAATGAAAATAGTGGTAACGGTCCAAAAAAAAATATTTGTGTGTATATTCACCGCGATCAAATAAAAACCGGATCGTGGGGATTAGTACGAGAAAAAGAAAGGGTTTTTTCCAATAGTGGACGAAGTCAGGCTGTGGATAATGATGATGCTAGGCTATAAGCTTTCATAACCATAACAAACGAAATATTTACGCTTTGCAGACTTTTCTGTAATTATGTAAACGTCTGGCATTTGATCTATTCTCATATCTATGTTTTTTTTACTAAATAATTCTAGTGCTAGACTGTACTGTTAACTTAAATATTTAATTTAAATAAAATATTAAATATTAAACCGTGTGTCTATTCACGTTCGTGAATATTTTAATAAAATTTTGGTTCTCAAAATAGTTTGTGATATTTGAGTTCATTTGGTTAAGCCTGCGCCGAGTAAAATAACAACAATCTTGCGTCTCTTAAATATCCTTAAACGGGCACTAGGTACGGTGTCTGAGGGGCCTATTCGGGGTTCACGAGGGATGCATGGCGCGGGGCGGCGGGCTCCAGCGCGCTCGCGTGCCGAAGTTTTTAAGATACGTCGATTTTCAACCGACGACAAAACGAGGAGGTTATCAATTCAACGCGTATATTTTTTTTTAATGTATGATCACCGATTACTCGAAGACGGCTGAACCGATTCGGAAAATTCTTTTTTGTTTGAAAGGGTATATTTCGAAATTGGTCCCATTGTCACCAGGTCAGGATCTGATGATGGGATCCTGGAGAAATCGAGGGAAATCTTCAAATATTATAGGCACACCTATGGCGTTTTGGGTATTTCTTATAGTAACTTGTGCAGTTGCTCTCAAAAAATACCATTTGGGGAAGTGGAACTGAAACCGCCGAACCTACTCAATAATAAGTATTTCGTGGATTGCGATTCGATTACTTGAATATGGATATTAAGCACTTTATGTTCGTCACAATGCATATGGTGTTGTAGAACTGATGGCGAAGTACCAGGAGAACTCCTCAACAATTAACGGCCCAGCATTGGGAAAAGCAATATTTTGTAAAAGGTTATAAGTAGTTGATATTTAGGCTCTTTTAACTAGGTAAATTAAAAATCGACCAACTAAAAAGAGTGAAATAAAAACTTTTTACCAAAAAATTAAACCGTCTCCCAAAAACATTGCAAAGTGAAAAATAACATTAATTTCGGAAGTGCCAAAAACGAAAATACAAAACTAAAGACACCGACTACCGAAATTAATGTTATTTTTCACTTTGCAGTGTTTTTGGGAGTCGGTTTAATTTATTGGTAAAAAGTTTTTTAAGATACGTCATCTTAAAATCGACGAAAAACTTAAGGAAACTGTATTTCCCCAAATGTGGCAGACAAAATATCACTTATTGCAAAAAAGATAACCTTATATGTGCTTTCGGATCTCAATATTACTAGAATTAAAAAAGATTGATCCATCCATTAAAGAAGAAAATCCAAAGAAGGCTTACAGACTACTGAAACATATACACAAATTTTAGAGACTGTGTATTGTAGGGTTTTATTATTAAATAGGCGCAGGCCAGGAGAACTTCAAAGAATTACAGTGCACGATTATTTAGAAAGCGACAATAATGATAATAATAAGTATGAAGAGTTTGATCGTGCGCTTACTGCCTCAGAAAGGATTCTGGTAAAGAAATTTAAACGTGTTGTCATTAGAGGTGAACGCGGCCGCGAAGTACCAGTTCTGTTTAATACAGAAGTTCAAGATGATATTAAATTATTATTATCGATTAGACATATTTTTTTTGCTTCGACACCAAATCAATTTTTGTTTGGGTTATAACAATACAATTTATGGCTACAAAGTTTTGGAAAAGCATGCTAAATTATCAGGGGCGAAACAGCCTAAAGCAATATCCTCCACAAGGCTAAGAAAACATTTAGCCACCTTATCACAAATTTTTAGCATGTCTGAAAATGATATGGAGCAGCTGGCTACATTCATAGGCCATACTAATGAAGTACATAAAAAGTCTTACAGGTTGCCAGATGACGTATACCAAACTGCTAAGATATCAAAGCTTCTCATTCTTATGGAAGATGGAAAAGCAGACGCTCACAAAGGAAAATCTCTCGAAGAGATTGATTTAGATTTGAATGAGGAGCTAATTTAAGAGCCCGTGGACAACAACGAAATTATAGACTATGATCCTGAACCTGAACCTACTTTAGATGCTAAGGCTGCGTTCCCATCAGAGATGTGCGATGGAAATGTGTCGTGCGAGGATGTCTAGCTGTGCTGTGAAAATGTGTGGGGGTTTCCACCAAAGCTGTGCGATGAAAATGTGCCTACGAGGATGTGTAGCGGAGCTGTGAAAAGCGGAGCGTTAATGTGTGGTGCGAGGATGCGCAAAACTCGCAACACATCCTTCTCAACACATATTCCTCGCAACACATCCCTCATAACACATCTCTCGCACACATCCCTCGCTTGTTTTGTATGCGCAAAAATCTAGCTCCGCTGAGCCTTTCCACCAGAGCTGTGCTGACCGAGGCGAGGTAAATGAAGCGATTCTATTGTTTTTTTACAAACACATCCCTCGCTACCTCTTTATACATACTTACCTGTCCAACTCCGGACTTACCTGTTCACACCAGCCTGTGCCTCTGAGCTTACCTGTTTATACATACTTACCTGTCCAACTCCGAACTTACCTGTTCACACCAGCCTGTGCCTCTGAGCTTACCTGTTTATACATACTTACCTGTCCAACTCCGAACTTACCTGTTCACACCAGCCTGTGCCTCTGAGCTTACCTGTTTATACATACTTACCTGTCCAACTCCGAACTTACCTGTCCACACCAGCCTGTGCCTCTGAGCTTACTGTTTATACATACAAACTTACCTGTCACTCGACAAAAATGATTATATTGCTTTTTAAGATTTTTTAGACCACCAAAGTGAAAATACCTACGCTATACATAGGTATTGTCACTTTTGTATGCTAGCTATTAATTATTTATTATCTGTGCCTGGAATCATTGTAGGTGGAAGCCTCTTGGCTGATAAGCTGGATACAATAATTCAAAAACAGTATTCGGAACCAATCTGAATTCAATAGTAGATGGATGTCATTTAGTTATTATAATCATTATGATATATGCAGAGCATTATACGGAATTGATTTAAACATACAGTTGGATGGAGGCGGGAATGTGCATGCAGTGTTTTGAACGTATACGGAGATATTCAGTGTGCAAGAAAGATTTAAGAGTGAACGGACGCACTAATTCAGTTATTCGGAACCAATCTGAATTCAATAGTACATGGATGTAATTTAGTTATTATAATCATTATGATATATGCAGAGCATTATACGGAATTGATTTAAACATACATTCGGATGGAGGCGGGAATGTGCATGCAGTGTTTAGTAGGTATACGCTGGTATTCAGTGTGCAAGAAAGATTTAAGAGTGAACGGACGCACAAATTCAGCTAGAAATATTTAATTTGAATATCACCATTTAACGTTTAAATGAAATTTGACGTCGACTACTGATATGATACTGATTAAAACATCTTACATACGCATTGAAAACCTTAAAAATCTCACTACATTCAGTGGACGCCGCAGGGTGGTAGTTTGTAAAGACGCAAGAAGTCCTTCGCGATTTATATATATATATATATATATATTTATCCTGCAACCAATTAGCCGTCCTCTGAAGAAAAAAATACATTTAAACTGGCGTCCACCGGCATATGGCGTCCGCATACCGGACGCCACTTTTTTGGTCGGTGGCACTTAGGTCCTATTGGTCCTGGTTAGCCGTAGGACAAAATTCGATAGAAGCCAAAAAAATTGATAAATGGCTGCAAAAATATAATAAAAAGTTCCCGAAGAAATCTCAGCGCAGGCGAGGCGCTGCTGTAGCGCGTATATTCACAGCCGTATATCTCAGGGACTTCCTGACTGCGAATCTGCATATTTGGCGTCCGCACTTGCGACGTTGCCAGCTCGCTCACCTCATGCTTGACAGAGTTTCTGATTTGTATTTTAATATATTGGATTTATGTGTGACACATTTTCAATTTGCAATATTAAAAGAAGGAACATAAAATACTTTTAATTATAAATAAACATTATTGCAGCTTCATTTAATGACCACTAAATCTAACTCTGAAAGCAGTTAATTTTTTTTAAATTATTAGTAACACATAGTTACTCAGACTTACTTCCCCACTTTCCAAACAACAGTAATGAGACTTCTTCCTATAGTGCATCTATAATCCTCATAAGTTTCGGACATTTACTTTCGCGTCGATAAATTTAATTTTGAAAGAATAGAGGTATGTACATCTATCTCACATTTTTGCACGATAAAACGCAATCGGTACGTGCGCAAGATCCAAACCTTATTTTATTTTATTAATAGCTATATACGGACGTCTTATAGCTTTATACGGACGTTCAATAGCCTAGCGGCTTTAATTGCAGGAATACGATACTATTTAAGGTATTCTTATTTGGCTGCAAATTACTGTAAGATGAAAGCACTGTACCCAGTCCGGCTGCGCCAGATTTGAACGAAAAATCACACAGTGCTCACGCATTTGTCTTCAGGGAAGTCCAGTTTGCAATTCGAGCAGTTTTACTATCTTTAGATGTTCCCACCATGTACTCGCCGAGACACCGACCTTCCTCCGGGGGAGAGACTAGGCCTTCATAACGATGGACGGATGACCAGAAGAACTTGACTACTAACTAAATCTATAGAGAGAGAAAGACACTAGAAAAATATGTTTTGTGTGAAAGAGAAACATACGTTTACCATTCAATACGTTTTTCTATGCTCATTCCGACACAAAAATACACACTTCCCAAACCTCAATAATGAGAATGTTATCTATAGCGTATCTAAAGTCTTCCTAGGTTTATGACATTTTAAGTCAACCATTTGCGAGAATAGAGCGATGTCTATGGGCTCACATTTCCCCACGGTAAAGTGCCATCAGCATGTGCGCAAGAGCCAAACCTTCCAAATGGGTATTGTATTGCCGAACTACATAGTATGTTTGGATAGGGCACTGTGTCTTTGAGCTTCTTGTCTTTATTTTACTTATACATGATCAACCACGTGAGCATCAATGTAAGAACCGGCCGCAGCAAAACATTGTCATAAGAAGGAAAGTCGCATGCGCGCTTGAAAAATACAAGCAAGAAATCGATTCCCGTCATCTTTTTTACGAAAATTTAACAATACCAGGTAGACTCAAGTGCGGGGTATATTTTTTTCGCTGCACTCGGTCCATCCGAGATGAACCTCCACATGTAAGAAAAGTGTTGTGGAATAAATACTGCTTCCGCGTCTGCCTAATATCGTTCAGCTCTAGGAGCATCTACCTCCCGGACGTGACCTACAGAAGCCAGTTTGGAAAACAATCTCTCGACTGCCAATCTCGCACTCGGGCACTCTTGCCTGGTAAAATCACGTCCTACCTAATAGAGTGCCCAAAATACGAAAGTTAAATAGCTATATACGGACGTTCGATAGCTATATATGGACGTTCAATAGCCATATACGGACGTTCCATGGCTATTTAATGCACGGTACTTAAGGTTATGCAGTCGACAGCATAGTTGCTGAAGGATATATATCCTGCGCCCATGCTAGTGGGTTTCAGATTTGGTCTACGTGAAGTCATGATGGACCGCTTAATATGTCCTTAAAGGTTGTCTCGAATGGGTTGATGATAACTTTGGTTAAGTTTAATGCCGCTTGGACCCAGGCGTTTCCGACCGGCTCCATCATTCCGTGGTGAAAACGAGTCGATAAGCGATCATAGCGAGCTTCTTGGGGTAATGTTGACCCTTACTTTTGGTCTGTTCGTCGCGGCTAAAACTCAACTGGTTGCCAATAATTGGCAATTCTAGCAAAGGAGACAGTATTTTACATCGGAATATCTTGATGCACTTGACTCATTCAAGAAACGACCAAACGTCTTAGCAACGAGGGACTGGTCGAGTCAAAGCTTTAGAGCCTTGAACATCGGCGACACGAGGCAATTCTATTGGTTAAATTTTAGCGAGTGTACCATGGACTCGCACAATCTAATTCCATCAAGCCCGTTCCATTATCGAACTACAAGACGAACGGTGAGCCATCGTTACATGGTGGACATCCCACCCATACGCGCAAAACGTTTTGAGAAATTTCATTTTATAGCTATGGAGTGGAACTGTATTAAATTCTATTATAGTTATACTAGGGCTCTTTAAGTTAAGCTTCAACCACATCATCGCTTCACCATCAGGTGAGATGGTGGTCAAATGTGAGCATTTTATTAATAAAGATGAGCTCTAAGAAGGAATGAGCGAGCCTAGAAGTTCACTCTAACTTTGAAGGCAGACAGGTCATATATGGTAGGGAATACAGGAGCCGGCAGATACTTCCACACCTTGGCCGTGCATACAATAAATGCAGCTTACCATCAAGTGAGATAGTAGTCAGAATCGAGCCCATCATCAATAACCACAATATATACGGACGTGCAATAGGTATATACGGACGTCAATAGCTATATACGGACGTTCAATAGCCTGGTAACCTTAATCGCAGGAATGCTATTTGGCTGCAAACTACTGTAAGATGGATGTACTATATACCCAATCGGTCTGCACTAGATTTGAACGAGAAAGCCCGCAGTACTTTCGGTTGCACTTTCGTGTTCAGGGAAGCTCAGTTTGTAAATTGACTAGTTTTTACTAACTTCATAAGATCCCACCATGTACTTGCTGGAAACCGGCCTTTACCCGGCGACGGAGACACTAGGCCTTCATCACCTATGTGGCCCATTACCTGAGGATTTGATGACCAGAAGTACTTAACTCTCTCTCTCTCTCTCTCTCTGTAAGCAGACCCCACGAGGAAAAGAGAGACATACTAAGCTTAGCTAAGCTAGTTCTATCATACTAAATCTTAACTTGACTCACCAATGAACTTACTGCGCACATTGTTTAAATTTGTAAAAAAGTAGACAAATATTTACAATAGTATGTCATTCTAGATATGTCCCGCGACTTCTCATGTAACATCTCACTGGAACCTCAATAATTATTCATCTTATTATTAACTAGGTATTTCAGTCCCTAATGTAATTCAAATCCGTTCGTTAAGTTTTGCATGAAAGAGAAGCCATACGTTTACTATTCAATCCTCTTATTCAACGCTCCTAACAACACAACAAACTTTTTAATAATATTAATAGCATAACATGCGATATTCATAGATATCAATATCGGGCATCCGTATATTAGCACATCTTACGAATATTGTGATAAGTGTAATGTTCAAACTGTGGACTACTGTCAAGCAATAATAAAAGAAAGAGATGAGTAGATAAATCGAAAGCTGGCAACGTCGCACTCCCAAATACCTGCGGGGACGTTAAGTAGTCAATGCAATAGGTAAATCGCAATCAATATATCCAGGACGCATAGAATGTATTACCATGGTTCGGGGTTCAAAAATGTTGGGGCATGACTGCAAGAGATATATCGCGAAAAATAAAATTATTGTAAAATGACGTACCCCACGTTGCTGGAAATCGACAAACTAAGCAATATTCATTGAGACTTGTTAAAAAATATAAGGGGAACTGGGGGACGTCGTAAGGTTGCACGACGTGCATGACGCCAAAAAGATTCTAGGATGTATATATATATATATATATATATATATGCATATATATGCAGAGCATTATACGGAATTGATTTAAACATACAGTTGGATGGAGGCGGGAATGTGCATGCAGTGTTTTGAACGTATACGGAGATATTCAGTGTGCAAGAAAGATTTAAGAGTGAACGGACGCACTAATTCAGTTATTCGGAACCAATCTGAATTCAATAGTAGATGGATGTAATTTAGTTATTATAATCATTATGATATATGCAGAGCATTATACGGAATTGATTTAAACATACAGTTGGATGGAGGCGGGAATGTGCATGCAGTGTTTTGAACGTATACGAAGATATTCAGTGTGCAAGAAAGATTTAAGAGTGAACGGACGCACTAATTCAGTTATTCGGAACCAATCTGAATTCAATAGTATATGGATGTTATTTAGTTATTATAATCATTATGATATATGCAGAGCATTATACGGAATTGATTTAAACATACATTCGGATGGAGGCGGGAATGTGCATGCAGTGTTTAGTAGGTATACGCAGGTATTCAGTGTGCAAGAAAGATTTAAGAGTGAACGGACGTACAAATTCAGCGAGAAATATTTAATTTGAATATCACCATTTAACGTTTAAATGAAATTTGACGTCGACTACTGATATGATACTGATTAAAACATCTTACATACGCATTGAAAACATTAAAAATCTCACTACATTCAGTGGACGCCGCAGGGTGGTAGTTTGTAAAGACGCAAGAAGTCCTTCGCGATATCTATAGATCTTAATGTAAACTTTCAATCAAAATTGGTTTTAAAGAGATCGAGTCAGCAGTTTTTGAGATACAGCATATTTTCTAAAACCGCAAATATAACTTTGTAATTCATACAAATACTATGCACCCTAACCCCAACCCTAACCCTATCTTCTTTCAAAAACTTAGTAAAAGATCTTTATCTCTCTTCTTAAATTGGTGTTATTATGTATGTCTTTGTTTCTTTCTTTTTTTTTAATATTTATATGTATATATATGTTTTGAGAACGTTATTTATTGTTTTTTATTTTATATAGATAAATAGTACACCGTGGACTACCCGCGTATTTATTTTCTCCTTCTGAGGCAAATCCATCCAAAGGTTGTCTGTAAAAGATCGCTTTTAGCGATAAGACCGCCCCTTGTATCACCCTTTTTAATTGTTATGTCCATAATTTTATTTTACTGTTATGGTGTACAATAAAGAATATATCTATCTATCTATCTATGAAAAACAAAGTTATTTGGCGTAGTCGCAAAAAATGTAAATAAGCTAGTTTTAAGAAATTTGTAAGTTTTAGTTTTTTGTCAAGTAAATATACATATTATATTATATTATTATAGTCACTACGGAACCCTTCATGGGCGAGTCTGACTCGCACTTGGCCAATTTTTGTAAAATGTTATAATAAGCAATATAACATTAGATTTATAGATTTCTTTTTTTTTTCTTTTATATTAAGTTACACTTCATACATATATTGTTATGAAATAAATTACGCTTATATTTTCTGCGAAGTAAGTTCGCTAGACAGCATTAATGAAAAAATGTTTTTGTGGTATGGCCCCACGTATATATAATAAAGTACCGAATGTTATTAAAAATATGACAGTACATCAGAATTTAAACGAGCACTAAATGAAATTTTAATAAACAAAACTTATTTCAGTCTGGTTTTATTATGACATTACATAATTATATTTTTTTTTATTTCATACTGGTTTTATTATTCAAATAAGTACTGCATACCCATCTACCCTAACTTGCTACTTACCCAGTTTCGAAGCGTCAATAGCCTAATGGATAAGGTGTCGGACTTGTGATCGAGAGGTCACGGGTTCGAATCCCACCCATTACGCTATTGACGTGAACCCACTCCAGACACAAGCATATTTAGCTTAGTTGGAGGGGTTAACAAGATTGCTAGTAATGTGAAATGTAACCACACTGCTAGTATTCTTTAAAAAAAAATCTGAGGAGTTTAATATATAAAATCAAAGTTTTATTGCAATAGGATGAATAGTGAGGGAACGGATATGTGTTACTAGAGTAAAAACAAACGTTAATTTTTATATAATAGGTATAATTTATTAAATTTATTTTTGTGATTTATTTACGTACCTACTTGCTTCATTTAGATCCATCCAGCCGTTTGAGCGTGAAGAAGTAACAAACATGCAAACAGACACATTCATTCACAAACTTTCGCCTTTATAATATTAGTGTGATAAATAAAACCATTTAAATAATTAATATTCGTTTTTCAAGTTTATTCAACATAACGACAAAAAATTAAAAAATGCAAAGTTAGCAAACTTCGTCGTGCAACGGCAAGCGGGCCTCGAGCGAACTTGTCATTGTGTGTGTGACAACGCACACGACTAGCCCGCTGCAGTAAATACCTATTTTCCGCGCGTGTCCTAGGCTCGACACCCTCTTAAATATAGTCACAGACTGTGGGTTGAAGGTTATATGAAAATGAGACGACATTTGAAAATGAATGCGAAAAGGATAATAATAAAGGATAATGTTGGAGTCAGTTGTGTCTTATAAATGAAAAAGAGAAATGATATTTGTTACAAGGCAAGACGAGACGGTATTGGTATGTTTTCTTTGAGTGTCACAATAATTATTGTAATGCTTCGTGATGCCTGAAGAACATCACCCTGATACGACCATAGGTTTATAACCAGTTTCTGAAGTTATCATCAGGTTAAAGATTAATGAATTGGCTGCTAAATCAAGTTGGAGTGGTTGCATTTTTTCTAAATGAGCTCTGCTGCTCGAAACATGTTTTACCGTTTGCTTTGGATGCTGCAGAGACAAAGCCTTTATCTTCACATGATTATGTAAAAAAAACATAGCCCCGATCTTTGAACGCCATATGAGGTTCAGTATTTCTCAAGTTCCTTTAAATTCCCAGTCCATTTTAGCTGTCTTTTATATTAAAAGTTCAGATGAACTATAATAAAGCATTTCCAAGAAAGATAGCTTGCATTTAAGTTCATCTTGTTTGCTCTGGCGCTATGATTCGCTTGCAAGCTTGATTCTTAAGTAATTGGGCGAATAACCACTGAAACTTTGGACTTGAGCGCTGTTTACATAATGCCGAATAGTGGTTTATACTTTCCTTGCATTGTAGGCAACTATACATCACTATAAACTCGTCTAAAATAGCTAAAATATACATATTTTACTAGCGTGTTTAACCAAACATACAAGCGTACAAGAGCAATCAACTAAGCATTCAAAGGCAGATTTTTTATTTTAGGCATTATTAAGATTAAGGTTATTTTAGGCATTTATCTGCTATGCTTTTCCCAACTATGTTGCGGTTGGTTTACAGTCTAACTAGATGCAAGCTGAGTTCTACATACTCGTAGTGTTTTACATGGCGCGACTCCCTACCTGACCTAAGTAAGCGTTTTTCATCGGCGACTTGCGTTCGAAGATTGAGAAATATTTACGTAATTTTACATTGTAGTTAAAAGAAAGCCTAGCAATATGTGTACATCGTCTTTTGAATATATAAAATTCTCGAGTCCTGTGATTTCAAATGCTTACAGCTATTTTCGCAATACTAAAATAGAAACTGGTTTTTTTATTTGTCTACCTGTCTTTCTTTTTGTTCGGGCTAATCTCTAGAACGGATGAACCCAGTTTAATGGGACTTTCACACGAATATATTATCGAGATTATATTTATACAGCAACAAAACTAAACTAAAGCTAGTAACTAATAAAAATAAATCGTTATATTTAATTTTTGATTCAATGCATAGGTACATTTTGTGCTTGGTAAAAGTGCAACTAACTTATGTATGTTTACTACTAATATATTAGTTTCATTAATTTATGTGTAGGTACCGAATAAAATAATAACAGTATTTCATCAAATTATTTAGCGTTCAAGTCCATATTACTAGAGGTTCGTTCAAAACACTCTTGTTTGTTTGATTACTGTGATTAGCGACCGGCCCGCCATCGGCAACCTTCCACACTTGTGTAGCTTCGCCGAATTATCACTTCGGAGTTTTGATTGTTCATTTGTACGGACAAATATATTCACGTAAGTTGTAATATTTACGGAGAGTGTTTTATGAGCGCGTTTGTTGCGTATAATTGTATAAAACATTGTTTTTTCTCCGTAAGCTTATATAATTTATTATGTTAGTCTTTTTTAGTTCTCCAAATTCCTGCCTTGAATTTTTGATGGTTTTAATTTATTTATTTTGTATAGTCGTACGTTTTTTCTATCATTTGTTTCTCCCAACATATATATTCCTTGATGAACAATTTTTTACACTATTTAAAAAAGCTTAATTTTTGCCCCATACACACACTTGAAAAATTCTCAACCTGTCCCCCATATGCAAAACTGTGAAGATGTATGGATTTTTGAAAAACTGAATGGATATTGACGAAACTTTACTGTAATATAGCGAACAAAGTCGCGGGTAACAACAGCAATTTTCATAATAGAAGATCAGGTAATTATTTTCAGATCTTTGGTACCTGCCGAAATTTACAAAAATAAATGAAATCCCCTACTTGTTTCGCCGACGCTACAAACCCAGCAATCATACTATTAGTTCGTCCATCTGCGTGTCTGATTGGAATCGTTGACTACCACTTATTTACCAATCGACGATTTTTGGTATGCGATCATCTCCACCTTTTTGATTGGTTGTAACTTGTAATTAGTTGTCTGACACGCGGTGCCGCCTCTGTAATGCTCATCTTAGTCAAAAAATAAGTGCCCTCTAGCGACGCGTCGTGATCAGAACAACTTGCACGATAAACGCTTGGATGACGTAAACTATAGCATTCTATTTTTAGTAGCGATTATGCGTTTCGGCGCCATTCAAACTGATGTTTATGCGTTTCAGCGTTATTCAAACTATCAAGTTCTTGTCCTTCATTCGATAGACCGTTCATTGCAAGGTCACTGATGACAAAGTGCTGTAGATTGTCAATATTGACAATGATAATTATTATATTTGCGTTTCCAAAACGCAACGCAGTGCGCGCACGGCCTTAGTTTGTGCTTCAGACTCTAAGGTAAGGCTAAAGACAACCTATTAATATAAATTATCATTCCAAAATTACTGACAAACATAATAATAATTCAAAGACAAATTCCCATCCCTAATTCAAATCTCAAGTTAATTTAGCGTAAAACCTAATCAATTCCTAATTGCTGACATAAAATAGGTAGGCACTGAAGTTCTCTTCCATACAACGAGCGAAAACGCATACAGACATTTCAGGTATAGCGAGTGCAAGTTCCCTCGCGACCGGCATTTGTTTGAGATCAAGATCACTGTACGTACACGTACACTACATGTCTATGTGTGCGTGCGCTTGTTCTCTCGATATTTTATATGATTCAAATGTATGGATCTTCTGTACTGATCTTCTTTGTGACAATATTCTGCTATGTTACGCCAATCTGAATATATATAAGAAGTACACTAATTTACTGAAAGATGTGACTGAGATAATCTAGAACTGATAGTTCTTGGTAAATGATTCTGTTTGTAATAGTTCGGGAACCTTCACACGAACTGACGTGCATGATCTGTCACTGCGTCTAATTGTCTTGTCTTGTCAATTTTCTTGCCGCCGTATGGGTGTTGTTCGGTTAATTTGTATAAGCTATGTGTTTGAGAGCCACTTAGTCTGATTTCAAACTAATTTATACTCATACAACTAATTTATAGCAAAGATTTTGTTAACGTATTAAGCAATACAAATAAAATGCAATCACAGATGTACTTACTTAGTAATAATTATATGTACCTATATTATGTATTTTTTGTATTAATATGTCAAAAACGATTTGCCCCCCCCCCCTGTCACCTTATTTACTGCAGTCAACAATAAAATATAATTTATACCTTATCAATTTTAAAATAAGATCCAAAATCGTAAGACACACGTAGTGTTCAACCAATAATTTTGCAGTCAGTCATATCAAGCATTTTATTTATTTATTTCTGAGAATTTTATTTAATTTATATCGCGGGCGTATTTCACTTGGCTGACACTTCCTTGTCAGTTGGTACTGCACTTGTTTTTATAAGGGTAAAATGGCGGTCCAGCAGTTTAAAAAGCCATTTTTTTAAATGCTGTTTTGAAGGTAATGACTAGGCGGGTTGACGTAAGTGACAGATTTTTATATTGTGAAAGTAAATGAAGATTATGATTAACTATCTGGGAAGCTACTTATCTTAAGTTTGCCTAAGGGGACATCTGTGTTTCGTCAAAGTTATTAATCGAATAATTTCTGGCGCTGAGGCGTAAGTAAGTAACTGCGTAGTCTGAAGCTCCAGCAACAGTGCTAACAGATTGTCTAGACGTTGAGAGTAGACAATATGCAGAAATTATAAATTGTATGATGTTGATAATTCTGTTCGTAAAAGCTGTCAGTTCTGACGTAATCCTACTACGACTTTTTTTATTGAGCCCTTTTTTGCCCTCAATCACGCCTGATGGTAAGCAATTGATGAGATCTGCGATGAACTGATCTAGTCTAGAAGATACCGGTCGGACCTGTAGGAATCTTGATATCTTAAGGTCACCGATCCACCGACCGACCTTGGTAAGGAATGCAATGCCAATCAGAGCTAAGAAAAACAAACCTACCTCTACCTGAAATCGTTGATATAAACTATCTTAACATTTACACTGACGCCATCTTTCTTTTCCTCAGGTACGTCCAGTAAGCTTGCTGAGTGGATCTTGTCTCCTGGATCCGGATAAAACTGTATTAACCCTTCCCATTTGCAAGGTAGGCCGGGTAATTTCCCTGGTTCGGTTCAATACTAGTGCAAGATTCTAAGATTTTGGTAAAGTGATGCAATAGTTACTCCAGTGACCATAATTCTTTACGCAATTTGAAAATGGTAAGTCATTGCTTGTTTTGCATAGACTTATCTACACTTATTAATTATAAAGAGAAAAGGTTTTTTTTTTTTTGTAATAGATAAACTCAAAACCTGCTGGACCGATGTTAAAATTTCTTTCACGGATTTAAAGCTATATTATCAGCGAGGAACATTGGCTAAGTGAACTGTCGCTTCTCTTGAAACTATGAAGGTATAGTTTACTTCAAGTTCTCTTTAACCATGTTTTCAAGTTGTTCAATGAAAGAATTGCAATTGCTTTGCAGTATTTAATTGTAATGTAAATAATGAACTGAGGTATACAAACCACAAGCGACGGCGCGTCGTACTGTGCTGTTGCCGCTTCAAATATATTATTTAGTTCTTTATTTTATACAGAGCTAAGTTGAAGTATACATCTGTATACTGCGTAATAACTAACGACGAATAGAGAATATGCAAGTCAAAAATATTTATTATGCAACCAGAATACCGTAAAATATTGATAAAATATAATATAAACATAATCGATATCGATCGAAAAACCAACGAGTTAAAACAATTTTAAACGAATATATTTGCTTCTCTCGTGAAAATGCTTTAATTTACAACAGCTGTATGAGGCTTTCTTTTTTTTAACGTGGTAAAATTATCAAATAAGTCCTCCCACCCCGGGCAGGGTGGGAGGTACTGTCAGACTTTTACTGACTAAAATCCACGGTGTTCCTTCAATAACCCTTTACGTACCGGGGCCACGGTAACGGGATGAGTCCCACGACCCCGGCAGGCTTCGGCCCTCTGCAGAGGGGGCCTCGTCATGTTGCTGACGCTCTTTGAGGCGTGCGTGGAACACGACGCGCCGTCGACCCGGGCATGGTCCATGGTCGGACAGCGAGTTGCCCTTTACTCGCTGTCCGCATGCCCGCGCCTACGGTGGCCGGAGATCGTCGGCCGACGTCCGACGCCGTGGGCGTCTACCACTGCGGCTGGGCTGGAGGGAGGATGCCATGCTCTTCCTCACGCGGCCCGCCACCTCCTTCGGAAGCATGACTGCTTCGCAGAAGGAGGCGACCGCTTCCCACTCCCTCTCGCCCCGTAGCATGGCCTCGACCAATGCCGGGCGCGAGAAATCTCCGCCTAAATTGCTGTATGAGGCTGCAATAGACTTTGACGACAAAGTCATGTCGTATTTCTAGTTCTGATTATCATTTTTAAAGCTAAATAACTTTGAAGTTGCAAGTTGTTGAAGATGAAGTTATTAAAAAAAAATATATAGTAATCGCTCACTAGACCTAATAAGTTATTTATCAAACAAATAATACATGCATATTCCCTCTTGTGACCACCTAATCGCGCCCGCTGCTGCTGTAGTCACCGCCAGTTCCCAAGTCAAGACCTGAAACAGATTCTCAAAATCTACTCCCGACGATTTCAGTATGTATGTACAAGCATCAAAATCTTTTAACATGTTAGCAAAACTCGTGTGTATACGTCGGCTTCCGTAGATCAAAAGTTAATGGGATTCCCATCAATCATTTACGTATAATATCAATTCATTTTAATAGAACATTTTCTGTTTGTGAATATTTTAAGTTGTTTTCAACTTTTTTTTCGATGCTGTCTGTCTGGGTGGTTTATATTTTACGTCGGGCTTATTCATATGAATTTGGGACTTGTGGATGTTGCGAGAGCTGTGGATGGTTCCGACTGTCATTTGTATCTACATCTTTCAAAATCGTTACGAGTAGTCAGAAGCTAGAAAATATCCCATGAGATGTTGTGTTACATGAGATTTTTAAATAATAATAATCTTTATTCAAGAATCATAATGGGTAAATTACAAAATTACACTTAATTAAACTACCTATGTAAGTTATACAATGTTAATGTCTGCCATTGTTAAAGATAGGCTGTTAAAATACTAATACTCTGCTCCATCTGTTTAGACTGGAGGCTGATGTGTTCGTATTTAGATATAAAGGCTACATAGATTATTTTTTGGATGGGTTAATAATAATAATATTTACAACCATAGAATCTTTTCTTTAATCAATAACAATTAATAGGTAGAACAAAGACAATTTACAGTAGTAGGAACCTAGCCTGCTTTATTTTAAACTGAGCAAAAACCTATATCTTGAGAGACAGTATATAAGTGAGAATTTGTTATTGTATACATAGCTCGCGTAAGATAAGGATGATGACCAGTGATCGGAGTAGGTAGATTGAAATGGGGTCATTGATCCAAAACGTATATATTAATATGGACATTCCTCCGGAATTGGTGGATTATTAAAAAAAACCGGAACTTATGTAGGAATTTTATTCTGCCAGAGTGGAAGGAGTCATTTGATGATTTGCCATCCTCAAAAAAAAAAGGTAGGAATTGTAATAAAATGAGCAATATTATTCTTTATTCTACCCTTAAGGCCACGCTTTTTGACATTTTCTCCATACAAATATACTTGTAGGATTACTCCATTATTTGATATCGTACTTTCAAAGTTGGGTATAATATCGATTTGTCTTGTCATTATCTATGCCCGTGATGAACAAAAATAGTAAAATAATAAGGAATTTGAAAGTTATGAGCCTCCAAAGTTCCGTATTTTAACACGAATTTTAACGCAACTTGGGGCCTTAAAAGTATAAAAGTAAAATATAAAATCTCTGAAACAAAATTTTTACTGACATAGTTTAGTTATTGAAGAGTTTAAATAACTTTATTTAGAATTAAAACATCTAGTTGCTTTTTGGTAAAACCATTTCTCCTAAAAGGCTACTCGTCAATTTTGAGGCGCCCGTTTCTTACAAGAATCATTCTGCATTTCACTTGAATGTTTACCCCCGGGCGCGCGGGCGGGGCGGGTGCACGCACAGTTACACAAGCCGGGAACCAGTGCCTGTGTGCATTTCGCGCAATTTCACCGGTCAGTCTGCTTATCTGCTACAATTAAGTACGTAATTTTAGGTCGTGCGTGTTGTGAATGTATGTATACTAGGGATGACTGTGCTATTATCATTTGCACCTTAGTATCGTTATCACTTTAGTTTAACCCCTGACATTGAGCTTTGGATTTTGATACTTTATTGATTATTTGACTTCGCGATTACTTTGAATGATTTAGTTTTTGACTTGCAGTTGAACTTGAGGTAAATTCAATATTTCGTGAGTTTATTATTATACATTGATTATATAATATAGTTTATTGACTTCAGCACTACAAATTAATAATGGATAAGTTGTATTTTATTTTTTGGATATAAATTCCAAGTACCTATACCTACCCATAGTCTTGCTTGTTATATTTTTTTTTAATACGAATGTGCCCTTGACCTCGATCATACACATAAGTGTAAAATGAGGTCTACGATCGGACAAGCGAGCCCAGAAAATGCCTATTCACTCTTGCTAAGACTGACGGATCATAGGTATGTGGCAGGGAACACAGAAGTCGACAGAGGGTTCCATACCTTGGCTAATAATTAATATTATTAACATTGTAAACTAATAACTGCAAAATAACGATAGTTATTACGTACGTTAGGTAGGTAGGTATATTCTTGATATTTGCATTTGAAATATTATGTACCTACTAAGTAAGATAGGTAGTATACTTTTCTATCTCATTCTGATGTCTATAAATAAGAAATAGATAAGGAACTTCGCTTTGTATATTCTTCGTAAAAAAAACTAGCCCGCCGGGGTTGCGGAAATGTACTAACAAGATACCGTGGCCCCGGAACTTACGGGCAGCTGAAGGGACAGGGTGGGTTTTTAGTCAGTAGAAGTCTGACACTCCCTTCCGCTTAACCCAGAGCGGGAGAAGTTATTCGATGATTTTCCCACCCATTACTATATTTTTTAATGGCTATGTGTTGTCAATGAAAATTTGTATGTCGAATATGATATGTAATAGTAGGTATATTTAACATCCTGCGGGTTTTGGGTTTCTAGAATGTTCTAACGAGATACCGCAGCCCCGGATCGGGGTAGAGCGGAAGGGCGTGGCAAACTCTTACTGACTGTTCCATCCGTTATTATTACATAACTTTATTTTGAACAAATATTTATCAACAAAATATTTAGGTACTATAAATGACATATTTTTGAAGTGAAAACTTCTTTAGCGTCGTTGTGATTTGAAAGATTACCTATGAAACGAAAAAGCGACAGTAAAAAGAGACAGACACATAAATTGCCGAATTTTGGAATTCTGTTGGGGCCAAGTGGTAGAGCTTTTGATGTCCTTTAAAATGAGCCCAAACTCGGCTATCTTGCGACCACGGGAACGAAGTTAGGTCGCGGGGGGGTGAGGTAGCCCTGAGAGGGGTGCGGGGAGGGGAAGGGGGGTCTCGTGGGGAGTCGAAAAAGCGACAGTAAAAATTTAAGTAGGTACCTATATCTATCTCATTCGCACTAGTTAGAGAATTGCGAAGTAAAGATAGTTGTTTATCATATTGCTAAGTGAGTATAGATTTAGAGTATTTTGGTAATAAGAAGTAAGATTGTTTAAAAGTTAGAGGGGACATTAAAATGTCTGATGTGAAATGTTTTTATCGGGTCCCGCTCTGGGTGGATCGGAAAAGAGTGTCAGACTTCTACTGACTAAAAATCCACCTGCCTGTTCCTTCAGCTGCCCTTGCGTTCCCGGGCCTCGGTATCTCTTTAGAACATTCCCGCTAGGCCCGCTACCCGACGCTTTATTTATTGTAACTGCAAAAAATACCTTTAGCTACAGGAATTTGTCTCCTTTTCTAACTAAAAGGTAAATCTGTAGGTACTGTGTGGATTCGAGGTACCTATAAGTGCTGTTTGTCTAGTCGCTCGCGCTGGTTCCGTCAAATCAAAACTAGCACATAATTATGACATTGCTTCGAAGATATTTTAATAAAAGTAACGACTTAGATACTATATATTCCTGTACTAAATATGAATTGATTTCCTATTATAGGTACCTACCTACACAAACTTAAGAATCGTAAAAATATAGACGAAAAATACGTCTAGTTAAGTATAGGTATAAAAATCACACACCTGAAGTAAAAAAAGGTGAAACGATTTTACATACCTACATGATAGGCTTCATCAAATAAAGTTGTTGAATACCTACTTTTAATTTTACATTTCTCCTAAACTGTGCGTCCAAATTATGTACTGTAAAAGAACCAAGCTTATCTTCATAAAAATGTCTTGATAAAACTACTTTCGAACGTAAGTATCATACACATAACTGACATAACATAATTTGCCTTATTGTTTTTTATTTACAAAGGTTAGATATGTAGGTAGTACCGCGGACTTTTTTAGATCTGCAAAATCCTTACATTTTTGTAGTGCATGAACTTTTGGTATATCTCAGCTGATCTCAGCATTTCGCCAGCGCACGCGATTATAGTAATTTACTTCTCCGACTTAGGTACCTACTTCACTAATGCCCTTATTTTAGGAAAACCGAGAGCATTAGCGTGATTCTTGATATCCGATCTAGCCTTCCCCATGAAACTGCCCATTATAATCAGAAATATTTTTTGAAATCCTTCCAGTTCTTTCGAAGATTAGCGCGTTCAAACAAACAAACTTTCCGCTTTTTAATATTGGTATAAATAATATCAGAATCGTAAGTATGTAGGTATAGTCCTCGTCACCTAAGTTGGCAAGGTTTTGGCGTAGAGGGAGTAAGTTCGCGTATCGTGCACTTAGTGGAAGAAAAAAGTGGTCTCTTTTACTGCTTGCCATTATTCTATGGTTATTGCCATCATTTATTTTTAATCATTTTAACAAGAATTTTAAAGAAAGAAGAGGAATTCATTCGTTAATTCGGCATTATAAATAAAATAGATATAATACATAAATACATTTAAAAGTAAAAAAAAAAGATATTTAAAAAAAAACATTAAAAATAAGATGTTCTCGACGTCACAATTAGTTAATAAAACTGCTACCTCCTTTATTCTTTTCTTTTCCCGGTGTCCTAAAGACAGTGACGAATTCGGAATTTCAACCTCCCTTAACTATAGTGTCTAACTGTTCTTTCTGACGTTTTAATAGTCTGCGTAAAACGGTATTTGGTCCTGGCATTGTAATCAACGTAACAAAAACTAAAGAACAATGACCACGCTCCATACATGCGATGACCTGTCAATCAAATTTTTTATCAGATGATGTATAGTAATGTGAATCATACCAAATTATAGAACGAGTCTTAAATATGCAACTGTAAAAACGTGGTTTAATTTGACAATCAGGTAAAAATGTTACAATAAAAACAATATTTGAGGTTATGTACCTACTTAACTGTCAAACGAACATTAGTACAAACTATCAGATTTACAACTATCCCATAATACCTAAGTATCTTCATGAATTAAGTACTTTTATTATTGATTGAAGAAGTGGTCATTATTGGTTGTTATTACTCGTTGAAAATCAATAGGAAAAAGTTGGGAAATTAAATAAAATTAAAACAGCACATTTATTAATTTCATTATTTTATTCTTCACACTGACAGCACGAAAAAACGTTTCGTTTCACAATTATAACTTCACTTAATAACTTCACGACCGCGGAAATATTGACAACCTTAGAATATGCTTACTAAGTAACCTTATAACGAATTTAAATTAAATTAATTGTAAAACGATGCACGAAATACAAAATCAATAAATGGTAACAGTGCTAACACTGTGTCTAAATGTCAAACTCACCATAAAACGGAACGGTACTTCAATGCATTTGAAATGGCTGCGTTCTATTAAAAACAACGCTTTATTTAGTGGTCGTTTTAAAATTATTATTTCTTTTTTTTTCACATTACTAATTCTGATTTAAGTTAGTATTACGTAAATTGCAAAAAATTAGTTATTTAATACGCTAAATAACATCACTATACATTAAATCTTGTGTCAAAATGTTTGACAGGTCAATTCTGGACATGATTCTTTAAAACAACAACTCGTAACATAAACAAAGGGTACAACTTTCGTGTGCGCAAGTGTATTCGGGAGCAAATTGAACGAGAACTACTGACGCACCAATCGCGCGCTCGGAGCAGCGCTACGCTATACCCTGCGTCCCGCTGACAACCGCTGACACCTAAAATTCGACTTCTGCGCATTGAACGACTCTTGCCAAGTTATTTGGCGACAACTATATGCGAACAGCAAATATATTATAATACGTCATTGTGAAATAGTCGATTTTTTTCGCGATTTCAGGTTTGGTCTTGGTTCAGAATGATGAGTTCAGTGTCCTATTTTCAGGTTATGAGTTATTTATATATTTCCTAAATGCCTACTCGTAATTTTTTAGACGTTCCGCTTCAAAGTAGAGATGAGTCCGATATCATGTCACAGGTAAAAATCATCAGTATTTTAAAATCATGAAATGACAACGACAAAACCATCAATCATCATCATGCTTTTAAATCATTTCTTGAACGAACGCGAGCTTCGGATAATCGGATCGGGCGGTCTCGGGCCGCCGCGCGCCGCCGGCGGCGCCCGGGCCCGGGCGGCGCTGCGCTGCGGTGTGAATTGCGACGTTGCGAGACTTGCGAGTAAATCTATAATATCTTCTAAAATACTTATTTGATTTATATAGTGCAAAGGGCAATTTTGATCTATATTACATGGCAAAGCTAACAAACGCATTTATTTAGATAACGATTAATACTGAACAATCGAAAATGACGTAATATTTTTAATTTAAATTTTGAACATAAATGTAGTTATTGCGAGTTGACCATAAGAGATAGAGACATGCTATTGAGGACTTTTCTGTAGTATTTTTGTTGATCTACTATTCTTTCGTACATGAATTTAGCGTAATCCAGTTACGCGGTGCATGCGAGTAAATCTCCCAGTAAGCGAGACATTACTACCGCGCAACCTCTTCAACAGTAATCTTTATATTTCATCCAATTTACATAAAGCCGTTATGTAAATTGTGTGTTTGTAACCTCCTCAAGAATTGCACTACCTTTTAGTAAAAACCGTATAAAAATCCGTTCAGTGCTTTTTTAGAAAATCAATTCACATTCTAATTATTAAAACTTTATTGGTAGGTAATGTTAGTGTAAAACCAATCTGTGGTACTTACGTACATTACTTTATTTTGAAGAAATGTTTATCAGTAAAAATATTTACTATACTTTAATAACACGTTTTTTATTTTATGAAGTAGTAAGTAATAAAGTCCATAATATCATACTCGTGGTCGGCAAAGCCACAGGCCGCAGTATAAACATAAGTGTATATCTCGGCAGCAAGAAGTCTCCGTAAGGATGTAGGTACATTTCTCTATTATGAAATAAATACAAATTCGAGCGTAGTTACCGTATAAAAAAAAATATGAGTAACTCGCGATCGCCCGCATATATCAATGAACTTGCGCGCGTGTGCGGCGCGACGGCATGGTGCCGTGTGTTGTGTACTACACGGGAGTGTTTGTGTGCGTGCAACAGTTTCGTCCCGCTCATCACTGAGTCTATCTCTTTCTCGCACGATGTTAGGTGAAATAGCATGCGAATTAGCTACGGCACCAACGAGTTCGCGTCTCTAGCTTGTGGGCTCTTAATGCAAATTACCATGACCACTATGAAAATATTTAAATTTAAGTGCAACAATTTATGTCTATCTATAAAAGTTCTAGCCATAAAAGGCTAAAAATAAAAAAAATAAAATTAAAGCTTCGATCGGAATTAGATTGTTTTTATTATTCAACAGATAAATAATGAATTAATTTAGTTTTTATACCTTCCTTTAAATTTTGAATTGAGTAGGAATAATATCACTACCAACATTGACAATGTTTAATTGAATCCGGAAATACCGGAAAAACTTTCCGGGAAAATGGCTTATCCATGTTATTCTTTCTGTGTGCATTTATGATACAAGTACCAAAAATCAATCTACCTACTTCGATCACTGATGATGACACGAATGTGATTTTGTTTTTTTTTTTTTGTTTTATATGAATTTGACAAAATTTTCAAGATGTCTTTTCACAGTATCAAGCGCCCTAAGAATGCATTTTTCAGTGGAAATTCTCTCGCCTGAAACCTGCATTTTATTATATTGAATTCGTAGATCATGTTTGCAGATGGCTTTCAGATGGAACTGTAAGGGAATTTATGATCTTAATGTTGCACCTTTCTATCAATGGCTTGCATTTTATGAGCACACATAAATCGCGATGGTATTCCATCGCGATTTATGTGTGCAGAAAGATTCTTGAAACTTACAGTTTGAAATGAACACATAAATAAAACAATAATTTCTTGTCTGGATTTGCGCATGTTTTCTGTGGTATATTTCGAATGCTTGCTTATATATATGTATAGGTACTTTTTTAATTAATCAATTGAGGGGGTTCATCGTGAGTTGTAACAAACACACGGGTCGATCTTTAAGTCGGTAAGTGTATGAGTGACTATCCATAACACATAAAATACGTCTACCATAATATGTTGATCTTTTACATTCGCTATATTCAGTGCCGCAATAGTTAGCCGGAAAATCCGACACCGGTGTTGCCAAGGGGTATCGTGATACCCAGTTACTGGTTTGTGGAGGTCAGACAGGCAATCGATGCGTGTAAAATATTGAAATTCTGCTGCATCCAGTTTCATGGACAGCGTCACAATAAGTTAAGGCAGGCTGGTACCCAGAATTTATGTTAACTAAATATTCGTCGTAAGACTGGTTTGTAGAAGTCGGATAGGCAATCTATGCATATAAAATATTAATTTTCCGCTGCATCCAGTTTCGAAGGAAGCGTCACGACAAGATAAGGCAAGTTGGTAGGTACCTAGAATTTATATTAAATTAATTATTCGTCGTAAAACTAGCTAGGTGGTCAAACCCTCCCACTATGTAAAACATATGTAATAATTTGAAGTCGTCTGTATTAAAGTCTTAACATACATATTCTGAGGTATTAAAACGTTATGACTTCACATCAAAATTCTAAGTTATGTATGATCATACGCTTAATTTGTGTTTCTGGGAGTTAAAGTACAATGCACATTATGTAGATTTCTTCATGTAGGTATGTTATAATTAAATTTAGTGCTGTTAATAAGACTGAGACGGCATTGCGTTTTATATTTTGTTATGTTTTGGTGTCGCCAATTTTGTTCAAATTCCATATAAAGGGTGAACGCGTTCGAGGCATGCCTTGTACTGTGCTTATTACGCTCGGCTATATCCGGAATCCAGTGTTCTACTGTTTCCTGTCGGGGTTGCGGGAATGTGCGAAAGAGATACTGCGGCCCCGGAACGCAAGACTACTACGCTCGGATAATTTAACACATGTTTGGAACTTGTATACCTGAGGAAGGGAATAAGATGGTTATCCCGTGTGTACGCTCATTCTTCTTTTAGCTGTTAAACCATAAAATAGTGACAAAGACAGACAGACTACTTACTTTCGGTCTTATAATATAATAGGTTGGAACTTCCATATTTATGCTAAAAGAAACATACATAAATATTTGATGTCATAAATTAAACCTTTCCATTTTAACTGCTACCCGTTACCCCTCTTAAGCCACTTTCTATTTGCTTACATTTAAGACCCATCTCAAGGCTCCCTGAATACCTTTAAGTGTTAGTATTAATATCCAAGTACCCTTTCCCGGCATTAAGTAAAATTTAACTAAAAGAACAGTCAAAGTTACAAAGCATATTAAATTGGCGTAACAGTAATGATATTCTAACAATGATACCATTTGTATTATTCTGCTGTATGAACAAACAAAATAAACAATGTTCGTAATAAGAAAAGGGTTTTTGATGAAAAGGCCACTTTTCAGTAATGTTACTATGGAGGGAAGCTTAGAAGGTCAGGTGCGTGTGAAATGTATTGAAATAAGCTTACACTAATATGTGCATGCTGTCGGCAACAGACATGTAACTAGTTTTGACGTTACCTTGAAAAAATTGAAAACATAAACACAACACTCTCAAAATGGGATCGCGAGTCGATCTCCGTCTACCTAGGGGCGCGGGTTTGCAGACGGTCAGCAGAGTTAGCTCACCGTCCTATACGGACTCCTGCTGTGGGCGGAGCGGAAGGAAGTGTCAGACTTCTACTGACTTAAAACTCACCCTGCTCCTTCAGTTGCCCTTGCGTTCCGGGGTTGCGGTATCTTGTTAGAACATTCCCGTAAGGCAGTAGCCCTATTGGGCCACGTCAATGCTGCTAACTGCTCTTTGAGGCGCGCGCGGAACACGGCGCGCCGCCGACCCGACCCTTGACGAACGGTGAGATACCTCTGCTCATCGTCCGCAGGTCTGCGTCCACGCTGGCCGGAGATCGGCACGCGATCCCCGACGCCCGGGGCGTCTCCCACGATGGCTGGGGCGTGAGGAAGAAAGTTGTCTCTGCCTCACGCGTTCAGCCTCCTCCTTCGGTAGCATGACTGCTTCGCAGAAGGAGGCGACTGCATCCCATTCCCCCTAAACTGGCATGGCCTAGATCCAGTAAAATCAAATAACAATTGCTGCTTGTCGCGAGCTCGATTCCCGTACCGGAATAAATGTTTGTATAGCCCCCAAATATGTAGGTTGTTCCGTTGTTCTATTTGTAAAAGGCACTCACGATACAAGAAAAATGCCTAGTGTGCAGGTAATGTTTAAAAAAATGTCTATACCCAAGCAATCTCAGAATTAAAACGCTCTCACGAAATTCCTTACAAATACAAGCCGGTATTACTTTATTAAAATCTTTCAGAGAACTCTGTAGATTTTTTTTCTTTATTCGCTTTCTGTCTACAGATAAATAATGTATTTGTATCAAATATTTATCAAATGTACTGGAAATTTGTTCTTGTATTTGTATAGGTGAAATAGCCTTTTTCTGTTCAAGACATTACTTTATGAATTTTCTAGTACCTTTGTGCTCTTCCAACATTTTCAGGCTTAAATATTTATTATAACATTAACTAGATATTCTTCAAGCCAAAACATTATATAATGCTACTACTAGTTTATCAAGAAAAAAGACTTAAATATCATCATCATCGGCTTAGCCTTTTCCCAACTATGTTGAGGTTGGCTTCCAGTCTAACCAGATACAGCTAAGTACTAATGTTTTACTTGGAGTGACTCCTAGCTGACCTCCACTGACTGCATAACTTCAGAAGAATTCACCAAATTGGATCTATATTTGTTGTTTTTTTTCGGACAGAGCATAGAGTTTCAAGTGTTGTGTAGAAACAACGAATGCTTCTGAGCAACGAATTGGAATATGAAAAGCCATTTTTTGTTTCGTACCTTTACATTTCAAGATATTATTTACCGGAGTTACTATTTTTTATTTATTTATTAACTATACACGTGACTTCGTTTGCGTGGAAGGGTTTCCCCGCGTAACTCGCGATCTCGTGGGAATTCCTGGATAAAAAGGAGCACTCTATAACCTCCTCTAACTTCCAGTGAAAGTTCCATTAAAATAGGTTCCGCCGTACCAGAGACAAGCTCGGACAAACGGAAAGACAAACTCTTGCGATCCGGGGCAGCGGTATCTAGATAGAACATTCCCTCAACCCCCGCAGGAACATTGTCATGCTTGATGTGTTATTTAAAGTTTAATATAGTATTGCGTGCTTTATATTCCATTGTACTATTTAATGAAATCAGTTCGAAGCTAAACCACGTACATAATAACAATTATATAAATCGAAAACAAAAACAGTTCTCGCGAGCAGACTAACAGGCGCACTTTAACATCTCTCAAACAACGTGTTTGACGTCTTTTAAATGTCAAACGCAATCTTTTCTACTTTCAGCCGAAAAGCTTTCAATCACAATTGAATATTTCTGTGTGACTCATCACTGCATAATTATTTTAAAACAAAGTTATCGCCGCGTCTGTCTGTGTGTCTGTTCATGATAAACTCTAAAAATAATGAATGAATGTTTATGCGGTTTCCACCTGGTGCGTATAACCTGCGGAAGCTGTAAATTTCCGCTAAAAATCACACGCGGATTGAGCCTAGATTATTAGAGCAATCTAAGCTATAAATGCTGATTCTGTCCTAAGTAGTTGAAGGCACAGGAGATCGTCCAATTCATTAATTGCACCACATACCTTGACCAGCGATCCCAGGCGCGCGCAGGCGACGACCACGTGTCAGCGTTCGGGATGAACAGATCACAGGTCCTTTCTGGATGCACTATGCTGGCCAGCAGTACACAACACACTATCATAGGTCTGGGGTAGGCTGATAACAGTTTATATAGGTTCAGTTCAGGGGTTTAGGGCGCGATGGAATAACTTAGCGTCACACATAGCAGGCACATCCACGCGATCCCAAGGTTAGAACGAGACTGCCAAAGACGGCGCGCAGCGCCGCATGGCACGAGGAAATCACCGAGTCAGCGATATATGGCACAGATTAAATAAATTAGAACAGTAAACCAAGGCCTTCCAATCGCCAGTAGGTGATGTAGAAAAATATAAGAAAAACTATAAGTTACGAAGCGTAACCATTTTCCCCGGCTTGAAAGTTCCCACTTTCGAAACACCAAGGAGAAGTAAATAAAATTGCATATCATCACAACTCCACCAAAGCTATAAGAACTAGAGTGGCGACTCTATATAATACAAGAAATAAGAATACTTAACTAGCTATTCTACGCGGTAACTAAATCTTATACTGCACATTGGTGCACGGTAAGACTTAATATTAAGGTAACTAAACTTATTGCGTTGGCAAAGGGCACAACTTTACTACCGGGTGACTCTGAAGGATCCCGCTTCGAGTCTTGACAGATGCGACTCTACAAACTCCGTTTTTATCTGGAAATATTTCGTTAATTACTCCTAACGGCCAATGCAGAGGCATCACATTGTCCTGCATGGAGACGACAACCATACCGACCCGTATTGGATTGGCAGAAGTGTTCCATTTTTGTTTGGATTGTAGGGTGTGCAAGTACTCTAGGCGCCACCGCTTCCAAAAAGATTGAACCATCTGATCAGTCAATTCATATCGCGAAATAAGATGTGACCGCGTTTCATTGACTTCGCGAGCGGGCAGAAATAAAAGAGGTTTAGTATGCAAGAAGTGCGCCGGTGATAATGAAGTAGGCTCTGACGGATCCGAACTGATCGCATACAGAGGCCTCGAGTTTAGTAAAGCTTCTACTTGAGTTAGCATAGTGTTAAACTCGTCAAAGCTAAGAATTTGCTGACCGATGACTTTGCAGAGATGAGTTTTGACACTCTTCACTTCACTTTCCCAACAACCACCAAAATGTGGAGCTCTACAGGGGATGTTTTTGAGTGTGATTCGATGCTCTGCAAGTTCTCTTTCCCACAAGGGGTGATACTCTATAGCCAAGAATTGGTAGAGATCTCGGAGATAGGATTTGGCTCCAATAAAATTGGTAGCATTATCCGTGTACAGACACTGAACCGGACCTCTACGCGCCAGGAAGCGTTTCAATGCAGACAGAAAGCTCGCAGTGCTAATATCTGAGGCAATCTCAAGATGCAGAGCGCGAGTTGTCAAGCATGTAAAAAGGCAGATATAAGCTTTCCTGGCCCTTTGGCCTCTACCACGCACCGATGTGACCAAGAAGGGTCCCGCGTAGTCGCAACCTGTATGAGAGAAAGCCTTAGGAGCCGACTCAACGCGACCACGTGGTAAATCCGCCATTATAGGAAAGGTAGGTCGTGGCTTTGCTCGAAAGCAAATGTTAAATTTAAAGGTAATGTGACGTGCAATACGTCGCGCGGACAGGATCCAATACCTTTGTCGTAAGAGTGATACGAGCAAGGTTGGACCTGTGTGGAAATTTGTCACATGATAGTGGGAAACTAAAAGTTCCACTATGTGATCTTGACGCGGAAGGAGGATCTGATGACGAGAGTCAAAATCTAGCTCAGAGTTTGCTAGGCGACCTCCAACGTGGATAAGTCCTTCGTGAAGGAAGGGACTTAACCGTTGTACTGGCTTAGAGCACAACTCATTGCGGGCTAAACGAACGAGATCAGATTCAAAGTAAATCCTCTGCACAGATCGCCACACAATAGATTCAGCGAACTCTAAATCAGACGCGGTAACGGGCCCTCTAGGGAGCCGTTTGATGAACTTATAAACTAAGCAAATAGTTTTTAAATATTTAAACCAGGACGAGAAGCTGGTAGAGCGAACGTACAAAATGTTGTCAGAAGGAGGACTTCTGTGAGAACATTCGTGCGAGAGAACAGGTAAAGCCACGGGCTTCATTTCTGGAAGCTCTTGCGACTCGCCTGAAACGAATGGTTTTATCGGCCATTCAGCGCGGGAAAGTTTAAGCCACGACGGCCCGTTTAGCCACAACGGATGAAGAACTAATTGGGCAGGCGTTAAACCGCGAGAGAGGCAATCACTGGGATTTTCAGACCCTTTCACAAGGAAGAAGTGATCTGCCGAGAGATTCTCATGAATCTTAGCGATACGATTGGCTACAAAGGTGTGCCATCGATGCGGTGCGGAATGAATCCAACTCAAAGTTACAGTTGAATCCGAAAAAGCTACGATTACCTCAATGGCGTGTCGAGCTGCGAAAAGATTATATACTCGCTTTATCACAGTTGATAAGAGGAGTGTGGCGCATAACTCGAGATGAGCTAGCGAAACGACTTTCAGTGGTGCGACTTTAGATTTCGCACACACCAGCGAGACCACGACACTACCATCAGGTCTGACAACGTGGGCATAAACCGAACCACCGTAAGCCTTCTCACTAGCGTCGGCAAAACCGACGAGTGAGAGTCTACAGCGTTCTACGACGCCAACATATCTCAAAAATCTCAATTCAGAGATAATTGGCAGTTCAGATTGAAACTGCCTAAAGTTTAATAAAATGTTGAAAAGGTCAGCCTGAAGGACTGGACCTGCGTACAGGATATCATTGAGCGAGGTACCGTTATGTGTACATGCACTGGCGTCTAGGACCACACGCAATTTGGTGGTCACCTTATCCTCTCGAATGACAGCATGGTGAGGAATATAGTATTCCATTTCTCGCTCCTTACAATTTCGTTTGGGCAACATACATTCAGGTACGATATTCTGCACCAAAGAAATATAATTGTTTTTTAGATAATCCCGTATGACGTCATCATAAAGAAGTTTGACGTTAGGAAGTGATTTAAGTTTACGTTTAAGACTATAGAATCTCTTGCGAGCCATACTAAAAGAATTTCCTAATGCTGCCGCGTCTGTTTTCAGTGGTAAAGCTGCAACATACTTGCCATTTGGAGCGCGGGTAATTGTGCTACAATAAAACTCTTCACAATGTTTATCATCCACACTCCCAATGGATGAAGCAGTAACATCTTCAATCTCCCAAAACATACGAAGATCGAAGTTATCGACAGAACTCGCAAAGAAAGACAGAGTGTCAGTTGGAGGTTCAATGATAGGTGCTTCTCCTAGAAGTATGTAGCCGAGCACAGTCTCCAATGCGTCGGGACAACCGGGTACGCTGGTCACATGACCGGGTCGCAATAACTTAGCGAACAACTTGACCCCAAGTAACAGGTCAATATTACCTGGCACACCTCAGCTGTCATCCGCGAGTAGTTTAGGATCAATATGATTTAATACGGACGTATTTATAGAACCCAGAGGAAGCTGTCCGGTTATTTGATCCAAAACTAAAGCGTCTATTTCATACCTAGGCTGTGAGCAAAACCGTGAGCTGAAAGTAAGATTCACCGAGCTGCGAACGGGCTGCGACGTGCCACCAATACCACGAACGGTAGTTATCGAGTCAGTATGTATAGTTAGACCGAGCATACGGCAGCAACGCGATGTCATATAATTCTTTTGCGACCCAGGGTCCAAGAGACATCTGACCACCACGGCCTTACCCTTCCTACCCGCCACCAACACCTTGGCAGTAGCCAGCACTTCGGTACTCCGTGTGACCTGACCTTGAGCAGAAGAATGCGTACACAAAGCCACACGGTCGGAAGTAGCTGGGTCAGCCGCAGAGGCAGAAGCGGGGGCGCTAGCGGGCGTCGGCGCAGGGGCTTGCGTCGATTGCTCGAAATGCAATAAGGAATGATGCTTACCGTGGCATTTCCTACATGTCGACTTCGATAGGCACTTAGAGACAGTATGTTGACTACTTAGGCAATTACCACATCTGTTATTGTCTTTTATAAACTTAAATCTATTATCAACGCTCAACTTTTGAAACGCTTTGCACATAAACAAGTTTTTATGCGTGGAATGACAAAGTGAACATTTAGATTCAGTAGCCACAAACACTTGCGATTCTTTAGATGAGGCGCGGGGGCTACCTGCGGGGGCGGACTTACTAGCCGCAGGAGAGGTGCGATACAAGATTTTTACTTGTTCACGAACAAACTTTACGAAATAATCATAATCTAACTCCTGTTGATTACGAAGCGACATTTCAAAATGTTTTGCGATATCAGAGTCTATTAACTTAAGACCCCAATGAATAAATATAAAATCATCTAGGTTATGTATTTTCAATTGTTTGAGTCCCGCAACCATAGAAGTTAATTTATCGAAACCCTTTTCAATATTAGCGGGAGTCGATCCGAACGATTTCAATGAGAACAGCTGATTTAGATAATTAGTAGCGAGCGCGCGAATGTCTACGTACTTGGCGATAAGCGCCTCCCAAACAACAAGGTAGTAGTTATCACCAGAAGGTACAATACCTTCGGCCACATTCCTAGCCTTTCCCTTCAAACAACTCAACAGATAATGAATGCGATCCGAATCTGTTAAATCTGCGTTAGTATGTATAATACGTTTGAAAGTCTCATGAAAGAAAGGAAAGCTCTGAATATCCCCGTCAAAGGTAGGCAATTCGATTTTAGGAACCTGTATATGGTGAGTATTAGGGCTCGCTGACGGGCTAGGTTTCTGGAAATCACTTGACTCAGTTAATGAAGATAAACTAAACTTTAATTCGCCGACCAACTCATCAAAGGAATGCAATGCGCCATAGCTTACTTCACAGGTTGGATCCAATGTCACATTGAGCATATTTATCTCGTCCATTAGTCCATTGAATTCACTAAGCAATCCATCAATTTGTTTTGCCTGAGCGATGAAAGCTTCGCGTAATCTTTCGGTAGTTAAAGATTTAGTTGAATCCAAAATCCTTTGAACCCGCGCAAAATATGCGTCACGTTTACTTGTTAATAATCTAAGTTTAACCTTGTCACTCATTGTGAACGGAAGTTAAATATGACACAAAAATAATAATATTAAATCAACCTTTTATCTTCTGCGGAACCCCAGTGAGTGAGGTCAGGGACCAATCAAATCGATAACCCAATGAAAGATTTTATAACTTAATTAAATAGTACGAAACGAACTTTCCGTACACGCGAAACCCTAACAATATTAAATTGAAAGGTAAACAAATAATATAAACTACCGACGCTTTAACCAAGTGCACGTCACAAATCTAATATAAATTAAAATAGTAAGCACACCAAATATCTTATGAACGTACCCATCTATATACTATATTTATGATTAGCTCAGATATACCTACAACCCGATTATAGCATTTATGTCGGATGCGACGCGATTAACTTGTCTGCACTAACTTCTACTTGAATGATATTAACTTACTCAATACAAGTAAATGAAGATACAATTCTTAACTAACAATAAGTTAAGTGTTGAACTTAGAAAAAAAAAGTATTAACTTATTTTGGTAAGCGATGCGAGTGTATTCTTAACGAAATAGCTTCGTAAGAAACAATAAATTTCCTCACGAGTGGACGCGTAGATGGCTGTTTGAAATAAGTTATCTAGTAAGTATATACTACGTTTACAAACGTGAGGTGCGGGTGTGATATGTATAAATATACGGCGGTTTCCATTGAGGAGAAATAACGCGTAAAGTTTATACACATCTGTTACTTTACCTGAAGGTTTCTGTCAAGAAATCAAGTTACCTTACAAAACAAAATAACAAGCGACGCGATGATAATATGGTTAATTGCAATAACTAATCATATGCGGTTGAGTCTCGCTATACAATAAAGCATACCTGCTCGTGCAAAACGAATTTTCTAATGCGTAACAAAATTTTATAGTGGGTACGCGAACAAAGTTCTGAACTAGAACATTCCACAGTCAACGTAAGACGATTTATACCCACTACCCACAATTTTTAAAACCGAACAAAAAATATGTAATTACGCCGAAATCTAGCTGATTAATTAAATAAACGTATTTAGCGATATGAATTAACGTTGATCTTCAATTAAATGTATTCTTCGGAGCTTTAAATAGTGAACTTAAAGGTTTAAATTAAAATTGATTTGACTGTTGACCTATTGCAAACGCAAGGCAGTTTGAACCTTATCACTAAAGCAATAAAGTTGAGAGTTGTGTAATGATATGCAATTAACATTGAAAGTTTTTGCTCAAAATCAGACTTTTAGGACTTAAAAATAGGCCGTAAAAAGGCCCAAAATTAATTTATCCGGGACGAAGGACCAAAATGGTGCGTATAACCTGCGGAAGCTGTAAATTTCCGCTAAAAATCACACGCGTCAGCGTTCGGGATGAACAGCTCACAGGTCCTTTCTGGATGCACTATGCTGGCCAGCAGTACACAACACGCTATCATAGGTCTGGGGTAGGCTGATAACAGTTTATATAGGTTCAGTTCAGGGGTTTAGGGCGCGATGGAATAACTTAGCGTCGTAACTTAGGGGTTGGGTTTTTGCCCAGGTATTGGGTTCTGCAGGTTAGGTAGGCAGTCCCTCCATGAATAAAGCTCTAGAACCCAGCTGCGGGCTGACGTGAACTGTGTTCAAAAGCCCCTTAAAATAAAGATTAAATAAAACCCAGCTGCATCGAGTTAAACTGGAAGCAGACTTAACATAATAAGGGAAAAATAAACAGATCAATTAATTAAACGACTACATATGCTTAACCTTTGTTTGTTTAGCTTCTAGCTGTTATTCTGCCAAATAGCAATCTAATCTACTATCACTTGTGAATCAAAGAATTTGAAATGCAATTCATGATTATTTGAAAAGCACAGAAATTTATTATATCAGTCTAATCGTTGATCAAAACACCTTTTCATGGTGTTCGCTGGTGAAAATTATGGTTTATTAGCACGGAATGACTAGAGGATGTTCTTATCATTTCGGACAAATTATACGCTCGGCGTATTTTAGCATCAGTTTTCTTTAGACCAAGTACGTGTTCTGTAAATTTTAAAATAAACTACTTACCGGAATTCATCTTTCTTCATTCATCATATTTTTTTTTAAACCTTAAGTAATGACCTCAATAGCAGAAATGAATTCATCAGCCAGAAAGGGGTGTTTTTTATTATTATCAAGATTAATTATTCCTTTGAGCATAAATATAAAAATGACTGAATTGGTGAATTTTTAAAGATCCCACAGATGAAGCTTCCTTCTCGACGTGCAAAGTAAGGTTTAATTAAGATAATTGAATGCAACATACAAACAATTATCAACATCTTGAAACAATCATTTATATATACATACATAAATGATTGTTACATCATTATCATTTCAGGTTAGGAAATTGCCAAGTCTTTGGTTCAGATAGTGAGACTTTGCGAGTCAAATTTAAATTCTGTTCTTGTTAATTTAAAAACATTCCATTTCCTGTTTGTTAACCACAGTGAATTTTTTGATAAAGAAACAGTCAAAAACGGTTCAGAAACAGCTTATCGCTTTCCACAAAAATTTGCAATACATGCACGTCTGCTCGCACCAACAGCGAACGTGACAATAGCGCAATCGGGCACTTGGATGACGTCACTGTTTACTCTGTTATTGAAATTTTGTTGCCTACCCTCCAAAAAATAACATGCTTTGTGCCCTTTAATGTTGCCATACACTTTGAATAAAGATTCGTAAAGTTTATGTTATACTGTATTAAGGCTGAACCAGATTTTTATCAGTGATAAGTGCTATGTCTGTCTGGGCTTGAAATAGGATCTAGGTTATAACTAAAATGTTGGCTAAAATTTGCCTGTTAGAAAGTATGTTTTCAGTGTTTTCAATTTATATTCTCTAATTTTTTTTTTGTCAGAATCCATCAGAAGCGAATTCTTGTATTTTTTAAACTGGAAGCTATTTTTGTGTGATGTGATCATTTATGAGTTAAGGGAAGGGTATGGGATGCAGTCGCCTACTTCTGCGGAGCAGTCAACTAATTTAAAAAAAGATTTCATGTGTAGAATTATACGTTATCAACTTATTACTGAGCAGCTACTAACTAAAACTAGTTAATTAAAAGTTGTATGAAATGAAATCAAGTATTTCTGTATTACAAACTATGAATCTAAATGAGATTCTATTTATTTTCTCGCTATGGGAGAAAACTGAAACATGTGGGAGGAAGCTGTTTATTTTTATCATGTCTGGTGTCTCGTCCTTTCATTTAATTTTCTTTTATTACTTACGCTCTCGTTAAGTCACAACAGTGTCTTACAGACTGATTTAAAACAAGTTTGTTTTAAATCAGTCTGTAAAACAAGATCCAAGCTTTACCAACGCTCTATATTATAGTTAATCCTAACTCCCTCGCTGTCACCACTCAAGAACAGCTCGGCACCACCCTTCTTGTTTACAAACTCATTTTAATGAACCTTGAAACGCATTTATCCTTAGTCTAGAAAGTTCGTTAGTATTTTTCTTAGTTTTTAGGTCCATAAAATCCTTAACTAACCTTTCAGACCTAGGTATTTTTGCGTCATGCGAGTCAGCGAGTGTATATACCTACTAATAATTTGACCATCTTTCATATTCTCAATATATGAGAATAATTCCAGCTGATAATATTTTATTGTATCTAAGTCTCTTACAATTTGAAAATTTTTATCCTAAGGTATATTGAAATAAAATTGACAATCATTAAAGTTGGTTGCTGAATTTCCCTTTTGACCTAAAGACATGAAGCATATTTGCAAACTAAATATTTCCTCATCAACTTGCAACTACATTCCACCCAGAGGATTTGACCACACTGACAGTGATGATCAAATTCCGTGTTTAAATGCATCTAAGGTTGTGACTAGGGTGACGAGACTGCGCGGGTGCTGAGTCGAACGCATAGTATCGGACATAATGAAAAAACTGTATCAGTAGTGAACATCGTGGTTTTATAGTGGGTGCTCGCTCAGCGAGACGCGACCAAAGATTTGAATCTGACTTGTTCTGCGCGCAATAGTGTACGTATTTCTGTTTCCTAAACGTGCAAAGCGTGCTTCATCTTCGACATCATCATTGCTTACCATCACGTGAGATGGTGGTCAAGCGCGAGCCTTTCATATTTGTTTTGGTATATAAAATCACGTTTATCTTCTACAACAGGCAACCATTCACGATGCCATATAGCTTCCGATTCGCTAACGCTTAAACTGCGCCAAAGGAGAGCGTATCATTTTGTCCACATCGCTCAAGAAAGTCAATTTTACTTAGAACTTTATGTTGGCATAACTTTCCCGCAATTCATTAAAAGTGTCTAGCAGTAGTTTATATGACAAACGTGCTTGCTGGTGACGTGCGAGATGTATTTAGTTCCGTTTTATGTAGGAATTGTAGTGAGAATTTAGGTGGGGGCGAGAGTAGATGGAACAATATAGAGCTGTATGCCAAGCTGTGGAGTAACTTCGGGGGATCGATGTTGTTTTTCGCACCTCTTACATGTCACTGCTTCAAATTGAAACATTTTTCATGTAAAGCATTGCCCGTAGCAGTGGTGTCGCACCTCCACTAGAGAACTATGCTGTAATAACTTATGTTAGTGAAACTTTGTCTTTTCCGTTGTCATTCAGACTGTAAAATATTGCCATATTTTATAATTATGCCTGCCAATAAGGTTTCAAATGCCTGAGGGATGGATAAAAATTTTACTGCGGATCGAACGGATCTGAATGACATTGGGCTCAGAAATAATAGTCTTCAAAATCTTATAAGCTACTTTTTATACTTGCAAAATTTACGATTCTTTCGGGATACATTTAAAGTAGCTAGTAATTGCTAATTTCCTGTAATTACTTAAAACCTCATTAATTTCTACCAACAGTCCTCATTTAGTATTTTAATTGGAAATCAATACACAACTAACTACACAATAAGCTTGTTAACAATTCAGTACTATTTACAACAGACGCTTGGAATTACTTCGGCACGCTTCGTAAGTCATTAAGTTTATACTCAGTTCCATCGGTAGCAGTTAATTTATACTTCCCGAGTGCTTCCATGTTCCATTTATAAGTACCTATTAGAACTTTTAGGTATTGTTACGTAAGTTAATACTGCGTACTTGGTAAGCCTGTTCTAATCACTACATATTTTAGTATGTCCCAATCGAGTTCTTCGCTGTGCCTTGTATAATTTTCGGTTAATTTCTATATACGTACGTAAATGAAAGAATATGTTAACTGTTGCTAATAGTATAATGTAAGATGCAGAATTGTTTGTTTGATTTCATCTACGGGAGTAGTAGATATAGTGGTGGAGTAATACATTTATTGCTAACACTTCTATATAAATTGACAATGTCATTTCTTAGGGCAGAGAACGACGGGGAGAGTGGAACCGGCGAGAGATGTCGTGCGGTGTTCCACAGGGATTGACACGGTCTTGGGGCCGCTCCTGTGGAACATCGGATACGACTGGGTGCTGCGCGGCGACCTCCCTGACGGCGTCAGTGTAATATGTTACGCTGACGACACGCTCGTCCTGGCGCAGGGAGAGTCGCACCAGGCGGCGGCTGACCTGGCGACGCAAGCGGTTGCGACAGTCGTTCGTAGGATCCGGCACTTGGGACTCGACGTGGCGCTGCACAAGACAGAGGCCATGTGCTTCCATGGCGGTCGGAACGCGCCACGGTCCGAGTTCCACATAACGGTGGAGGGGGTTCACATCGGCGTCGGGAGGACGATGAAGTACCTGGGACTCGTCCTAGACAGCCGGTGGAACTTCAGGAAGCATTTCCTGAGTTTGGCCCCAAAGCTGAACCGGGCAGCAGCCGCCTTCAGGCGACTCCTGCCTAATCTCAGCGGGCCAAACGCCTCCTGCCGAAGGCTGTACGCCGGCATCGTGTGGTCCATGGCCCTCTACGGGTCCCCAGTGTGGGCCCTGGGCATCCGGACGCGACCACTAAAGTTGGTCGCATGCCAGAGGGTCATGGCTATCCGAATGATCCGGGGATACCGCACGATCGCCGGCGAATCGGCCAACCTCCTTGCCGGATTGCTGCCCTGGGATCTGGAGGCGACTGCCCTCCAGCGCGTCTATGAATGGCGCGTGGAGGCGCAGCGCCGGGGCGTATCCCCGCTGCCTCGAGAAGTCGAGGCGCGGCGGGAAGAGCTCCGGCGTGATCTCAGGGCAGTATGGAGGGAACGACTGTCGCAACCGACGGCCGGGCACGCCGCAATTGCGGCGGTAAGACCCCTCTTTGAGGAGTGGCTAGATCGGCGTCACGGCGTCCTGACCTACCGCATGACGCAGGTCCTCACCGGACACGGAAGTTTCGGGAGGTACCTGTGTCTGATGGGTAAGGAAGAGACGCCTGGGTGTCACCACTGCGAGGGTCGCCCTGAGGACACCGTAGAGCACACGGTGCAAGACTGCCCCGCCTGGGTAGAGCACCGACGTGTCCTCACGGCGGCGATAGGCGGAGACGTCTCGCGCCCGGCATTGGTCGAGGCCATGCTGCGGGGCGAGAGGGAGTGGGAAGCGGTCGCCTCCTTCTGCGAAGCAATCAGGCTATCGAAGCAGGAGGCAGGCTGCAGAGGGCCGAAGCCTGCCGGGGTCGTGGGACTTATCCCATTACCGTGACCCCGGTACGTAAAGGGTTATTGAAGGACAGACATTGACAGTCCCTCCCACCCTACCCGGGGTGGGAGGACTTATTTGATGATTTTACCAAACGAGCTAGGCTTCTTGCCGTCTTTTCTTTTGTCTCTGAAATCACTTGGCCAGATTTTGACTACATTTAACTTTTCGTTAACTTTTCTTATAAAATCAATTATACCAGAGAATGCTTTCCTCCAACTATTTAAGAGAAAAAAACCAGTCAAGTGCGTGTCGGGCCACGCGCAGTGTAGGGTTCCGTAGTTTTTATAACAGCCAAGTGTGTGTCGTATTCGCTGACTGATCGTTTCGTACCATGCTCTAACTAAAAGCCAAACATGACTACCTAACTAATTTGACTTCCTATACAAATCCTTGCACGGACAGTTTCAATTTTTTTTTTAGAGATTTGTATAAAACTTGTCATAGCCGGTGTTTTGAATTTAAATACGGACACAGAGCTACACTACTCAATCGTCACAAGAAGCTAGCACGATACAACTGGCGCTTAGCGCCATCTATCGACATTTCTATAGAGTTGTTCGAAATTTTCGAGTCAAATACAATTGGTCGACTATTACTCGTAAACTTGTAAAGCCCACTTATGTGTGATAGGTTTTCTTTAAATTTCGTTATATATAGGTACTACTGCCGTGATATTTGAATTTCTAACTATAACCGTTTAGTTGATAGAGGGGGGGGACACTTGACTCTAACGAAAATTGGTACTTTAAAGCTTGATAAGTCACGAACGGTTTACTTAATCAAAAAACGGTTTTTACGAAACCCATAATATTTTTGAAAGACCTATCCAACGATATCCCACACTATAGGAAGAACGAAAAAAAAAATGATCATCCCACTTTACATGTATCGGAGGTACCCTAAATAATTATTTTTTTCAAAATTTTATTTTACCACTTTTTCGACGTCATTAACGTGTATACTCATGCCAAAGTACAACTTTCTAGTACCAATAGTTTTTGAGCTAAATCGCGGACAGACGGACAGACAGACGGACATGGCGAAACTATAAGGGTTCCTTGTTGACTACGGAACCCTAAAAATCCACAAACTTTTAAATCAATAAAAAATATAAGATGATTTCTAGTTGTGTGACATTTTTCTGAACCAATTGTTTTGGTTTTTTTGTGCAGCCGTGAGATACACAGTACTTTCTTTAGTTCTTTTCTTTTTCTTTCTTTCTTGTACAGACAAGTCTAACAGTCTTGCTCATCACAACAAAAAGTTATCGAATATAAAAACCCAATATCCCATTAAGCTTTTCAAACTTTCTGATTTTACACTTAAACTTGCTATGAATAATAAAAAAATAGAAGTAGATTCTACAGAATAAGTGGAAATACATTAAAACTCTTAAAAGCTGACTAAAAATTACATTTTTCACGCACCTGCATTCAGTATTTGCCGAACAAAGGCTTGACCTAACTCAGCCGGCGATGAATCGATTTTAGTAATAAGTATGTATTTTATCTTACGTCAAGTTCTTACGAAGTTACCAGATTTTTTTATTCATGTCAGCAGTTGTGGTCTAGTGGTTATATAACTCATTATTAGTAAGGTCATGTAATTTCTACCGACTTCTAGAAGTAGGAGGTACTATGTTCGGCTGTATTTTTTTTTATGTATGTTCACCGATTTCTGCGCCAATTGTGAACCGATTTTTAAAATTCTTTTTTTCGAATGCTTATTTATACTCCTGAGGCTCCCTTGTCATGGAAGTCAAAATCTAATAATAGAAACGTAGAGCAATCGAGGGGAACCCTTAAATTTTATAGACTTATACGTTGTTTTCATAAACATTCTAAAGCAATCAAGATATTTTTGTATGCCAAGTAATCTTTCCACCAAAACCTCTAACTGTCATGGCCGCTTTACCCGACACCCCTATCGCAACGATATCGAATGCACATTGCATGTAGATAACCTATTGGCATGCGGCTTCCGGTTGGCTTATTGTGGAGCTGACAGAGGCTTGATGGACTTTGTGAATTAGGATCCAAATGAAAGGTTTACAGGATTTATTGAAACAAAGGTAAAGATTAAAGATGTAATGGTGCTTATTTTCATACGTGAAACAACAGCTTTGTACGTCATTTTGCAAATCTAACGCAGATAGAGTACGAAAGGCACAGTTAGTAGGAGCGCAGAAAAATGATGTTCGAAAGTCAGTTGTCGACTTTGGCGCTTTGAATAAAAAGTAGTGGGCGACCACAATTTTTTATTAATAAACACAATTAGTGTGTGCAATGCAAATTATTAATATAAAAAAATAGAATTAGCAATGCAATATTAATAAAATATTTCATTTATTTTAAAGTAACTAACATAACTCATAGTTTTGGTAATAATTTAACTTATGTCCATGTAAGTAAACCGAATATTACAAAAATTATGAAAAAAATCTAACAAATCACAAGCCACAATCACATAACAGAACATCGTTATACTGCTGCAAATCCAGCATGAAGTTTGCAGCACCAGTCCACGATCGAGCAATCGAGTCGATTGGAGTTCATCTTTAGGATGTGGTTGATGCTGCCCTGTGTAATATGCATAAAAAAACATGAAATGGTTACAGAAAAATGTTTAATCCCATAAAAAACAATACTTGTCAAAAACCCAAGTCTCGCAACTTAGTTGTTCTACCGTAAAAAGTTGTGAGATCCATGTAATACCAAGTCGGTTATTAATTTATTCAGTCCCTACTTAAGGGACCTTCTGTCTTAAGTTGTTACGTAATTATCTAACCTAACGACATCTTATAGTGACCATATCAATATTAAAAATCTTTACCGTTTTAAATAAATAGATTGACTCGGCCATCACATGAAAACACAATATATCTCACAAGTAATACATATATAAATTAAATTGTTTATTGCGATTGCCAAGTCAATCTATTTATTTAAAACGGTAAAGATTTTTAATATTGATATGCTCACTATAAGATGTCGTTAGGTTAGATAATTACGTAACAACTTAAGACAGAAGGTCCCTTAAGTAGGGACTGAATAAATTAATAACCGACTTGGTATTACATGGATCTCACAACTTTTTACGGTAGAACAACTAAGTTGCGAGACTTGGGTTTTTGACAAGTATTGTTTTTTACGGGATCTCATTGCTTTTTGTAGAAAGTCCTACTTTTTTCCTTTCCGGTACCTTCTACTTCTTGTATACCAACAACGAGTTTTCTAAAAGCCCTCTCTCTGTCTTATGAGCTTTTCTTATTTTTGTAGGTAGCCTTCCTTTTTTTATTTTCCGGTACTACTTGAACTTCAGCTAAAGTTTTTTTCAAAGCCCACTCCCTGTCTCTATGGGTTTTTTTCGGAGGCTTTGATACGCACATATGGATACGCACGTACGTCTGTTGCATTAGTTAGTAATAATTAATGCCACACTAGTCAAACGTCTCGGTTAAAGTTAATCCATAAGTAAGTAATTATGCAATTTCGGGCAATTTACTCTACTTAATACTCCCCAATACTCTTAATACTGCTTGCTTTTTTATTCCGTTGACCATTTAACAAGTCACCTTTGAGCATAATTATTATATCTAGGTACCTATCTACACTGGAAGACACGGTGGAGCATATGGTCGAGGTGTGCCCTGCATGGGTGGAGCACCGTCGTATCCTCATAGAGGCGATCGGCGGCGGCGACTTCTCGCGCCCTGCTCTGGTTTAGACCATGGTGCGAAGCGAGAGGGAATGGGATGCAGTTATGCTAGCGAAGGAGGAGGCCTAACGTGCGAGGGAGAGGCAACTCTCTTCCTCGCGCCCCAGCCGCCGGGGGAGACGCCCCGGGCGTCGTGGATCGCGAATCGATTTCGGGCCACCGTAGGCGCGGGCCTGCGGATGGCGAGCAGGGGTCGCTCACCGTCCGGTAAGGACCAGGCCCGGGTCGGCGGCACGTTGTGTTCCACGCGCGCCTCAAAAAGCTGTTAATACCAGTGACGGGGCCTCATAGGGCCATTGCCTGACGGGGTTTATGGGAAAGTTCCATCGAGATACCGCGGCCTCGGAACTTTAGGGCTTACGAAGGAACAGGGTGGGTTTTTAGTCAGTAGAATTCTGATACACCCGAGCGGAAGAAGTCATTCGATGATATATTTCACCAAAAAAAAAGTACCCATCTACATCTATTATTTCATTATATTATACAGGTACACTGATTAATTAACTGCAAATGTAACTTTGTAATCCTATATATTTTATATGGGATTACAAAGTTATTTATGCAGTTGATGTACCTAGAAAACTGGAACGAAATTGAAAAATATTATAGTTATTCCTTGATTTATATACTAAACACTAATTGTATTCTAAATTTGAAGCTTCTATGTCTGCTAGAAGTGCTTTAGACTTTTGATGATCGGTCAGTCAGTGAGTGACAAAATTTACAAAATTAAGGAACTTTGACTTGTTATAATTCTTAAACTACTGGTATCAAAAATTTGAAATATGCCGTGTTTATACAATGCCTGTTTGGTAACTGAAAATTCAGGCTTCTAGTTTTATCCAAAACGAAGTTATAGGGGGTCGAAAATGGCCTGAATTGCTTCGAGAAAAGAATGGTACGGCCGTGCCGCTTTTTTTTTCGACTTGGCCCCCGCCTTAACAATGTAACCTATCAATTAAGAGCCAAGGAGGAGAGGAGGGAGGGTCAAGCTGAATTAATAATGAAGTCGTATTAACTAAATAATAATTAAATTAGTAATTAATTAAATATTGACTAGACGCTTTAGAAGGTACTTTGAAATAAAAAGGTTAAGTACATGTGTATGGACCAGTTAGCCGTTATTTTTGCTCAAGATCAAATCATTCGGTTATTTAGGGAACGTAGTCGTGAATAATTCGATTGTTTAAATTAAAACGGTCACGTCTTTAAATATATAAAAAAATGGCCAAGTGCGATTTAGACTCGCCCATGAAGGGTTCCGTAGTAACTAGAATAATATAATATAATATCTATATTTATTTGACGAATAAAAAAAAACCTTAAAAATTTCTTAAAACTAGCTTATTTACATTTTTACAACTACGCTAAATAACTTTGTTTTTCATAGTGTTTGTATGAATTACAAAGTTATATTTGAGGTTTTAGAAAATATGCTATATCTCAAAAACTGCTGACTCGATTTCATTCAAACTAATTTTGGTTGAAAGTTTACATTAAGGTCTACAGACATATATTTTTTTACATTTTTCACTCCATTATTATAGAAGTTAGAGGGGGGAGACACACATTTTACCACTTTGGAAGCTTATATCTTTTAAACAATTGACTTTATGAAAAAGTGGTTTTAGAAACCCTTATATCCTTTTTAAAGAGCTGTCTATAGATACCACACACGCACAGGTTTCATGAAAAAAAAAAAATCGGTTCTAGTTCCATGTATTCCTTTATTTTAAATATATTTTTTTTTTTCTTAAAATCAGAAAGCGGGTCACAGAATAAATCTACCTACTAAGTCTCACATGTATAGTCTTAGTTTCGGAATAAAATGGCTGTGACATACGGACGGATGGACAGACAGACAGACAGACAGACGGACAGACATATCGAATTTATAAGGGTTCCGTTTTTTGCCATGCGGCTACGGAACCCTAAAAATCACTTGAAAGCGAGCGAAGTCGTGGGCAGGAGCTAGTTTACGAAATAAATATCATTATCATATTACCAATCACGCAGTCACATCACCTATATTGTTGTCAGTTTATTTTTAAAAAGGTTTTATTCCATTTCATGTATATATACCTACATACCTAAAACTGCACAGTTTGCGGCTTCCACACATAATGAATGATACAAACACTAGCTGTGTTCTCGATTTCGTTCGCGTGGAAGGTTTTTCGTAAACCCCGGTTCCGTAAGAATCTCGGTATAAAAAGTAGCCTATTTGTGATTCTGATATTAGGTATATTAGGTACTGAAAAGAGGAATCCTCTAAATCTATTCTAAGTACACATTTGCGTGTTCATAAACTTTCATATTTATAATATATTATACATACCTACATAAAAAATTGTTGTAGTTATACTGACTTATTCATAGACGTCGTGTCGGCTTACTCCAAATCCGACATTTTTATTAAACTCCAAAACAAGCAAGTCAGAACAGATCACCGATAATGAATATCGGATACCATAGAAAATATCATAATACGATACCACCAAGGTATTGAAATCAAAGCCGATTCAATTTCGTTCGATCGGAAAAAAATCATTACGTAAAAATAAAAACAGTAATAAATAAACCGTTTCTTCCAACAGAAACATAATCATTTCGGTTATCAATGCACTTTCTATTTTATTACTTGTGCATAAATCAGATTTTTCTTTGTTCCATTGTAAGAGTGACCGATATTGTGGGATTGAATCCACGATTTAAAACTAGTAAGTATCACTAGAACTGCCACATATGACCCGTCAGCCTTTAAAGCAAGAGTGAACAGGCGTCTTCTGGGCTCGCTCGTTCGATCGTAGACCTCATCTTACACTTACCATCAGGTGTGATCGCGGTCAAGAGCGGGCTCATTCGTAATAAAATAAATAAATAAATGAAGTGCCCCTTAAACATAGGTTATTTAAGATGTTGAAAAATTGTGAAGTGTATTTCAAAGAAATTTAAGCAAAAATTCAATAATTTTCTATTTTAAATTCAAGTGCGTTTTCTATCGTAGTTAATTAGGCATGACGAGGCCGCAGACGAATTTTTCATAATGATTACTTACCTTAATTTTTATAAAAAGTATGAAAACAGGGTAAAAGATTATTTCTTAAAACGGGTTACTTCTATCTTTATTTCGGTAAAATGAAATGCTAAAAATTTAATTAATAATTGTGAGATGTTTTACAAAGTTCTCTTTAAAATCGATTATGTTTTATAAAAAAAAAAAAAAAAACGGTGGGAATTTTTATATGACCATATAGGAATTGTACGTCTTTGAAAAACTTGTTTGTTGACTAGACCTTGGCTAGAACGTGGTCCAATATAAGATTTGGGACATATACATAATACTAGCTTTTGCCCGCGGCTTCACCCGCGTTAATTTACACTGTCAATAATTCTTGTTGCCAAAAAAGTGTACCGCACCTTTTTGGGTGGTTAAAAACGCATATAATATTTAAAAAACCATCACCAGGGTACATCCATCCCCAAAAAGAGACAGACAGTTAGTATTTAAAATTTTTCTTTTTAAAACCAAAAAACGTAGTTCACAATTCATTTTTGTATTGTCGGAGTACCAATCATTCTACTCAGAAATTTAAGCCCACCAAAACTATGCAATGGAACTCGGTTGAGAGTAATAAATCTCCAACGAAATGTCATCGAAGCCGAAATCTTAACAGGTTGCGGATCCGGTGATGTTGTTTTCATTCCTAGGATACCCATTATCCCCAATAATTTTCCGTTTACTTTCAAACGTGTGCAATTTCCTGTAAGCCTCTGTTACGCTATGACTATTAATAAAGCCCAAGGCCAGACGTTATCCGTTGCGGGTGTAGACCTTACTTTTGATTGTTTTTCACACGGCCAACTCTATGTTTCTCTATCACGTGTTAACAACCCAAACAACCTTTTTGTATATGCTCCGGGTAATTCCACCGCTAACATAGTATATAGAGAAGCATTAACGTAATCAACTGTACCAAAGTCAGGACTCTTATCTAAATCATCAAAAAGGTGATATACTCTCATCTAAACGACGTTGTTTTGTTCTCGACAACCACGCCAACGAAGTCGCGGGCACAGCTAGTTATCAATAAAAAAGACCTTTGATTATATTGTTTAGTTGTTGCAAGTGCGCTTAGAAACTTTGATAAATATGTTCCCCAGCAATCTTTTAGCTTATGTGTTACCTAATCTAGACTATGTTCTGTCTCTATGCCAAATTTCATCCAGATCAATTTAGGTGTGTTGGCGTGACTGAGTAAAACACATCTATCCATACATCTAATCTATCGCTTTTATTCTAAACTAACAGTGACACATAACAGTTTAGCATCAGGAAGTACGATAATCTGATGAAATTAAATGATGACATTGACATGAAATAATATTTAATGTTACTATTATTAGTTGTAAATAGCACTAGATGAAGTGTAGATTGTTATAATTTTACGGTTCTTCTTCTTTTCGAGTCGATGCTCATTTCATAGACCTGTTGAGATCCTGCAAGGTGCAGATGGCCGTGCACGATGGACATGTCAAGAGGTGGGATATAATATCTTGCAACGGTAACTCATTATCAATTATACGCTGAAATCTCGACATGTTGCAATGGTTACCCATCAACGAATCGACATTGGCAAGCGCTGACTTAATTTTAAAGATTGCCCGTACATATGTCTGTTATTTATGGCGTCCTTAAACATTTTGAAAATCAAAAATTTCAATCTCCCATCTCTGAAGGAAAATTCAATCTCCCACAACACATCTTAAAAAGTCATACGCTTTTGTCTCGCCAATCCATGCTGATTAGCTGAAGAAAAGGAAAATAATTAAAGCCACCCAAGTACTGGGAAACTTTGCCGCATATAAATAGATTTTCCGTAACGAACTGAATAAAAATGGAAAAGCTTGTAAGGCGCGAAGTGACGGCGAGAGGATACGACCACCCAGGTCGTATCCTCTCGTAGACGGTTGATACGGAATCGGACCATTTGGTTCTGAATGCGTCTGTCCGCATTTTATTTATTATTAAAAGGTTCGTTTTGAGCAGCTCGTAGCTAAATAACAACAGGTTGATCTTCAAGGTTAAACAACGCGTTCTGAAGTCGGTCCGTGGATGGGTGACCATTTATATCGAATTCCTCGGAGCCGCGGAAAGCGCGTACATCGTTGGTCTCGGCTGTCATGTATACATCTTTGACAGTAGTAATGGTTTAGTCAGAAGCCATGAATCCACTCCAAATACAAGCATATTTAGCTTAGTTAGAGGAGTTAATGTCCAATATTGGTTACATCTATTTCATGCACAGATGAACCAAAATAGACTTCCCAAACAGTTGTAGTTTAATGTACCTACATCCGGCGTATTCTAGGCAGTCAAGCTTAATATTACTTTGTATAACTAGTTTCATTCAAGAGACACACTATGAAAACAAAATCGAAAGGTAAAATAGCTGAATCGTTACTTATTCGAAAATAAGTAATTTAAACACGAAAATAATATATTTTCTGCGTCGGTCTGTTTAGGTTTCATATAATTCGAAGCGCTTTTGGCGCTAAACCGGACTTTTATTTTCAGTGTTTAAATTACTGCTTAACCGACACAGAATTTGAAATATAAAGGCATTATATAACTTTTTTTTACAAGGATATATAGTTTATTTCCACTAATAACATAACAGAACATAATCAGCGTATAACGTTCCTACTGCTCAGGGACACAGGCGTCCTATCTATGAGAAGGAATGGGCGTGATCCACCAGGCTAGCGCAGTGCGCGTAGCCGGATCTACATTTTGTCATTCATTTCATCTTTAAGCTCCGCATAGAAAACGAGATACGATGTTGGTTACCAAAAAAGTGTTTGTTTTTTTTAAAGTTACCAAAATATTGATTCAGCGATTTTACATTATCATCTCCTTAGCCTCTTCCAACTATGTAGGAGTCCAACCGCCATTCTAACCAGATACAATTTGACAGAGTTAATCGTACCCGTACTTTAAACTAAACTATCTCTGACATAAAAATGTAAACGAAGCAAGTTAAGCGTTTTCTTGCATGCAGTAAATTGTACACTTATGTTTACCTATGCAGAACATTTCCAACGGCGAATCAACGGTTAGTACATTTTGTAAACACAGATTAACAAGAATTCATTGTTTAGTTTCGCTTTGAAACGTAAATTCTATTATGTGTTGTGTTTCCCTGAGTTTTTGGCCAGGTTTGTGCCTAAAAGAACAATGACTGAAAGTACCTTAGAGGTGTAAAATTTAAAATAATTATTTGTCCCCGGTTTGTCTTCTATACTTATAATAAATCTGTAGAGAGGTCAATTCTGTACATGAAATATATTTAAAAAATAACTATCAGGGGGTGATTAGAGATCGATACTGATGCCAAAAATGCAATCAATTAAATTATTGTCTGTCTGTCTGTCTGTCTGTCTGTAAAACCGTTATAGAAACAAAAACTACTCGACGGATTTTAACGAAACTTGGCACAATTATTTCTCATACTCCTGAGCTGGCTATAGTATACTTTTCATCACGCTACAATCAATAGTAGCAGAGCAGTGAAGGGAAATGTTGGGAAAACGGGAGAAGTTACACCATTTTTTAAGCTTCCGTCGTGTGTGCAATCTTAATGGTTAAAGCTACATAGAAATTATTTATGACGGAAATGTTCTCCTTAAAATTATATAAAAAATATCCCACGACAGCATATATCTATCTTTTATGGTTAACTCACAATAACGCGTGTAACTCCCGATAGCTTAGCAGTTCGAAGCTTTCTGATTATTATTCTGCTCCGAAATTTAAAACCACCACAACTTTGCAATGGAACTCGGCTAAAAGTAACCCCGTTGCAACGAAATATAATTGAGGCTCAAATTTTAACAGGTTGCGGTGCAGGAGAAACCGTCTTTATTCCCAGAATTCCCATAATACCAAATTATTTTCCATTCCAATTTAAAAGAACGCGATTCTCAGTATCGGTGTGTTATGCAATGACAATTAATAAGACTCAAGGGCAGACTTTTCGTGTTGCTGGAGTAGATCTCGGTGTCAGTTGTTTCTCGCATGGTCAGTTGTACGTCGCTCTTTCCCGGGTTAGCAGTTCTAGAAATCTTTATGTTCACGTGCCGGACGGGTCAACTTTCAACATAGTTTACCCGGAAGCTTTGCGCTGAAGTATTTTCGTTCTATAGGTACTTAAGCCTCATGTGAACGTGATCTAAACAATATTACCAATACATTAACTTAATAACACACAAGGAGTTACACGCTGACGGAGTCGCGGGCACAGCTATTAACAATAATATTGCGCGGTTCGGTAATGCGATATTTTTCAAAAGTATTATAGATTGACATATTATATTTCCCTACTAAATTACGAAAGTTAATCTGTCTGTTACATCAAAATCACTGAACCGTGAGGAAGGACATAGGCTACTTTTTTTTACGGAAAACGACGGAAACGTGGACGAAGTCGCGGGCAACAGCTATCTATGCTAATAATATAATTTACTTAATTAATTTATTTGTCTCAGACCATTGATCCATAGAGTGTTAGTAAAAAACTTAACCTATTGTTAGTACCATAAATTAAACCATACCATCAATTTAATTGGCGACATGCACGCCTGTGCGCACATGCCTACGCCTTATTGCACACTTTAAAAACGATTGCTTTTAGTTTCATTATACCTCAAGCCTCCGCATAACTCTCACAGACGGCCAACAATTTCCTTAAGCCACAGATTGATGGACTGAGCAACACCATGTCATCAGCATAACTTATGTTGTTGATCATTCTTTCATCAATAGAGCATCCGACCATGGTGCCGCTCAACTCATCAACCAGCCGATCCATATATAGGTTAAAAAGACTGGGTGAAGTTAACCCTCCCTGCCTTACGCCACAATCTAGCCTGTAAAACTCAGAATGAGCATCAGCCCACCTGACATAATTCTTTTGATTTTTATACCAATATTGAAATATGTTAATGAACTCTGCAGGTAGCTCGGTATCATCCGATAATTTCTGCCACAAAATGTCATAGTTTACCAGGTCAAAAGCTTTTGACAGGTCCAGAAAGCAGCCATACACTGGTGTCTTCCGGTCAGTGTAGTACTGCACAGTCTGTTTGAGGCACAGGATTGCACTTTCAGTAGACAAACCGGCTCTAAATCCAAACTGCGCGTCATGTAATTGAAGGCTGAAGAGTTTGTTTGTTTGTTTGAACGCGATAATCTCAGGAACTACTGGTTCGAATTGAAAAAAAATATTTTAATTAAATAGTCAATTTATAGAGAAAGGCTATAGGCTATATATCATTACGCTAAGGCTAATAGGAGCGGAGCGCCAATGAAGAATGCTTCAAAATCGGGGTTAAATTTAACGTTAGCCCAAAGTAACTATTCCACGTGGACGAAGTCGCGGGCAAAAGCTAGTAGTAAATAATAATGTTATACAGTGGTTGAAAAGCGTCTCATGGCTAAATAATTTGGACTTTAATTATTTGGAATTAATATTTAAGTGCTCCCTGGCACACGTGTCCTAGGGAACACAGTAACTTTTAATCAGTTACAGTCTGTCATACCTCTTCACCCGCCTCAGGGCGTGAAGAACATCTATCTCGAGAACAAAAAATAAAACGCTTGTGGATGTCATGTCTATAGCAGACTGCTTTGTGCCTCCGAATGCACGCTTAGCCGCTGGTCCTGGCTGTCATTTCAAGACCATCTAGATCATCTATTTCAGAATAGTCTACGGGTTGTTAGAAGCCAGATAGCTCGACATGAGTCTCGGTAAGAAGTACCTATCATTCTAACTGGTCTCTGGGTTATTGAAGTCAAATAGGCAGTCGCTTCATGACTCGTAAGCTCATAACATAATCGTTGTTAAAAAGAAATAAGGTCTCAATTCAAGCTAACCAGCATATCTCTAAGTAGGCCTTTTACCAGGTGAGAAATCAATTGGTTTGACTCGAAATTGTTAATAGATTAAACAGCTAAAGTTATCGAACTAATCAAATTATCCACTAGACCCAAAATTCTTCATAAGATTAACATCTTATGAAGAGAATTTGACGCTCTAGTGTCATCCAGACCGAAACTTTGAAGGTTTGAAAGTACGGCGAATCGCTTCGGGAGCTCTGTTTGGTATTGCCCCACTTACTTTGCCTCGTTTTGTTTCTTTTGTCAAAGGATGAACCGATTCTGATGGGTCTCACTGAAAGATAGAGGATGTGATAGTGTACTTTTCTTACCGGGATTCACACTCGATGGGGATTTACGCGGGAAAAACTACCCACGCGAACGTAGTCGTGGGCACAGCAAATATAATAATTATATAAAGAGAGCAAATTTAGTAAGTTTGTTTGTTCCCTCCGGAACCCTGGCATTAAATACAGTGGGTATTTACTGATTTTTTTTTAAACACAACAGCATTTTATGTAGGTACCTATATTATATCTGTAAAACACGGGCAAAAGGGAGGCAGACCTGTTTCTACAAACACAGAATGACAGACTTTCCTTTCGGCATTATTAATCCAGCGTGTCTTTTGCAACCCAAATTGACCAAGACTAATGTCATCCTTGGACTCTACCCACCTTTATACCATCCCTAGATCTAGGGTTATCCGGGTTTTGAATGCAAAAATAATTTCAATGTTCTTTCCTTATCACACGAAACGACGTTTGTACAGGATAGCCTCATTTACTTCTTCATTTACTGGACGCTGCTTGAGAATGACGTCACAACCCAGTTTCAAAACGATTACCTGTTACAACTAACCATATTCGCTTTATAAAGCGTCTATTCATTTTGACAATATTTGGAAATAATAACTTAAAAATTGCAGTCGAATATCCTTTTCATACTTACACATAATAGGGTAGTTTCCTAAAATATTTTATTTAGTCCGTCACGTAGTTTAACAAAAAAACATGAGATACGTATTTTTTATTTTTTCACGTAATTGAAAAATTAAGACGATACAGTGAGTTGAAATTTCGCGTGACGTCATACTCCGGTATAATTCTTAGCATTGTGTGCCGTCAGCAGCCCCCACTCCTGTACTTTGAAGCTTTCCATCTTTGTGAATTTTTCTTGACTTGAAAGGGCAAAAAATACGTGACCAATATTTTTTGAAAATCTACTGGACCATATAAAATAATTATTTTGTAATACAGGAAACTACCCTATTAAACGAATTGTAACACGCACTATAAAGGGAATCAAAACACCTCGAAATACCTAACATACCTCTACTCTGTAATTGTGCCGGCGCCAACGTGACAGCCCTACTAAACAGGGGACTCAATCTTTTAACACGAGCGTGGACTTGGATTTGAATTTCAAATACAGCTGGTGGCCATTAATCGTCAGAACACAGGCAGGTCAATCATGAAATTAGAGTGTTTGAAGATACTGATGATGGCGAGGGGTCGGTTGATCAAGGATTTGGATCAAATGTTAATTCAGAATTATGAAAAGCTGGTGGCTTAAATAGTTACAGCAGTAGGTATTGGTTGATCTTAAAAATTAAGCAACGTTTGATGTGGTGTGTTCTTGTATCGCTGTCCATTTTAACATAATGTATTTAAATTAAAGCCATCCGTCTTGGACAGTTGTTTCGGGGAGTCAAAAGTCAGCAAAACTGACACCAGTATTGCCAATGGATACTGTTACTGAATGTTGCTGGGTTGTGGAGGTCAGAGAGGCAGACGCTCTATGTTAATACTGGTCCACAGCTGGATCCGGTAGACTGGAAGCCGACCCTAACATACGAGTATATATTTGAGAAAAAGGCGAGGCTGAAGTTGTATGTTTACTTTGAAATTATCTCGGTGTTCACTGTGGCAAATTCATACATATCAATTGCTGTACTTTTAAATTTCTAAATCGTGTATTAAGATTATCCAATTGTTCACATAAAAAAAAAACTGTTTTACATAGCAAATATCTGCACAATGTTTTAAAGTTTTAAATATGCTTGCTATGCTGCACTATTCCTCTTTTTTACTTTTAAAAGCTCTAGTTTAGTTTTATCTTCCGTGAACTCTCGAAACTCGTAAAGGTCGACTAGGCGACCCCAACGAGACTACATGGTAAGTTACTCTTGGCTGTATCACAGGGGACTTCTATAAGTATACATATAAATAAAATTGAAGTGTCTGTCTCTGATTTCATAAAAACTGCGTTTTATTAAGTGCTTTAAGTTTAAGTTGTATAAAATGTTTTTTTTATCTGTCTTTTTGTTTGTTAGGGCTAATTTCAGGAATTGGCTTTAGAAACGTTCACTTTATCCCGAATATCTCACAAGATCGGGGTTCCGGCTTACCTAAGCGAATGTAGTCGCGGGCGGAAATAGTTTAAATATAAACTGATAAGTGTTCCTTCTAGTTGTCGCTGTGATAATAAAGTATTTTAAAACAACTGCATACGTATAAGCTATTATTTCTCTGACACTAAACGTCTTCTGCCGGACAGAGCCTTACTCCACAATCACCCAATATCCGCAATTCTAAGACGTCAATTAAAATTTTGGGAGGTTGGCGCCGTTACGTAATTAAAGCCGGTAAAGAGACTACGCTGAGCAAATTATGTGACGTTTCTGTTTCATTAAAAGAATTTTTCTTTTATGTTTTCGTTGGAGAAAATATTTTTTAATTCTCTTTATAAAAGATATGGATTACAACGATGTTGGCAATCTTTTTAATTTTCTTTGTAGTTAAATCTATAATTATATATTTGAGCACTGAAAACGTAACCGCTGCTTTCTTCATACTGAGATAAAACAACACGACCTCATCCCCCTAGCCTTTTACTGAAATATGTTTGGATTAGCTTCCAGCATATCTAGATGCCGCTGAGTACTAGTACTTTTCACATTGACCAACTATCTAACTGACCTCTACACTACAGTAACGTGGTTACTCGATACCCCTTGCCAAGACTGATGACAGACTTCCTACTCTTCCCTTCCGTTCTGATTACCCGTAACGACAGTCTATGTTTCACGTGCTTTCCGAGGCACGAAGGAATATCGATATGTTATTTAAATAAACATATTGTCTCTTTTATGTCCAGACAATCCTTACTTGTTATACAAGAACTGTGTAGGTTCGTTTGCTGTTCTCTTTTGCGGAATGAAACAGATATGTGTAGACTGTCCAAATTGTGCGAATATTTATCAGTTATCGCTCAATTTAGAACTTAAAGAATGATATGACGAGCAATATCAAAAAAAAAAAATTTGGTTAGGTTGTATAAGGTACTTAAACCGTCTGAAAGTGCAGTATACTCATAATATTAGTTTTTTTTTTCCTACGAAACCCATTCACAACCTAGTATTTGAAAAACTATGCAGATTTGTCTGAAATGGTCTTTTGCGGAAAGAACTACACAGATTTGAGTGGACCTGTCCAGTCAACGCAAATTTTTGTCAACAATCGTGTAGCTCAACTCGAGACTACTAATAGAACGTAGCATATTTTCGACCCCGGGTCTTGAAATATCTCCAATTCTCCATGCCAACAAAATTGATCCAGTGGATTAGCCGTAAAAGTTTAGCACACAGTTTCGCATTTATAATATTAAGTATGCATTCTATAGGTTAGTTATGCCTATTCTTATGTGGTGTCCTAATACACATACCCACACACACACTTACAGAAAACTTACACTTATTCTTTTTTCGACTTTAACCACGAGTAAAACATTGATCATCCAGAACAAATCCAATCATCTATCTATCTTTCTAAAGTGGATTAGTTTACCAATATAAATGGACATTATTCAACATTTTGGTCAGCCCAATTGTGGTACAAATAATGTGTGATAACACTGAGTGTGGTTAGGACTGCGGGATTGATTCCTGTAGTTCCGTTCAATGGCTAACACTGTAACTAGTTTATTATGTGAGTTCGTGTTTAGTTTTAACCGACTTCATTTAACAAGGAGATTATGTTGTCAGTACAGTAATTGGTCGTTTATCAATATCTTTGCAAGTTATTTCGAAAAACTGACAATTGACGAAAAATTGGAACTCTAAAATATATAGACATGGATTCAAGGAGAATATCAATATTATGTTAAGATGGGCACCTATCCACGGACCGACCTCAGCAAGCGTTGCTTAACCTTGCGGTTGTTATTTTTTTGCCACGAGCTCCTCTTCATCACACGATAAACATACAATTTACAGTATACACAAAAACAAAAAATAAAAATAAATATCAGTCGCGACATCTCGACAGATCTTCCCAACTCTTAGAATGATGAGGAACTTTCGACACCCGAACCTAATAAGCTGTAAACAGTTATTTTTTTATTGAAAATAGGTTCGCGTTTGACCACTATCTCACCTGATGGTAAGTGATGATGTGATCGAAGATGGAGCACGCTTACCTAAAAGTAACCTATTCACTCTGGACTTAAAGACTCCTAGGTTGTAGCTGTCGGGAAACACAGACTCCGGCAGGGAATTCCACTCCTTAGCCGTCCGCACAATGAAGGTATTCCCAAAACGTTTTGTGCGTATGGGTGGGATGTCCACCATGTAATGATGGCGCTTCGCCGTTTGTCTCGTAATCCGATGATGGAACGGGCTTGGTGGAATTAGATTGTGTAATTTCATCGCACACTCCCCGAAATGTAACCGATAGAAAACCGATAGACAGTAAACTTGCAAGGAAATTTCTATTCACCTATAGCTATCCAGTTCTCTTTAAAAACTTTTTTTTACCAAACTAGTTTATGACTCCTAATTAGTCCCAAACCAAAACACCGCTCTACTTATACAATATTAATACCATTTTTAGCTGATTGCAATCACCAGCCGCCATCCATCAGTTGATATAAATCTTGTAATTATGATAAAATTGAAGAGACCACCAAGTTTCTAGATAGATAACTAGTAAGTAAAAGCTCGTTGACGTGAAGAGATTTTCTCGCCTACATCACAAGAAGGAGATTGAAAGGCCAAAACATGTCTATCTCTCACCTTGGTAACACTTTTTCTATGGCATTTCAATGAGCGAACTATTATGGTTAATAAGATAGTCTTGTATGAGATAGTCGGACAGACAAACAGATAGACTCTAAAGGTTTAGATTACCTTGAAAAAAAAACTCATGTTTTATAAACAGTTTATTGAAAGACGATACTTAAAATAAGAAGCGTCTGAATCAACGAAGTGCTTTCCTCTGTTAATAAATACAATAAGAAAATTTATTATAATGAAATTACATTACTAGATCTTTCCAGTGTTGCGGGAATGTTCTAAAGAAATACCGCGGCCCCGGAACGTTTGAGCCGCTGAAGGAACAATCACAGTGCAGTATAATGGGCTATTTATTGAATCTAAGTATCGTAATTTCAGCTGAAATACTTCCACTCTATGCTTCCACCAAAATAACAACAGTTTGTACATATAAACGGTGGCTTACTTTTGTTTTCCTTTTCATGTCCAATTCAAACTCGTCTGGTGAGCAATTCCTATCAGACTCGCATAGACATTCTCGCTTCTCTACAGCGAGAAATTTTTGGCGTGTAAAACCTTCTTCAAATGTATTCTCCAAAATTTGTTATTTAATACGATCATCTGCTTCTGAGAGAGCTCAGTGAGGCCAGTGTTTAGACCGAAAAGTTTCCTTAGGTCTGTATATCTTGATATTTAGAATAACTTGAAGTGAAAACAGCTACTTAAATTCAATTTATATTCTAAATATGTTTTGAAATTAACTGTACACTAAATTAAGCATTTAGTTTCAAAGTAAGAAGTACAGAAATAGCTATTACCAAATAAAAAAGGTTTATGTGTTATTTTTTGGGTTCAGTAGTTTTGAATGAAAAATGTAACATGTATAGGAGCTACATGGCGAGTCACCTGGCTTACTGGCAATTTTACTTAATCTATGGCTTATTCCTTCTTGAATAATGCTGAAAAGTCAATAAAAGTATAACGTTATAAGATTGGCGAAACAAGCAAGCAAACACGCCTCCTCTAAAACAGACAAAACATTTCTCAACAAACTTTAATAATGCATTTACGGGCTTTAAACCTTAGCTCAGAGATGTCATAATATCATAAAATTTCCAACGACATTGCTCAGGCTTACATTTTTAAATTTTAGCGCATGAATTTGAAAGCGTGTTACAACTTCAAGTGTTGTTAGGCTGCTTGGTTACTCGCACCGAACGTTGGATTTAGTTGCAAATCATTTTCGCATATTTCTTCTTTGTAAGTGCGGAAAAAAATAAACAAGATACCGATGGATGGGACAGGATGCACTTGTGTTACATATTTTCGGAAATGTCGAAACTCTTCAAGATACATTTCCTAGACGTTTTTGAAAGGGATTTTAAAAGAATGTCATAGATATCTATAGATAAACCTGCATTTTGTAATATAGTGTAATTGTGGTTCTAGTCATTTAAATCACGCTCACTGGTACATACATGTTTGTTAGTATATGTCTCAGTTTGTATATATAGTTTTTTACATATGCTTACCTATAGGAGCGCCCATGTTTACATCGTTGTTAGTTATTATATTCTTTTTGATCCTGTGTGGTGTAGAATGATGAGTAATAATATACTCATTGAGTATATCTAATACTGAAATACTTATTCAATATCAGTGCGTTGTCAAATAAGTTTCTTTTGAGATAGCATATACCCATTTAAATTTAATCGTTTAATTTCGTCTTGAAACCACAATTTCAGGTCACGTTCGACTAACGAACAGCTCCAAACTAAGTTACGAACATCAGAAAATAATTCACAATTATGTTTTATTTCAAACAAGTGGAAAGTTTCGTGTTGCAAAGAGAATGGCTTGGCTGTAAAAATAAAGTACCTACTCTGGAATGCTCGGGCTTTAGACGGTTATGTCATAGACGATCATTAGCCACTTTGCTATGTGAGAAGGTAAAAGGTGCATGAAATTGCATTCAAAAATTGGCTGATTATTATTGTTGCTGAAAACATACATGTGCTTAGTTAGTTTAATAAATCGTATAAATGGAACGTCAAAAAATCTTCTACAACCTCAGTTATCAAAAACTTGTAAACCGTCACTTTTAGTTACGGCTAGAGTAGCTTTACTAATATTAAAAATGCGAAACGCGGGAAATAGCTAAATTGTGATATAACTATTTTTAAACTCGATTGCGAGCTATCACTAGCCTATAAATATTTCCTTACACCGATTGGTATAAATATTCTAGTCCTACGAAATCTGGCCTCGAAGAAAATTTCCCAATAAAATAATACTGATAGCGAATATATTACTTGCTACGTCGTTGTAACGTCTAACTCTACGGGCTACGAGCTACGGTGCTACGCTTCACGGTACGATAGTCTACGAAATATCATGAAAACCGAAATATATTTCCAATTCTTGTTTCAGAAAGTTTAGTGTATTTAAAAAAAAAATATTTCAAATTATCACTTGTTTTTTGAGAAGTTAATGCTATGCCCACCTTAAAAGCAATGGTAAAATAACATTACCTCTGTCCTAAATTGTTTGTTTGATAAGTATAAGGTATACATATATTTATGTAATTGGTATTACTCGTGATTTATTTTCGTTATTTATTGTGCGTACAGCCAAGCTGTGGAATTCTCTGCCGGCTTCTGTGTTCCCTGCCACTTATGACTAGTGTTGCCCAATCGAGTCTCGCAAGAGTCTTGCAATTAGCGATTATCCTATTGTATGTAACAGAGTCTGTTACATTGTTCTGAGATCTCAACTACCGTTTAATAAATAGCAATAGGATAATCGCTAATTGCAAGACTCTTGCGAGACTCTCGTTTGGGCAACACTACTTATGACCTTTCAGCTTTTAAACCACGAGTAAATAGGTATTTTCTGGGCTCGCTCGTCCCATCTTAGACCTCATCTATCGCTTACCATTAGGTGAGATCGAGGTCAAGAGTGGGCTGGCTCATCAGTAAAAAAATAAAAATAAATTATGGTTAAACTTGATCCTGACATTAGCGTACACAACAAAAGCAATGATCATTCAGGTCAACTTGTTTCAGATAAATTACAAATAACCTTGATTTTTCCATTTGGGAATATTACTACTACCTGTACATTGTAGTTCTTAACACTTCGACTACCACTATTAATCTCTAAACCGCAATCTGTGCCGCTGTTATCCCTTATCAATAACAGCCCATCGATAGCGTTCTGTAAACCTCTAAACTTGGGTAGTTAAAACACCCCCATAATTTCATGGTGTTGGATAGCAGACCACTATTAAAACTATTTTAATGACTTTTGAAGTGATGTGATCAGATAATATTCGAAAAGGTAATGTAGATATTTACGGTAAATACGAGTGTGAGTGATAGAAAAGTTTCAAATAAAAATAAATTCCTGTATTTCGGAATTATTTTTTGTTGCTATTATGACTTTAACCCTGTCAATACAGGGTCAAAGTCTAAATTTATTTTTTTGTTATTTAAACGATATCGTTTATTTTTTTTTTTTCAAAGCGTGTGGAAAATTGTAGGTGTGTCCAATATCCTATTATTATTTTTTATAAAACACTAGTTATTCCACGCTTTACTGTTGTAGACTATTTCACAAGAACCGTGTATTTACGGATAAATTAAGTACTGTTTTAATTTATGATAGGCTCGTGGTTTATCACAATCTGACCTGGTGAAAGGATTGAAACATAATATCATATCACTTTTGGCTTAAATACTAGAACTTTTCAGTACCAAACAAATGATAGCATTTAATAAATGATTCAAGTATAAAAACTTTTTTGCAAAAAAATAAAACCGACTTCCATATCAATACACTACAAAGCCAAAAATAATTTTAATTTCGGTAGTCGGTGTTATTGGTTTTGTATTTTCTTTTTTTTCACACCGCCTTCCGAAATTAAAATTATTTTTGGCTTTGTAGTGTTTTGATATGGAAGTCGGTTTTATTTTTTTGCAGAAAAGTTTTAATTTTTGCGCTTTTTAGTGGGTCAATTTGTAATTAATCTAGTTATAAAAGCCAAAATGTCAACTACAAAAAACTACAAAAAACAAAAAACACAATGCAGAGTAAAAGAAAAGATCATCAATGTCTATATCTATAAATATCTTTTTTAGACTTTTGTTGATTTTTCAGAAACGGCTTGTTTGATTTCAATAAAATTTTCATGGGACCAAGTATACCCTTTCCAACAAAAAAGAAATATTTTTTCAAATCGGTTAGCAAGCGACGGAGTTATGCCCGAAAAAACAAAAACAAAAAAAAAACAAACAAACCAACATCCGAATTGAGAACCTCCTCCTTTTTCAGAAGTCGGTTAAAAATAAATGCCACCATCTGTATCAGACTGCTTTAGAAGTGATTTGTTCAAGTCCGTAACTGAATAATAATATTTTACATGGAACTACTGCTTTTTTGACCTACACAATACCTTAACACGATATAGGTAACTAAATAGAATAAAGTAACAAGAAACAATTGAAAACTCTAACTTATTATACATAATCATGTTACACAAAAATTCATTAAACACTTCGCAAAAAAAAACTCGAATACGCTCGCTGAAAAATTCAAACAAGCCTGGTATTTGTTCAAGGGGTTCCTTTAGTATTCACGACGTCTTTTGGAGACCATTTCAATAATAAATTATGTTGAATACAAAGGTTGAAAGTTAGAAGGACTATTGGAGAGAAAAGAAGTGTTTTTAGGGATGGAAGTAGATACATAAATCATTCTATCACACACATTATAAAAACGTAGTTATTTCAATTTAAAGAATTGCAAAAAATTACTTAATAAAACAACCAGTCAAGTTCTTCTCGGACTGTTCATGAAGTAGAACAGTAAATTTTAGCATATTTTTTTAAATTTCTGCAAATTATGATTTTAAATTATTATAATTCTTAAAATGTATGTAATTTTTCAACAAACAACAACAAAAGTCGAACGAAGACACATTGGTTCTGTTAGGGTTTCATTTTATCGTTAGTACCTGCGAAAAAAAGATAGAGTGATATTTTAGTGTCAAAAGAAAACTTAAGATGCTGAATCTTTCTCGCTGAATTATTTTTCGAAAATGTTCTTAAATTTACTAATTAGTAGAATCTTGTGCATCTGTCTATCTCATTAAAATCGGTTCTATAATTTCCAACAATAAGGCTTTAAAAGTTTATACGAAACACCGTCATGTGTAAACGCTATTACTATATATCCTTAAAATTTTACAGTTAAAATTGAATCAATTAACGGTAATATTTAATGCATGCAAGTTCGGAAGTCAGCCTGTGATGGTTCATTTGCCGTGGTCGTCGAATTTACATGATACCAGTGCCGGAGACATTCATAATTTCATAATTCGTTAATTTACTGAATGCAGAAATGAAGATTTATGTTGTGTGCTGAGTTTATTGAATTAAAAATTTGTCTTTACTGTTGTCGGATTAAATCTGTTTAAGGTAAATAATTATACTAAAATTTTAAGTAAATTATAGAAAAGAAATTAACATAAATAATTTTTTAAAGGAAAACCATCAAATGTCTCTTCCCGCTCTGGGTGTAGCAAAAGGGAGTGTCAGACTCGTCAGTTCAGGCCCTGACTGCTGCCCTGTGACTGCTTCTGACTACTCCCTGAGGCTCGCGTGGAATACAACGAGCCGTCGTTTCGGGTTGACCTTTGAAGCACCCATTTGGCAATGGATGGATGGATGGATGGATGGATGGCGAATGACCCCAGGCATGTTTTTTGCATCAAAATCTATAAATTATTCAGTGCTTATAAGCCAGGTTTTGATAGTTCATAACTTCTCAGCACGAGTATCGAATTTTGATTGGTATCATTTTAGAAGCAATGTTCAGTTTACAATTTATCAAATCGGGTCAAACTCGAAATCGAACTCTAAATCATTTATCTCCGACCGATTGAGCTGACATTTGCATACGTATCGTTTGGTTTGGGTCACAATGTACGGTTATATACTTTGTAATGGTCGAGTTACTATGGAAAACTACAGTTCGCGTGACAGATTTAATTATTAATAATAATAAAAAAATATTTCAACATTGTAATAAACTAATACAAACTTAGACAAAATTAATGCTATGTTCAATTTTTATCAGTGTCTTGTTGTCAGTTCATCCATGATCATGGCGCTTGCAACAGTGCCGAAATATCGTAAACTCGAAACAAAAAGTACACATGGTAAATGTATTAGGTACGTTAAATCTCTCATAGACATAAAAAAAAACAAATGAACGCTTAAGTACAATTTTAAACAACACACACATATACTTTTTTTCACACAGACACTTCTTTTTTCAAATTACATAGTGATTGTATAAAAGGTTACAACGAAATACGCTTCGTTCGCGACGAAATGTCGGACATGCGGCATGGATTGTTTGCTTCAGAAACCCTCTCGCGTCTCCTCATATCACCCTGCCGAAGTTCCATCAAAATCTGATCGATGGTTTCAGAACACTAGGAGAGAAACATTAAGTTTTATTGTTAGAGAAACAACCCAGGCTCCACTTACGCTTGCGACCACTGTATGAATGAAACGAAACAGTCAGTTACTTAAAAAGACAACCAATCTTACTTTCGAATATTTACATTTAAATATCTTGTTCACTAAACATCTTGTTTTTGCTTCTTTTAAAATAATTTAGTTTTGTTTAAAAGCTCTGTCCCCATTTTTTTAGATCAAATGAGATTAGCTTAAAAAGATTTTGAGCTATAAAATGTATTTTTATAGACATATAGAAGAAGGTTTAAAACAAGCAAGGTTTAAGGGAAGCTGTTAAATATCTATAAATGAGAGCTGAGACCAAAGGCGGCTATTTTGATCTAGTTATTTTAGTTAGTTTATTCAGAGGCGATAAACGTATAGAAAAATTGATCCTGGTTGGGACCATCGAAAGATCGCGCCGTTGTTCACCAACAAGGTTAATGGATCAAGCGGAAGGCTTTTTTTTAGATAAAAATAGCCACTCAATCGATATTTTCGTTCTTAGAAAGCTATAATAAAAAATAAATATAATTTTAACATCCAGAGTGTTTTGGCTTCTCCTACATGTGCTCCATCATCGACAACAACAGCTCGGCAATAATTTTCTCAGAACTTCAGTCTGTAGGCAGACTGCTGCCCATATTGAAACTCTCTTCGGTCAACTTGAATGATAAACAACGCGCAATTATTTCTTGTGAATATTATGAAAGTATTGCAAAGTCACGCAGCAGTATCCGCTTACATATTCAGCACCAACCTGCGGCTTTGACCACGGGATAAGGGTCTTTTACTATTTTTTCTTTTTTTTGTTTCTTGGGTTTTAAAACATACGAAGCAATGGCTGGTATCAGAGTCGATTGTGAAGCACACTGCGGTGTAATAGAATGCTTTTTATTTTGTACATATACCATAATAAGTTACGGAAAGCATTGATTTCAAATCATTACATAGGGCAATACAGTGAGTGGTATTAAAGCTAAAAGCGATCTTTTTAAGACAACCTTTGAATGAACTTTTAAAAAAGGCAAAGAGATACAGTGCTGTACTTTATGTTATTGTCTTTTTCAATAGTCTATATTATATTGTATCACTAGATTTGCTCTGAAGAGGACTGTAGTAGCAACAATTCAATCTTAATTATTCTTTTTGTTATCTTCTCTTTATAATAGGAACTTGTGGCTATAATAACAAGAGCTGTAGGTACGAGCGAACTTTTAAAGTTAAGCAATTATTGCCGAGAACGGGTCATGGATAGGTGAACATGTTAACGTATCCAGATTAATGCGTGTTAAAATCAAATCCATACTAATATTATAAATGCGAAAGTAACTCTGTCTGTCTTTCTGTCTGTCTGTCTGTTACCTTTTCACGCCTTAACCGCTGAACCGATTTACATGAAATTTGGCATGGAAATAGTTGAGGACCCTGGGAAGGACATAGGATAGTTTTTATCCCGATGTAAGGTTCCCGCAGGTTAGTTTTCGAATTGTATCTTTGTTTCTCTTTCACGCAAAAACTACTGAACGGATCTCAATGAAATTCGGTAAGGAGACAGTTGACATCCTGTAAAAACACATAAGCTACTTTTTATCCCGGAATTCCCACGGGTTTGAGATTTACGCGGGGAAAACCTCCCACTCGAACGAAGTCGCGGACAAAAGCTATCCATACTTTAATACTAATAATATATCCATACTAATATTATAAATGCGAAAGTAACTCTGTCTGTCTGTCTGTCTGTCTGTTACCTTTTCACGCCTTAACCGCTGAACCGATTTACATGAAATTTGGCATGGAAATAGTTGAGGACCCTGGGAAGGACATAGGATAGTTTTTATCCCGATGTAAGGTTCCCGCAGGTTAGTTTTCGAATTGTATCTTTGTTTCTCTTTCACGCAAAAACTACTGAACGGATCTCAATGAAATTCGGTAAGGAGACAGTTGACATCCTGTAAAAACACATAAGCTACTTTTTATCCCGGAATTCCCACGGGTTTGGGATTTACGCGGGGAAAACCTCCCACTCGGACAAAGTCGCGGACAAAAGCTATCCATACTTTAATACTAATAATATAACTCCATACTTCCATATCCATATCCATACTATCCATACTTCCATATCCATCAATACTTCCAAGCTAATATTATAATAATACGAAAGTAACTGTCTGTCTGTTACCTTTTCACGCCTAAACCGCTGAACCGATTTAAATGAAATTTGGCATGGAAATAATTTAGGACCCTGGGAAAGACATAGCATAGGTTTCGTCCCGGAAATCATTCCTGAAGGATGTAAAAGGGGTGTTAGAATTTCGTATAGGGAATCAATAATGTCCCCGCCCTACCCACACACATAATACACTTAGACCGCTAAACCGATTTGGATGAAATTTGGTATGGAGATAGTTATAGACCCTGGAAAAGACATAGTATAGTTTTATTCCCGGAAATCATTCCTAAAAGATGTAAAAATGGTGTTGGAATTTTGTATAGGGAATCAATGATGTCCCCGCCATCCCCACCCACATAATACACTTGACCGCTAAACCGATTTGGATGAAATTTGCTATGGAGATAGTTTTAGACCCTGGAAAAGACATAGGATAGTTTTTATTCTGTAAATCATCCCTTAAGGATGTAAAGGGGTGTTGGAACTTTGTATTCCCCCTCTCAATTCATTCAAATCGCGTATTCAAGAACCACTCATAACAGTTTTTTTAAACTGCACAACTGCATGTAGACTATACAAATCTTTGTTTAGAGCTGGGGTCGAACCCACGTCATGCACCAGTTAACAGTTACGCCAACCGTGTCGCTTAAATTTTAACCAATCAAGTTAATATACGAATCATAACTATTTCAAAATCGGGGCAATATGCGTTTGCCCTTTTGAAAATAGGAGAAGATCGTGTGGCAATAGATATCAACGGGATGATTTATTTGAGCTGAACTGAATCTGAAACTGAAACTGAAACTGAAGCTGAAACTGTAGCTGAATCTGAAACCAAAACAGAAGCTGAAGCAGAAACTGAAACTAAAACTGAAGCTGAAGCTGAAACTGGAACTGTAGCTGAAACTGACCCTGAAACCAAACTGAAGCTGGAACTGAAACTAAAGCTGAAGCTAAAACTGATGCTGAAACCAAAACTGAAGCTGAAGCTGAAACTGGAACTGTAGCTGAAACTGACGCTGAAACCAAACTGAAGCTGAAACTGATGCTGAAACTAAAACTGAAGCTGAAGCTGAAACTGAAGCTGAAACTGTAGGAACATACATAGTGAACGTAGTCCAAGATACAGATAATTTAATAAACCACGTTTATTCTGATTTGAAAACAAATATGAGGGATAAAGAATGGCTGCGTGAAAGAGTAATTTTGGCACCAACTAACGAAATTGTAGGGCAGATCAACGAAAACATTATGTCTCATGTGGATTGTGATGTTGTTGAGTATCTGTCCGTCAACATTGTCATGGATACAAAGCAAGTGACGTCGTACTCTGTAGAGTTTATCAACTCTCTGGAATTGTCAGGGTACCCCATCACATTATTTGAGGCTTTAACTTGGTGTCCCAGTCCTGTTGATGTGTAATCAGGGCGCACCAAGGCTCTGTAATGGCATGCGACTACAAATTACATACCTTGGATGCAATGTTTTCAAGCAATAATTATGACAGTAACAGCAATCGGTGAAAACGTATTTATTCCTCACTTTCAGTTCGAAAAACTCAAATTTCCCCTAAAAGCGGCATTCGCAATGACCATAAACAAAGCTCAAGGACGGACACTGAAAGTCGCAGGTGTACATTTAGAAAAAGACTGCTTTTCCCATGGGCAATTGTATGTGGCGTGCTCACGAGTATTAAGCGTACAAAATCAACACGCCAAGGACGGGAAATATTATATGCGTTTTTAACCACCCAAAAAGATACGGTACACCTTTTTGGCAACAAGAATTATTGACAAAGTGTAAATTAACGCGGGCGAAGCCGCGGGCAAAAGCTAGTATCTAATATATATCTATAATCATATATCACAAAGAGGTTTCGTAAAACCTGGGTTACTACAGTAGTGAAGGTCCCATAGGCAGTCCCTCCCACGGATACGCTCGGGTACTCAGCTACATACGGTTGAACTGGAAGCCCACCCTAATATAGTTAGGAAAAGGCGAGAGACAAGATAACGATGATGATTTTTACATCAAGAATCTTCCATAAAATACACTAATATACTTAATCTATTAATTCAATTCAAAAACCTTTTAATATTAAGTATTTTCCAAACTACCTAACTCACAGAAGATTAAGTTTTTTCCTAATGAAAACTAAGTGTACCTACCGTCAAATTGGATGAATATTTTAAAAGTTAATATAAATCTTTTAATGGTTGTTTCCAGAGGGCTACAAAATGAAGTAGGGCTTTTAAAGGATCATAAAAAGGTTAGATGGATAATTTGAATAGAGTTTGATTTGCATTTTATAAAGTCAGTTTTGCACTGTTGGATTTTATCTTATCTTTTTTTTTATCTTTAAATTTGATTTCCAATCTAGGTTTAGTGACTTTATTGGCTTGTTGTCGTAACTAGTTGATATATGTGATCCTAGTTTCTGTGCCAATCTCATCTAGAGTATTTTATTTTATTATTTTTCAAAAAGTGCTAATCAATTATTGTAAGTTTGCTTTTAGAGCTGAGCATTGAAATGTAATGAAATGAATGAAATAAAATGAAATATATATTTTGTAAATCGGATGTGGCCGGTGTTCTAACTGACTACCCTGAAAAGAAACACTGAAACAAACTCAGAGGTCAACGTCTCTTTTAAAGTCATTATATATAGCGTTTCATTACATCCCACCCATACGCACAAAACGTTTTGGGAATACTTTCATTGTGCGTACGGCTAAGGAGTAGAATTCCCTACCGGTGTCTGTGTTTCCCGATCGCTATAACCTAGGGGTCTTTAAGTCAAGAGTGAATAGGTTACTTCTAGGCAAGCGTGCTCCATCTTCGACTACATCATCACTTACCATCAGGTGACATGGTGATCAAACGCGAGCCTATAATCAATTAAAAAAAAAGGTGTATAACATACCATTAGTGAAACTAATTACCCAACCAATAAATGAATAAATCAACATCCAAAACCGTACCATTTCATTATAACACAACGACCCAAGATCCCTGTACTGTGGACCGATCGTTCGAACAAATTCTAATATTAATGACGTTTATACGATGATGGATCACGTCACCGTTGTACGTTATCGTGATAACAAATGTTCCAAAATTCTGAGCGATTCGTATCTCGTCAAATGTGGTTATGTTCGATTTAGGCGTATTTTGGAAGGGAGAGTACTGCCGTATCTATTTTGGGACTTGATTTATTGAAGTTATAAGTTTTATCGCTTAGATTTGGGAGAAGATGGGACGCTGTGTGTTTGTGCGAACGACTTCACAACTAATTGGCGGGAGTTTTTGATCAAAGATGTACCCTGATTTCTGATATTATTACGAAATCAGCACGATTGATGATAATTTTTTTTTTGTATTCACCTACCGGGTGAGCAGGTCAAGTGAAAGGCTCGTTGTTTTCCAAATTCTACACAGTCGGTGTTTGTTCGTACCAAATAAATTCTGAAAATACAGGACCGGTTCAACTACTTTTCACACGAGCGAAGTCTCGGGAATTAGTTAGTATGACATAAATATGTAATATCAGATGCAATGTATATTAGAATGATTGCCAGCCATGTATGCAACGGTTTAGAGACTACGTCAGAGGTTTATGAACCAAAATGACTTTTAGGTTGACCTTACTGAGCAAATAAAGTCCAGTAAATATGAGAACTACTTACACTTCAGAAAGTAGGTCTATGTCTAGGGAAATCGTCACAAAAGTGGGGTGGTCAGGAATCCCCAACCCATATGATATAGTAGAACTTAAACTAAAATGTTGGTATGAAATAAATTTCATACATTCTTCGATTGAATTCGTAATTAAAATTTTAATTAAAACCCTGAATGTGCTATATGCAACTTTGTCTCTGAGAAAATTTCTAGTTGATTCATGTTTGTCATAACACTAATAGAAGATTTTTGGTTGCAGGTATGTTCTACATTGGCGTAAATTCGTAAGTCTTTATTAAAATACTAGCTTTTGCCCGCGGCTTCGCCCGCGTTAATTTACACTTTGTCAATAATTCTTGTTGCCAAAAAGGTGTACCGTATCTTTTTGGGTGGTTAAAAACGCATATAATATTTCCCGTCCTTGGCGTGTTGATTTTGTACGCTTAATACTCGTGAGCACGCCACATACAATTGCCCATGGGAAAAGCAGTCTTTTTCTAAATGTACACCTGCGACTTTCAGTGTCCGTCCTTGAGCTTTGTTTATGGTCATTGCGAATGCCGCTTTTAGGGGAAATTTGAGTTTTTCGAACTGAAAGTGAGGAATAAATACGTTTTCACCGATTGCTGTTACTGTCATAATTATTGCTTGAAAACATTGCATCCAAGGTATGTAATTTGTAGTCGCATGCCATTACAGAGCCTTGGTGCGCCCTGATTACACAACAACAGGACTGGGACACCAAGTTAAAGCCTCAAATAATGTGATGGGGTACCCTGACAATTCCAGAGAGTTGATAAACTCTACAGAGTACGACGTCACTTGCTTTGTATCCATGACAATGTTGACGGACAGATACTCAACAACATCACAATCCACATGAGACATAATGTTTTCGTTGATCTGCCCTACAATTTCGTTAGTTGGTGCCAAAATTACTCTTTCACGCAGCCATTCTTTATCCCTCATATTTGTTTTCAAATCAGAATAAATGTGGTTTATTAAATTATCTGTATCTTGGACTACGTTCACTATGTATGTTCCTACAGTTTCAGCTTCAGTTTCAGCTTCAGCTTCAGTTTTGGTTTCAGCGTCGGTTTCAGCTACAGTTCCAGTTTCAGCTTCAGCTTCAGTTTTGGTTTCAGCATCAGTTTTAGCTTCAGCTTTAGTTTCAGTTCCAGCTTCAGTTTGGTTTCAGGGTCAGTTTCAGCTACAGTTCCAGTTTCAGCTTCAGCTTCAGTTTTAGTTTCAGTTTCAGCTTCAGCTTCAGTTTTGGTTTCAGCATCAGTTTCAGCTTCAGTTTGGTTTCGGCGTCAGTTTCAGCTACAGTTCCAGTTTCAGCTTCAGCTTCAGTTTTGGTTTCAGCATCAGTTTTAGCTTCAGCTTTAGTTTCAGTTCCAGTTTCAGTTTGGTTTCAGGGTCAGTTTCAGCTACAGTTCCAGTTTCAGCTTCAGCTTCAGTTTTAGTTTCAGTTTCTGCTTCAGCTTCAGTTTTGGTTTCAGATTCAGCTACAGTTTCAGCTTCAGTTTCAGTTTCAGATTCAGTTCAGCTCAAATAAATCATCCCGTTGATATCTATTGCCACACGATCTTCTCCTATTTTCAAAAGGGCAAACGCATATTGCCCCGATTTTGAAATAGTTATGATTCGTATATTAACTTGATTGGTTAAAATTTAAGCGACACGGTTGGCGTAACTGTTAACTGGTGCATGACGTGGGTTCGACCCCAGCTCTAAACAAAGATTTGTATAGTCTACATGCAGTTGTGCAGTTTAAAAAAACTGTTATGAGTGGTTCTTGAATACGCGATTTGAATGAATTGAGAGGGGGAATACAAAGTTCCAACACCCCTTTACATCCTTAAGGGATGATTTCCAGAATAAAAACTATCCTATGTCTTTTCCAGGGTCTAAAACTATCTCCATAGCAAATTTCATCCAAATCGGTTTAGCGGTCAAGTGTATTATGTGGGTGGGGATGGCGGGGACATCATTGATTCCCTATACAAAATTCCAACACCATTTTTACATCTTTTAGGAATGATTTCCGGGAATAAAACTATACTATGTCTTTTCCAGGGTCTATAACTATCTCCATACCAAATTTCATCCAAATCGGTTTAGCGGTCTAAGTGTATTATGTGTGTGGGTAGGGCGGGGACATTATTGATTCCCTATACGAAATTCTAACACCCCTTTTACATCCTTCAGGAATGATTTCCGGGACGAAACCTATGCTATGTCTTTCCCAGGGTCCTAAATTATTCCCATGCCAAATTTCATTTAAATCGGTTCAGCGGTTTAGGCGTGAAAAGGTAACAGACAGACAGTTACTTTCGTATTATTATAATATTAGCTTGGAAGTATTGATGGATATGGAAGTATGGATAGTATGGATATGGATATGGAAGTATGGAGTTATATTATTAGTATTAAAGTATGGATAGCTTTTGTCCGCGACTTCGTCCGAGTGGGAGGTTTTCCCCGCGTAAATCCCAAACCCATGGGAATTCCGGGATAAAAAGTAGCTTATGTGTTTTTACAGGATGTCAACTGTCTCCTAACCGAATTTCATTGAGATCCGTTCAGTAGTTTTTGCGTGAAAGAGAAACAAAGATACAATTCGAAAACTAACCTGCGGGAACCTTACATCGGGATAAAAACTATCCTATGTCCTTCCCAGGGTCCTCAACTATTTCCATGCCAAATTTCATGTAAATCGGTTCAGCGGTTAAGGCGTGAAAAGGTAACAGACAGACAGACAGACAGACAGACAGACAGAGTTACTTTCGCATTTATAATATTAGTATGGATATATTATTAGTATTAAAGTATGGATAGCTTTTGTCCGCGACTTCGTTCGAGTGGGAGGTTTTCCCCGCGTAAATCCCAAACCCGTGGGAATTCCGGGATAAAAAGTAGCTTATGTGTTTTTACAGGATGTCAACTGTCTCCTAACCGAATTTCATTGAGATCCGTTCAGTAGTTTTTGCGTGAAAGAGAAACAAAGATACAATTCGAAAACTAACCTGCGGGAACCTTACATCGGGATAAAAACTATCCTATGTCCTTCCCAGGGTCCTCAACTATTTCCATGCCAAATTTCATGTAAATCGGTTCAGCGGTTAAGGCGTGAAAAGGTAACAGACAGACAGACAGACAGACAGACAGACAGAGTTACTTTCGCATTTATAATATTAGTATGGATATATTATTAGTATTAAAGTATGGATAGCTTTTGTCCGCGACTTCGTTCGAGTGGGAGGTTTTCCCCGCGTAAATCCCAAACCCGTGGGAATTCCGGGATAAAAAGTAGCTTATGTGTTTTTACAGGATGTCAACTTTCTCCTTACCAAATTTCATTGAGATCCGTTCAGTAGTTTTTGCGTGAAAGAGAAACAAAGATACAATTCGAAAACTAACCTGCGGGAACCTTACATCGGGATAAAAACTATCCTATGTCCTTCCCAGGGTCCTCAACTATTTCCATGCCAAATTTCATGTAAATCGGTTCAGCGGTTAAGGCGTGAAAAGGTAACAGACAGACAGACAGACAGACAGACAGAGTTACTTTCGCATTTATAATATTAGTATGGAAGGATATGGAAGTATGGAAGTATGGATGGATAGTATGGAAGTATGGAAGTATGGATTCGCATGGAAAAGTTGAGTAAATCATATAGTATTATGTAACAGCTGATTTCCTCGCTCTTCAATGTTACACAAAAATGTATCGACTGCTGAGATTAAGGTTCTGGATACGATTTTAAAGTTTTGAGATGACATGCGCAATGTTATGTCGTGATTACTTTATTTGTCACAGAACAACTTACTGCAAAAGCTGCACGTCGACACTTCCTTGCAAGAGACCTTGTGAAGTCAAAAACCTACAAATACTGTTGGACTGCATATGGACGGATATATCTTAAAAGAGAAGACAACTCTCCAACCATATTAATTAAAAGTGAAGAACAAATTCAGTAGTTAATAATCAACCAATGACTATATTACCATAATGAAGTTCAGTGTTGTTCTCACCGCTTTTTTACTTGTTTTCCATGTTTATCAAACTGGGTATGTAAAGTCTGTTACATTTACTCGACATTAACACAAATCACACTATGTCTTATACTTCTAAATACACCAACAATCACACATTTACTTAATTATCACTATTGTATGTATTTTAAAGATAAAAGTTTATTTACATCTAAGTTAACCTTAATTCAAAACAGGAAATCAAACAAATTAATGCATAAAATAATAAAAATGACTAGAATTGCAATGATTAATATTTACAATAATATTAATTTACTTCTAAATTATGATTGTATATCACTAAGACCTATATACATATATCTTGACTTCCTATGGCTTCAAACATATTATATAAATAATACCCTAACCCTAAAACGCACCGTGTATTCCATAAAATATATTAATGGCTGACCTTCTACAAACAATAAATGACATTGATAATTTGAGTATTGCTAGATCAATAGAATGCGATTGCAGTGAACTTGCGAACCACTATAACATAAATAAAAGTGACCTAACCATTATCTCCCAAAATATTAGGAGCATATATTGCAATTTTGATGACCTCATAGCCAATATATCCTGCTTCAATTTTGAAGTAGACGTTATAATCCTGACTGAATGTCGACTTGATTCAAATAAACCTATACCGGCATTACCCAAGTATCACTCGTATGCTACTACACGTCAACTAAATCAGAATGATGGGGTGGTAGTATATATCAAGGACACCTTAAAAGCCAGTGTTTCAGAATTAAGCTTAAGCCATGCATCATCCCTACAATTAAATATATCAAATAATATAATTTTATGTATCTATCGTTCACCATCAAATAATAATGCGGAATCTTTTATAAGTTCTTTGGCACTCCACTTAGATAACCTTAACACCACGAAAAATAACATTATATTGGCTGGAGATATCAATATCAACATAAGACCTAAGAATACTGAACAAACATATGAATTCAAAAATAGAACATCATACCTGGATATCTTATCGGGTCATGGTATTCTCCCAGGTCACACCTTAAATACAAGGGAAACTAATTGTCTTGACCACTTTATGTTAAAAATAATCAGAAAACGGCATTCTGCCTTTATTGCAATCCTAAGCACCACTATTACAGATCACCGCACAACCTTTCTATCATTATCTAAAGTAAAAAAATACCAAACTACAACAACAACTATTACCAAAACTGATTTTGAAGCTGCTTTACAATATTTAAAGGGAAAACAAATATCTACATTACTTCTTTGTGATAATCCTAATTACATAACAGAACATTTGATACAAGATCTTATTGAGTCACTAAAAATAAATACCACTGTACACACAATTCCTAAAAGTAAACGAATAATTAAGCCCTGGATCACAGAAGGCATTTTAAGATGTATAAAGAACCGTAATAAGCTCCAAAAGCAATCACGAGACAATCCCCATAATAAAATAGCAAAAATTACATATGTTCGTTATAGAAATCATTGTAACAACCTCATTAAAAAACTAAAGAGAAAATATGAAAGAAATCTTCTTAGTAAATCATTACACAATAACAAACTTCTCTGGAAAAACCTTAAAACTATAACATACACAAATAAATCTACTAGGACTAACTCAGAATTAACTAATTTAAAAGCATCACCTGCGGAATCAGCAAACTTCATTAATCGATATTTTGCAAACATTGGTAACCAACTAGCACATGACATCCAACAAACTACTCAAAATGACCTAAATTCATATCTCCGTTCCTTACCTAGCCTCTCTAAATCCTTTGTTCTACTGGATACAGATAATGATGAATTAAATAGTATCATTAACTCTCTAAAATCAGATAGTGCCCCAGGTTGGGATAATATCCCCACTCGGTATATCAAACATGTAAAAGATGAAATAATTCCCATTATAACACATTTAGCTAATCTTTGTTTTAAACAAGGCACCTTCCCTAGTTACTTAAAGAAATCTATAATAACTCCTATATATAAAGGCGGTCAGGAGGGTGACATCAATAACTATAGGCCAATTTCTGTTATTCCTGTTATAGCAAAAATCTTAGAAAAACTTTTAAATACCAGATTATTAAGCTATCTTAACTCCAACAACATTCTATCGCCGTCCCAATATGGCTTTAGACGTGGTATTTCTACGGAAGATGCTATCGCATCTTTAACTTCAGTCCTAACAAAAGAACTTGACAAAGGAACTAGGTGTTTATCGGTGTTTATAGACCTGAAAAAGGCCTTTGACACGGTTTCTATTCCCATCCTTATCAAAAAATTAGAAATGATCGGTATTAGAGATACACAACTGTCTATTTTCACTGATTACTTGTCTAATAGAAAACAGAAGGTTAAGCTGGAGAGTTCTGTCAGCGAAGACGTTGATGTAACCTGCGGAGTGCCCCAGGGAAGCGTTTTGGGACCTACCCTATTCTTAATATACCTAAACGACGTATGTAATATGAAAATCGATAAGGCAACCATCTTTTCATACGCAGACGACACCGCAATCGTCTTCACTGGCTCTACCTGGGCTGAAACCAAATCAAACACGGAAAGAGGTATGGCACAAGTAGCTACATGGCTAAAAACTAATCTTCTTACATTAAACACGAACAAAACCAATTATATCTGCTTTTCAATACATAAAAATATCCAACCAGAGCAGGATTTTAATATTAAAATACATGAGTGTAGGGGACCGGTTAATCACAACTGTAACTGTCCTATAATTAGTAAAGTTAACCAAGTCAAGTATTTAGGTATAATTTTGGACCAGAGCCTATCTTGGTATCCTCAAATTGAACAAATTACGACGAGAATACGTAAATTTATCTGGATTTTTAAGTCATTACGACACATAGTTCCAAGGACAGGCCCTTCTAACCATCTGTTAAATAAAGTGTATATAACACTAGACCAATCTATTATAATATACTGTATCTCTATTTGGGGAGGGGCACGTAAAACACGTTTCCTAGATGTAGAAAGAGCGCAACGGACATTAATAAAAGTAATGTACTTCAAAAAAAGGATCTTTCCTACTAATGAGCTATATCAAATAAGTAAATTATTATCAGTCCGAAAGCTATATATTATACATATAGTATTAAACAAGCATAAAACCCTTCCTTTAGACCCAAATATATTAGCTAAAAGAAGGAAACACAACGTAGCTTGCACGACTTATGTAAAAACAAAATTTGCAAATATTCAGTATGAAAAACGCTCATCTTACTTATATCCATTCATCCATCCATTCATTACTTACACATAGGCGACATATGTGTCGACGTCTGAACAAACCCTTACAAAATAGTCGACATTATTGGAGTGTTAGATATAGTACTTGGTTTTTGTAATCATATTAAGGTCGGCCAACCAATGCGAGGAGATATTTTTCATTTTAACCATTCAATTAATTTCATTGTTTGCTTCGCATGCGTTCAAAAATTTTTTGATTTCAATGTTTATCCTGCCTTTAGACACTACATGTAAGAACTTCAAAAACTCTTTTTAGCGGTAAATAAAACCGACTACCGCATATCAAAACACTCAAAGCCAATAATAACTTTAATTTCGGTAGTCGGTGTATTTGTATTTTCATTTTTTGTTTACACCGTCTTCCGAAATTAAAATTATTTTTGGCATTGTAGTGTTTTGATATGGAAATCGGTTTTATTTAAATAAAAAAATAATTTTCCAGTTGTCTTTGAGTTATGAATGAGGTAACAATAACATACATAACGAACTGAGAACCTCCTTTTTTGAAGTCGGTTAAAAACAACTAACAAAGAAATGACAGATCAAATTTATTATACCTAGTCTCTCCCAATTTGATAGAAATGATTGCGACGGAACTACTTTTAGCGAATCTGTCTAAAGTTATTATATAAGATTAAGATAAACACGCTAGCCTTCTTATTTGTATCTGCCCTGAGTTATTCAATAGTTACAGCAGATGATGCTGTAAATATTTATAGATGTGCAACAATGAAGCTAAGCTATATGCGTAGCTTGCCCTGTCTGCTGTGCGCCTCTGCCTTTACTCAGAGCGCAAATGAAACAATACAACAAAAGTCGTAAAGCGACGTTATGTATACTGTTAATATATTCATGTTTTTGTTTTGTGTTTCTTTAGCAATTATGTTAGCATAATCCATATCCATACTTCCATACTTACTAATATTATAAATACGAAAGTAACTCTGTCTATGTGTCTGTCTGTTACCTTTTCACGCCTAAACCGCCGAACCGATTGAGCTGAAATTTGGCATGGCAAAGCTGTCCCAAATAATGCATCTCGTCCCAGGTAATTACATAGTTCCCTGTCTCATAACGGTGCCAAGTATGTGAACCCTACATTTATGATCACAATTTATGATCCTACAAACTGCATTCTATTCATAAATCCAGCCTCGCCATGCTCTTTTGTGTGCATGGGAGAAGTATTTCTATGCAATTTTCATATAGCTAGATTTGAAGTAGAAGGACAATGTTTGATGAATGTGTAAAAAAAATGAATGCAAAGAAATTAAGGTGGAATATTACTTATTGTAGTCGTGTCTGTTTATGATTTTTAAAATAACGTGTGTTTTCTCAAGTGTTCATAGTTACAAGATACTAAAATTCAAACAAGCAGACATAATATGTCTGTTTGTTTGAATTTTATCTCTGTGTGTCTTTCTGTTCGTCCGGTATAACCACTGGAACAGCTGAACCAATTTTGATGGAACTTTCACTGGAAGATAGAGGAGTTAATGGGCATCATTTAAATTACGTAATTCCTACTGCATCGGGACTTACGCGGGGAATATCTCACACGCGAACGAAGTAACGGGCTAAGCTAGCAATTAAATGAAATTTCAAACCGGTACTATTTTCAAAGAGTATATGACGTGTTTAAGGCATGTACTAGTCAGCCAGAAATGTTTTCCATGATATGAATATAATTTTTTATCTATAATATTATCTATAATGTTTCATGCTGTGTACCGCCCGTCCTCATAAAACTGAGACATCAACACATCCCGATGCAATCCAACAAAAACTTGTGACATAGTTCTGCCATTGGCATCCTACCAAACAGACCTTCATATAAGAGATGTATTTGTACCATGTACCAAATGTTTTTATGGAAATTTTAGACCAGCCATTCGCCATAAGAGTGCTGAGACGGAGCTCCACTTATACTTGATGGCAATTACTTGAATGAAACTTTTTGATATTGAAATGGATGGAAGATTGGAATGCATTTTTATTTATTTCTGGTGAGGCTTGAGTTTCGCGTGGTTTTATTTGACAGAGGGTAGGTAGTAATAGTGGCGCTTTACAACTGCGCGCACAATACAACAGCGCCTTCAGGATACTGCTGCGACTGCCGAGGCACTGTAGTATTTCAGGCGCCATATTACGCCATCATGCTTAAGAAAGCGGCTTCATTACGCTAGCGCCTACGTAACATTTGAAACGATATCCTGAAAATTTTGCTAACAGGCCTGACTTTAGTTGGCTAAAGGAACTCGTAAATAAGTTTGTGAGTTTGTTGGAAGTAATGTCTAGATCTGCTGAACCGATTTTTAAAATTCTGGCACCAATAAAAAGCTACTTTAATTCTATGTATTGTAGCCGACACTTTTGCATAAAACTTTTCGAACAAGTGAAGCCGCGAGCATAAATTTGGATTGTCAAGATAATATTAAAATTTGCAAATGACTTTTAATGTCGAAACGATAATAAAAAACCGTCAATAAACTTGTACTTGATTGTATTAATATTTTTAAGAGAACTAGCAATGTCGATAGCATTTATATTACTAGCAATATTGTTAACCCCTCCAACTATGCGAAATCAGCATGTGTCTGGAGTGGATCTACGACAATAGTGTAATGGGTGGTGTTCGAACCCGCGACCTTTCGATCACAAGTCCAACACTTTAGCCATTAAGCTATTGCCGCTTCAAAATCATCTTATCCGTACTTACTTAGCGCTCTCCATTTTCCAACCGATATCATCTTGACGACCTTCCACTGAACCTTTATTCTCTATGGCTAACCATACAGCAATAACCACCTCAATATTCATAAAACCATGGCCTGACTAAGCCGGAACACTTTTGGGATCTTTGGACCAACGCCAAAAGGTCAGCATAAAATAGAATTCGGTTATAATTTGATGAAATCCAGTTTATCTGGAGCTCTCCAAAGGTTAGTTTGTTTTACTTCAGAATTAGATTGTCCAAAATTCCTCTTTGGCCTACACCAGGCCTGAATTCAAATAAGTTTATGTACAGCAGTTATGGTTTTGCTATAAGAGCTTAAATTCTATGTTCGTTATCTTAATCATTTATCTATTAATATCTTATGTTTTGTATATTTTTTCATCCACAATATCACTCACAAATTAATATGCTTGTTGAGTTTACTCAACATATACATAGCTTCTGAGCGACTAAGATAAAGAAACTTTCCCTGGAGCAACGAGGAAGTTATAGGGCAACATTATACTGCTTTTGATACCGGAATGCCCACGGGATCAGGATTTTCTAGTCACGTATAAATAATAAAACAACAAAACTTTGAGTTTTGTTTCCGCGAATCAACTTTCTATCCCGGAATTCCCAAAGAGGACGACTTTCGCGGGTTAAACCGCGACCTGACTAATGAATAATGTTTTACGAACATTCATAGGTAATATCAAAGACATGGATACATCTGGTCATCTAAAACCGAGCGTCAGAAGTTTATAAATAGAAAAGAAAACTTTCCCTTTTGTTAATTTGCAGGCCTCTAAAAGACATGCTTTTTTGCTCAAGTTATTTAAAGTATGTCGATTATTCACTCTATTATTGCTACATTGATAGTTAAATTTTATAATTGTTGAACTTGAAGTTGAATCCTGTCATACGGAGGCGTATCTACGAGCTGTTCTATTGAACGATAAGCAGGGTACCAGGCTAAGTAGGTTGAGATCCTTAATTTCTAAATTGTTGAAGAACTGAATAATGCTTGCTCTGTCTGGACAGGTACACTCAAATCAGTGTGTTTCTTTCTTAACAAGAGCATCACAGACATAAACTTACATGGTTCTCATACGATTTGTTTTGTCCAGTACAAAATGCATGGACTTTAAAAGAGACTTTGACCTCTGAGTTTGCTTCCGTGTTTCTTTTCAGGGTAGTAAGTTAGGAAACTAAACACTGTCTGGAACAGAGGATCAGCACTTGCCCTTGCACTACAGGTGTCGACTGTTCACTACAGAACTTGATGAAAAGTGCCAAACTTGTTGCCCAGTTCTGAGCAAACTTCATTTAGCCATTTGTCATCGACACGCTGAGAAGAAAATACTTCGTCATACACAGTATCAATTATTGATCGAAATTTTAATGGCAGCACATTTTTTACACTTCAACTTTCCGTCACGTATTAAATATGTACATTTGAAATGAAAACCCAATATAAGCTATCTGGAATAAGAAAATTCTTTCCCAGTTCATCAAGTATTTTGAAAACTTCACGCCCTTATAACTGAATGCTTTGAAAATGGAAAAAAAATTGTCGATTTTCTATTGCGGTCTCGAATCAAATTGGATGTCAGTATTTCGGCTGCATGCGCAATATCTATGCTGAATGATTTGTGATGACAAATTGCATTTTGTCGGCGGTGCGAGACGTAGCGATGGCTTACTAAAATTGCTCGTATTTATTAGGTAATCCTAGTCTGGTTAGTGTTTGGGAATATGATTAAATACATCTTTAGCATTTTGATTATTCCTAAATGAAGTCGAAAGCTTTATAAGCAGATAGCACCTGATTAAATTACCTAAAAATTACATCAAAAACTCCGTTGAAACACTTGCGTGACGTAACTTCATCGTAATAATTACCTACTCATCTGTTTACTTGAAAGTTCTGTAGCACTGCTAGTGTATAAATGTACTTAAATTAAAATCATAGCTCTGTAATAAGAAATCTCAATAGAGCTCTTCAATTGTTTATTGAGAATCGGGAAAAGTCTGTGAGTTTATCTCAAATTTCACATATTCCCTATGTTGTTACAAGTACAGCACAAGGTTTGGAGAAGTATAGTGACATAGTCGTTAAGACGTCAGTACATCGAGAACCTAGGTCATTGGATATAAACTCAATGGAATGTTCGAAAGAGGCGTTGGCAGAATCAAGATTTAGTATGGCTGCTTCAGCTCAACCTAAGCCTTCCCGGAAGACTAAGCAGAGTACTGAAATAGCGCAACCTGTGTCAGAACATGTAGTAGAAGAAGAAACTCAAACAACACAGAAAGAAGAGGGAGAAAAGATTAAGCAACAGTATGAAAAGTTACAGTATAAATTTGAATTAACTAAACTAATTTTAAAAATGAAGTGTATTTTGATGTCGAAAGATAAATTAGAGTTTAAAGTTGTCTCAGTTATAAAAATGATTTGGGGGGAATTTTTAAAGATATTAGTTTTTATGTTTTCGAAGTGTGAGTTTATTGAAAAGCTTTTTGGTTTTATAAATGGGTAATGTAGTTTAGTTTTAATTGTTCAGCAGTGAGAAGCTAGTATTTTAGTTTTTTAGTGTTGCATTTTATTATTACTTAGCGGATTAATTTTGTTATAAGGTACGATGGGGTTGACATATCCTTATTGGACAAAAGCCCCAAATTAAAAATATTAAGATATAAAAAAATAAAAAAATAAATCTAATATATATTTTTTTAATGTAAAACCCAATGTTTTCCTGCATGTTATTGCTGCCATCAACACAGAAAAACGCGCAAACCACCACAATCTCTCTCCTTTAGAAATGCAGCGGTGCAGCGCTGAGCTGAATTTTTCCTTCTCAGCACATAAATCACGATAGAATGGCTGAATGCTGAAAGACCAATATTTTGTTCTGAATATATGGTTTTACCTTCAAAATTTATGCCAGCTATTATAATAAACAGGATATGAAATATGTTTGTTTCTGAGAAAAAGTCCGATTTGAAATGGCTTTTGTTTTTGGATATAGTGTATTATTACATTTCTCAACACCAAGAGGAATTAATGAGAGTGTTTAAAAATCGATATATACAAATCAATTAAATTGAAGTTTCTGTTTGTGATATCAAAATAGCTGTATTTTGCAAGTGCTTATAGTAATTTATACGATACTAATATACATTCTTAAATTTTGTCCGATTTTCTGTATGTCCAGGCTAATCTCTGGAACGACTTGACTGATTTTAATGTGACTTTAAATGGAAGATAGAGGAGGTTATAAGCGCTGGCACCGCAAAAGCCTCATGGGCTATGTCAAATAAATGACATTCTCAAATTGCCGTATCCATAAATCAGTGTAAATATCAACGTAGCTTCCTATTTAATTTTGTAAATTGGTTAATCATTACACTTTTTATCTGTTGTAGGTAATTAAGGGTCAATTCGTCTCAATGTAATTTGAGGTACTCACAAGAGTCATCCTACGCCTAATGTTTTTTGACAACATTGCTTGAGGTTATAGGAAAGTAATAAGGAGAAAGTCTTATAGGCTAGCCAAATGGGCATTCATTTACTTTGAGCGACGAAGTCGTTTCTTGAAAGCGAGTACTTTGTCGCCTTAGACTCATTCTTCTCCTTTGGCGTTATTATACTTTGCAGAGCGGTCGTGGTCGTGACGTCGGCATTACACCACTCTTCACAAACTCTCGCTCTCCTTGTAAATACCGTCCGTCGATTATCTCGTTTTTTTTGTCGATCCACCTTATTGGTGATCTGCCGCGTGGTATAATGTCTTCCACTGTTACCCATGGGTTTGTTAATGCTAGGCAAAATCCGCATATGTGAAATGACGGCGATTCTATTCCCGTGCTGTGGTTAAGTATTGTGTAAATAACTAGAAGCACTTGAATAAACACTTATTTTGAAGTCACAGACGAACATTTAAATTTTATTTGATTATATAACTTTGATTCTTTGATTCTAATCCCGCCACCTATTAAATGACAATAATGTCAATGACTAGAGTCTGAACTACGTACCTATATATCTATTCACGTTTTGATTGCACATATCACATAGTTTGAAAGTGCCTACTGTAAAATAAGGTAGCACCAACTAAGTTGCCCAAACGCTGGAAAAGCTCTCAATTCTAGGATTAATACTTGCAACAGTGCCTGAACAAACGTTAAATCAGATTACGTAAGAGCGAGAATGCTAATAAAGCATGCTTGTGTGGCGTTCCGCTTTGTAAATTACAACTACATCATAGCTACGTACAGAGTGCCTACTTTGTATTAATAACTTCTCAGGACTAATAACTATATTCTAATGCCTTCCAAACTTAAATTATCCATCTGCCATTTTGGTTTCAGCTCCCACGAAATATAATCCCTGTTAATAATAATATAATGTGAAAATTCCGCGTCGGCGTAATGTGTCGGCTAATGGGCGACGGATACCGGCGGACAGCGGTGTGTGCGAACCTCATACATTCCCGAAGTGTCAAACAAACGCACTAATTCCACTGCATTGTTAGCGAATGTTGGATTGTTTGCCTGTGTTTTGAAGTTGTAGTTTGTTGGATTCATTAAGGTTTTAGAAAAGTGCGGAAGGTTTTGAAATATTTCGCACGTGTGTTATCATTCCGTTTGTAGATTCTCTCATCAAATAAGGAAATGTAGCTAGACAATATGCTAGCGTATGTCCGTAATATCCACTAAATGAAAACACCCATTCAAAATGCCACTTGAACGTGTGAATAGCGCGTTGTTGGTTAATGGCCCTCGCGACACCGCTGGGCTGTCGGCAAATTCTGAATGCCGACACAACGAACAAACTCCCCAATCCGGGTGTATTGTCAGCAAATGTCGAAATGTTTGCAGTATGTTTTGAACTTATTCTGAACTAGCTTTTGCCCGCGACTTCATTTGCGTGCAATTCTAAAACCATCTCACGGGAACCTTAAATCGGGATAAAACCTATCCTATCTCCTTCCCAGGATCCTAAACTATTGCCATCCCAAATTTCAGCTAAATCGGTTCAGCGGCTTAGGCGTGAAAAGGTAACAGACAGACAGAGTTACTTTCGCATTTATTAGTATGGCTAGTATGTTATTGATTCCCTATATGAAATTCCAACACCCTTTTTACATACTTTAGGGATGATTTCCGGGATAAAAACTATCCTATGTCTTCCCCAGGGTCCTAAATTATTCCCATAGGTACCAATTTTAAAAATCAAATTTAATTAATTTAATTTAGCTTTTGCCAGTGACTGCGTCCGCGTGCAATTCGAAATCTATCCCACGGAACCTTATATCGGGATAGAAACGATTCTATGTCCTTCCCAGAGTCCTAAACTATTCTCATGCCAAATTACATCTAAATCGGTTCAGCGGTTTAGGCGTGAAAAGGTAACAGACAGACATAGTTACTTTCGCATTTATAATATTAGTATGGATAGTATGTTATATTGATTCTAAAATCTATCTTTTTGATAAGTTAAAAATAACTACAGGAAAAGTTCAAATAAAAAAAAATTGTCTAATTATTTACACTAGATGAGCCTATAGCGCGATAGGTAGATTATTGCACTATGCTTATACCAAATTTCATTCGATTCGGTCCAGTACTTTTCATAACAGAATGGTTTTGTGTGTATTGAAACGGATAATTAAAAAAAAAAACATAATTTCTAAACCATAAGTTTTCGCTTAACTAAAGTATGTTTTAAATGATCACTTATGATGCTCTCAAGCTGAAAAAATCTTTGGACCACCGTAAACGGGCCATCCTGTATATACAGACTAATTTAACCTCGCTGTCATCTATCCAACATTGCAGTAACATTTGTAACCATATATATATCTATTTTTTTATGTTTCTGTGTTTGTCACACATCAAAGGCAATCAGTATTATAATTTATCAAAATGAATCTACAAAGCTACAGCTGCAAGTATAAATATCTATCTACCCTTCTGTCGTCTGAAAATCATAAATTATACGAACATCTGTAGTCTTATTTGCCTTTTAACGAAGACTTTAAAGGCTGTTTTTACATAATTATGCAGAGCCTGTTTTAATTCGGAAAGGTGAAAGAGTTTTAAAAGCTTTTGTTAACAAAAAGAAGTACGTCTTCAAGTGAAATTCTGAGAGAAGGGTCTGATTTTGTTAAATTGAAAGAATACTATTAGCATATTTTATGAAACAAAGATTAACTATGCGTAATTTTAGATTTTTTGTTCCAGTTGTCAAAATCACTTTCGTATGTTTTATTTTCTATCTTACTTCATTTGAAGCAAGACCAGGATCACTGAGAATTCGCGATGATTTACTTTTATAACAAGTTCGCTTTGGGATTGTATGCTATCACTTGACTGATGTAATAAGTGAATTTTTCAGAATATTTCTGCGGTTTGTGAATGGTTTTAATCAGGCAGCATTTTATTTTTCAATGTTGATAGCAGAAGACGTGCTTACCGAAGCACGTAGGAATCCCTATATGTTAAGATGGTCACCAATCAAACGAACGACCCGGGCAAGCGTTGAAGATCGACCCGTGTAGCTGTTACTATGTTGCCACGAGCTCCTCTCTGTGTGATGTTTGTAATATTAGTAAACGCACATGTCACATAATCTTCTCTTAAAACAGACGAAATTTTGTAGCGAGAGTAGATACGGTACCTTACTTAGGTAAGAAGGTGCTGGTTTTTAAAGCATTTTATAGTCAAACCTCGTCATTTAGTCGACCGTCAGTCAGTACCACAGTTTTTAAATTTCGAACTTGGCTCCTGTCAAGAATTCAATATTCATGTATGTTTATTGAATTCTTGACGAGAAATTAATGTTTTTCAACAGATGTTACGTGTCGACCATTTTTCAACCTCGAAGTTGTTGACTGTGAACATTAGCTGCTACTATTTTAGTTATGTTAGTATGAACTATTTTCGTAATAGTATACATATTAAAGTAAACGTTCACATACTAACACTAATATGACATGTACAGACTAATAGTCGATTACTGAACACAATATGTCAATTAATTTGTAAAACTTGAGACACATTTGACAATATAATTCTATGTATCGTCGTTATCACTATTGAACAAAGCATGGAACGATTAGGCTGTGCACAGAGTTGAGTCAGGTCATCTGTACCTGTTAATATTAAATTATTATAAAGAAATAAAGGTCTGTAATTTTGCCAGAAGTAATCTCTGGATGTACTGACCCAAGTTTCAATATTATTCTTGAGTGACATAGGCATACATTTTCGCTGAAAGCACGCCAACTTTTTCACGCGAGCAGAGCTGCAAAATCTATAATTAAGGTAGGTATGCTCTCAAGCAAAATACGCGTGTTTTATTACCAATACCTCATAAACTTTCCCATCGCTGGGACACAGCCTTTCTTTCTACGAGAGCGAATGAGCCGTAATAGACCACGTGGGCCCATCAGAGCGGGTCGGCAGATGTCGCATGTCTTCGGATTTTTGCGTCCTAGGATATGCCGGTTTCACCGTTTGGAGAACAGTGGTCATGATATAAATTACCCAAAGTAATGTACCTGACAAAGCCACCACTGTTCAAATCGTACCTATAACTTAAATGTTTTTTTTTTGCAAAAATTTTCAAGCAAAATTGACTGTTAAGTCTGAACATCTACTGCTAACATTACTAACATGATGTAGAATTAACGAGTTAATTCCGTGAGCTATTGCCCAAGTATTATTTGTTTGTAAGGGAATTATATTGCCCACAATTTGCTTAGGTCATTGCAGGCTATTTTATTCAGCTAAGATTCGTAGATCAAAATAAAATACGGTTTTGAGTCTAACCCTAGTGTGTAAGCCTTTGGGTACATACATGTAAAAGGTATTGGCACAAAATATATTAGAATAGATCAGCTCCAGACGTAGCACGACGTTGCATGTACAAGTAAAAATATACGGGTTAGTAAGTGTATATGTCATATACACTTACTAACCCGTATATTTTTACTGCTGACTGAATGTCAACACAACACCTATAATAGCCATCACTTACAATGTTATTAATGGTGTTCTTCCTCTTTGTTTATCGAAATTTTAGAACAAATTTGGATATGTCAGTCACCGGAGAGCAGTTTGCCAAAGCTCTCATCAACCACCGTAGAAAGTCATCGATTACAGTCGCTATGGTGTCGAAATTGGCTAGATCGCACCGTCATAATGGACGACTGTGCACCTGTAAGCCCTACACTGTAAATTGATGAGCGTACTGTGTAAATTAATTAAAAATAATAATAAATAATTTTTCATCACACTTGCACGTAAACAGTATCTAAATATACAGGTTACCTTGGCCGTAATGCCCCATATAAAACCCTCGGGCTTTCTTTTTGTCATGAAACCCAAGGTCAGTAAGTATTTTTTATTTTTTTATTTATAGTACAGCACACAGGTCATGCAAGTTCAAGCAAGGAGTTTACACGCAATTGAAAAATTTTCTTAAAATGTCATCTAAACAAGAATGTCATTGCAATCTCGCTACATGTTACTTAAATACTCAACTAATGTTCCTAATAATCGATTTTAATACTTTTTTGTATCAAACCGTCGAAATTATTTTTATTTTTTTCACTCTGTCATGGCAGTATACCTACGTAAGTATTTGCCCTTAACTTTTTTGAACGATACATAGTATTTTTTTTTATTAATTACTTATACCATAAGTAATTAATAAAAAAAATATTGTTGAATTTTGTTTTTATAAGTAATTTTATTTTAGGATATTGTTTTTTTACTGAATACCTATACGAAACCAAATATTTAATCATCATGTAATCATATTATTGTAATAATGAAACCTATTTGATTAGAAATCTAATGCACACTTAGACTTGGGACACTGAGGACAAATAGGTAGAAGCAGATAAAGAATATCGGATCTATATGTCAACGTTTTTTACCTACTCATAATTTTGACTAATAGGTTTTGTAAATAATTAAAATAATAAGTTAAATATTCAGAAGATTTTGAATTTTTTACCACAAAACAGATGAAGTGGGACCTCTTTCTTCTTTTCTGTGTGCTATAGGTACTTACTATTTATTTATTTAATTTATATATTCATTTATTTCAGGCAACCAAAGGCCCATAGAAAAATATATTATAGTAATCTGTCCACTCTTGACTTAAAGACCCAAGACAGGTTATAGCTATCAATCTCCGAAATCCAATTCATTCTCCTCCTAGTCCGTGACACGGATTAATTGAAAACTTTTTTCATTAAATGATCAATCATTTTTTATCATTGATTCCTTCATTCTTAATCTCGTCGTGAAAGTTATTGAGGAAAGATAAGGCCTAGCCTAGAATATTACAAGTGTTAAGATTAAGGCTACGAGAACATCAAAGTTGGTGTTAGTTTCCTTGTCTTCATGAAGTAAGTTTTCAGGGTTTTCGAAGAATCTGGAGTTATTAATGTTAAGAAGTTTATATTAACAGAGCTTTTGGTTTAATTTATTGGATTTATCTAGTCTTAAAACTCAAGTTATTGTTTAGAGTATTATTTATAACTATCTGTGCTCTTGATTTCGTTTGTTTAATATGTGTCGCTTTATAACTCAAATCTACTTTCCAGTGAAACCCCATCAAAATTAGTTTAGCTGTTCCAGACATTAGCCCCGAAAAGCAGAAAGAAACATAAAAAAAAACGTAGTTTGTGTTTTAGTACCTATTGAGTAAATAAATATACATAATTTAGAAAACATAGATATTTTGAAATCATAGACAGACAACTTAATTTAACAAATACATTAAAAATAAGGAAGTTAGCATTATGTTTATGGCTCATTCATGCAATATTTGCAAGAAATATTAGAACTTCATCAGCTAGGAACCTGCTATTTCTCTTTGTGCCTAAAACTGTAACCCGCCACTACACTATTCTGAAACCTTGCAGTATCTAGTCAAATGAGGTTTTGGACTAAAACTGTGGTTTTTCGTCCTGCCTTAATTTAAACATCAAAATACAGGAGTTTGTCGAATATTCACGTAGCCTTAAATCTAATTACTTTTGGAATCTGAGTGTTAATTAATAAGGCAGAAGTACAAATTAAAATCATGTTTCGAATGTAAATTCTCCGGTTTTAACATGGGGTATCGTATTGCCCAGTGACCGGGTTGTCGAGGTCAGATAATAATGTGCCGTCGCTCCATATACTATAATGTCTTTTAATTTATGTTTACTTTATTGGGAATAACAAACAACGACGACAACAAAGATTACAACACAAAATAGCTAGCAGCCAGATGACATTTCAGGCTTAAAAACTAGAGCAAATTATAATATGACTTGTTAACAAAATAATTTATATACCTAATAGTTAATAATACTTACTAGCTGTCGTTATCAAACTGTATGGAGCTTGCTCGCATTCTAACCAGATTTCATTTTTTTTGATCGATTCAATCTGAGTATTGTATAGACTAAAGTGGTTGTGTTTTTTTTCTGGTTTCTAGGGTAGACAGGTCCCGGGCTTTATTTATTTACTTTTCGTTGTCCTATATCTTTTGAGGGTTTCGTTTCGCCATGTCTATCCATTCGCGGTTTTACGCAGAGATTACTATTGATGCTGGATGCTGTGAACTAGTATAGATATTTACACCTGGAAAAATTGTTCTCACGTATCCTAGTTTTTGGAAGTAATCTTGCTAGAGCTGAAGCGATACGTATGGTTGTCTATGTTTACAGGTTTTCGCTGCTATATTGATGATATTCAATCAAAATCCTTTTTACAAACTAAAAGCCCCAAAATGTATTATATACTAACCTATTTATATATACCCTATTTACTAACCTTTCTCTAGATAACACGTTAAACGTTTAAGCTAAGAATTTACACAACAGGATACATACGCCCACAAAAAATTCACCGCTTACTAATCTTAAGCATGGAAGAATTTTCTTCGCTCACGAAACTTAAGCTTAAAAGAAATAACTTGCCTTAAAATCTTGTAAACAGAGCCACGATTTGGAGTAGATATAAACTCAGTCTAGTTCGTAGAATTTCTCCGGAAATGTAGGTAAGCTTTCAGGAAAGTCCTCCGTGGATTCTTCGAAGAGACTTATAAAGTGTCGGCTGTCCATGAATGATGTATGAAAGGTGGATTAAATGCCGATGCCAATTTTTTGCAAAAATCGGGCGTCGACGTTATGCAATACTTTCTGAGGTCGGTCTGTGGATATACCAAGGCTCGCTAGTGTTAGTCCTGGTTGCCATTGTCTTTTTTTTTTCAGAATACAATAATTTTCGTCTTACTAAGTTTACTGGGGTGTAAAGGTCAGAGAGATAGTCGCTCCAAGTAAATTGCAGCTTCATTCATATATATTCATACTGGAAGCCGACTCCAACTAAGTTAGTAAAAGGCTCGGCGCCATCTAGTATAAATTTACGAGAAAAAAAAAATCGTGTAAAAGTGTTATTTGTGTTATATGTGCACAATGATGAACGAACGATTACCATGACGTGGTTGGCGCAGTGCTTGAGCGATTGGCTACTGCGCTGTATCGCGGGTTCAATTCTTGCACTGGAACAAATATTTGATTGGAAAAAATTGTCTTTGTAAAAATACAATCACGATACAGAAGATTGTTTTTCTAAACAAAACAAATTGTTTTTAGTCTAGTTCAAACTAGGAAGCGTATGGGAATATCCGTAAAGTCTTGGAAGCAAAGTCACACTAGTTTCACGTAAGTGGCAGACATGCAGTTTCATTTGTTGTCTGCAGTTAAGAACTTTTGAGCACACTACATGTAAATAACATTCTTAAGATTTATATGTTAACACTTTTCTACGGATACAACCAAGAAGTTTCATTTGAACACTAGTTTCTAGGGGTGGTTTTCCTTTTATTAAAGATATAAATAAAAAAGTAAAAATGGGCACATGGAAACGTGTTATAGTATAATTCGCACACACGTGTCCTAACACTAGTTTCACTTGCATTCCAAGGGTATGATTATGTAACGGATAATATATACATATTATGAGCCCGTGCTGTCCCACTTTAGGGCAAGTCTCCCTTCCCTCCTTCTACCTTTCGCGATCCCATGTGATAGTCGGCTAGTCGGCCAATTCTCAAAAAATGAGACCAGCTCATCCCGCCATCCTCTTCTGGGCCTGTCGCGCTGTCGTTTCCTGCCAGCTTTTTTTATTGATAATAGGTTCGCGTTTCTCACCTGATGGTAAGTGATGATGTGGTCAGTTGAGACCTACTTAGTGGTTATTTTGGCCCATTGCTTCCCAACATGCGCCAGATATGACCAGCCCAGTTCCACTTTAAGCTATGAGACTAGCACCAACTATTTGTGTTTTGGAGTGAATTTGAAAATATACACTCCAAAGGATAGGCTTTTATAAACTTAATATTATTACAAGAGGCGGCCTTCTTTCTAACGAGACGTAATTGAATAGCCATCTAATTAAATCCAATAACTAATAATGTATATTATACATATACGTATATCAGTACTCAAGAGATTCTTCCCAGAATTAATATCTTGGTTGATTGGATAGATTAGAAATCATTATAACGGTTTTTTTTTAAATAGGTTCACGTTTGACCAATATCTCACCTGATGGTAAGTGATGATGTGATCGAAGACGGAGCAAGCTTACCTAAAAGTAACCTATTCACTCTGGACTTAAAGACTCCTAGGTTGTAGCTGTCGGGAAACACAGACTCCAGCAGGGAATTCCACTCCTTAGCCGTCCGCACAATGAAGGTATTCCCAAAACGTTTTGTGCGTATGGGTGGGATGTCCACCATGTAACGATGGCACTTCACCGTTTGTCTTGTAGTCCGACGATGGAACGGGCTTGACGGAATTAGATTGTGTAATTCCATCGCACACTCCCCGAAATGTAACCGATAGAAAACCGATAGACTTGCAACTCGTTGTCGGTGTTCAGGGCTCTGGAGCTTTGACTCGACCAGTGCATCGTTGCCAATGAGTCTCTTGGCCCGCTTCTCGATAGACTCAAGCGCGTCCAGTTGGTATTTCGCAGATCCATCCTAAAGATGAGAGCAGTATTCCATACACGACCGAACCTGGGCTTGATACAAATTGAGCAGCTGTTCCGGTGTGAAGTACCGTCTCACCTTGGCTAGGATTCCCAACTTTTTTGATGCTAACTGAGCCTTAGCCTCGATATACGGGCCAAAATTGAGTGTGGATTATGGAATATGAATTATGGAATTGTTTGATTATCTTGTGTAATGACTATTTTTGGCTCTTTTAGGACATGTTCTATCAGCATTGCGGGGTTATAAGAAAACAATGAACTTACCTTTGGTACCTAACATTGGAAGAATTATATAAATTTAATAAAATGTGGAATAGATCGGGACTGGGTTTGAGATTAATTCTAAACTATGTTGTCTCACTAGAATTCTTTATTTACTACGTTGTATTTAGATCAAGTGATTATTACATTTTGTCGTACATTAGAACAAAAAATGTTTATTGCATTAACCAATTCCATACTACGATCCTAACGCTGTAAATGCCAAAGTGTCTCTGTGTGTCTTTACACTTTTTTTCTTTCAGGTTCTAACGTGGAACCGATTTTAGCGAAACTTGGCATGGAGATAGTAGAGGATTTGATCAACTTTTAAGGATCTGTAATAAAATTGTTGCGGGTACGTTCTAACGAGATACCGCGGCCCCGGAGTCAGTCTGATACTCCCTTCTTCTTCACACAGAGCGAGAGGAGTCATTTGATGATTTTCTGTACTGTACTAGACCTAAATGAAAAAATTAAACAATTATCAGACGACTTATTAGTTGCACACCATGAAATTGAAAATCTTAATTCAGAAAATGTTATATTGAAAACGGACATACAAAAATATTTAAAAGTTATAGAAGCATATAAAAAGATAAACATAACAGAAAATAATGTTACACCTAGATCCGGTAAGAAACGGAAAGCAAAACAAGTCATCACCAAAACACCTGACCAAAATAGCAATCAATTCACATATTTACAGACAAAAATAACAAATGAAGCTAATGTTAATGAATTAGATGACATATCAGAATTAAAAATTATACAACAAACGACATCCAAACATGAAATAATAGACGTTCAACAAAGAAAAGCTAATAAATCTACAAGCAGTAAACAAAACAAAACATGTATAAGTACTCCACCTTAGAAAAATAGTATAAAAAACAACACAGTACCCGAAAGAAATGTATCACATAAATATAAAAAAAGAAATAAAATATGTATTTTGAGTACTAACAAGAAAAACAAAATACTTCCTATAGCAGAATCAACATTCTCTAATGAGTACGATTTATGTCACTATCTAAAGCCTGGTGGAGGGACAAAACAGCTTCTAATAGACTTACAACAAAAACTAATCGGTTTCACTATGGAAGATTTTTGTATAATTCTGATTGGAGAAGAGGACTTCACAACCACTAACAATTATGTCAGCATCATCGTTCACATGAGAGAAGCACTGCAAGTTATTAAACACACCAACATCATTATATGCTCACCAACCTTCATCTGTGGGAATTATTCTGACCTGAGTAATTGGGGAATAGAGGCATTCAATCATTTGTTACATCTTGACTTATTAACGCATGAACACGCATTTGTAATTGACAGTAACTTAAATTTAAAATATGACTACAGTATGTTTTATAGACACTCTGGTAGAATCAACAACTTCGGGATGCACGTAGTTTTTAAAGACATTTTACATTTAATAACTGACATAAGAAGCCTTGACATAGAAACTAATGAAGAGGACAAGACTAATGATGGTAACAAGAAGCAAAATACTTTTTTTCTTGACTAATTATTTATATGTCATGCATCAAAATATAGCAGGGTTGATATCAAAAGCCGATCAGCTCACAGTTTGCTTACAGGAACTGTCAGAAAAAGACATGGAAGTAGACATTTTATGCATAACGGAACATTTCATGAAGCAAGATCTAGAATATCAGTTATGCATATCTAATTATTGTTTAGCTGCATGTTACAGTAGGAAAGAAAGTAAGAGGGGTGGCTCATGTATACTGATTAAGAATGGGCTCAAATGGTGTGAACTACCAAATATTTCGAAAATATCTTCTGTTGGTGTTTTCGAATGCTGTGCCATCGAACTTATTGAACATAACACAATTATAGTATGTGTCTATAGGGTTCCTAATACTAATAATTTCAGTGAATGTATTGAAAAAATTGAGATCCTTTTACGGATGTTAACAAAAAAATGTCATAAGAATGTTATCATAGCGGGAGACTTTAACATCGACGTATTAAAAAGATCCAAATATTCAATTGAATTTGAAAATCAGCTATTAAATTTTGATTTAAAACTAGCACTTTATGAACCTACTCGATTGGAAAGCCAGACTTGTATAGACAATTTTGCGCATAATTTCAATAAATTATGCAAGACTATAGTATTTGAATTTGCACTATCAGACCACACAGCGCAGCTGCTTAAATTTCAGATCAAAAAAATATGTGCTATTGATAAATGGCGTATTTTAAGACGAGATTATTGTAAAGAAAATCTAATTAAGTTCAAAAAACATTTAAGCAATCTGACATTTTCAGAACTATATAAAACAAATGACCCTAATGATGCCTATAATTATTTTATTGAATTATTTACATTACTTTATGACCTATGCTTTCCTTATATCAGTATAACAGCAAAGATTAAAAAAAGCAAACTTGGATTTCACGTGGTATTAAGATTTGTAGCAAAAAAAAACGACAACTTCTATGGCAATATAGGTTAAAACCAACTTAAACAAATAAAACGCAACTAAAGAGCTATGCTAAAAAATATCAAATTGACACAGCGCGCCCAAAACAGCTTTAAAGTAAAAACTTCGGAGAATAAGTCCAAAACTATTTGGCAAATTATTAATAGAAATAAATTAAATTTACCAAAACCGTTCATAGAACAAATTAAGGTAAATAATCAAACCATAACGGAGCCAAACCATATAGCAGATCTATTTAATAATTATTTCATTGATAAAATTGAACCCATACAAAATTCAGGCTTTAGAGTAACGCAACATATTTTGAACAAAAAAGATTCTATGTTTATGGCCCCGAGCACACCAAATGACGTATTAAAAATCATAAAAACGCTAAAAAATACCAATAGTGTTGGATATGATGGAATATCCACGAGAATTCTTAAAGCTGTAGCTTATGAGATAAGTCCTTCCCTAAGTTATATAATTAACTTGAGTATTTCCGCCGGTACATTCCCAGAGGCGTTAAAAAAATCAGTAGTGAAGCCATTGTTTAAAAAAGAAAGCAGGGAAATAATGCAAAATTACAGACCAATATCATTGATCCCCATCATTTCGAAAATATTTGAAAAATATATGTATAGGGAACTTAACTCTTATCTAGAAAAAAATAAAATTATTTGCAATGAACAGAAAGGTTTCAGAGAAAAAAAGACAATAAACATGGCAATTTATGACTTTTTAAAAACGGTGATGACAAACATGGATCATAATATTCCAGTTTGTGCTATATTCTGTGATATGACCCAGGCTTTCGACTATGTTCATCACAACATCTTGCTTAAGAAACTCGAAGCATATGGAGTTCGAGGTAATGTACTAAAATTATTTGAGTCATACTTACAGCAAAGAAAGCAAGTTACGGAAGTTAGTAGGATAAATTTGACGACAAAACGAGAAGAAATCCATATATCCCAAGAACGTGAAGTACTGTATGGTGTTCCACAGGGAACTGTATTAGGTCCTCCCTTTTTTCTAGTATACATTAATGACTTGCCCAAATCTACTGAACAACCTATGAGCCTATTTGCTGATGACAGTGTTGTGACGATTCCGTGTAAAAATAGAAATCAATATGAGTATGACATTAATAAATCCCTAATTTCAATAATAAACTGGCTTAATAATAATAATCTTAAAATGAATTTAAATAAGACTACAATCATGCACTTCAGACAACGACCCCTGACATTAATTAATAAACTTGACATAAAATTTAATAATATTATCATTGACTCAGTTGACACAACGAAATTTTTAGGATTAATTATTGACACAAAATTAAATTGGAAAGCACATATAGAGACCATAACAAAGAAAATAAATTCCTCAGCTTATGCTCTTTACACACTAGCCGAAATAACAAATGTAGATGCGTTGCTTACCGCATACTATGGGTTGGTGGAGTCTGTCCTACGATACGGGATTATCTTTTGGGGTAACTCAACTGATAAGGACACAATATTCAAAGCAAAAAAAAATGTATTAGGTCCATGTTTAAATTAGAAACTACTCAGAGTTGTAGGCCTTATTTTGAAAAATATAAAATTTTGACATTACCTTCCATATATATCATAGAAAATGCAATGTTTGTGAGGTCCAACCCTAATCTGTTTCCGAGCATGGCTGATGTATTTCCACGCAATAGACGTGACAACACTCAGATTTGCTTACAACAAGCTAGAACTGCTCTTATGCGCAAGAGTGTCTTTTGCATGGCTCCAATCATTTATAATAAATTGCCAAAAAGTTGGAAGCTTTTAACTGAAGTGCAGTTTAAATTGAAAGTTAAAAAATTCTTAGCCGAAAGAGCTTACTACACGATTAATGATTTTTTATGTGAAAAGAATCATAATTTATGACTATTATAACTTTTACCTATTAATTGACTACTTTAAATGACTGTAATAACTTTACTTACTTGTTTTGACTATGTTATACAAGTCAACTGTGACTGTGATATTTTAATTATTGAATTATATAAAATTAAATTGTTTTTATTAATTATTTAAATAACTTTATTAGCTGTGTAATTTAATACGAAATTATTAATAATTATAATTTACATATACCTACTCACCTTAAATATTTGTATGCCATTGTATAAATATGGCAAACATGACGACCTGTGTAAACTATCCCTTAACAACTTGCATGCTTTTCTTTTGTGTGTATACTCATGTTTGGACAAATAAAATGATCTTATCTTATCTTATCTTATCTTATCTTATCTTATCTCCCTAACAAAGGTAACAAGTCAACAACACAAAAAAAATCGACAAGAATGAAGTCGCGGGCAACAGCTAGCTTGCTATAATTCAGTAAAACTACGTCAAAACTATAAAACAACACGTTTCCCAAGAAATAAACTCCCCTGATACTATTATAGGGGATATTTGTCACTGAATGACTTTACACATGGCACACAAGTGCTATGTGACCTCAACCCATAAATTTCAGGCAACTTTTGTTTTGTCAGACCTTTTTATGGGACCCGTTTTGCGAATCTGCGTCCGCCTTTTTAACCGACTTCAAAAAAAGGAGGTTTACAATTCGCCTTGAACTTTTTTTTTTTTTTTTATGTATGTTACCTCATAACTCGGAGACGACTGGACCGATTTGAAAAATTCTTTTTGCGTTTGAATGGGTATACTTTCTAGTTGGTCCCATTGTTACGAAATCAGGATCTGATGATGGGATCCTGGAGAAATCGAGGGAACTCTTCAAATAATATAGGCACACCTATAGCGTTTTGGGTATTTCTTATAGTACATTGAGCAGTTGCTTCCGAAAAGTACCATTTGGGGAAGTTGAACTAATGATTAAGACCACAGATGGCCACTGAAACTATTCAATAATAAGTATTTCGTGGATTGCGATTCGATTACTTGAGTACGGATGTTAAACACTTTATGCTCGTCACAATACATATGGTGATGTAGAGCTGATGGTCAAGTACCAGGAGAACTCCTCAAAAAATAACGGCTATGCATCAGGAAAAGCAATATTTTGTAAAAGGTGATAAGTTGTTGAAATTATGGCTTTTGTAACTAGATAAATTACAAACCAACCCACTAAAAAGCGTGAAAAAAAAAATTTTTGCAAAAAATAGAACCGACTTCCATATCAAAACACTACAAAGGCAAAAATAACTTTAATTTCGGAAGGCGGTGGCTTTAGTTTTGTATATATTTTCGTTTTTGACACCGCCTTCCGAAATTAAAGTTATTTTTGCCTTTGTAGTGTTTTGATATGGAAGTCGGTTCTATTTTTTGCAAAAAATTTTTTTAGCTACGCAATTCGTCTATTACCTACGTTTGTTTGGGGATTTGTGTTGCACTATCGATTCACTACATAAGTTTAATTTTAAAATAAATGAACAAGCGGAAGAGAATAAGAATGAAAGACGTATTAAATTAAAATGTTTATTTTGTATTTCTATTATTGACTTGTTATACTCGCGACTTTGTACGCGTTACTACTATGGTTTGTTCGTAAAGTATACGGGGCGACACTCATTGGTGGAGTCGCGGTTCTTGTTTGTCTAGGCTAATCTCTGGAACTGCTGGACTGAACTTTTCACTGACGACGCTTTAGGGTTACATGTAGGCTGCGTTCATCCTACTACGCGTATGAAGACGCGAGCTCTGTGGGTAGTAAAGCGTAAAAAGGCACAAAAAATTTCACATTCATTTGTCTTTATATATCTACATATAACGAATAAAATAAAACATGTATTAAAGGTTCAATATTTCTAATTAACTAAATTTCTATATTATTACAAACGATTTGTTTAAAATACTTTTTTACTTTTCAATTTTGTTTCATTATTTGACAAGAAGAATACCTATTGTCTTAAAAGTTAGTATCTATTCTAAAAAATCTATAAAATCATCTTCAATATAACGATGTGCTTTCAATGGTTTTTAAATAGTCTGTTGTATAAAAAATTTGTAATGTTATTTAGAAAGTTTAATTAATTATATATTTATAACATTGAAAAATGTTTACACATTTCAATTCAGTGAAACTCGATTCAAATTTTCTGTCACAGACATTTTATCGGAATAATATTTCATTTACGTTTTCAAGTTCTACAAAACAAATGTGGAAAGTTGAAAAATATCGATAGCCGATAAGTTACGTCACGAGCTGAACTTTACGCAAGGTTATCTTTTATAGACGAACATTTACATACAAATGTCTGGTAGTAGGTACTGCGAATGACATAACATTTTAGTATAGGAGACAGCATTTTGGATAATCTTCTTCCGAGTTTCTGTTTTAAATGTTTATACAATAATTTTGTATTGCTTTTGTTTCTGGTATATCTTATAGATAGATAGATAGATAGAATATACTTTATTGTACACCAATAATTGAATCACACTTAAATAACAATATTGTAAAAAATTGGTTACAATGGCGGTCTTATCGCTGAGAGCGATATCTTCCAGACAACCTTTGGAAGGATTTTATGAGCTTTAATTAAAATGGGGAGGGCTATATTAGTGTACTACTGTACAAATATTCATTAATAACGGAAAAACAAAATAAAATAAATAAATATATTATGTGTTCTTTAACATCGTGTGGAGAAAGCAAAGGAATAATCATAAGTTTGAAATAAAATGATTGGCAACCGAGCTTTTAAAAACAGCAAGTGACTGAGCTTGTCTTACTGACACCGGCAATCCATTTCACAACCGAATGGCCTGCACCGTAAATGACTGGTCGTAAAATTTTGTGGAATGCGTAGGCATCAAAAGTCTCAAATTCTCTGATGATCTCAAATCTCTAACATGTGTGTCATGAAGGAACTTAAAACGTTCTTTGAGGTAAAAGGGAGTCGTTGGATTGAAAAGAATACTGTAGAGTAATGATAAAATATGTGCATTCCGGCGAAGGCGAATAGGCAGCCACTTGAGTTTAGTGCGAAACTCAGAAACATGATCATATTTGCGCAATCCAAATATGAATCTGATACAAAAATTTTGGAGTCGCTCAAGCTTATCTAGCTGCACTTCAGTTAGATCTGGATAACTTGCATCAGCATAGTCAAGGATAGGGAGAAGAAGAGATTGGGCAAGCGCAGTTTTAGTAGCAGTCGGTAGGAAATTGCGCAATCTGCGCAAAGACCCCGCAGAGGCGAACAGTTTGCGGCTCACTTCTTGCAACTGGGGACCCCAAGACAAATCTTTATCAATATAAATACCAAGGTCTTTTACTGAGTCACAGTAGGGTATAACAGCTCCATCGAAAATGATTTGGGGAAGGGTCGTCCAGTCAATTTTGGAACGTAGCCTAGGGCTGCCAACAATAATGACTTTAGTCTTCGCAGGATTAACCTTCAAACCATGATCCAAACTCCAATCGGAAATACGCGCTAAATCTTTATTCACTGTCTTCACCGCCTCAGACAAATCTTCAACGGGAGCTTGCGAATAAATTTGCAGATCGTCAGCATAAAGGTGGTAGGATGAGAGAAGTTCATTTGAAATAGAATTTATAAATATGGCGAAAAGAAGAGGAGAGAGAACGCCCCCCTGTAGTACGCCAGCAGTAGTATTGCACCATGAAGACAACGAACCTTCAATGCAAATACGTTGTCGGCGGCCACACAGGTAACTACGAAACCAATCAATAGCTGTTGGAGATATGTTAAGAGAGCATAGTATCCCGAGCAAGACATCAAAATCAACAGTGTTAAAAGCATTACTGAAATCAAGCAAAGAAAGGACCGTCAATTTCCTATTGTCCATACCCAGTCTTATATCATCCGTAATGTTAACAAGAGCTGTGGTAGTGCTATGCCCCGGACGAAATCCGGATTGGTAAAAATTAAGGAGTCTGTTTCTACCGAGGAAAGCACTAAGCTGACTATGAATAAGGCGTTCTAGGACTTTGGACAGAAACGGTAAAATGGAAATGGGACGAAATTCAGAGAAAGAAACAGGATTACATTTTTTTGGAAGTGGGGTTACATGAGCTTCTTTCCATGCAGATGGAAAAACACCAGAGGATACAGAATGATTAAGGATATGGCAGATGACAGGAAGGATTTCGTCCAAAATAGGGAGTATCATCTTGCGACTTACACAGTCACTACCAACAGCATTTGACGTGATTGATAAAATACTCTTCTTAACATCACAACAAGCAAATTGATTAAAAACAAAAGGAGAATAATCGGGAGTGGGAAGAGACGAAAGATTATCTAAAGTTTTGGTTTTAACAGCCCCATTGAAACTACAAGAGGTGGAAAAATGTTGATTGAGTAATTCAAGATCTATATCTTTAGGAACAGACTCTAATTGACGTGACTTCCCAATTCCCATTGATCTAAGAAATTTCCAGACTTTAGCTGGATCACCGTTTTCAACGGACTTATGAATGTGGCGGCGTTGGGCATCCCTACAAACCAAGTTGCTGCGATTTCTGATAGCGACGTATTTTTCACGATTTAAGGAACTAGGTCTGCACTTATACCTAGATTTAGCTGCTGCCTTTTTTTGTAAAATTGCTTTCACGTCATCTGTTAGCCACGGAGCAGGCAGATGCTTCATCTTGACCAACCGAACAGGTGCATGCACATCATACAGCCCGATGAGATTGGAATTAAGGAGGTTAATTTTTTCATCAATCGAGTCTGCATGAACAAGCTCAGACCAGTCAATACTGCTAGCATCTTCCCGAAGACCTTCCAAGTCCATTCCACCAAAACTGCGCTGAAGAATACTTTTAGGTTTAGTCTTAGGAGGGCGAATTTTGTAGGACAGGAAAATCAAATCGTGGTAGGAGAAAGCGTCAGCTGAACATTGCCCATGCTTAGCGACGTATTGTGTGGAGGAAACAAAGATGAGGTCAAGAAGTGAAGGAGTACAGTTTGGAAAATGGTGAGTTGCGCTTAATGGAAGGAGAGATAAATTGCAGGATTGAGAAATATATTGAAGTGAGGAAGAGCGCGAATCATTTTTAAGGAGACAGGTGTTAAAGTCACCCATAACAATTGTATGCCTGTAAGAGGGCGCAAGGTTGACTATTAGGCTTTCAAATGAGGAGAAGTAATCGATACTCAGAGAGGGACAATAATAGACACCCAGCAATATATATATATAATTAGAAGACCCAAAAACCATATTGGGAGGATTATAATTGTATACCATGTGATGTTCAGTGGCCAAATTTATCCTCATACTTCTCCAATCAGTGATTCAAGAACATAATGTTACGTAAAATAAATGTACTCTTATCTAACGGAAAGTAATAAACTATGATTGCATTCAATAAACGACATAAATAATGTCAAATATTAACTCTAATATCTCACGAAAATCACCTTTCTGTCTCCTAGCCTAAGAAGAAAACATGCTGAAAATGGAGGACTATTAACTTAACGTTTAATGTGTGTTATGATCAATACAATATGAGATTTGGTCCGCCAAAATAAGGTTCAAAATTCCCGTCATGTTTTTGACAATGGCTGTCACAAACATCGGGTTAGTATGACGGAGCCATATATATTATTGATGACAGCTTTTGTAGAATTATGTTCAATTTGGGCATGAAATGATGTTTGTTAAATTATCTACGAACTTACTGATGCGCTGCTTGTGAAAAATCACTGTCGACATGCTTTGCCGATGGCTTCTTTTTTATTTAGTCAGATTTACTTTGGATAGGGGCTCTACGGAATTAAGTATGTTTAATTAGGTGATTTCGATGATCTTTTTTTTTGTTATTATACTTATTTCAATAATATTTGATCAAATATGTAGGTAATGATGATGATGATTTCCTAGTAAACACATTCACATCCCCATTCGAATTAACTACCATTATATATAATTAATATCTGTAGATTATTTTTTGCTTAAAATAATAGTTGTAGATCTATATTAAAATTAAGTAAGGATTTTACAAGATAAAAATCTTGCACAGATTCTATTCAATTTTACAATCGAAACACGTAATGTCTCCCTAGCTTTTGGTCTTCATTGATAACTATTGTCAAGTCATCCGTAAAATGCGCAACGTATAGAGCATGTCGAATGTTCCTTGTGATTGTGAAGAAATCCATATAAAAATATTTTAGTAACAATATATTTTAACTATAAATTCCACAAACAAAATTTAACTGGTCAACACGATACCCCTTGGTTAGCAATCTTAGATTTTCTGGCTTCTGACTTATGTAACAACTGTGAAAGATTTACGTATGAAAGCCGGCACCAACGACCAATGTCCGAGTCATGGGGGAGTCTTGATATGTTAACAAATGCACCGACCTTGGCAAGCGTTGCTTTACCTTGAAAATCGAACTTTGTGGATGTTATACTTTAGCCACGAGCTCCTTAAAAGCCGAGTAACGTACCTAAATTAATAAAAATAAGGACAGATATTTTTCACCCGTTTTTGAAAGAAGGAAGGGAACAATTGTACCTACTATGGAGACGTAATTTCTCCCTAGCTCTCATACAACACTGATCACTGCAGTGTCGTGACGTCAGACGTTAAACGTCTATAGACGTAACGAGCTGTCAGCATGCCATTGAAGCAGTCGCTGATAACAGACGTCGCTGGTGCGAGCGTAATGCTTCTTTAGGCAACCGAGCAGGGTTAGTTCCTAATACGAGGATTGGCGATGAATCTGTGATATTGTAGATATGCACGTACAGTGATTGAAGGTGTATACATGTCGCTTAGTGCAAAGACAGTTATGAGGTCGTAATCAACATTATTTAGGCACTTCTCTTATCTTTGCATTAGGCTATTTCTGAATGTTAAATTTCAGAGTTCTGATGACCTCCATAACCCATTAGCTGGGTAACACGATACCTCTTAGGAAGACTGGTGTCAGATTGTTTGGCTGCAGACTCATAACGACTATCAAAAGATGTACAAATGGCAGCCGGGAGCAAATCATCAAATTAATAAAAGCATTTTATGTCACGGAGGAATCTCGATATGTTAAAATGGACACCCATTCACGGCTCGACCTGGTTGGTGAGCGTTGCTTAACCTCGAAGATCGACCAGTGTGGCAGTTATATATAGTTATATATTTTTATTATTGGTATTATGCTCGCGTTTGACCATCATCTCACCTGATGGTAAGTGATAATGTGGTCGAAGATGGAGCACGCTTACCTAGAAGTAGCCTATTCACTAGACGCGGTTGTAGTTAAGTGCTCCACCTAAATCAGTGCCTTCCTATCCTTTCTCTTAAATTCATTGATATACATTAAAATATAGCGGCCACTCATATGTAATCACCGGGCTAATAATAACCATTAATATACATATCTAGATAGATACAAGGCTAAACCATCAAATATAACACACGCATTTGTAACATAGTATGATATTCAATTTAACTACAGGATATGCAGCGACTGCAAACACCACAGTTAGCGTAAAATAGTGCTGCATGGGCGAATAAGCGGAATACAGCACAACTGCTGTTCTGAATATATATGCTATTCGTCTGTGTGTGCATTAAAAGTAATGTTTTGAGTTGATGAATATTCTTCTACACGTGTGGCTTCCCTGGGTTATTGTTACTGCGTTATTATATAAAGATCTATTAACAACTCCATTTTATATAATTATGTCAGTTTGTTACTGTTTTTTTTGTATTTATTTTTGTTATATTTTTGTTTTTTTTTTTTATTTATAACCATATTTTTATGTACATCGCTCTAGTTTCTTCCAACGACCGAGGCTGTATGGTCGATGGTTTCTGGTCATTTTGTAAAGCTTATTTTCAATGTGAATTCGAGAACTCTTAGTTATGTTTCTGACTAGTAATTATATTGTATTATAAGTAAATTTTCTTTAGGTAACTCAGTTGCACATACCTCTGTTACATATTCTATAGACATGTCATTAATCTCAGTTCTCTGTATGTATTCTATATGATCTTGAATCAGGATACAGACGCCGCCTGTTCGAGTGCTGTGACAGTAAAATGCTGCGAATTTATATCCGTTAAATTTGATAAAATCCAGCTTTTCTTGTGTAAGCCAGGTTTCCGAGATACATATTACCTTACATGATGAGTTCTCATTTATGAAAGCTTCAAGTATATCTTGTTTATTAATCATAATCATAATCTTTATTCTCTCACCACAATATTTATGTACAATTTTACAGTTATTAGGGACATATTCCATACAATAAACATTGTGGGAGACTGGTGCCTAAACTAGGCCAGGGCCTGTATTTCAGGACACCAGGTCTCCACCCTTTGGGTTAACATTTCAAGTGCTCTATATCTTAGTGGTCAGGAGTCACCTTATAATTTACAAGTTTTTTAAAAATTTAAGAAGAATATAAAACTAAAAATTAATCGAAATACAAAAAATAATAATAATATTGTTAGTGGGATTAGTATTAAGTGGAGACGACTTTGAATGTTTTGGAATAGTATCTAAAAGGATAGGCTTTTACTTGCGAAAAGAATAGTTCTTAGTTTCATCCGGTATGTTTATTTGCGAATGTGAATATTGTTCAGCATCGCTTGTAGTAATTATATCCATTTCTTGGTAATTAGAATAATTGTTTTGTTGATAGTTGTGGTTGTTTTCTTTCACGTTGATATGTTTGCCGTCTATGTATGGTTTATTGTTTCTAATGATAGCATGGAGGCCGTTTCTTCTGGCCTGAATAAGTTCATTTCGCATTTGTGCTCTCTCCTTTCGTGCTTTTACATCTAAAAATTAGGATACAAATATTCCAGGTTCTTGAAAATACATGCTGTTATTAACTTAGTGTGTAGTCATCCTTTTACTGAGCAATTCGATGACTAAAGGCCGGTTCTTTTCGCACTTTCTTCCGCATCTGTACATGTTTTTGATGTACCCGGACAGGTCAACGTTCACAATATCGCGAAACAATTATATAAGCCGGTTATGAAGATCGCTTTCAGGCTCTTTGTAATAATCCGCAAGTCCATATAGCACAAGTTTTTTATGGTTTATTTCAGGAATGCTTGGGGTTTGGGGTATTTGCACTGATTATGAAAAGATATGCGATTTAAGAGTTGTGGGTGTGGGTTCGACTTTAATGGGAATGGTATAAGTCTACTCCGGTATATGAACAAAAGAAATACTAAATTCAAATATTCAGTTTACGATATAGGTCATCAAATTATATTCTATAGTCCAGCATCGAAATTTATCGAGCAGAAACACGATAACAGCAGAGTCATCACTATAAATTGTAAGTTCTACTTCACTTCATTCAATTAGTTTAGAAACCCATTATTTCAGTGTAGGTGGAAAACAATTAAATTGAATGGAATATTGCTGTAGATTGATTGATAGATTGACTTTAATTAGTCTGAATTGTTGCCCTAGATCTTTACAGACTTAGTGTAGGATAAAGAATAAAATAAAAACTTTCAATTGTTTATTTGGTTTTATAGAACCGATGAGAATAGGATACATAGTCTATCCGAAGTGCGTGGACATATTTAAAGGTGATGTTTAAGTTCCGGTGCGGTAATCGAACTCGCGACAAGCAGCGCAGCAACCATTCGCTCAATCACTAAGTCAACCATGACATACACACACTAAAATTCGAAGGTTGCAATGAAATACGTAGTATATGCTGTGTAACATAGAATTAATTGTTCCTTAATTTGACAATTATCTCGAATTCATCAGACATCCATTGTGTAGAGTCACACACAACTTCTAAAATTCGATGACTACGAGACTACCTATCGTAACTCTATCAATCAAAATGACTAAGCTACTACCGCACTCCAACTCAGCGCCTACCATTTAAGATATACAAGGCACTACACGAAAGATATCCAAGCTATTTGATAACGTAATCTCCATTTTGAACAATGTTATGAGGCCTTAAGCTCCATTTATGGTCTGGAGCTTACCCGTAAACGTGCATATGAATTTGAATGTACTTAACTACGAGTATCTACCCATTAAAACTTCAGCGCAAACAGGGAAACAGTTCAGGAGTTCAGCTATCGCCTATCTACCATGTATAGTTTATAATTATCTGTACTTAACAGTTGTAGTAGGACATAATTCATAGACGTTAAAAACAAAGTTCCTTATCGGGTTTGTTGGTCTATTTGTTTAGGTAGGTTTCAGTTCATTTTGTTAGAGCTAAGGGTTAACCCTTTCGCGAGCATTGGCAAAATAATTGCCGAGGTGGTTTTTTTAAGGTCCACTCAAAGATAGTTTGTGTTTTGGCATAACGATATTTGATACTGCTAGCACCATCTCTTGCAAAAGTACAACAACATTTTACGTTCATTCGATCGAATGACAGGAACAAATTTTGACACTTTGAGACAAAAGTTGAAATGTGAGGTTTTTTTTTAGGTTATCTGTTAGAAACGTTAGAAATCCAAAAATATCAAGAAATTCACTGGGTGAAAAGTGAGTAGCGTTATATATTTCTTATGTATAATGTCTAATCTACCGAATTACGGTAATATTGTGTTGATTTGTGCTGTATAAATATATTTATGAGACGAAATGTTCGACCTTGCCACCATCCACTACCCGTGGCAAAATAGTTGCCTATGACTATGTCATTATTTTATCTTGGTTATATAGTTGCCAATGCCCGATTATTATTTATTTCAGATATTACCGCGAAAGAGTAAACGACTAAATTATTCAGAAATAATCGAGTTAGTAAACATACCTGACCGGTCTGAGTCAGAAGATGATCTCGAAAATTATGGTTCTGAAGAAGATGATGCCATAATTTCAGCATCTTCAGCTTCGACAGTCGCTTTCGAACCATCGACTAGCCGTACTTATAGGCCTCAACATACTAGCACGTCCCATCAACAATTAGTAGATATAGGTAGACTTTTCACCAGTGATGAGAATCAAAATAATTGGTTTTCAAGCTATAAAGAACCTCTACAATTATAAAATTAGGGCGAAGATCAAATAAGTGGTGGATGCGTTTATTTTACTTTTTGTCGAGAGTTGTGCAATGCATTCATCCTACTTCCTTCCTACTAATATTATAAATGCGAAAGTTTGTGAGGGTGGATGGATGTTTGTTACTCTTTCACGCAAAAATTACTGAACGGATCTGAATGAAATTTGGTCAGTAGATAATTGACATTTTTGAATAACACATAAGCTACTTTATCCAGAAATTCCCACGGGATCGGGATTTGCGCGGGAAAACCTTCCCACGCGAACGAAGTCGCGGGCAGAAGCTAGTACTGTATAAATCCATTCATAGTGATAAAAAATAGTCAAATGAAATTCCGCGAAAGATTGGCGTATGGTCTGATTGACGGCTACACATCTAGAAAAAGGGCAGCTGATCTCAACGGGAAGAGATCCAATAAATCTCTGCCTGATGATGATATCTCCTCCAGCAAAAGCAGTGTACCCCAAGAGATTCGATATGCTCAACTTGGTTTACACTGGCCTGAAGAGCTGCCAACTTTCAGAAGATGCTATCTATGCAGCACGAGAAGAAAAAATAAAAAATCTCGAATAAAGTGCTCCAAATGCCTCGTAACACTATGCGTTAAGCCATGTTTCCACAAGTTTCATCAGTGTTAACAAAGCAATTTTATATTTTTGATACCAAACAAAGATGTTAAATTCCATGGAGACTGATAATTTTCTATATTTTTTACTAAAATTTAAATTATTAGAGTGCTTAGTTCAGATGTCACTTACCTGATTTACTTCTTGATCTCTTATAGTATTTGATTTGTGATAATAATTACTTAGACTAAGATTATTCAATTATATCGAGACTGATTATTCTAATATAAAAATATTATGAATAAAAGTCAACTTATTGGTATGTTTTGGTGTGAATATGCCAATGTGTCTAGGTTTTTAGGGTTCCGTTGTCAACAAGGAACCCTTATAGTTTCGCCATGTCCGTCTGTCTGTCCGTCTGTCCGCGGTTTAGCTCAAAAACTATTGGTACTAGAAAGTTGTAATTTGGCATAAGTATACACGTTAATGACGCCAAAAAAGTGGTAAAATAAAATTTTTAATAAAACAATTTTTTAGGGTGCCTCCCCTACATGTAAAGTGGGGTGATAATTTTATTTTTTCGTCCTTCTCATAGTGTGGGATATCGTTGGATAGGTCTTTCAAAAACATTAGGGGTTTGGGAAAACCATTTTTTGATTAAGTAAACCGTTCGTGACTTATCAAGCTTTAAAGCACTAATTTTCGTTAGAGTCAAGTGTCCCCCCCCCTAGCAATTAAACGGTTGTAGTTAGAAATTCAAGTGTCACGGCAGTAGTACCTATATATAACGAAGTTTAAAGGAAAACTATCACACATAAGTGGGCTTTACAAGTTTACGAGTAATAGTCGACCAATTGTATTTGACTCGAAAATTTCGAACAACTCCATAGAAATGTCGATAGATGGCGCTAAGCGTCAGTTGTATCGCGCTAGTTTCATATTTAAATAAGTTTTATAAAAAAAAAAACTTTTTAACAAGAAAAACGGACTTCCAAAAACCCACTAGGTAGGTACAATGTGAAAAATAACTTTAATTTCAGAAGATGGTGGCTTGGATCTGTATTTTAGTTTTTTGCCACCGACTTCCGAAATTAAAGTTATTTTTCACATTGTAGTGTTTTTTTTGAAGTCGGATGTTTTATCAATTCCCATTGGTTCCAGCTGAGGCTGTTAATTGCAATTCACAAAAGCCAGGGTTCCACATTAGAAAAAGTTTTTGTACATGTGAAGCCCGGTATTTCAAGGTCAATGTTATATGTTGCTTGCTCACGTGCCACATGTGCTGAAGGTTTATTTATCGTTACTGAATGTTTTCATCCTCCACGTCCACCCACTGGATATGCTAGATAGCTTAGCAAGCTTTTTATAGATCATGCAAATGTCCCAACAGTCGCCCATTAGGTTTTGTAAGTAATTTACTATCGCATAACAGTCCTTGTATAATATTTGGAGATTTTAATGAAGACTATCTCCGTAACGACAACACTGCAGTTTTCAAATTAATACGTGACGCTGGTTACCAGTCCTTATTACAACCACTTCCCTCTACACGCGGTGGTACTCAAATAGATCATATTTTTTTAAACTTCCCTTGTGAAGTTGGATTTTATAATTCCTTCTTCAGTTACCATCGCCCTACGTGGGTTCGTTTTTAGGGTGAATTCAAATTAATATGTTTTTATTTATTTATTATTTTGCTATATAATATTAAACACAAAGCTCCCCCAGCAAACTACTTCCTCAATTTTATTTTTTTGTGACGATTGAGTAGTGTAGCTCTGTGTCCTGTATTTAAATTCAAAACACCGGCTATGACAAGTTTTATACAAATCTCTAAAAAAAATTAAAACTTTCCATGAAAATATTGTTGGATCAGGTGAGGAATTGTATAGGAAGTCAAATTAGTTAGGTAGTCATGTTTGGCTTTTAGTTAGAGCATTCGCGTGTTGTATTCGCTGACTGATCGTTTCGTACCAGAAACGATCAGTCAGCGAATACGACACGCACTTGGCTGTTATAAAAACTACGGAACCCTAAACTGCGCGTGGCCCGACACGCACTTGACCGGTTTTTTGATAGTAGTTTCAATATTGCTTATGAAAAACATTAATTTCTTAAAAAAATAAAACTGTTAGACTACCGAAATCTTTTATTTACGAATACCTCCTATTATAAATATAAATATAAAATACGTAAAATACATAATCAATGCATTTTAAGTCACAGTAAAGCATTGGCAAGAAGAAACACAACAAATAAAGTCGTGCATTGGCTACTATTTTGCCACAGAACAAAGTGCAAATGGGCATTGGCAAGGGGTGAATGAAAAAAATGGTCGTTAATATTTTAAGAATAACTTATACTAACGTTTTAAACAGTAAAAATCGTAATTAGCTACGAAATTAGTAATGCCCGCGAAAGGGTTAAATAAAACATTTAGGGCAATAAGAGGCAAACTTTATGCATTTTAATGCAAGAAAGACTTGAGGACAAATCACATTTTTTAATCTGTAACTTTAAAATGGCGGATTTCCTGCAATATTTAATTAAAAATCCATAAAAAAAACTCAGTGATTTCGGCGATAGAGCGAAAATGTTAAATTTTCACTAGTTGTCTAGGTTTTTTTTTTGACATTTTAAAAAAGGTCTAGAAAACAAGTGAAAATTTAAAATGAATAAACTGAATACATTTGCGACACATATAATAAGCTCCGATTAATTCACCACAGATTTGATTTAAAAACCAAATTAACATAGTTGCGATACAGTATTCTAATACAAGTCTCTCCGTCCGAACGAAACCTAAACTCTATCGTGACCCAAACTAGTTTAAAATTATTCTCATAAATAAAAAGTTAATAGAGACATATCTTTTTATTATGAAGACATTTCAATGTATGTAGGAGTAGATTATTACACCTACAGCTAGTGGAATAAAATTGGCTTATCTGGTCTGTAAAGAGGTTAGTATGGTGTGTAGGAATCTCAGAAATGGATGCATTGAAAGGTGTTCGGTTAATATTATTTTAACAAAAGAAATTAGGTGCTTGTTCCTATGTAAGGTAATCCTTGGAGTAGGTTAAGATGGTGTTACATATTTCTTTCATTTCACATCTATAACAAGATAAAATCGTTGGCTTTTGGTACACAAAATGTTCGGGATTGACATGAATTTTGACAATGCACCCTAAATATTTAGCCTTGGGCTATGAGGGCATTAGCCAAGATGGCTGTTAATTACTATCACAGTGATTTTCTTTTTATTATGTAAATAACGCGGCCGCATAAAAATTTTGACCATTGCGCGTAATGAATAAATACGCCACTGTTGTGTGGTGTTTTACTTGTCGTTGATAAAGCTGCAATCCGTATCTATGTATATTATAAAATGAACTGCCCGTCTGGCATTTCAAAATAATTAACTGTGTTTGTTTTATTTACACAATTCTAAAACACAGAAAACTTTTGTGTATCTTTTTCTTTATCTGGGCAAATCTTTGGATTTGAATCGATGAACCGATTTTAATAGGACTTCCACTTAATTATATGACAACATATCAATACAGAATTCCAACGGGATCAGTATTATATCGACCCCTACATGGTCAAAATAAATTATATATAATACTAGTAGGTACGCACGCGGGGCTTCGCTCCCGTGTATTCTATCACGGTAAAAACATAACTCTCCTTTTTTGCAGTCGCGTAAAAAGTCTATAACCTTCCTCAAGCTTCAAGCTACTTCCATACCAAATTGCATCCAAATCCACCCAGTGCTTTCGAAGATTAGCGCATTCAAGCAAACAAACAAACAAACTTTTCCACTTTATAATACATATCAATCAGGAGAAAAGTTATTGCAAAAATATATGTTGATCCCTAGACACTTTTGATGTATGTATTAGTATAGATAGTATAGATAATGACTTCGACTGCGTTCTTCATTACGGCCATACAAACGCATAATTTTCTGTCCCTGACATCACAAATTTTGCCAATAAACGATGACATACAGGACTGGCGGCAAAAGCCGTCATATTGTAACGGATTTTAAATAGAAATGATAACGACATTGGCGAAATCAACAATGCAGGCTTAGCAGAAAGTTATGAGAACATTTAGCGCTATTACTAATTAATTATACTAACAGTTTATAATTATGTAGTACGTATTTATGGGTCGCTTTGTTTGGACTGTTTGGGGATTATGTACGCATAATGTAACAAACCAATGAGATTAAAAATAATATAATCGACCAATGAGATAAACAAGGTAGACAGGCAAGATTTGTACGTAAGCGGTTGTCAAGTTAACATGTCCTGATCATGCTCCGCGGCGGGGCGTAACACATGCTGAGTGTTGGTTTGGGTTTCATATTACATCAACGCAGTTTCTGTACGCTGTTTCATGTGAAAATATTTGCGAGCAATGTTGCATACTGCTTTGAAAGTCGTTTTAGGGTTCCATAGCCGAATGGCAAAAAACGGAACACTTCTAGTTTCGTCATGTCTGTTTGACTGTCCGTATGTTACAGCCATTTTCTTCCGAAACTATTAAAACTACACATGTGAAACTTGGGAAATGTATATTGTATTCTGTGAACCGCTTTCCGATTTTTTAACATAAAATAAAATTAAGGGGGCTCCCCATGCATGGTTTTTTTTCAATCAAACTTATAAGTGTTTGGTATCTATAGACAGGTCTTTAAAAATGACAGTGAGTTTACCCAAACCATTTTTTCTTAAAGTCAATCGTTTAAAAGATATACGCTTCCAAAGTGGTAAAATGCGTGTCCATTTTTTTTTATTCTGGGTGGGAAATCATCGAATAACTTCTCCCGCTCCAGGTTAAGCGGAAGGGAGTGTCAGACTTTTACTGACTAAAAACCCACATTGTCCCTTCAGCTGCCCGTAAGTTCTCCGGGGCCGCGGTATCTTGTTACTACATTTCCGCAACCCCGGCGGGCAATGGCTGTATGAGGCCCCGTCACTAATGCTGACAGCTCCTTGAGGCGCGCGTGGAACACAACGCGCCGCCAACCCGGGCCTGTTCCTTACCGTAGGTGAGCTACCCCTGTTCACCGTCCGTAAGCCCGCGCCTACGGTGGCCGGAGATCGGACCGTGATCTCCGACGCCCAAGGCTAGACGCCCACGGCGGCTGGGGCGTAAGGAAGAGAGTTGCCTCTCCCTCGCGCGTTCGGCCTCCTCCTTCGCTAGCATGACTGCTTCGCAGAAGGAGGCGACTGCATCTCATTCCCTCTCGCTTCGCACCATGGTCTGAACCAAGGCCGGCGCTTGAGGTCGCCGCCGTCGATCGCCTCTACGAGGACACAGCGGTGCTCCGCCCAAGCAGGGTACACCTGCACTGTATGCTCCACCGTGTCCTCCGGATAGTCCTCACAAAGCCCCTCTAACTTTTATAATAATGAAGTCAAAAATCTAAAAAAATATATGCTGTAGATCCTAATAGAAACTTTCAATGAAAATTGGTTTAAACGAGATAGAGTCAGCAGTTTTTGAGATATAGCACATTTTCTAAAACCGCAAATATAACTTTGTATTCCATACAAACACTATGAAACACAAAGGTATTTTGCGTAGTTACTACGGAACCCTTCGTGGGTGAGTCTGGCTCGCACTTAGCCAATTTTGTAAAATAATTTATTTATTACTGTTTCATTTATTTATTTGCATGACACTTACAAGAGAAAAAAAAAACAAATACAGAAAAAGTACGAGTATATTATAAGTAGTCTTTAAAGAATTTCATGCTGTTTTTCCAACAGTAAGTATGAGGTCGGCTTCTAATTAAACCGGAGGCGGTTGCATAATCTGGGGGCACGGCAGTGCCCCCGCCAAGTCGAGCAAAAAAGCGGCACGGCCGTACCATTCTTTTCTCGAAGCAATTCAGGCCATTTTTCGACCCCCTATAACTTCGTTGTGGATAAAACTAGAAGCCTGAATTTTCAGTAACCAAATAGACATTGTATAGACACGGCATATTTCAAATTTCATTTAATTTGAACCAGTAGTTTAAGAATTATAACGAGTCAAAGTTCCTTAATTTTGTTAATCTTGACACTCACTGACTGACCGATCATCAAAAGTCTAAGGCACTTTTAGCAGACATAGAAGCTTCAAATTTAGAATACAATTAGTGTTTAGTATATGAATCAAGGAAAAACTATAATATTTTTCAATTTCGTTCCAGTTTTCTAGATACATCAACTGCATAAATAACTTTGTAATCCCATATAAATATATAGGATTACAAAGTTACATTTGCGGTTAATTGATCAGTGTACCTGTTTAATATAATGAAATAATAGATGTAGATGGGTACTTTTTTTTTCTTGGTGAAAAATATCATCGAATGACTTCTTCCGCTCGGGTGTATCAGAATTCTACTGACTAAAAACCCACCCTGTTCCTTCGGAAGCCCTAAAGTTCCGGGGCCGCGGTATCTCGATGGAACTTTCCCGCAAACCCCGACAGGCAATGGCCCTATGAGGCCCCGTCACTGGTATTAACAGCTTTTGGAGGCGCGCGTGGAACACAACGCGCCGCCGACCCGGGCCTGGTCCTTACCGGACGGTGAGCGACGCCTGCTCGCCATCCGCAGGCCCGCGCCTACGGTGGCCCGAAATCGACTTGCGATCCACGATGCCCGGAGCGACTCCCCCGGCGGCTGGGGCGCGAGGAAGGGAGTTGTCTCTCCCTCGCACGTTCGGCCTCCTCCTTCGCTAGCATGACTGCTTCGCAGCAGGAGGTGACTGCATCCCATTCCCTCTCGCTTCACACCATGGTCTAAACCAGAGCAGGGCGCGAGTGGTCGCCGCCGCCGATCGCCTCTACGAGAATACGACGGTGCTCCACCCATGCAGGGCACACCTCGACCGTATGCTCCACCGTGTCCTCCAGTGTAGATAGGTACCTAGATATAATAATTATGTTCAAAGGTAACTTGTTAAATGGTCAACGGAATAAAAAGCAAGAAGTATTAAGAGTATTGGGGAGTATTAAGTAGAGTAAATTGCCCGAAATTGCATAATTACTTACTTATGGATTAACTTTAACCGAGACGTTTGACGAGTGCAGCATTAATTATTACTAACTAATGCAAAAGACGTACGTGCGTATTCATATGTGCGTATCAAAGCCTCCGAAAAAAACCCATAGAGACAGGGAGTGGGCTTTGAAAAAAACTTTAGCTGAAGTTCAAGAAGTAGTACCGGAAAATAAAAAAAGGAAGGCTCCCTACAAAAATAAGAAAAGCTCATAAGACAGAGAGAGGGCTTTAAGAAAATTCGTTGTTGGTATACAAGAAGTAGAAGGTACCGGAAAGGAAAAAAAGTAGGACTTTCTACAAAAAGCAATGAGATCCCATAAAAAACAATACTTGTCAAAAAACCAAGTCTCGCAACTTAGCTGTTCTACCGTAAAAAAGTTGTGATATCCATGTAATACCAAGTCGGTTATTAATTTATTCAGTCCCTACTTAAGGGACCTTCTGTCTTAAGTTGTTACGTAATTATCTAACCTAACGGCATCTTATAGTGACCATATCAATATTAAAAATCTTTACCGTTTTAAATAAATAGATTGACTTGGCAATCGCAATAAACAATTTAATTTATATATGTATTACTTGTGAGTATATTGTGTTTTCATGCGATGGCCGAGTCAATATATTTATTTAAAACGGTAAAGATTTTTAATATTGATATGGTCACTATAAGATGTCGTTAGGTTAGATAATTACGTAACAACTTAAGACAGAAGGCCCCTTAAGTAGGGACTGAATAAATTAATAACCGACTTGGTATTACATGGATCTCACAACTTTTTACGGTAGAACAACTAATAATAATAATAATAATAAAAATAATAAAATATTTATTCTTCAATAAGTACAAAAATAAAAACAATACAAGAAACAAACATTGACTTGAGTGAGGTGGATGTACAGAGGCATTTTAATTTGAGACAACGACTCCCAAACTGAGCTATGCTCGTATCTTGGGTAGTCGGCGGTCAACCGCGCAGTTTTCGCATACATATCACCGTCCTATTTTGTGCCAAAATATTACAATTTTATTTTATATAATTATAACTTACTTTAAATTAAATCTATCTATATATTTCTATAATTTAATTTAAAAAATCAAAGATTAAGATTTTATTTTTATTTTACAATTTCAATAAGTTTCTCAGTCTCAACATAACTCAACAACTTTAACCAATTAGTTAATTTATCTTTAAAATTGTGTTTATTTAGTTCATACAGTGAGATCTTCTTATTAAGTTTATTATAAAGCCTGGAACTTAATGCGTTGTATTGTCGCAGTGCGAAAGCCGTTCTACATCTCACAGAGGGACAAACAAGTGCACCACTTCGTTTTTCTAAAACTTCCGTATTAAGGGGAAGTAGTGAATGTCGCCGGAGCATCGTGCGTAGAATAAACAGCTGTCGCACCGTCAACACCTTGCATTCCTTGTATAGTTCTGTGGTAGAATAGTGACGCGGCTTACCATGTATGACCTTGAGAATAGACCTTTGTGCTCTTTCTAATTTCAGAAACAGAGTTTTGTAAGTCCCACCCCACGCAGGAATACAATAACCCAATATTGATTGACACAGTGCAAGATAGACTGTATTCAATAACGCATGATCGGCGGAGTGACGGAGGTTCTTAAACACGTATAGCAGTTTTCTGACACGTCTGGTGAGGGTCTCCACTTGTGGACGCCAGTCCAATCGTTCATCAACTATAACACCAAGGTACCTTATACAATCAACATTCGATAATGGTGGACAACCACAAATAATCGATGATCTGGCACAATTATGGGCAGTTAGAGTTAGAGTTTCTTCTGATGGCGTTGAGGTGTTGGGGAGATAAAAGCGAATATATTTCGTCTTATCTACATTCAACGTAAGTAGATTAGAAGATAACCATAACATGACCTCCCTCAAATTACTCTCGACATGTGTCTTAGCTTCCATCCAATTATTCCCATACACTAAGAGTGCTGTGTCATCCGCATAAGTAAAAATATCACAGTTTTTCAGTTCCATCTTGCACAAGTCGTTGACGTATATAAGAAACAATGTGGGTCCAAGAATACTCCCCTGTGGGACCCCATATTTGATTTCTTCGTCCTCACTCACTACTGAATCGATTTTCACTGCCTGGGTACGATTGGACAAATAATCTTTGAATATTTTTAATGCCAGACCACGAATTCCAATGCGCTCCAGTTTTGATAAAAGGATTGGGATAGAGACCGTATCAAAAGCTTTTGATATATCTAAAAATATACCGTAGCACTTATAGCTTTTGTCCATTTTATCAGCTACCGTGGCACTGAAATTGGTTACAGCATCTTCAGTCGATACACCCGGCCTAAATCCATACTGGTTTTCTGAGATAATATTATATTTGGTGAGATACTTAGCCAAGCAGTTATTGAGTATTTTTTCTAAAATCTTCGATAATGTACTCAGTACAGAAATAGGCCTGTAGTTCGTACATTTCTCTCTATCCCCACCCTTATACACAGGAGTCACTATAGCCTTTTTCAGGCTCTTAGGAAATACGCCAGTGGCAATAGAAACATTACAAATGTGCGTAATAGGTGGTATCAACACTTCTTGTGATAGCTTAATTAGCAAGGCTGAGATATTATCCCAGCCAGTTGCACAGTTATTTCTTAGTGAGCCAATGATCGCTGCCACTTCATCATGGCTCACTGGCAGTATAGCGAGAGAGTTGGGCTGTGATAGATTTCCTCCCGCGTGATGAGGTACTGGTGAATCATCCGGTGGAACCAGTTTCGATGCCAGGTCTTTACCAATATTGACAAAGTATTTGTTGACACAGTTTATTGCCAATTTAGCATCAGCTGAGATTTTTAATAGTTCCGTCGCAGGACTGGGTGACTGGCATTTCCTACCTGAGATTCGATTTACAACATCCCATATTGCTTTCGGACTGTTTTGAGCCTTAGTAAGCTGTTCTTTTTCATTCTCGATTTTAAGCTTTCTGAGAAGGGCATCACAGAAGTTTCGGTATCTTTTATATGTAGTACAAAGGATTGCATTATCAGCATTTTTCCTTAATTTAAGGTGCATTCTATCACGGTTCCATATACAACGAAGCAATCCTTTAGTGATCCACGGTTTCAGAATACGGGTTCGTCTACTAACTTTTTTTTGAGTCGTGTGCTTCATTACAACATTACTAATAACTGAGATCAAATTATCGGTGGCAATATTCGCATTAACTTCATTCAAAACTACACTAAAATCACTTTGATCAATGTCTGCTTTAATAGAGGAATAGTCTAAGCGCGTTATGACCCTATTGCTATTCAGGTATAGTTTCTTGGTCTCTTTCATACATAAAATGACAGGAAGATGGTCCGTTATTTGGGTATCCAATATGACAACTTCTGCCGAACTATTAGATTTTAATAATATATGATCAAGGCAATTTCCGAGTCTTGTAGGATACACGTGTGCCGGCAATAGGCCTAATGAAGCTGCAAATAGTAAGTACTCACTCGAGTTTCGATCGATATTATTATTCTCTTTTATATCGACATTAAGATCTCCTATCACTGCTATGTTTTTGAATGAGTTTAGACTGGACATTAGTATTTCTAGACTGTTATAAAATTTGGTTAGGTCTAAACGAGATGGGGATCGGTACAGCCCAATTATAGCGATATTATTTAAACAACAAACTAAGCAATTAGCATCTGAAAAGGATGGTTCAGATATGATACATCCTAATCCGTTCTTAGAGTACATTACAACTCCCTCGTTTTGTGTCAGATTGTTGGTTGTAGCATGAGGTGTGTAACTATCAAGGTAAGGTGGTGGGCCTGATCCTTTTAGCCAGCACTCTGAAAGTATGATTAAGTCAAACTCAAATTTGATCACAGACATCATGGATATAAATTGGTCTAAATTTTTGTTTATACTTCTGATATTAATATGTATAATTTTAAGATGGGTGTTAGGATCCGCAATAAGCTCTGTACATTGCTCCGGTGTGCAAATATGGGAGCTAGCAACATTAAACATATCAATAGCATTGGCAGCATTATTTATGTTATCTGGCATTTTTAAGGAATTTTTTAACGTATAGATGCAACGGAAGCGATTTTATGCAATAATAACGAATTATAAGAATTAAAAAGTTAATTACCCCTATCGGCTCACGTTGCAGTTGCTTTAAAAAGGTAAGACTACTAAGTTGCGAGGTTGCGAGAAAACTAAGTTGCGAGACTTGGTTTTTTGACAAGTATTGTTTTTTATGGGATATTATTTTACATAACGTGACTTCCTCTGAGACCTCCATAGCCCGGTACGGGGGTAATACGTTTCCTCAGCAAGACCGGTGTCAGGTTTTCTGACTTCCAATTGTATATAACGAGTGTCTTGGGTTCATGACCGGGACCATCGGTTTACGGTTATCAAGACAAAGAGGAGTCTTGGCATGTAATGCATAATCACCCATATTTAGATGACATTGCGGCTGATATTGTCTCGCCTCCAGCCAGCTAAGTATATCACGAACACCTCATGAATTCACTATGTCCTGCCGCACCTGTCTGGTACAAAGCGTCAGTGACTTAGTGCTACACAAAGCTATGTACGGGACAGTCGAATTCACACACATGTTGCATCACGTAATTTGCGCAAAATACTTAGTTTGTAGTCTTAAAATGTAAGAGCTCCTAATTGAATGTTGGGCCTGTGTATTTGTTTATAACGTTGTCTTAAACTTTATTTGCAAAAAAAATTCATGTATCTACCTGAGATAAAAAGTAACCTTTGTACTATTCCCCTCCCCTCTTTGTTTTATGTTCTTAAAGTCCATCCAAAGGTTGTCTGGAAGATATCGCTATCAGCGATAAGACCGCCATTGTAACCATATTTTGCAGTATTGTAAATCAAGTGTTTGTTTAAATTATTGGTGTACAATAAAGAGTATTCTATCTATCTATCTAACTATCTATTCCCTAATGTGTGTATTTGGTAATTCATAATGAATAAAGATGATTTGTTTATTATTTTATCTGTGTCACATTTCATGTCGATCTAATCAGCCATTTGGCGGGGTTCAGTAACAAACATCAAAACTTTCGCATATTTCCGATTTTTTTTTTATACTTTGCCTCACACTTCAAATTGCTACGACACGCAGAATGGCAGCTAATCGCTCAGGCACTGCGCCATCTGCATCTTCATAATATTGGTATAACCAGTTTAATTTGGACTAAATGATAACGATATCATGAGTCATGACTAATATTTTGGAGAACTGTTAATATAATCATTTAGGTCCAACCACCGTAACATTTTTTTACAAAACCACAAAATTGATTTAATAGTGCCTACACTTGTGAGTTTTATATTCCAACCTATAAATTGGTTTAATACCTCCTTTGTTCATGGGAGGTATAATCTCTTTACGGTAAGTTTTCTATAGAATATTGTTGAGGCGATGGTGCCATAAATAAAAGATAACATAACTTACTTTAAAGTTGGAATGAGATATGTTGAAGTTAAGTGGGTTACTAAGTGAGATATTTAAGTTTGTGGGAAGATACATAAGTGCCTTCGTTTGGTTAAAAGTTCCATACAAGATCAACAGGAATGCCTGCGCAATCTGATCTAATTTTGTTCAGGCAGTTTGTTAGTTACTGTTATACAGGGATAAAATGAGATTTTTCCACTACCTGCACAAAAATCTCAAACTATGTATGTATTTATGTCAAAGAATATGAAAAAGAAGTTTTAAATAAAATTCAGTACAATATTACTCCCGCTATTAAGGACTGGAAGTCCCTGTCGGAGTCTGTTTCCTGATATCATCAACCTGTATGCTGTATTCTAAGCCTGTATGTTTACGTCATGAGTAAATAGTTTTCTTGAAGCAAAGCATGCGTTAGAATTAGAATTGTTTTGAGAAAAGTTGAGTATCCTCTTTGGTGCAGGTATCTTTATCTTGTTTAAGGATTCTAGTTCTATCTTACTCATTACGCTCGTGAGTTTAGACTACACTAATATAACCTCATCCAGTAAATGGTATTCCTGTTTTCCCCAATCTTCCCAAATCCATTTATTCGTGGAGTCGCACATAGACTTATACATATTCTTTATTATGAAAGTAAGTAGCATGTTTAATTAACGATATTTAAATTACATACACTTCTACATACATAAAAAGCACCCCGTATAGCTCCATACCCTGAACCCACTCCAAACACAAACATATTTAGTTAAATTGAAGAGATTTTTGTGAGTGTTTGAATCTAAACTAAATTGCATGATACCTACTCATGGTCACAAGCTTACATAAGCGACGGCCCCCACGTATACTATCGAAATTGACAAAATGTCATTTTCGTTTTATTGCACTAATGGCAAGTAGAGATAAAGATCTATAATTCTATATATTAATTATGTACCAATTTTTATTCCTTCAACTGTTTTTCAATTGAACAGAATCGAAGCTGCATAAATTAAGCACATTAAAACATCGAACATGCCGGTTTCGATGTTATTGGTGGTCAGCGGTACGCGCGCGCAGTACGTAACTACCTGTTTCGTCAATGTTACTCGAAATGTGAGCAAGTACGCACGTGTTTTTTGAAGTTAGGTTTAAGTTAGTTTTTCTTTAATTTTAAGTTCAAAATGAATAGAAGAGGGAAACAAATGGTGGATATGATAAAAAATCACCATGAACGTACAACAGAACCTGTTATTTCCACGATAAATGAGGATCAAGCTGGTAAGATTTTCATTATTTTGGGCGTAATTGCGTAATTTAAATGCTAAAATGTAAAAAATACATAATTTTCTGATGGAACGTATGTAGCGATAATTATTGTAGTGGCTTTTTATGAAAAAAATAGAAAATATTTAGATATTTTGAATAATTAATTTTAAACTATAGAAAGTGGTACATTCGATACTATAATTGTACAAAGAGCAAATTTGTTCTATCGAATATACCACTTTCGATAGTATTGTCTGGTATTGGTTCTGAGAAATTTATTGAAAGTGGTAAATTCGATACTTTTCTCTACGAAGAATACATCGAATATACCACTTTCGATGCTTTATTACGTCAAAATCTTGCTGTTTCGTTGGATTTTCCAATTGTTTTTGTTTTATTTTTTTGTATTTTCAGCATCTTCTGTGTGATGTCAATTCACGGACTAAGGGTGGAGATATTTAAATAATATTATTGAAGAAAATGACGCGGTTGATGAGGATTTTGTACACAATGATTCCGAAATTGTTGTTTTTGATAGCAATGAATGTCAATGAATTCCATCTCCTAGCTCTGTTCAAGATTTTTATTGTGTAACAAACCAAACTGAACAATTTTGTAACAACGATGCAGTTCAAGAATTTTGAGAAATTCCAAGTGTTAATTATTTAATATCAGTATCAGCTTCTGAACCAGGAACACCCAACACTCACACTGTCAGTAAAAAAAAGACCTTCAAGCAAGATCCGGGTAAAAAAAGAAAGAGGCATGTTAGCCAATAGACTGATGTTCGTAGAAAATTACTGAAAAATTCCGGTCAAAAACAAGTCAGCAAAAAAGGCAAAGAAATGCCAGCCAAAAACATGAAGAGTCCATGCCTTTTGACTTGCAAGCTGAAGTGCTCTATTCATATTACGGAAAAAATAAGACAACTTATTTTCGATAAGTTTTGGAAACTCTCAGACCACTCAAAGTAATGGGAGTATATTAACAAATTCACTAAGAAATTGGAAAAGAAGAGACAAACTAAAGACTACATCCAGAAGAAAGTTTACTACTAATTACTATTTACCTGTTCCTAATGAAGATGGCAACTAGTTCGAACCAATAAAAGTGTGTTTAAAAATGTTTTGTGCCACGTTAGCTATTACAGACCAATTTATTCGTACAGCACAAGAAATCTTGACGTAAGTGGCACTACGGAAACTGACAACAGGGGCAAACATCTCGATCATCCAAAAAAAATAGACTACCGAGATGACCGAAAGTGTCTGTGATCACGTGAAATCAACCCAGCCTATCGAGTCCCATTACAACAGAAAAAGCAGCAGTAAGTTATACTTGGACAACAATCTAACTTTTGCTACGATGTTTGCGTTATACAAAGATTGGGATCAATTGCAAAACTACAGCAATACAGCCCAAACGGAAAGACAATACTATTGTAAACGACAACATGAACGTTGCACTTTATATGCCAAAAAAGATCTATGTGATGCTGCTTATAAATCAAAAAAGTGAATTGTCGCCATTGTATTCTAGCAGTTTTCCGATATTGGAAGCAAAATATAAAGATTTGTTATCACTTTGTAATGCTAGACATATTCCAAAGCAATATCATAATTTTTACAAAACAATCCAAATTTCTCAAATTAATGATGAAGACATTAACGATGAGGACTGACTAGCTATTTATTTTTATCATTATTTTAGTTGTTATTAACTTATTGTGATTTAGGTTTAGAACAAACGTTAAAATTATAGTCATATTAAGTAACTTGATCTCTAATTTTTATCTCTTATCTTAAGGAAGAAATAGAGTGAGATTTTGTTTGTTATTATTTATATACCTAATAGCTGAGAAAAATTACAATCTCTTTTAATAATTTATTTCTAGTTTAAGCTTGAAATAGAAGCTCAGGCTAAATATATCTGTCGCAGTGAAATGACGAACCCAGGGATTTAACGAAATCCCTTGGGATACCACGTAATCACGGAAAATGTCAAATACTCTTGTTTATTATGTCTTCTTACTGAAAACGTTTAGTGATATGTCGTTTCACTAAACTAAGTCTAGTAAAATGCCAAAACAGCGGACGCTAGCGAATAAGATTCGAGTTAAGCTCAGATCGGACGGTAAAGGCACAGTCTAAAGATCATACAGTCGTCCGACGAAGACGTCTAGACAGGGCAATCGTGCGGGGTGTGAGGGGCGAGACGCGGGAATGCCGATCCCAAGCTGCGAACAAAACTATGTTAGCAGCTTGGGAGACATCATTCGGGGCTAGCACGTGTTTGTTTTTTAGTTATTTATTTAAAGTGGTACATACGACGTGTGCTGTGAGAGATTGCAAGTCTTCATCTTGTTTAAATAAAGATCTCCGGTTTCATCAGCTTCCACGCACAGAAGAAAGGTAAATAATTAATAATGTTTTGTTATCGTTTTATTTGTAATGTCGTGCCGCGTTGATAACGCTAACAAAATAGCCGAACGGCGGACGGTAAAAAAATTATATCTAATAGGTAATCGCACAGGGCCGTGAGGGTTTGGACATTTTATATATTTTTATACCTACTTAATATTATTAGGTGTTCTATTTTTATTTAAAATGATAACGATACTTTGAAGCTTTATTCGAATACAGATAACGAAAAATAGTAATTTCAAATTGAAGATGGTGAACTTTTTTATTATTTAATAAAGGTGAATTTCGAGATGGTGTACGTATTTTTTTTAAATAAAATATTGGTGTCAATTTAGAGTTTAATTGGGGAGTTTGTTATGAAAATGCCATCCTTTTTGAAATCCAAGATGGCGGACGTCATTTTTTTTAATAATTTGATATGGGTGTCAATTTTGAGGTTAATTGGGGTGCTTGTTACGAAAATGCCATCCTTTTTGAAATCCAAGATGGCGGACGTCATTTTTTTAATAATTTGATATGGGTGTCAATTTTGAGGTTAATTGGGGTGCTTGTTACGAAAATGGCATCCTTTTTGAAATCCAAGATGGCGGACGTCATTTTTTGTAATAATTTGATATGGGTGTCAATTTTGAGGTTAATTGGGGTGCTTGTTACGAAAATGCCATCCTTTTTGAAATCCAAGATGGCAGACGTCATTTTTTGTAATAATTTGATATGGGTGTCAATTTTGAGGTTAATTGGGGTGCTTGTTACGAAAATGCCATCGTTTTTGAAATCCAAGATGGTGGACGTCATTCTTTTTAATAATTTGATATGGGTGTCAATTTTGAGGTTGATTGGGGTGCTTGTTACGAAAATGCCATCCTTTTTGAAATCCAAAATGGCGTACATCATTTTTTTATAATTTATTTATTTAAAAAACCTTCACTTAAGCAACATTACAGTACAGTAAGTGTCACAGTACCTAATTATCACGTGCATCAGTTCAAATTTTAAATCTCTTTGTATACGCCTCATCTGCATTTTTATGTTCACCCTCAACTGCTAAATAATACGTGCAGTAAAGAGCAGGTTAAAATTGTTTTCATTATTATATTAAGTAATAATATTGCTAACGATGTCGATCTGCAATAAAAAAAAATATTTCATAAATATTGTTTATTTGTGACAACCCTGGCCGCTGCGAGACTGTCTAGACGTTGTCGGCATTTTCCACAAGATCAAAGGCGTCAACCTACTGTACGATCTTTATACTGTGGTAAAGGTTTAAAGGAACCTAACAAAACCTAACGTCGGAGTGCCTTACGTTCGTTGTTCTACCCGCAATTTCTATACTTTTAAACTATGGATATTTCGAAGATAAGGTATTCCAAAGTTAGGTTTCGTTGTGACTTAACTATTTTATTATTTTGTATTTTTTAAGTATTTTATTAAAACATTTGACATTTCATTTGCATGTAAGCTAAAAGTTGTTTAAATATTATTTGTGTTTCTTAATTCTTTATTTTTTAATACATATTTCTTGATTAACAATGTCTGATTGAGTTTTTCTTTATTTGTACTAAATACCCCACAAAAGTTAAGATTTTGCATATAGAAACTAGTTTAATAATATTTTGACTTGAGCATTGTAACAATCAATACAATCGAAAGTACCACATTCAATAATTAACTAGAAGATTTTGTCATAGAACACTCTCGAAAGTGGCACATTCGATAAAAAAGTAACCAGCGGTAACCAAGTAAAGTATCGAATGTGCTAAATTAGAAAAAGTATAATAATTATTAAACACATTCATAGATGGTATAAAACAGTCAAACTTTCCACTTATGATGCAGTTGTAATATTGAATATTCGAATTTAAAGTTTCACTCACTGACTGACTCATTGACATAATAATGTACAAAGGCCATAAAATATCCCGATCCATTTTGAGGCCTGTAGCCGCGATAGTCCAGGCCATGGCCTCATCAATACCTACGATTCAAAATGGCCGCGGTCGGTCCCCGTGACGCGTGAAAAAACAATTAAAATAAAATAACTCTCCCTTGTAATTTGTTTGAATTTAACAGGCAATAATTCAAAAGAACAGAGTATTTACTTTATCCTGGCTTTTGTTTGTAGGTATTCGGAATTATTAGGTTGGTTGGGCACTTTTGGATTAAAGGTCGGGGAATAAATTTAACTTAAATTTTGCTTATTTACTTTTGAAGCCGGTGTTGTTTAGTTTCCAGTTGAGAAGGAAATTTAAAATAGACTATTCTTGTTCTGGTCCATGTCCCCGGAGGACATGGACCAGAACAAGAATAGTCTGGTCCATGTCCTCCGGCCTGGGGCACGCGGAGGGGTCTGTCAGACTCTTACTGACTAAAACCACCCCGTGTTTATACGCATACTTGTACCGGAAGCCACGTCCTATACGGTCTGGTCAAGTTGAGAGAGTGAGGTGTTTGACTCCTCTGCAACACGAAAGAGCGAAACGGAATATTAAAAAAAAGACTATACTAATTCAACTAAAACACATGTTTTCATTCATCATAATCTGCTTAGCCATTTCCCGACTATGTCTAGGTACAATAACTTTCAGGATGTGAAATCAACTAAAAACAGGTACATAAAACGACCCAAACCCTTTAACAGCCTGAATCATCATCTGCGTAATCTTTTCACAACTATTTTGAAGTCGGTTTCCAGTCTAACCAGAAGCAGCTGAGTACTAATGTTTTACATGGTGCGACTGCCCGGTAATAGTCGCTTCCCAGACTGACCTCCACAACCCACTGGGTACTGCTGGGTAACACGATACCTTTTGGCTAGATTAGTGTCAGATTTAATGACTTAACGTGGTTTCCGAGGTACGCGGGTGTTACACCACCAACTTCCAAACTGCGGGCTACTACTGAGAGATTCCTTACAGAAAAACCCAATAGCACTTTTTGCTCGACCCGGGAATCGAACCCGGAACGTCGAGCTCAGCAGTCGCGCTTGCCACCACTCGATCAACGAGGCAGTTATACATGTTGTAATTATTATATCTATTTGAAAAGCGATATTTCTATTTCCTATATTTTTTGGCCATCACTGAAAACTGTCTTACTTAAAATAACTTTTATCGATAAGACCGCCCATTGTAACACCCTTTGTAGTTTTTCAAGCCCTTATTTAATTCTGTTATGGTGTACAATAAAGAGTATATCTATCTATCTATCACTACTGTTTTACTTAATTGTTTTTTAACTCATCACGGTGAAACAAATTGGCAAAAAGCCGAAGACATGTGATATCCATCAACCGCACTGAGCCCCCGTGGTGGATTACGGCCATGTCACTCTCGAGTGGAGGCCTTTATCCCAGCAATGGGAGCTTTATAAGCTGAGTATTATTATATTATGTTAACAAATTATACTTTTATCCTGGGCGTATGTTCCAAAGTAATTATTTTTTAGTTCCACGCGAGAGGTGATCTCACGTTACCTCTATATCACCAATCTGTATATTGTACAGAAAATATAACCCTGTCTACTTCAGCAGAATAAAATAATTTCATTTTTCTTCAGTATATTCTTTTGCTTGAAAGATCAAAGTTCGCAGTCTGTTGCACGTATCTGTCTGTTTGATAAAGGAGGCACGAATTCACGTATAGTTCCTTCAACTTTTCTTGTAGGTAATTGGGTTATACAACCAATTTTGTGTCAAAAAGTATTTGTAGGTTTTCAGAGATAGAACCGTTACAAACCCAGTGATATATTAGTCCAAGGAATTGGATTTGACTGACTTCTCTCTGGTTCTCTGGTCAAGCTAAGTACTACTTCTCAAAGAGCAGTTAGCAGCAATGACAAGGACTTTCAGGGACCCGTCATTTAATTTCATTGCAATCAGTTCTGTCAATGTGTAGTATGTGTGGATAAAATGCCTTCCCAAGTGACGATATTATTAACCGTTAATATTTAGGTTGTTAAGGATCAGCTCGTGTCTAAATATAGTAAAAATAAAAAAAACGGTCAAGTGCGTGTCGGGCCACGCGCAGTGAAGGGTTCCGTAGTTTTTATAACAGCCAAGTGCGTGTCGTATTCGCTGACTGATCGTTTCGTACCATGCTCTAACTAAAAGCCAAACATGATTACCTAACTAATTTGATTTCCTATATAAATCCTCACCTGATCCGACAATTTTGCACGGAAATTTTAATTTTTTTTAGATATTTGTATAAATAAAACTTGTCATAGCCGGTGTTTTGAATTTAAATATATTCTATTATTACTATTTCAATCTCCAAATTCCTACACTCAACGAGACTTGATTATGGATTTCACAATTCAACTATTTCAATTTTATCTCTAGCCTCTACACAAAATCTCAAGAACTTATTTTTTTTTCTACACACAATCTCAAAATCTCAATTTTTTTCTGATAGGACCACTCGTATTTCAGCAGATATGGCTGGTCACTACTCAACCGGGCGATCCTGTGGTGACCTCTAAAATTAAAGGCCCCCCGCCAGGGCTTACAAACTAGAATTACATTTTAAACAACCGTACGCTAAGGGCACTCCCTGTGTAGTACGGGCCTCGGCATAGCGTGGTCGTTGGTGGAGGGCAGCAAAGGGACAGGCTGGGTCCATATTATTTAAGGGGTTATTTATCGCTACTGGCTCAGCATCGCGGGCTGGCTCGTTTGGCAAAGGTCGGGGAGAGTTTCCGTTACAAGTACGCGGACGTCGCGATGGGCCTCGTCGGCGAGGCCGGAATACGGAACGCGTTTTATTTCTGTATTTTCTAAGAGTGCTAGTTTCCCTACTGCTCTCTTGTCGGATGGTGGAGGGGTCGTCGGGCTCGTCTAGGACGTTACGCGGGTGACGAACCCGAGAAATATTGGAGGGTCTGTATCGGGCGGCCGATACGATCAGGGGGTTTGTGTGGTTTTCAGCAGAGGTGAAGTAACGCACTGAATGGCGTTTCAGCACTTGCTTTATGGTCGGGGCAGAAACTTGGTACTTGTTTTTTGATAGGGCCACTCGTAGTTTGTTTCATAACTACCTACTTATAGTTTTGGCGGTAACGAAACCATTGTGAGATATATATACTGGTTTGACATAATCCTTAACTAATTTAATTACTTAAACACAACTAACTATAATTTTACTGGACAGAAACTGTTTTTTAACTGACTTCTAAAGAAGGAGTAGGTTATCAATTCGTCACGTATATATAATATATATTTTTTTATGTATGTGCACCGATTACTCCGTCAATTGTGGATCGATTTAGAAAATTATTTTTTCGTTTGAAATGGTATGCTCTCGAGGTAGTACCATTGTCACCAAATTAGAATTTGATGAAGGGATCTCATGGAAATTGAAGGAAATCCTCAAATTTTAAAGGCAATCGTATAGCGATTTTGGTATTTTTTATAGTAATTTGTGCATTTGCTCTCAGAAAGCACCATTTGGTGAAGCGGAACTGATGAAGAAGATCACAGATGGCCACCGGAACTACTCAATAATAAGTATTTCACGAGTTGCGGTTCGATTACTTTAAAATGGTTGCTAAGCAATTTATGGTCGTCACAATGTGAATGGTGAAATGGAACTGATGGTGAAATACCAGGAGAACTCCTCAACAATTAATGTCTTTGCATCGGGAAAAGCAATATTTTGTAAAAGGTGATGAGCAAGTTGACATTAGGCTATTGTAACTTAGATAAATTATAAACAGATCCAAAGACCCCATCTTCTAAAATTAAAGTTATTTTCACATTGTACCTAGTGGTTTTTTGGAAGTCGGTATTTTTTTGTTAAAAAGTTTTTTTTTTATATAAAACTTATTTAAATATGAAACTAGCGCGATACAACGGACGCTTAGCGCCATCTATCGTCATTTCTATCGAGTTGTTCAAAATTTTCGAGTCAAATACAATTGGTCGACTATTACTCGTAAACTTGTAAAGCCCACTCATGTGTGATAGTTTTCCTTTAAACTTCGTTATATATAGGTACTACTGCCATGACATTTGAATTTCTAACTACAACCGTTTAGTTGATAGAGGGGGTGGACACTTGACTCTAACGAAAATTGGTACTTTAAAGCTTGATAAGTCACGAGCGGTTTACTTAATCAGAAAACGGTCTTCCTAAACCCCTAATATTTTTGAAAGACCTATCCAACGATATCCCGAAGGGGATGAAGATGGGAAGGACGAAAAACAAAAATTATCATCTCACTTTACATGTAGGGGAGGTACCCTAAATAATTGTTTTTAAAAATTTTATTTTACTACTTTTTTGGCGTCATTAACGTGTATACTCATGCCAAATTACAAATTTCTAGTACTAATAGTTTTTGAGCTAAACCGCGGACAGACGGACAGACAGACGTACATGGCGAAACTATAAGGGTTCCTTGTTGACTACGGAACCCTAAAAAATGAGTGTGGCACTCGGGGACTGCCGCGGTATAGCTATTGCATAGCATTTTTTATCAACTTATGCAATTTCACTCGTGGACTCAGTTATGAGCAGTTAGCAGCTAGTCTACACGCATACGTCTAGTCGCACGCACACAAACACCTTGCCGAAGTCTGCCGAACTGAAACGACGTTCGACGTCTTCGTCGTAGACGATGCAAGGCTTTCAACGCCGCACCACTGTGCCGGTCGGTTATTTTCGTTACGGAATTTCTTGATTCGGTCGCCGCGCTCAAAGCCCGCGATAAAAGCTATGCAATAGCTTAAAAACGGTTACCGAGTTCGGTCCGTGGATACGTGACCATCTTAACATATCGAGATTCCTTCGGGCCTCGGTAAGCACGACAAGTCCCGTCTGTCATTTGTACATCTTTGACCGTCTTTACGGGTAGTCAAAAGCCAGAAAATGATACATCAGTCTAGTTAATCGTATCGTGTTACCTAGCTACTGGGTGGTGGAAGTCAGATAGGCAGTCGCTCCATCTACAACATTAGTACTCAGCTGCATCTGGTTACAATGGAAGCTGATCTCAAATAGTTGTGAAAAGAGTTTGGGTCATTGTATGCATCTGTTTTTAGTTGATGTCACATCCTGACTGTTTTTGTACACCGAAGTGTTTGTTGTATTTTATAATTACCAATTAATTATCTTCGAATATATTTTAATAAACTAATCGTCCGATATACTTGTTTACTTCTCTAATGTTAAATTCACTTATTTCGCTTTGTTTTCAATTTTTTTCCCTAATATTTCGTAATATGTGATTCATCCTTTGAAATTACTCGTAAATACGAAAAAAAAAAAAAATCAATGGAAATTAGTTCCACACGTCAACCATTGTCTCGATTATCATGCTTGCAGAATAAATTACATGCAAACGGATATTCGCAACGCCAAATTGTCCGTAATAAAAAGCGCTATCAAAGTTAGCCTACCGCACATAATCTGGTTCGCGGCATGTCACAAACATCAATTAAAATGGTATAAATGCGGGATTATGCACGGCCAGTAATTTGAAAGCTGTTTTAAAAGTCTTATTTCTTTATTCAAAAATGTTTCTATTGTCAGGTAATAGGGCGTGACTGTGCTAAATCGGCCCGTCTTTGACATTTAGTCAATAATTTTGAGCTGATTTAGCTAATAGAATGCCGTTTTAATCTTTTTAGTGATGTATTTAGCACGAAGGCCTGAAGAAATCTTCTGAGATGTTTATGCCGCTATTAGATACTCTTGGATTTTAAAACTGGTTTGATTATTTGGATTTAAAACTGACTTTTTATGTCACTTACCATTAATCCTGTTTTAAGTTTTATGATAATCCTTTTATATTTTAGTAATAAAATAATCATAGTGAGCTAACATTATGAAGATGGTAAATTGTTTTTATGCATAATTATGTGTTTGGCTACGTTCGCCGCATGCACTATGACGATTGGACAAACGTATCCATATATTTGGCAATACGTTAAATCCAAACAGCAAACCAACTGTTACCCATCAGTGCTTAAATTTGGTGACATCTCGTCTAGTAATGGCGAGGAAATCTGCAATATGTTTGGGGACTATTTCTTTTCTAACTTCCAGGAGCGATCTGACTCATTTGGGTTGCCCACTTTGGAAAGAGACCAACTTGATGATCAGTCCACATCCATTATGTCAGATATCTGCTCCATTGATGTGCGGGAGGAGGAAGTATTTCGGTTGTTAAAGCAAGTTAACACTAACAAATCTGCGGGCCCGGACAATATCTCACCAATTTTCATAACAAAGTGTGCCAGGTGTCTGTCAGTTCCATTAACAATATTATTTAAACGGTCATTTGACTTGGGAGTTGTGCCTACTATCTGGAAGTCGGCGTATATAACATCAATTCATAAAAAGGGACCTAAGGACAGCGTTGATAATTACAGACCGATCTCCAAACTCTGCATATTTGCCAAAATCATGGAGAAAATAGTACATGTACAATTGTCTTCGTCGCTTAAACTTAGTTTCTCAGAACATCAACATGGGTTCTTAAAAGGTCGCTCCACAACATCCAATCTCGTTGTGTGTAGTGATTATCTGTCAGAGCATATGTCCAGAAGGTCTCAGGTTGACGTTATATACACCGATTACAGTAAGTGTTTCGATCGAATTGATCATGCGCATCTAATGCGCAAACTACTATTAGTCGGTGTGAGAGGGAATTTGTACAGATGGTTCAAATCTTACGTAGAAAATAGATGCCAGATTGTAGTTCTGAATGGGTATACCTCGAGAGAGATGTACGTCCCATCGGGGGTTCCACAAGGATCCCTATTGGGACCTCTGCTATTCAATATTTTTGTTAATGATATAGCCTCTTGTTTCCTAAACTCTAAAATCTTACTGTATGCCGATGACATGAAAATTCTTAGCCAAGTGTCAACCACTGAGGATGCACACCTATTACAAGAGGATCTGGATAGGTTCCATAACTACTGCGTCAGAAATAGGCTGGATGTAAATATATCCAAATGTTATGTATGCACCTTTACTCGTAAGCAAAATCCAATTATTTATGACTACAAGTTGTCGAATACCTCAATTGCCAGAGTGAACGTCATAAAGGATCTCGGAGTAACATTTGACTCAAAGCTGTTATTTGATGCTCATATTAATAATGTTGTTAATAAGGCCTCCAAGGCTTTAGGGTTTATTTTGAGGGTATCCTCGGAGTTTAAGAATGTGAAAACAATTAAAATCCTTTGTGCTTTTGTCCGTAGCCATCTGGAATATGCTTGTCAAAGGAATCCGAAGTATAATATCTACATTAATCGCCTTGAAAGCATTCAAAGGCAATTTTTAAGGTACACTCAATATCGTTCCAATTGTTATCTTCCTAACTATATAAGTAGGTGTAAGAAATTTCATATTCTGCCATTGCACGAGCGCAGACGTATCGCAGATCTCACTTTCCTATTTAGTTTATTGAACGGGTCCACTGACGTCCCCGAGCTGTTGGCCAAGATTGGACTTCGCGTGCCATCTGTGTTTCTTAGACGACCACATATTCTTCATTTACAACGTGTAAAAACTGCCTATAGGCAAAATTCGTTTATGTTACGAGCTTGTCGAACTTTCAATATGGTGTGCCAGGACACGGAGTTGGATTTATTCAGAACCAGTGTTCAGCAATTAAAAAAACACCTATGTAGCCTTTTCTTTGACAAATGATGACTTAACATTTTTTTTTCTTTCATTTCTATCAAATGATATATATACATTTTGTACTGATTTATGCATGTTTTACTTCATTATATGTATGTACTTGTCCATGACCGTGCGACATCCGCCGTCGTATCTGTGTTACATATAACTGTTTATTAGCGGAAGCTTGTAATTGGCCTTTTTCTACATATTGTCAATGATCACTCAAATGTATTAGCTGTAAGTTTCCTTAAAATTTATAAAATAAAATAAAATAAAATAAAATATAGAGAGATCAGGACACAGTAGCGTGACCGCGACCATTACGTAAGTTTTAAGTAATCAAATACAAGTTTAACCATTATGCAAAATTTTGAAAATGTTAAAAAATTAAGAAAAGGTTCTTCCTTCTGTTCTGATAACTCTCATAAAGACTGATTTTGTTTTCCCCCAATTATCTTTGGTAGTGCCCCTACAACAAACTGATTGGGCAAAAACCTCAAGTTCAGTAAGACCTGAACGAAAATCCCTTTAAAATATACAATCGGTAAGATACCTGTTTTGACTCTTTTACGATCGTTTTTAAACTTGTGAAATATATATACATGCATTTTGAAACAAAATTACCCTGCGGCATCTTTTAGATTAAAGGCACTCGACGAAATTAATTGAACTATCTATAATTAATTAAAAACGCTAAGTTATGTCGTAGGCTCACGATTATTAATTCTAAGTATTTTTTAATCAGAATAACAAACAATGTCGGGGGAACTAATCATTGTTTGGAGCTTGGTACAAGTAATGAGAGATTAGAATGTGAGTAGTCGAAATGTCACTTTATTAGTCCATTTTATTTATTCCTTTATTTAAAAAAAAAAGAAACCATATTACAACATTATAATTATGCTTAACATAGTAGATACATTTTGTTGTGAATTCATCATCATGATCAGCTTATCCTTTTCTCAACGATGACGGGGTCGGCTTCCGGTCTAATAAGAAAAAGCTGAGTACTAATGGAGCGATTGTCTATCTAAACTCCACAACCCAGTAGCTGAGTAATGCGAGACCCATTGAAACTGGTGTCAGATTTTCAGGCTTTTGACTACAATGTAACGACTGTTAAAGATGTTCAAATGATGGTCGGGATCAACGGCCTAACGTGTTTTTTTAAGCCTAAGAAATTTCGCAACATATTGAATACCGAAAAGATGGTGAGTAATTTAGTACTTGTATAACAGCTCAGTAATCACGTAGTATCTTTTCCGCTACCGTTTATGTCTTAATGTCTTTAGTGATAAAATGCTGCAATGAAATCAGACCTATGTTCATTAGGAACACATTAATAAATAACAATCTCACGAACTCTTGTATTATTCACATAGAATTCGGCTGTCGTAACAAAGATATGTTACAACAGCCAAAATCTTTAAATATGTATGTAGTAATTTCTAGTTTAGTTCATCCGTAATCATGGCGCTTGCAACCGTGCCAAAATATCAGAAACTCGAAACAATAATTACGACTGTCAAGTTCTATATGAATAACATGGTAAATATCCCATTATAAGCTCTAATGATAGTTTTAGTGCTACTCAGACCATGTCAGTTATACTTATAAACCTATTTAACAGTCTAGTTTATACACCTACGTGAATCGGAAAAGGTTTTTTTTAATTTTATTAAAACTAGTCACGTACATGTCTTAGGAGAGAGCTGTCATGGCTCATTCGATGTTTTATGGACTTTAAACCTCATTTTTAGGGTTCCGTAGCCAAATGGCAAAAAACGGAACCCTTATACTGCCGTCAATAGCATATTTATTTTTATTTATTATATACTTTATTCTACACCTTACAATGCACTTAAGGATACAAATAATAAAACTAGTTTACAGTGGGCGGTCTTATCGCACAGGGCATCTCTTACAGTATCTCTTACAGACAACCTTTGGATGGTCAGAAATGAAAGGAGATAAATTTAGGGCTGTCAGTGTACAACATCATATATAATACTAACCAAACATCATAATATAAAATACATACCAAAAAATATAATATATACAATACATATCAAATTCATAATAGAGAAAGGAGGGGAAAAATGTTATAGTGAGAGGTAATGCTCCTTCACCATTCTTTTGAACGTAGATAATGTTTGAGCACGCCTCACATCTATGGGTAATGCATTCCACAAGCGGGCCGCTTGTGTAGTGAAAGATTTATCGAAGAAAGAAGTGGAATGCATACGGATACTTAACTCTAAATTTTCCGATGATCTCAAGGACCTTGAATGTGTGCCACAGAGAAACTGAAAACGATCTTTAAGATAAAAAGGAGTGAAAGGATTAAATAGTACATTATAAAGCAGAGAAAGTAAATGAACATTCCGGCGAAACCTATACATAACATAGTTGCAGTAGGTACGCTCTATTCGGTTTTGGGAAAAATGCGACATAAGTTTTGGTTTAGTGAGATACGTGCTGAGGTCCTCTTTCATTTAAGGTAATTTTATTTTTATTTTTTCTTTTTTTCTTTTTTTTTTCTTTCATTTTCATCATGATCTGATTAAAAACAAATGATTTATCGAAGATTTTCTCGAAACCATCTAGAGCGTACTTACTGCAACTATGCTATTGACGGCAGTATAGTTTCGTCATGTCTGTCTGTCTGCCAGTCTGTCTGTCCGTCCGTCCATCCGTATGTCACAGCCATTTTATTCCGAAACTATTAAAACTATACATGTGAAACTTGGTAGGTAGATGTATTCTGTAAACCGCTTTTCGATTTTAAGAAACTAAAACCGAAAATATTTTTTTTCATGAAACCTATGCGTGTGTGGTCTATAGACATGATGGAGATGGTATTGATGGAAACTCAATGTAATTTTTAAAAACCTGTCTATAGGACAGGTCTTTAAAAATGACATTGAGTTTTCTTAAACTACGTCTTCATAAAGTTAATCGTTTAAAAGATATACGCTTCCAAAGTGGTAAAATGTGTGTCCCCGCCTCTAACTGGTGGACATCCCACCCATACGCACAAAACGTTTTGGGAATACTTCATTGAGCGTACGGCTAAGGAGTGGAATTCCCTGCCGGAGTCTGTGTTTCCCGACAGCTACAACCTAGGAGTCTTTAAGTCCAGAGTGAATAGGTTACTTTTAGGTAAGCGTGCTCCATCTTCAATCACATCGTCACTTACCATCAGGTGAGATAGTGGTCAAACGCGAAACTATTTTCAATAAAAAAAACTAAAACTAACAATACTAACTATAACTATAATAATGGAATGAAAAATCTAAAAAAAATATATGTATGTAGATCTTAATGTAAACTTTCAACCAAAATTAGTTAGAACGAGATCGGGTCAGCAGTTTTTGAGATACCTGTAGCATATTTTCTAAAACCGCAAATATTACTTTGTAATTCATACAAACACTATGAAAAACAAAGTTATTTGACGTAGTTGTAAAAAATGTAAATAAGCTGGTTTTAAGAAATTTGTTAGGTTTTTTTGTCAAATAAATAAGTAAACATATTATATTATTAAAGTTACTGCGGACCCCTTCATGGGCGAGTCTGACTCGCACTTGGCCAATATTTTTTCTATGGTATGCCATATATTATAGTCAGTCTGAATGCGACTCTTTTGTTGGTAGATAATTATGTATTCGTTGCAATGCAAATGTCTACTTGGGGACTGGTGAGATGTTTCTTGGAATTTAAAATTCGATTGATCATTTTTATGAATATTTATGAGATATTGTCTCTGAAGAACTCGTGGCTATAATATCAGCCGCAAATTTCGACCTTCTAGGTTAAGCAACTCTTGCCGAAGTTGGTCCGTGGATGGGAGGCTAACTTCACATATCATAACTCCTCCATATCTTTGGAGCATCTCAAGTGGTAGTCAGAAGCCAGAAAACTATAGTATAGTGGCGATGGTGGAGGGTGGATCGACTGCCTATCTGACAGTCGCTCCATATATAGTAATATTACCCAAGTGCATCCAGTGGGACTGGAAGCCGATCCTAGCACAATAGGTAAAACGTTAAACAGATGATTATGTTACTTTTTCATACTATCACACCTCTCTATCTAATCAAAAAAAAATTATGTACTTCCTTATTTGTGGTAATTTGGTGTTGTTTTTAAAAGGCATCATGTTTGTACCGTCATTATCTCGTGTTGGCTCAATTGTCCCCTGCGCGTTTTAACACAAGCCTTGTCAAACACTAAGATTCTAAAATTACCAACACCTTTACCAAGACATTCATTCACACGCAACTTCATTCCTTTTAGACTTATTTATCAATGTTCGAATGACAATGGACCTATTCGGGTGACATATTCGCTCTCAAGGTTGACAATAGCTTGGTCCATTTTTGCATATGGCTCGCCGATTTTTTATGTCTCTTCGTGACCATAAAGTTGGTATGTGTTTGTGATTGCGATGTTTGAATGAATATGAAATATTTGCTTGGCTATCCGTTGGATATTTCGTTGACAATAATCAGTTGGCTTTGTTGGAGGAAAGCGATTTTAACAATTTTGTATGGGTAGGTAAACATGATCTGAGGGAACTCTATTAATTACTTTTGTGTAGCTGGCTTTGAATTAAAGTACCTACCCATTAGAGATGAAATTTCCGTAACAGAGCGTTGGTGTTTATAAGTTTACGCAGCAGTTATTAGTGACTAGTTTTGACAAAAGACTTCTTCAATCATTATTTTTCAACTGGCTAGCTTGTATTACTCCTTTGTTCAGCAATTGCGTATCTTTAGTTTTTCAAAGTTCCTAAATATTTCTTAAATTTATTCCTTTATAGTCCTGTCCCGAAGTTTGTTCCCATCGTGTTTATTATTAAATACCGCGCAGTTAAGTACGACCATACACTCCTTAAACAGCCTGTGAATAGTAATAGCAGCCAATCGGAGATTACTTGTAACTGTGCTACTGGTGTAGGAAATAATAGCGCATTTTTATTGAATTCAGTTATTCTCTCGGGTTCGTCATTTTCTATTTGGATGTAGGACGATCAACGTTGGATTAGACTTGTTCGAGAGTTGAGATAGCGAATTGTCAAACTTTATCTAGGACACCCTCAAGCTAAATGTAGTAGTCGCTATTGACTACAAGCGTACACACATGCAGCGACTGCTATCTGACCTCCACAACCCAGAAGCTGGGTAACACAATATTTCTTGGCTGTTACGATCTTAGGACTTAACGTTGAGTAGGTAGAAGTTGGGAAAGGTACGTGTAAGATAATTTTAATGGATAATACATATTACGTAATACTTGAACTAAAATAAAAAATAAATTTATCGGTTAGCTAGAGCGACCGCTTCGGATGACAAGTAAAAAAATACTAGTTGTGGCGACAATAGTAATAATATTTTTTCTGTAGGTAGTTAATTACTTACGCGTCATGTGACAGAGTAGACTTATTTTCTTTATTTATTTCATTATTGCTCTTCACCACCAATCTCGCAATCGAGCGAGATCTCGTACGGTAGTTGTACGAGACTTAGATTTGCAAAATATGGACGAAGTCTCCATCTCGATCAGTATAGCAGTGCCTAGGTTGTTCCCTTCCGATAATAAAACGGTACAGCTAGTAATTACATAACTTAATAATATGTCTAACTATGTCTTTTCATTGTTACAGAAATCAAATGGATCCTAAAAAGTGGGAAAGTCTCCAGTGAATACAAGTGCTAGTGATATGCCCAAAAGTGGTCCATCTCGGTAGAAATAGCTAGTGTTGTGTACGATGTCGTTTTCGAGTACGCACGTGATATCCGGAGTGCTGTTCACCATACTTCTGCAGTACTGCGTTGAAAGTCAGCAGGAGAATCTCATTGAGGAAGCATGTAAGTAATTAGCCTTAGGTAATTGATAATTTAATTGCCCGCGCCTTCTTTAAGGTAATCATGAAGTATAATGAAAAACAATGTTATTTATTTTGCAAATTGAATATAGGTATCAAATTTTTTGCGTAATTGTTTTCGTAAATTTAAATGAGGTAAAGCCTGTGTTTCGTTGCTGACTATCCTGAGTAGAAACACTAAAACAAACTCGGAGGTCAACGTCTCTTTTGAAATAAGCAAAAATCGTTAGTAGGTATTATCGTTAACTTTTACGTAAATAGCATAAAGCCCCAACACTATTCTGAGAACGCTAGCTGATAGGTGGGACTCCCCGATCTTGGGGCGATGGATACGATTGCATGCAGTCAAGTTAACATGCCCCAGGTTCGCCGTGTCCGATGTAGCTTAGATTTATGTTTTAATATAGTTAAAATTCATTACTAACACTAGGTTATAAGTTCACATGTTACTAACAAACAAATATGGAGTCAAAATCCGAGATTTATCTCATAATTGCATAATATGTATAATAATAGAAACGAATAAAGAACACAATGATACTATATGTATATACAGGTACGTATTTTTACCTCCACACTTGTTGACACTCAATACCAATCTTGTCTCAAAACTACTACTAAACTCAACACTACCAGTAAATAAAATGACCCTGAATCAAGAACACCCGTCGGTATAGTCAATATTTGCGGTCCATTTTCATCTATGATAGGACGAGATTTAGATCTTACAATGTTGTGCGTGATCTGGGAGTTTGCCAGATTTTTCAACCACAACCTAACACAGGTTAGGTCGTGGTTGAAAAATCTCAATCACTTTTTTATTTCGGATGAGTCCGCGATTGACCTCATTCACGCCTGATGGTAAGCTATAGATGAGGTTTACGATGGGACAAGTGAGTCCAGAGGATACGTTTACTCTTGCTATAAAGGCTGACGCTTCATATGTGGTAGGGAACATAGAAGCCAGCAGAGAGTCCCAGACATTGGCTGCGCGCACAATAAATGTGGAAACTTCTTTAATTATATTATTGTCTTTTTGTTTTCGGGGTGAAAATCATCAAATATCTCCTCCCGCTCTGGGTGGTGCAGAAAGGAGTGTCAGACTTCTACAGACAAAAAACTCACCCTATTCCTTTTGTTGGCCTTGCGTCCTGGGGCCGAGGTATCGGATGACATTATCTTTACTTCAATAATATTGATAAAGATTCTGTGTAGTCTGGCTGGCGTTCAATAACGAAACTTAAAATACAACATTTCAATTACTCACTTGAGTGGCATCAACACCAGTTTAAGCTGGCCTCATATACTACTGACATTCGATAATACGGTAGACCAGCTTAAGGTTTAACTAACGATGACGGTTGACTGTACCTATTGAGGTATTTGTGTTTGTCGGTATTAAAGCAGATTATGGAACATATCTTACAAAAATAATGATTTTAAATTTAATCAACCGACGAAAAAAAACGGAGGAGGTTATCAAGTCAACGCCTATAGTTTTTTTCTTTTTACGTATGATCACCGATTACTCGAAGACGGCTAAACCGATTTGGAAAATTCGTTTTTTGTTTGAAAAGGTTTACATCAAAATTGGTCCCATTGTCACCAAGTCAGGATCTGATGATGGGATCCTGGAGAAATCGAGGGAACTCTTCAAATATTATAGGCACACCTATAGTCGTTTGAGTATTTTTTATAGTAACTTGTGTAGTTGCATTCGAAAAGCACCATTTGTGAAGTGGACCTGATGGTGAAGACCACAGATGGCCACTGGAACTACTCAATATATAAGTAGGAATAATAATAAATAAGAGATTCTTTATTAACCCTGTAAGAACTTTCTGTACCTTATTTGAGCAAGTAAATGTTTTTTATTTTTAATTTGTATTTCATGTGTTCCGCTTCGATTACTTGAATGTGGTTATTAAACACAATATTCTCGTCACAATGCATATGGTGAAGTGAAGCTGATGGTGAAGTACCAGGAGAACTCCTCTACAATTAACGGCCCGACATTGGGAAAAGCAATATTTTGTAAATGATTACAAGTAGTTGACATTAAGGTTTTTGAACTAGGTAAATTAAAAATCGACCAACTAAAAAGAGTGAAATAAAAACTTTTTACCAAAAAATTCTTCCAAAAAACTCTGCAAAGTGAAAAATAACTTTAATTTCGGTAGTCGGTGCCAAAAACGAAAATAAAAAACTAAAGACAGGAGTCGGTTTAATTTTTTGGTAAAAAGAGTTTTTCGTAGATACTTTTGTTCTGAACCAAGAGTCAATAAATTATATTCAGGTTTATTCACAAAATTTGTGACTGATGTGCATAGTAGCGCCTTCTGTTGTCGCAAAGCGAGAATATGGTATCTTCCTGTTTGCGCCACCGGCTAAAAGATGGCGACAGCGTCTATGAAACATTTGCTAGTTTTGAATGAAATATCGAGTAAATGATTCCGCTTTGCGACGCCAGGGGGTAGATTTATGAATCGAGGTTGTATAAATTATGAATGAATATTGAAGATATCGCCTCTCGACACCAGAGGAAGCACTGTAGCACAACCTAGAATAATCTCGAACTTTCTGGAAGCCGGAAGTTAGAATGTATGTAAGCTTTTTCCGCCCACATTTTGTTTCTCAGTTCAGTAGTCCTTAAGTTCGCTTCCATGACAGTAGTGTAAACTAGTCTCGTAGTGTTTTAACCGCGTACATATCAAACTGAAGCCATGCTTGCCTTAATCCAGTAGATGTAATAGTTTAAACCTGTGGATTAAACAATAAATCTGGTAGTAACGTTTGAAAGACTTTTCATTTATATTACCAGAAGCCCGCTATCTGAACATTGGTCCTTCGCAGCAGGATTAGACCAGTGTTGTGCTCTATGAAATTTAAGTATCTGTCTGTGATTTAAAAATGCCTGTGTTTCCTCGAGTGCTTATAGTTATTAAATTACACGATCCTTAACCCTTCAGCTGTGCATCGGACTCCTGGAGTCCGATGCACAGCTGAAGGGGTAAGGTATAAGCTAACATATATTTTTATCCCCGGATTTCCGATTGATCGGGACTTAGAATAATAAAACCTGTATTTTTTATTAAGCTTCTGTCACATAGCAATAAAACTTTTAGAAACTAACCTAAGTCAATTATTGACAAACCGTACAAACCAATATTTTTATTACCGAAAATATTAATATAATAAAGATTTGCGACCTATAAAACAAGAAGCGACATTTAAATTCACTTAACCTATCCCACACATTACCTATAGACTCTCATTACATCATAAAGTATTTAAGCTAGCACACAATCAAAAAACAACCGTAACTATCAATATGTACAATCGAAAATGGCGAAGGAATCTTTTACGGCTATACACAATTAAATTCGAACCTAAAAACTGATTCACAAGGTTGATATTCGGGAAGAAATATAATCGCCCGCATCTGTCTTTCCTAATTACGTCTGAACGAATTTTCATATAATAATACACGGCCCAATTCCGTTGACGTTTGTGATTGTTATAGAATGTAATTAAAATGAGGAATCTGCCAGTCTTCTTTGCGATGGATTTCTTCATTAATCATTGGGAATTTATTTCTTTACCACGTTATCTCATGCTTAGTTTATTTATTTATGCCAAGTACCTACTAGATAGACACTAGTTGAACATTTTGTAAAAGACATACCAGTTAATGGGTACGTTCATCCCGAGTCCACGCTGCGTCATGTTCCACGCGCGCCTCGAAGATCAGTCAGCAGCAATGACGGGGACCGATAGGGCCAATGCCTGCGAGGGTTGTGGAAATGTTCTAATGAGATACCGCGCCCCAGAAAGCAAGAGTGACTTGTAATAACAAGGTGGGTTTTTAGTCAGAAGAAGTCTGACATTCTCTTCTGCTCCGCCTAGAGCGGGAGGAGTCATTTGATGGTTTTCCCCCGACTTCTATTACTGACTAGAAACTCACTCCGATCCTTCAATTGACCCAATTGGCTCCGGTATCTGTTTAGAGCATTCCAATTTCCAAAAAATGCCAAGGTATTTTTCTAGAGCCCCAGATTTGTTTTGACTGCGAAGAGAGAGAATTGAAATGGAATTGTTCAAATGAACAATTGATAATATCTTTCAGAATACATCATCATCGATTCTCAGTAAAGTTTTAAGAAATTATTGTAAAACTTCTTAAATTATATTTCACTTAAAGCAAATGATTAGCACTTAATAGCAAAGCGCCTACCTACGTCAGCTAACGTTCGGATGCTCTCGGCAATTTCCGCCTCAAAGAACTTCCCCGAAATTGAATGATTAAATTACAGTGACCGCACGGCACGGACCGAAATGTCCGGGCTACCGGGCTTAAGGAAAAGTAAATGTATTTGTCCTCCTTATAATTTTGTTCACAATAATAAGAAGGAAAACTGAGTAATACTGTTTATGAATTCCGGGTATAGGTCCATTTTCAAGTCGTCTGCAAATCTCATCATCTGCTAAGCCTTTTCCCTACTATATCAGGTTTGGCTTTCAGTCTAACGGATGCAGCTGAGTACATAAAATTGTTGTACATTGAGCGAAATTGTATCTATTTTGTGTGTGCACCAAGCACAATAAGTGCGAATGATTTTTTTTATAAGTATGTCACTAAGTGAATGAATTAAATACAAAAAAGACTAAAATAAACATTTATTATAAAAAAAAAACTTAAAATCACGTACTCTCTGCGTGAATTCAACAAAATGTTATCAAGTCAACATAAAAAATCAACAAAAATATTTCTTACAATTAAACACAATTATTTTACTCATTAAATAAAACTAGACAATTTTGCCTTCATAACAATAATCACAATTAGCACTGTATGGCTAATTGAGCGAGATCATTCGTTATACACATCAAATTCGCATGTTCTTTACATAACATTCAAAGTCTTCTTGGGCAGAAAGAATATCTCTGGGACGAAGGGTTGCTTTTGTGGTGGTCCTGAAACTTCTTCATGCAACATTTCATGCACGCGTCTTTTTATATCTGGTATAATTATGTGGATGGTCTTTTCTTTTCCTAATGTGGCCTTCGAGCAGAAACAGTCCCAATTGCTTGATGAAGTTCTTCCTTAGATTAGTTTTGCTCCTTTTAATGCCGTTATTCAACTTATCTATACTAATATTATAAAGCGGAAAAGTTTGTTTGTTTGCTTGAACGCGCTAATCTTCGAAAGTACTGGGTGGATTTGGATGCAATTTGGTATAGAAGTAGCTTAAAGCTTGAGGAAGGTTATAGGCTACTTTTTACGCGACTGCAAAAAAGGAGAGTTATGTTTTTACCGTGATAGTATTCACGGGAGCGAAGCCCCGCGTGAGTACTAGTGTAAAATAAAATCATTAATACTAGCATGGTTTAACATGGAAATAATACAGTAAGAGGCCAGGGTTTGCAGTTGCGGGAAACATCGTATGTTTTTGCAAGTTTATTAACAAGTTTCTGAGGTTAGTTGAGGTGTTGGTGTAATGTTGTATCATCGAAAAATTATTGGAAAATGATTGAATGGTTTAGTTCAGCATCTTCCACGTCCGAACCACTTTGAACTTTAAAAGCCTCGCGGATATAATCTGCTTTATCATCACTATTGGGAAAAAAGTTTTCATCCTCCAACGAAATTTCATTTTCTTCTAATAAAGCAGCCGCAGCTGGTTATTAGACTTACCTATTCACTATCTGTACATATAATAAAAACGAAAAAAGTATAAACAATACACCAATTGGAAGTGTAAATAACGAAAAAACACAAAAGTAGTCACAAACTTTTTTACGACGTCCCATACAACGTGGGGTTAAAACGCCCGGGAACCACTTTGTGTGTGTGCACAGATGACGCTGGTGCGTGCAGTACTAATTTAACTCTGTGCTTCGACGCGGCAATATTTAATCTCCAGCTACTGTGAAAGTCAAGTTATTTGGTTGCGTTTTAATATACAATCAACTCGATTTAAAAGTGTTGGGGTTAAAATAACTCCACCTTGTATGCCGAAGGTTAAAGATCGACCCGTGTGGCTGTTATTATTTAGCCAACAGCTCCTTTAGTATTCTCACAAATTCATATGTGAAAAGATTTTGTCGCCTTTAGTTCACATAGAATCTTCTATGTCTGTCTTTTCACAACATATCCAAATTAATCATAAACCTCCTATCTCTACGAATAAAGATTCTTCAACAAAACTTGTGTTTATATTCGACAAGTCATCACTCTAATATTAATCAGTAAATTTTCTATAACGACACACTAATTATATCGTTCTACCTAGTTACCGTTAAAAGGTTACATCCATTGATCCCTTGCGGTCCCAAAACAAGATTAGGTAAGAATTGTTATCTTGTTGTGGATATTAAAGATATTGAAACTTCTGAAATTCTAAATCTCGCCTACGGCCATCAACTTAAGATAAACCGTTTACCCGCTTTAATGTCAAATTTTATTTCATCTTACATTAAAGCTCCAATGAATTGCAAACTACGTAATTTACTTATTCTACATTTCAACCGAAACACGTCAATAGCTCCGTAAAAAGAAACTGTTGGAACTGTTAAAAATTTCAGCACGTTGATGAAAAGTTTTCTATAATTACGTACGTTGGCCGGTAATTGGTGCATTAACCTCGTAGCCTGCAGTCTGACGGAGCCATTGCTGTATACGCTTAAATTTTTATTTCGGTCCATTACAATCATCCTGTAAGTTTACGGAAAAGAAAGAAAATAAAAAACAAAAAGAAGAAGTGGAATTCCCTGAAAATTTTATTTCAAGATCACCACCATCTTTAAACGTTCGGCAACCGGGTGAGCTGTCATAGTAACTTAAGTTTATTTTAATTGTTGATAGGCTCGCGTTTGCCATCATCGCGATCACCATCTCACTAAAGAATAGTTTACTGAACTTTATATCCTGTAAAAAATTACTCGGATGTTTATTTCACTAAAGATTTACATAATCAGCTGTTTTAAATTACTGTTATAAAATAGCTAGCTGTTCTATAAAATTGCTCCACAATAATAAACAGCTGTAGATGCACCATTCTGCATTACGTCGTGTTCTGTGTCTGCGCATGCAGTCTGCGTGTATTTACGTTGGGTTCGATACCCAACACGTTTAAATTTGGCTAAACATTTTGCTATACTACTACGTACAATAGCAATAAAGGCCAACGTTTGTGTACTGAGCTGTTTTGTAAAATATCTAATGGTTTTGAAAAATAGATGTTTATATTATCCGTCTACGATATTGATATTATTAGGCTTGCCATCTATTACTGAATTTGTGTTAACTAATGAAATATATTATTGTGTTTTGAATTATTTGTATGTTAGGTTAATTATTTTTTTAAGGATGTAAAAGATAACGTCTTTTTTAATTTTTGCGTTTATGTGTGTCACAAGCATTTTTGAGCTTACTTCTCTTAAGGCGAAATTTAGATTATTGTCATGCTTTCACGCCTGAATGGCTAAATCTATTGTAATGAATTTTAGTACTTAGATAGATAGGATGTTGAAATCGCTTATGTGATTAGCATTTTGCGATTGATTGAAAACTTGCTTTTGCGTTAAAACTTCTTTGAAACTGTTCTTTTGTATCTGCTGTAGCGAGTCAATACCATTCACGCTCAAAATATTTTTAAACCATGATTTTGGGATACCACAACTCCGAAGGTTTCAGCAAAAATGTTGCCATGTGAAATACTGGGAAAAGCCACGAATGTAAGCTATCAATGTCTTACCTACTTAAAACTTGCGATTTTTATTTTGGTTTTCGCATATATTTTACTTTAAGTTATTTAGAACTAAATGGTTTGACCACTATCTCGCCTGATGATAAGCGATGATTGTAAGGCGGGATCTCGAGTAGATATTCAAACACCGAGAGCTGAGTCAATACTGTCTTTATTATATTGATGAGACTATTAAAAGGATTACATTTATACGAAATAAGGCTGGTTACATACAATAAGGTTGATTACACACTACATCTCCTTCCCTTAGTGAAAAAAAAGTAAAATTAGAATTATAAAATTTTGCTTTTTTTTTACATGCATTTAAACTTATAGTATAATTACGATAGTACATTATTTAAAATAAAACAGTACAATGATAAATGTTTAAAAAAATATACAGTAATACACTTAAACTTAGTTATACTACAAATTCAAAGTTGTTGTCATACAATATTCATGTATAATTGAAATATAAAAATTCATGTATCTGGTGTAAACAATTTTGTGCGATTTTTGTGGATTATATCTAATTTTCCATTTTTATTTATTTGAACATTTGGTGACATATCTTTCACTACTTCAAAAGGACCTGAATATATGCTATCAATTTTATTTCTATTTTCGTTTTTTACTAGAATTAAATCATTCGGTTTATAAATTGTAGGATTGGTACTTTTGTCATAAATGTTTTTTCTATGTATTTTACTTTTGAGCAAATTTTCCGTAGCTTCTTTTTGAGATACACACATCAAAAGTGTCTAGGGATCAACATATATTTTTGCAATAACTTTTCTCCTGATTGATATTAATTAAAATTTTCTTTAAGGATTCATCAAATAAAGTGTTTTCGTTTGTCACAGTAACGATAAACCAAGTCACCTTTGCATTAATAAAGAAATTTGCCATTTTCCTAATAAAGGGATTTTTGACATTTGAACCACTAACATTAAAGTTCGAAAAAAAGACTGAAATAACAGTTTTCTTTAAAATTTTATTGGGTAACTTAAACAATTAATAATCCGTGTTTCTACCGCGAACACTAACAACACAAGAACATCGGTTTGGCATACTCAAAATGAGTTCATCCAAATCACGCTGTGGAATGGCCGCCCATGTTCGTTGCAACAACAAAAAAAGGTCTTCTTGCGACTGGATACCCTCCATATTCGGCAGAGCTCTTCTCTGTAGCATATCCCATGCATGCTCAATCGGGTTCAAGTCTGACGACTGAGCAGGCCAGAGCAGGACATTGATGTTAGCTGCGGCGAGAGTCTGTCTTACAACTCTTGCGGTGTGCGGTCGTGCATTATCATGCATTAACTGAAATAAGGGACCGATTTGCACTTGTAGAGGAACGATGACGTCAAATACAATCGTCTCAGCATAAATTTGAGCGTTGAGGTTGCCTCTGATCCAAATCAACTCAGTTCTTCCGCCGATCCAAATACCCGCCCATACCATGATGGTTCCACCACTATAAGGATGGACTTCCTGGCAGGATTTTAATCGCTGTTGGCGTCCAGGGGTTCTCCAGTGTCGTATACGTCTTGTATCCGGTCTCATACCAAAACGAGACTCATCAGAAAAGCACACGAAACGCCATTGTTCTTCTGCCCAATTTCTGTGTTCAAGAGCCCACTGATATCGAATCCTACGATTGTGCATTGCTATAGGTGGTACCCGTAGCGGTCTTCGGGAATGAAGGTTCACTTCATGCAAGCGGTTTCTGACTGTTTGGTCGCTAATTAAGTTCCCTGAAGAGTGATGAAGCCTCACGGCTAACATCATGGCGGTTATTGTTGGAGCTCTTCGAGTTAAGATTTGAATGTATCGGTCTTGTCTCCGTGTGGTGCAGCGATACCGTCCTCCATGGCGCTCAGCCACGGTACCAGTGCTTCGGTAACGTGTCCAAAGTCGACTGATAACACTCTGACTTGTATTCAGAGCTAAAGCCACAGTACGTTGCCGGGAACCAGCTTCTAACATTCCCACGGCTCTAAGCATTTCTTCCCTGCTTAAATGACGTCGCCGCTCCATAATAACGTTGGTTTTAATCAGTAGTAGGGAAACAGTAGCACTAATAATGTCTTCAATGCGTTGTATGTTTTTATAGGGAAAATATTGACAGCTGATTTAAATCTTTTATTCGAATTTGATTAACAGTTCCTGTTTCAAATTATGAAATGCACCAAAAAGGATCCACATAAATTTATAAAATCATAAATTTATTACAAAGCCACATCTCAATCTCAAGAAATCCGCATAAAAATGCTTGATCCCTAGACACTTTTGATGTGTGTAGTTGTAATCTAAATTTTAATTCCAAAGGATAGCTTTCGTGATTATAAAGTGGTTCAACAAAATTGTTATTTAGGTTACTGGGAAGTGAGCATATTTTACCGAATACCAACTCGAATGGTTTGAATTTCGTTTCCGGATGTACTGATGTGTTGAAGGAAAAACACCAATATGGAAGCCATTGGCTCCATACTTCTGGGTGATTATCTGTCTGAATACGTAAGAAAGAGCCCAAATTTTTATGAGAATTTTCCAATGCACCAATACTTTGGTGATGGTAAGCTGTGGAACTTAAATGAGTAATTTTCAAAAGTTTACAAACCTCTTGAAAAACTGTAGACATAAACTCGGATCCTCTGTCTGTTGCAATTTCTTTTGGTAACCCGTAGCGAAGAATAAAACTATTAACTAAAGCCTGAGCCACCTCTTCAGACTTTTTAGAAATTAAAGGATGTGCCACAACATACTTAGTCAACTCACATTGTATGGTTAGTATATAAGAAAAATTAAAACAATCCCTATCTAATGGTCCTACTAAGTCTAAAAATATTTTGTCAAATGCCGTTGTAGCCATAGAGGTAATAACCATCGGCTCCTTTACAGGTCTAGCATATTTTTACTTTTGGCATTTTGAACATTTTTTCACGAATTCTCGAACATCTCGTTCTAACCCTGGCCAGTAAAAATACTTCTTAATGTTATTAACCATCCTTCTCATGCCCGCGTGGCCACTTGTGGGCAAGAGATGGAAGTCATTAAGAATAACTTTCCTGTCATCTTTATCGTCTATTCTTCGAACATCATTTATTATATAAATTCGCGGTACGTACCTATCTTTTGACGATTTAATCTCACTTAATAATTCTTCAACAAATTCATTATTTTCTCTATTCTTCATAATACATATTTCGTCGACGTCTATTAACTTGCAAAATCTACTTAACTGCCTCACAAATGCGGCTCGCCTCAATTGTGATTGGTAGTCGGGATTAATAAAAATTGTTAACTTGCTTTCTACATAACAAAACGCGTTTTTCTCTTCAGTAATTATATGTTGCTTTCTTAAAATATCTAACTCCTTTTTCTCGATAAATCTAAGTTCTATTGCCTCTCTTGGTTTCGTATGACTTCCCACAACACCTGGTTGATCAGGCCAAGTGCTGTCTGACGTCGTACTACACGGAGGGCTTTGCAATTTTCTCGCCTGTGCCCTAGTTGTTACATTTATATATGATTCACCCATATTTTTTAAGTCTTCACTTGTAAAAGAAATCCGGGACAAAGCATCTGCAGCTGCGTTGTCCGAACCCTTGACATACTCTACTATGTAGTCGTACTCCTCTAATATTAATCTAAATTTCATAAGCCTACTCGATGGATCCCGCATATTGAAAAGATAAATTAATGGACGATGATCTGTCAAAATTTTGAATTTCCTGCCATAAAGATATGGACGAAAATACTTTACTGCCCAAACTATTGCCAATAATTCCTTCTCGATTGTTGGATAGCGCCTATCTGCACTATTTAAACCTCTACTCGCATATGCAACTGGTTTATTATTTCCATTACTTAAAATAGCGCCAATTGAATAACCTGATGCGTCTGTTTGTACTATGAATTGATTAGTTTCTGTAAAATCTGGATATTGCAGAACTGGAGGAGAGACTAAGCACTGTTTTAAATGTTCAAATGTTTTTTGTCAATCTTCGTCCCAAATAAAAGTCGCATTTTTCCTACATAATTTGTGTAAAGGATAAGCTTTTTCCGCAAAGTTTGGTATAAACTTTCTATAATAATTTACAAAAGCTGTAAAACGCTTGACTTCTTCAACAGATTTTGGACAAGGATAAGTTTTGACGATTTTTATTTTTTCTGGATCGGGCACAACACCTTCACGAGACACTACATGTCCTAAGTATAGCATTTCCTTTTTGAAAAACTCACATTTTTCGGGATTAAGCTTTAAATTCACTTTCCTTAACCTTTCAAAGATATCTTGTAAATTCTTATTTTTTTCTCCTAAATTACGTCCGAATACTATCAAATCGTCTTGGTAAATAAGACAATTATCATATGAAAGACCTGCCATAGCCATTGTCATCATCCGGGAAAAGGAAGACGGACTGGTCTTGAGCCCCATTGGCATTTTTGTCATCTGGTACTGACCAGAACAAAAGGCTGTATACTTTCGACTATCTTTGTCAAGTTCTACATTATGAAAACCCTGATATAAGTCTAAATGACTGAAATATATGCATCCTGACAATGAATCCAGTATTTATGTTATGTTGGGAAGAGGGAATTTATCATTCTCAATACAATTATTTAACTTCCTATAATCAATGACTAATCTCCATTTTGGACTGGACTGCTCCATTCACTTCTACATTCCTCTATAATTCCTTCTTGCAACATTTTTCCTATCCGTCTATCTATTTCCTATTTCTGAGCGTGAGGTAATCTATATGGTTTTGAAAAAATAGGAGTCGTATTTGTTTGTAAAGTTATCGAATGTTTATAAATATCAGTCGTTGTCAAGCTGTCTCCCGGTAAATAAAATATCCCATGAAAAACATAAATGTGAAATGAGAGCCAAGTTCAATATTATCATAAATGCCTTGGTTGTTGACTTCAACGACAAAAGAAGTGAAATCTAAATGGGTGCCAAGTTCAATGGTCAGTCCTGAAATTTATTTATAACAACATAAAATATCATTTATTCTTATAACTTAGGAGAATATATCGTAGCCTAAGGTTTGACCTGGCTAGTTCTTATATACGAATTATTATGTTCGATGGTTAGTTTCTACCAGCAAGCCAAATTTTCGGCATAATAAAATAAGAACCAACAAGTAACAGGTTTAGAACTTGCAAAGGCTATAATATAATTCGTATATGAAAACTAGCCAAGTCAGACCTTAGGCTATAATATATTCTCCTAAGTTATATGAATAAATGATATTTTATGTTGTTATAAATATATTTCAGGACTGACCATTGAACTTGGCTCTCATTTCACATTTATGTTTTTCATGGGATATCATTACTTTTTGTACATAAATTAGTAACAAAATTAATACTAAATGGTTTTTTGTTAAACTACTGTATTTTCCTACGTTTACGGGGTATAATTGTCCTTTTTGTGTTATTTTCTATATTTTCTTGTACCTTTGAAATGTTCGAATGAATTGCCCATTCAGTATGCGGAATTCTTTTTACGCGTTTTGCCTCCATGGTGTAGTGACCCTCTTAGATAATAGGTGGTGCTAGTGGTTGTAGAATACGGTTAGTTACGCGTAATAAATACGAATATTTACTATATTCCTATTTATAAGTACAAAAACGGAAATATTTGGATTAAAAAAATTAAGGGTGGTATTTAACTCGTTATATATTCACGTAAAGATCTTAAAATCCACATATAGAGATTTACAGGCACTAATTATAAGTTAAGTGAAAATTATAATAAAATGATAAAAAATTACCAGTTTCTGATTTTTTCCTTTGTACTCACCTAATTACCTATCTTTAAGCCAAATTTGAACTTTCTAGGTCATCTGGAACTGGGTTATAGTTTTGATCTATAGGTCAGTCATAAAAATGACGATTTTTGGACGTTAATATCTAAATAACCGTTTGAGATATGTTTATAAAATTTGGAACACAAATGTATCTCGCCAGTCTCAATATATGAGCCAAATTTGACAAGTTTAGGTGAAATAGTTTGTGAGTTATGAGGGGCTCAAAAGTGGCTCCAAATGGTTCGTGTAATATTACACACGGTGAGCTGCGCGCCAGTTCTTGGCTTGACACGCTCCCGCGTGTCTAGATATCACTGTATTTTGCGCATAAATTCTCTACTAATGTTTGTTCCTCTCCATTTAAATGTTTTAATTGTAACAATGAAAATAGTTTCTTAACTCGATACGCATTTGATTCGCTTTGAGAAAAGGAACATAAATTATAGTCATTAAGGCTATGTATAGTTGGTTTAATTTCTTTAAGTGTAAAATAATCTTCCGTAGTATTTAATATCTTGATAGGTATTCTACCACACACTGGCTTAACCAATGTACTCGCTACGTAAATACCGTCACGGATATCTGACGCGCAAACTAAACATTCATCCTCAATATCTGTCGAAATATAATGAATAGACTCACATCTTGGTGGAATCTCTAAATGATTGCTAATTGTATTAATAGGTAAATTATTTTCATTATGGTAAGTTGACAAAATAATTATGTTGTGATTAAAATCCAATACCGCTTTATACTTGGTAAGAAAGTCCTGACCGATGATGCCATTCGCCCTAATTGGTAAGAAGTCAAATACATAGAACTTGTGTTTCAATTGATGCCCATTTACGTTGAAATTCAAATAACAATATCCAATTGTTATTACTTTGCCTCCGATACCATTTATAGAAATGTTTTCTTTGTAATATGCAATGCGCTCTTCTAGAACATGTTTATACTTTAGTGCTGAAATCGATGCACCCGTATCAAGTAACCATTGAAATGCATGATTGTTTATTGGTAGACTAATTGAACAATTGCTATTGCATGATAGAATTTTATTCACGAAAAAACTTTTTGTTTTTATCATTAGAAGTACCGGCCGATTCAACGTTTACTTCCGGTTCTGTTATCACGTTAACTTTGTTAAGGTCGTTGTTGCGCACCCTTTGATTTCTATTATAGTTGTAGTAAGACTTACCCCTGTATCCTTGGCGCTGGTGGTCGCGATGCCCATTCCATCCACCGCGACTACCGTTTTTGTTGTGGTAGCCTCCACGATAGGGTCTACGATGCGAATATCTTTGGTTGACATGACCTCGATGACCTCGATAACCTCGGTTTTGCCTGAAACCCCTTGAAAATCTACCGTTATTATTATACATACCGAGTACTTCAGCCAAACTTGGAGGCGAGGCTATCTCTTCATCTTGTGCTGCCTGTATCGCGTCCTTCAGGGAGCTGTAATTTCGAGCTGCCATTATAGTGCTTAGCCTGCGGTTTCGCAGCCCATCGGCGAATTTTTTAATCGCATACTGCTCATTTAAAGGTTTTAATATATTATAATTCTCGGATTGCCCGTTGGCCTGCGAAACCGTCAACTGCACGAAAAGATCAGATATTTCTTTTCCATAGTCCTGTATAGATAACTCATTTTGTCTCATTGAGGTCAATTTAGTTTGCAATGCCGTGGCTGATTTTTGTGGTAATAAGACCTTTTTCATATCAATGATCAAGTCATCCACACTAGAGTATTTTGGACATAATCGTAATTTAGCAGCCTGGGACAATCTGCTCTTAAGTACAAAATTAACTAATTGCTTCTTACAGTCTGGTGTTGAAAGAGTAGAACTATAATACTCAATATTATCTATTAACTGTCTGGTATTAGCCTCCTCGTCAGTCATGAGTGGCAATAAATTTAACGCAACTTTAAGGTCAAACGTAGACATTGTTTCAGTTTTACTAGACTTACACAATTCTAAAACTTCAGCATATAAACTCTGAAATCTCTCGATATACTTGTATATTAATTCTGACTCACTACTTGATACTTTTCCTTTTTGTATATCTCTAGTAATTTGAGCTACATAATCAGAATATTTATTAATTAATTATTATTTATTAATTAGTTACCATAACTTACCATAGTAAAAGTTAAATCTTCTTTTGCATACATGATTCTCTATTTGATTTAAATCTATTTATATATATAGATACCATAAAGTTCAAAAAAAAAATAAGTTTCGTCACCACACCATGTCTTACGATACTAAATATTATAATGTTGACCGCACTAGACCGCACTTGTTTTTATTAACATAGCACTGCACAAACACATAATATATTTCTGATTTTACACTACAACCTTCGTCCACGCCTACGGTTGGTTTTTGAAGCCTGCGAAGAAACGAACGTCGCATAGTGTGCTGGTGAATCTGCTGGTCAATCCATTGAAGGTGACATCTTCTATAAATTCTGTAGATGGCATAGACTGAAGCCAGTGATACCAAAGTGAGGATCAGCAGTAAGATTATGTTCGTGACTCCAATATGTGTCCTTAACTCTTCTATTGAAGCCTGGTTATTGCCCGCAGCGGCGTTCTGGGCGAGGATCACCTCCTCCTTGGAGTTATTGGTACCCATCTTCTCTGGTGATAATTACAACTCGTTCAACCCAAATAAGAGAGCACAAATTCGGTAGCACGCAATACACATTATAACGAATTATCATTTTGTACTAAGTCCCACTCGCACTTATATGGTCATGTTATTTTAAAACAAATCAAGTCACTGCCAATGCGCTCTGGTAGGGTCGCCATGTAAGGCGGGATCTCGAGGAGATATTCAAACACCGAGAGCTGAGTCAATACTGTCTTTATTATATTGATGAGACTATTGAAAGGATTAGATTTATACGAAATAAGGCTGGTTACATACAATAAGGTTGATTACACACTACATGATGTGGTCGAAGTAGAAGCACGCTTACCTAAAAGTTGATTCACTCTTGACTTAAGAACCCCCGTGTTATACTATACCTATCAGGAAACACAGATGCCTTGCATTCGTAAAACCTTTTTACTGTGTCCTATTATATGTACATGCTTCAAATTGATCGATATTTTTATTAATTATCTGCGTAGCCTTTTCGCAACTAAACACATCAAAAGTGTCTAGGGATCAAGCATTTTTATGCGGATTTCTTGAGATTGAGATGTGGCTTTGTAATAAATTTATGATTTTATAAATTTATATGGATCCTTTTTGGTGCATTTCATAATTTGAAACAGGAACTGTTAATCAAATTCGAGTAAAAGATGAAAATCAGCTGTCAATATTTTCCCTATAAAAACATACAACGCATTGAAGACATTATTAGTGCTACTGTTTCCCTACTACTGATTAAAACCAACGTTATTATGGAGCGGCGACGTCATTTAAGCAGGGAAGAAATGCTCAGAGCCGTGGGGATGATAGAAGCTGGTTCCCGGCAACGTACTGTGGCTTTAGCTCTGAATACAAGTCAGAGTGTTATCAGTCGACTTTGGACACGTTACCGAAACACTGGTACCGTGGCTGAGCGCCATGGAGGACGGTATCGCTGCACCACACGGAGACAAGACCGATACATTCAAATCTTAACTCGAAGAGCTCCAACAATAACCACCATGATGTTAGCCGTGAGGCTTCATCACTCTTCAGGGAACTTAATTAGCGACCAAACAGTCAGAAACCGCTTGCATGAAGTGAACCTTCATTCCCGAAGACCGCTACGGGTACCACCTATAGCAATGCACAATCGTAGGATTCGATATCAATGGGCTCTTGAACACAGAAATTGGGCAGAAGAACAATGGCGTTTCGTGTGCTTTTCTGATGAGTCTCGTTTTGGTATGAGACCGGATACAAGACGTATACGACACTGGAGAACCCCTGGACGCCAACAGCGATTAAAATCCTGCCAGGAAGTCCATCCTTATAGTGGTGGAACCATCATGGTATGGGCGGGTATTTGGATCGGCGGAAGAACTGAGTTGATTTGGATCAGAGGCAACCTCAACGCTCAAATTTATGCTGAGACGATTGTATTTGACGTCATCGTTCCTCTACAAGTGCAAATCGGTCCCTTATTTCAGTTAATGCATGATAATGCACGACCGCACACCGCAAGAGTTGTAAGACAGACTCTCGCCGCAGCTAACATCAATGTCCTGCTCTGGCCTGCTCAGTCGCCAGACTTGAACCCGATTGAGCATGCATGGGATATGCTACAGAGAAGAGCTCTGCCGAATATGGAGGGTATCCAGTCGCAAGAAGACCTTTTTTTGTTGTTATAACGAACATGGGCGGCCATTCCACAGCGTGATTTGGATGAACTCATTTTGAGTATGCCAAACCGATGTTCTTGTGTTGTTAGTGTTCGCGATAGAAACACGGATTATTAATTGTTTAAGTTACCCAATAAAATTTTAAAGAAAACTGTTATTTCAGTCTTTTTTTCGAACTTTAATGTTAGTGGTTCAAATGTCAAAAATCCCTTTATTAGGAAAATGGCAAATTTCTTTATTAATGCAAAGGTGACTTGGTTTATCGTTACTGTGACAAACGAAAACACTTTATTTGATGAATCCTTAAAGAAAATTTTAATTAATATCAATCAGGAGAAAAGTTATTGCAAAAATATATGTTGGTCCCTAGACACTTTTGATGTGTGTATATGTTAGGGTCGGTGGGCTGGGAGTGATATGAAGATTCAAATGACGTTATTGCGACACAAGCTATTTCGAAAAAAATTAAGAGTGGTACGCCAGTTCGAAAACACATTAAGTCGAAAACCTCTATATCGAATGACGTTGTCGCGAACACGCTGATTCGAAAAACTGAATGGTATGCTAGTACGAAAGTCTTGGCATTGAAATCCACTGTTGCGAATAGAATATTCCAATCTGAATTAGTCTGGGAATCGAATTCGCGACCCAGTGATTACCAAGACCTACCTACGCTACGATGATAAAACTGACATTGAGCTAGTTGTCTATAGAGTACTAAGTATAAATGATTAATATTAGTACTTTTTAAGACTACTAATTAAGACTTTTGTACTAGGGTACCAACTGTGTCCCCACGTTGTCGTCGTGGTGGGGCTTGCGTGTTTCGATGATCTCTGGGGCCATGCCGGTAGAGGCACTCATGCCGGACGGGCCCAGAGGGAGAAACCAGACCAAGAGGGACACACCGGGGGAAAGGCGCGCCGCCTGGAGGATCGAGCAGCTAACTCGAGCTTCTAGACGGCGCGGGGCCCGGTCTCAGAGATCGGGTCAAGGGGGAGGAAAGGTTCACTTCCGGTATGCGTCTAATCTTTAGACGTAACCGTGAAGTGAACCAGGGGAGGGGAAATGGGAGATAGGGTCGGAGGAACTCACCTCACTAAAAAAGTAACAAAAAAATGGCAGACAAAGTTCTTGTAAAAACTACCCAGGCGGGTCCCAGCTGCTCCGCAGCTGGGGAGTCCCGCACCGGACACGTCCGGTCAGTCCCGTCGTATTCTGGGGGGGACAGCGACAACTTTTACCCCAAATTTACCCCGGCAGTCGCCGCATTGAGCCAGGGAGGCTCACGTGCCCGTGAGGTGGAGTCGCTGGACTTGTCCAGCACGTCCACCTCACTGGCACCGAACGTTGAGCGAGCGCAGAGCGCCGCTCCGCGGAGGAAGGGGGCGCTGGTGCTCGGGTCGGAGACCGACTCGGCATCGGACGCCGAGAGCTTCCAGAGCTTAATCTCTGGGAGCGCAGTCAGGAGTGACGAGGGGGGCGCCGACAGGAGGAAGGAGTTCCTCAAGCGCCCCCGCAACGACGAGTCGTCGTCGGAGGAGGGGCTTGTCTCGGCCCGCAAGATCCCCACTAGCGTGCGGGGTAAAGGCCGAGGCAAGACCTCGGGGAGGGGGCCTCCCTCTGGAGAGCCCAACACTGGTCTGGCCTCGAGCGAGGCCAAACTAGAAGAGGCCGTGGCGGCTGCCATCCGCACCATCTCGCGGAAGCGCAACCGCAAGAGCAAGGAGGACGCGATCGGCGAAGCCACGGCCTCCATCATGGCGGCCACGCGGACTTACGGCGGGGCTCCGGCTGCAAGGGACGATATGTCTGATCTGCGGCTGGAGGTCACCCGCCTGACTGCCGCCATAGAGGCTCTCCAGAGGGAGAACGCCGCCCTCAAGGCGGACCTGGCCGCAATCCGGGGAGGCGGCCAGCGGAATGCGCCGCCGCGGGGCCAAAAGGAGAAAGGCCAGCCCACACCAGCGGAGGACTCGGTTCTTGACCTGGTGCGACAGGAGCTGGCCGCCTTCCAGCAGCGGTTCTCCGTATTGGAGAGCCGCGTGCTGCGACCCCCGCTGGCGGCGACTTCGTACGCGGCTGCGGCCGTGTCCATGCCTCCCGGGACGACGACGAGGTCGCCTCAGGCGAAGACGGCCACGGTGCGGACGGCACCAGTGACGGCGGCCCCTGCGAGGGCAAAGACGGCCCCGGCCAAGCCGAAATCGGGCCCATCAAAGCAGCCTCCGACCCCGACACCTGCGGGGCCGAAGCAGGCGGCCAAAAAGAAGAAGGCCCAGGCCGGGAACCAGCCGTCCCAGCAGCCTCCTCCAAAGACTCCTCCGGCCGGCGCCGACTGGCAAGTGGCCGGGGAGAAGAGGAAGGCTGCTGGCGCAGCCAGGTCCTCGCGGCGTAGGGAGAGACGGCGGCGGCGAGACGCCACGGCGCGACTGCGTGCCCCCAAGACCGCGGCTGTAGTGATCACACTGCAGCCGGACGCGGTGAAGAGGGGCGTGTCGTACCGCGACGTGCTCGCGAAGGCGCGGCAGGTGATAGACATCACGGAGCTCGGCATCACCGGTGGCCTCCGTCACCGGGTCACTGCGACGGGAGCGCGGATGTTGGAGATCCCCGGCGCGGACAGTGGCCCTACCGCTGACGCTCTGGCCGAACGGCTCAGAGCGTCCTTAAATGCGGAGGAGGCCCGAGTCTCCAGACCCACCAAGCGCGCAGACATGCGCATATTGGGTCTGGATGACTCCGTGACGGCCGAGGAAGTGGTGGCCGCCGTAGCCAGGACTGGGGAGTGCCCTCCCGATCAGGTGAGGGCGGGCGCCCTGCGTCCTGGCTTCACGGGGACGCAAACCATTACGGTTAGCTGCCCCGTCCCGGCGGCCAAAAAGATCCAGGAGGGCCGAAGGCTCCTGGTTGGTTGGGTGTCTGCGCAGGTGAAAATCCTGGACCCCAGACCCCTGAGGTGTTTCCGCTGCCAAGTGGGCAACCATGCGGCATGCGTGTGCACCTCGGAGGTAGACCGCAGCGATAGGTGCTTCCGCTGCGGTCAGCCCGGTCACAAGGCCGGCTCGTGCTCCGCCCCGCCTCACTGCTTCGCATGTGAGGCGGTTGGCAAGCCGGCCGATCACCGGGCTGGGGGCAAGTCCTGCGCCCCACCCACCAAGGCCAGGCGCAGAGGTAGGCCCTCTGCCTCCGCCGTCACCGCCACCGCAGCCGCCACCGCCGCCGTCACTACTGCCGCCGTCGTCGACGAAGTCGTGGCCAAACCCCCGCGAGGGGCCTTGGAGGAGGCTGCAATGGATCCCGATTAATGGCCCCATTGCGCTTCCTCCAGGCGAACATCAACCACTGCGCCGCTGCTCAGGAACTTTTGCTCCAGAGCATGGCGCAGTGGTTGATCAACGTCGCCGTGGTCGCCGAGCCGTATTTTGTCCTGCCCAGGAATGACTGGGTGGCGGACTTAGACGGCTCGGTGACCCTCGTTTCGTCGGCCGCCGCCGGTACCCCGCCCCTCGATCGCGTCAAGAGAGGGCGTGGGATCGTCGCAGCACGGTTCGGGGAGATCGCTGTGGTAGGCGTTTATTTCTCCCCGAACCGAACTCTCGCCGAGTTCCAGAACTCCCTAACGGAGCTGGGAGACGTCATCGTCGCCCTCGGTTCCCTCCCCGCCCTCGTCCTCGGGGACTTCAATGCCAAAAATCCGGCTTGGGGTTCCCGGTCCATGGACCATGGGCGGGGCAGGATGCTCGAGCACTGGGCCCGTGCGCAGGGCCTGGTGATCGAGAACCGGGGTTCTGTCCCTACGTGCGTGCGGTTTACAGGCGAGTCGGTGGTGGACGTTACGTTCGCCACCCCCAGCCTGTCACCGCGCGTCACCGACTGGCGCGTTGTGGAGGAGGTGGAGACCTATTCCGACCACCGGTATATCCGGTTCGACGTCTCCGCCCAGACCCCAGACGCGCCGGTCCGACGGGACCTGAGTGGTCCGCGATGGGCGCTGAAGCAGATGGACCGGGAGCTATTCCTGGAAGCCTCGATCGTGCAGGCCTGGGGGTCACCCCCGGACAGGCCTGCCGACATAAACGACGAGGCGGAGTGGTTCCGGGAGGCCATGTCGGAGATCTGCGACGTGGCCATGCCCCGGGTCCGGCAAGGACGCGCCCGGCGTCAGCTGTACTGGTGGTCGAGTGAGCTAGCAGCGCTGCGCGAAGCGTGCGTTGCGCCGCGACGCCGGTACACCAGGTTCCGCAGGCGCCGCACCCGATTTTCGGATGCGGCGACTGTAGAGGCGGAGCTGTACGAGGGCTACAGGGCAGCGAAGGCCGTCCTCCGAGACGAGATCTGGCGGGCCAAGGAACTGGCCCGGGAGGAGATGCTGGCGACTCTGGACGGGGACCCATGCGGCCGCCCATACAAGTGGGTGCGAGAGAAGCTCCGCCCCTGGGCTCCCCCGTTGACGAAGAGTCTCCAGCCTCAGTTCTTGGAGGACGTGGTGAGCGCCCTGTTCCCATCGCGAGGGGAGCACGCTCCCCCGCCCATGACTCCGTCTCCGACGGAACCTGAAGCTGGCGCAAACGCGGACCACAGCGACGACGACGTCTACGACGCTCCAGAGGTGACCGAGGTAGACTTGAGAGTGGCGGTACAACGGCTCAAGGCCAAAAATACCGCCCCAGGACCCGACGGCTTGCCAGGGAAAGCGTGGGTCCTGGCCTCGGAGACTCTCGGGCCTCGACTAGGGGGGCTCTTTAGCGCATGCCTGGAGAGGGGCCAGTTTCCGCTTCGCTGGAAGACGGGAAAGCTGGTCCTGATCCAGAAAGCCGGACGCCCTGCGGACTCTCCGTCCGCATTCCGGCCCATCGTGCTGCTCGACGAGGCGGGCAAGCTCTTGGAAAGAGTAATTGCAGACCGCCTCCTCGGGCACCTGATTCGGGTGGGCCCGGATCTTGCGGAGTGCCAGTTTGGCTTCCGCAAGGGGCGCTCGACGGTGGATGCCGTCATGCGCGTGAGAGCCCTCACGACGGGGGACGCGGTATCCCGGGGCAGGGTCGTCTTGGCGGTGTCTTTGGACATCACCAACGCCTTCAACACCCTGCCCTGGAGTTGCATCAGGGAGGCACTCCGGTATTACCGGGTGCCGACCTACCTCCGTCGCATAGTCGAGGACTACTTGACGGACAGAGCCGTCATCTACCCCGGTCACCGGGGAGAGTGGAACCGGCGAGAGATGTCGTGCGGTGTCCCACAGGGATCGGTCTTGGGGCCGCCCCTGTGGAACATCGGATACGACTGGGTGCTGCGCGGCGACCTCCCTGACGGCGTCAGCGTAGTATGTTACGCTGACGACACGCTCGTCCTGGCGCAGGGAGAGTCGCACCAGGCGGCGGCCGACCTGCGGCGAGTTTGGCCCCAAAGCTGAACCGGGCAGCAGCCGCCTTCAGGCGACTCCTGCCTAATCTCAGCGGGCCAAACGCCTCCTGCCGAAGGCTGTACGCCGGCGTCGTGCGGTCCATGGCCCTCTACGGGTCCCCAGTGTGGGCCCTGTGCATCCGGACGCGACCACTAAAGTTGGTCGCATGCCAGAGGGTCATGGCTATCCGAATGATCCGGCGATACCGCACGATCGCCGGCGAATCGGCCAACCTCCTTGCCGGATTGCTGCCCTGGGATCTGGAGGCGACTGCCCTCCAGCGCGTCTATGAATGGTGCGTGGCGGCGCAGCGCCGGGGCGTATCCCCGCTGCCTCGAGAAGTCGAGGCGCGGCGGGAAGAGCTCCGGCGCGATCTCAGGGCAGTATGGAGGGAACGACTGTCGCAACCGACGGCCGGGCACGCCGCAATTGCGGCGGTAAGACCCCTCTTTGAGGAGTGGCTAGATCGGCGTCACGGCGTCCTGACCTACCGCATGACGCAGGTCCTCACCGGACACGGAAGTTTCGGGAGGTACCTGTGTCTGATGGGAAAGGAGGAAACGCCTGGGTGTCACCACTGCGAGGGTCGCCCTGAGGACACCGTAGAGCACACGCTGCAAGACTGCCCCGCCTGGGCAGAGCACCGACGTGTCCTCACGGCGGCGATAGGCGGAGACCTCTCGCGCCCGGCATTGGTCGAGGCCATGTTGCGGGGCAAGAGGGAGTGGGAAGCGGTCGCCTCCTTCTGCGAAGCAGTCATGCTTCCGAAGGAGGAGGCGGGCCGCGTGAGGGAGAGGATGGCGTCCTCCCTCCAGCCCAGCCGCAGTGGTAGACGCCCACGGCGTCGGACGTCGGCCGACGATCTTCGGCCACCGTAGGCGCGGGCATGCGGACAGCGAGTAAAGGGCAACTCGCTGTCCGAACATGGACCATGCCCGGGTCGACGGCGCGTCGTGTTCCACGCGCGCCTCAAAGAGCGTCAGCAACATGACGAGGCCCCCTCTGCAGAGGGCCGAAGCCTGCCGGGGTCGTGGGACTCATCCCGTTACCGTGGCCCCGGTATGTAAAGGGTTATTGAAGGAACACCGTGGATTTTAGTCAGTAAAAGTCTGACAGTCCCTCCCACCCTGCCCGGGGTGGGAGGACTTATTTGACAATTTTACCACGTTAAAAAAAAAAAAAAAAAGTGTACCATTAAAACAGTTTTTCGAATCAGCGTGTAAACTCAGTTTATTTATAAATATAAATAAACTAGATGTACCATTTCTTTAGAAATCTTTTTATGACCATGACTGACAGCCGTTTATATACCGTCTATCCCCTGACAGACTATATACACGTTATTTGTGTTACCTTAACAACCCTCATATTTCCAAACCAAATATTATCAAACACACGTTTACCAAATTCCCTCACGAAATAAATAAAGAGGAAATATAAAGAAATTTTACGCTACAAACTACAGTAAACAGGACGAAGCAAATATTTTATCGTAGAAAAGTAGGTATTGGCAAAGCCGAAATATCTTATAACTTACGTGACATGACTCAAACGGGCTATTTCTTTATGTATCAAAGACTACAAAATCGTTTTCTTTTCATATAGATACATTTTTTTAAATGTGTGCTTCTTCTGATACATGACACGAATGGTTCCGTATAATGGATAACATAGTTTTTCTCATGTTCATAAGTTTATTCTACAGAATGGAATCATTTCTACAAGAATTAACATAAGATTTCTGAAGCATTAGTTTAGTTCTGCACGTATTTAGGTAATAAGGAGCTCATGGCTAAATAACAAAAAGCTTATTTTTTATGTGAATGCGAGAACACTGATAACTCTCCGACTCGTTTTTAGGGTTCCGTACTCAAAGGGTAAAACCTTATTACTAAGACTCCGCTGTCCGTCCGTCTGTCTGTCTGTCCGTCTGTGCGTCTGTCACCAGGCTGTATTTCATGAACCGTGATAGTTAGACAGTTGAAATGTTCACAGATGATGTATTTTTGTTGCCACTATAACAACAAAGGTGATCTTTTTTGCTCGTTTTGTTCGATATGGATAATGGCAACAATGACGTATTATAATATAGACGCGTCATATTCCCACAAAACACCTCTCAAAAACGGCACGAAACACACACTTAGAGAATAACTATCTAATACGTGTAAACAAAGGGACAGAAAATAAATGCCATCTTTAGGTACACCTGATGTTAGAGAGAGATGAATATACATCTTTAGTTACATTCCGATGAAACGCTGCATGCTTATTGGTCAAGAGCATGTATGACGTAACAATCAGAGGCATGTGGGGAAAGAAGGATACTTGATTTTTGGATAAAATAGTATTTTTAATTTAAAAATATTAATGTAATATTTCACAACAGTAGTTATTGTTAAGGTGCAGTTATATAATGTTGTATATTATATAACTACAGTATGGAACTTTTTTAATAAATTGTAACAATATTTTTGTGTTTTTTTTTTTATGTTATACTTAACATATTGTAGGACAATGTTACAAACTGTTATGAAATGTTACTGTGTTACACAAGGTTATAAACCATTATATAATTGTGGTGTGGGAGCGCCTTTAAGCAATTGTTATAAAACAAACATCAAAAACCTTAATCTTAAATTATAGATTAACTAAAAAATGGGGTGGACTGGGCAATCTAAATTGTAAATAAACACCATAGTTAGTATAAATAACATGGAATATAATAAAAATATTATATTCATTCATTTTACGTCCAGGTATAGACAAACCAACACGCATCAAGACATGTATTGATCATTTTATGATTAAAAGCTCTTACCGTTGGAAAACAGCCGTTTTTGAACAGCCTTTAACAGACCATTGTCCGATACTTTTATATATTAACTGCTGTAAAATACATAAAAAACGCATCGTGCACAATAAAGTAGCTATAGACTACAGTAAAATAAAATGCATACTCAATGATGAACCTTGGGATAGTCTCTATAAAGCTACCGATACCAATATCGCATCAGAAATAATAACGTCAAGACTGTTAAACATAATTGCGGACAATACCTGTAATATTAATAAATCTAGTAAATATAGGCCACTTAAACCATGGATAACAAAAGGAATATTCAAATGCATAAGAAAAAGGGACAGATTACACAAAGCCGCAGGGAGGACATTAGACAATACACTTCTACAAAATAAATACCTAAAAGATAGAAATACATGTAATTTTATAATAAAAAAATTGAAAATACAATATTATCAAGAACAACTTAACATAAATAATGGAAACATCAAAAAAACCTGGGAAGTCATAAAAGAAGTTTGTGACATGAAGAAAAACACAGAACCCGTTGTTGAATTGTTAGATATAGGGGCCTCACCAACAGAGTCTCTAAATAAGGTCAATAATTACTTTACTGAAGTTGGGCACGCATTGGCAAATGACTTACTTACTAAGATGAATAAATCTGAGCAGGATTTAGCACGTGAAGCGACCAAGGATACCTCACCACTAAATTCTATGTCTTTCATGCCCACGGACCCTTATGAAGTAAGGAGCATTATCTTAGGGTTAAGATCGCACAGCGCACCCGGGTGGGATAAAATTACTGCAGAGATACTGAAACAAAACATTGACTCCCTTACACCACCCATCACATGCATGTGCAATCTTAGTCTAGCAATATTCCCGTCTATATTTAAAAAAGCAGTTGTCTGTCCTATCTTTAAATCTGGGAACAAAGACGAGCCAAATAACTATCGTCCTATCTCTCTTCTATCAACCTTATCTAAGATCCTAGAAAAAATTGTAAATAAAAGGACTATGAAATACTTAGAAAATAACAATCTGCTTAGTGACTTTCAATACGGATTTAGAGAGAAAAAATCAACTGAAGATGCAGTTTTGGCACTTACCTCAACTCTGGTATCATATTTGGATAAAGGGGACAAATGTTTGGGGGTCTTTTTAGACCTCCAAAAGGCATTTGACACTGTATCCATTAAAATACTTATAACACGCTTGGAGGAGGTTGGTATAAGGGGGATAGCACTGGACTGATTCAAAGATTATTTAAGCGGTAGGTCTCAACGTGTTAAAGTTTCGGGCTATGAAAGCACCGACTCTATGTGCAAATACGGCGTTCCCCAGGGTAGTACGCTAGGACCAACATTATTCCTCATATATATAAATAATCTATGCAAAATAGCTGCTACCCTGCCACACGTGGATATTCTAATGTTCGCTGATGACACGGTACTTATCTTTCATGGTGAAAACTGGGACGTGGTGTTTGAAATGGCTGAGACTGGTCTAGCAAATATTACCTCCTGGCTGGAGAATAATCTACTATCGCTGAACGCCACTAAAACCAAATATGTCTGTTTTAGCAAAACACATAAAGGTAAACCTACTGCATCGCACTTCCTTAAAATACATACCTTTCCGTGCAATAGAAGAGAAACCACTATCAGGTGTGACTGTGCGACGCTTTCACAAGTCACCTCTGTTAAATATTTGGGAGTAACGCTGGATGACCTACTAAGCTGGACAATACATTTAAAGTTGACCATAGGTAGAATACGGAAACTAGTGTATATCTTTAAAAAACTGCGCACTGTTGCAAATGGTACTCTTCTTCGCCAAACTTACCGAGCATTGTGCGAATGCATTATCAGGTATTGTATCTGCGCATGGGGTGGTGCAGCAAAATCTCATATGATTGAAGTAGAGCGGGCACAGCGTTTGGTGATTAAAATACTTTTATACTTACCATACCGACATCCTACGTCCTTAGTGTATGAATTGGCAGAAGTGTTATCTGTAAGAAAGCTATTCATATACGAAATGCTACGCAGATACCACAAAATAATTGTTCCAAACTTACCCAGTACACAAAAGCGCGTAGAATGCTACCCTGTCCCTCGTGCCAGATCAAAATTTGCAAAAAGGCACTATAGTTATCTAGCTCCGCACGTCTATAATAAATTAATTAAAGTCCAGAAAATCAGCAAATTGAATAATAATAAATTTAAACAAATCTTAAATACCTGGCTAAAGACAATGGACTATAATGATGTAGAGAATCTTCTAAAAACATGTTAAATATATTCTGCAAAACACACACGTTCACACAGCCATACACACAAACATATAAAGATATACACACACACATACAGACATACACACACAAACACACAAATGCATTCACAGATATACACACAAACATAAACTCGCATGAAAACACGATTGTTAAATTAAGTTCATTAAATTATTTATTAGTTTATATTATTTTCTCTAGCTTTAAATTTCACTTTCAAAGTTTTTCTGTATGATATAAGAATATTGTTACTATATATTAAGGGGAAGACAGTAACACCTGCAACACAGTGTATACTAGCGCAAGTGTTACAGATTCCTATCATGCTATTGTAAAACTTATGTCAAAGTCAATAAATAAATAAATAAATAAATAAATTCAATACAGTAATTAACAACACAAAATGCTGGTATAATAGTTCCCCAACCTCCCCTAACGTCACGTGACTGACTACATTCATACGCTAGCCGCCATTAGCCGTGTTGAAAAATTAAAACAAAAAATGTATTTCTGTTGATATTTACCTATGAAATTTCGACACATTTTGACCTCTCACGGAAGCAGTATAATTAGTGCAACGTCTGAAAACACACAAATGCATGTTTTTTTCCTATTTTTTTTTTAAACACATTTTTTCTTAAGATGTGTAGTATCGCGTTGGCGACACAGGTTCGTGCGTAACTAAACAGACACGAGGCACTTACCTTGATTTCAACTTGCCATTTTAGAGCGCGGACAACGCATCTATAGTTTATTGTATATCTTTGAACGGCAACAGGTAGATGCTTGTAATATTCAAAGAATATTTAGTTATATATTCACTTTAAAAATAAATAATTATATTAAAATAAAACAAATATTTAAGGGGGGCTCCCATGCAACAGACATGATTTTTTTGCCGTTTTTATAGATAATGGTACGGAACCCTTCGTGCGTGAGTCCGACTTGCACTTGGCCGGTTTTTTGTTGATAATTGAACCAGACCAAATTAACTTTATACATTGTATTAAGTTAATTGGTCTATAGTTACTGTCTTCTCATACTTGTAAAAACTGTAGGTATTATGGAAAAATTATGAAAGTCAATGAGTTTCTTGCCGGTTCTTCTCCAAAGAGACCTACCAGACCGACCTATTCGGACCGTTTACTCAATTAAACTACTTACTACTATTATTAACTAATACATTTAACATAATACTATTTCACACGGATACTGAATAGTTTGTAACGGCTTCGTGTGTCGCGCAGTATTGGGTATCTGTCCACGGAATCGCCGGAACAAAAATCCTTTCGGCCAAAACTCTTTCTTCATGAAGATCGACAGATGTTCAATAGAAACCTTCACCACAAAGGATTTTTTTTAATATAAAGTTTACAAATAATATAGGTAGAATTCACATTGTTAGCAATCTTGTTAATCCCTCCAACTAAGCTAAAATATGCTTGTGTCTGGAGAGTGTTCAAGGCAATAGTGTAATGGGTGGAGTTCGAACCCGCGACCTCCCGATCACAAGTCCGATTCCTTATCCATTAGGCTATTGACGCTCTTTTTTATTTATTTATTTTGACAAAGTCCAACCGTTCGGCCCTCAATGAGAACTTGGTCTTGATTCTGATGAAATGAAATGAAATGAAATGAAATATTTATTTTGTAAATTGGTTATAAATAACACTTTTACACGTCATGTTTTTTTGCGTGTTAAGTTTAGCTAGATGAGGCCGGTATTTCCTAACTGACTACTCTGAGAAGAAACACCGAAACAAACTCAGAGGTCATAGTCTCTTTTAAAGTCCAGACAATTTGTATTTTTATATGAGAAGCATGTAGGTTCATGTCTGTGGTATTCTTTTGAGGAAATAACCACGCAAATTTGAGCGGACCTGTCCAGACAGTGCAAGCATTTGTCAGTTATCGTGTAGCTCAACTTAGAACTTAAGGAGCTCAACAATTTGACAAAAAATACCAACGGACATTTGGGTAGGCCACACAAGTACTCAAACTGCTTGACATCATTAAATAAATTATAGTCAAAGTAAAAACAACGAAGAAAGAATAACCTACATTGTCCTCACATTAACAATAATGAAATAATTATGTTAAAAAAAAAAAAAAACAAAAACAAAATAAATAGGTATATACAATACTTAACAAAACAAATATTTTAATCAATAAAAAATAAATCAACTATCAAAATTTTAAAAATAATAAATGCTCACGTATATCACTGGAGCAGCTCATTCCCAAGCCTTCTTGTCCTCAATATAATCTTTAACAGTGTAAAACGCTTTCTGACATAGCATACGTTTTATAAATAATTTGAATTTATTAATACTTAGTTCTTGAATATGGCTAGGAATTTTATTATAAAAACGTATACATTGGCATCTAAACGAACCACCTATTTTTTTTAACCTTGTTTTAGGAATGACATATGTGTCTTTGTTCCTTGTATTTACACTATGAATATCACTGTATTTTTTAAACAGATTAATATTTTTGTGTGCATACAAGAGATTCTCATAAATATACTGAGATGGCACAGTCATAATATTAATCTCTTTAAATTTGTCTCTTAAGGAGTGCTTGGGACTTAATTTATAAATTGCACGAATGGCCCTTTTTGTAATACAAATATTGTGTGAATGTCGGCTGCATTTCCCCAAAGTAAAATGCCGTATGACATCACACTGTGAAAGTAACTAAAGTAGACTAATCGTGCTGTTTCGATATCAGTTAATCCACGTATTTTTCTAACGGCATATGCTGCACCTACACTACAATCTCCTAGGCCTTTGTAGACTAATGCAGCCTTATAGACACGTATAGTGGCGTCACTGGTATAGCATTACCACTGACCATACCACCGACCGGACCGAACTATCTATTGCGTCCTGTTGTGCAATAATAGGACGCAATAGTGCGGTGCGGTCGGTGCTGTACCGCACTTATTACGACAGGAAGTCTTTTCCTCTTCTGTATCTTTATGAAGCCTTCACTGTCTTTCTGATCGTTCTAAGGATCTTGGTTCTGCTTCACTCCTGCTACATTTTACTGCTCGTGATGTAGCTGATTTGCCGGTGACGACAATAGCAGCATAGGCACGATTCGGGGTCAATGTTCCAACGCGTAACGTTTCCGCAGTCGGTGCTGACGTACAGGCGACGTCGGAGTGGTCGGCGCGCGCGGGAGCTTACAGAGACGGCCGCGGTATCTCGTCAGGACATTCCCGCTACCCTAGCAGGATGAGTAACCACTGTACCACCACTGCTCTTCTATACAATAAGGTTTTAAAAATATACTACGGAATCCTAAACAAAATGTTCTCATATTCTTTTTGTATGTTACTGCAGCTAATCTAGCGTTATGAATACTTGTGAGAATCCGCTTTAATCTTATTCCAGTGTGTACATATTATGTACTCATGTTACGCTTCTTAAGGGGTTGTTCGACATTTATTGCGGCTGCCTTCAATGTTTATCATATTTGTGTTTGAATATGAAAATCTTTCTTAGAAGAGCAATATTATATTAGTCCTTTGTAGTCAAATTGACATATATTTTTCTGTTTTTCGTCCTTATAAAGCTTTATGAGCTATTTTACCAGCAGGTATTAGTAGTTGCTATACGGCTTTCTAGTAGATACTTCCCCCAGATTTGAAGTGTCATTGTTATCATGAATCCACTGATAAAAAGAGATGGGTCAATGTTCCAACGCGTAACGTTTCCGCAGTCGGTGCTGACGTACAGGCGACGGCGGAGTGGTCGGCGCGCGCGGGAGCTTACAGAGACGGCCGCGGTATCTCGTCAGGACATTCCCGCTACCCCAGCAGGATGAGTAACCACTGTACCACCACTGCTCTTCTATACAATAAGGTTTTAAAAATATACTACGGAATCCTAAACAAAATGTTCTCATATTCTTTTTGTATGTTACTGCAGCTAATCTAGCGTTATGAATACTTGTGAGAATCCGCTTTAATCTTATTCCAGTGTGTACATATTATGTACTCATGTTACGCTTCTTAAGGGGTTGTTCGACATTTATTGCGGCTGCCTTCAATGTTTATCATATTTGTGTTTGAATATGAAAATCTTTCTTAGAAGAGCAATATTATATTAGTCCTTTGTAGTCAAATTGACATATATTTTTCTGTTTTTCGTCCTTATAAAGCTTTATGAGCTATTTTACCAGCAGGTATTAGTAGTTGCTATACGGCTTTCTAGTAGATACTTCCCCCAGATTTGAAGTGTCATTGTTATCATGAATCCACTGATAAAAAGAGATAGTATTATTTACTCTGTATCATCGTAAAGTAACCCAGTTACTGTGTAACGCGACCTCCCTAGACAAGTACGTTTTTCAGATTTTCATTTATCTGCTAATGACTATGGCATCTTCAAAATCAAATTACTGCCGGAAACTACAGATCCACGCGCTTTCTAAGCCACGGAGTAGGGAAAAGACTAGTTATCTAATTATTGGTTACCCAGCTACGAACAAACCTTCCCTTTACTTCTAAAATGGTCCCATGCGGCTATTATTATTTACCCATGAGCTACTAGTGTCATAGACCTGATTTAATTCTTCTTTATGTTAAAAACATACCCGCTATAAATCAAATCTATTTTCAGTACAAAGCCTTTCACCGATCATGTATTTGAACCCCCCGCACCTCCCCTTAAGGACGCATTTACGTTTATCACTCGCTCAATTTTAGGTATTCTAGTAGCAACACAACAACATTGCGCGCACACACACTTACAAACCATTGTTCGCCCGATTTTATACATTACTTAACTAATATTGATACTTGAAGGTAATATTATATTTTATTTATTATTGTTTGATCATAATAAGTGGTAACTTATTGGTTACATGCTCATTGATTAGATGTTAGTTTATTAATGTGTTTGACGCCCGATTAGGAGTACTAGGGGACTTTGGAAAAAAAATACTCATATGTGATAAAAAAAATTAATAAGAAATAAAAAAAAGTTTCGTTATGCCTGTCCGTCTGTCTGTCTGTTTGTCCATCCGTCTGTATGTCACAGCCATTTTCAACCGACCAAAAAAACGGAGGAGCTTATCAATTCGACGCGTATATTTTTTTTTTAATGTTTGATCACCGATTACTCGAAGACGGCTGAACCGATTTGGAAAATTCTTTTTTGTTTGGTGGTTGAAATTGGTCCCATTGTCACTTAGTCAGGATCTGATGATGGGATCCTGGAGAAATCGAGGAAACTCTTCAAATATTATAGGCACAGCTATAGGGATTTGAGTATTTTTATAGTAACTTGTGTAGTTGCATTTGAAAAGCACCATTTGTGAAGTGGATCTGATGATGAAGACCACAGATGGCCACTGGAACTACTCAACATATAAGTAGGAATAAGAAGTATTTCATGGGTTCCGCTTCGATTACTTGAATATGGTTATTAAGCACAATATGCTCGTCACAATGCATATGATGAAGTGAAGCTAATGGTGAAGTACCAGTAGAACTCCTCAACAATTAACGGCCTAGCATTGGGAAAAGCAATATTTTGTCTACTTTCTAACTAATTTCGGAATTCGGACACTGCCTACCTACCGAAATTAAAGTTATTTTTCACTTTGCAGTGTTTTTTGGAAGTCGGTTTAATTTTTTTGGTAAAAGTTTTTATATTCCGAAACTATTAGAATGATACATGTGAAACTTGGTAGGTAGATGTATTCTGTGCACCGCTTTCCGATTTAAAAAAAAAAGTAAGAAGATATTAAAAAAATATAAAAAAAAATATTTTCAGTTTCAGTTCCATCACTGATTTGAAAACCACTTGATCGCGCATACGTTGCCCCGACGCACGAAAACTATGCGAGTTTTTGCTCTTATTATTGGCTACGATACACGAACCATTTTAGTTGTGACCTATTTGTTTCGATTTTAGTTGTGTGTGTGATTAGGCCTGTGTGCATGTTAAACAATTACAAATTTTAAATTTTTGTATCCAATTTATAACGCATAATAATGCTTTCATGCACGTTGAAGTGGTGTGGAAAACATTCCCAGACATCTAGATACCAAATGGATGACATAACTATTCATCAGTAATGAAATAAAGGGAAAAATATTTATTATTTAATCAGATTATAAACAACCGCAGAGGTCCGTTTGGTTTGGGTGGTCAAGGACAAAATTGTGTCGCGCGTTGATGTCTTTTGGAAATGTCTCTTTCTTACATGAAGAAATTCTAATTCTTTCATCCCTGTCTTTTCATCTGTATTTTTATCGTAAAAATCTGTGCTGTTACCTATAACGGCTGAATACGATATCGATAATTATAAAATTAAACTTTTTTTTTTAATACAATTCAGATATGTAGTTGTCATAAAATACCTATCTACATTAACCGACTTCAAAAAAAAGGAGAATGTTCTGATATTTTTTCTTCTGTGTGACATGCATGTTTTCATTTTAGATTTCCCAAGATTCCAGATTAAAAAGAAAAGTGGATGGATAAGGTTACTAGGGAATATTGGTTTCTAGTTTAGTTTTTATTGATATAATGTTGAGAAAAGTCAAAATAATATAAGATACTTATACCCAATCTTTCTAGGCTTCAAATAGTATGACGGAGTCTAATATTAATTAACTTGGACCTATGCATTACAATATCGCCCTCGTAAGTTACTTTGGTTCCGGGGTTGCGGTAATGTTCTAATGAGATACCGCGGCCCCGGAACTTAAGGGCAGCGGAAGGAACAGGGTGGGTTTTTAGTCAGTAGAATTCTGACACTCCCTTCCACTTTTCCCAGAGCGGGAGAAGTCATTCGATGATTTTTCCACCCAGGAAAAAGAAACAGGTTACTTTGTTTCGATGTCGAGTCCACGGGTTAAGTGTATTTAGGAGGGAGGAGTCATTAGATAAATCATCTAATGACTCACCATCAAAAAAATAATTATTACCGAGTGCCTGCTGAAGCTACAGGTGTTGACACAACTGATTTTAATGAAAATATATTTATTATGGAATATAAAATAAATATTAAAAAAAACCGGTCAAGTGCGTGTCGGGCCACGCGCAGTGTAGGGTTCCGTAGTTTTTATAACAGCCAAGTGCGTGTCGTATTCGCTGACTGATCGTTTCGTACCATGCTCTAACTAAAAGCCAAACATGTCTACCGAATTTGACTTCCTATACAAATCCTCACCTGATCCGACAATTTTGCACGGAAAGTTTTAATTTTTTTTAGAGATTTGTATAAAACTTGTCATAGCCGGTGTTTTGAATTTAAATACGGACACAGAGCTACACTACTCAATCGTCACAAGAAACTACCATGATACAACTGGCGCTTAGCGCCATCTATCGACATTTCTATAGAGTTGTTCGAAATTTTCGATTCGAATACAATTGGTCGACTATTACTCGTAAACTTGTAAAGCCCACTTATGTGTGATAGTTTTCCTTTAAATTTCGTTATATATAGGTACTACTGCCGTGACATTTGAATTTCTAACTACCACCGTTTAGTTGATAGAGGGGGGGGGACACTTGACTCTAACGAAAATTGGTACTTTAAAGCTTGATAAGTCTCGAACGATTTACTTAATCAAAAAACGGTCTTACCAAACCCCTAATATGTTTGAAAGACCTATTCAACGATATCCCACACTGTGGGAAGAACGAAAAAAAAAATTATCATCCCACTTTACATGTATGAGAGGTACCCTAAATAATTGTTTTGTTCAAAATTTTATTTTACCACTTTTTCGGCGTCATTAACGTGTATACTCATGCCAAAGTACAACTTTCTAGTACCAATAGTTTTTGAGCTAAACCGCGGACAGACGGACAGACAGACGGACATGGCGAAACTATAAGGGTTCCTTGTTGACTACGGAACCCTAAAAAATAAAATATAAAAATAACATATGGCCGGCTACATTGTCCATGCTCTGATAAAGCAAATAAAATGCCTAACTTGTATTGGAACGTTGATTGGTGTTACAAATCAAAACGCCTTACAATTTAAAAAGGACACTAAAACAAGTTATTGTACGGATCCACCACAGTAATAGAAATTTGTCGTAGTTGTGAAATTTATATTAAAAGGGCGATCAACGAGAGTGGTTCGAAAGTGCTGTCTCAGAAATATAATTCCAATTATTTTATGAGATCGGTTTTAAAATCGCTGATTGGGTATAATTTATTCCCGGATATTAATTTTCATCAATATGAAATAGAAACTACCAATCATTTGATTGAATTAGCAAGATGCATAATTCAGAAATATATAGACGCTCGGTTGTCATTTTTTAGCAAAAACAATCAGGACCCTAAAACTTTAATTCGAAAAACATTTACCAAATTAATTCATTTTAAAAATCAATAATAACAACATACTTTTTTTTCTTTTTTTAATAGAGACAGATAATGATTAAATATTATTATGTGATTTTATTGAGTATTTTTATGATGTTAAACTTCATTTTATCGATATCGATAACTTTCCCTCAATCAAGTAGAGCAATCCCTAACTCGGCATATCTATGAACCTTGACCTTGAACTGACCAATTGCAGTAGCGCATTTTTTCCTCGTCCCGACCCATATTGGTGAGTTGTGTTCTTCAAAGAAATCGGCCTATAAGCTCTTTTAAATACTCTCTGAGTTACATATACCCCACATGGAACTGAAACTGAAAATATATATTTTTTCATGAATCTTATGCGTGTATGTATGTATTAATAGAGAGGTCTTTAAAAATGGCATACGGGTTTCTAAAACCACTTTTTCATAAAGTTAATCGTTTAAAAGATATACACTTCCAAAGTGGTAAAATGTGTCCCCTCTTACTTCTATAATAATGGAGTGAAAAATTATACAAAAAATATATGCTATGATCCTTAATGTAAACTTTCAACCAAAATTTGTTTGAACGAGATCGGGTTGGCAGTTTTTGAGATACAGCATATTTTCTAAAACCGCAAATAAAAATTTGTAATTCATACAAACACTATGAAAAACAAAGTTATTTGGCGTAGTTACTACGGAACGCTTCATGGGCGAGTCTGACTCGCACTTGGCCAATTTTTTAGTTTTTGTACGAACTAACATTTTGGCATATTGAACCGTATGAAGTAAGCCCAACAAAAGGTAACTGTTGTATATCGTTGAGGAATTCCCTCGACTGTCTATGGTCTCCATCATCAGACCTGTAATGGCACTTATAACCCATATGGGTGCAAAGCAGACCTCTAATGACAGTCACAAACTATCTAGGTGTAAAGTTCTGGTCAATTCAAATTAATCAAACCCAAACAAAAGGTTACTGCTGTAAATCGTTGAGGAGTTCCCTCGACTGTCAGGAGTCAATCTGATGAAAGGCTCCATCATCAGATCAACTCTAGACCTTCCCTAATTTGAAAACATTTATACGGTCGAAATGCGAAACCTCCTTATTTGAAGTCGGTTAAAAAAAAATTGTTGTTTCATGCTAGGTTCAGTAACCAATATCCATCCAATTCTAAAAATAAGTATGGTTCTTGTTCTTACTTTTGTTTCGGTACGAAAAAGTATCAACGTATTATAGTCACAGTATACAAGACGCCACTGTCTTTATTATAGGTTTCGACGTATTTATTTTTTCGAGGAAAGCGATACACCCCTGCGTTCACGAGCGCGTCTGAGCGCAGAATGACGGTCGGAGCCGTGCGTTCGGTAGAAAAATGTATGAAGAAATTTGAGACCGATTTTAGTTTTCTCATAAATCATAAAGTTTTTTATGTATCTTAAAAATAATTAGCTTAACGTATAGATATATACATAGGCTATAATTTCTTGTTATTTTGAAGTTAAGAATATGCTCCAGATTTGACTTACAGGTACGTATTCAGACCCCATTTTTTGTAATTTTCTACGATTATTGCGGCGATAAAAACGTATTTGTGTGAAAAAGATGTATGGGACTGTGTAATTATAATGCATTCAGTGTGGAGATTAATAAATTATCTTGAAATTAATACCATAACATTGTCAAAATTTTAACTCCTTATGTATCAAAATGGAACCAGAAAAACATTGAAATTTGCGAGAAAATGTAAATGCGTCCTTAAACTAGCCCTTTATAAGGAACAGGGTGAAGGCGGGATTTCACAACCTTGTCGAGTAGACTTAGGCAAATAGTTAGTCTAACTTTTGGGACTATCTATCAAAGTTTTGGGCTCTGAGTGATCGTGTTCTATTTATCGTCGTTTTGACATGTTACTTAATTGAAAATAATAAACAGATTCACAATGTTATCATAAGCAATTAATATATATAAGAACATACAAATTAGTAGTAAAAAGCATAACTCACGTTATTAAGCAACACGACACAAAATACAAACACAAACAAAATATTAAAAAAGATTGTTGTTAACATGTACCTACCCTTTCTCAACTATGTTGAGGTCGGTTTCCAGTCTAATGGGATACAGCTAATGCAGCAGGGTTCGTAATTTACACAAACCGATTGAACTGCTGTTTGTAAGAATTTTTTTTGGCGGAATATTCTTCTGATATAATGACTCCTGCCGCTTTGTGTGGAGTGGAAGAGAGTGTTTGTTCAAGTTAGCCTTGCGTTCAGGCCTGCGACATTCCTGCAACCCCGGCAGACCTTATCAGGCCCTGTCATGAATGCTGACTAATCTTTAAGGCGCGCGTGGAATCTGACATGCCGTCGACTTGGAACCACTTAGTAGGACTGTTGTGAGATTTTCTAGATCTTCTAATAATCCAAAATGTGCCGCTGGTAGAATGTGACACATCTACGGACTCAACTCATCCATGTTGTTTAAATTTATTCTGAATGAGAACTGTATCTCTCATTCTAATATCTGTCCGTTCCTGTCTAGAAAACATACATTCGAAACAAAATAAAAAGCGACGAAAACTTACAAATGCACAAGTTGGTAAATCAATTCCCGGAATTTCAACTGTAATGAATATTGCACGGTGGTACTTTATCATAATATTAAAACGAACTTCCAATTTTAAAGCATTTTCTAAAATCAACTTTGAAAATGGAGGGATAAAAAATATGGTGCGTGTTTTTCTTGATTTCAAAACGTTGTGATACGGATGTTACTATAATTGGGAAATAGTAAAGGAAGTCCGCATTAAAATAACATACCTAGGCTAACAAATTCTCAAATATCAGTAATATCATCCCTTTCGTCGCCAACTTGTTGTTCACAACAATTCACAGTTCCTACTCTCCAAACTGTGCACGTGACAGTCATTCGCATTACTTTACAGCCCACATAAATCTTACAACGAACTTCACGATTGACAAACTTCGCATTGTGGCATTACTGACGCTCACAACTTTAATGTTTCAGTAATAAAGTTGAAAGTTTATTGCGGCAGCTGCAGCAACTATAACTTAACATTTAACAATGGTACAACATCCTTGTTTTCTGGTACATTTTGTATTTGCAATGCAAATACACTCTAGAGATGCTTGTCAAATGTTGTCTTTTTTAAGATTTTGTTCAAGGAGCGTGGGAAATCGAGTATTGTTTTAATGTTCGCTTTTAGAGTTATGTTTCCGTTTATGTTTCTGAAGTCTGATTATATTTTTTGTTATTCTACCAATATTTGTTCACTTCATATTTTTTCTTAGTGTTGAGGATTAAAACCACGTATTTTTATATGAGACATCTCCAAGGTGGCTGCCGGGGTTGCAGTAATTTTCTAAAGAGGTACCGCGGCCCCGGACGTAAGTGCAACTGAAGAGACAGGGTGGGTGTTTAGTCAGTAGAAATCTGACACTACGTGGGATTCATTTGCTGATTTCGCCACCGGAAAAAACTATTTTAACAGATATACCTAAATATACATATGTTTAATATGTGTGTTTCAGTTTTCTATGACGTTTTGTCACTTTTCTTCGATATTAAACGAAATAACTATTACAAATAAAATTATATTTCTTTAAATTATTCCCGTTTTCTTTTTTTTATAAGAATAAGGTAGCCCCCACTGAATAGATGTATGAAAGCTACGTACGTTTGCCATTATCGTTAATACATTCAGAAAATAACCAATTTTAATTGTCTTTTGTCACATACTATTTCCTAGCACGTCTGTGAATGTTTCCTCATTCTTACCTCGGTCGACGATCTAACGACATGTCCAGCCTAATGGACATTTTGATCTTTAAACTTTTCTTTGAGAATCGCCGATATGTTTAATTATCAACTTTATGTGTTAAAGGTACATGTTTAGTTTTTAATTAATCTCGTTCCTTTTGATTGTAACTATTGATTAATGTGATCTCTTCGAACGGTTTCACTAAATAAAACTGTTTTGAAGTATCTGCTCAGTTCAAAAAAAACATAAGGTCTTCTTTTTCTTCCAGTCGATGGTAAATACCTATAGACCTAGATAGACCGTTGGCTAATTGGATTTGGTAATAGGCTTATCTTTCAAGTATTATGTACAACAATCGAAAAGCGCTTTTGGTTTCCCCAGTCACGTGATGGTTACAAACTGGTGCTAGCCACCTTAGCCACTAAGGAGCTCGTGGCTAAATAACAACTGCAGCATCGATCGATCTTCCTGGTTAAGCAACGTTTGTCGAAGTCGGTCTGTGGATGGGTGACTAGATTCCTTCGTGCCTCGGTAAGTATGTTAAGTCATTGGTCCCAGCTGTCATTTATATATCTTTGACCTCCGTTACGGGTAGTCAGAAGCCAGGAGATCTGAAACCAGTTCCATGTAAAATACTGATACTCAGCTGTATCTGATTAGACTAGACAACTCCCACATAATTAGGAAAAGGCTAAGCAGTTGATGCTAGCAACCTCGCCAGGGAGCATGAAGTCATGAGTAACTAAATACGTTCAAAAGTCGATACGTGATTACCAAACATCGAAACTTTACAAGTAGGTTATATGTTATCAGGAGGATAATAAGGCGGGAAGTGCGAAACATCTGCCGACCTCTCGAGAGAATAGAACCGTGATGTTATGTACCATAATAATATATTTTCTGTACAGCTGTTTGATATTCCTAGTCCGTAGCACTCATAGGACTAAGGGTAGGAATTCAATCAGTGTACAAATACTGTTGTATACGGAAAACCTAAATAGATTTTCCTTTCATCTCGAGTCTCGAAGAAAAAAGCTTTTATCATAAAACCGGTCAACTGGGGATCTTCTAGCGTATGCCATTCATATCTGGAGTGAGGCCATTGAGAAGCAAGGGAAAGAACTTGCTGTTTCCCTTGACATCTCCAAGGCTTTTGACAGGGTCTGGCACGATAGCCTTATTGCTAAGTTTCCATCTTTCGGTTTACCCACTCAACTTTGCGTTTGGATTGAAGACTTCCTGAGGGATCGGTTCATTCGAGTGGTCATTGATGGCTGCTTGTCTGGTCAATTGGCAATTAATGCCGGGGTCCTTCATGGGTCTGTTCTCTCAGCAACTTTATTCTTGCTGCACATTAACGATCTGCTAATGCCCGGTACCTTTGGGTATGCAGACGACAGCACAGTTTCTGAGATATATGTGTCCAGCGTGTGAGCTGGTGGGTCACAGATCCGGTCTCTCCGTGAAGACATAGTTAGGCGCTTGAACTTGACCTTAAAGGCTGTCTCTGAATGGGGTGTTGCCAACTTGGTCAGGTTTAATGCAGTTAAGACCCAGGCGTGTCTCATCTCCGCAAAAAGGAGCCAATTCGAACCGGCTCCTACTTTTCGTGGTGTAACCGTGCCGATAACCGATCGTATTGAGCTTCTTGGGGTGACTTTCACTTCCACACTCAATTTTGGCCCGTTTATCGAGGCTAAGGCTCAGTTAGCATCAAAAATGTTGGGAATCCTAGCCAAGGTGAGACGGTACTTCACACCAGAACAGCTGCTCAATTTGTACCAAGTCAAGAGACTCTTTGGCAACGATGCACTGGTCGAGTCAAAGCTCCAGAGCCTTGAACATTGACGACGAGTTGCAAGTCTATCGGTTTTCTATTGGTTACATTTCGGGGAGTGTGCGATGGAATTACACAATCTAATTCCACCAAGTCCGTTCCATCATCGGAATACGAGACAAACAGCGAAGCGCCATCGTTACATGGTGGACATCCCACCCATACGCACAAAACGTTTTGAGAATACCTTTATTGTGCGTACGGCTAAGGAGTGGAATTCCCTGCCGGTGTCTGTGTTTCCCGATAGCTATAACCTAGGAGTTTTTAAGTCAAGAGTGAATAGGTTACTTTTAGGTAAGCGTGCTCCATCTTCGACCACATCATCACTTACCATCAGGTGAGATGGTGGTCAAACGCGAACCTATTTCGAATTAAAAAAAAAAGTAAGAATCTATTGAAATAGCTTGGACTTACCCACTACAAAAAACAGCACCAAGAATAACAGTCTCTAACAGACAAACATAAACAGATTCAGTTATTTCTTTTGTGTCATATTTAGAAACAAAGATTGCAAAATGTAAATATGTCACCCCTAACATAACACATAAGTCAAAAACATAATAATTATGATAATTGACATGAACTAGTGTTGTTTGAATTGACGTGGTCGTCACTAGTCCAACATTTCATAATCGATGATGTCCGGTTATCGCAACTTGTCAACGACTGTCGGGAATGTGTTACGACTTCCGGCTTAAAATAATTGTAAATATATATTAAGTTCTACTGGTTGATAGGTCGTAAGAGGTTTAATAAGAAATTTGATGGATGTAACGTTACGTTTTCTAATGTTCAAAAATAGGTTTTGTGCGCGGATTAGCTATAAATTTTGTCAATCAATCTCAAAAACAGGCCTCAATCTTGAAAACATAATATTATAGTGAAGATATTATCACTATCTGAAATGATTTGTTATTCGTCTGAAAATAAAATGAAATACAAATATATACAATTTTTTTTTATGCGGAATATTTTATCTTTGGAATTTTTGAAGAGAATTCTATTATTGTTTCCGTGTATTAGGTACGTAAATCCAAGATGTAATAAAATTTTTCAAAATAGTCATCTTTGAGAACCACGAAACATTATAGTGTATTTAATAACGTGCACAATAACGTTACTATGAATACCTCCTTTTGTATAAATTCACCAACATTGACTGTAATCATTGCCACAATCAAACAAGACCGAACTACACCATACTATCCACAATTCATCGAGCCGCGACTCTCATTTACACAGAAAACAGGTAATATCCAGCAACAATATCGCAAACTAAGTCACCTAACCAGCTAATTAATCCTATCGACAATCGATAAATCGATAGTGCACATCACTATCATACGTCACCTGTACCCCGCACACGGATATCGGATTACAAATGCGGACCGACCAACAACACTAGATACTTTATCTTGCATCCCTTTTACTCTTGCAACACCCAGTATTTGAGAGAAAGAGATGATAGATAAGTAAGGATAACTTGAAAACTACTAAGTGTGAAATTCAGAGAATGCTTTCAGGAGTTAAAAATTGCTCGAATTGGGGTCAATGACTCGGTTCCTAAAGATATTTTTAGGAGCCGTTCAGATGTGTTTAATTTGCGTTGCGATAGGGACAAAGAAATTTATTTGGGTCAACCTCGAACCAAATAAAATAAAATTGGCCAAGTGCGAGTCGGACTCGCCCATGAAGGATTCCGTAGTAACTATAAAAAATATAACATACTTAATATATTTATTTGAAAAAAAAAAAAAAAACAAAAATCCTTACAAATTTCTTAAAACTAGCTTTTTCACAATTTTTACAACTACACCAAATAACTTTGTTTTTCATAGTATTTGTATGATTTACAAAGTTATATTTGCGGTTTTAGAAAATATACTCTCAAAAACTACTAACTCGATCTCGTTCAAACCAATTTTGGTTGAAAGTTTACATTAATATCTACAACGTATGTTTTTTTAGATTTTTCACTTTATTATTATAGAAGTTAGAGGGGGTGGAGACACACAATTTACCACTTTGGAAGCGTATATCTTTTAAACGAATAACTTTATGAAAAAGTCATTTTAGAAACTTTAATGTCATTTTTAAAGACCTGTCTATAAATACCACACACGTATAGGTTTCATGAGAAAAAATATTTTCAGTTTCAGTTTCATGTATGGGGAGCCCCCTTAATTTTAAATATTTAATAAATTTTCACTTAAAATCGGAAAGCGGTTCACAGAATACATCTACTTACCAAGTTTTACATGTATAGTCCTAATAGTTTCGGAATAAAATGGCTGTGACATACGGACGGACGGACAGACATGTCGAAACTATAAGGGTTCCGTTTTTTGCCATTCGGCTACGGAACCCTAAAAAGTATAAACTTGAGAGGTGTCAAGGGACACCCGGATGGAACGAAGTTCCTTTCGATTAATTAGTGAAGGAATTGTAATAAAATTTTATTTATTTAAGTTATAATAATATTTTCTACTACACCTGCTTGGAAAGTACCTTGATACTTTATCAAATTTACGGTAGAAAGTACGTCATTGCATATCGAACAAATATGCGGGGAGAAAACGCATCTGAGCGGGAGAGAAAAGTGTATGAAAATCCATTTCTTACGTGGTTTTTCTTTTTTAATTTTGGGTAAGACTATGCGCCGGTAACCTAAATATCAGAAGCCAAAAAGTTTTTACAGTGAGTTTTTATCTCCAAGTTCGCAAAATGACACTGGCCACTAGCTGTGTGTTGGATGGTGTCGGGCTGGCAGTGCGACCCTGCGGCGGCAGGATAAACAATTTGAAAAAAGAACATGTGAAAATTGCAGACGCCATTGGCGCCATTTTCAATTTGTGTTGTTTGAGGATTCAGTTTTCGTAGAAAGTAAATTCAATTTTCCTCGTAGGTGTAGTATAAAGCACTATGTATCACTCGAGAGAAAGTGCGATTCCCGGTCTCGGGTGTTTTAAAGCCCTCGCCTACGGCTCGGACTTCAAACGACACCCTCGACTGTAATCGGTCACTTTCTCCTCTCGGTGAACAATGTACTATTTTTTATTTTTAACAAAGACGAAAGAAAGATAGAAATTAAAAAAAAATGGACGAAAGATGGGCAGAGACAGACAGAGAAACATGCGCACGCCGCACGGCTTACAATAGCAAAAAGTGTCGTTACAACTTTTCGTCTTAATTTTCCGTCTAGCCCCCTTTCGCAACGTGCGATAAGGAACTTCGTTCCAAAAAAAATTATTTGGTCTGAGGGGTCAACTGATATTTAAGGTATTGTAAAACTGCGTTGACATGACAATAGTCTCGGCACTATTACTAGCTCGCGGAATTATAAAGCTTTTTATACATTAAATAAATTAAGGAAACCATAGTAACGAAATAAAGAAACAGTCAACTGCGAATTGGATACGTGCAAAGGGTTCCATGCTAGTTTTAGGATTCCGTAGCCAAATGGCAAAAAACGGAACCATTATAGTTTCGTCATGTCTGTCTGTCCGTCCGTCCGTATGACACAGCCATTTTATTTCGAAACTATTAGAACTCTACACATGAAACTTGGTATTCTGTGAACCGCTTTCCGATTTTAAGAAAAAAATATATAACTTATGTAAAAATTAAGGGAGCTCCCCTTAATTTTAAATATTTTTTACCTCATACATGGAACTGAAACAAAAATATATCTTTTTCATGAATCCTATGCGAGTGTGGTATCTATAGAAAGGTCTTTAAAAATGACATTGAGGTTTCTAAAACCACTTTTTCATAAAGTCAATCGTTTAAAAGAAATACGCTTCCAGATTGGTAAAATGTGTCCCCACTAACTTCTATAATAATGAAACAAAAAATCTAAAAAAAAAATATGTGACAAGCAGGCGGGACCCAATAGACCATATTTTTTTTTAATGAGATGGGTCCCGCCTGCTTTTCACTTTTTAAAATAAATATGTACTTGTTTCTTGCATTTCATTTGAGTCGGGTTTTTTAGTTTTTCTAAATAACTTCTTTATTTTCAGATTGTTTTTTATAGTTGATAGGCTTGCGTTTGACCACCATCTCACCTGATGTTAAGCGAGGATGTGGTCGAAGATGAAGCACGCTTGCCTAGAAGTGACCTATTCACTCTTGATTTAAAGACTCTCAGTTTATAGCTATCAGGAAACACAGACTCCGGCAGGGAATTCCACTCCTTAGCTATATGCACGATGAAACTATTTATAAACAATTTTAAATATAATTTTATTTTTTTAAATATAGTTTAGTTTCAGTTTTTTTTTTAATAGAGTTGTAATATTAATAAACAATTTTTCAGTTTCCCCGATCGTGTCACATTGGAACCCTACCGAATTCAGAAAGTGAAAGAGCAAAGTCCATATTTTTAAACTTTCTCATTGTATTATTTTAATTAGTATCACGGTAACGATAATCATGATATACCTTTTTGAAATCTTTATGTTGAGCCCTTAACGTCACCTATCTAAGAAGACTTGGGCTAGCCCAAGTGTTCTTAGACTGCTAAGACGAATGTAACGATCAATTATTCTTAAAGTTGTATGTGTATTCAGTTGAGCTCGCTCCGTAACCTTGGTACCGGTTGTCCACCACGAGGCTGGCAGTCTTCCACTGCCCATCCTCCTCTCTGGCCAACGCTTTTTTTGGTAGATAAAACGTACTATAGTGTAACTGAGTTCCTATCGGATAAAAAGATTTGTTAATTAGTGACATCTTGATTTTTGAAATTTTGTTGTATGACATTATTGATTATTGATTTTTGACATTTTGATCTTTGACATTTTGATTTCTCATTTTTTGATTAATTTTTTATTTTTTGGAATTGTAATAATAATGATATTTGTATTAGTAATGATAATGACATGATATATAATCTAATGACACTAATTTATATTTTCCTTTTAATAAAAAACATATATTTTTAATTAAGTTGATGTTTTAAAATTTTATAATAGTAATGTATAAATTGATCTAAATAATAATGATATAAATAATTTCAAATGTTTGCATGCCGATTGCTAAAATGTGGCTGAGCTAAATGTAATCTTAAGAACTATTATGTATTACCCATATTTGCAAAATAAAAATTCTATTCTATTCTATTCTTTTTTAAATGCATCACTTACTTTTTGCCGACATGGCCAAACCGTCTCAATTGGTCCTAAAAAAAAAAAAACCCACCCTGTTCCTACAGCTGTCTGGACCATCTTTTCCGCGATGGGAGCGACTTTGAAAGAGCCTCTGATGTACTCATTATTTGTACTCTTTCAAGTTCACTCCTGCTGCCCATCGAAACATCTTCAGTTCGTTTGTAGATTTTTTTTTTTTTTATTCATTTTACTCAAATTATAATTATTTTTTTTAATTCTGCCAAAGTGTAAAACAGTTTGTCGGCAGCTCATCTTGTATCATCCTACATAAGCATTACCCATATTTCCAAAACGAATTATTTAATAAGTTATAAACTTACAGCCTATTACTTACACTAAACAAAAACAAAAGTGAAGCTTACATTATACATACATTTATAACCTTTTTCATGCTAATAAAAAAATATTATTACATTATTATATTCTATATTATACCTATATACAAGTTATCTCTAAACTGCTTATTCCTATGGGCACATTGATAAGTAATGCTTTATTAAAATGTTCCTATGACGTTTTTTGGTTGTAGCTTGCGATACCAACTCTTTAAAAAACGTCGGCGTCACATATTTACTTATGCGTTTTCCATAGTAGTTAGTCACTTTGGGAACAGCGAGTGACTTTTGTTTTGACAGACGTGTTGGGTATATACGCTTACGTTCCACTTTGTTACATTCGTTATTCAATTGTTCCGACAAGATAAGCACCTTGATTTTAAAATGAACTGGGAGCGTTTTACAAATTTTGAACAACTCACCATCATTTTTATTTAAACTATCTTTAGTTTTCTTGTCGACAAGCAGTTTAAGGATCCTAATCTGTAAGGGGTTAATTTTATTTAAGTGTGTAGGGAACGCAAGACCATAATGCACCCAAACCATAATCAACAACTGAGTCCACCAGAGCATAATATATCGCATACATGACCTTTCTGTTCACAACATATTTCAGACTTCTTAATTTTCCTAAAATGGCGCGTAATTTATTACATACATAATTTATATGCAAATTCAATGTGAATGAGTTATCTATTACCAAACTCAAGTACTTATAAGAAGAAACTGTTTCTAAACATATGCATTTACAGTTTTTTACGATAAAACAGAGCAAATGTTATGGTATTTAACAACTTCATCATTATCTGGTTTTGCAACTATATTGAGGCCGGCTTGCATTCTAACCAGATGCAGCAGAGTCTAACTATCTGACCTCCATAACATCCTTAAAATGAAATAATCAAATTATTCTTCCCGCTCTGAGTTGAGCGGGAGTGACAGACTTCTACTGCCTAAAACTCGCCCTGTTCCGTCAGTTGTTTTTGTGTTTCGGGGCCGCGGTATTTTGTAAGAGCATTCCCGTAACCCCTTACAGACAAACTTCGGTAGAATTCTATAAGTTGAAGTCAATATACCGAGTCCAAAATGTGTCAAAATGTAGACTAAAATGCCCTGTAAAAACGCAATACATTGACGTGTAATACTAAAAGCTTGTAATTTAATATCTCTGTGGAACGTTGGCTCGCCCAATCACCGGTTGTCGGCTCCTAATCAAAGACTTTCTCACAAAGCAGATGTGCTGATAGATACATCAAATTTTAATTAGAAGTGAACTGACTATGGTCGAGAATTTAGATAATTTGGGTGCCTTTGAATCTAGTTGGTCATTGAGTAGGTAGCTGGTAAGTTTGACACGTATTCAATATCGGTGTATAGGTACACAATTTTAAGAATAACCTGGTTGACCCTTAGTTTAAAATAGGTGGATACATATAACATTCTCAGTAACGTTAGTGCTAGGCTAAATTGCATGGAGCTTATATTACAGGTAAAATTTTGAGTCCAATTCACACGATTGGCACCATGATTAAGCGATTAGCTACTCTGTACTTGTGTGCCGCGGGTTGGGATGAAAACCAAATATATATCAACACCTACACGAATGACGATAGGTATAAAAACCTCATTGTTCTATGACCCAACGTTTTTTTAAAGATAACCTTTCATTAGGTAAGGCACATCTTATGGACCGCCCGCAGAGGGTATGCTTTTGTGGCAGCTGTCACATAAAATATCAACAGAAGATCCAATTTTGACTGATTTTGGTCTAGTTTAGTCTTGATTTATCCTTGAATTGTAACTCGAATTGGAATTGGAGCACGTGATTCGCAGTGTGAATGTTATAGGCCTGTGTTCCAGCAGTGTGAATGTTACAAGTGACGTGGAAAGTGCTGACCCTCATAGTGCTGTGACATGTTTGTTATTACTGGTATTCAAGAAAATATGAAACCAATAATTTGGAGTCAATTCTGTGAGTCACTTATTTTGAGCTGAAACTTTGCATAGAGACTCCATACCAGATGTTGTCTTCAGTCCTTTTGGATACATATGGGGTTTCCGTTACACGTTGTATAGGGCTGCCATCCGTCCGGGTTTCCCCGGATTTGTCCTAGTTTGGACAGCGTCCGGGGGCGTCCGTGAGATTTTCCCTATAAGCGTCCGGGTTAAACCCGGACACATATTGGTCTTACGGCCACCAAAAAGCACGATCTTTGTATTTCATCTTATTGTTTTTGTTACGTTGATTAATTAAAAATAAAGCTTGTTATTAATAAACTTCTGTCTACAATGTTACTAGTAAATAAAAACCATATATAAACATCATTGTTTTAGTTTCAAGTACAAAAATGTATTTTTCTACGGTGTCCGGGGAAAAATTGCGATTTTACCCAAATGTCCGGGGTTTATGAAGTCTGTCTGGGGCTGGCAATTTTGGTGATGGAAGCCCTATCTATATAATAATGAAATATGTATATAATATATACATATATTCATGGCCTCTAATGTAAAGCAAACAATATCGACTAATTATTGCAACTCATAATGTACATTGGTGTAAGCTTAAATTCCATCAATCTAACCGTAATGGGCAACAGATTAGTTAACAGTTTAATTAATTACGACCTAATTAATGGAAAACTATCTAACCTATAAATTTATTACGTGAGCAGTCAAATGAATATCAGTATTTGTTTGACCTAGAGGCAGCTAGATAGCGCTAACTTGGGGGCAAGAGTCTGATATACATCCGTTAAAACAAAACAAAAAATTTATAAACAAACAAACTCTCACCTTAAACGCTCACTCCTCCGGCGTTCTTTCTTGGGTAGAAATGGGGATAAGCAACTGCTAAACATGTCGTAGCTAAAACTTTCCATTGAAAATAAATGCGGCTCCATTCATCATCTGCTTAGCCTGTCCAATGTAATGCAGCTGGTACTAGTGTTTTACATGGAGCGACTACCTATCTGACTTCAACCACCCAGTAGCTGGGTAACACGATACCTCTTGACAAGACTGATCTCAGATTGTCTGGCTTTTGACTACCCGTAATGACTATCAGACTTTAACATGTCTAATGACAGCCGAGATCAGTAGCTTAACGTGCTTTCCGAGGCACAGAGGAATCTCGATATGTTAAGTTGGTCATCCATCCACGGACCGACCTCGGCAAGCCTTGCTTAACCATCAAAAATGGACCCGTGCGGTGGTTATTATTTAGGTATTTATTATTTCGTTAATGTCAGATTTCATGAAAGTTCATTAAACAGGGAACAGGATACCAATGAACGGGTCTTGATTACTGCCAAACTATAACTGAATTATTGGAGTAGGTGTTTAGCTGTCATTATGAAGCTCTGCAAGCAAACTGTGCTTCATTTTCATAGTTATAAGGGTTTATATTTCAAAGCCTTTTTTTTACGTGGTAAAATTATCAAATAAGTCCTCCCACCCCGGGCAGGGCCGGAGGGACTGTCAGACTTGTACTGACTAAAATCCACGGTGTTCCTTCAATAGCCCTTTACGTTCCGGGGTCACGGTAATGGGATAAGTGCCACGACCCCGGCAGGCTTCGGCCCTCTACAGGGGTGGCCTCGTCATATTGCTGACGCTCTTTGAGGCGCGCGTGGAAAACAACGCGCCGTCGACCCGGGCATGGTCCATGGTCGGACAGCGAGTTGCCCTTTACTCGCTGTCCGCATGCCCGCGCCTACGGTAGCCGGAGATCGTCGGCCGACGTCCGACGCCGTGGGCGTCTACCACTGCGGCTGGGCGGAGCGGAGGCGGGCGGAGGACGCCATCCTCTCCCTCACGCGGCCCGCCTTCTCCTTCGATAGCATGACTGCTTCGCAGAAGGAGGCGACCGTTTCCCACTCCGTCTCGCCCCGCAGCATGGCCTCGACCAGTGCCGGGCGCGAGAGGTCTCCGCCTATCGCCACAGTGAGGACACGTTGGTGCTCTGCCCAAGCGGGGCAGTCTTGCACCATATGCTCTACTGTGTCCTCAGGGCGACCCTCGCAGTGGTGACACCCAGGCGTTTCTTCCTTCCCCATCAGACACAGGTACCTCCCGAAACTTCCGTGTCCGGTGAGGACCTGCGTCATGCGGTAGGTCAGGACGCCGTGACGCCGATCTAGCCATTCTTCAAAGAGGGGTCTTACCGCCGCAATTGCGGCGTGCCCGATATTTCAAAGCCTAGTGCTGAATCAGCTCGTGAAATTTCTGTTTTGGGATAATTGCTTGGTTAAAGTAATATACTTATTTTTAAGCTATCACATTACATTTCTTAAGCAACCTACATACATATTATCCAATAAATATAAATTGCGAGTGGTTCATTGGTGGTTCAGTAGTTACCAACATGACTAATATTGACTAACCAGTTGTAAATTATGAGTTCAAACGATTGCAAGCACATTACTTAGTGTAATTTTTATCATCACCATTGCTCTCAAATAGTGAAAGAAAACATCGTTAGGACACACAGGCATGTCCCAGGACGGAAAAATCCGAACAACCAGTGTGGGTTCGTGACATCCCCCAAAACACACTAAACTAGCGTGGTGGATCACGGCGCATTCCCTTTCAAAGAGAAGAGGCCTGTGTTCCAGCAGTGTGAATGTTATAGGCTTATTATGTTATATTTACACCAATCGTAAATGACTATCCAATCTACTATTGCAATCTTGAGTAGTGTTGCCCAAACGAGAGTCTCGCAAGAGTCTTGCAATTAGCGATTATCCCATTGCTATTTATTAAACGGTAGTTGAGTTCTCAGAACAATGTAACAGACTCTGTTACATTGTTGTACACTCGTTTGGGCAACACTAATCTTGAGTGAAATTAGATTGTACGGAAGAATCACAAAAAACAATTGTCTCGAACAAACGTTTGTTTACTCTTTTTAAGTCGAGAGACTTAATTAAATTGTAAACTTCAATAAGGTATTTAAGGAACGCTGTATTTGGTTTAGACTCGTTAAGAGTTTCTTTTTGCTATGTTACTTTCGTGATGTTTTGGTAGATAATTCAATAAAACCATGCTACTGCCACAATAATATAATTATTGTTGAGATAACTAGTTCATCCAAACAGGATGAATATCTCATGAATGAGTACGAAGAATTGTGCAGAACGCAATGGCGTAGTATACAGGAGGGACTAATCCACAACCTAGAATAAATAATATATTTAGGAAATAAAAACACACTCAAAAGCTTTTCCGTAGTTCTCAAATAAAAGAAAAAAAGTCCTTTGACGTTTACTTCCACTTGTCCGACTTAATTTAATCCAAGCACTACAAAATACCTACACCCGAGGCAGTAGGAAGTTTAACGAAAATTAACCGTCACCGTGGTTCTTTTGTTTATGCCAACCACAGGATCTTGAGTAAAACTAATTTCGTTCATATCGTATGTTCACGCTCTTTGTTTAGATGTGAGGTAAGTAGAAATTAGAAGTGGTGGTGGTGTCGTTATAAGTACGAGCAATGGCTTGTCTTGGTTGACCCCTGACAGGTTAAGCGGTGGCATTGCACTAAATTCTCCACTGACGATATTCCAACTACTATTGGCATTAAATTGAAGAGTTATCCATAGTGCTTAGGTGCTTTGCGAACGATATTACATTTGACACCGTTCGTATTAAGTGCAACTATTATTGCAAATGCATGCAGATCTGGATTCAGTGACTGTCTATCTATGCTATTGGCAATGACGATCGGCGAGCTATGCGCCACTGATTACCTGGTTTAATCTGCGCTTCCAATTTGATCAACTGACAGACTTGCCTTCGGTGTGTACAGAAATTGTCAACGCGTTACAAATTCGACGTTATTCTGGTGTTGCGATTGGCGGTTCTATCAACAAAGCATGTATGCTTGTATCAAATGAAATTCCCGAAATATTTGTTCCTAAAGTTTTGCCTCGATTTAATAATCTCGTAACTACCTGTCCCAGCAGACAATGAAAACCAAAAACGTTTTTTTTTAAGGGAATAAATCTAGTAAATACCAGTAAGCTTCAAAAGTATTCGGGCGTTTACTGCCTGAGCTGATTGACAAAGGGTTCGCCATAAAATATCTCACTCAAATCGAATTCTGTTGAAAATTCTCATGTACCTGGAACAAAGAAATACAAAGACCGGGCTATCTTTTTAGGCTTGACCTGACCTGCCATTTCAAACACACATAAAAAAATCTTTCACAATTAACCGAAAATGAATTTATAAAGAGGCTTTTAAGTTTCGATGTAGAATTGAAATCTCTTTCTAGAAATACTGATTTCAGTTACAGACTATATAAATTGAAGCTCTACTTTGCAATATCCATGACTACACAATCTTTTCTTTAACTACATATGTTAATTCTGCTTAAAAATAAAAGTTGTTTTAGCTTGAATACAGAAGCGGCTTCCCACCTGCAAGTATAGAAGGCGATATAATCGAACATGCAACTAAAACCTTTTACTCGACACGTTTTTCGCCCCTCCACGGAACATTCTCAGAAGATGTTGACTCGTTGACAACCTGAATGCCGTATGGAGACTACATAGATGCGACACCTGAGCGGTTTGCCTACTGCAATCGAGCTTATCAAATATTTTTAGCGGAATATTGTCTCAAAAATCACCTGCCATATTATCTTTTCACCACCCATGGTTTGACTGGTAGAGAATACCTAAAGCATTAAGTCTTTTGTATAGTTTTAATAAATATATTATAAGACAAAATAGTTACACTGATAGAAAACTTCATAACTACTTACACTTATAATGCAATAGTGCTAAAATCTCAAGAATTAATGTAGTTAGAATTATTCACTTTCAATAAGACTTCCGGATATAAAAATATATTCATCGGCGAGGTTAACATTACCCTTCCCACAGAACAGATTAAAAATCGATAAAAGTAATATTAAAATGATGAATTTTATTTGAGAATTTATTACCCTTAACTAAAAATAGTTTAGCTTGGATTAGTTAGGGTTTGTTCAATATTGATTTATATGGCAGAAGAGTCGTTGAAGGTCACGGGTTCGAGAATAGCTTATAGATTTAGGAATAAGATTTTGAACAGATTTAAGGATTCGGAATTAGAATAGACTACTTTGATAGGTTTCTTCGTGTCTGGTGAATTGGTAATTCCTTCCTATTATATTTATATTTCAGTATTATATATGCGTTTTTTATTGAATCTGGTAAACCAGATGGATCGGTCATACATAAATGATAACACCATAAAATACCAATCACTATTGCGGAGTAGTGTGTTTAACATTATAAGTGGCCACGCTGATGCCAAATTGGTGGCCTTAGACCTCAGACAGAGGTCGGGAGGACTGAGATGTGTTTAAGGGAAGAGAAGGAAATTTTATTTAATTCGAGAAAAAAGCCGCTACTACATTACATAATAACATTTATAAGTAAGGTATATAATACAAAATCAATGTAACCACCACAACCTTTTCTACATATTAAAGAGGTATGCTATGATGAGAACTCATCTGTAAGCTCATTATTACTTATATTGTTGTAAACTAGTTAGAGATGTGTCAAAAGGCTTTTATAATTTACGTCTTGTTTTTATTTTATGTTTATTTCTACGCGTCTAAAAATCTAAAAATCCACAAGGTTTTTACTTTACGTATCCCACTTGCTGTATTTACAAAACCGAAAAGATTCTGAAGATGATGGTTAGACGGATGTTAATTCCTCTTAACGGTAGAACTACGGTATAGATTTTGAGGAAACTTTACAATAATATACCTGATATATCAGATTAAAAAATAGACTATAGTGTACAAACCAGTGTTGGTGGAGCCGCAGGCTACAGCTGGTGCTACATATTTAATATAGCAATGTGATACTGATTATGATTCTCTTTTGTTTTTAGGTAAGTCTTAATCGAGAAACAAACATTAAAGTTATCCATTGATGGTGAATTGTTAAGATAACAAAACCAATCATTTAAAGTAAACTAATTTCAATTTACTTAATTCTAATTTGTTATTGTATAATTAAATTAATGCTAAAAATAGTACTAACATAGTCGTAAGTTCATTTGTTACTAACAAAATATAGATGATGATGTCTGAAATAAACGATTTTTATTTATTTTATTTTGTTAATCTGAATCTACATTTTATAAATTCAAAGTGAATGCAGAAAAATGTTAAACTCTTCAGTCAATTTAGGTCCATAAATATTGAACACGTTTGCAAATATCTTTATGGCGACATCACGACTTGGTAAATGAAACTTTTACGTATGGGTTTCATTTACCAAGTCCTAGTCGTGACGTTTCAAGTTTCCTATTTTGAATTTAGATTCGTTTTATGATGTTTTTAATTGATACTTATTGATATTGATTTCTATAAAACGACTGATACATACCGTGAATTTAATAATATCTAACGTTTTATATGTCTTAAGTGCCATGATGCATATGTGGAATAAAATACATATTTTTGAGAAATGATAATGATAAATGATCTATATTTTGCAAATTGGATATTAAATAACACTTTTACATGTCATTTTTTTGTAAATTTAACTAGGTTAGGTTGGTGTTTCCTATTATTTGTTTCGGTGTTTCTTCTCAGGGTAGTCAGACCCTTAAAAATATATGGGAACCCTGTAGATCACCGTGTGAGGCGATCTTTTGAGGAAAAATGAAAAATAGGCCTGTCCATACAGTGCAAGCATTTGCCAGATAACGTACTTATAGCTCAACTTAAAACAAGAAGCTTAACGATTTGACGAACAATACCTAGGTAAGGGCGTTTGGGTAGCTCGTAAAAAGCACTCAAACTGCCAGACAATTATGTTTAACTCGAATAAAACAACCTACAAAGTTCAAATATTTACAATAGTTTATGAGGATTATGTAGATTAGTCTCAAATGGCCTTTTGAAGAAAGAACCACACATATTTGAGAAGACCCGTCCTGTCAGTGCAAGACTTTGTCAGTTAGGCTGTAAGCTCTGTTTTCTCTCTATCTGTTCTAATTGAATTTTGAAATCAAAAGTCACACGTGTCCAGTTCCTGAAACTCAAAATTAGTATCACTTATTATAATATTTCGTGACTTTTTATTGTTATTATATTTGTTGATAAAATATTAAATAAAATCGAATCATATTTTTGATCAAGTTATTTTCGTAAACTTAAAACTTAACCGGTCAGCTTCATCTGATGTGTTTTACATAGAGCGATGTCAGCTATTTGACTTCCACTACAAAAAAAAGTAAAACACTAATACTCAGCTGCATCCAGTCAGACTGGGAGCTGACCGCAACGTAGTTGGGAAAAATCTAACCAAATGATGATGAAATCCCTAAATGGGAACCTGTGACTTACAATACATGAGTCGTATCCGTAACCACTTAGCCCCACTGCTCTTTCTATACAAACATTGAAATATTGGTTCATGTTTCCCTAAATGATGATAATGTTTTTAAATTTTTGATACATTACTGAGCTGCTGAGTCTATTTATCATAACCGCCGTTGGCATAACAATAGGATCACGTTTTTGTTTTCTAATTAATTAAGACATGTTTTTTCTACTCGTTTTGTTAATATGGCGTAGAGTTTATTATAATTGTATTTTTGAGGTAGTGATGAATAAAAAAACTTTTTACCAAAAAATTAAACCGACTCCCAAAAAACACTGCAAAGTGAAAAATAACTTTAATTTCGGTAGTCGGTGTTTTTAGTTTTGTATTTTCGTTTTTGGCACCGACTTCCGAAATTAAAGTTATTTTTCACTTTGCCGTGTTTTTTGGGAGCCGGTTTAATTTTTTGGTAAAAAGTTTTTATTTCACTCTTTATAGTTGGTCTATTTTTAATTTACCTAGTTACAACAGCCTAAATGTCAACTACTTATAACCCTTTACAAAATATTGTTTTCCCCAATGCTGGGCCGTTAATTGTTGAGGAGTTCTCCTGGTACTTCATCATCAGCTCTACATCACCATATGCATTGTGAGGAGCATAAAGTGCTTAACATCCATATTCAAGTAATCGAATCGCAATCCACTCAATACTTATTATTGAGTAGTTTCGGCGGCCATCTGTGGTCTTTATCATCAGTTCCACTTCCTCAAATGGTACTTTTTGAGAGCAACTGTATAAGTTACTATAATAAATACCCAAAACGTCATAGGTTTGCCTATAATATTTGAAGAGTTCCCTCGATTTCTCCAGGATCCCATCATCAGATCCTGACGTTTATGTAAATGGGACCAATTTCGAAGTATACCCTTTCAATAAAAAAAAGAATTTTCCAAATCTGTTCAGCCGCCTTCGAGTAATCGATGATCATACATAAAAAAAAAATAATATATATATATACGCGTCGAATTGATAACCTCCTCTTTTTGTCGTCGGTTGAAAATAGCTTATGTAGTAGATTTCATTACTTTAATAATTTACAGTTTTTTAATGAATACTTTTGAAACATTAGCTTGGTTTAAATTATGATTCTTTAACCAAATTCTCTATAGCTTGGATAAAGATTTTGTTAATCAGTTTGTAAATTTAGCAAATGATGGTTTTATTTTAAGTAATATGATGTTGGTTTTTGTCGGGGGAAAATCATCAAATGACTCCTCCCGGTCTGAGCAGAGCGGAAAAGAGTGTCAAGCTTATACTGACTAAAAATCCACCCTTATTGCTTCAGTTGCCCTAGCACTCTTGCACTCATAGTCTTCCACTCTTCTCTGACCATGTTTTGAGACGCCTTCTCTGACCAGTCCATCATAAACGCACCCAAGATAGATAGATGGGATATACTTTATTGTAAATATACTAAAATTAAAACAAATCTATTTCAAAATATGGCTTAACCTATGGTTACAATAGTGTCTATGTTGAAAAATGTTCTTTAGGTTTCTGATTTAACCCAATCAATCAGCAGTCATTCAGCCAAGCAGTGAGTACCAATAACGCGGCCAGATAGTGGTCGACCAGGGGTCGAGATTCGGCAACAATTTTAATACACAAATATTTGCTTTCTGCACTCCTCATAAACACTTAATTGTGTCAAATCGTATACTCATCCGCCTGAGACATTTTAGTACAAAGGGGTACAAAGTTTTTCCTTTACGTATTAATTATAGTTTGGTCCCATAAAATTTTTATAAGAAACTAGTACTCACGCGGGGCTTCGCTCCCGTGGATTCTATCACGGTAAAAACATAGCTATCCTTTTTTGCAGTCACGTAAAAAGTAGCCTATAACCTTCCTCAAGCTTCAAGCTACTTCCATACCAAATTGCATCCAAATCCACCCAGTACTTTCGAAGATTAGCGCGTTCAAGCAAACAAACAAAGAAACAAACTTTTCCGCTTTATAATATTAGTATACATATCATACAGGTTTCGAGATTACCTTGTGGGTGGCCTTAGTGGTGACCAGACTAAGAACCCCAAGGAACTTGATTGGTTAAGTATCTAGACCCAATTTGCACACACTTAAGTCTAGTGATTGCTACTTAACATATAGATGAGAAAAATTACTTAATCTACGATAGTATTTATTAACGGTAGTATTTTTACACGGTTGGCGCAGTGGTTGGATGATTTGATTCTACGTTGCGTGTTGCGGGTTTGATTCCTGCATCAGAACAATAATGTTTGTAAATAGTTGTTCCGGATCTGGGTGTTGGTATGTATAAATGCAATCACGGTATAGGAAAAATGCCTAGTGGTAGGCAGTGGTTTATTTAAAACAAAATATTGTTTTACAGGCACATTTAGTGTACAGTAGTGAGGGTCAGTGGCTTGACTTGGTTGGTCTTGGGTTCGACCCCAACAGGTTCAATGCTTAGTGTAATTAACACCATCACCACTGCTTTCTAAACGATGAAGAAAGAACAAGCTAAGCAGGAAAATCTTGGGATCATAATCCTTAGTAATGAGAGAACGATTAGACTTTTAAAACATCGTCATCATCTGCTTAGCCTTTTACAACTATGTTGGGGTCGGCTGCCAGTCTAACTGGATGCAGCTGAGTACTAGTGTTTTACATGGAGCGACTGCCTACATGATCTCCCAGTAACGACTGTGAAAGGTGTACAAATGCCAGCCGGTACCAACTTATTAACGTGTTTTCCGAGGCACGGGTGAATCTCAATATCTTCAGATGTTCAGCCATTCACTGACTGACCTCAACAAGCCTTGCTTAACCTGGAAAATCGACTCATGCGGATGGTATTAATTAACCAAGAGCTCTTCACTTCGAAAAGCATCCTGTACATATACGTAAATCCTAAAACTAAAAATTGAAAAGCACTGGTTTCCATCGTTTACTATCATTCTGTGGCCAACAAAAACCTGGCCGTTTTCTTTTTTATTAAGAATCGCCACAGGCCTATTTTTAATTACAAGAGAGTCTTCAATTCTTTCTTTTTTATTCAGTTATGGTTTTTTTTTAATTATCTTATTTTACGGCATAAAATCGTATTTGCCTATATCTTTGAGAGTCCGATGGTATAATAAATATTCGTAAAACTATTGTGTTATTAAAGCGCCAGACGATTTATTAGGAGGAAATGTGAGGAAACTTTTTTGGGTTTCTTGGTTCCAAGCGGAGTAGAACATTATAGTATTAAAGTATTTATTGCAATTCATAATGTACAGATACAGGTGGTAGTACAGAAAAAAGAAACAATTATAGACCCTGTCGGGCACAGCAAAATTCGAATGAGTACTTAACAAAGAGAGAGAAAAACAGTTTCATAAATACGCATCATCAAATGTCGAGTTCATAATTTGGAGATTACAATACAATTTCGATTTAAACTATTATTATTTGTCACAATGTCTACCTTACTGTTGCCTTTGTCATAGCTTTACATTCATTTTAATATAGTAATTGATGACAATAGATTTTACGACCATTGGCTTGCTTGTTGAAGACTAAAATCCCACCCTGCTCCTTGTTACCATCCCCTTCAGGGGCCACGCTATCTCATTAAAACATTCCAGCAAACCCCGGAACACATTTAGACTCACACCCTTTTCTCGTGTGTCTTACATAATCCATTAATTTCTTAGGTATCCATGAATAAGATAGTCGAAATTGGGTAGCTATAATAAACTTGAGAATTTGCGATGCTGAAATGTTCCAATTTTATCCGATCCATCACCGAAATAAAAAATGTGTAACGTGTTGTGTCGAGATAACGATGTTCAGATCCAACCATAAGCTAGAGCAATCTTGACTATTCAAGAGCTTTTGTGAGTTGAATAGAGCCTCTTAATTAACTGAGAAGGGTACTGTATCTATTGAGGCAGTGTGTTTAGGACCTCGTACATTTTAGGGTACCGTGTTGTCGTGTCAACAAACGATGCTCACTGGTACTGATTTGGGATTTGATTTTAAGAATAGATAGAGAGATGTTTTCGGTATGGGGAATTCGAAAAACATTACAAACTCATTGCAAATTATTCAATGGGGCCATCTTGGATTTTAACTTTTAGTCTATTTTTGTAATTCATGCAACATTTTCTACGTTTCCATATAACTTTATTTAGCTAACTCATTGTGGGACGGACTTCTTGTGAGTTTTACTTCGGTTCCCCCAAAAACGGAGATAAACGAAGAAGACAAAGTCTGTACTGAATCGACTTCTTACAGAATGAAAAACGATTCATAGATATTAATTGGGTACATACGAATATACATACATGCGGCTAAGGTCAATGTGCTTTGTTGTTGGTTTATCAGGTGCCTACGTCAATACTTACCTACGTCTACGTTCTATAATACACTAAACGGCAAAACTTAACACTTGTTTACAACCCGTTTGATATTGTTATGGAGTTTAACGTCTATGGCACGCGGCCAAACTGACACAAATTGTGAACACATCGAGTTTCTGGTTGTTAGGCCCTGTTTCCTTGTGAGACTAATAAATTAATACCGAATTAACTCGAGATGTTATTAGCTAAATAATAACAGCCGCACGGTTTGTCGACGTCGGTCCGTGTATGGATTACCATCTTAACATATCCAGATTACTCCGTGCTTAGGATTGTCCTGGCTGTTATTTGTACATCTTTTACAATCGTTACACTTGGGTAGTAAGAAGTCAGTCAGAAAATCATCAAAATCACCATAGTAGTTTGTGATATGGCATAAGGAAAATAGCAAAGACTATAAAACCACTTGACCGCGTATACAGTGCCCCGACGCACGAAAACTAGGAGTCTTTTTGCGTATGTATTGGCTATACGGTACACGAACCATTTTAGTTGTGACCAAGTCTTACACCTATGTGCATTCTAAACAATTACAAATTTTAAAATTTTGTATACAATTTACGAGTATAACGCATAAAATGCCTTCATGCGCGTTGAAGTGGTGTAGAAAACATTCCCAGTCATCTAGATACTAAATGGATGACATAACTATTCATCAGTATTGAAATACTACGAAAAATATTTATTATTTAATCAGATTATAAGCCACCGCAGAGGTCTATATAAAATGGTGGTTTGGGTGATCAAGGACACAATTGAGTCGCGTGTTGATGTCTTTTGGAAAAGTCTCTTTCTTTCATGAAGAAATTCTAATTCTTTTATCCCTTTCTTTCCCTTTGTATTTTTATCGTAATAATCTGTACCTTTAACGGCTCAATACGATAATTATACAATTAATATTATTTCTTTTTTAATTCAATTCAGATAATTGTCATAAAATACCTATCCACATTAACCTACATTAAAAAAAGAATGAAGTTCTAATATATTTCTTCTGTGTGATATACATGTTTTCATTTTATATTTCCGATGATTCCAGAATAAAAAGAAAAGTGGTTAGATAAGGTTACTAGGGAATATTGATTTCTAGTTTTGTTTTTATTGATATAATGAGAAAAGTCAAATCGTGAATATAAGATACCTAACTATATTCAATCTTTCTAGGCTTCAAATAGTACGAGTATGACGGACTCTAATAATTAACTTGGGCCTTCGGATTACATAATCGATCTCGTAAGTTACTTTGTTTCCGGGGTTGCGGTAATGTTCTAACGAGATATAATATAATATATTATAATATATAACGTGGCACCAGAACTTTAAGGCACCTGAAGGAACAGGGTGGATTTTTAGTCAGTAGATGTCTGATACTCTTTTCCGCTTTACCCAAAGCGGGAGAAGTCATTCGATGATTTTCCCACACAGGAAAAAAAAGTTACTTTGTTTTGATGTCGAGTCCATGTGTTAAGTGTATGTAGGTGGGAGGAGTCATTAGATGATTTATCTAATGACTCACCACCGAAAAAATTATAATTACAGAGTGCCTGCTGAAGCTACAGTTGTTGATATACAACTGATTTTAATGAACATATTTTTATTATGGAATTTTTACTCTGCATTTATACAATGTAAAAATCAATTTTATCGATATCGACTACTTTCCCTTAATCAAGTAGACCAATCCCTAACCAGCCATATCTACGCAACTTGACATTGAACTGACCAATTTCAGCTATGCATTTCTCTGTCGTCCCCCGGCCCAGAGCAGTGAGTCGTGTTCTTCAAAGAAATCGGCCTATACGCTCTCTAGTGGTTATATACTCTCTGGACCGTTTTGTATATAATTGCCAAGAATAAAAGCCGTGAAGAAATCTTAATCAATCGTTTACTTAATATCTCGGAATCTACGTTGTTATGTAGATACGACAGCAGGGATTTGTTCGTGGAATTTAAGATAAGAACGTTTGATTAGATATTTTATTATATACAAGTCCATAGTAATATTTTATACATACGAAAGAGTATTTGTTTGTCCTTCAAAACGATGGTACGATTCGATGTATTCTGTTGGTGTGAAGATAGTTGAAAGGCTGGATAGGGTACTTAACTTTCGATGAAAAAAAAAACCTTTTTCACAAGAGCGAAGCCGCGAGCAGAATCTAGTTAGTAATAAACCTTCCGCAATTCTTTATTCTACAAACATAGCCGCAGCTGTTATCGGGCGTTCTATGATATTGAATGAAAAGTTGCACCGTTATAGGCTTAATACGAGGTGCCTAGGGCTCAATGTAGAACCAGTTTTATTGCCTAGGTTAGTAGGTTATCAGGATGTTAAATGTTTTATGAGGTATTTAGCACTAACTTGTTGAATGGGTTGGCTGTTATGAATATTTAATTTACTGTAATAGGCTTAGGCTTAGTGCCTGAGCCTCCACCTAAAAGAATATTTTGTATCGAGAATAGAAATAAGGTTTAGAAAATCTGCCGCTATTGCATCAATAGTAATTAGGAGTGGAGCCTAAATGGCAAAATTCTTTTTGGCAACCAACGTGATAAAAGCCTGTTTTTTTGTGAGGCTAAATGACAAAAAGAATTTTGCCATTTAGGCTCCAAACATCATGCCTAACGTCACAAGGCGACAACGAAGCAGTGATCTTTTGTTATGGTACTGAAGCCTTAACGCCTACGGAATACAGATTGAGGAATTTGTTCATCTTGACAAAATTTTCATTTCTAAACAAACATTATTATTCTTTTTTATTGGTCACCCATATGAGACTTGACTGCGAAGACTGTTATAATACGACAAAATATTACAAATGGTGTCAAAATGTCCTGTTCCTTAGGTATATTTAGGGATTTCGAGAGCCGTATGCACCTTTCAGAAAATAATACATGAATGAACTTGAAGGAATCTGCCCAGTAGAATAGGCCAGTAAAAAAAGAGCAAAGAAGAAAGACTAACCACGCCAGCGCTGGCCCACTTCCTCTCATATAGACGTTGTAGGCGGGTTAAATCAGCAACTTGTATAATTATTTTCTGTCCGTCTGTTGTTGTGTTTGTTTGTAAACACACTCTTTTGAGACATTAAAACAGTAGTCAACAGAAAACGGTTTTATTCAAATAAAATCTGATTCCGGAAAAATAGCACATAGATATAAAAGTGGACTTAATGCCATCAACATTCCCTACCATTAAAACAAGGGTGGTGAGGAGATAGCGTGGTAGGTGAAATAAACTAAAGTGATAAGCAATTGTTAAATACTATCTCCTATCGTCACTTTAAGATATTTTAAAGTTACTATCTTAGCGCAGTCGAAGCCGCTGAGTGAAGCTCGTAGGTACTGAAATATTTGAAAAGTTTCAATACTTATAACTGAGATGCTGTGGTGAATATGTAATGAGGGGTGCAAGGTACTTTCGTGCTTCAAGAGTTGAGTTGAGTCTGTATGTAACAAATGTCTTTTTGTGGAATACTACAGCTTTGGCCCAAGGTTTCACTCATATCACAATATATCTAATTCGTTTAAACCGGTAGGACGATTTAATCGTAACAAACGATCTCACTTTCGCATTTATAAAATTGGTTAGGATTTTTGATTAAATTAAATGTATATACATATAGACCATGTCATTTTATAGAGAAAACCTTCGTATTGTACTCTCACCAGTTTGAAAATTTTTGATTATTTATAAGACTTTATTTTTTTTCTTATTTACCTACCTTCTTACAATTATTTACTTATATCGTAGCATCTTTAAATACGGGGAAGGAATGAAATCAATTGTGTAGTTTGATGAGGCAATCTAAAATTCTGACGTTCGTCGCTCTGCCTGAATTGAACAACTAGCTAGGTGAATAAGTTTTGCTATTCAGAAAAATCCAATTGTAAACTCATTCAATTAACTTCATATACTATTATGTTAGTAAAAAAAGCACTCAATGTTTTTTTACTATGGTGAAATTATGAATGGCCTCTGCAATCCGACACAGACAAAACTAGGAAATAAAATACAAAACACATATTTATACGTCCGTACAGCAGTTCAATATACAACGAACGAACAGATGTCAAAATACGATAAAAAATACTCTTAAACAAACCAACAGAAACATTTCTTGGCGTTTATTTATAAAATCAAACTAAAATAAAGATACAATCTTTAACAACGTGCCATAAAAGACACACGCTGAGACAAAATTTGTAAGAAAATGTTCTGTAGATTTATCATAATGTTTGTATAAGTACGACCAATCGTTTTTGAATTTAATTTAGAAATGGCTCGGAATTTCAGTGCGGTTATTATGAGGTTAGACGCTGCAAGAGGAACAATCATTGGTTTTGTCGGCTAATGCGTTTTGAGGTCTACCACCATTTCAAATTCCTTGTACGTATTGATATAAGTGGTATTTAATTATGTCTAAGAAGTATGTGTTTTAATAAATGATCTCTTTTTTGCAAGTTGGTTATTAAATTATACTCTCTCCTTGTCCGAGACGGTTTAACGTGTAGTAAGCTGTTTGTACCAGCGTCGAGTCACAACTTTAAAGCTAAAAAAAAAAAGTTAGTTTCCTCGTGTCACATCCCTATTCACTTGTCATTACGGTTTTTTTTGCACAGCGCGGTCACACATCCCTCGTGATAAAAATGTTATTTTTATTGTGTAGTACGATAATAATAGCTTATAACAATATTATATCAGTGTTATTATGAAGTGTTACATGGCGTTGCGTTTTTACAAGAAACTAGGTAGTGTTCTGGTAAACAAACAACAAAATATGATGTGCGTTTCACTCAAGGTCAAGGTTTGTTGTGTAAACATTTCATTGAATTCTTGTTGGATTCGACGTTACAGGTACGTTTTGAAATATTATTACTATATCCTTGGAAATTAGACATACTAATAAAGATAAAGTAAGTAATAACCTAAAAAATATGCGAAATTTTATCTTAAAGCAATACACATCCGCTTCCGGATACCGGTTAATAGTACAGATTATCTTTTAAGAGACCATAAATTTCATTTTACTTCCGATGTTCTGTTCACATTCAAACGAATGAATGAACAAAATTACAAATTCTAACGGTTTTTCTCCTCCTTGTAAGGAACTCAAAAAAGTTTGCGATTGCATTTTGAGTACAGTCCGTGTTAAGTTGAAAGTTGAAATGGGTAAAAGAAGAAGCAAAGATCCTAACTATCTGAGGAAAAAGATACGGAGGCTGGAAAATAAATTAAAGAAACTACCTCAAGATTCAGAAGAAGATAGCAATGAAGAAGAATCACCACCGCCGACGGCAACTCAGACGATGGTCTTAGAGGAATCCCCATCAGTCAACATCATTAACGAAGCAGAAAATAATACAGGTGTGTTGTACAATTCTCTAAGAATACCCAATTGATTAATATAAACTTCAAACGCTTGGGCCGTATAAGTATATGTATGAACATATATTTTGACATCAAGCGCTATCACTAGTGGATAGACAGTGTCTTACTATTTAACAAACCTAAAACAAAGAGCTAGCGCTATCACCTTGCGGTTAGACAATGCTCCAAGACATAATGTTGTGTAACATATCAATTATTGAAGCGCTATCACTGAGCGGATAGACATTTCATTCCTTTTCTAAATAAAGTAATCTCCTTTCAGAAAATGACCAACTTCCAGAAGAGTTTTTGCTGGCACTGGGAAAAGAGGGAGAGGAGAAAGTAGAGTTTGGCGAACCAATCCGACCTGAATTGGCGCTTCGTTGGACAAAAATTATGGCAGAAGGCCTGGGTAAGGATGCCCGAGACAAATTAATTGAAAAATATCCTACTCGATCCAACTTCCCTAATGCAGTTGCGCCTATAATGAATGCAGAATTATTGGCTACTCTCTCAGAACCATCGGTTAAGAGAGACAAAAGGATAATTTATAGACAGAATCTTACCGGAAAATTAATGACATGCTTGGGTCGATCCCTAACAAACATACTGAAGGGCGACATAAATAGCAAAAAGCTTATTGAAGAGGTCAACGATGCTGCTAAAATAGCAGCCGAAATACATCATCAGGATTCCGCCTCCAGAAATTTTTTTGCCCTGTCAGGAGCCACTAAAATCATACAGGAAGCTGTCAAAAACCCTAAAACCGATACATTCTTATTTGGTATAGACTGTGCGGACAAAATTAAAGCTGCACAATCTATACAAAAAACAAGCACACAAATTCAAGACAGGAAGACCAAAACAACAACAACACCAAAGAGACAGTTAAACTGGAGGGGCCCGCCGCAGAACCATCAGGCTCGCGGTGGGCAATTTCAACAGAACATGAAGCAACCTCCATTCAATCAACCTCGCCAAACCAGACCAGACCAGACCAGACCTCGCCCTCCATTCAAATCCAAGCCCAGGCACTACCGCTAGAAAATCAGGTACATGCAGGCCGACTTAAATACTATATAAATAACTGGCTGCAGATTACAAATGACCCTGTAGTGTTAGGATGGATACAAGGTTATGATATTCCATTTAACAGAATACCACCATCTCATGATACTGAGCCACAACACTGGCCAAAAGATGAGAAAGAAATTATCACTTCTGAGATTAAAAAGCTCATACATCTAGGAGCAATCTCTGAGTGTTCATACTGTGCAGACCAATTTACATCACCCATATTTTTAGTACAAAAACCCAATGGTTCATTTAGATTCATATTAAATTTAAAGAAATTAAATCAATACATAGATACAGAGCATTTCAAGCTAGAAGATATCAGGACAGCTTGTAAATTAATGTCAAAAAATTGTTACATGGCTTCAATAGATTTGAAGGAGGCCTACTTTTCAGTACCAATATCTGTCAATAGTAAAAAATTCTTAAGGTTCAAATATGACGGAATACTATATGAATTTAATGCCCTACCATATGGCCTATGTACAGCCCCTTTCGTTTTTACAAAACTTCTTAAACCAGTTAGTACGTACTTACGAAATAATAATATAATATTAACATGCTATTTAGATGACAGTTTGTATTTTAATAAATGTCAACTCAAGTGCAGGAAAGATATTCAGATAGCATGCAAACTCTTACAAGATTTAGGTTTTATAATAAATTATGATAAAAGTGTTATAACACCTAGCCAAACTTGCAAATATCTAGGTTTTATTTTAAATTCCACGGACCTCTCATTATCAGTTCCACAAGAAAAGCAAATAGCCATTCTAGAAAGAATTCAATTATTTAGACAAATTAGTACTTGCAAAATAAGAACATTTTCACAAGTATTAGGAACACTTAATTCAATCTGCCCAGCCCTCCCATATAGTTGGCTATATACCAAAGTTTTAGAGAGGCAGAAATACCTAGCATTACTGAAAACTAATGACAACTATGAATCAACTATGACTATCTCCCAAGTAATCAAATCAGAATTGAAATGGTGGCAAAATAATATAAACAGAAGTAACCCAATTAAACAATATAATTTCCATGTAGAAATACACACTGATGCTTCTACCACAGGCTGGGGAGCTGTATGCAGTGATAAGAAAGCATCTGGGTCATGGTCACATTCAGAACAGGAACACCATATTAATTATTTAGAATTGAAGGCTGCTCTTTTAGGGCTTCAGTGTTTTACAAAAGATTTACATAATTGTGAAATCTTATTGAGAATAGATAACACTACTGCAGTGGCATACATTAACAAAATGGGGGGTGTGCAATTTCCACACCTCAATAATATCACAAGAGAGATTTGGCAACGGTGTGAAAATAGAAATATTTGGATCTTTGCTTCCTATATCAATACCAAAGATAATTTTGAAGCTGATAAGGAATCAAGGAAAATTAATATTGAATGGGAACTTTCACAAAAAGCTTATATGCAAATAACTGAGCGTTTTGGTACCCCTGAAATAGATTTATTCGCCTCTAGGACAAATAAAAAGTGTACTAAATTTGTTTCCTGGAAATGTGACCCAGAAGCATTCACTGTGGATGCTTTCACTCTCAGTTGGGCAGATATATTTTTCTATGCATTTCCACCTTTTTCATTATTATTAAAATGTTTATATAAGATACAAAGAGATAAAGCCACTGGAATTTTAGTTTTTCCTTATTGGCCATCACAACCATGGTTTCCACTAATTAAATCCTTGTCCTCTGAGGATCTCATAATTTTTAGCCCTGACAAAAGTCTTTTGTCATCTCCTTTCAGGGAATACCATCCCCTGCACCACCAGCTTACCCTGGCTGCAGGGCTGCTGTCAGCCAAGCACTTATAAGGCGAGGAACGCCACACTCAGCACTTAATGTGATGTTAAACTCACTGTCAGCAAGCACATTGAGACAGTATAATTCACCCCTAAAATTATGGTGGATGTTCTGCAGGGAGCACAGTATAGACAATTACCAAGCTTCTATTCCGTACATTTTGAAATTTTTAAGCAACTGTTATCAAAATGGGGCATCATATGGAACAATTAACACTACAAGGTCTGCACTATCCCTCCTGATGGGACCCAGAATTGGATCGGATGACAGAATAAAACGGTTCATTAAAGGAATCTTTCGGTCAAGACCACCAATGCCGAAATATGACAGAACATGGGATCCAGGAATAGTTCTCAATCATCTAGCGGGGTGCTACCCAAATGAAGAGGTGACACTTGAAACATTAACCAGAAAATTGGTCACTATACTAGCATTAACTACTGATCATCGTGTTCAAACTTTGTCAATGATAAAGATATCAAATATGAAATTTAGTGACAGTGGTGTAGAAATATACATATCTGATATAATAAAAACATCCAGAAGAGGTAGCATACAACCAATGTTCCACTTGAAAGCTTTCAGCCAGAAAAAAGAAATTTGTCCTGTCAACACCATTAAATCTTATATTGATCAGACAAGTTCTTTAAGAAAGAATACAGACGAATTAATTCTTACATTCAAGAAACCTTATAAAAACGCATCAACCCAGACTATAAGCCGTTGGATCAAGCTGACATTGAAAGAAGCAGGAATTGATGTCACCATCTTCACAGCCCATAGCACCAGACATGCGTCAACGTCTGCTGCGAACAGATCTGGCGTCAGTATTGATGTAATTAGAAAAGCTGCAGGGTGGTCTCAAAATTCTGCCATCTTTGCCAGACATTACAATAGACCTATTAATCAAGATCCAACCCAATTTAGTAGTGCAATTTGTAATACTGTTAATAACACATAATTTGATTTCCTTGCATTGGTACCAATAAATGTAAAATTTTATAATTGTTGTTTTAATGTTATAATTTTATTGTTGATTATTGATTAATATAATTACCATATAGAACTCATTTAATACATAATTAACTATTTTTATTACCAAATCTGGTTATTCACAACCTAACTTCAAACATCTACACGTTAAACCGTCTCGGACAAGGAGAGAGTATAATTATAAGATTAAACGAACTTACCTTAAGTGAAGTTCTATCTTAATTATACGAAGCTCCTTGTCCGAGACGGCAGTCCCAAAAACCCTCCCACTAATACTTACCGAGTATTATCCCAGTATTAGGGTTGTTCATAAACCTGTCTTTAAACGTAATGACAAGTGAATAGGGATGTGACACGAGGAAACTAACTTTTTTTTTTTAGCTTTAAAGTTTTGACTCGACGCTGGTACAAACAGCTTACTACACGTTAAACCGTCTCGGACAAGGAGCTTCGTATAATTAAGATAGAACTTCACTTAAGGTAAGTTCGTTTAATTTTATAATAACACTTCATTTTTTTTTTCATATATTAAAACTGGATGAGGCCAGTGTTTCCTAGGTGACTGCCCTGAGAAGAAAGCGCGAATCAAACTCATAGGTCAAAGTCTCTTTTGAAATCCATACAATCTGTACCAGTCAAATCATATGAGAACCTTGTAGGTCAGACGCGATCTTTTGAAGAAGATGCACACAGATTTGAGTTAGCCTGTCCTGCCTGTATAAGTTTCAGTTATCTGAGGGTAACATACTATTAGCTAGACGAAATTTTTTGTTGTTAGGTATGACATATAACAGGGCTCTAAGTGTATTGCTTTAATATTTAAATAGTTTATTTAGCGCCTGCCTACAGATTTGGATATCTAATGGGATACTTTTGCTGAAAGAAAAAAACTTTTCAGACGAGCGAAGACGCGGGCAGAAGCTACCTATATGTATATAATTAAGATTTTGATGATCCCAAGTAAGTTGGTAATCAAATTCAGCTCAATCTTTTCTTGAGACCGTTTTAAGTATGTCTAGACTATCTAAATAAATGTGCTATTTTAGCTTAAACATAAAATATATGAGAACTGAACACCTATCTTTCTTAATAATTATCTGTGATTGATATGAGTCTAGATTTATTTATTTATTTATTTTTATTTATTTATTTACTTCAAAATAACACGGCCGAAGGCCAATTACATTAATTGAAGACATTATAAAAAACATTATAAAAAAACATCTAACAGTCATACACTCATCTCACAGTACTCCAGGCATACAGACAAGATCTTCTTCCATTCATCCGCAAACACATCACAATCAGGTTTGGCATCCAAGAGAACGTTGAGCGCGGAGAGTGTGCGAGGAATAGGAGACTGGGCTCGAGCGACGGTACGACTCCTGGACACAGCGAACAATCTGTGTCTCCTATTTCGGTTAAAGTTGATCGGAGCAAATAGATGGCTTAGTTCGTCATGGAGATCAGGAGCATCTGTTTTTCCGCGAAATATTTTAACCATATTAATGATTTGATCATTTTTCCGTCTAACTTCTAGAGAATTATACCCTAAAATGCCTAGGAGAAAGTTAGAAGGATACAAAAAGGGATAGAAACCAAAAGTGCGCTTATAAAGGTACCTAAGATAAGCCTTCTGAACCCTCTCTAAAACTAATGTGTATTTCTTTTCAAAAGGATTCCAGACACATGCGCTAGACTCCAGCTTACTGCGAACTAGTACGTTAAATATAGATCTTATAACACTTATGTTCTTAAAGTCCTTAGCATTGCGTAGTACGAAACCTAAACGTTGAAATGAATTTTTTGCTACTAATAATATGTGATCATGGAAAGTGAGTTTGCTGTCAAAATGTACACCTAGATCCTTCATTGTACTTGTCCTGGTAATGGTGCTGTCGTTAATTTTGTACGCAAAGTTGACGGGATGACGTGCACGAGTGAATGTCATTACAAAACATTTGGCAGGGTTAAATTCCATTTTGTTCTTTATGCTCCAATCTAATATCAAATTTAGGTCACGTTGCAGCCCCAAGCAATCGGTTTCAGAGTGAATTTCAGAAAAAAGCTTTAACTCATCTGCATATAGCAGACTTTTGGCATGAAGAATGACTGATGGAAGGTCGTTGACCATTATTAAAAACAGGAGTGGTCCCAGAATTGATCCTTGACTGACTCCGGAGCGCGTATGATAGGGCTTGGACTCATAAAGCCCCAATCTGACAAACTGTTGACGATCGCGGAGGTAGTCAGCGAGGAGCCGCAGGAGACGTGGTGGAAAACCGATAGCGCAAAGTTTCGCCAGCAGAATATCGTTATTAACCCTATCAAACGCTTTCCGGAAGTCAAAGTACAACACATCTACTTGGCCTCCCTGGTCTAAACGTTTGGAAATATAGTCTACTAGGGTAAGAAGGTTCGTATTCACCGACCGTTTTGCTCTGAAACCATGTTGCTCGTCGCACAGATATTTTTCAACTTGGTAGTAAATGTAATTATGTAATATATTCTCGAAGACTTTAGCTGGTGATGACAGAATGGCAATAGGACGGAATTCTTCAACTAATGTTTTCTTGTGACTTTTGGGAATGGGCGTGACTCGTGACATCTTCCACTGTCGAGGATAGACTCCATTTTTTAGTGATAGATTAAAAATATGATGTAATGGTAAACAGAAATATTTTTTAAAACTTTTCAATATTTCAGGGGGAATATTATCAGGACCAACTGAGCTACTTAATTTAAGTTTGTTTATTCCTAAAATGATGTCTTGAGGAGAAAATTTAAATATGTTTATGTAATTGCTGTTGACATTATTATCACTAGCTAAAGTTTTTTCAGCATCAAGAAGTGGAACTTCAGGGAGATAGACGCTAACAAAAAAATCTGCAAAGGCTTCGGCTGCGTGAACACCTGTAAATTTATGACCTTTGTAGGTGACATTCGGATCAAAACCACCTTTTGAGCGCAAACTAGAAATATGTTGCCAGAAATTACGTGGGTTGGTTCTTAAATTGCTTTCAATTATATTTATGTGTGATTCATGAGCCAATGCTACTCGTGTTTTAAGGCTAGCTCTTAAATCTGAAAAGGTTTTATAAGCTATAGTGCATTTTTTGCGCTTCCAAACTGAGTGCCACTTAAGCTTCAGTTTAGTATCTTTAATTATATCTTTAGTGAACCAGACCGGATAGCGCCTAGTTGAAGTTCTACACCTCCGTTTTTTAGGTATGCAAATATCGAATATGGTGTAGATGGTCTCATAAAAATACTTGGTGGCTAAATATACGTCGTTGGTCTGGATAACCTTTTCCCATGAAGTATTTGAGAGAAGTTCAGAAAGCTTATCTCGGTCACATTTTTTGAAATTCCAGTCTTTACAAGATTCAATGTTACTCGGTTCAATGACATCAGACATGTGTGAAGATTTAATTTTAATATTAATATCTAATGGTGGATGATAGTTGTCAGGTTTAACTAAACCCTCAGTGGCAGCGACAGAAGTATCAACTGCGTCAACATCCTCTCGGATCAATACCACATCTAACATACCTCCAATCGAATTACTCACTTCATTCTTTTCATTCAGGCAACAAAAAGATAAAAAATAAGAATAATAGTTAACAATAGACAAGGAAGCACTGTTCAAATTTAAATCTCCTAAAATTAAAACGGTTCCCTTTAAATCATTTAAAAAACTTTCCACTTTACAAAACCAACGCATATAGTCTTCGTCTTTGGCACTTGGTTTGATATACACTACGCACACATAAACAGTTCGACCACACCACGGGAAACTTGCCCACAGATCTTCACCGCAGTCGGTTTCAAATTCACGACGCCGTCGCAACATAACAGGCGACCGCGCGGCGATTAGCACACCGCCACATGGTGTGTCTCTGTCACGACGAAGAATACTCCAGTCTCCTGGTAGATGTATATATAAGCTTTGATTGTAATGTCTCGTCTGGGGTTACAGTTATCCTAGACTTTATTAGAATTAGGCCACTTAAAAATAGTCAATATGTGTATTTTAAGACAGTATTCTTTAAGTTTTAATAAAAAGAAAAACCATTATATGTTAACAAAATATTTTTGAACCTTTCATACAGTTATGACAGACCATCAACAAAAAATTTAACAAATCTTTAGGAATTCTGGACAAAATATTTTGATTGCCGGTGTGGTTGTTAGGCTTGTCGTGCGTCCGTCGTGTGATAAAATATAGGCATATCTATGCCTATATTTTATACCTATATAAAACCCAGACGCGGAAGAACTATTTGTAGGCTAAACAAACATTTATTCTGTTGTGGGAATCGGACCCCCGACACGAAGCACAGCTGGCAGACAATAATAAACATTTCATGTAATCATTAGGTGGAGTATATTGTAAACAGTTCTACAGTTCGGTTTATTTAATGTTTCTTAATTCCTTTCGCTACCCAAGTTCCTAGCACAAAGCTTGAGTAACATTTAAAATAGAAATTATTCTACTATCTAATTATTATTTTCATCTTAAATTCAGATCCGTCCGTATTCATTTAACTTTACCCCGACACATTTATGTACATATTATGTTTCAAAATCGTTTTGGTGAAGCTTAAATGGAGCGAGTTTTAATCTAGTACGCAGTGTTTTGCGTAAAGAATTTAGCTTTGCGGACCCGTTTCTAGGAAACTAGTTTCCATTATTATTATACCTCACTACCCTGATAAGAAACACCTAAACAAACTCAAAGGGCAATGACCAACGTCTCTTTCAAGTCCAGAAAATCCACACTGATCAAATCATAAGAGAACCATGTAGGTTTACGTCTGAGGACTCTGTGATGCTTTTTTAGTATATGGTTGGTTATTTCAATATCAAAATACTAATCACGTTACTTTCTTTGTTTCCAGGTAAGTTTAACAGCAGCATATACACATATCAACAGAATGCGCGAAGGTTTATTTATAACATAATATATTAGTTTTACCAACCCTTTGGAATAATATGTTTATTACTGATCCTGATAAAAGCTCTAGGGACACTAGGCGGGTATGGAAGTACAAGTCTGCAGATTGGGATGAGATGTGGCACTTTTTTGCATTCTACCCATGGCGGCTTGTTGCTCAAGTTTGTTTCTCATCGTGCAAACCATCGATCTGCGCTGATGCAATTGTTGACGTGATACGTCAAGCTATGGAATATGTTATCCCATTTTCTGACGTCGCACTTGGCTATGAGGCGTATGGGGCGGTTGATCCGAGTGGTCATCGATGACTGCTTATCAAGATCTTATGGCAATTAATGTCAATGAACTACTTCAGCTGGGAGCAGTTGGGTATGCGGATGACAGCACAATCTCAGTAAGATATTTATCCAGTTCTAGAGCTGACAGGGACGAAATTGCCACTTTCAGAAAGGCCATGGTAGAGCGCATGAAATCGACTTTAAATCTCGTCAAACTGGTAAAAAAAAAAACAATCTGGTCAAACTATCCCTTACTTTTCGAAGTACATCTGTGTAAGTTACCGACCGCCTGGAGCTTTTGGGCATGGAGTTGACATCAGACCTCAACTTCGGCTCAACCATCGAGTCTAGAGCTCAGACTGCAACAAAAAAGCTGAGAATCCTACACAAGGTGAGGCGGTACTTCACGCCTGGACAGCTTCTGAATCTATCAATCTAAGCACAGATCCGTTCCTGCGTGGAGTATTGTAGCCACTTGTGGGGTGGTTCTGCAAAATACCAACTTGTTGCATCGGACTCGATCAAGCGCAGAGCTAAAATGCTTATAGGTGACGAGGCACTAGTTGACAAGCTTCATAGCCTGGCTTATCGACGAACCGTTGCTTGCCTGTCGGTTTTCTATAGATTGTACTTCGTGGAGTGTGCGCAGGAGCTCCATGACCTGATTCCTCCATCTCCCTTTCACTACCAGTCTACCAGACACACGGCTGGGTACCATCCACACTTGGTTGATATACCGTCTTGTCGTACCAAGCGCTTCTCCTCCACATTTATTGTGCGCAAGGCCAAGCTGTGGAATTCTCTGCCGGCTTCTGTGTTCCCTGCCACTTATGACCTTTCAGCCTTTAAAGCAAGAGTAAATAGGCATCTTCTGGGCTCGCTCATCACATCGTAGACCTCATCTATCGCTTACCATCAGGCGAGATCGAGTTTAAGAGTGGGTTCATCCGTAATAAAAAAAAAATATGAAAGTATGAACTCCGTACTACGTATGAAATCCGCATATAAAGTTGTGAGATTTATAATGCGTGCTTACATTATAGATAGCTTGTTCAAGACTACAAGAAGCCAGCCAACGTTAACTGGACGGGCTGAACTGTCCACGGTTCGTGGAGCCCTAAACGTTGCTTACAACCGATGGCCTTAGGCCTTATCAATACCTAATATTACCACTTACCTTCTGAGCTGGGACGCCCGGATACGACCCTTTTTGATCACGCCCGTGTGGTATGTATGTAAGTATGAAGTGAGTAAGTGAAATGTGTAATGATGGTCAAGTGTTCATGGACGTTCACAAGGCGCCGGTCTTCAGATGGCGTGGTCCAGATAGCATCACAGCACAAGTCTGCTACACTTTGGCACCAGATTAGTAGCTATTTATCACTAATTAACAACTGCTTGCAACAAGGTTCACGCGTCAGTCAGTCTCACTTCAATACGGAGTTATTGTTCCAAAATATCCCAGGGTTTTCGTCAATTCGGGATTACAACTTCAACTCATCGCCAATCGCGACCCAAATATCGGTGACAACGGGCGATTGGACACGATATTTCCAATTACAATAAAATCAAAGTCCCAAGGCGGACATTTTTCAACAACGGAAGCAAAGTCTATCTGTCAAGTCAAAAGTTATGTCAAGTGTCAACATCAAAAAGACAATAGAATGTTGCCACACCAAATATATGCGTTCAAATACGTTTTGGATGCAACATCTACCCCCCCCCCCCCCCCGGACGGGCCTACCCGTCCGCCAATCAATTAGAAGTCTTGAGAAGGTTGCGAATTTAACACAGCTTCAATGCGGCAAAATACCGTAGCTAGTTCCCCAAAGGTGAGAACGGTGTCTCCCAACAATCTCCGCCAGTGTCCCTTTGCCGCTTTCACCGCGGCCTCAAAAAATACCCCCCCAATGGGGGCAGGCTGGTGGGTCAAACAACCAAGTGACCCCTCGGCGGGCCAGACTATTACCAATGTCAACCTGGCTCTCATTAAGGAAGGCGTATACCTCCTTCAAATAGTTACTTGTACCCTTGTAGTTCGTACCGCAATCAGACCTACTCAAAGAAGGTAACCCACGGCGAGACACAAATCTTTCCAAAGTCGCCACAAAGGCCTCTGTCGAGAGGGAGGTTACCAGCTCCAAATGTACTGCCCTAGTTGACAGGCAGACAAAAACACACAAACAAGCCTTAACAATCTTACTATTACGAAGGGTGGACGTCTTCACCAAAAAGGGACCAGCAAAGTCCGTTCCGACGCCAGCAAAGGGCCTCGTCTCATTGACGCGATCAGCCGGCAAAATCCAAAATTCTCGCTGCAGAATGGCCAACAGCACATTGCAACCGGCATGCGAGTTCTTAATGTGACGATCAGTCACCAACGATTGAACCAAGTGGCCCTCCTTGGGCAACAAAAGGGGGTGACGGGCCCCATAGGGAAGGCCAGAGTGCCTCAACCGTCCTCCAACACGCAAAAGACCCGTCTTATCCAAGAAGGGATTCAGCTTACTAACAGCTCCCGACAACTCAACCCTACCAGACTTCAAGACTTCGATCTCCTTCTCAAAGTGTGCAGCCTGCACAGAGCGGACCCAAAGGAGGAGTGACTCCTGTCGCTCTTGAGGAGAGAGAACTGGTGAGAGGCGCTTGTCCCCTGGATTCTTAGAATTATGGCCAAAACGCCTGATCCACGAGGTAACGTTCAACAATTTGTCGAGGGAACTGTATCGATTCAACAAAAAATCAGGATCAAACGGAGGATCCTTCGTCCCAACAGCGAACACCTTAAGTCCGGGCAAAGGATCCGACATCAAGACTGGCGTTCGAGGCCAATCGTCCTCAGGGCGAGTCAGCCTGTCCGGTCCCCACCAGAGGAGGTGAGCAATCAAGCGGGGGGCCATGCACCCGCATGAGGCTACGTCGCCCGGGTTCAGGTCACCAGGCACGTGCCTCCAAATCAAAGGCGTTTCAGAACCTTGAATCTGCGACACTCGGTTCGCAACAAAGACCTCCAAATAGTGGACGGACGTCTTCAACCAACACAAAACAATTTGACTGTCCATCCAGGCGTAAGAAGCCCGAATGTCAACAGTTCCACCCAAAGTGCGCGCAACGTGGCTTAAGAGACGCACAAGAAGCACCGCAGGGAGTGCGGATACAAACTGGAGCCAGTCTTCCAACAGGGTTTCCCGAAGTGGCTCGTCCCAATCAAGTTCAGTTGTAACAAGGGCAGGAGCACCAATTTTAGGGTAAAGACAACTCACAAGGGTGAGTTCAAACCAGGTCCTTCCCTCAACAGTGGTGACAGCCGTTTCGCCAATTCCCAAAATCTTGCCTGAAAAGTCGTTCACCTTCAGGCCAACCTGTCCCGCTAACCAAGACGACAAAATGCAACCCTGGGCTCCCGTGTCCAAAATGGCACGGACCACAATCGAGTCACCCAAGGGTCCCCAGATTTTGACCGAGGCCGTTGGCAACAAAACCGTCTTGATCGGGGGGGGTCCTTTAGCGGGGCAGGCGCCAATTTCTTAGCAATGCCTGGGCGGCGACCGATCGCCGCATCTAGGCTGCCCTCGTTCACGACGAGGCCAACATTCAAAATATTCGTCCGCGCGGTGTCCCGAGCCGCTCGCCATCACTGGAGGGGCATATCCCACCGGATGCCTGAATGGCGGAGGGCGCGACTCCAACCGGGGACGTTCCGCCAACGGAGGGGAAAGGCAGCGGTGCCGATCTGGCCCTTGCTGCCTAGCAGCCAACGCGCGTTATCCCTGACGAGGGGAGACCAAATGGCGCTCGCGGGGCTCCCGTTCAACTTGCGCGGGGGGTGGAGTGCGGCGTGCAGAATTGCGGGCCTCAGTCCGGTGCTCGTCTCCGGGCCAACCGAGCAATCTCAACAAAATAAAACTTAAATTCAATTTATTTCAGGTCCAAATCCGACCCTGTACTCATTCCAAGTATGAATCTAGCTTGGTACAGATGGCTAGTTACAAAATAAATAACAATTGAATGTATAATACACAATCCAATTAGGCTGCCCACCCTGGAGCTGCCACATTTTGACGGTCGCTTGGACCACTGGCTGGGCTTCCTAAATCTCTTTGAGAGTCTTGTCGATGCACGCTCGGACCTCGGACCTGCCCAGAAGCTGGCCTATTTATTGTCTGTCCTGGAGGGCGAAGCCAGAGCCTTGGTGCAGCACTTGCCGGTGACGGATTCCTCCTACCCGACCGCTCTGGAGCTTCTCTCCCGACGGTATCAGAACAAGCGCTGCCTGGCTGATGTGCACATCGGCCAGATTTTGGGACTACCGGCCATTGCAAGCCTGTCGACGTTGCGCACTGACTTGCTGAACCCGTTGGTCTCAGCGACCAACGCCTTGAGACGCTTGGAGTTACCGGTAGAACATTGGTCCTACTTGTTGGTGCACATAGTGCTGCAGTTGCTCCCCGCGGAGTTGAGGTCACGTTTTGAGCAGAAGTATGGTGGGGATAGTGCCACCCATCTTCCCCCCTTTGACGACCTCCTCAAATTTTTGGAAGACGAGTGTCGGCTCTTGGATAACACTCGTGGCGCCACGGGGTCACCCCCACTACCTTCTCGGCCTAGAGACCAGGGACGGACTAGGGCTAGGGGGCTTGTTGATGTTCGCCCCACCCCCCGTTTTGCTGGCGCCCGGAGTCCTCATCATTGTGACTTTTGTAAGGCAACGGGGCATGTCATGGCGCGTTGCCCGGCCTTTTTGAATTTGCACGTAAGTGCCCGCCGCCGCATTGTCAATGCACGCCGTTTGTGCTTCTCGTGCTTGGGGGCCCACTTTCATCGGGACTGCCCCGACCCCCGCCCGTGTAAAATTTGTAAAGGGTCCCACTTGGAGATTTTGTGCGCCAACGCGAACCGCTCCAGCAGACCATCTTCTGAGGAGGGTTCGCGCAGGGGGGGGGTACCCCGGAGACGAGCACCGGACTGAGGCCCGCAATTCTGCACGCCGCACTCCACCCCCCGCGCAAGTTGAACAGGAGCCCCGCGAGCGCCATTTGGTCTCCCCTCGTCAGGGAGAACGCGCGTTGGCTGCTAGGCAGCAGGGGCCAGATCGGCACCGCTGCCTTTCCCCTCCGTTGGCGGAACGTCCCCGGTTGGAGTCGCGCCCTCCACCATTCAGGCATCCGGTGGGATATGCCCCTCCAGTGATGGCGAGCGGCTCGGGACACCGCGCGGACGAATATTTTGAATGTTGGCCTCGTCGTGAACGAGGGCAGCCTGGATGCGGCGATCGGTCGCCGCCCAGGCATTGCTAAGAAATTGGCGCCTGCCCCGCTAAACCCCCCCCCCCCCCCCCCCCCGATCAAGACGGTTTTGTTGCCAACGGCCTCGGTCAAAATCTGGGGACCCTTGGGTGACTCGATTGTGGTCCGTGCCATTTTGGACACGGGAGCCCAGGGTTGCATTTATATAATTATTTTATAATTGTCCTGCTATTATATAATTATTTTCATTTGTTGCTAAAAAGAACTTCAAAGAAACTAATTTCATCCAATTTCTGACCGCAAATAATATTGGATCACGAATCAGCCAACTGAATCAAAAGCCTCGATTAATTTATGCTCTAAATTCGCTTTGTCATAGACGGCTTTTAATATTTTTCAACTTTTTTACATACTGAATCAATTTTGTAAAAAAATCTTAATTAAAAAATCTAAAAAACCCGACTGCTCAACTGAAATGTAAGAAACAAGCACATTTTTATTTTTAAAATTGACAAGCAGGCGGGCCCCAATAGAACATATTTTTTTAAAATGGGATGGGTGCGCCTGCTTGTCACTTTTAAAAATAAAAATGTGCTTGTTTCTTACATTTCAGTTGAGCAGTCGGGTTTTTTAGATTTTTTAATTAAGTTTTGTTTTTTTTTCAACTTTTTAGTTAAAATATTAATTAACAATTTTTTAGTTTTCCCGGTCGTGTCACATTGGCACTCCACCGGATTCAGAAAGTGAGTCCATATTTTTAAACATTCTCATTGTGTTATTTTGCTAGTATTACACTAATGATAAACATGATATACCTTTTTGAAATGATTATGTTAAGCCCTTCAATTTGATACCCATATTGTAGTATTTGAAAAAACTTTTTTTTTTTTTTTCACCATGTATAATGGCTTCGCACAGCCGCCATGTTTAATTTTTTTAAATGTCACCTATCTAAAAACACTCGGGCTGTTAAGACAAATCTAACGATACCTCAATTGTGTGAATCCGTTCAGCGGTTCTGGAGATATGAGGTAATAAAGAATATTACAAACATACATACATACATACATACATACATACATACAAGATACGCGCGAAAAACATAACCCTTCTTTGCAGTCGGGTGAAAAGTATTTTGATCAAAATTTTAATTAATTAAATTTTAATTAATATTCAAACTAAGCTGAAAATCGTTGTTGGTCGTCCGGTAGCGAGTTGGGCAGGCGACATTGTTGCCATCGCAGTCATATCCTTGATGAGACCGGCACAGGAACGTGGAGCTTGACACAAGTAAAGAAAGGCCTGTACCCAGCTGCGCGTGAAGTCAATCCACAGCCTGACTTCACTCACTGCTGGGTATAGGCTAAAAGTCAGCACTTTTTGAACAAAACAACAAAACTCGTCACCACTTCCTATTGTTTGAACACAAAAACTCCCTAGCAACACGTCTGTTATGGTTTTTCTGGTACCTATTTTAATTGGATTTATTGTGTATAAGTACCTATATGAATTGATATTAATATAGGGTAAAAAACTTTTTAGCAAAAAATAAAACCGACTTCCATATAAAAACACTACAAAGGCAAAAATAACTTAAATTTCGGTGGTCGGTGTCATTTGTTTCGTATTTTCTTTTTTTTTCGACACCGCCTTCCGAAATTTAAGTTATTTTTGCCTTTGTAGTGTTTTTATATGGAAGTCGGTTTTATTTTTTGCTAAAAAGTTTTTTTTTCACGCTTTTTAGTGGGTCGGTTTGTAATTTATCTAGTTACAAAAGCCAATATGTCAACTACTTATCACCTCTTACAAAATATTGCTTTTCCCGGTGAAGAGCCGTTAATTTTTGAGGAGTTCTCCTGCCCAAGGAGCACCACAAGCTGTATAAAAGCTGTATTTTAGTTTATTTTTATACCACAGGCTGTATAGTGAGGCTGTACAAGGGCTGTATCAGCGCTTATACAGCCCTTTTAACTAAAAATTGGGCCCATTCTTATACAGCCTAATGCGTTATTATAGCTGTACAGTAGCTGTAGAAGTAAAAAATAGGCTGTAATATAGCTGCAGTGCAGCTGTAGTATGGTCTAAAAGGAAACCACAGGAATATAGTTAACTTCTTATAAATGTCTTTAAAAGATAACTGTTCTTAATCGGCTTCTTAAGAGAATCACAAAAGGTAAATTTGTGAAATTTGTCAAATATTTCTATTTTAGATACATAAATGGCGATCGATTAATATTTCATGCAAAATTATAAATCAAGTAATGATCTTAGACTTTCTGTGAGATAATTTGTAGATTCGACGAGCCGATTTAATTTTGTTGTGAAATTGTGTATAGTTTTGTGTCAAAATATTCACGCGCCCACAATATAATCAAGATTAAGTAAAAAATATAACTAAAACGGGTAAGTAAGTTTATGGTTTTGAGGTTAGAATAATATAAAATGCTTGAAAATACTGAATAATATTAGAGTACACTCATTATTTTAGTTGTAAAATTACGATAGCAGCTGTAGCTATTGTCAAATATCGTTTGATTTGTATTATGTTTTGTTTATGTTTATTAAAAAATGGCGATAAATATTAAACAGCCTAAAGTATATCTGGAGGGTATTATAGGTCCTGTAGCTTTACTACGCAGTTTTTAGATTCCACTGTACAGCTATTGCCTTTAAATAGGCATTATATTAGAATATTTTTAATATTTAGGCTGTATATCAGTTTTCAAAACATAAATTGTGCACCTCATTAGGGATACGTATTCAAAATGAAAAACCATCTATAATATATCGCTAGCAATTGTTAGATTTCGCCGTTTACATCGCTCGCGGCTTACACAACGTGTTTTTTAAGTGTGTAATATGCTGAAGGCAAATTGAAGCAGTTTGATAGAATCAAAAGACGACGTACCTACTGATAGACACATTACTTGTAAACAAACAACCATGTAGGTAACATCGTCCATAGAACACACACACACACAGAGCGAGACAGCAGCGTCACATTACAAGCAACGCGATTAGTTTATAGATAGTGCCTGGACAGCGTGCACGCATTTATTTGTTCTTTTCGATCCTTTGTTTGCCACGTCGTAAAACTCGTAGGTAGGTCAAAAACAAAACAAAGCTTTAGAAAACGGTAGTTCGTTTAAAAAAAATATTTTACTAAGAACTATGTCCAGTAGTGTTTTTAGTGTGTGGTGTTGTGTGCCTATTTTTTTTTTCATATGTTTTTCAATATTTTTCAGGAAAATATGCCGTTCAAAATAATTGAAACAATAGAAAAAGGCTAAAAACGACTGTGCATTATGCCTAGTTTTTGGGAGTCTAATGGTATTTTAATATCGCCAAAAAGCGATTAGATATCAATAAATTGGTCAAAGACGAATATTCGCAGCCTGTAGATAATTGGTCTTCTTCACATTGCTGTGTCAAAAGACAATTATTATCATCATACGACGAAGCAACACGAGAACTAGATCTCATGCTACAAAATAGCGACACCGAATTTGATAATCAGACAGAAGTAATCACAATAAATAGTAATATTAACTTCAGTAATTACAATACTCTAGCTGGGCAATTGGTAAGCATTATTTTGTTACTTCATTATTAGTTAGCCTTCCCCGCATGTCTATTAGACGTGACTTTATGAGTGTTTAATATATGTATAGTATACCTACATACTTAACATTTTGGGCCAACTCCATATACAGACAAAGGTCTCTCTAAAAGTAAAAATGTTTGCATAGCGATTGACAAAAACATCATTAACCCATTTTATGTGTGATTTCAGGCACTTAATCAACCAGAGAAGTCATTAACTTCATCTACAGCTACAAAATCCACACCGGTTTTTCCAACCACTGCAGCTGAATACGTTATTCAATATATAAATTACTCTGATGTGGCAACACAAAATACTAATTTCGAAACACAAATTCCAACACAAATACAGCAAAACACTGATGTGAATCAGATTGAAAATTACCTAAAATTGATTTTAGACAATCATATAAATATGACACAAACAATAAATGTTCTAATGGACAACCAGAAAAAAATGTTACACAAATTGGCAAGTCTATCAGTGCAAATAGATTACGAATTTTCCAAGTGTGACCATACTAAAAATACAGACGTGGTTACACTGGGCAAATCCAACGAGATTGAAAATAATACTTTTGTCATAAAACCTTTTGATTCAGTTAAAGAGCTAGAAGAATTAGAATCACTTTTAACTGACAAGCAGCAAAAAATAAACTGCTGAAGCAATACTCTTTCGTATGTTCACAATCGGATGGAAGAGGTGGAACCTGTGCATACAAAATATTAGATATGTTTTTTACTCGTGATTTCTTATGCAAGTGTTCCTGGACTGGTGGTAGTAGAGGTAGTGATAACGTAAAAAATCCTCTAAAGGCTTATAAAAACGTCCTTAAGTTTTACTACGAACTGATACATATCTGGGACCAAACTTATACCATTGAAAATAATGAAAACTTTTTTAAAACTGTTCTTAAAAATTCTGTAAAGAGAAAACTCAGCAAGAATGAAAGAGCATCAACAAAACGTAGGAGAACAAAAAAAGTAAATTTTCTGAAAATTCGTCTTCTTTACTTGTACTGCTGCATGAAAATATGTCATTATCAGTTTCCCAAGGTTTTATTAAATTTTCACTTTCAATATCAATGTTTGACGTTTTTGCTGCGGAACCTTCGTAAGACGTCGACTGAAGTGGCGCTTGACTGTAGATTGCTCGATTCATGACTACATTCTTTTCATTCTCTATAAATGACGACTCAGTATCACTAGTTTCATTTGGTTGGTAATTTGTTATATTTTTATATCTTCCTTTTGACTCCACCGGACCTTTTTCCTTTTTTCCACATGTTTTTACACGTTTATTTACTATTGCAAAGATAGACGACTGACAATAAAACAGACTAAAGCTGTACTATAGATTTAATTTATTATTATAGTGTTTTAACATCATATTTGTCAGAAGTCATAAAACTCTAACTCTTACAAGGGTGTATAATTACGCAATAATAATAAGTTTTATAAAGGAGTTTGCATATACCATTATACAGAATCAAGTATAGAGTGATACCATATTAACACATAAAGCTGTAGTAAGTAAGTGATCACATGCAAAATACAGCCTCTGTGCAGCTTGAATAATAAACATTAGCTTAAAGTGTCAAAAAATCTTAAAGTTTTAAAGTAGAGTTTTAATATTCCGTTTTAACACCTTTAGTTTACGCGGATTCTTTTATAAAGATTTAGTACAGCTTGAGCTGTATAATAACTGGTAAATCAACGTTATAAATATAGAATCTTTTCTTGACACCCTTGTACGTCGCCAAAAGAACTCTAAGTTCTATAAGTGCTGCATATTTGATGTTGGTAACGCCTAAGTGCTGCTTGGGTGGTACTTGACCATCAGCTCTACATCACCATACTCGTATGTATTGCGACGAGCATAAAGTGTTTAACATCCGTACTCAAGTAATCGAATCGCAATCCACGAAATACTTATTATTTAGTAGTTTCGGTGGCCATCTGTGGTCTTCATCATCAGTTCAACTTCCCCAAATGGTACTTTTCGAAAGCAACTGCTCAAGGTACTATAAGAAATACTCAAAACGCTATAGGTGTACCTATAATATTTGAAGAGTTCCCTTGATTTCTCCAGGACCCCATCATCAGGTCATGATTTCGTAACAATAGGACCAACTAGAACGTATACCCTTTCAAATGCAAAAAGAATTTTTCAAATCGGTCCAGCCGTCTCCGAGTTATGAGGTAACATACATAAAAAAAAAAAAGTTCAAGACGAATTGTAAACCTCCTTTTTTGAAGTCGGTTAAAAAGCAAGATACTTGCCCTGCGTGGGTTTAGTTAGTACGATTGTAATTACCCTAGTAACGCCAGTGAATGTCATGCTATTTGATTTATCTACAAGGATGACCCTCAGTTATTGCGATTAAAGTTAGATGGATAGCTGCTCTTTATCACTTCATCTTGTACGAGTATGAGACAAGCCGACCCAGCGAACTTCGAACTGCCATTTTTTTTCGATTTTTAAATACAATTAAGTATCCAATTTGATGTAGTCTTTCGGAAGCTATACTTGTACATACATTTCAGCGATTCATGTTTAATTACGTATATGTATAAGGGAACTAGATGTGGCTGGTGTTTCCTAGCTAACTACCCTGAGAAGAAACACAGAAACAAACTCAGAGTTATATACTATCCATACTGGTCAAAAAGATGTGACCTACATTTATGTGGATTGTAAGTTAATGAACAAATTTCTCATCCTCATCATCGTCCGCAGCCTGACTTCTCACACTGCTGGATATAGACCTTTCTTCGCTTGTGCCGAGCTCCACGCTCATGATGAACAAATTACTTATTAATAACCCACGATGATTTTACCAACAACGAGTACATTAAATACTCCTTAATAAAGAATCCAGGTCTTAAAACCCGTAAAAACCTCAGTTTTAATCGTAAATGTTGGCTCGGCATCTAGTTGAAGCGGTCAAATGACCGAGTAACCGAGTGACTGCTACAAAATTGTTTTTAAACCTGAAAATATGTGATCAAACTCAGGCAGCTCGCCAAGTGTACTACTAATCGGTACGTGGCTCCATTTACTCTTTATTACTCCTAAGTAATAAAGCGAAAATACGTTGTTCAGAAACCATTTCTCCCGTTTTTCACTAAACTAAACTTTTTCTAGGCTTGTGTGCCTATTTTTAAACCTCGAATGTTGTTGATGGGTACTTGTAAATATTTAATGGTTATTTCTTTAAGTCGAAGTTTAGGTTGCCGTTAAGTAACCGAATGAACTACGTCTAAAACACCAAATAACAACAATACCGCTAGTTATAAATAATTACGGGACGCGCAAAGCGCACGCGGGTCGAACCCTACCTATTTATTACACTAAAGCCGTGAACCCACTCCAGACACAACCATATTTAGCTTAGTTTGAGTGGTTACCAAAATTGCTAGTAATTTGAATTCTACCCATTTCTCTCTCCTTCTGTTCTCTTTATAAACAAATAAATGGCCAAGTGCGAGTCAGACTCACCCATGAAGGGTTCCGTAGTAACTATAATAAATATAATTTAATATATTCATTAAAAAAAAAAACTTAAAAATTTCTTAAAACTAGCTTATTTACAATTATTACGACTACGCCAAATAACTTTGTTTTTCATAGTGTTTGTCTGAATTACAAAGTTATATTTGCGGTTTTAGAAAATATGCTGTATCTCAAAAACTGCTGACCCGATCTCGTTCAAACCAATTTTGGTTGAAAGATTACATTAAGATCTACTGCACATATCTGTTTTAGATTTTTCACTCCATAATTATAGAAGTTAGAGGGGACACACCGACACACACATTTTACCACTTTAGAAGCATATATCTTTTAAAAGATTAACTTTATGGAAAAGTGGTTTTTGAAACCTCAATGTCATTTTTAAAGACCTGTCTATAGATACAACACACGCATAGGTTTCATGAAAACAAATATTTTCAGTTTCAGTTCCATGTATTTCATTATAGTTCCATTCGGCTACGGAACCCTAAAAAGAAAAGAAATCTTATATTTTTAGGGTTCCGTAGCAAATGACAAAAAACGGAACCCTTATAGTTTCGATATGTCTGTCCGTCTGTCTGTCTGTCTGTCTATCTGTCTGTCTGTCTGACTGTCCGTCCGTCCGTATGTCAAAGCCATTTTATTCCGAAACTATTAAGACTATACATGTGAAACTTAGAAGGTAGATGTATTCTGTGAACCGCTTTCCGATTTTAAGAACAAAAATTAAATAATATTTAAAATAAAGGGGGCTCCCCATATATGGAACTAGAACTGAAAATATATTTTTTCATGAAACCTATGCATGTGTGGTATCTATAAACAGGTATTTAAAAATGATATAAGGGTTTCCAAAAGCACTTTTACATAGAGTCAATATTTTGAAAGATATCAGCCTCCAAAGTGGTAAAATGTGTCCCACCCCCCCTCTAACTTCTATAATAATGGAGTGAAAAATCTAAAAAAATATATGTCTGTAGATCTTAATGTGAACTTTCAAGCAAAATTGGTTTGAACGAGATCGGGTTAGCAGTTTTTGTGATACAGCATATTTTCTAAAACCGCAAATATAACTTTGTAATTCATACAAACACAATGAAAAACAAAGTTATTTGACGTAGTTGAAAAAAATGTAAATAAGCTAGTTTTAAGAAATTTGTAAGTTTTGTTTTTTGTCAAGTAAATATACATATTATATTATATTATTATAGTTACTACCGAACCCTTCATGGGCGAGTCTGACTCGCACTTGGCCAATTTTTTCTATTTACACGAAATATTTGTATGGATAATGTTGTTCAATTACGCCAAAGTATGTAAACGGGTATGGATGAAATTTGGCATAGAGATTTTAGACAGACAGACAGACGGATAGACGTAATAAAGCAGAAAACTTTGTTTGTTTGAACTCGCAAATCTTCGATAGTACCGGGTGGATTTGGATGGGTATCGATGTAGCTTGAAGCTTGAGTAAGGTTATAGGCACAGAAATCTTAATAATAAGATTTCTGTGGTTATAGGCTACTCCCGGCTCGACTGCAAAAAAGGAGAATTATGCTTTGTATCACGATAAAGTTCACGGAAGCGAAGCCCTGCTGCTAACTGCTAGTCTGCTGCAAATTGAAGTGCCTGTCTGCTTTTTTTAAGTGTTTTCTCAAATGCTTATAGTCTTTTACACGATATTAAACCCGAGCTAGTCTTTAGAATGGCTGACCCGATTTCAATGGGACTTGATACACGCAAATACACGCACGATTTCACGCCTAAACCACTTTAATGAATTAATATCATACAGAGGTACATATATTAAACCTTGTAGGAGGGCTTATATAAATAATTTTCATGCAAGTCCAAATAAGGAGTAATTTTAGACTTGCTTTTATCCCGGAAGAAGTTTTTTTTTTAATAAATTAGCTTTAGTATGCGACATTGCTTGCATGAAAGGTTATATAACCTTTCATGCAAGCAATGATATATATGAAGCGGAATATAATATATTTGTGCAGTATCAAGACTGACTTTTAAGAAGAATGTTGTTTGTTGGATTTTAATTCAAATTATAAAGTGCGTTAAGTTCGTTATCCCGCAAAAATCACTATACATGTGATGTAGATAATTATGAAACTACTCTACCAATTAAAAATCATTGAAGCAATAGTCTCCGGAGATCGTGTCTGTTTGTTTGATTTAATCTACGATACTGAGTAGTAGGGTGACCGTGGTGCGACAATAATTAGCGGATTAATCCCAAACATTATGGAGTAGGTTTTTATGACGATATACATCATACAAATTAGGGTTACAGGTGGTATAAAAAAGGTAGTATATCCCAACTTGTACCTACTCCCATTAGTAGCTGAGTACTAAAGGTCTCTGCACACAGCGGGCGCGGTGCGGCGGGACGGGACGGCGCACGGTGGGCTGAAAATCGGCTTTCATAGACTTAGGCATTTTATTTTGCAAGTGCGAGTTTTTTTGCCGGATATCACTTCTATTAGTTATAACAATATACAAAAATGACACCAGAATTGATTCTGCACAGAAACGAAGGAGTTATAATTTTTTTACGAAAATTTTGTATGGAGCTAGTATGAAAAATCGAAATATCTCTAAAACGGCAGCGATAACCGTAATATCCTTATAGGGGGTTATAGTACTAATTATTTATGATTTTTTGACATACGTTACATAATGGTTGTAGATGCCTTTTTTTTTTTAAAAATCGTCAAAATATTTTTATTTATTTTTACATATTTAAACGTTCCTTTTAGTGTTTAAGTTGAAGAATTCAGAGCTTTAACAACTCTTATCATAAAATAGCATCACCCCTATAGACCTGAAGGACTAGACAGAGGTGTGTAGTGTCTTGTTGATCTTGTAAGATTTCCAACAATACCAAATAGTTGAATATCAGTGTCAAAGTGCCCATGCTGTCGCTTCTTTTTGAAAGATAGGGGAATGAAATTGTTAATTGATCATACCCTAAAAGTATGATTACAACATAACCGGACACATAATAATAATAATATCCTTATAGGGGATTATAGTACTAACATTATTTATTTTAACATATGAAACTGTTCAAAACGATCCATGAACTGTGTCAAAGTTAAGAACATCGTTAGGAAGCATGCTTTTTCCCCAAATATTAAGAATATGTGAAAAAAAAAGACTGTATATAAACTTTTTATTGATAGGTAATTTAAATAAAACAGAAGTAACAAAAATAATATCTAATAAATTCAATTATACAAAATACATATTTGAAACTATAATTTATGAAATTATTAACTAAACATATTGGTACAATAAACTAACATAAATAACAAAAGAACATAAAGAAAAATAATTAAATTTTACAAATTTTCTTTACAACTTTCGTTGTCGGACTCCAATTCCGAGTCAGAATCCAGATCGGATATACCTACAAACTCGAACTCAGTTTCCGGAAACTGTATTAGGTCGAGAGTTTCAGCAAAAAAGGTTGTCTTCCTTTTGGCATCTAACTTCGGCCTTTGTGCACTTAGAAAAGGATCCGAAGAAACAACAAGCATATTTAGGATATCTTGATTAGAATCTTGCCTGCTTCTTTTCCGCGAATGATGTTCCCGGAACCTCCTAAAATCTTTGTTTCGAGACTCTGAGGCTTCTTCCGAGAGAGTCCCAATCGGGACAATATCATTTTTTTCGATTATGTCAGCTCCGTGTATTAATAGTTTATGTACGGTTGATGACATGTAGTACCAGTCGTATAATTCCACGTACTTTTCTGCTGTTTTGCGAGCAAAATCTTTAAATTTGATGACATCGATCTTCTCACCAGATGTTATTGCTTGCAAAATAACAGCAAATCTTTTTATCAGGTTTTGATCCAACCCAGTAATAGCTGCAGTTTTATTGGGAAACTCGAAAAAACTCCTTGCGGTATTCCCGTCATTGGTAGTTCCCGAGCCTTGTTTTACTATATCAATTAACAGATTGAGCTCCTCTTTAAATTTATTTTGAATGTTTTTTTTTCTGTTTTGTAACATATCTTTATGCTCATTACTTCTTGCTGCCCACTGTTTGAAGTCAAGTCTGTACGCAATGTGTAACAGACATTCCATGCAATTTATACGGGCATTGTAGCGTAAATAAAATTAAGTGCACAGTAAAACACAACCGCTACTTAACACGTTTAATTTTGATTAAAAGGAAAAAGATAGAAAACAAGTACTTAATTAAAAAACATAAAAAAGTTAAATATTAGTTATTATTGGGAACCTTTCAGTGATGGCGTGGGTTAACTTAGCGGAAAGAAAAAGAATGTTATCGAAAGTATTATGCAAATATTTTTAACTTACCTAACAAAAAAATCGATTGCAATCGGTTATAGCTAGGCGAATACGCATTATTAGTAATTTTAATTACAAAAACACTAAGAACATCCAACGCGTCTTGATAGGCCTTAGGTTAGAAAGAGTTTTTGACGTGAGAATTTTTAGATTAGAAATATACAAATTAGGTGCACTATTTAAAATAGAACTCCTGCTGCGAAAACTCGGTAATTCCTGGACGGCTGAACACGACTGTGGGAAGTAACGTAGAAATCACGGAGCCACTGCGCTGCGGAGTCCGCATCTACCTCGTACTCGCTTCAGGCCTTTGAGATGGACGTCTCAGGCACAGGATGTGCTCGGATATCGGGCGAGAGCACCCCGACCTCCGTCGTCGATAACCGACGTCGCTTGCCCGTAGGGTGGAGCCAAAAATTGGCTTGTAACGGGATCTAAACAAAAAAGAAACTTCAGACCACCGATGCAAGCTGAATCTTTGATTAATTATGAAACTAGTGCGAAATGGATCGAAAAGAAAAAAGGCGACAATACATACCAAATTAACCAGAAAATCACCCACTGACTATCCTTTTGCTAGGACACTTTATATTTTTTATTGGCTTAACACCAACAGAAAAAAAACTTTCACTTCATAATTTCGATATTAATCAAAAAATAAGGTCGACCATCACATATCGGGTCCCAAAAATGTAATGACGCCGTCAAAAGGCAAAACATCCGAGGATATTTTTCACGATTCCTTGTTCAAATGTGAATAACAGCTATGAAGAAAAAATTTTATTGAAAAGTTTGGATTAGAATTGGAGGAAGTTTTAACCGTAGCGGTTTTACGCTACAGTACCCCATTTCCAGTAAAAAAAAAATGAGAGTAGCAACCCTAAAGGTGAGTGGCAACCCTAAAGGAAAGGTGAGTGACAACCCTAAAAGAAAGGTGGTTGACAACCCTAAAAAAAAGGTGGTTGACAACCCTAAAAGAAAGGTGGTTGACAACCCTAAAAGAAAGGTGGTTGACAACCCTAAAAGAAAGGTGGTTGACAACCCTAAAAGAAAGGTGAGAGATCAACCCAAGTGAAAGTATCAACCCAGTGAGAGGGTGACAACGCTATAACAGATTGACATCACAACAACAGATTGAAAACACAACAACAGATTGAAAACACAATAACAGATTGAAAACACAATAACAGATTGACAACACAAAAGGGATAGCATCAACCAAGAGTGAAAACCATAATATATACAAATTAAATAAACTAGCCTAACTAACTTTAAACTAAATACATCAAATCAACGACATCGAAGTGCAGCTGATACTGAATAAAATTGAAAGCCGGCCTCCAGTTTAGACGTTAACAGTGCGAGCTTCAGATGCGTCTCCTAAACCTACATTAGAATAGAGAAACAAACGATAGAACTAGAATAATATTCTTAAATATATAGGAACAAAGAACAATAATCAAGACGAAACAAATAAGAGTTGAGATTAAGAAATAACCTAAAAATAACTTCAAAGGAAGTCAAACAAAAACTCGAAGTCGAACACAAAAGCTCGAAGTCAGATAATAACTCGAAGTGAGACACGACACAAAGTCCAACACGACTCAAAGTCAAACACGACTCAAAGTCAAACACGACTCAAAGTGAAACACGACTCAAAGTCTAACACGACTCAAAGTCAAGAGCTTAAGTTATAGAGGGATAAGTTAGAAGGTTAAGTTAAAGAGAGAGGGTTAAGTTGAAGAGGGTGGACCTTAAATCAAAATCAAAAATACGACGCTTAATGAGAGGAAATGGTTATGAATAAATATTAACTCCAGGGAGGAATGAGGGTCGAAATAATAAAAGAGGTGTCGTTAATTGAAAACTAATGGCCTAACATAAGTAATGCTGATTAAGTTAAGAATATGGAACAAATTAATTCATTTAAGTATGTCTTTTATATGATATTGTCCAATATGATGAGAATCACAGTCTTGTAGGACATATGTAGTCATGGAGATGACTCTGATCACACGACATTTAATGAAACGAGGAGCAAGCTTTCCTGTAAAGTATTCAGCAGCTGACGATTTTGAAAAATTACGCCTCCATACAATGTCGCCGGCATTGAGTGTAATAGCCGTGCGGTTCGTATTGTAATTTCGTGAATTACGGAGAAAAGCAGAAGAAAGATTGTCCGCTACTTTTGCGTAAATCTCGGCGAGCGAAGTCAGATTACTCGCGTGTTGTTCCCGACTTTCAGCTAAATTAGTGCTTAGAGTCTGGTTATTCGCACGCGATGAATCCATACAGACTTCTCTACCGAATATGAGAAAGTTTGGCGTAAACCCTGTGGCTAAATTAATACATGAATTGAGGTAAAGTTTGACCTTGGGTAACAATTTAGCCCAATTCCTTTGGTTCTCGCCAACCAATATGCTCAAACAAGTAACGACACTTTGGTTATAACGTTCTACCGTGTTTGCTTGTGGAGTGTAATAAGGGGTATATGTAGGGGATTCAATGCGAAACGATCTAAGAAAGTTTAAAAACTGATTACTACGAAAAACGGTAGCATTATCACAGAGAATAGACCGTGGAACTCCGAAGTTAAAAAATATTTCAGATTCCAAAGCTTTTATAACTGAATTGGCGTCAATCCTTTTAAGGGGCACTAACCAAACATATTTAGAAAAAACATCGACCATAGATAAAATGTATTTGAACCCATAATAAGCGATTGGAAGCGGTCCTTGATCGAATGTAACCGGACTCGCGTACATTCTAGATAAAGCGTCTGGAACGACGTGTTGCGACCCTTTGCGATGAATGATATCAAACGTGTAGAACGACTAGTACCCGGAGTGGGCCTAGGTGGAATGGGAGGAGGTCTAGAAATAATAATACTTCCGTGTAAAGGAGTCTCAACGATAGAACCTTCTTCGGACATTTTTAAACACAAAATAGAAATAGGTTAAATGAAAGAGCGGGACTTAGCAGGAAATCGTTAGATATCGTGCCGTAATATCGATGCGGGAAGAAGACGACAACATGAACGTCAAAGGAATCGGCTGGGCTAAGAATCCAACAAAACAGATACTAGCAAATAGCAGACAAGCAAACAGACGGGCTAAAAAAAATAAGAAAGGTAGACACTAGCACACGACCATTCAAAAAGCTTACCTTTGGTCACGATGCCTAACCATCCACACATCAAACACACTCTACGGGAAACTAACTACCGCTACCTACTGGGATAAAATAAAACTCGGAATAGATACGTACATTTTGGGAGAAAATAAAAGAATTGGAAATTGGGTATAGTTACAAAGTTAATCTTTAAAATTGAATTTCACAAACATCACACAATTTAGCAAAGAACATAAATTTAGTTAGCAATTCAGTAGTCCAGTCGTATGAATCGGGAAAACATTCAAGACAGGTAATCCTTTTAACTTCCATACGGGTATCTGACCAATTCTAAAACCTGAAACTCACAACAAGAAAGATGAAAATTAAAGATTGCTCTCAAGAGCAACCACACACGAGATAACAAAAAAAAAAGGTATTTTAGTAATAATTAATATGCAAACTTACTTTAATTCGGGCGCCATATTGTAGCGTAAATAAAATTAAGTGCACAGTAAAACACAACCGCTACTTAACACGTTTAATTTTGATTAAAAGGAAAAAGATAGAAAACAAGTACTTAATTAAAAAACATAAAAAAGTTAAATATTAGTTATTATTGGGAACCTTTCAGTGATGGCGTGGGTTAACTTAGCGGAAAGAAAAAGAATGTTATCGAAAGTATTATGCAAATATTTTTAACTTACCTAACAAAAAAATCGATTGCAATCGGTTATAGCTAGGCGAATACGCATTATTAGTAATTTTAATTACAAAAACACTAAGAACATCCAACGCGTCTTGATAGGCCTTAGGTTAGAAAGAGTTTTTGACGTGAGAATTTTTAGATTAGAAATATACAAATTAGGTGCACTATTTAAAATAGAACTCCTGCTGCGAAAACTCGGTAATTCCTGGACGGCTGAACACGACTGTGGGAAGTAACGTAGAAATCACGGAGCCACTGCGCTGCGGAGTCCGCATCTACCTCGTACTCGCTTCAGGCCTTTGAGATGGACGTCTCAGGCACAGGATGTGCTCGGATATCGGGCGAGAGCACCCCGACCTCCGTCGTCGATAACCGACGTCGCTTGCCCGTAGGGTGGAGCCAAAAATTGGCTTGTAACGGGATCTAAACAAAAAAGAAACTTCAGACCACCGATGCAAGCTGAATCTTTGATTAATTATGAAACTAGTGCGAAATGGATCGAAAAGAAAAAAGGCGACAATACATACCAAATTAACCAGAAAATCACCCACTGACTATCCTTTTGCTAGGACACTTTATATTTTTTATTGGCTTAACACCAACAGAAAAAAAACTTTCACTTCATAATTTCGATATTAATCAAAAAATAAGGTCGACCATCACATATCGGGTCCCAAAAATGTAATGACGCCGTCAAAAGGCAAAACATCCGAGGATATTTTTCACGATTCCTTGTTCAAATGTGAATAACAGCTATGAAGAAAAAATTTTATTGAAAAGTTTGGATTAGAATTGGAGGAAGTTTTAACCGTAGCGGTTTTACGCTACAGCATGTAGGGATGATAGGCCAAATTCATATATGTCAGAACACACAGTTTTTGATGTTACAGCATCTAAGTGGTTCATTTCTGTTGGTTTTGCTAAGCACAGGTAGCATGATGCATTTGATCTAGCTTCAGAAAGGTACGTGCAGACTTTTGCGTAGATCATTGTCATCATTAGTTTATGAGTCACCCTGTTACTATTAATGCACTCTGTGGGGTTAAGGGCCTCAATTTCCTCATCCATTTTTCTTTTGTTATCAATGACAACTGCATGGCTTTCTTTTACAAAAGTGAACTGAACCGGACGACAATAAAAAGTTGAGCATGGTTTCGGGTTTGTCCATATAGTATTATCTCCATCTGTCAGTTTCAGTGGCACCAAGGAGGTCATGAAAATGCTTGAATCATCATGCTCGCCGTCCATTTTCTGCTTGTATCGGCTTTGATTGGAAGCACCATCAAATCCCCACTTCGATATCAGCTTTAACTGCTTATTTTCCACATTATCAGAAAGACTTTGAAGAATCCGCTTCACCGTGATGTCAAGTAAAGCTTGAAGTGTAATTCTAGCTGATGAATCCGTAACTGATACTGATTGATTAGGAGGGTAGCATGCAAGCTTAGTTTGTTGCAGTTTATAGTAGGATGGGTAAATATCCTTAGCACCTTCCCGAATGGCAGTCTCTCGCAACGTAATATATTGCCACTTTGAAAGCTTAAGTGAAAGAAGCAATCCAAGTGCTTTCTCTGGTGTAAATATTACTGTTTTCTTAATGCTTTCCTTGATTTTAACGGCAGCTTCTGGATTTTTGATCATATAATTGATTACAGATGCGATATCTTCATAACCTTCTTCTTTTAAACGTGCTGCAGCTGCATATGCCAATTCACAGGAATCCTCGCCTATGTGCTCACTAGATCTTCTCTTTTTCTGTTTGCTTCCCAGATCTTTGAATGGTTTTCGGGACCTTTTTGTCATTGTTCCAACAGTCGATGATGTCGAAGGTTCTGGAGAGACTGAGCGTGCTCTTGGTATCTCATCAACAGTTGGTTCTTGATTTATTAAAGTTTGCACGCAACTCGGCCAATCAATATTTGCTTGCAACCACTCTCCGTACGTATTTCTAAACTTATCAAAGAATCGTTTAGATTTCTGCCACCTGTTTAAAGCAGCTCGCGTGAATCTCCGGCAAAATTCTTTGAGAGTTACTTGATCTTCGGCAGAAAGGCAATCGCCTATGCGGGACACAATTGCACTAAACAATACTTCATGATTAAATGAAGGACACTCACTTTTTAGAAGAACAAACAAATCTAAGTTGGTGATTAAACTTTCCATTCTAAGATTTTGTAGTCGCAAAGCAAATAGTTTTAGTGTTAGCAGTTACACGGTTGTGAACAATCTAAATTATAGAACAAAATTATAGCCCTTTTATTGTATAAAGTCAATAATTAGTTAACTACCCTCTTTAAAGTTATAAAAGATATGATAATAAAAAATTATAATCGTCAAAAACATTTCGTAGAACTCATAGTAGAACTAATCAACATTAGCAAATCACATTAGCTCACTAATTATAAAAAGGTGAATGCAGTTCTTAGTTGGTATTGTTGCGAGATATTTCAAATCATTTAATCACTTAATAGGCTCATTAGAATCAGAAGACTACAACCATCATTCTAATTACTTAATTACTTGTCATCAGACTCATTAGATGACTACACAATATGTTATTTTGTATTTTGAACGTATGCAAGGTTTTAAAATTCCTTTTGTGTCGATATTATTATGTGTCCGGTTATGTTGTAATCATACTTTTAGGGTATGATCAATTAACAATTTCATTCCCCTATCTTTCTAAAAGAAGCGACAGCATGGGCACTTTGACACTGATATTCAACTATTTGGTATTGTTGGAAATCTTACAAGATCAACAAGATACTACACACCTCTGTCTAGTCCTTCAGGTCTATAGGGGTGATGCTATTTTATGTTAAGAGTTGTTAAAGCTCTGAATTCTTCAACTTAAACACTAAAAGGAACGTTTAATATGTAAAAATAAATAAAAATATTTTGACGATTTTAAAAAAAAAAGGCATCTACAACCATTATGTAACGTATGTCAAAAAATCATAAATAATTAGTACTAAAACCTCCTATAAGATATACGATACGACGATACGAGGATATTACGGTTATCGCTGCCGTTTCAGAGATATTTCGATTTTTCATACTAGCTCCATACAAAATTTTCGTAAAAAAATTATAATTCCTTCGTTTTTGTGCAGAATCAATTCTGGTGTCATTTTTGTATATTGTTATAACAAATAGAAGTGATATCCGGCACAAAAACTGGCACTTGGAAAATAAAATGCCTAAGTCTATGAAAGCCGTTTTTCAGCCCACCGTGCGGCGACGCGACACTGAGCAGTTGTAATGTACTAGATATTACGGACGACGCCACACAAAGCCGTCCCGCTCGACGCAACGGTAACCGTCGCGCCACCCCGCCGCCGCACGGTGGGCTGAAAAACGGCTTCATACATAAAAACATACATAAAAAAAAAGTTCAAGACGAACTGAGAACCTCCTTCTTTTTTTTTGAAGTCAGTTAAAATTTTAAATCAGGTGCGTGCGATCGTTCTGGGAGCTCGTAGCATACTAAACGCGCGGCCAACGTGTGGACACGGTAGCCAATACTCGGCCAACAACCCTTTGATCTTTTGCAAAAAACCGACACCACACGGATCTCGCGCCAACTCGTCGGCCATCATTCCAATACAACCCAAGATAAACAAACACCCCCTGTACATGTTGGCGAATAGGCACTGGCCACTACATTCGTCACTGTGTTGGCCAACGTGTAGAGCCGGCTTTACAAAAATGGATGTCGAAAAATTAGTCGAATGTGTTCGTGCTCACGTATGTTTGTACAATTTGGGCCATAGGCAGTATAAAAACACTGTTCTTAAAAATGAACTTTGGGAATCTATAGGAAGAGAGTTGAATCAAAGCGGTAAGTGACACTTATTATATTTATTCTATTACATTTATTCTATTATTATTAAAATAGGTGACAAACTTTTCCCTCACATCGAAAGCTGCGTTTGAAGATCTTTGATTTGTGGGTCTTACTGGAGTGAATGCCCTTGGATCACTCTGTATTTCCTTTAGATCAATAAAAAATGATTCTCCTTTCACTCTGATGAAATTACAATATGTATTGCGGTTTCAACATTAGTTTCTATGTCTCTATTGAAAAATCTGAACTTCTGTGCCAAAATTCCAAAACTGTTCTCAACAACTCGTCTAGCTCGATAAAGTCGATAGTTAAAAGTTTTTTTTCTGTTGTCATGTACAACGGCTGCTCTAGGAAAAGGTCGCATAAGATATTCTTTCAAAGCAAACCCCTCATCTCCTATCAAAACATGTGGTGTGGGATCTTCATCTCCTGGGAGAGGTTTTGGCGGTAGTAGTACGATTGCTAACAAAACGATAGAGAAGTAATTTTTGTAGCAGTAGTAATGTGTTCCGCTATTTGGAGGACATTTAATAGCAATGTCCTTCCCATCTATACTGCCCACGCAGTTGGGAAAATTCCATAATTCTCTGTATCCAACTTCTGATTGCCTCCATGTTTCCTCTGATGTTGCTGGCATATACGTTGGTTGCAATAAAATCCATATTTCTACGCAGACATTCTTCACAATATTGCTGACTGTACTATGTCCAACCCGAAAAGAAAATGCAATGGTTTGATAAGAATCACCGGTTGTTAAATACCTTAAACAAATAAATAAGGTTATTATTTATGAGGAATAATTTGTTATGTTATAATACAATGCAATACAAATATATTCATTGAATAAAAAAGTATAAATCTTTATTTATAATTATTTATTTTAAAGTTTGATTCTATTCTATTCTTGTAAATTTTATCATTACCGCAGGTGAAGCAGTAAAACACAAATGGAAGACAATCAGAGACGGCTACACTAAATAAAAAAACAGCTCAAAGGAACAACTGGTTCTAGTCGTAGAAACGTAAATTACACATGGGCATCACAACTGGCATTCTTGGACCATTTCAATGCGCCTCGAGAATCCCATTCAAACGTTCCTGTTGAAATAGCACCAACATCACCATCTTCGCCTCAAAGTCAACCACCTGGTCATACTCCTGGATACGATAGTATAACTTTCCAATCACTGGTCCCCTCACCTCCATCGCAGATTTCCCAGCCACCAATGCAAGCTACCTCATCAACATCGCAAGCCACCCCGTCATCATCACAGGCACCCCCGTCATCATCAAGCATTTCATCTCGAAAGGCTAAACGATCAAGAGGACATCCAGGAAGTGATGATGATGTAGGGAGAGTGATACAGTTTATAAATTCTAATAAAAATAAGAAGGAACTCGACGTTACTGATAATTTATTCCTTAGTTATGCCGATACATTCAAGAAATTTCAAAAAATTATAATTCCTTCGTTTCTGTGCAGAATCAATTCTGGTGTCATTTTTGTATATTGTTATAACTAATAGAAGTGATATCCGGCAAAAAAACTCGCACTTGCAAAATAAAATGCCTAAGTCTATGAAAGCCGTTTTTCAGCCCACCGTGCGCCGCGCCGAGCGGGAATACAAGTCGGAAGCGGCGGGGACGGGCGCGGCGGGACGCGAGCGCAGCGCCCTCAGGACGCCGACGCTTTGTGTTGTTTGGTTAACGTATGTAGTAGTTACACTGCCGGCGGGGCGTGAGCACGTCGCGTCGGACGGTACGGAGCGTGAATGTGATTTTGTATCGTTTTAAGCCGGCTCTACACGTTGGCCAACACAGTGGCGAATGTAGTGGCCAGCATATTGGCCAAGAGTTCGTGATAGCGTCCACACGTTGGAAGGTCGTTCAGTTTGCTACGGTTCAGGCCAATGTGCGGACGTATTTATTAAAATGGATATTAAGGCGCTAACTGCTGCTTCTTAGGTTCCACAAACAATTTACGGCTTGGTAGAGCTCTATAAACCGAAAAGTTTCTTCATTATTAGTCATTACTGACATTTTGTTTACACTAGTTGATACCGACGCGTGACTATAAAAACTTTTTAATAAAAAATAAAACCAACTTCCATATCAAAACAATACAACGCCAAAAAAAATATTTTAAAAATTTAAAAAAAAATCTCGCTTTTTAGTGGATCGGTTTGTAATTTATCTAGTTACAAAAGCCAAAATGTCAACTTCTTATCACCTTTTACAAAATATTGCTTTTCCCGATGCAGAGCCGTTAATTTTTGAGGAGTTCTCCTGGTACTTCACCATCAGCTCTACATCACCATATGCATTGTGACGAACATAAAGTGCTTAACATCCATATTCAAGTAATCGAATCGCAATCAATGAAATACTTATTATTGAGTAGTTTCGGTGGTCATCTGTGGTCTTCATCATCAGTTCCACTTCCCCAAATGGTGCTTTTCGAGAGCAACTGCACAAGATACTATAAGATATAACCAAAACGCTATAGATGTGCCTATAATATTTGAAGAATTCCCTCGATTACTCCAGGATCCCATCATCAGATCCTGATTTCATAACAATGGGACCAACTAGAAAGTATACAATTTCAAATGAAAAGAGAATTTTCTAAATCGGTCGAGCTGACTTCGAGTTATGAGGTAACATACATAAAAAAAAAGTTCAAGACGAACTGAGAACCTCCTTCTTTTTTTTTGAAGTCAGTTAAAATTTTAAATCAGGTGCGTGCGATCGTTCTGGGAGCTCGTAGCATACTAAACGCGCGGCCAACGTGTGGACACGGTAGCCAATACTCGGCCAACAACCCTTTGATCTTTTGCAAAAAACCGACACCACACGGATCTCGCGCCAACTCGTCGGCCATCATTCCAATACAACCCAAGATAAACAAACACCCCCTGTACATGTTGGCGAATAGGCACTGGCCACTACATTCGTCACTGTGTTGGCCAACGTGTAGAGCCGGCTTTACAAAAATGGATGTCGAAAAATTAGTCGAATGTGTTCGTGCTCACGTATGTTTGTACAATTTGGGCCATAGGCAGTATAAAAACACTGTTCTTAAAAATGAACTTTGGGAATCTATAGGAAGAGAGTTGAATCAAAGCGGTAAGTGACACTTATTATATTTATTCTATTACATTTATTCTATTATTATTAAAATAGGTGACAAACTTTTCCCTCACATCGAAAGCTGCGTTTGAAGATCTTTGATTTGTGGGTCTTACTGGAGTGAATGCCCTTGGATCACTCTGTATTTCCTTTAGATCAATAAAAAATGATTCTCCTTTCACTCTGATGAAATTACAATATGTATTGCGGTTTCAACATTAGTTTCTATGTCTCTATTGAAAAATCTGAACTTCTGTGCCAAAATTCCAAAACTGTTCTCAACAACTCGTCTAGCTCGATAAAGTCGATAGTTAAAAGTTTTTTTTCTGTTGTCATGTACAACGGCTGCTCTAGGAAAAGGTCGCATAAGATATTCTTTCAAAGCAAACCCCTCATCTCCTATCAAAACATGTGGTGTGGGATCTTCATCTCCTGGGAGAGGTTTTGGCGGTAGTAGTACGATTGCTAACAAAACGATAGAGAAGTAATTTTTGTAGCAGTAGTAATGTGTTCCGCTATTTGGAGGACATTTAATAGCAATGTCCTTCCCATCTATACTGCCCACGCAGTTGGGAAAATTCCATAATTCTCTGTATCCAACTTCTGATTGCCTCCATGTTTCCTCTGATGTTGCTGGCATATACGTTGGTTGCAATAAAATCCATATTTCTACGCAGACATTCTTCACAATATTGCTGACTGTACTATGTCCAACCCGAAAAGAAAATGCAATGGTTTGATAAGAATCACCGGTTGTTAAATACCTTAAACAAATAAATAAGGTTATTATTTATGAGGAATAATTTGTTATGTTATAATACAATGCAATACAAATATATTCATTGAATAAAAAAGTATAAATCTTTATTTATAATTATTTATTTTAAAGTTTGATTCTATTCTATTCTTGTAAATTTTATCATTACCGCAGGTGAAGCAGTAAAACACAAATGGAAGACAATCAGAGACGGCTACACTAAATAAAAAAAACAGCTCAAAGGAACAACTGGTTCTAGTCGTAGAAACGTAAATTACACATGGGCATCACAACTGGCATTCTTGGACCATTTCAATGCGCCTCGAGAATCCCATTCAAACGTTCCTGTTGAAATAGCACCAACATCACCATCTTTGCCTCAAAGTCAACCACCTGGTCATACTCCTGGATACGATAGTATAACTTTCCAATCACTGGTCCCCTCACCTCCATCGCAGATTTCCCAGCCACCAATGCAAGCTACCTCATCAACATCGCAAGCCACCCCGTCATCATCACAGGCACCCCCGTCATCATCAAGCATTTCATCTCGAAAGGCTAAACGATCAAGAGGACATCCAGGAAGTGATGATGATGTAGGGAGAGTGATACAGTTTATAAATTCTAATAAAAATAAGAAGGAACTCGACGTTACTGATAATTTATTCCTTAGTTATGCCGATACATTCAAGAAATTTCCGCCCAGCGAACAAGCCATTGTTAAACTGGAAATGGCCAAATTGTTTTCAAATATCGAACTCCGTCTGCTCGATTCTACATCATATAATCCACTCAATACGAGTATATCGATGGCATCACCAGCTTTAGCTAATATAAGTTCAGTTAACAACACAAACCAGGAATCCCCAGCTCCTCAACCAATTAATCTATCTGGAGACAATAATGCCAATGTGGAAGAAGAAAATTTTATATTCGAATTTTTATGAGTGAGTGATGTTGATAAGGAGATATTGAAAAGTTAGTCATCATTTGGAATTTATAAGTCAAATTCATTATTAGAATTAATCAAAGTATGGATATCATTTCAAAAATTAGCTTAGGTACATTGCCACTATATGCTATCTGTGATTAAAAGCTGTGAGTAATTTAGTATAGTATAATATAGATACATCATACCTACCTACCTTCACGTGTCATGTGTCATAAAAACTATCAACGTAAATTAGCAAAATTAATATAAATAAAATAAAAGAAAATACAATAGAAATACAATCTTTCAAAAAGAAAATTCGTCAGTTGTGGCAAAGAGGGTCCTCTTCTGAATTATTTTATTGTTCCTCGGAAGTCTTTTCCACCCGCAACCGCTAGCTGTCTGAGAATTTTGCTCACGCCGCTTTCCAGCCTCTTGACCATCTCAACACCAAAACTCACATCGATCCGTTGCTCGGTTTTATCGTGAATAAAGGAAAAGCAATCAGGGACGTTTTCGCTGTACAATATGGATGAGATGACACCGAAGATGTGACCAGCTGCGTGTCTCCCGGCAATGTTCCAGGGCGCCACCGCCGCCGCCGAAATGTCTTCTTTGGCCTCGCGGCGCCCTATGTCACCATCACCACTGCGACTGCGCTAATTTCTGACGCGAAGTGTCAACGATTGACGTTTTTTTTTCTATTCAGTGTTTTTGTTGGTTTTTTTTTAATTATTTTAGTAACTAAGAGTTAGTTAATAAGTATAATTTTTATAACGTAATCAGACCAATGTTTAATGGCAGCAGTGATGTGTTGAGTGATAGTGCCGGTCAACCTTCGACATCACAAAATATCCTGGAGAGGTGTCCTCTGTGCACCCAGGCACGGTTTTTTAAAGGTAAGCGGGGTCTGAAAGTACATATTGGGAAGGTACACAAACCACCCAATGTATCTTCTTCTGTTTCTTTCTGTTTCGGTTTTAAACAGAGTTCCCCGCGGTGCCAGACCTGTAGTGGCGCAAAACCTAGCAGGATGCGTTCGCCTTGCCGCTCGGGAGAACTCCCAAAGTGCCTGGGAACATCTTCTCACCTTCCCGTATAGAATTTTACATGTTCAAAAGAATTTGGCAACCAAAAAGACCCTAACTGCACAAATTAAAGATAACTGTAATATTTCAGCCCATAATCTGGATGCAAAATTATCGACACAGAGGATTACTTCCACAAGAAGTGTATCCCACCTAGTCGAAACTAAATTAGGGGAAGGTGATATTAGCGGAGCTGCCAGGATACTTTTCAGTAGCGATGTGGTGGCCCCGTACTCTCCAGATACTCTCGCAGCTCTGGAAAGCAAACACCCTGCCCCAGCGGATGGTCTTTCCTTTCCCGACCCCCCCGATCAGGAATTAAACACCCTCACTGTTACAGGTCAAGAGGTGGTCACTGCCGTTTGTTCCTTTCGAAGCGGCTCTGCTAGCGGCCTCAATGGTCTGAGTCCACAGCACCTGAAGGAACTACTCTGCTCAGGCGCTGGGGAGGCTGGTGAGTTGCTTTTGAAGGAGCTAACGGCTCTGATTAACCTTATGCTCTCGGGCCAGGTGAACGAAGCCGTCACCGATATTTTGTACGGGGCCAATCTATGTGCCCTACGCAAAAGGGATGGCGGCATTCACCCCATTGCCGTGGGAACTACCTACCGTCGTATGGCAGCCAAGATTTGCTCTAAATTTTTTGGTGAGGATATTTCGACCAAATTTCAGCCCCTACAACTGGGTTACGGCTCCAAAGGGGGTTGTGAGGCTGTCGTACACGCCTTGTTGACCTATTTAAATTCTGGTAAAGGAGAGGTCATCTTGAAGGTTGTCATTAAAATGCTTTTAATTCAGTCAATAGGGACACTTTGTTAGCAGAAACTTAAAAAGAAGTACCACAAATATTTAGTTTTCTTTGGCAATGTTACAGACATCCGACTAAATTACTTTATAAGGAAAACCTTTTGGAATCAGCTGTTGGCTGTCAACAAGGTGATCCCCTCGGGCCAGCGATCTTTAGTTTAGGTATTCACCCAATTATTCGAAAACTAAATTCAAAATTCAGTGTTTGGTATCTCGATGATGGAACCCTGGGAGGCGATGTAGACACAGTTTTAGATGATCTACAGTTTTTAAGAAATCAACTCCATACCTGTTTAGTACCAAATGTTTCCGAACGCACCCTTTTGACATAAGGAAATTTGATCTTGACATTACTCTGACTTGACAGATAGACTTTGCTTCCCCGATGAAAATGTCGGTCATGGGACCCTGTTGAGATAATTATAATTGGTAAAATATCGTTTGGAATCGCCTGTTGCAACCGATAATTGGGTCGCGATTATCAATTGTTTGAAATTGTAATCCCCATTTGATGAAAAACCCGGGATATTTTTGGAAATAACGCCGGTTGGTTGCCATCGCGTGGCACGCGCGTTTGTTGAAAAAAGTAGTGATAAATAGCGCTTTTGCTGGAAACGAGTTGTGCTGTGATTGCTGTTGTGACCGCGCCATCTGGAGACTGGCGCCTTGTGAACGTTCTACAACACTTGACTTACATCACACCTTTCAATTACTCACCTCATATTACATACAAACCACTTGGGCGTGACCTTGGGGAAGGTCGAAACTTGGCGAACCCAGCACAGAAGGTTAGTGGTAATAATGTATTCATAAAGCCTCAGAGGCTATAGGCCTTTTGTTTATTGTTGATTGTAAGCAACGGTTATAGCTCCACGTACCGTGGACAGTTCAGACCGTCCAGTTAACGTTGCGCTGGCCAATTGTAGTCCTGATCAAAGTGGTAGCAGAGCGTGGTTCTTATAATATAAGATCCACTGGTTTAATTGGAAGTTTTGAAAGTAACTTTGGTTTGATTACTTAACACAACTTATAACTTAATAAGTTTTGAATATATTACCATGTCATCCGGGCTATCTAATTGAAGTTGAATCAATTGAAGTTGTATTACAGTACTGTAGCCCCTTTTATTGCATTGACAGGTAAGATTTATTTGTGAAATTGGGAATTATTAGGTTGTATTTTGGTACATAATTTGGTATTTGTTGCAATTAATAATTGAATGTCATTGATCTGAGTTTGAAAGGTAATCTAAATAATAATTACACATAGTCTAACATAATAGGACTTGAATGGTGTGGATTGACTTATTGCATTTATTTGTTTATTGGATTGTTGTTAGAGATTCTCCGGCTCAATATTATACAGTCAATTGTTGTGCTTATTGATATTTATTTGAGGTTGATCCAGCATTGTATTATACATTCAATTGTTATTTATTTTGTAACTAGCCATCCTTAGCAAGCTAGATTCATACTTGGAATAAGTACAGGGTCGGATTTGGACTTGAAATAATTGAATTTAAGTTTATTTTGGTGAATTTATTTGGTCGGCTAACAAGTTATTGTTGTTTGTTTAGTTAATTTTAGCCTGTTGTATTAATATTTGGTTGTTGCAATGGCCTCATTAAGGGCAGTCAGGGAAGCTGCTGCCGGATTGACCTCACAGTTGAGATGGTTCACATCGGCAGCTGCAACGGTTGAGCGTGTAGAATTGGAAGAGCTCACCCTTGCTCGGTATGGGCAAGTGATTGAGAGGATCAAGTCAGCTGATGCTGCGCTCACACGCTTCAACGAGTACATCATGGACGTGGATTTGGGGGTGATGGATCAGACGGCCCGTGATAGGATTTTGGGTGACTATGACCAGATTGTCCACCTGGGGGATGTCATATGTCTACGAGCGCGGGAAATTTTGAAGAGCCGGGTGCCTGATGCGGCCAAGCCGCAGACCCCCGTTGTTGCAGGCCCTGGACTATTGAGTAGGCTGCCCACCCTGGAGCTGCCACATTTTGACGGTCGCTTGGACCACTGGCTGGGCTTCCTAAATCTGTTTGATAGTCTTGTCGATGCACGCTCGGACCTCGGACCTGCCCAGAAGCTGGCCTATTTATTGTCTGTCCTGGAGGGCGAAGCCAGAGCCTTGGTGCAGCACTTGCCGGTGACGGATTCCTCTTACCCGACCGCTCTGGAGCTTCTCTCCCGATGGTATCAGAACAAGCGCTGCCTGGCTGATGTGCACATCGACCAGATTTTGGGGCTACCGGCCATTGTCAGCACGTCGACGTTGCGCACTGACTTGCTGAACCCGTTGGTCTCAGCGACCAACGCCTTGAGACGCTTGGAGTTACCGGTAGAACATTGGTCCAACTTGGTGGTGCACATAGTGCTGCAGTTGCTCCCCGCGGAGTTGAGGTCACGTTTTGAGCAGAAGTATGGTGGGGATAGTGCCACCCATCTTCCCCCCTTTGACGACCTCCTCAAATTTTTGGAAGACGAGTGTCGGTTTTCGGATAACACTCGTGGCGCCACGGGGTCACCCCCACTACCTTCTCGGTCTAGAGACCAGGGACGGACTAGGGCTCGGGGGCCTGTTGATGTTCATCCCGCCCCCCGTTTTGCTGGCGCCCGGAGTCCTCGGGCTAGGGGGCCTGTTGATGTTCGCCCCGCCCCCCGTTTTGCTGGCGCCCGGAGTCCTCGGGCTATGGGGCCTGTTGATGTTCGCCCCGCCCCCCGTTTTGCTGGCGCCCGGAGTCCGCATCATTGTGACTTTTGTAAGGCAACAGGGCATACCATGGCGCTTTGCCCGGCCTTTTTGAATTTGCACGTAAGTGCCCGCCGCCGCATTGTCAACGCACGCCGTTTGTGCTTCTCGTGCTTGGGGGCCCACTTTCATCGGGACTGCCCCGACCCCCGCCCGTGTAGAATTTGTAAGGGGTCCCACTTGGAGATTTTGTGCGCCAACGCGAACCGCTCCAGCAGACCATCTTCTGAGGAGGGTTCGCGCAGGGGGGGGTACCCCGGAGACGAGCACCGGGCTGAGACCCGCGATTCTGTACGCCGCACTCCACCCCCCGCGCAAGTTGAACGGGAGCCCCACGAGCGCCATTTGGTCTTCCCTCGTCAGGGAGAACGCGCATTGGCTGCTAGGCAGCAGTGGCCGGGTCGGCGCCGCTGCCTTTCCCCTCCGTTGGCGGAACGTCCCCGGCTGGAGTCGCGCCCTCTGCCATTCGGGCATTCGGTGGGATATGCCCCTCCAGTGATGGCGAGCGGCTCGGGACACCGCGCAGACGAATATTTGGATTGTTGGCCTCGTCGTGAACGAAGGCAGCCTGGAAGCGGCGATCGGTCGCCGCCCAGGCATCACTAAGAGATTGACGCCTGCTCCGCTAAAGGACCCCCCCGATCAAGACGGTTTTGTTGCCAACGGCCTCGGTCAAGGTCTGGGGACCCTTGGGTGACTCGATTGTGGTCTGTGCCATTTTGGACACGGGAGTCCAGGGTTGCCTTTTGTCGTCTTGGTTAGCGGGACAGGTTGGCCTGAAGGTGAACGACCTTTCAGGCAAGATTTGGGGAATTGGCGAACCGGCTGACACCACTGTTGAGGGAAGGACCTGGTTTGAAATCACCCTTGTGAGTTGTCCGTACCCTAAAATTGGTGCTCCTGCCCTTGTTATAACTGAACTTGGTTGGGACGAGCCACTTCGGGAAACCCTGTTGGAGGACGGTTGAGGCACTCTAGCCTTCCTTATGGGGCCCGTCACCCCCTTTTGTTGCCCAAGGAGGGCCACTTGGTTCAATTGTTGGTGACTGATCGTCACACTAAGAACTCGCATGCCGGTTGCAATGCGCTGTTGGCCATTCTGCAGCGAGAAATTTGGATTTTGTCGGCTGATCGCGTCAATGAGGCGAGGCCCTTTGCTGGCGTCGTAACGGATTTGTTGGTCCCCTTTGTTGAAGACGTCCACCCTTCGTAATAGTAAGGCTTATTTGTGTGTTTGTCTGCCTGTCAACCAAGGCAGTACATTTGGAGCTGGTAACCTCCCTCTCGACAGAGGCCTTTGAGGCGACTTTGGAAAGATTTGTGTCTCGCCGTGGTTACCTTCTTTGATTAGGTCTGATTGCGGTACGAATTACAAGGGTACAAGTAACTATTTGAAGGAGGTACACGCCTTCCTAATGAGAGCCAGGTTGACATTGGTAATAGTTTGGCTCGCCGAGGGGTCACTTGGTTGTTTGACCCGCCAGCCTGCCCCCCATTGGGGGGGTATTTTTGGGGCCGCGGTGAAAGCGGCAAAGGGACGCTGGCGGAGATTGTTGGGAGACACCGTTCTCACCTTTGAGTAACTAGCTACGGTATTTGGCCGCATTGAAGCTGTGTTAAATTTGCAACCTTGTCAAGACTTCCAATTGATTAGCGGACGGGTAGGCCCGTCCGGGGGGGTAGATGTTTAGTACCAAATGTTTCCGAACGCACCCTTTTGACATAAGAAAATTTGATCTTGACATTACTCTGACTTGACAGATAGACTTTGCTTCCCCGTTGAAAATGTCGGTCATGGGACCCTGTTGAGATAATTATAATTGGTAAAATATCGTTTGGAATCGCCTGTTGCAACCGATAATTGGGTCGCGATTATCAATTGTTTGAAATTGTTATCCCCATTTGATGAAAAACCCGGGATATTTTTGGATCTAACGCCGGTTGGTTGCCATCGCGTGGCACGCGCGTTTGTTGAAATAAGTAGTGATAAATAGCGCTTTTGCTGGAAACGAGTTGTGCTGTGATTGCTGTTGTGACCGCGCCATCTGGAGACTGGCGCCTTGTGAACGTTCTACAACACTTGACTTACATCACACCTTTCAATTACTCACCTCATATTACATACAAACCACTTGGGCGTGACCTTGGGGAAGGTCGAAACTTGGCGAACCCAGCACAGAAGGTTAGTGGTAATAATGTATTCATAAAGCCTCAGAGGCTATAGGCCTTTTGTTTATTGTTGATTGTAAGCAACGGTTATAGCTCCACGTACCGTGGACAGTTCAGACCGTCCAGTTAACGTTGCGCTGGCCAATTGTAGTCCTGATCAATACCATAGGATTGGATCTCAACCTTTCGAAGTGTGAACTATTCATATCCGACAGTACTGACAGACAACTGACACTTTCCAAATTCCACGCATTAGCCCCAGAAATCTAAATTGTGGATAAAAGTTCTCTTCGTCTTCTTGGGTCTCCAATTTTTGAGAATTCTTTTCCCGATTTTGTCGAGGAAAAAATACAAAATTTTAACGACATTTCGGACAGATTACACCAAATTAACATGCATTCGGCTATCACATTAATTCGTTACTGTTGCTTTGGACCTAATTTAACGTACTTTCTTCGTGCTTCGCATCTTTGGCATCATCCTCACTTTTTGGAAAAAATGGACCAAATTATCCGGCATACTCTGACAGCAATTTTAAATGTGGCTATGGACGACCGAACTTGGGCACAAGCTACTCTTCCCATTCGTATGGGAGGTCTCGGCGTCCGCAAAATTTCTAGCATTAGTCTCCCGGCTTTTATATCTTCGGTCCACGGTACTGAGAAATTAATCAGGAATATTCTAGCTCCGTCACTGGTTGATTTCAATGTGCCGTGCTTCACCGAGGCTATGGACACCTGGAGAATCGCTTGCCCGAATCTAAATCCACCCGAAAACCCATCATCTCAGAGGCGGTGGGATGAGCCGCTCTGTAAAGCAGTTCAGAGTGACCTTATTGCCACATCTGCTTTGGCTGCAGAGCGTGCGCGCTTGCTGGCTGTGAGTGAATGGGAGTCGGGTCTCTGGCTTCATGCACTACCGTCGTCGAACATAGGCACCTTGTTCGATGATACTACTTTCCGCCTCGCTGCTTCCCTTCGATTAGGTGCTCCTTGTTATTCTGCTCATCGCTGCCAATGCGGCGAAGTTGTTAACAGCCTCGGTCACCACGCCCTTTCATGCGGCCGCAGTGCGAGTCGCATAGCACGGCACGCGAATATTAACGACATCATCCGACGAGCTCTTGTCACCGTCGGCGTTCCAGCTGTATTAGAACCCAATGGCCTGGCACGTGACGATGGCAAAAGACCGGATGGCATGTCTTTATTTCCTTGGAAGATGGGTAGGCCTTTAGTGTGGGACGCAACTTGTGTCGATACTCTTGCGCCATCCCATCTTCCTAGCTCGTCTTGCTGTGCTGGCGCTGCCGCTGCGGCTGCTAAAAACCTCAAGCGGCGGAAATATAATAACCTTGTTGGTAGTTATATTTTCGAGCCGTTTGGGGTTGAAACCTTGGGGTCGTGGGGTCCGAGTGCTCACAGATTATTTAAAGATCTATCCAAACGCCTAGTTGACACTTCGCGTGACCCAAAGGCTGGCTTTTACCTTGGACAGCGGTTAAGCATTGCCATACAGCGTGGTAATGCCGCCAGTCTTTTGGGCACATTACCAGTGGACAGCGATGCGTACGAATTTCTGGACGCCATATTTTAGTTTATTTTTAAATGTATATGATTATGTAGTTTAGGGTTTTTATTTAAGTGTATATTCCATTATTGTTTAAAATAAATTTAATTTAATGAGGGTCAATTACCTACCTTGATACATCATTATTAAAAAAAAAATAGCTATTTGTTATTGATTATATATACTGTTGATGCTAATTAAACTTAGAAATTGAAAAAACTGTGATTTTGAGACTGTTGTTAATTAAAGGTTAAGCTAGATTTATTCATATTTTATGTTAAAGGTCATAAAGAAATAAATAATGAAGACTGGTGTTAAGTAGTAAGAGATAAGTAGGTATATAAATTTGCAATATTTAGTTTTCTGGTTAAAAAATGATTCTGTAAATTATAATTTTCAAAATATGAATCAATCAATGAAAATTGAAAAATTTAGTTAGATACTTTCATTAAGCTATAATTGTGATTATAAAGAATGTTGGTAATTTTAATTACGCTGGATATATTTAATTTTGTTTTCTGCTCAAAAATGTTAACAAGTGTTAATTATATAAATAAAAAGGTTACCTACCTCAAACAAATGGCCAGCCTTTCTCTTGAACTGATTGATCTCCTCCAATTTGTGTCCAGTTTACTTATCGTATCACATAAAATACTATGCAATTCTTCAAAACACTCTTGCGTCATTTTGAAGTAGGCGTAAAACTTATCTTCGTGGGATAAAATTTCGCGGCATAGTCTGTGATACTCCCCATAATTACGACGGTTTTGATTTATTTCATGCACCCATTTCCGTTTACGTTGTTTTTTCTTAGCTAGCGCAAATAAGAGCAAGAGCGTTTCCACGTCTGAATCGTTTAACATCTTTTTGATGAATGAATAGCGTCGCGATACGGTTGGCGTGAATGGGCGCGGCGGGACGGGACGTGATCACGCCCGCAGTGTGACCGATGCATCGCGATGCCGCCGCGCCAGCGCAGCGTCGCCGCCCCGCCACGCCGCGCCCCGCCACGCCACGCCGGCTGTGTGCAGAGACCTTAATAGTGGGGTGGGGTGAACACTCGCAATTGTCAATCTTCAAGGTTAAAGAAAGCCTTTAGCGTTCTCGGTTTAGTTTCTGTACATAATATGTATTGTTGCAATTAATAATTGAATGTCATTGATCTGAATTTGAAAGGTTATCTAAATAATAATTACACATAGTCTAACATAATAGGACTTGAATGGTGTGGATTGACTTATTGCATTTATTTGTTTATTGGATTGTTGTTAGAGATTCTCCGGCTCAATATTATACAGTCAATTGTTGTGCTTATTGATATTTATTTGAGGTTGATCCAGCATTGTATTATACATTCAATTGTTATTTATTTTGTAACTAGCCATCTGTACCAAGCTAGATTCATACTTGGAAATCGAATTGGATCTCACGTGATATTAGCAGATTGATTGTGAACAGTGTTTAAGTGAACTTTGTAATCCCGGATTGACGAGAATCCAGGGATATTTCTCGGAACATATCGCCTTATTGCCTCACCGCGTGGCACGCGCATTTGCTGGAAACGAGTTTAGGCTGAGATGCTGTTGGAACCGCGCCATCTGGAGACTGGCGCCTTGTGAACGTCCACACACTTGACTTTCACACTTTCAATTACTCATCTCATATTACATACATACCACACTTGGGGCGTGGCCTTGGGAAGATCGAAGCTTGGCGAACCCAGCACAGAAGGTTAGTGGTAATAATGTATTCATAAAGCCTCAGAGGCTATAGGTTGTCGTAGGCCGAGGAGCCTGTAGATTATTGTGTAACCTTGTTTATTGTAAGCAACGTTTATAGCTCCACGTACCGTGGACAGTTTCAGACACCAGTATCGTTGCACTGGCCAATTGTAGTTCTGAACATGTATAATGTTATTTTTTTTACATTGATATAATAAAAAAACGGCCAAGTGCGAGTCGGACTCGCGCATAAAGGATTTCTACCATTCTTCTATAAAAAACGGCAAAAAAACTAATTTTTGTTGTATGGGAGCCCCTCTTAAATATTTATGATATTTATTTTTTAGTATTTTTAGTTATAGCGGCAATAGAAATACATCATATGTGAACATTTCATTTGTCTAGCTATCACTGTTCATGAGACATGCCTGGTGACAGACAGCCAGATAGCAGAGCCGTAGTAATAGGGTCCCGTTTTTACCCTTTGGGTTCGGAACCCTAAAAAACGGGTTTTTTATATCAATGTTTCTTTGACACTATTATATACTGTTATGAAAAGTATTATTTTGCCACTGTTGGTGCAGTGATTGAGAGATTGGCTACTGTGCTGCGTTTCGCGGGTTCCATACCCACATTGTATCAAATGTTTGACCAGATCAATTTTTGTTCCGGTTCTGGATATTTGTGCAATTGAACTGAATTATGTAAAAACGTGCCACCAATTTGTGCTACCAAAACTTAGAATAGAACCCGAACGGTATTTTTTAGATTGGTCCAACCCTTTGTTCGAACACTGAGTGATGTTGCCCTAAATTAGAACCTTTCACTAGTCCACACTTTTGTCTAGAAACCTCTGCAATTCAAAATCTTAATTATGCTGTGAAATAGCTGTAAGTGATAAATTATATTTATTTTGAAAATCGGTTAAAAATGATACTTTAAAAGTCAATATTTTTGGTCAGTTTGATGAATCTTGGCAAAATGGATTGCAGAGGTAAGTAAGATAAGCAGTTGTCCTTTATAAAATACTAGTGTTCATCTGCATTCCTTAATACTGACGCAATTCCGTCGCATCACACGCTCTGATACTCTTCGCTCAAATTAGAACGCGCAGAAAATTTTTCATGGCAGCCCAAATAACATGAATAAACAGGTCAAGTAACCCTGCATCCCTATAGCCAGAAACTACATCATCTACTTAGGCATTTCCTGACTATTTTGGGGTCGGTCAAACCGTATGCAGCTGGTATAGTGTTTTACATGGCTCGACTGCCTGTCTGACCTCCACAACGCAGGAACTGGATAATACCCTAGATGGATGCTGGACTAGGGCAGATTTTATGGCTTGTGACACCCGTAACGACTAACAAAGATGTATAAATGTCAGCCGGGACTAATAAGGCACGGACCCTCGGAAATTACTTTAAGATTTAGTCTCGATATGTTAAGATGGTCACCCATCCACGGGCTGACCTTGGCACGCATTGCTTAGACGCATTTTGTAGATCGAACCGTGCGACTATTATCATTTAGTTCTGAGCTCCTCTCTTCGATGCAGGTTCGAGCTCCTCAAACAGAAAAGGACCTCATTATAAATTAAAATAGCTCTGATGATAATCCTCGAGTCTAAGAATTCATTGGTCTGGAAGTGCCCATGTCCAAATACCGCTGATTCCTCGCGACGGGAAACCGATAAGTCTTGAGCGATTTGTTCTGTGGTCACGGTGTGATGTTTCGCAAATAAAATAAGGTGAAATAAGTATAAATTTCTATCTGATAGAAGGCGATGTCGACTCTTGTAAAGTTATGACGCGGCTTTTTTCGTTAAGTTATTTTGCTTCGGTTTTATATGCTTATATAAGTCAAACTTGAATGGGTTACTTCTAGATAAGCGTGCTTCATCTTCAACCACATCATCGCTTACCATGATATGAGATAGTGGTCAGACGCGAACCAATCATCATAAAAAAAAATAGTAGTCTTTAAAAGTCATCATAGGAGTATGTGGGGCTATATTTACTTAACCTCCGTAAATGAAATGTTTATTTCGTATAGCCCGAAAGTTCAAAACATCTTCAAGGGAAAACCATTTAGTCTGGCCTACTTTAGAGAGCTTAGTGAGGAGCCATGGGATTAACAAAACTACTGTTTTCATGAAGCTTTCAACCAATCACGTGTCAACTAAAATATAATATCAATTAACGTATAATACAGGGTGGCCAACTTAGAGCTATACAATTTTTTTTGCCGCCATTTTGTTTTGACGCCATATTTGAGAGTTATTTGATAACAATTATTTCGTATAGATACGGCAAATTCGATATGGAGCATTTTTCGATTGAACAACGTGTTTTAATTATCAAAACGTTCTACTTAAACCAATCTTCTATTGCGAAAACGCTGAGAAAATTGCTAACAATTTTCGGTAGAAATCACGTTCCTTCGCGGCTAGCAATAACTCGTTTGGTGAATAAATTTGAGCAGCATGGCATTGTAACAGATAAACCAGTTCTTCATCGTGCTAGAAAAGTTCGTTTGGAGTAGAATATTGAAAGAGTCCGTGAAAGTGTAGCTGAACATGCGACATTGTCTACCAGATGACGTTCTCACCTGCTGAAAATTAAGAGAACTTCCCTACAGACTATTCTCAAGAAAACCTGGGTTTGTTCACATATAAGATTCAGATAACTCAAGAACTTCAGCCAAGGGATCATGATCGCCGTCGTAACTTCAGTAATTTTGTGATAACCCAATTGGATAACGACCCAGATTTTCATAAAAAAATCATTATGAGTGACGAAGCCCATTTCGACCTCAGTGGATTTGAAAATAAACAAAATTCTCGCTATTGGGGCGAAGAACAGCCTTTTTTGATCCACGAGCGATCGCTGCATCTACGTCGAGTAACAGTATGGTGTGGAATTTGGTCAGGAGGAGTAATTGGACCCTACTTCTTTGAAGATGCTACGGGCGCTGCCGTAACAGTGAATGGAGATCGTTACCGTGAGATGATCAACAATTTTTTGTTACATCAAATTAATCAGTTGGGCTTAGAAAACATGTGGTTCCAACGAGACGGGGCCACATGTCATATGGCTAGAGACACAATCGAAATATTGAGAAGAATGTTTTCAGGTCAATTAATTTCAAGAAATGGTGACATTGATTGGCCCCCAAGATCACCGGATTTGACAGCTCCTGACTTTTTTCTGTGGGGCTATCTAAAGGGACGTGTCTATGCTAACAAGCCGAGAAATGTTCAACATTTAAAACAGAATATCCGAGACGCAGTTAGTTGGATAGCGCCGGAAATGTGCGAAAATGTGATGAGAAACGCGATAAAAAGAGCTCACATTTGTCACGCTGCTAGAGGTGGACATTTGGCAGATGTTATTTTCCATACGTAATTGCCAAGCCTAAATATAATATTTTTGAAACAATACTTAGTCATTTCCATTTTATGTAAAAGAATATTTATAAAATAAATTGTATAGCTCTTAACTGGCCACCCTGTATTACTAGTTGTAGTTACAGTTGTCGGCAGCTTTGCTTGAGTCGTTTGTACCATGTTTTAAAGGCATCTGTTGCTTATTTGGTGTTGTCGGCTTTCAGCCCTAAGAGTATTGGGATCTAAACACACTTTTGGTTTTAATACCAAAGGCATTTTTACCAGCCGTCCTTAAAGTTCACTTTACTTCACACACACGTCTTTCTCCTCATTTTCGGCGACAATGTTTAACTGGGTACCCCATCTTTGTTTTATGTCCCCAATATTTTACACCATGACAAAAGTCTATGTATCTTGGCTGGGAGGTATTGGTATGCCGCGCTCGAGCTCCTAAGGACAACGTTTTTAAAGAACATTTACGTGACCAGACGTTTAAGGGTCGTAAGAGGCGTATTTTTACTAAATTTTTACTTACGAGTCTGTTTTATGTTTGTCTTTGATGAGGTATTAATCGTGTTTATGGTTTCTTTACTGTCTTTTATAAGTGACGACAAAGTTTATATATTTTTTTAGTTTCTAACCTGTCCTAATGATCTGGTGTATGCCCAGGTGAAAGTCAAGAGTATGGCTTGGATTTATTAAAATACTCATTTTATCCCCTAAAAAAGTGCCTATATTCACGCGACCCCAAACTTATGCGTAAGACATTCTGTACTAATCAACTTATTTTATTGTATTATGTTTGGAAAACTTACAGCTAGACAGAGAAAATAACAAGGATAATAAATACAATATGGCCAATTACAAGTTTTTACTAATAACTATATATTAAGATACAAAGAGAATAAAATATATAAATAAATACAAATTGTTAAAAAAAAACTTAAATATTTTCAAAGAAATGCACACATAGAGTCTTCTTCAACGACACGCTAGTATTAAAGATTTCGATATCAACCTCCTGGCAAGTCGCATTGCACACACGGCTCGACCTAACCATGTACGAGTTTTGCCTATAGTTAGTTCTTGTCGTTGGTGAGTGCAATAAACGGGATGTACGTAAGAACAAACCAGGTACACGCAGCCCAATTTTGCCCAACAACTCAGGGACATCACTGGTTATCACACATGACTGGACATTATGGGTTATTAATTCAAAATTTCTATATTAAACGTTGGCTAATCTGTAAACTAAAAATGATTGAATGAATGAATTCCTCATCACCATCAGATGGTTGTCAAACGCAATCTTAACATAAAAAAAATTGTAAGTTAGTTTAAAAATAACACTCGGGAGCTCAGGTTAAAAAATATATTTTTAAGTAAGTTTAAAAATAACACTCAGGTGCTTAGGTTAACTTGCGTTTTAGTACCTAGACTCGTATAATAATAGTAATAATTTAGCCTACACCGTTCCCATTGCTGCTAAGAGAGTAAATAGATAGTGATCTACCACGTGGGTTAGATTCTTAATTGATAAATTTTTAAATATGGTAATTACCATTACCATTTAACGAAAAACAAAAACACATATTTAATGATTATTTAAATGAAAGCTGGTATTTTCACGAATAGCAAAAGATTTAATTAATTCAATAGTTCAGCTCAGTGCTTACGGAGAGTTAAGCTCAAAGCTAAGTTGGTGGGGCATAAGAGGTAGCTTGAAATTAAAGTAATGCCTTCAATGAAAGTAATGGTCGGAGAGGCAGTCTTTATTATTGCTCCGATTTCATATCATTATTTTACATGGTCTTCTTAGATTTTCAAATGGATAATTAATTTAATAAAAAAAGGATTTTCACTCTAGGGGTATCGTAAAAAATCATGCGAAAGCAGGATTTTTTTTTGTGGTCTGGATCTAAATAATCCAATAAAAATCAGAAGTATAATCGTATCATATAAAAACGTTTTTGATTTGTGATTTTACAACTACAAAGTTCCTATAAAAAATACTCAAATCACTATAGGTGTGCCTATAATATTTGAAGAGTTCCCTCGATTTCTCCAGCATCCCACCATTACATCTTGACTTGGTGACAATGGGACCGATTACGAAGTATATATTATATACCCCTTCAAACAAAAAAAGAATTTTCCAAATCGGTTCAGCCGTCTTCAAGTAATTGGTGATCATACATAAAAAAAAAATATACGCCTCGACTTGATAACCTCCTCCGTTTTTTTTCGTCGGTTATAAATAAACCAAAAATAAAGACCAGCTGGTTAACGTCATAATGTAAGTACTCTGCGCATTTATTTGGCAATGTTATAAATACGCTTTAGTGTTAGGTGGCACTAGAAAATAATAAAGGAAACAAATGGGTCACTTAGAAATAACTTTTTCCCGACCCAAATTTTTCGAAAACTCACCCCTCTAACTACCCTCATTCACTCAAATTCAAAACAAAATACGTTCTTTATTTTCCCTTTCATAGAATTTCATGCTTCAACACACAAACCGCGAGTACACGCCTAAATTAGGAACGAAAGGGGATGTGACCTCACCCTCTTTGTAAAAACATTAATTATATTCTATTTGCGACGAAACCGAGGTTCGAGTTATTAGGCGATAATTTTTTTGATTTTTCATGATGTAGTCGACTAGTTTTTTTTATAGTTCATGCTTCCTACAGAAGTATCCTTAGTACCTTCTCTAGGTCGTTGCTCTCCCTTGTGTTTGAGATAAAATGTAAATAATAAAACTCAACGTCGAGTATGAAAGGGTTGAAATGAAAATTAAAAAGGTAAATCTGAAATAAAAATAAACAATTATCAAGCAGTTTGATGCAGTCGGAGCATTCGTGTTTAGTTGAAGTTCAGAATTGATTTGATGGATGACTACACATATATATGAAATGTTTAGCTCGATTAAAAAATACCTCACATCATCGTATTAAAATTCTCCATTTTCTCAGCCATCAAGGTTAAAAATATAAGCCCTACGTTTAAGTTTTAGAACGGAACCATCATGTAGGCAGTTGAACTTTAGAGTTATGAAAGTGGAACGTACTAACTTATGCATATCTGGGATTACGATGTACCAGCAGATTATAAAGTTTCAGAGCATCGGTATTAGCACTAGTGTGTTACCTACGTTCGTTAAAGTATTCTGACGATTACGTACGATTTTGCACTTTTGAATTTTCAAATGGCTTTTTTCTTCAGAAAATGTTTTTATCAAATGACTCTACTCTCGTTCTGGACTTAGCGGAAAAGAGTTAAAAACCTACCCTGTTATTTCAGTGGCCTTTGCATTCCGGGACCACGTTATATCGTTAGAACCTTCCTGCAGCTCCAGTAGGCAACATGGGTCCTTGGTTAGGTATAGCTATCAGGAAAACAGACACCTCGTTACTAGTGCTGAATGCTCTTAGAGACATGCGTGGAAAATTGAAAATTATATATAAGAAAATTTACGTGCCGACGGATTTGGTTCGTCATATTAACTGCACGATACCTGATAAATACTTGCGCTGTCTGGACAGATTCGCTTGAATTTGTATGCTTATTACCTTAAAAGATTTCCATAAACATACATGAATTGATTGGACTTTCGGTGTTTCTTTTCAAGATTATCAGTTAGAAAACACCTGTCTCATCTATGTAGTTTAAATTTACGAAAAAATAATAACGTGTAAAAGTGTTATTTAATAACTAATTTGCAAAATAAATACAATAATTAAGTAAGAAGTAAGAAAATTACGGCTACAGGCCCTTAACCACATCAACATTTTGTAATAACTCATATACATGGAAAATTCTAAACAAGTTATATGAACCGCAATCAACGACAAATAAACAAGTGGCAAATAGCAATCAAAAAAGCAATATATTGTAGAATAATTGCCATCGGAATCATTATTGCTATCTTCAGTCTTTATTGCTATCTATAGATTATATCTATATATAATCGACAAGCATTGCTTACCCTTGAAGATCGACTCGTGCGGCTGTTATTATTTAGTCACGAGTGCGTCGAGTTCTTTGTATCACTACGGAACCCTTTTTACTGTTTCGGTAACGGCAATAGAAACACGGAACCATAGAGCAACACGGGCCACCGGTCCGTCCAACGGTGGCCCGTGTTGCTTTATGCACGGAACTATTAAGAAAACGTGGTGTGTAAAAATTCTTAAGTAGGTAATATATATATATATATATATATTATTTATGTAGTTGTTTGTTCTTGTTCATAGCCATGAAAAACATATTAAATATTCCATTGCCTTTTACTGCCAAGTATATACAGTATCAGTATAAAACAGTAAACGAACAGCGAACATTATCCAGCACATATTCAAAGGAATATAATAGCTTGAGCCACAGAGTTTAAACAAATGGAGAGCTTACTGTAGTACTATGTATTACGTTTGTTTGTAAAATTAGAACAAATGTATCTGAGAATTGCAACATCGTAGTCTAGCCAAAAAGTGAAGAGGTATCTGGTATGAATGGTTGCCTACGTTATCATACTAAAATGTATTGGTTTTACTCCTCGTAATTGATATTTTTAAGGAAACTGTTTTACTTTCAATATTGCAGTATTTATTATCAAAATATTATAATTTTGTCAAAGCACTGCACAATAAAAATAAAACGGAAGAAATATCTTGATAGAAGCAATTTCATACTCATATATCTGCAAATTACAGTTTGAAACAAATTATGACACTCAGCACAGATTGCCACAAGATGTTGCATGATTTTCCACGATCATTACATATTATGATATGTATTTTTGAAATGTAACTGACTGACATATGTATTTTTGGAATGTAACTGTAAGTTTTAATTTCCATTAGCAAAAAGTCCGCCTGAGATCCAGCAATAGGGACTGAGTGTGCCCCAGTAGTGGGAACGGAATTAATTGACTATACAAATGTGCTGATTACTTCAATATTTAATACTCCTTGTCCCAACGTAGCTGTGACCTAAATTATCTTCGAAGAATTTTTCTCTCGACTTCAAAGTTTTTACAGCGTTTGTAATGGATCTAACATAGCGTGACGTACTGCCTATATTACGTTATGAAGTGTAATTCATGAGGATATTTATGCGCTAAATTATTTTACAATTTGGAAGAGCAAGCTGTTTACAGCAAGAACATTGCGTTCTCAAGATTTTTTAAAGAATCTACTTTTAGTGTTAGGTTAGAGGTGGGATGCCATAAAAGAGACATGATAAAGTCTTTATTAGTGATAATTCTTAGGGTTGCTAGTTTCATTGTGAAAAGTGTCGTGGTTAGCCCAAAATAAAATTATATAAAAGCATTCCTTCTACAACGCTTAACTCCGAATAGGCACATATGCACAAAATATCGTCAAGAACACAGAATTAGTTTGTATGGAAGGCGCTCAAACAATACCCCTTAGTTTGGCAAACAATACATTTGATGAATGTCATGAGCTCGCTTCTATCCGTTTTGGTGGAATTAGATTCGGGCGGGGGAATAAGGGGCCATTTATTTGTATGTCTTTGTTTTATAGTATTTTGATACTGAATAGGGTGTAAGAAATAGTGAGCAAGAAGTTGTTGTGTGTTTATTAGGTTGAGTAGAAGTCTTTCATAATCATTCCTTATGCCTCTATAACTAGACTTTTTATTTGGGGAAAAATCCCATAAATATATGCTAATTCATTATTTATATTAACCTTCTTTTTATTTCGGGGGGAAATCATCAAATAACTCCTGCTGCTCTGAAGAATGGAAAGGAAGAAAGAGTCTGGCTGCTACTGACTAAATCCCACTCGGTTCTGCGAGTTGCCCTTGTGTACGGGGCCGCGGTATCTCGTTAGAATATTCCCGCAACTCTAGCAGGCAATGAGCTTATTGAGCCCCGTCATTCCTGCTAATTGACATACGATTTATTATTTTTAAAAAAAACTAGTGCACCGGAAATAATGAAGGTGTCGGCGTCATTGCTTTTCTTCATGGGTGGGCTCGTAATTTCCCTGCATAATTTTTCTAAATACATTAAAACAACGATATATGTAATATCATTTTAATACAGTAGCTGTATCACTCATTGCATCCAAATTGTCAAACTGAACCACATTTCGCACACCCAGGTCAACAAAGACGTAAGTGCTGATACGTCAATATTTTTTATTGCAGTTTTGAATAGTTTAAGTAAAGATACATGCGCTCAATTTTTTCCGTTACATTTGGACTTAAAATTAAGGTTGAAATACCATAAAAAAAATCTTGGCGTCAATTAAGTTCAATATTTTTTCAATTAATGAAGTCGATAAACCAACATAAGCATGTAAAATTTCATTAAAATAAACCTAATCATGCTTAGGCTTTTGTTTCATTAAATAAAGCAAAAAATGTATAATTGTATATCATATTATGCTTTTTAATGCCTCATAAAAAAACGATTTTCTTAAAATAATACCGATTACATCCCATCACAAATAAAAATAATCAAACAAAAAAAAGCCGTATTTCCATGTTTACGGGTGCACTCGCACACAGTTTCGAAATAATCATGCTTACGCCTTTTTTCCATTCACGATGTGATCTAGTTGGCGAAGTAATCACGAACTCGTCACATAAACAAGTTGAAAGGTACTTACCCTTACAATGCATGCGTGGGTGGGGATTGTTTATTTAGTTTTCATAACTCACGCGCCGCTCAGGGATAACAGCACGTAACTATTTGTATTTCCACGTTAAAAAGACATTTGAAGAAGAGTTTACAAATAATAAGTCGTAATTATACCCATGTTATGGATGGTATTCACCCAAAATTAGCGGGAGATAATTGTAATAGCTTAACCGATTTTTGTAATGATAACTTAAACCATCAATCTTTACAATTACCTAATTCTCCAAACAGTTTACCATCAAACCCTATGTGTATACGCCGCGATGAATCCATTTCTATGGCAAATCTAACTGAGACCTACATACTAATAGAACCAGTTGCAATTAACAATGACCTAGCAGAGATTAACAATATTAGTGATGATGATGAACATAGAGTTTATTTAAATTTAACTGTGGCGAATCAAATTGACAACGTAGAAAATAATATTAACCCACAAATATCTAGTACCACAGAAATTACGCAACCTAGTACTAGTATTGCTTCTGAAATATCCTATTGTAATAATCATAATGCTAATATTACTGCTGGGTCTTCTCGTGTTTTGCTGTCGTCGGAAAGTAATCTTAAATCTAGAAAGAGGGCAAGAAACATAAATGAATGGGCTAAATGTATTTTTTCTTTTTTTATAACAATCATCTTGAATATCATAGTGTTAATACAAAGAAATTAAGGCAATGTAGAGAATTAGGTAACCCTTGCGTATGTAAGATGAAATGCTTTGACAAATTTACTCAAGCAGATATTTCTGAGCTATTTCAATATTGTTGTAATATAGCAGACCATGAAAAACAATGGCTTTACATCCTGAACAATACAGAAGTTGAACAGCCTAAAGTTATCAAAGTTCAAAGAAAGCGGGATAGGTCTCGTACACTAACTTACTTTCTGCCATTAAATAAAGATGGTAAACATACAAAACTTAGAGTATGCAAAGTAATGTTTTTAAATACTTTAGGTATCAAAGAAAAAACTGTTTACTCTGCTATGAATAAATATACAAATAACTTGTAAATAACGGATTTACGGGGCAAACATGCTAACCGTTCCCACAAAACAAGTAATGAAACTGAGCAAAGTGTAGTACAGCACCTAAAATCGTTCCCACGTATCGAATCACACTATTTAAGAAAGCAAAATAGCCGTCAATATCTCGCCTCTGATTTAAACTTGGCTAAAATGCATTGATTATATGTAGTTTGGATGTCGGAAAACGCAGTAAAAGTAGCAAGTTTATACCAATATAGTAATATTTTCAATTCCCAATTTAATCTTTCATTTTTTAAACCAAAGTAAGATATGTGTCAGATCTGTAGTCTTTATGAAAATGCTGATGTTGACCGTAAAATTGAACTAAAGGACAATTACAAAAGCCATTTGAAAAATAAATCCCTGATACGCAAAATTAAGGATGACGAAAAATCTTCATCAAATCCTGAGACTAAGACTATCGCAGTGTTTGACTTGGAAAAGGTACTAAACTTGCCACAATCCAATGTGGGTATTTTTCATTGTAAAAATAAATATCCAGTCTATAACTTCACGGTATACAATTTATTATCTTTACAAGGATACTGCTATTTGTGGCACGCACAGATAGCCAAAAGAGGGACTAACGAAATCTCAAGCTGTCTCTATGACTTCTTCAAAAAATTGGCCAAGTGCGAGTCAGACTCGCCCATGAAGGGTTCCGAGGTAACTATAATAATATAATATAATATGTATATTTATTAGACGAAAAAAAAAACCTTACAAATTTCTTAAAACTAGCTTATTTACATTTTTTACAACTACGCCAAATAACTTTGTTTTTGATAGTGTTTGTAAGAATTACAAAGTTATATTTGCGGTTTTAGAAAAATGCTATATCTCAAAAACTGCTGACCCGATTTCGTTGAAGCCAATTTTGGTTAAAAGTTTACATTAAGATCTACAGACAGAAATTTTTTTTAGATTTTTCACTCCATTATTATAGAAGTTAGAGGGGGGGGGGGACACACACATTTTACCACTTTGGAAGCTTATATCTTTTAAACGATGACTTTATGAAAAAGTGGTTTTAGAAACCCTGATATAATTTTTAAAGACCTGTCTATAGATACCACACACGCATAGGTTTCATGAAAAAAAATATTTTCAGTTTCAGTTCCATGTATGTCCCTTTATTTTAAATATTTTTTATTTTTTTTCCTAAAATCGGAAAGCGGTTCACAGAATACATCTACCTACTAAGTTTCACATGTATAGTCATAATAGTTTCGGAATAAAATGGCTGTGACATACGGACGGACGGACAGACAGACAGACGGACAGACATATCGAAACTATAAGGGTTCCTTTTTTTGCCATTCGGCTACGGAACCCTAAACAGAAGCTCTCAATGGTGTCAAATCAGTGTCTGTATATTCTGATAATTGTTCGGGTCAGAATAGAAATCGCTTTATATTTGCGATGTACATGCACGCTTCTCGTACACTAAATTTGGATATCGTTCATAAATTTTTACAAACAGGTCATACCCAAAATGAAGGGGACTCTGCATGCCTGCATAGAGAAGAATTTAAAAATAAAGTCGTTTATACACCTGACCAATTATACGAAATTATTATGAACGCTAAGGTCCATAAGAAATATGTTATGACTTAGATGTCCCCGAATTTGTTTTATGATTTTAAATCACTAGCGATTTTGAACAAAAATTGGCTGAAAGATACAATAGGCGAAAAAATATATTTTTTGAAATTAAAAGAAGTTAAAATGACTTCTGAAACTCCTGATAAATTATTTTACAAATATGATTTTGAGAAACCTGATTACTTTGTGTTAGATACTATAAATTATAGTTCATCTAGATCGCGTAAATCCAAACCAATTCGATCGGATCCTGAGCTCAAAACTGCTTATGACCAATTATTACCAGTGTCAAGTGCACTGTACAAACATTTAAAAAATCTTTATGACTCAAATGATATTCCGTTACATTATCAAGGTTTTTACAGGAATCTAGTGGCTAAAAAGGATAGCCGTAACTTTTTGCCAAGCGATTATTCAGTTGTAGACTAAATTATTATTATAACTGTGTTAGTAATTATAGTTTTAAAACTTTGATTTTTATAGTTCTGTGTAGCAAGTTGATTGTAATATCGATGATTGTATGTGTATTTTCAAGCACAAAGTTAGAGAATACCAATTAGGCTTTTTACTTTATTGTACGAGTACTTAAACTTCGGTATTAATTATTAACAGTTATTAATTTAATAATTTGTTAACCCTCGTTCAAAGGCTTAAACTAATAACTATTATTACCAATAATGTAGGTACTCAAGTTTTAACAAAGAGTTAATTATTATTAGAGGGATTACTAATCATTTTTACAATACTTAAAAATTCTTGAAAACAATTCAGTAGAATAAATACTTCATACTTGATTGACTAAAATAAAAGAAGTCATGAAAAATAATCTCATACATAAAAAGAAAACTTTTTAATAACTTTAGTACTTACCTATAAGAAGTTCGTAAACACCAATCACTATGATTAATATAAATGAAGATTAATATTTTTGTTTCAATACTATTATTCTTTTGTATGTTTAGTAATTTGTATAATAAATAATTTTAAGATTTTTGTTGATGCCAGATTTTGAGGTCTTGCTAAGAATTTGTATTTAGTTACCATTCTGAGTTAAACTTATCAGAAAGATTATAATTCACTGTTACTTTTATTATCTTTTATCGGCTTCTGTTATGACTATTATTATAACAAAGTGCAATTTTCTAAAAACCTTTTTTATTACAACACTGAAATATTATTTTACCTAGAAACTTAATATTACTTACAGTTATGGTTTAATTGAACATACTGTAAAAAAGCCCGTATTTAGACTTAACACTATATTTTAGTTTTATGTTTTAACAAACAAAATTGTAAAAGCGTCATACAATTCGATATGTAAAATAAAATTGAGCAAAAAAGGCCTTAAACATAACTTTTAAAAATATTTAGAAAGCAATGATTGGAATAAGAATCATTACATTTGAGGATTGGTCTTAAATAAATAACGATAACGTCTGTAAAACATTAAACATTAAATATTGATTACCAAGATAATTTAAGGTGTTTCGAATATAAACAAAAAAAAAGGTTTGTATTTTTTTACTATTTTTTGATTTATAACAAATGATCATAGAATCAAAAACAAAATAGATATACCTGGTTAAACAGTTTTTTTGCTACCCTGTAAAGTTAGTGAATTCCTCTTACGCCTTTATTGGCCTGGGTGTGCGATTTAAACATTTGTCAACCACTTACAGCACTTGAAAAAGCAATGCCAATGCCCCATTTAAAATTGGCACAATTGATAGTAGATTAGTAGCCAAGGGCTGTAAGGCATCAATTGCAGCCCGAGATATTTAGGCGCACGAGCGCAGCGAGGGCGCCTATAGTTCGAGGGTGCAATTGATGCTTACACCCGAGCTAACTACTCTGCTTTACATCTCGATTGTGAGGTAAGTAGAAAAAAAACCGGCATTACAAGAATAAAACATTTTAAAGTAAAAGTTTTCTATTCCCGCCTTTTTTCATCTTTGTTTATTAAATTTTTTTTTCAAGAACGAAATTGAGTTTCGCCGTTCGATATTTAAAATTGATGACTATTATACTCATACGAAGACAAGGCTGAATAGCGAAGCGACCTCTTTTGTCATTGGGCTGAATGCATGATGTCTATTGCCAGTATGATGGTTAGATGTACGCGAACTTTTTGAAAGAGTGAAGAGATTTTTTTTTAATTACTTACAGCCCAAGGGCTTTTCTAGCTACATTATTACCCTAGAGCGCTAATTGGTTACCTACTAGCCCCATTTGGGGGTAATAAGGACCTACTTACCGAATATGAGAGATGTAAAAGTTATTACTTATCTGCTATTATACGTTCTATATTTAAACTTGCCAAAATAAAAACACAACACGGTTTTCTGTTGAGATGCATCGTAATAAAGCGGGTGGCAAAGACACGCTCATAAGTTCTGTTCACTGTTTGAATATAACTTATCTTCATAGACAGGAATGTAAACTATTAGAGAAAATAATATAGGTATAAGTAATATAGGTATAGGTAAGTTAAGGTAAGGTAACAACGGTAAGTATATTTAGCCGCTCATCCGTGATCATGGCATTTGCAACTGTGCCAAAATATCATATACTCTAAACAAGTACAACCATGGTTAATACCCCGTATACGTTCTATAGAAAAAAATGACTAAAAATCGTTTTACGATTGAATCTAATTTGCAAATGGTCGTCAAGTGCAAAGCCTTGTTTGTAAGTAACTTAAAAAACTGCGCTCAAAATGAATACAATACTACGCTCGATACTCATAACTCCACCATTCGATTTCAATCTTTAAAAAAATATTCACCGAGTCACTTGAGTGTTTTGAAGAAAAAAAAAATGGAGTTTTTGCCTGCCAGCCTTTATTGTGGATACGTTGCAAATTACGTTCAAGCTTACCCACTATTGTTGGTGGCGTGAATAAAATATTATTGTTTTTTTCTGGGCATGTTATGTTATGATACCATCCTTGTCTTGCCTTGAAAAGTGACATGGTCAACGGTTATATTTTTAAAGAATTGACGAATCGAGTTTTGCAAATCATAATTGGGATAATTGCAGATACGAAGTACAATAACTATTCCATAGCTTTATTTCTGATGTACTAATTCATGTGTCAATTATAAATCATTATAACAATATAATCATGATGACAAATTTATCCCTTTGCTGTCTATTCACAATATTTAATGCACACTTATTTAACAACGTAACTTTTATTCCTTAACAATTAAATCTCACCCCACAAAAACTTTTTTGCAAAAAATAAAACCGACTTCTATATCAAAACACTACAAAGCCAAAAATAATTTTAATTTTGGTAGTCGGTGTAATTGGTTTTGTATTTTCTTTATTTTTTCACACCGCCTTCCGAAATTAAAATTATTTTTGGCTTTGTAGTGTTTTGATATGGAAGTCGGTTTTATTTTTTGCAAAAAAGTTTTTATTTCGTGCTTTTTAGTGGGTCAGTGAATTTTCCAAATCGGTTCGTAAATGACGGAGTTATGCGCAAACAAAAAACGCAATGCAGAATAAAATGCGAAAAGATCATCAACGTAATTTTTTTTTACTTTTGTTGATTTTTCAGAAACAGCTTGTCCAATTTCGATAAAATTTTCATGGGACCATTTGAGAAGTATACCCTTTCTAACAGGATAAGAATTTTTTAAATCGGTTGGCAAACGGAGGATTTATGCGCGGACAAACATAAAAAAAAATACATGCATCCGAATTGAGAACCTCCTCCTTTTTTAGAAGTCGGTTAAAAATAACTAAATGCATTCTAGCCGCGTGTGACCAAGGGAAGTAATAAATAAAGGGGTAACCAGCGAAGAGATTTAAATTAAAACTAAAATAAAATAACACTCACTGTTATCAAGACGACCAAATACATCACCATGATCGAGATTTACATGTTCAGATTACGCTACCTGAGGGTTTGTGACGTCAATTGTTCGGCTCGATTACTTTGTGATTTTTTCAACCTTTATTATTGCCTTCTGACTCAGGAGCTCTGGGCCTGGCATGTGATTTGCAGGTTGTGCTTTGTATAATTTATATCATCATTACTGCTCCCAAATTGTTTAAGAAAAATATCCTGAGAAAACCGGCTTAGAAACTAGCTTTGGAACCAAAAAAATCAGAGACATGTCATATCTATCAACCCGCATCGGGTCCGCGTGGTGGACTGCAGCCCATCAATTTTAAGGCCTAGATACCTGTGTCACACACTGTTACACGCTAAATACCGGTTAATAATATAAAGAAGAAACAAGAAAACAAACTTATTACACACAGAAAAAATTGTTGCCACTTCCACACTAGAAAGTAACTTCGTTTCTTTTAACTGCAGTGCAGTTTTATTTTTAATTTCATTGTTCTTTTTTTTGTAAGGAATGATAAAAATAGTGCTTGTGTGGTGCCTTACTTAAATCTAAGATGTATGCTCATGTGTTTTTTCAGCAACCGCGATCACTGACCTTCCCTAAAGTTCATCACCACAAAGTTTCAATTAGAAAAACGTTCACCATAATCCAAGCCACTTGACCTGTGTTTTTGATACGACTATGGCAAGTTTGAATAGTGAATAAGGAAAACATAGGCAGGAAAAAGTATGTGAATATCAGCACTTTTAAAATGTTAGTTCACTTGAGTAGTCTCCTTGAATTGACGCGATGCCCTCGCGTCACCACTTCATAAAGCTTTAGCAGGAGAGAAGCAGAGGCCCAACACATCTGACTGTTATTTTTGAACAACGTTAATTCCGGCTATGGCAGTCTTTAAGTGATGATTGTGAGTATGCAGGAATAGGCACGGTATTTTTTTTTTTTTAGCGTGGTAAAATTATCAAATAAGTCCTCCCACCACGGGCAGGGTGGGAGGGACTGTCAGACTTTTACTGACTAAAATCCATGGTGTTCCTTCAATAACCCTTTACGTACCGGGGTCACGGTAACGGGATGAGTCCCACAACCCCGGCAGGCTTCGGCCCTCTACGGGGGGGCCTCGTAATATTGCTGACGCTCTTTGAGGCGCGCGTGGAACACGACGCGCCGTCGACCCGGGCATGGTCCATGGTCGGACAGCGAGTTGCCCTTTACTCGCTGTCCGCATGCCCGCGCCTACGGTGGCCGGAGATCGTCGGCCGACGTCCGACGCCGTGGGCGTCTACCACTGCGGCTGGGCTGGAGGGAGGACGCCATCCTCTCCCTCACGCGGCCCGCCTCCTCCTTCGGAAGCATGACTGCTTGGCAGAAGGAGGCGACCGCTTCCCACTCCCTCTCGCCCCGCAGCATGGCCTCGACCAATGCCGGGCGCGAGAGGTCTCCGCCTATTGCCGCCGTGAGGACACGTCGGTGCTCTGCCCAAGCGGGGCAGTCCTGCACCGTGTGCTCGACTGTGTCCTCAGGGCGACCCTCGCAGTGGTGAAACCCAGGCGTTTCCTCCTTTCCCATCAGACACAGGTACCTCCCGAAACTTCCGTGTCCGGTGAGGACCTGCGTCATGCGGTAGGTCAGGACGCCGTGACGCCGATCTAGCCACTCCTCAAAGAAGGGTCTTACCGCCGCAATTGTGGCGTGCCCGGCCTTCGGTTGCGACAGTCGTTCCCTCCATACTGCCCGGAGATCACGCCGGAGCTCTTCCCGCCGCGCCTCGACTTCTCGAGGCAGCGGGGATACGCCCCGGCGCTGCGCCTCCACGCGCCATCCATAGACGCGCTGGAGGGCAGTCGCCTCCAGATCCCAGGGCAGCAATCCGGCAAGAAGGTTGGCCGATTCGCCGGCGATCGTGCGGTATCCCCGGATCATTCGGATAGCCATGACCCTCTGGCATGCGACCAACATTAGTGGTCGCGTCCGGATGCACAGGGCCCACACTGGGGACCCGTAGAGGGCCATGGACCACACGACGCCGGCGTACAGCCTTCGGCAGGAGGCGTTTGGCCCGCTGAGATTAGGCAGGAGTCGCCTGAAGGCGGCTGCTGCCCGGTTCAGCTTTGGGGCCAAACTCAGGAAATGCTCCCTGAAGTTCCACCGGCTGTCGAGGACGAGTCCCAGGTACTTCATCGTCCTCCCGACGCCGATGCGAACTCCCTCCACCGTTATGTGGGACTCGGACCGTGGCGCGTTCCGACCGCCATGGAAGCACATGGCCTCTGTCTTGTGCAGCGCCACGTCGAGTCCCAACTGCCGGATCCTACGAACGACTGTCGCAACCGCTTGCGTCGCCAGGTCGGCCGCCGCCTGGTGCGACTCTCCCTGCGCCAGGACGAGCGTGTCGTCAGCGTAATATATTACGCTGACGCCGTCAGGGAGGTCGCCGCGCAGCACCCAGTCGTATCCGATGTTCCACAGGGTCAGAATCAACATAATCTTAAGATATAATTTAATTAACATCTCAACGCACTAGTATAAATTACAAAATTAGTTACCTACAGCGCTAATTGATAGTTTGTTGCTATTGTAATTATTTAACACCTGCTCGATTCTGCCAAGCGTTTGCTAACAGTTAGTGGTAAACTGCCTGAGGTTTCAATTTTGTGTTAAATAAAGCCATAAAAACTACAAAACTATGGGAAAACTATAATCAGATCGTCATAAATCTTCTGTAAAACTTTTATGTAATTTTTTTAATTGTCAATGCATTCTCTGAGACGTTTGTTATGTAAAAGATAAGTCGCCATGTTGCGTGGGAGTGGATGATTTCTATGCCATTATTCGAAAACGATGCGCTTCTCTCCGGCACAGAACAGATACCAGCACCCACGGCATGTTGAGAGCATTGAGTGACCGGTGGGACTGCCCGATGCTTGGTCGATGGGTGAGACTGCACATACAGGTCGGTCCTAGATAGCTGTACGTGCAATTATTTTATTTTTATTACTATTATATTATTATAATTCTGCCTATTTGTGATTGTTATGTGTGTGTATTGTGTTATTTTCATGTAATTTGTGTTTCGTTTCTATTATGACATTATTATGTTATTTGTGATGTAATTCGATTTTGTTATTTTGTTATTATGCTTATTGTAATAAATGGACACTAATAATAGTTTGAATAAGTATATTTGATATCAATGTCTAATACTTTAATTCTATGGACTTCAATGTCTGCAAATAAATGGTTATTTATTTATTATTTAATTAGTGCCAATATTTATAATCTCTATTTATTTCCGGTTTATAGCAGTAAACTCGCCCTTTATCAAATATGTATACCAGTGATATTTCCAATTATTTAGATACACTGAGTATTTTTTCCTGTAAAAGCAACTCTTACTACTTACATTTTTGCTCTGGCTACTAAACTGGACTGTCACAGGTTTTTTTTTCTGGTTGGGCAAATCATACTTATCCCGCTCTGGGTGGAGTGGAAGGGAGTGTCAAACTTCTACTGACTAAAAACTTACCTTGTTCCTTCAGTTGCCCTCAAGTTCCGGGGCTGCGGTATCTCTTTAGATCATATTCCCGCTACCCCGGCAACTGTTACAGGTTTAAAAGTCATTGACTGATACTATAGAACAACGCGCTCCACGCTTGGCAAGGGCAGTTCATTTAGATTATAATTTGTGGTTTGAAATACTTTTAAACATAAATAAATTTTTCAAAACAGAAATCTAACGTCGCGTGTCGTCAATATGTTTCCTTTATTAATATTCAATCTTTGAGAGGGTAGGCAGCAATGAAACATTTCGTTTTGTTCTTTTTTAGACCGTTACCGTTCGACCAGCAAATTGGTTTTCGTGGTATGAATCCGTAATTGTTCACACATTAACATACGGAATTGTGATCAAAAGATATATTTTATTTATGTTCGGTAATGTTAAATAGGTGTCAGATGCAATTAAATGTATGCTGCTTAATTTGCATACAAGAACATTATGTTTGGTTAAAATGAGCATTTAAAATTGTTCTGATGAAATAATAGGTATATACTTTGATGACATAGATCGTTCTTTCTACGTAGGCGCAGAACAACGCGCACATATGTATCGAGACGAAATTTTTCAAATTAACATCTTTATGTAATAAATAATACCTCAACTTCAGAAGAATTTTACTTCTGATTTGGCTTTTCAAAACGCATAGTAAATTTTTCAGTGATCAGATTAATTGCACACAAAGCGTTGTCATGTGTATCACACCATCGTATTATATTAAAAGCTAAATTACCACTCACTGACTCACTGACTCATTGACATAATTGTTCTCCCAGATGGTGGATGGGGAGGTGGGTATATTTTGACAGATTCGTAAACAAGTAACTCTCAAACCTACGGGAAAAGTGCCAAACCTCCCCTTTTCACCCCCCTTCTCCCCCCTCCCTATCGTATCGCGGAAACTACGAGACCCGTATTTTTTTTTTTACGGATTCGTATAGAGGAGGCTCGGTAAAGTAAAAACCATTTTTCAAAATCGCCCTCCTTGCCCCCCTTCTCACCCCCTTTAGGCGGATCTCGGAAATTAAGAGACTTGGAACATTTTTATTTTGAGATTCATTTAAAGGGGCAATGTTTTAGTCGAAATAATTGTGCAACCCCACCCCCCCCTTTTTTTTCACAAGCACGCGATGTGCTTGCACCTCGCGCAACACGCAAATACTAGGTTTACTATTATTGCTGGATCGTGTATTCGTGGTCAACATTCGCGGAATCCTGGGCAACCGGAATATTTCGGATATTTATTTTACTAGCTATATGGTTGCAATGAAAGTTCAATCTCAGCCAATTACTAATAAAATAAATTAATTAATAGATTATATAACTCTAGTATCCAGGTAGTATCCACTTGTTTCTACAAAAACGTCACAATCATGTTTGGCATACAAAAACACAAAAAAAAAATATTTGATTGATAGGCTCGCGTTTGACCAGCATCTCACCTGATGGTAAGCGACGATGTGGAACATTCCCACAATCTCAGCTTTTTAAAACTAATATGGTCACTTAACTGTATCTTTAGAACTTAAAGCTGTTAAAAGTCCCCAAGTAGACACGTGAATTTTGTGTGTCGGGGGAACAGACTCAAGATGTAGTGATACATACGACAGTGGTAGCCGTGTCGATCACAAAAAACAAACGAGAAAGAGGGTATACCGAATCGTCTGCTCATAAACATCCACCCGCCAAGACTTCAGTTCATCCGTGATCATGGCGCTTGCAACAGTGCCTAACTATCGGATACTCGAAACAATAAATACACATAGTAAATATCCCGTTATAAGGTCTAGTGATAGTGTAAACTTCATTACCAAAGCATAGAGTTCGTTCATACGTCTGCTGTGTGCATTTTTTCCTTAACATTACTAAACCTGTTATCAATAAATCCAGTAAGTATTCAATCAATTATACCAAAATTATAATTTACGAATATATTCTTGTATAATCCCACTCGTATTAATGACAACCTATTTTGATGAGCATGAATTAATCTGATACGGGAGGCTGCGTAAAGGTGAGTAGGAGTGATTAGAATGCAAATTGACGTTAATCCTAGTAATATTCGGACACAGGAAATGCAGAAGTATATATATACATACTTTCATGATGCGTAAAATTGCAACGGTGAATAGTATTCACCGTTGTAAATATTTGTTTTCAACTTCTTCAACTCCTAAAACTCCGCCCCTAAGACGACCCACTGACCTCTTCAATTTTTCAATTGCAACGCGTTATAGGTTTTTTATAATCTATTTACATTAACTGCGGGGTGCCAACTGAAAACCAGCGCTGGGTGTCTTTCGCCCAGCAAATGCTGAGTTGGTAACCCTTTCGGTGTAGACATGCTCAGCGAAATTCTTAATGTAATTTTTTATTTTTATTTTTATGTTTGTAATTTTCTGTTGTTGTGTGTGTTTATAACCGAATAAATGGTTTTCAATTTCAATTTCAATTTCAATATGGGTAATTTTTTCTCTCAAAAAAAAATCATCTTTATGTTATACTAACTTACTCGCTATCTTAAACCTATAATAACAGTTTTGAATTGCATTTCATGCATAAATGGACAAGATAGAACCGTAGTAAAATAAATGTAAAAGTGTGTTATTTTTGTATTTTTTTCAACTTAATATTATAATCAATATCTCAACGTTAATTAACGAATCATTTTCTGTAGGTACATAACTTTTTTTGGGTTAAGGTAAAGTCGTTACCCCACAAAAAAAAAACTCCTTTTTCGTGGGTAAGTTTACACAAACACCCAGACCTGGACCGTACCTGTAGGCCATACAAACATATGACCAGGTGCAGCGCAGCAGCCAATCGCTCAACCACTGCAAAGCCGTGTCGAGATTACATGTCGTCCGTGAAGTAATATGTACATATGCTTAACGCTGCGTCCGAGTGTTCGCCAAGTCATGAATTTGCTACAGCGCAGTTATTAATGATGTTGGTTTGATTCCATCTCTAACTAATATTGCCTTAGCCGAAAATTATACAGTAATTCTGGGAGTAATCACAGAATCGAATCAATACAAATCAGTAAATATTTATCATGCACGTGATCGAATCTGTGTGTAAAAGACCTTATTCTGTACTAATGAACTACTCTAATTGATATTTGATTAGACGTATTTGCATTACACTACTTATGAAAGCTTTTGTTATAACTGGATATAAATCTACAGCCTTAACTATTAGTGTATATGGTTGAAATTTGAATTGTATGTTAATTAATAACGTAAGAATAGATTAATATACTAAGAGAAGTTTAGAGCGCGAAATTTGTATGTTTGATTTTGGATTTTGGTACCGTTTTCACCTCTACTTATTCATGAAATACCTATAAAGATCAATCGCTAATTCTTTAGCTGCTTAGGAAAACTATAGTAAAGTAGCATCATCAAATCTTACTAGCATCCTCACATACACCCACACATTTTCACATTACCCCCGGGCGGCCATTACTCTTTTACCATAAAAACCCCTTATATTCGATTAGTACTCACGCGGGGCTTCGCTCCCGTGGATTCTATCACGGTAAAAACATAACTTTCCTTTTTTGCAGTCGCGTCAAAAGTAGCGTATAACCTTCCTCACGCTTCAAGCTACTTCCATACCAAATTTCATCCAAATCCACCCTGTACTTTCGAACATTAGCGCGTTCAAGCAAACAAACAAACTTTTCCGCTTTATAATATTAGTATAGATTTCCTTAGTTATACTATTTTTATACTGTTTATTATTTTATATCATCAAAATTTAAATGCGTTTCTTTCTTTTCTTCAAAAGAGCGCCACAGACATGAACCTACATGGTTCTCATATGCTTTGATCAGGATTGTATGGACTTCAAAAGAAGGTCTCTGAGTTTTTTTCAGTATTTCTTCGCAGGTTAGTCTGGCAGAAAACACTGGCTCATCTAGTTTAAATCAACAAAATAAATAACGTGTGAAAGTGTAATTTATATCCGTTTTACAACATTAATATAATTGTTTTATTTTTAGTTTGCAGGTTGTAATTTACATACCACATACAAGATATACTATAAATTATAATAGTAACACAATTTGTCTCTTACAAAACAATGTCGCTTCAGGCTACAAAAACACACTCCATCTTCTGTTACCGCGTCATCAGTTAACTACATATATGCCGAAGCCCGAATATCGAATTGTGCCCAAAAGCAATGCCCCTTGCTGTATGATTTTACCCCAATCATTCTTCGCGAGTCGTGAGAGGACTTGATAGCTAGCAGATTCGAATATACACTTAAGAAATTACTCAATATCATTATCAACCAATTAGCCATTTATACAGAAGTTACTGTTTGGCAAGCTTATAATGTTTCATAAGATGTCTCTAAATACAGTGTGCGTTATAGATCTTCTATTACTGTTTATCTCGGTCCCAACCGGAGGAGGGTAGCCAGAGATACACAGCAATAGACTTATACTCCTACATACACTAAATAATTATCTTGGTAAGTAATACGTTCCCACTTACCTACACGAGCAATGGTGGAATCTACCCGCTAGTATAACGCAAAAATAAACTTGTAGTTCCTAAAGAAAATATAACATATAATATAAATTTTAACTAAAGTATCTTTTGTTAATATAAAAAAACTGGACTCTATTTTTTTCTTCAAATATCTAATCAGCTCTTCTATCTTGTTGCAGCATCAATCGAGTCCCTCCACGCGCCAACTGGGGGCGGTGTTGAGCTGCCCTGTGAAGTCACTCCTGCGCTTCCCGAAGACCGCATGGGGCTCGTCATCTGGTACAAACAGGGCCACGAGTCACCTATTTATACGTAAGTATTTCATTATAACTGTATGCTCGCTTTGACAGACATGAAAGGAAAACTCGTATTTTTAAAGAACCATCACATTCGCATGTACAAAGAAATCTGACAAAAATAATATGTAGATCTAAATTACTCAATCGCAAAGGCGTGTAAATGTAGCTTTCTATTTGTGTAAGAATTTTCCAAATCGGTTCAGAGATTACTTCCTAAAAACTCACAAATCTTATTTCTTTATAATATTACTTCTTTATATTATTATTCTTTATTAAAAAAAAATAGTACAGCGTCAAAACGCCTTCCCGTCACCACTTCCCAGTGTTTTATCATACAAGAAGTGGCGCAATTAAAACTCCCCAGCGAAATCTATTTGTTCGACCCCAAAACGTGTTACTCTCATCTTCCATTCATACTATAAGCCACTTTCAAACGAAACGATTTTAACCGCCATATGGCACCGTCGTTTAAACAATAAATAATTAGTAATCATGCCAAGAGTACTTCAGACTGACGGCCAAGTATCCCGGCTGCACTCGTCGTGATTGAAATCAATATGGTTTGTGTTATGATACAGGTGGCGAATACTTTTGGCATTGATCAAGTATTGTACTAAATGACGTTCTATATGGTTTTTTGCTAAATACTTTGATGTAAAGTGTGGCGGGTTTTAATTTTCCACATGCTAAACTGTTTAAAAAAAGACACTCTAAATGATTATTTACTTTTGACATGTTTAGCCTTTTTTATGTTGGATCGGCTTCCAGTCTTACCGGATACAGCACAGTACTAGTGCTTTACACGGTGCGATTGCCTATCTGACCTCCTCAACCCAGTAACGGGTAACACGATACTCCTTGGCAAGAAAAAAAACACCTCAAAATGAGGATATAATTCCAAAATAATGGGTTGGGGAAAAAGTTTCTTCGCATTTTTTAAGAAAATTCAAAACATTTTTTAATATAGTTTATTTACATTTAACTAAAGTATGTAGGTACCATTTTGTTCGATAACTTTTTGCCATCTTGTAGGTAGGGACATGATCCCATTGCTATAGAAATTTTGGGACTTCTGATCAAAATACCGCGACAAGTGGTTTTGGCAGTCCTCTCGTGATGTTAACCTGACACTGCCTAAAGAATTCTGAAGAGACCGAAACAGGTGGAAATCTGAAGGTGCAAGGTCAGGACAATACGGCGAATGCATTAACACCTCCCAGCCAAACTCTCTTAATTTTTTCTGAGTGGCTAAAGATGTGTGAGGTCTAACGCTAGCGTTATCATTATGAAAAACCACACCCCTTCTGTTGATTAATTCCGGCCGCTTTCTCTCAACTTCTTGCTTTAATCTCATCAGTTGTTCGCAGTAGAGTTCAGAATCGATGGTCCTGCCTGGTGGTAACAGCTCATAATGAATAATGCCCTTCCAATCCCACCACACACACAGCATCACCTTGTTGCGAGTTAACCCGGGTTTCGCCACAGTCTGTGAAGCCTGACCGGCCTTTGACCACGATCTTTTTCGCACGTTCTTGTCGTACATGATCCACTTTTCATCTCCAGTTATCAGCTTCTTCAAAAATTTCAAAAGGTTCGGTTTCATTACGTCGTAATAAAGAATCACAAATGAGTACACGGTTCATTAGGTTTCTTTCAGTGAGCTCGTGAGGTACCCAAATATCGAGCTTTTTTGTGTACCCAGTTTATTTCAAATGCGACAAAACTGTTTTGTGGTCAATTCCTAGTTCTTCAGCTACGTCGTTACTATGGATATGCGGATCTTGCTCCACTTACAAAAATGGCATCCATTTTATCCGTAATAGGGCGACCAGAGCGACGTGCATCTTTGACATCAAAATTTCCGGATTGAAACCACTTAAACCAAATTTGTGCTAGTCTCACAGATATTTGCTGTACATAAAAATACATTTTAATTTGCTTTTAATAAACAATAAAATTTAATTTTGTACATAATTAAATCTTATAATAATATTATTAAATCTCTTTAATTTCATCGGCTGCAACGTGCGCCGCTGCAAAGTTATGTCACACTTTTACGCGGCTTCGCGTTGTCTATGCTAAAGGTTGAGACAAACCTTACTTACCTCCTTACTTTGGTATTGTTCGTCAGATCGTTGAGCTCCTTAAGTTCTAAGTTGAGCTACACGATAACTGAGAAATGCTTGCACTGTCTGGACAGTTCCACTCAAATCTGTATGGTTATTTCCTCAATGAGCACCAAAGACATGAACCTACATGTTTGTCATATGATTGGACCAACACAAATTGTATGGACTTTAAAAGAGACGTTGACCTCTGAGTTTGTTTCGGTGTTTCTTCTCAGAGTAGTCAGTTAGGAAACACCGGCCTCATCTAGCTAAACTAAACTAAACTTAACACGCAAAATAACATGACGTGTAAAAACGTTATTTATAAGCAATTTACAAAATAAATATTTCATTTCATTTCAAACAAGAAAGAAAATTGTTTTAAATAATGTTAGAAGTTGATATAATGACATATTTTTAACTTACCAGTGATATGAAATGTTATATTTTGGTTATTGTGCTTTATGTCGTAGTTCACGCAATCCTTCACGACACAATTTGGCATTTTTGTTTGTAAAACTGACGACCCCTCCCGAAGATAGCCAATCACGTTCTAGTTCACTTCGATAAAGGTAAGACTACTTTGGGACCAAGTTCGAGGCGTCATTATAACATGCGGTCCGCCCAGTCCTTACGCAGTAATGTATATGTCAATGTTTTTTGTAGTAAAATTTTAAAATGTATCGAATTTCTTCATTAGTTTCACTCATCTTGACAGCATGAAAAACAAATGAAAATCACACATTTTCCTAATTTGAATTTGGAATTACGTTCTTTAAAATTTAAACTTTCAATGATACCAAAACCAGCCAGATACAGATAGTATAGCCAAAGAGATTTTATATTAAAATCTCTTTATAGTATGTATACATACTATAATGCGAAAAGACTTTTTCCCCAACCTTATATTAAGTTTTCTGTATAGTTTCTTGAATCGTTACAATGCTGACAAACACTAACCAAAGATATGGTAATTGTTATCGCTGTGTTTAAGCGATTGGCAGCTACACTATGCATCACGGCTTCGATTCCCTCACCGCAACAAACGTGTGTATGATCTACAGGTAGTTGTTCTGAGTTTGGCTATTTGTGTACCTATGTGAAATTATATGTTTCTAAATGCACTCACGATACAGGAGACCTGATGACCACGTCCGTTTTTAATAAATAGATACGGAATACAAGAATCTTATTTGATGGCAAAAGAAATTATGCACATACCATATTATCTGTTTTGCTTAGCCTTGAAGATTGAGCCAAACAGCTGCTGCTATTAACTATTAAGACACGAGCTTGTCTTATGTTGTATTTCAAATTATATAACCTGATTTGCTCAACAAAAATCTTTTGTAATCTTGTTCAATGTAGATATTAAGTAAAGTAAATCAGTTAATTTATTTTTCAAGCCCCTGGGAACACATCACATAATAGTCTAGACATAAATACCGAAGGACAAATATTTTCATTTTGAGGGTTACTTACCTACGTCAAGTAAATAAACCTTGATACTAAAAACTAGTCTGACTTAATTAATCTTTTGACGTTCTACCTTCAAGGCCTATTACGCTATGACAGAATAATCATTAAAATTAGACGCTTGCCTTGCCTTCATACGGTAGACAGCGCCACTATGAAAAAATTTGCAGAAGGCTGGTTCATATTTTGGTAGTGGACATTTTAAAAAGCTTAAGAAGATTTAATGTTCTTAAAAGTTTTGTGCCATGGTTTTTTATTTGAATTTCTGTCTAAATTGGTAAAAAGTAAATCCATCAGTAAATGAATGAATAATTAATGTATTTAGTGTTGTGCTCTTTGTCGATCTTAAGCCTAATCGCAGTCTACTGTTGCAATGATTGAAAAAATTGTATGTCTATAACACTTCATTATGACATATTTCAGTACTAAGTTTCAGTATAACGTTTTAATACACTCTATAAGTATTACCAAGATGTGAAAACTAAACATTTGCTAAAGAATCGCTCTTACGCGGTGAAATAGGTTTCAGCCAGGGATACCTCTGAGTTGTTTTTCTGCACCTATCCTGTGTGACGACAAGATGAATACCTATTACTAGTGACAGCCCTGATACTGATTGGTCGCTCGGTAATACGTGTACTTATCGAGTTACTCATCGTAGATTATATGAATTAGTTTGTTTGGAGATACTCTGTAAAGCGATGGGTGACGTATTTAGTATCGTAATAATTGTTATCTAGATGTTAATGTATGTGTCTAAGAATAGTGTGTTTAACCTACTGGAAACTGCATTTTGGGGCAATAGGTGCATGGTTCGAATCAGTGGCGAGAGCCAGTGAAAATATCATTAAGTTTTATTTATTTACACTTCATGCACATATTTACGTACAAAGGCAGAGTAAATGCCGTTAGCATTGTCTGCCACTCAACCAAGGGTGGTAAAGAGATTGCGTGCTAGGTGCAATACAGTTATTAAATAAAATAAAAGTTTTTATTTAATTATCGCTTACGTACGTAGGTAAGCGATAATTAAATAAAAACTTTTTAACAAAAAGTTAAACCGACTTCAAAAACACTGCCAAGTGTAAAAAAACTTTTATTTCGGTAGTTTTAGTTGTAGTAGTGTCTTTGGTTTTTTATTTATTATTTTCGTTTTTGGTTGTTTTTAGTTGATCAGTTTGTAATTTACCTAGTTACAAAAGCCTAAATGCCAACTACTCTTAACCTATAACAGAATATTGCTTTTCTTGATGCAGGGCCGTTAATTGTCGAGGAGTTCTCCTGGTACTTCACCATCAGCTTGGTGAAGCATTGTGATGAGCATATTGTGCTTAGTAATCATATTCAAGTAATTGAATCGGAACCCATGAAATACTTTTTAATGAGTAGTTCCAATATCCATTTGTGCTCTTTATCATCAGTTCGACTTCACCTAATGGTGCTTTTCAAAAACAACTGCACAAGTTATTATAAAAAATACTCAAATGGCTATGGGTGTGCCTATAATATTGAAGAGTTCCCTCGATCTCTCCAGGATCCCATCATTAGATCCTGACTAAAAGACAATGGGTGGTCCTATTGTTTATAGGAATGCTTTTATCTCTGGAGATGGCTAGTTCACTAATAGAGTTCTAAGTTACTTTATAATTCATCATCTGCCTGGCGGGCTAGCCTTTTCCCAATCCGCGAGTTTACAACTTTGCAAAAATTGTTTGAAATGCTTCGAAACGCTTCACGTGTACTCGTAAAATAATATTTTATTCATTACTCAACCTTTCAATTAAAATTTAACTATATTTTTAATTTATTAAAAAACTGTAGCCTAATTCGTGGCATAGTGGTCACGTGACTACGTATGACGTCATCGTTCAAAACACAACTTTCCTGGCATTTGGCACATAAATGTACTTCAGGTATTTTATGATATTTTACTTTATTATGAACGTGAAAAATTATTATCAGTGCTGTGCAGTACCTTGTTGTAGGAATACTACTATAAAAGGTCCACGAAACCATTTATTCATGCCCTTTTAAAAAGAGATATTCTCAAGAAGTGGTTAGAACTTGCTCCAATTAATGCAAAAAATGTATCAGCTAAATCAAATTATTTTTTGTGAAGATCATTTCGATGTAAGTAAAAAGTTATCGCAATACCTATTATATTATTGTACTACATTTTAAAGGTTATGTTATGAATTTATTGAAGAAGTAGGCCCATTGTACACTAGTTTTATGATTTGTATCCTTAAGTGTATTGTAAGGTGTACAATAAAGTATATAATAATAATAATAATTACTGTCAATTAATTAATTAATCAATTCATTATTTTTTTTTTTTTATAGAAAAATATTTAAAAATGTAATTTTTGAGAGGTACTTATGTAAAATAAAGGAAATAATAATAATAATAAGTATTTATGTTTCAGCTCCCACTCAGAACTACACTGAATACCATTTATTAGGTTCTGTTAAAAGAATATTAATGAAACCCATGTGTTGCCGTCAACATTTGCATGTCAACCTGATCAAAAAACGAACCACAGACACTCCCCGAACTGCTTTTTTAAAAAGACATAAAAGGAATCCATCGAACAACTATTACAGGACGATAAGACAAATTAACCAGAAGAAGTTAGTTATTCTTTTCTTATTTTGTCTTACGCATCAACCAAAGATAACCTGTCAGCTGTCAAAATATTGAACGATGACGTCACGTTTTCTGATTGGTGTTTCTAATCACGTGACTCACAGATAAAAAATCTCATTTTTCTCAAGGGAAAATAAAATAAATTAATAATAATCTTTTCTTCATTTGTACTATTTTGTGCTTCATATCAATAGATTTACATAATTAAATAGTTATTTTAAATTTTTAAACATCCTGTCAACTCGCGGATTACTGGGGTGTCGGCTTCCAGTCTAACCAGATGCAGCTCAGTACTAGTATATAGAGGACCGGCTACCTGTACCTACCATATCTCCACAAGTCCACACCCTATAAGCTGGGTAACAGGATACCTCTTGCCATGCTTAGTGTCACATTTCTAGCTTCCGACTACCCGTAATGACTATCAAAGATGTGCCAATAATTTCCAGGTCCAACGACTTAACGTGCTTTCTGTGGCACGGAGGAATCTCGATATTATAAAGATAATCACTCATCCACGTACCTACCTCGGCATGTTGTACTTACCTTAAAAGATGGACTAGTGTGGCTGGTTTTATTTAGCTACGAGCTCTTCTTTAAATCGTGTTATATTTTCTTAAAAAATAAAAACTACGTAATACTACACAGCTATAATACCTATAGACAAGACTATCAGCCTGTTTCGTATTGATTCTCGGTTCAGCCATAGACTAAGACGTCGTGATAAGACTAGGATTAATTCCGGACCACGTATGTGTGTATCTACAAAATCCTCCCAGAATTAGACTGAAATATCGGACTGAAGATTGTAAGGAAGATAGTCTGCATTAAAATAGCCACGGCGAGTTAGAATGTTTGTCCATTACAGAATGGATAAATTGTGAAAATGAGTGACGCTTTGAAAAGACTAGATACCCAAGTGTAGAGTTTCTTGCCGGTACTTCTTCATAGGAAACGACCGAAACGAACGTAAAAGAAAAAGCTTCTGACATTTTATAAGTGATCATGTAGGCCTATGTGAAGTGTTCCCACAGTCGGCGCTAGTGTACGAGAAAATCACGGGACACGGTACGGGATGGTTTTACCAGCTAGAGGATAAGAAATTCCATCTCCAGATAAAAAAAAAAATATCTTAGATTTACCGTTTTCTGTAAATGTTTTTTTATTTTTGATTTTGCTTATGTAAAACCATAATTTATATCCATCGCAATTACAACACTATAAAAACATTGAATTAATGTTTACCCAACGATTCAGTATATGAATTTGTAGTTTAAACCCCAAATTTTCGTGAGTCTTGTACGCCCTGTATAACGCAGTATATTTTAAAGTTGTGAACTTTTAGACTGGGAACCAATGTGACAACTCTTTATTTATAAAATTATAAATAAATCCATATGCAGAAAAAACTAAAACTAATTCTAAATACTTCTCAAAAAAAAAAAAAAAACTGATAAACAGAACACAAGTAGCACCGCGGTATAAACTAGTACACATTAATCCTTTTAATAGGTCGCTTTGAATACGCGTTTGATTGACGTCGGCATTTTCGGGTTAAAGAACGTAGGGATAATTGGTTGAACCGTGATTATTATGTGGGGCATGGTTTTTAATGAGTTGGCCCGGTTTTAACTATTGTAATGTGAAAGATTGTTTTGAAAGATAGAAAGTTGACTAAATCAAAACATTATAATACCTGTCCAAACCATGCAATCATTTGTTAGTTATCGCATAGTTCCAGTTAGAACTATAAGGAGCTCGGACGATTTGATGAATAATACCAAAGGAAGGACATTGGGGTAGGCTGTACAAAGTACTCAAACTGCGAGACAGTGCGGTAAACTACTCATAAGAAATGGTGGAAGTGGTGAAAGCACTGTTCCCGTGGTGTAATCAGTTTTCAAAAGAAAACGATTCTTAGATTTTGTTACATTTCTAATGACGACTAAATTAAGATAAGAAAAATATTAATAAACAATACTAACATGCTTGCCTCAGTTAGTGATTCCCATGTTATTATTTTAACCCACTCAGCCATAATAAAAAAGAACAAGAAAAATCCTACAACACTGAAACTCAATATTTCCTGAAAAACTTTTAAAAGAAACTGCCAAGCTGGACGAAATTAATTTCATTTAGGTTGTTACGGAAAACTAAGTGAAAGCAGTTTCAAGAAGAATTTTGTGCAGGATAAATACTTAGGGAAATTAGAGATACTTTTCATTCGCAGGTATGCAATTTTAAGTATAAAATCTGTAAAATATTTATCTATACAATATGTCTATTTTAAAGTAGTTAATTTTAAAGCATCTCTATTAAGCCTTTTGCCAAGTATGTTAGGGTCGGTTTTTATTTTTCAACTGCCTATATCTTATCTGACTTCCACAGCCTAGTAGCTCAGTAACGTTGCTCCTTGGGAATACTGGTTTCAGATTTTCTGGTTTATGACTATCCAGCTGTCAAAGACGTACAAATGATTACCAGGAACACGCTTTCCTAGGCAAGTTGGAATCTCGTGATGGTCACCCAACCACGGATCGATCTTGGAGTTGCTTCCTTGAGGATCTTACCTACCTTATCTACGTGCGGAGTTATAATTTCGTTAATTTTAAATGAACACTAAAAAGTTTACAAAGAAATTCAAATGTTGAGCTGTAATGATAGAAGTGGATTTATGTAAATGGTAAAGATACGGGTCGGCTAGTCAATAATAAATTCCAATTCGTTTCTGGATACTGTCCAATACGAGGGTTGTTTCTTCTTCGGGACTGTTCCTTCTTTGGGACCGCAAAAGTTTTGACACTTATAATAAATTCCTTAGATTCAGCAGCAGGTTTGAGAATACAGGCCCAAAATATAATAACTTTTATAGATGATCTCATACGAGTTTATTAAAACTTAGACTGCTCCATGAGTGTTCGGAATGTTTCATACTTGTACGTTATTAGTTCTTATGTTAGTTAGTTCTCATCTTTGTATTTTGAAGTTTTAGAGAGCATAGACTTTGAATTCATATATTTTATTAAAATATTTGGGGCTTATCTACGTGGTGAATTCGACTTGTCATTATTAAAATATATATTAATGCGAGAAGAAAAAACTTTGAAACCCTTTTTACGAAAATTACGCAGACGGAAGAGTATGGAATTTGGCACAGTTAAAGTTTATAGTGCGAAGCGTTGAAGAAATTTAATATTTTTATACAATAATGTATTTGAAATAATTTAATTTATGGTCATATTCCGACCACTGGGTAACCAAAAGTTCATATTAAAATAATAACACTGCTGATTTGTGGTAAAACATAACATTATTTTGAAAGTATAACTTTACTAGCTTCCGCCCGCGACTTCGTCCGCGTGGAATAGTTACTTTGAGCTAACGCTAACTTTAACCCGCGACTTCGTTTATATAGGTGAGTAAGTACTGGGTCTTATAATCTTATATCATGTAAATTGATCTCTGAGGTCATCAGAAAACTTAAGGCTTGCGGTACCGAGTCACGCCACCAATTTCTATGCTAAGTCGTTCGCAGCTCAAGCAGTACGGCTGTGGAATGCTCTACCCGTGTCAGTAAGACAAGCACAAACCCTATCTTCTTTCAAAAACTTAGTAAAAGATCTTTATCTCTCTTCTTAAATTGGTGTTATTATGTATGTCTTTGTTTCTTTCTTTTTTTTAAATATTTATATGTATATATATGTTTTGAGAACGTTATTTATTGTTTTGTATTTTATATAGATAAATAGTACACCGTGGACTACCCGCGTATTTATTTTCTCCTTCTGAGTCAAATCCATCCAAAGGTTGTCTGTAAAAGATCGCTTTTAGCGATAAGACCGCCCCTTGTATCACCCTTTTTAATTGTTAAGTCCATAATTTTATTTTACTGTTATGGTGTACAATAAAGAATATATCTATCTATCTATCTAATGTAGGTTATTCTCAAAAATACTAAACTAATGTTATTTTAAAGTACTTCTGCGTACACTATATTTTTAGTTTTGTTTTCTTCCGGCCGGTGATGTTATTTTAAAACTGCGATAGCTCCTAAGATAATCACATATTTGGGATGGATCTGCTAAATACCAACTGGACGCGCTTGAGTCTATCGAGAAGCAGGCCAAGAGACTCATTGGCAACGATGCACTGGTCGAGTCAAAGCTCCAGGGCCTTGAACATCGACGACGAGTTGCAAGTCTATCGGTTTTCTATCGGTTACATTTCGGGGAGTGTGCGATGGAATGACACAATATAATTCCACCAAGCCCGTTCCATCATCGGACTACGAGACAAACGGCGAAGCGCCATCGTTACATGGTGGACATCCCACCCATATGCACTAAACGTTTTGGGAATACCTTCATTGTGCGTACGGCTAAGGAGTGGAATTCCCTGCCGGAGTCTGTGTTTCTCGATAGCTATAACCTAGGAGTCTTTAAGTCAAGAGTGAATAGGTTACTTTTAGGTAAGCGTGCTCCATCTTCGACCACATCATCACTTACCATCAGGTGAGATGGTGGTCAAACGAGAACCTATTTAAAAAAAAAAAAAGATTTTAATTTAAATCGAATGATGTAAAGGGCAATTTAGTTTTAAATTAAATACTTGTGATGAATAACGTATTAAATTTGGATAAGGATTAATATCATGTTTATAAAAACACCTTCGTAAATAATGCATTATTTTAGAACTGGTTAGCATAAAAAAGGTTAAAGTGAGCTAACCTTAAAAGATAAACATGCTGTCGCGGACTTTTTTTAGAACTTTTAAAGAGGCATAATTCTGTCCTACATGATTTTTGCGAAACTTTAACCGTTTACGTAGCGCACGCAGCGGAAGTTCTCAATAGGAAAAAAATCCCCCGATTTTGAAACATTCTTCATTAGTTCTCCACTCCTATTGGTCTTAGCGTGATGATATAGTCTATAGCCTTCCTCGATAAATGGGCTATCTAACACTGAAAGAATTTTTCAAATCAAAACCGTAGTTCCTGAGATTAGCGCGTTCAAGCAAACTAGTATAGATTTCTGGGGAAGTTGGCAAACGGTAGTAATACAGTTGTAAGCTGTGCTTTTAGAGATCAACAACGACTAATTCAGAAGCCATATCTTTTTTGTTTGTCTAATCTATACAAACTTTGTTCTCAGACTGGACACTCGAGAAGGCGTGACGTCACACTGGGCAGATTCCACATTAGGAGTCAGGGCCACTTTCAGAAGCGACACTAGACCTGCAGTGCTGGGCCTCACTAAATTAAGGTACGTACTAAATATATTATGCATTATTACTTATAGACAATATTACTTCTGCTTACACTTCTTCCCAACTACATAATTATGTTGGGATCGGCTTCCAGTTTAACTAGATGCAGTTGAGCACTAGTGTTTTACATGGAGCGACTGCCTATCAGACCTCCACAACCCAGTATTTGAGTAACACGGTACCCCTTGGCAAGACTGGTGTCAGATTTTTAGGCTTCTGGCTACTATAACGACTTTCAAAGAAGTTCAAATAACAGCCGGCACCAACGTCTTAGCATGCTTTTGGAGGCTAGGAGGAATCTCGATATGTTAAGATGGTTAATCCATGGTTGATCCATCCACGGGTCGACTTGAGTAAGTGCTGATTGACCTTGAAGATCGATCAGCGGGGCTATTATTATTTAGCCACGTGCCACTCACGTCATGAGCTTATTATATGGAAAATAGTATAAGATTTAAATTTTTTATTGTTCCATTAAACGTAAGCATAATGATTTACCATTACGCTTTATAAAATAATAGAATAGTGTTTAAGAATTCAAAACATTTATGCCACACAAAATAAAATGGTATATTTTCATTGCAAAAAATTTAAAATCCCATCTAAAACTAAAACGATGATCCCACTATTACTGAACTTAGATAGCCCAAGCCCCAAACTATTAAATACCAAGATAAACTTAAACCCAGTCGGACATAACTGCTGTGGTATATATCAAGCTTTATAGCCCAAAACATGGTATTAATTAAGGCTTACAACACTACAACGCAATATGGCCGCGCATTAATAGCCTAGAAAATGTAGAGGCCACTGAAATAAATAACTATAATATTACCACTTAGGAGCCTAGCTTCGTTTTAGTTTCATGAAAAATGTTTTTACCTTTAAAACAAACGTACTAACATTCTGCCTAACAGGGACATAACATGTTTAATGGTAGTAAAAATACTAAATAAATATTGTAAGGTGTAGAATAAAGAATATAATTTATAAATAAATACAGACAAAATATAACGTCTTAGTTGCATGAGGGTATTGTGATATCCAGTAAGAGAGGGCTATGTAATTCGGATCAGTTGCTCCATGTAAAATACTGGTAATCTACATTTCATTTGACTGATAATTATTTATAATAATAATAATCATACATTTATTCATTAAATTCATATACATACATATTGTTTAAAAACAAAAATAAATGTAAATAAGTTAAGTAGAAAAAGCACAAGCTGTACAGAACATTATAAAAGAAGCCTGTCACAAATTCCATACAAAATATACATTACTCTGCCTCCTAAACTAGGCAATTCAACTTATCAATTCCTGAAGTTGCTTAAATACAACAAGTAGGTACATAGACAGTAGTAGATAGCGGTGTTGATCACAAAAAAAAAAAAACCACGAGAAAGAGGATAGAACGATTCGTCTACTCATGAACATCTACCCGCGATGACTTCAGTTCATTCGTGATCATGGCGCTTGCAACAGTGCGAAATATCGGAAACTCGAAACGATAAATACACATCGTAAATATCTCGTTTTAAGTTCTAATGATACTGTTAGTGACCATGTCAATTTAAGACTTATATAGACAGTCTATATCGATAGTCTATATAGTGTGGTGTGTAGTATATCTACTGCTGTAAAATTACCAACGTTTTTTACATGTGAGTATATTATGTAGATTTTTGTAATAATTATTTATTTATTTATTATATATTTTATTGTACACCTACCAATATTTCTATGGATACAAATAAATTAAACTAGTGTACAATGGGCGGTCTTATCGCACAGGGCGATTTCTTACAGACAACCTTTGGATGGACAAACTTTGGTGTACAAACATCATAATATTAATTGAACATAATAATATAAAATACATACAATACCAAAATCATATACTAATAAATATTACATGTATAATTGAGAAAGAAGGTGAAAAGTTATAGGGAGAGGTAATGCTCCTTCACCATTCTTTTGAACGCTGGTAGCGTTTGAGCACGCCTCACATCTATGGGTAATGCATTCCACAAACGAGCTGCTTGTATAGTAAGAGATTTGTCAAAGAAAGAAGTGGACTGCATACGAATACTCAACTCTAGATTTTCCGATGATCTCAAGGATCTAGAATGTGTGTCACAGAGGAACTGAAAACGTTCCTTAAGATAAAAAACTAAAACCCGACTACGACAAAAAAATCGATGCTAAAAAGGATGAAATAAGATTTTCAGGATGCTGAAATAAACAAGGTTACTGGAAAAACAAGAACAGAATAAAAATAAAAGCCGTAGTCACACGTCACGTTATTAATTGTTTTGTTACGGTTGATATCCTATATAACGTGTGACTACGGCTTTTATTTTTATTCTGTTCTTGTTTTTCCAGTAACCTTGTTTATTTCAGCATCCTGAAAATCTTATTTCATCCATTTTAGCATCGATTTTTTTGTCGTAGTTGGGTTTTAGTTTTTTACTTTTTATTATTTAAACTATTTTGGTGTTAAATCACTGTGCTTATATACTATTTACTTTATTTTTATATGAGTTCAAGTGAAGCCCTTTCAAATGATACCAAACACGGTATATCTAACTTACTTTTATTTTTTACACATGACTTTTTGACCACTAGAGGGCGCCATGTTTAATTTAAGCAATATTTTTGATAAGTACAAGTGAAGCCCTTTCAAATGATACCAAACACGGTGTATCTATCTTATTTTACACATGACTTTTTGTCCGCTAGAGGACGCCACGTTAAATTTAAGCAATATTTTTGAATATGTACAAGTGAAGCCCTTTCAAATGATACCAAACACGGTGTATCTATCTTATTTTTATGTTTTACACATGTTTTTTTTGTCCACTAGAGGGCGCCACTTTAAATTTAAGCAATGTTTTGGAAATGTGCATGTCACGCCCTTTCAACTGATATCAAACACGATGTGTTTATCTTATTATTTTTTTTTAACACAACACTTTTTGGGCCCTAGAGGGTGCCACATTGGGTTTTGTGACACGTCACGTAGCCTATGTTCAGCGGACGGTCAAGACGGTTCTAACGATACCTCATTTGTCGAGTTCCGATAAGCAGCTTTGGAGCTATGAGGGAACAGATGAACATACACACATTCATACATACATAGATACATACATACATACATACATAGCCTGTCAAAATCATAACCCTCCTTTGGCTTTGCCGTAGTTGGGTAAAAAGTATCGTATCATCGTATCGAAAAATCAATTAACTCTAAATCTCGTACACCTGTTGAGTTAGAGGGCTAATTTTTTTTGCAAGGGGTGCCTACCATCTAGGGAAATTAACTGCCAAAACGCATCAACTTAGAAATTCTTGGAAGTAATTTTTTAAAACAATTTTCAAAAATGCTCCAATTAACGTGACAAATCTTCAAATGCTGATATCTTAGGGTAGAATTGGAATTTCAACCTGATTTTTTTTACAATCAGCCTCGTTTGGCATGCTCTAAAGCTGAGACCTCTAAAAGCGGGATGTCTGAAATTACTTCCCGTCCTACCATTGTGAGATGGGAAGAAAATTACGAAGGCGTTTCAAGGAGCCTGCAGACGCAAATACTTTACGACTAACTTCCTGTAATTGTTTAGTCCAGGAAAGGGTGTCGTCAATGTGTATTCCCAGGTTCTTCACAGTGTGACTGAAAGGTATGACAGTGTAATTGAAAGAAACCTGGGGAAGTGCCGTCCAATCAATCCTGGAGATAGTACGAGAACTACCAACAACAATAACCTGAGTCTTAACAGGGTTGATTTTCAGCCCAAACTCAGCGCTCCAGTCACCAATTCGAGCAAGGTCCATATTAATAGCTTTAATGGCATCAGTTAACTCTACGAGTGGAGCTTGGGTGTAAATTTGGAGATCATCAGCATACAAGTGGTAGAAAGAAGATAGTCGTTGAGTGATAGCATTTATAAAAAGTACAAAAAGTAAAGGAGATAAAACGCCACCCTGTGGCACACCGGCAGAGGTATCACACCAAGAAGAAAAGGAGTCCTCAATGGAAATACGCTGCCGACGACCAAACAGGTAACTACGAAACCAGTCAATTACCGATGGAGATATGTTAAACGAGCAGAGAATGCCAAGCAAAATGTCGAAGTCAACTGTATTAAACGCATTACTAAAGTCTAGCAGTGCAAGTACAGTTAACTTCCCCATCTCCATGCCAGACCTTATATCGTCCGTAATATGTACGAGTGCAGAAGTAGTGCTGTGACCAGGACGGAAACCAGATTGGAAGGGATTCAGAAGATTGTACTTAGAAAGGAACGAGCTAAGTATAATAATTAATTATTGTGTTAATTAGATAATTGTGTTATGTTAGGATGTATGTTTGTTTATTGTGAATTGTATGTAGATGCGTGTGCATATTTATGTAAATGTATGTAATTCGTAGTAAGAAATACGTAGACGGTTAAATTGTGCGAGACCTTGTGCTCGTCTGTCTGACTGTTCAGGATAAAAAAGATTAAATACATTTTTATACGATTTTCACCAATGAATGTTTTGGTTTCTATACCAATTAGCAGAATGAGACCGCGCGAAGCTGGGCCAGCTCGCTTGTGCTAAATAAATAATATACTTCTATCTTATTTACCATTGAGCTAAGTGTGTGGAAATTCTTTCAGGAAAATATTGATTGGTAGAGATTAAGTTTCTTAAGGAAAGTAATTAGGATATCTTTAGGAAACACGAGACACGAGGCTTAATATGCTTCCCGCGGCATGAAGAAACCTTAAAAATCGAACCGTGTGACTGTTATTATCTAGCCTTGAGAACCTTAACTGCCAAATTAAAAACTTAACCCTGGTCAGGTAAGCAGTTTCTACATGTAAATACTAGTACTTAGCGGGATACGATTAGACTGGAAGCCAATCCTTACATTATTTTGGGAAAAGGGTACATAGGGGATGTATTGTGTATTGAGTGAATACGTGGTTGCGTATAGGTCGTTCATTTGCTTAATTTTATTTATTATTTCAGTCATTGTGTGGGATTGGTTGATAGTGTTTAAAATAATAATAGTATTACTATAAATACTTTAAAAACTTGAAACAGTATTTAATTAAAACCATTACAAATAACATAACAAAATATTTAACATTACAACAACCAATCAAAAGATTACTTTTTACTGACGGGCTTGTGTTTGACCTTAATTTCACCTCATAGTAAATGAGTAGGTACGGTGTCGATACCATTATCATGATGCACCATGCCGGTATGTGGATCTTGAAGTAGCCTATTCAGATTATTCCCGAGTAAATACCTATCCCATGGAAAATTCGGGTTAACATATAGGTGTTTTCCTATAACCTCGTCTTTCTTCTATTGAAAGTATTATAAAAATCGGTTCAGCCGTTCCATAAATCTAGAAAAGGGTTGTAAGCACTTGAGAAAACACAGCTATTTTGAACCAAACAGATACTTCAATTTTGTAATACAATTTCAACACTGTTAACTATTCCCATATCCTTAGAAGAGAGGCCAACTTGTTTCCACTAAAGATAAATAAATCACCTAATATCGTTGATTACGTTAGCGTTCTCCTCGGGGCTAAGCACGTGAGATATATCAGCCACGGAGCTAAAACACGAGCGATATATTAGCCACTCGGTGAGTTGGCTACAGGAAGACGTATTGGTAGATAGCTATGGAAGCACTGGCAATTTTTCGTAATTTTCCGTATTCGGAATAGTGTGGTTTATTGATGAAAGTCTTTACAAGGCAATATGTTCATATAAATATTATGTGAGACGTGATACTAGAAAAACGCTAGTCCACTGTTCTCTATTTATGGTGTAATCATGGCGACACGGAGACTTATGTCCGGTCCTGACATGACTTGACCGTGATACATATTTTTTTAATAGAATTGAAGAGTACATATTTATTTCTATCATCATTGATTAAAGGCGCTTCTAAACGGGCTATATTATTCTGCAATTTGTGACTGCACTATTGGCAACTAATTGCCCGGCCATTACAAAAACATTGCTCGGACACTGATGTCCGAGCAATCTATGGCTGGGCCATGTGTTGCGATATGTCGGCTATAGGGTGGCTCATGATGCAGACTCTTAAACGGGCTACACAAATCGGCAACAATGGCTGAAGAAATCACACTTGTCACAGCAGCTTACATTATTTTAAAATCAAAAATGATTTTAAAATAATTGATATCTCAATTTTTTCAGCGATTACAATCCATCCATCTTCTCGGGGCGTCTGAGCTGTCCCAACGCGAAGGTATGCGTACCCTTGCGGTGGGACGGCATGGACTGCTGTGCAGTTCTTCTCATGCAACCGAGCGGGTGGGCGGGTTGCGGATAGCCCAGCTTCGGCTGGGGGACCGCCACCTGGTTACCTGGGGGGTAGTCCCCCTGCCGGAGTGTCTCTGTAGACGAGACTCCGGACAAGAGAAGTTTCCCTTACGCCAGATCCCAGGCCTAGGGATAACCTAATACCCTGTTCCTATGTTCCCTGTTCCTCGGCTGCGCGGGTCTGCATGGTTCTGCTACTGTCTCTCGCTGGTGCGGGTTTGCTGCATATATTGGCTGGTTCAAGTGGACTAGCCGGTAATGCGGTGAGCTCGCGCCTGCAGGACGGTGGCGGAAGCATGTGACCCTGTGCAGTCGAAAACATCCCCTCACACCTTTCCTTCCCCCTCCCATCCCTTTCCTTCCTTTCCCTTCTTTCCTCCATCCATCCAGAGGAGGGGCAACCTCGCTTTCCCAAAAAAAGCCCAATCCATCAACCATGAAGCAGAGAACAAAGAAAACTACCCAGGTGGGTCCCGGCCAAGCCGGGGACTCCCACACCGACATGTCGGTCAGCCCCCATCGTATTCTGGGAGGGGGCAATTCACTGCCTACTGGTGCTGCTCCTGCAGCAACATCAACTATTTTGGCTGCTACTACAGCGCCCCACGACAACCCTGCTGCTATCGTAGCCATACCCACAACCACGGCTGCTACTACAGCGCCTATAAACACAACACCGGCTGCGACCCACGCGCCTTTTTTCCACACCACGGCTGCTATCCAAGCGCCAGGTAAACCGACACAGACTGTGCTGTCCGCGAGCGCCTGGCAACAGAGCATCGTTAGGAACAGCTACAAAAACAACCCAGACGACGACACTGTCAAAGGTAAGGCGGCCAGCTCCGGTGGGTTCAGTGACCGGAGGCGCTCAATCTGCGAAGGCACTAGCCAGCGCATTGCGCCGACGGCCGCTGAAGAGCAAGTACGCGACCAGCTGCGAATCCGCGAAGGGCCCTCCCAGCGCGTAAAGCGGCCGGACGCGGAAACACGTGACCAAAACCGAATCCGCGAAGGGGAAACTCAGCGCGTAAGGTGTCCGGAAGCGTCAGAATCCGCCGGGACCGAAAGCCGAACCCGAGACCCTGACATTGACACTGACTTACCCCGAAGGAAGAAGGCGAAAGGCAGGGGGAAACGGTCTGGAACCCTCATCAACGTGAGGTCGGTCGTCCGGGCCTCTGAACCACAACCTGGGCCAAGCGGCTCGGGAGCGGCAAAGAGGGACCGCCCGGACGACACGGCTTCGCCGAGCGCACTTCAGGGTAACCCGAAGCGCGTGAGAGTCCAGCCTGCTCAAGGGGAGCAGAGGACCTACGCGCGGGCCACAAAGGATATTCCTGCGCGACTCGCCGTAGCAATCTGCTTCCCTCCCCCCTCCAGGGACCTGACTCCGGAGGAGGCATATGACATAAAGAAGAAACTCGAAGAGCTCGTCATGGACAGCGATCCGTCCAAACCACTCCCGGCCTTCCGCGGATACCCTCGGGTAGCGGACGGCACTGTGCAGATGTGGTGTGAAGACGACCACTCCCTGACATGGCTGACTCAGAATGTTCCACTGATAAGACTTTCAAATACTGACCAGACACTAACAGTTATGCGACAGACTGACATACCTACCCGTGTCCGAGCGGCGCTATTTGTACCCCGATATAATGGGGACATAGCGCGGCTCCAGAGCGTTCTGATCCGTCAGAACACTTGGTACGACATTGGTAGGTGGTCACTGTACAGGGCGACTTCTGTCGGTGGGGATAACCATGGGACGTACCTGACCCTGGGGATCCCGACCGATGAAGCCGAAAAGGTCTTGGGGCGGGAACGACGTGTATCGTACCTACTTGGGTCCATATACGTTCGCTTCTACCCCAAGAAACTACCCTCCGACAAGACTGTGACCACTGAACCGACACAGACAGACATTGAAGTGACCATACTGGAGGAGGAAATGGCGAAAGCTGCGATGGCCGACGCTGAGTCAGACTCAGCGCCACCCCCGTCACCGGGATGGACAACGCAGCTGCTCGCATCCTCACCTAGCGACACCTGGCGAGAAACGGAGGAGGGAGATATAGTATCCGATGGATCCGACGCCTCCTAACTCCGCTTCAACGTCAGCACCACCCACACCAAACACCCAGATCATCCAGGCCAACCTCCAGCATAGCCAGACCGCCACGGCTAGCCTTCGCAGAGCGCTGGAGATGAATCCACGGACAATCGCACTCATACAAGAGCCGTGGATTAGAAATAACAAAATATGTGGCCTTGGAAACACCGGAGGTAAAGTCACTCTAAACACATTTAACTCAGAGAAGCCACGCACCTGCATATACACACCAAAAGACATACCTATCACCCCACTAAATCAATTCTGTTCCAGAGACCTGACTGCGATCAGGCTCCGGATCGACATCAATGTTCCAGATCTAGTACTAGCCTCGGTATACATGCCAGGCGACAACGAAAACTGCCCACCAATAGAGATGATTGATCTGGTGCGTCACTGCGAGGACGCGAATCTGGACCTGATCATCTGCACCGACTCAAATGCTCATCACCCGCTTTGGGGAAGTGAAGTATCCAACGCCAGAGGTGAGACTCTATCCACATATCTATTCTCCACTAACCTAAACATTGTTAACCGAGGCTCAGAGCCCACTTGGGTCACAGCCAGAGGTCAAACAATCATAGACCTAACTTTAGCTACCGAAAACGCGACTAACCTTATTTCTAATTGGCACGTATCTGACGAACCCTCCTGTTCTGATCATAGGAGAATCTGCTTTACCTTATCAACCAACATAGTAAAACCCATACCAAGGCGCAACCCGCGCCGCACAAATGTTACAGAATACAAACACCACCTAGCCTCCTTGTTGGCTAGACGACAATCACACCCGACACCTTTGACTGATCCCACACAACTTGAGGAAATTGTGACAAAAGTAACAAACAGCATAACGGAGGCATACCACGTGAGCTGCAAACCAAGAACACCTAACACCAGGAGTAAGGGAAACTCTTGGTGGAATGCTGAACTTGGTAGGCTCAGGAACACACTACGGAAACAATTCAACAGAGCAAAGAACACTAGACTCCTGGAAGACTGGGAGCAATACAAAGAAACCCAATACCAATTCAAAAAACAAGTCAGAATAGCCAAGAGAACTGCTTGGCAGAACTTCTGCGCATCCATAGAATCAAACAGTGAAGCCGCACGAGTAAAGAAAATCCTATCAACTGATCAGGACCGTACTCTCGGCGCACTCAAGAAATCTGACAACTCCTACACACAGACAGACCAAGAAACCAGTAAGGTCCTTCTGGAGACGCACTTCCCGGACTGCCGCATCTCCGAGGACATCACGTGGGAAAGCGAACCCAGACAGACCCCAAGTATAACAGACTGGTCTAGAGCCCGCGATATAATCACTGAGGACCGCATAGCATGGGCCATTAAAACGTTCCAGCCATACAAATCTGCAGGACTAGATGGCATTTTTCCAGCCCTTCTGCAATGGGGTGAGTATATTCTGACACCCTGGCTGGCGGAAATATACCAAGCCTGCATAGCACTCAGATACGTTCCACTAGCATGGCGTGAGGTGAAGGTCATCTTCATACCTAAACCAGGCAAAACTGACTACACACAGCCCAAAGCATACAGGCCGATAAGTCTCACATCCTTCTTACTGAAAACCCTAGAGAGGCTTTGCGACAGACACATTCGGGACGGACCTCTCTGGAAGAATCCACTCCACGGACAACAGCACGCCTACTCAACGGGGAAGTCAACGGAATCTGCCCTACACAGCGTAATATCAAAAATTGAATGCGCAATACACCACAAATGCTCTTCGATAGCTGTCTTCATAGATATCGAAGGTGCTTTTGACAAGACTACGTTCCAGAGTATGAATACAGCACTCAGCAGGCACGGTGTAGACCAAACCCTGAGTGGCTGGATCACCAACATGCTCAAGCAAAGAGCAGTACAAGTCACAATAAATAGCACAACGAGGGCCATCGTGGCGAAAGGCTGCCCCCAAGGGGGTGTCCTCTCGCCACTGCTATGGAACCTGGTCGCAGACAGCCTCATCAGGAGACTAAATAATAAAGGATACTTTACCGTTGGCTATGCTGATGACATAACCATAATAATAAATGGAAGCCATGAGAACACCATATGCAACCTCATGCGCCAGGCCCTAAGGATAGTAGAGGACTGGTGCCGAGAGCATCAACTCTCAGTGAACCCCACAAAAACCGAACTAATACTCTTTACCAAAAAGAGGAAGCTAGCGGAGCTGGAGCTGCCAAGTTTCTTTGGCACCACCTTAAGCCTCTCAGCTGACACCAAATATTTGGGCATCTTCTTGGATAAGCAACTGAATTGGGCAAAACACATTGAACACACCACCAAGAAAGCTAGCATCTGCATGTGGCAGTGCAAACGTATGCTGAACAGGAACTGGGGCATCAGCCCCAGAACAACCCACTGGCTATACACAACAGTTATAAGACCAATCATCACGTACGGCTCCCTTGTCTGGTGGCCCAGAACAGACTTAGGTACAGCACAAAAAGACCTCGAGAAGCTGCAACGACTCGCATGCGTGGCGATCACCAGCAGCATGAGAACTGCACCCACTGCCGCTCTACAGGCCATGCTGGGACTACCACCATTGCATCTCATAGTACGAGAAGAGGCTGCCCTGGCAGCCTTCAGACTCGCCATATCCGGAGCACTCTTGAGGGACTCCAGGATCAAGCACACACGCATCATGGAGGACTCTGTCAAACGACAACCTCTGATGACTGCACCCTATGATAAGATTACAAAGACACACCACTTCCAAAAAAATTACCAAATACAGCTCATGCCGGAGCCAGAGGACAACTCAGGACCCAAGGAGCTTAGAATCTACACTGACGGCTCAAAGACAGACACTGGAACTGGAGTTGGAGTCTTCTCCAACGATCTCAACATAAAGATATCCAGACCGCTAGGCAAGCTCAACACCGTATACCAGGCGGAATGTGTGGGTATTATCCAAGCGATCCATGCCTTGGAAGCCAGGAGAGTTACGGATAGCCACATCCGTATACTTTCCGACAGTGCCTCAGTACTACAATCCCTAGGGAAAAACTATATCACATCTAAACTCATACTAGAATGTCACAACGCGCTGCAACGCTCGGCGGTCGAGAACCGCAACACTGTGACACTACAATGGATAAAGGGGCACAGCGGATCACTCGGCAATGATGCGGCGGATGAACTGGCCAGGAGGGGGTCCAACACGACGGTTTTCGGACCAGAGCCCATCGTGCCGCTCCCCCCCACCCAGCTGCGCACATGGTTAAAAGAACACACACACGTTCAAGCCCAGAAATGTTGGTCCTCGGCACCAGGCTGCAGGCAGTCCAAGGAGGCGATGCCAAACCTAAACAAAAAACTAAGCAGGCGCCTCCTACACATGGACAGGAAAAGCCTGCGAATGGTGGCGGGGACCATCACCGGGCATTGCTCACTGAACAAACACTACCACACAATAGGTGTAACGGACAGTCCCTTATGCAGGGCCTGCATGGGGACGGAGGAAACGGTGGCACACGTGCTCCTAGAGTGCACGGAAATCACTGACATACGAAAGCAAACCCTCGGGTCTTTGAATTCCCTTACAGACATCCTGAACAGACCGAGAGACCTGATCTGCTTCTGGAAGGAGGTTGGCTGGATGGAGTGACGGCCGACACGGCTCACGCACAATGGTCTCGTGCAGAGACTAAGTGCGGAAACCAAACCGAGAAGAAGAAGAAGAAGAAGATCCATCCATCTTTTTTAGCATTTCTGTCTTTGTATATACCGCTTTTAAGATCCCTCAACTGAGGGTGTAAATGTACTTCATTAATGAAATCTTCATTAATGAAACCTTCTCGTTAGTCCACGTATTAGTCAATTTTGTAAACATAATATAACCACAAAAACAAACAAGCACAGGTCAGTCAGTCAAACAAAGCACTGAACATAGCAATTTATACTCATAACAAACTTCATGTTTGTAGAAAAAGATGCACTATGCCATTACAATAGAGAGCGACTGAAACAACAATAGAACTGGCTGGGCAACATTGCAGTTAAATCGATCGCTCAGCGATCGCCCGGCAATCTATCGAACAATATCGGCCACACATGGCCATACCCAAAATGTTTGTCAACTATTGCCGGGACATTACTGCAATATTGCATAATCTGGCTGGTATTGCTGGCAATGTTGCCGGCCATTGTATTGCAGCCACATATTGCAGAAAAATATTGCCCGTTTAGAAGCGCCTTAATATTAGTAACAACGCAAGATAAAGTTACAAATTATTTATGCAATTCAGCACAATGATCATACCCTCGATTTGAGTAAAAAACGATTGCGAGTAAATAACCTAAGATATACTTACGTTAAAAAAACTTTTATTCTTTTTTATTTATATACATATAAGTAACATTGAAGTTTCTGTCTGTGACTTCAATACTGTTGCTTTTCGTGAGTGTTTATAGTTATTTACACGATAGATTACTGACAAATGCTTGCGCTGTTTGGACGGGCTTAAATATGTGTGTTACTTTCCTCAAAAGTGCACCACATACGTAAACTGACATGGTTCTCATATGATTTGATTAGTATGGATTGTATGGACTTCAAAAGATTTGCTTGATTTTAGTTTTTAGACTTTCGGTGTTTCTTTTCGGGATGGTCAGAAAAAAATCGGAAAAACTGGCCTCATCTAGTTTAAATTTACGAAAAATAAATACTTACTTGTGAAAGTGTTATTATTTTATTATCAATATGCAAATTAAATACAATTATTTCATGATTATGTTATATCCCTCATAAACCTACAGTACCGGTCTGCAATACAACAGTAGTACTGGTCTTGTGGTCATAACTTCCAGTTCTAAGTCTACCCAGTGCGGTAGTGTGTTCCTACATAAGTGATGCATGTATGGTAATGCTACCTTTTTATTAAAAAACCTCTTTGTTTCCAGGCCGGAAGACAGCGGCCAGTACAGATGTCGAGTGGACTTCATCAAGTCACCTACCAAGAACACGAGGCTTAATCTTACGGTGCTAAGTAAGTATATTTGAGAAATTTAAGATAATTATCCGAATTAAAACCTGAGTAGTATTTCGTATGTAAAAATAAGCTTAGATAAACATTTTAGTGATAATCTCATAAGACATACTCCATTAATTTATATAATCACCGCCTCTCTAAAACAAACCATGAAAGATCGTTAGGAAACATATTTTGGAGCAAAATTTAGACAAAATAATGCACCATCCATCTTATGTTGTACATGGAACACGAGCCTGTCTGACCTCTACGACGCACTAGCTGGGTAACATGATTCTACAATTATTGCCAAATTGTCTAACTTCTGACTACCAGTAATGTCTGTCAAGAAAGAACAAGCTAGCTAATGGTTTCACATACGGGGCATGGAGAAATCTCGATGTGTTAAGCTGGTCACTCATCTACGAACCAACCTTAGCAAGCGTTGCTTGTCCTTGAAGATCGACTCGTGCGGCTGTTGTACTTTAACCACGAGCTTCTCATTATATTTGGTTATTTCTTTGTTCTCTATTTGTTTCTTAATTTCAATTATTTTCCAGTACCTCCAGAGCGGCTGATTATCCTGAACCAAGAGGGTAACGAGATACGAGGTGTCCTCGGACCGTATGATGAGGGAACTGAAGTTAACCTCACGTGCATCGCAGTGGGAGGTAAGAATCGTATTTCTTATGATTTTTTGGGAAAATGCATGTTATTTTTTATATTGGCTATGTACTAGTTTTTGCTCTAGGGCTTCCCCGTGTGAAAAGGTTTTTAATATAGTACTAACTACTCTCAAAACAGTGCTGTAAAACATGGTGAGGAAATTGGCTTGTCCTAGGACTAAAAAGTCGTCAAGCCTCCCTTCCTTTCAATGAGAGAAGACCATTGATCCAGCAGTGGCAAAGATGTTTGCTGAATTATTATTATTTATTCATAATTGTTTACATCATCACACTGCTTGAAACCAGATTTCTTTGGAACTTTTTTGCCGTTTCATTTAATAAATTGTTATTTATTCGTTGCTTGAGTTTGTGCAAGTATAGAAAAAACTACTTGAACAAATGTCATTGAATGCAGCGTCAATAAAACTTTATAAAAAAAAAAAACTGTATTTATAGATATATCATTTGTAATACCGAATAATACTATCAGTTCCATTAAAATCTACTAACTACTGTAAGATCACCATAACACGGCATCTTACATGCCTACTCAGTTTACAGCCTATTCTCCCAACCTTAACATACTTTCACCTCAATTTCTGTCCCCTTAAATAACGCATTACACGCTCAACATATTAGGGGTGTGTCTTGAACAACGGTTTATGCTAAGACACGGGTTCCCAAACTTTGCGGCAGGCCCACTTTAGAGGGCGTAGAATTAAATAAAAGATAAAAAGAAATCAGGACGTTTTGGGAAAATACTTTTAGTAACTCAGTCGTTTAATGATCATATATTGGAATATACATACCTACTTAAAAAAATGAATTCAGACGTAAGTAGAACTTCCTTATTTTTGAAGTTTGTTAAAAAAGACTTTCCGTCCACAAGAGTGTTTGAAAATGAATTTAACCAAATCAAATAACTTACAGGCCTGTTGGTATAGTGATCAGTGGCCCTGACTACTATTCGCAAGGTCGTGGGTTCGATTCCCACCCAGGAAAAATGTTTGTGTGATGAGCACGATCATTTGTTCTTTATCTGGGTGTAATTTATCTATATATATGTATGTTTATCAGTTATCTAGTACTCATACCACAAGCTCTGCTTAGTTTGGGACTAGATGGCGTTGTGTGAAAGTTGTGGAATATATTATATTATATTACATAATCCGTGATTCTTACTTATTGTAATATGTTTGTTCGTTATAGTTTTAGCATTACTTTTGGGAAAATCACGAAATGACTCCTCCTGATCTATGTGTTGCTGTAAGACTACTACTGAATAAAAACTCACCCAGTTCCTTCATTTGCCCTTGCCTTCGCAGACCGTGGTATCTTGTGGGAACATTAAATAACTCCGAGGTTATAGTTGTTAGACAGTCCTATACGGGATACCTTAACATTGATCGTGATATCCTTTTAGAAAAGAGTTGGGGGTCCATGTATTATAGAAGATTGAGAACCGCTGTAAATCTAAGGTAATGGGAACATGCAACGTGTGTTAGACAACCTTATAAGGTAACGCCCGATATACAAAGCGCGCTGTTTAGGATATATTACCTATTTATGTAAGACAGTAATATGAGCATTGGCTGAAATAAGTTATTAGCTACTTTTCTTTGTGAATGATTTCATTAAACTTGATTGATTTTTACATGTTTCCTTATTACAATATTTTTAGGTATTTTCAGAACAGTGTAGATCATTCAACATAGTACAAAGTCATTACATTGATATAAAAATTGATAGAAAACGGTTAAAGTAATGTTTAATAAAAGACAATAATTCATCCTTCTTCCTATTTCTTTATACAAACTGTTACACATTTCCTTCTCCAATTTCTCGCCTTCCAAATCACGCGTGCCATGAGAAACATGTTGGTGTAATACCCGTCTCACACATATGCGAAAATTTCCAGTTGTCAGTTATTTACACGTAAAAAATTAGATGAAAAAAGTTTATATTAATTAGCCTATTTATTATATAATAATACTAGCTGCTGCCCGCAACCTCGTTCGCGTGGAAGGATTTCCCGCGTACATCCCGATCCCGTGGGAATTCCGGGATAAAAAGTAGATAGTAGCCGATTCTCAGACCTACTGAATATGTATATAAAATTTGGTAAAAATCAGAAAAGCCGTTTCGGAGGAGTAAGGTAACTAACATTGTGACACGAGAATTTTATATAATAACTAGCTGACCCGCCACGACTTCGTTCGCGTGGTATCCTACCACTACCCAACCGATACCACTACCCCTATCCTACCCAACCCCTACCCTACCCTACCCCTATCCTACCCCTACCCTTATCACTTAGGGGTACGAAAAATAGATAGTAGCCGATTCTCAGACCTACTGAATATGTATATAAAATTTGGTAAAAATCAGAAAAGCCGTTTCGGAGGAGTAAGGTAACTAACATTGTGACACGAGAATTTTATATAATAACTAGCTGACCCGCCACGACTTCGTTCGCGTGGTATCCTACCACTACCCAACCGATACCACTACCCCTATCCTACCCAACCCCTACCCTACCCTACCCCTATCCTACCCCTACCCTTATCACTTAGGGGTACGAAAAATAGATAGTAGCCGATTCTCAGACCTACTGAATATGTATATAAAATTTGGTAAAAATCAGTAAAGCCGTTTCGGAGGAGTAAGGTAACTAACATTGTGACACGAGAATTTTATATATTAGAAGATATATTCTTGTCTTTGGTATTGTATGTACTTGTTTACTCAGTGGGTGTCGAGCTTTGCTCAACGCCAATAAGGATTTGTGATATTTTTCTTTAAATGTTTCTTTGCTGCCAAAACAAAAGGATTTATGATACATTTCAATTTCCACGATTCACAGCACTAATTGCGTGAGATGTGACTCAAGTCCCCCGTAACTCGTACCTACTGTCAAAAATGTACAAATGATAGCCGGGACCAACAGGGTAACATGATTTCTAAGGCACGGACAAATCTCTAAATGTTAAGATGGTCACCCATCCACGAACCGACCTCGGCAAACGTTACTTAACCTTGAAGATTGACATATGTGGCTGGTGTTATTTAGCCACGAGCTTCTTTTGTAACGACCGTCAACGCTCTACACATAAATAGAACTTTCACATTTTACGCGTTAAATCGTCTATACTTTCTCACATAGCTTTGCACAATGTGTGGCGCCGACACAAGACTGCAGCAACCTGTATCAGATGTCACCAGAGGGTGTGTTTTCGTGAAAACTCTCCGATTCACGCACACGATTTAGTTGTGGTTTAGAAGAAACTAGAAAGCGGAGTTTATAATAATATTTATAAATTCTTGCTTCTGCCCGCGGCTTCGTACACTGGAAAAGCTTTTAGCAAAAAAAGGTAGCCTATGTCTTTCTCCAAAGTCTGATATATCTCTGTACCAAATAACATAGAAATCGATTAAGTGGTTTAGTCGTGAAGCTGTAACAGACGGACAGAGTTTCTTTCGCGAGTATAATACACAGGGATATTTAGCTTGGAGGGGATAACAAGATTGCTAGTCATGTGAATTCTACACATTTGTTAGTTCTTTTTTTTATTTAAATATTTCTTTGAGTTGAAACATGATGTTCCAAGATCGTTGGTACTCGCTTAAAATGCATGAATTACTGTAGTATTCATTTGCAAAAATAGCTTGCTTGATTTAGAGGAAGATTTGAAATTATGGCGTGAAGCAAATACCGGACATAAACGGCCGCTTAAAAAGCTTTACTAACGAAAGTTGTTGCATTGACAACTAGCATTCTTGCTATGGCATTTATGGCATGATATGTAAGAAAAAGTTGTAAGTACTAATAAAAATATATACCCGCTTTCACTCCCAACTTGTACCACACCTCGCATCCTTGCTTGACATTGGTACCGACGACGGTACATCGGAAAAACAATGGAAAGTCCATTGTTTTACACGATTTTTTATACAGTCAAGTCTTTCACAACTCACAATTATATGTTTGGCTTTTGTGCGCACCAGTAATTATGTGGGCAAAAATGGCCGGATTTTTTTGGAAAACTTTTCGGCGTGAATAGGTTAAAGCTTAGAGGGTAATAGGAAACGGCGCACTTTCGGGCATTCTTTTTTTTGTAACATTTTTTTATATCTAATCAAGAATAATAATTAATGATTTTTAGTTAAAAGGTAGTGAGTTCATTAAATTTCTTTACGTTTTAACTTTTCTTTAAATAAAGGTGTGTCTGGGAATTTTCAAGACAATGTCAGAATCATAATAATTTCTTTGTGTCTGAAGAAACCTTGAAGGCATAGGACATAGTCTGAATTGCCTACTGAATTCTAATCTTGAAAATTCTGCTGGAAAAGCAATTGAGTATTGTGTGAAGGTGTTTTATTTGGTCGTGTTAAATATGGCAGATTACACTATCTTCTGCCCGCGGCTTCACTCGCGTGATTTAGTGTTTAACGAAATAATAGTAGCTTATATCCAGTCCTTCAACTCTTTGTACACCAAAACCACATTGAACCGACTAATTTAAATAAAGCAATTAACTTGATACAAATTTAATATTAAATGCTTTTCTTTCTCTTTCCAGGCCGTCCAACCGCCCGGGTATCCTGGTGGAAGTCACACGCACTCCTCGCCAACTCCGAAGCGAGGGCCACCGTCTCCTTCAGGCTCCAGAGGTCTGACTATGGCACTGACGTCACTTGTCAGGTAAGAAGCACCAGACATTCGGGCATTTTAGAACTTACATCACATCACCAGGAGTCGGGGTATCCTAAGACAAAAAATCCGAAGATATGTGATGTCCACTAACTCGCACTGGGCCCGCGTGGTGGATTATAGAATGTTATAGTACATCTGATGGAGAACTGGCCTGTGTCCCAGCAGTGGGAACATTATGAGCTGATTGTGCATGTCATGTATGTACTACATACCTAAATCCATTTAAAAATAGTCTTTGAAATATTATTTTAGCGATAAAACCATTGTGTCACTTACTGGCTTAGTCGTCGACTTATGGTGAATATTATCAAGAGCATTCTCTTCTGTACCGTGTATCAGGTGAGATGGTGGTCAAACGCGAACCTATTATCATAAAAAAACAAAAAAAATCATTTTCGCTGCTGTGTAAATATTTGTTAATATAAGATATTATATAATTTGAAAATAGATAGCGGAAGATCTATCATTTCAGTTAATAAACCTGTCTATCCATCAGGTTTCTGCTAATGTAATCTTAGACACACTATTTAATTAGTTTCTTCATCTTGTTTCTATCAGAATTAATTAAATGTTGTTGTAATTTTGTTCATACTAACAGTTTATTATGTACTAGTTTCTAGTCGTGGCTTTGCTCGGGGGGAAAAGATTAATTTTCAAATGTTTGTATACCTATGTCAGTCACTTGGTGATAATATAGCATTTGACTGGAAAATAAATTTTTAAAATCGGATGAGTAGTTCAACGCTAACCATTGCCGCTTTATAATATTTGCATAGGATATACTCGGCACGCACCAACATTACGGCTCTGCAAAACAGCGCAAGCACTGTTGATACTAATCGGTAGCAAGACAGTACAAGTACATATATTCTCACGTGGGTATAAAGTCACGGTAGGGACTTTGAACTGTCTCTCACACTTATACACATAATATCACTCATTAGGCATTAGATAGATACCCACTCACTCGCACGATTTCTTTAATTTTTAGTTTTACTTATTTTTACAATTATTGATTAACTCGTTGTCTTGCATCTTGTCACATGTTTAGAACTCTCATCCGTCTCACGAGACGAGCGTTGGTAGCTACGTCACGCATTTAACTTTTACAGCTATCATCGTTTGGCATAGTTTACTGCCTGTATTTGTACTTTGTTCCAAAATAAACGTTTATTATTATTATACTAGCTTTTGCCCGCGACTTCGTCCGCGTGGAATAGTTACTTTGGGCTAACGTTAAATTTAACCCCGATTTTGAAGCATTCTTCATTGGCGCTCCGCTCCTATTGGCCTTAGCGTAATGATACAATATAGCTGTGCCCGCGACTCCGTCAGCGTAAGTTAATGTACTGGTAATATTGTTTAGATCACGTTCACATGAGGCTTAAGTACCTAGAGAACGCTTCGACCGCGAGACGCATCGAGCGCGGCGACCGATTCTCAAAAATAATCCTTATAGCATGATTCAGTATTCACGCGCGATGGCTTATTATTATAAGCGTATTTCATGTATAACTTTGGTGTTTCTATACCGATTTATATGATTCTTTTTACGGTTTCGTAGCCGAATGGCAAAAAACGGAATCTTTATAGTTTCGACATGTCTGTCCGTCTGTCTGTCTGCGTCCGTCTGTCACAGCAATTTTATTCCAAAACTATTAGGACTATACATGTGAAATTTGATAGGTAGATGTATTCTGTGAACCGCTTTCCGATTTTAAGAAAAAAAATAAAGGGGGGCTCCCCATACATGGAACTAAACCTGAAAAATTTTTTTTTCATGAAATCGATGCATGTGTGGTATCTATAGACAGTTCTTTAAAAACGACATCCGGGTTTCTAAAACCACTTTTACATAAAGTCAATCGTTTAAAAGATATAAGCTACCAAAGTGGTAAAATGTGTGTGTGGTGGACACAACCTCTAACTTCTATAATAATGGAGTGAACAATCTAAAAAAATATATGTCTGTAGATCTTAATATAAACTTTCAAACAAAATTAGTTTGAACGAAATCAGTTCAGCAGTTTTTGAGATACAGCATATTTTCTAAAACCGCAAATATAACTTTGTAATTCATACAAACACTATGAAAAACAAATTTATTCGGCGCAGTTGTAAAAAATGTAAAAAAGCCAGTTTTAAGAAATTTGTAAGGTCTTTTTTCAAAACAAATTTATTTGGCGCAGTTATAAAAAATGTAAATAAGCTAGTTTTAAGAAATTTGTAAGGTTTTTTTTCGTCAAATAAATTTGCATATTATATTATAGTTACTACGGAACCCTTCATGGGCGAGTCTGACTCGCACTTGGCCAATTTTTTTATGGAATAGTTAATAATGTTAACTTTTTCAATTAGGGGTGACTGAGAGTGTTATAAACGTAAGAGTAGACAAATATTATAATCAGAAAGCTTCGAACTGCTAAGCTATCGGGAGTTACACGTGTTATTGTGAGTCAACCATAAAAGTTAGACATATGCTGTCGTGGGATATTTTTTATATAATTTTAAGGAGAACATTTCCGTCATGAAATGATTTGTGTAGCTTTAACCATTAAGGTTGCACACGCGACGGAAGCTTAAAAAATGGAGTAACTTCTCCCGTTTTCCCAACATTTCCCTTCACTGCTCTGCTCCTATTGATTGTAGCGTGATGAAAAGTATACTATAACCCGCTCAGGAGTATGAAAAATAATTGTACCAAGTTTCATTAAAATCCGTCGAGTAGTTTTTGTTTCTATAACGGTTATACAGACAGACAGACAGACAGACAAAAATGTAACTGATTGCATTTTTGGCATGAGTATCGATCCTTAATCACCCCCTGATAGTTATTTTGGAAATATATTTCATGTACAGAATTGACCTCTCTAAAGATTTATTGGAAATATATTTCATGTACAGAATTGACCTCTCTACAGATTTATTATAAGTATAGATTATGCTACGAAAAACTGTTTAATATACGATTTAAACAGTTTTATTTGTTCACAGGCAGTCACACATCCGCTCATAGCTCCCGTCTCTGAAAACATATCCATTGATGTCAATCGTAAGTACTCTAGTTAGATTTTTTATTCTTAAAACCTTCATGTCACTTCTCATAAGAAAACTGTTAAAATACCGAATAAATATATCTATGACTTCGTGCAAATTTCTGGAAACCGAAAGTTATAGATAGATGTTATAACATTATTATGTGTTTGAATAAAACGTGTTTTTAGGGTTCCGTAGCCGAATGGCAAAAAACGGAACCCTTATAGTTTCGACATGTCTGTCCGTCCGTCCGTATGTCACAGCCATTTTATTCCGAAACTATTAGGACTATACATGGAAAACTTCGTAGGTAGATGTATTCTATGAACCGCTTTCCCATTTTAAGAGAACATTTAAAAAATATTTAAAATAAAGGGGGCTCCCCATACATGGAACTGAAACTAAAGATATTTTTTTTTATGAAACCTATACGTGTGTGGTATTTGTAGACAGGTCTTTAAAAATGACATTATGGTTTCTAAAATGACTTTTTCATAAAGTAAATCGTTTAAAAGATATACGCTTCCAAAGTGGTAAAATGTGTGTGTCCCCCCCCTCTAACTTCTACAATAATGAAGTGAAAAATGTAAAAAAACCATATGTTGTAGATATTAATGCAACCTTTCAACCAAATTTGGTTTGAACGAGATCGAGTCAGCAATTTTTGAGATACAGTATATTTTCGAAAACCGCAAATATAACTTTGTAATCCATACTAATACTATGAAAAACAAAGTTATTTGGCGTAGTTGTAAAAATTGTAAATAAGCTAGTTTTAAGAAATTTGCAAGGTTTTTTTTGTTAAATGAATATATTAAGTATGTTATATTTATTATAGTTACTACGAAACCCTTCATGGGCGAGTGCGACTCGCACTTGGCCAATTTTTTTATTAGTCTGGTCTGTCACAATCCTGGGCCTTTGCCCAGGAGTGGGACCCTGCCTTCACTTCTCGCGTTCCCTCGCGTCCTCTCTCCAGTTTCGAAGAGAACATCGGTTCTCTTCGAAGCTGGAGAGAGGACGTGCGCCCGCCATCTCCTTCGTAATCTGAAAGTAAATATTTCTTTTTGTGTAGCATATAAATATTACATACTCGTATATGTAGATATGTAGCTCTACTCAGGACGACTATGAAAGAAAATAATACTATACAACGTGTAATTTAAAGGGTATATTATACATACCAAGTGCATGGCTTCTTTGGATGATAACAAACGATATGGCAAGGGTTTTGTAATCCTAAGTCTACGTGTGTAGAACTTATTATAAATTCTAATGCACTGATACCAGAGACCGAATTTTTCAAATTAAGAAGAACGAAAATAATTATCGTGTTATTGGCAAGTGACGTGGAAAGTTATTGACCCTCGTAGTGCTGTGACACGTTTGTTATGATTGGTATTCAAGAAATATATGAAACCAACAATTTGGTATCAATTCTTTGAGTCAGTTATTTTGTGCTGAAACTGTGCATAGAGACTCCATACCAGATGTTGTCTTCAGCCCTTTTTGATAGATATGGGGTTTCCGTTTCACGTTGTATAATTCAAGACGTAATTTTTTATGCTGAATTCTATATCATATATTTTATTATTATCAATCACTGTCAGGTCAGTCAGACGTGATTTTAAATGTTACTAACGATGTATGCACAAGCTTTCATCCACAACTTAATTTCCATCTGCTTAGTATTTTTTTAACTTCATACCATAATATTATGTCGGCTTTCAGTCTAACTGCACTACTACGTACATGTTTTTTACATAGAAGACTGCCATTCTGACCACGATTAGCTGGGTAACAAGTCAAGACTGGCAGATTTTCTGACTTCGTAGTACCGGAAACCACTAACAAAGATGTAAAAATAAGAGCCAGGATCAATGGCTCAACTCGATATGATAAGATGATCCACGGTCTGATCTAAGCAAGCGTTGGTTCACCTTAAAGACCTTCCCGTGCGGCTGTTATTGCTTAGTCATGACCACGCTCATCCACAGCAACTTATCAGCAAATAAACCCTAATCATAAACACAACATATAGTACGAAAATTAAACCGACTCCCAAAAAACACTGCAAAGTGAAAAATAACTTTAATTTCGGTAGTCGGTGTCTTTAGTTTTGTATTTTCGTTTTTGGCACCGACTTCCGAAATTAAAGTTATTTTTCACTTTATATAATACCCAAAACGACGTAGGTGTGCCTATAATATTTGAAGAGTTCCCTCGATTTCTCCAGGATCCCATCATCAGATCCTGACGTTTATGAAAATGGGACCAATATTGAAGTATACCCTTTCAATCAAAAAAAGAATTTTCCAAATCGGTTCAGCCATCTTCGAGTAATCGATGATCATACATAAAAAAAAAAAAAAAAAAAATATACGCGTCGAATTGATAACCTCCTCTTTTTGTCGTCGGTTGAAAATATATACACAAAACTGAAAGCTGGCAACATCAGCGCTAAGAAAATTAATATCCTTATTTCAAAGACAAAGTCTTAATAAACGTTAATCTTAGAAATGAGAAAGTTTAGATGTATAATATTAGTATATAAAACATGTTAGTAAGAAATAGACATAAGGAACTATGTAAATAAAACAAATTTGTCCATTAAATATACCCTAATAAAGAAAACTGAAAAAACTAGATTAGCATAGCGGGAGTCCCACCCGGCTAAGAATGAAAGGTTGTATGAAAGAAAGATAAAGTATGAGGAATGAAAGTACGAGAGGAATAAATGATAGAACTAGAATGAAATAGAAAATTAGATATATAAGGTCCTGAGGCCATACCATGACGTGTTAAAGCGAGAGTCGTTCGAGCGAGAAAGAGGGATGAAGCTATGCACGCTATATAGCTCCATCTCTCTTTCTCACTCGAACGACTCTCGCTTTAACACTTCATGGTATGGCCCCTGGTGGTCTCATGACCGGGGAAAAGCAAAAAAAAAAAAATGTTAATCCGACGTAAGGTAACTTAATCGTAATTTAAGTAGACGGGCAATTATTACTAGACATTAATTAAACTTTACTTGTAGTTGAGAGTACTCATTTGGAGTGTAGTTTGAGTTTTATTTAGTTTTAAATTGTAGGTATTATAATGTGTAGATTATATCAACTCATTGAAACTTGTTTTAGCACTGGACATTTCCTTATATAATCTCATTATGAGAGTTACGCAAAAAAGCTAACTGTACCGACATAATCTTTGTGATTCTACTGCTTAAAACGTTTAAACCTTAAAATTTCCGTTTCAAATGATTATGTACCCGATGTTCCAATGATGATGGAGGAGCTCGTTGCTGAATAATACTAGCCGCATGGTTCAATTAACTACTTGAACATTTATCGAGATTCCGTGCCTCGGACAGCACGTTAAACTGAGTTGTTTCCATTTCGACAGATTTTCGTTTCGCCAGATTTTTGTTTCGACAGCGTGTCACTTTGATATCTCCAACGTACAGTTACGTACATAAATAAAAGACAAGTCCCTTTTGAACGCCATTGTCACATTTGTTTGTTTTTCTTTTAATTTTCTAATATCTGCTTTTACATTGATAAAGTCTCTGTTAAATGCTTCCTGAAGATTACTATATTTAGATGTAGTGGCATGTTAAATAAAAATAAATCATAATTATACAGTTTTATATGTAATATCGCCCTGGGTATAGTTAACGTCCAAGGCGCTTCACGGTCACCTGCTAAACGGTGACATTTGAGTGGCTAGACGAGGGCTAACAAGCCCGCGGTGGTGCATGAGGGGGGCTAGTTTCACCACGAGCAACCTCTCCACGTGCGCACTGCGCTTGGAAGGCGAAGACCCCCAAGGGAGGCATCCGCTGAAGAACTAACGAGCTATAAATACATGTGTTCATGTTCAAACCAAATTTAATACCGCCACACACTAGTTTTTTTTTTCCTTTTGCTATCTATATAAACTAAGTCACTGTTTTCATTCATTTAAGTGTTTTTGTCTTTGATTTTTGCCCTGATATACCGTATCGTATTGCCGATTACAAAGGGCGGCGGTGTCCACTAACAAGCCTATTCTTGACGATGACTTGACGAAAGGTTACTGCTTTAACCTATAAACTTTCTCCATAAGCCTCTTAATACAGCATTCTTGGTTCTAGGGCATTTTTGTTTTTTTTTTCTCTTATATTCGATTCCCATATCACGATGTAACATAATATTACTGCGCATACCCCTGATTGACGTATCATTACCGATACAGATTATACATATTTGTCCATGACTTACATACCTACGTTATTTACCGTATCTGTTACTATCTCTTTCATACCCTTACATCAAAGTCTTTCATCTCTCTCTAACGAGATGGGATTATCTCTTCGATATTTATACGCACATTATTATATTAAGAACTGAAGGAATGTATGAACACAAAAGTGTTTTAATCGATTAGTTTTAGTTTAGATTAATATATATGTTTTGTTACGGATAGACACAAGTTGAGGCGGTGTTTAGAATGATCCTGAGTTAGAATCGACGATTTGTTTGAAGTAATTTGTAAGATTACGACAATCATCAGCTACGTAGCGTTTTCCCAAATAAGTTTAATCTGAATTAAATTTTATATGATATATGATAGCTGATATAGTGGTATAACATAGACTACTTTTTATACCGGATTTCTCACATTTAAACGATGTCTAGTGTACAGTTAGTCATCATAATTGAACAATACTATTGTATCTCACAACGAAGTATTGAATATCGTAAACACGTTTTGCGGAGTCCTTACAAAACGTGATTTTTTTTCGTCACAGTAAGGCAGATATCACAACCGAATAATGCGGACATGGCTTCTAAAATATATATTCGAAATTCCAATTCTCTTTCACAACGAAAGTAAGGTACCATTCCGCACAAAACTCACATATTTCAACACCAAATCACTCGGAAAAAATCTAATGAGAATCCCTTCTGGAATCCTTTTAATATTGCCGCCAAAATTGTTACCTGTCGTAAATCACGGAAAACCCAAAAAAAAAAAAAACTGAACGAAATAATTCTGCCATATATAACACGCAGATTATAATCTAAAGGAGTCTAATTGACAGCATGGTATACTGTTGTTAGCGATTATACCGACGTGAATGAGAGTTAAATGGATGCGGCACTCGGTATATTATTTTTTTCTGGCGTTTGTCGCACTAAACGCTTCTCCGCTACATTTATTGTGCGCACAGCCAAGATGTGGAACTCTCTGCCAGCTTCTGTGAACCCTACTACATTTGACCCCGTCAGCGTTTAAAAGAACAGTGAACAGGCATCTTCTGGTCACGCTCGTTCCATCGTAGACCTTATCTTGCGCTTACCATCTGACATGGTCGAGTTCAAGAGCAGGCTAAAAAAATGTCTTTCATAGTAAAAAAAGTATATATCTCTACTGCTACGAGTATAGCCTCGCTACTGCTTAGCAATGAAAACTGGATTTGATTCCGAGGTCGGGTATAGTGTTATTGGGTTTTCCATCTGAATTTACTCACTAACAGTCGCAGAATCTTTAAATAAGCCATATTTTACATTACCTTCTGACCTATCCTACATCGTGGGTGCCCTTAAACTGATTATTAAATAACACTTTACACGCAAGTTTTTTGCAAATTTAAAGTAGGTGAGCCCAGTGTTTCCTAACCGTTTATATTGAAAAGAAACACCGAAACAAACTCCGAGGTTAAACTTCCTTTGTGACTCCATATAATCCGTATTGGTGAAATCATATGAGAATATTGTATGAAGCTTAATGTCTGAGGTGATCTTTTGAGCAAAGAACTACTGCCCAGATTTTTAAAAATAAACAAAACAGCGTAAGTGCTCCTTCTTCTACCACATCATCATTTACCATCGGGTGAGATGGTGGTCAAGAGTTCCGTACCAAAATCTATAAAAACGGCAAAAAATGATATCTGTCGTATGGGCTCCCCCTTTAAATATTTGTTTTATTTTAATTTATTTCAAAAGTGAGTATATAACTAAATATTCTGTGAATATTTCAAGCGTCTACCTGTTGTCGTTATCAATATCGATCAAGAACGAGCAAGAAAATCACGTTTGTTGTATGGGGCACCCATACAAAAAACGTGATTTTTTTGCTCGTTAAATATTTATTTTATTTGTCTTTTAGTATTTGTTGTTATAGCGGCAACAGAAATACATCATCTGTGAAAAATTCAACTGTCTAACTATGTCTGTTCATGAGATACAGCCTGGTGACAAACGGACAGACAGACAGACGGACGAACAGTGGACTCTTAGTAATAGGGTCCCGTTTTACCCTTTGGGTACGGAACCCTAAAAAAGTAATTAGATCCGCAAGGAAAATACCAATGAAATATGATGCAACTTTAATATAATTTCTAACTTCATTTATTTCACCACGGCAGGCGCCATCTTTAATTAATTTTACAGGTCAACTTTGATATGCTAATCACTCCGCCTTTGATGTTTGACAGCATTTTGTAGTCAATTAACGACTGTTTCAAATTAGTTGTGATAAGTTTAAGTGATGGGTACCTACAAAGTATGAGAGATGCGTTGCCGTTTACATTAAGTAATGATTGATCAAAGGAGAAAATGGCTGAGGTTCTTATAAAAGTTTCGGTTGATCGAAGCATATTAATTTTTTATTTTCCGTCTCAATTTTAAGGGCAATTTTGGTTGTATTTTAGACCGACTTCAAAAAAAGGAGGAGATTCTCATTTCGTCTTAAACTTTTTTTTTTGTTATGTATGTTACCTCATAACTCGCAGATGGCTGAACCGATTTGGAAAATTCTTTTTTTGTTTGAAAGGGTATATTTTCTAGTTGGGCCCATTGTCATGATGTTTGGATCTGATGATGGAATCATGTAGAAATCGAGGGAACTCTTCAAATATTATAGGCACACCTATAGCGTTTTGGGTATTTCTTATAGTACCTTGTGCAGTTGCTCTTGAAAAGCACCATTTGGGGAAGTGGAACTGATGATGAAGACCCCAGATGGCCCCCGAAACTGCTCAATAATAAGTACGATTAATACAATTTTATTATTAATACGATTAGATTACTTGAATTTTATGCTCGTCACAATGCATATGGTGAAGTAGAGCTGACAGTGAAGTACCAGGAGAACTCCTCAAAAATTAACGGCTCTGCACCGGGAAAAGCAATATTTTGTAAAAGGTGATAAGTAGTTGACATTTTGTATTTTGTAACTATATAAATTACAAACCGACACACTAAAAAGCGTGAAAGTCTTTTTCACGCTTTTTAGTGTGTCGGGTAGGCAAAAATAACTTTAATTTCGGAAGGCGGTGTCAAAAAATAGAATATACAAAACAAATGACATCGACCACCGAAAAAACCGAAAAAAGTTATTTTTGCCTTTGTAGTGTTTTTATATGGAAGTCGGTTTTATTTTTTGCTAAACAGTTTTTTCTTTTGTAACTATAGAGGGCTATAGAATTGTTTGTTTTGGTTTGTCTTTTGTTATAAATTATCTTTGTTCTTAATTCAAAATAACATATTTATTCAATTAAATTTAAAAAAAAAATATTTACATCGGTACACATAATGTAAGATTCAATTGAGCGTCAGGCAATTTATAGCTGTGTGTGTGTAATTTTTCCGAACTGGACCTTTTTGGTGCACCCGCAAGGCGCACAATGTTATCATTAGAATTCCCAAGTTTTGTTCTCACATCGTGTGTATTGAAATTTCTCTTTTTTTTTTCAATATTTCGACCTAACTCAAGATATAAGTTTTAAGATAAACATGGTCACTAACAGTATCATGAGAACTTAAAGCGGTCATCTGAACAGAACGCCACTAAATACCTAGACTGGTAAGGAAACGATTCAGATTACCAAATACGAGAACTTCAACCGGGAGGATGGTATTCAAGTTTCAATTGTCGAGGGCCTGGAACCCAGTAGTTCAATTGTGTAAAAACTGTAAGTGTCCAAAAAAGCACAGCGATTTTTGCGGGTTGGGAACAGAATCGAGTTTTGAGTGATACCTACATGTGACAGTGGTAGCGGTGTCGATCACAAAAATCACAAATTTAATAAATCCAAATATTGTGTTTTTAGTAGGGGGTTTAGACAACAACAAATACAACTTCTCGTAAATAATAGTGAACTGAACAACGTTTGTTACTATAAATATTTGGGTGTTTGGCTAGATAAAACATTACGCTGGGGTAAACACATGAACCAAATAATTGAAAACATTCAGAGACTTCTTAATTTACTTAGAATTCTTACAAGTCCCTCTTGGGGCATCCATCAGATGCATCTTCGTAGACTCTATATAGCTCTTATAAGAAGTAGGTTAGACTACGGGTGTTTTCTATATGACAATAGTGCTAAGACAAATATTTACAAGTTGGAAAAAATCCAAAATCAGGCTTTAAGAGTGGTGGGGAGCTTTATCCGAAGTACACCGATACACGTCATGGAGTGCGAGCTCTGTGTACCTCCACTGCACATTAGGAGACGATGGTTAGCATACAAATATTGTTTAAAGTCATATTCCAGATCCGATAATGTAGTAATAAAACTGTTGTTAGAGCTTAGCGCTAATAGTCACATAAGATATTGAGCATCTAAAAAACTTACATTACTTGTTAGTGTATTAAAGGAGATTAGAGAGGAAAGTGTAAAGTCAAGTCTGATTCCTGAAATGTTTTCTTTAGATATTTGGGTAACTAGGATTAATGTCCAAGACAGTATAATGGTTAATTTGGACTCAATTAAAAACCCTAAGAAAATTTTTTTCTTGATTTAAATTCATTGAAGGCAGAAACTCTGAGAGAAGTATCGGATAAATATCATGATTATTATAAAATCTATACTGATGGGTCTAAGAGCGCTAAAGGTAACGGAGCTGCTTACTACGATCCTTTGAACTCGGATATTACAAACACTTTCTATAAAATAAATAATTATGTGTCAGTTATGTCTTTAGAGCTATTTGCAATTTCAGAGGCGCTTACTTATATTTTAACTATTGATAACAATAAAAAAATATTGATTTGTGTAGATAGCAGAAGTGCACTACAACATATAGCTCGATGCGCCTCTGGACATAGAGGCGCATCGATAACTTATGAAATAGTATCTAAAATATACAATTTATCTAAAAGAGGTATAGATCTGAAATTGCAATGGGTACCTTCACATATAGGTATTAAGGGTAATGAGGAGGCTGACCGTTTAGCAAAGTTAGGTATAGATGAGGGTAGAGAAACATATATTAAATCAGATTATATAGAATTATTGCCTAAATATAAAAATAAATGTCACGAAATTTGGAAAGAATATTTCAATGAAAGATCAAGAGAAAAGGGAATATGGTACAAGTCTATAGTTTCGGAGCCTCCTCATGTACCGTAGTTTTGTCACACTAGGCTTAGCAGAAAGTTTATTGCAACAGCTCACAGACTCAGATCTGGACACATGCCGCTCAATAAGTTTGGATTTTTAATGAAAAAAAACGAATTCACCAAATTGTGAGGAATGTGGCATAATAGAAGATATAATACATCTATTGACGGAATGTGTCAGATTTGAGTCTGCAAGAAAAGAATTGTTAAAAGAGCTCGAGACAAATAGGTACGATGTTGGGATGTTCCATCATATTTTATCGACACCTAACTCCAGAGGTGCTCATAGTTTAATTAAATTTGTTTTGTTGCGATTTACTGTATAAGGTCCGATGGGACTGATATGTATAAAAGTCCCCAAATTAAAATAAAGAGAAAAAAAAAATGAACGAGAAAGAAGGTAGACCGATTCGTTTGCTCATAAACGTCCACAATGACTTCAGTTCATCCGTCATTATGGCGCTTGCAACAGTGCCGAAATATCGGAAACCCGAAACAATGAATACCTACACATTACATCGTTTTAAGCTCAAATTCAAGATAAATATAAACGGTGTTATAGATTCCAAAACGGCGTCGACTCCTCCTCTACAAATTTAAAATTTATTTTATGTAGCCTTATTGCATTTTAAAGATATCTCTTAATATTTGCTTAGAGTTTATTGCACGATTATTTACGTAATATATTCTCTTTGCGTCTTAGTATCGTATGCGAATAAAAATCAATTTTACTTTGTTTTGTATTATTATGTAGATACTTGTACATCTACAGGGTGAACAGTTAAGTAGGCCGTGCATGAGTGATTACTAAACCAGTGTAAGATGACCTCTCATTCTTTTCTAGCTTCGCATAATGCAGTGTCAGTGTTAGCACTGGATAGTGTACCACGAATGGAACATTGACTGCATCAAAACTGTAATGTCTCGGGGTCCAATAAAACACATTTTGCACTCTCACGTGGATACGAAACACTGAACACGCGTCCGTACTCGACCGAGGTCGGTGAGCAACTCTTGCCAAATTGCCGCGTGCTCGCATACGCTAATAAGTACAATCTCTTTTGCTTAAGGATCGCATAAAAGACTTTTTAAATTAAAAATAAAGTCTGAATAATAGAAAAATAAATCTATTCCTTTTGTAATTTGATGCGATTTAAAAATATATTGGTGTAACATTATACATTTATCATGTGACGTCTTGATGTCGGTCATAAAATCGACAACCATGCCAGGAAACCATCGTACGTACTTTTATAAACTTTATAATAACACAAACAAACACTTTAAAAAAAATCATTGCCACACACTAGGAATCCTCTCTTGTATTGTGATTGCATTTTTAATAAACACTCAAACCCGGACTGATTTATTTGTAGGCCATACAAACAGTTGTCCCGGTGTGGGAATCGAATCCGTGACACACAGCGCGGCATCGATCGCTCAACCACTTTTTTTTTTAAGTGGAAATCCTCATGGATGTCTTCCGCCCTGGGGCGGGCGAAGGGGTCTGTCAGACTCATTGCGACTAAAACTACCCCGTGTTCTCTCGCACGTATGCACCGAGGGCTGCAGGAGCACATAAATATTCTTAAAGACGGCCCCCAACCACTCGCGTAATCGTTCAACCACTGGGCCAACCTTGTCGTCAAATAATACTATGAGTGTGTTTCTTTCTTGCTGTCTTTGCAGCTCTCATGACCTTTAATTCTTTCATTTTCTTCTGGAATCATCTATACGACGATTAAAAGCCTTCCTAGAGGGATTACGGGATCAATGTTCTCAACTAAGTATAAGTTTTTCTATCCACTGTGAATTACAAACCAACCTCCTATTAAATACTCACAGCTCAAACGAATTACACGAGATTTTAATCAGAATTCTCAAACACTTATTCACAACTCCATACAAAAGAAACAAGGATTTTTTTACTTAATAAAAACACCTTAGAAAATTTAATCGCCCCCCCCGGTACTTAAAACAATAAGCTAAAAATTTCACACTCACTTCAAAATATTCTCTCACTATAATTTTGGATTTTTTGCAACTGCATTTAACTATAAACTTATGTAGGATTTTAAACCCTAAATGTAACATTTTTAAGTCCATATCGGCTACGAAGTGTTATTTTTTGTAAAAGCATATCAGATTTAATCACATGCAAAATTCTACTTTAAGTTTTGTTGAATAAAGTTATTTTTCTTTTATAACGAGTTACAGTTATAATTGATTTAATGTATTGTACCGTGGGATCCGTAGCTTTAAAAGTTATCAATTATGTTTACTGCGTGCAAAATTGGTTAATACTTAACAGGCGTTGCTTAATTTATGCATTTATATTTGATCCGTTTTTTGTATGGTATTGAATAATACATTTTGATATTGTGTATTCAGGTATATTAATCAGTAAGTAAATACGTTATAAAAATGCCTCTGAATTGATTGTCCACTCCAAAATGGGTGTTTTATGAACAACTTCAAGTACAGTGGCATTTTACTAGCAGCTACTGCCTGATGGGCTTCCCTAACCCAGTAACTGGACAACACAACACCCCTTCGCAAGACTACTGTCAGACATACCTATTTCTGACTACCCCTAATAACGGTAACAGATGTACGAATGACAACTGGGACGAACGGCTTAACGTGCTATGTGAAAATCTCGATTCAGATGGTCACATCCTCGGACCTGAACTTGGCAAGCGTTGCTTAACATTGAAGATCTGTCCACTTGCTCCTCCTCTGTTTGTTCATGTAATGTACAGATATAATGTTAGGTAAAATATTGAAAATATGCATTAAGAAATGAAAGGTATTAAGTAGATATGTATACCTATGCTATATACCTAGGTACCTATCAAAGAAAACAAAAAAATCTGTAACTGATTCGAATGCTGTGTGACAAATGAAATGAAAGAAAGTATTGTAAGAGTGTAATGACCACTATTTACACTCTTACAATAATATCCTTCAGTTTAGTTTGATCTTACCATATTGAAAAATATGATGATAAAATCAAGCATTCAAAAGAATCCTTGAAAAGAAAAGCCGTGCCACCATACACAGCCAATGAAGAGCTTATTCATTCATCTTGGAATGAATTTTTGTGTCCGTTGGTGAAAATCAACACATCAACCTAGAATTTATTCATTAATGTTCTCCCGAAACAAAAAGTAAAAAACTAAAACCCGACTACGACAAAAAAAATCGACGCTGAAAAAGTATGAAACAAGATTTTCAGGATGCTGAAATAAACAAGGTTACTGGCAAAACAAGAACAGAACAAAAATAAAAGCCGCAGTCACACGTTATTAATTGTTTTGTTACGGTTGATATCCTACATAACGTGCCCTTTCAAATGATATCAAACACGATGTGTTTATCTTATTTTTATTTTTTAACACAACACTTTTTGGGCGCTAGAGGGCGCCACATTGGGTTTTGTGACACGTCACGTAGCCTATGTTCAGCGGACGGTCAAGACGGTTCTAAAGATACCTCATTTGTCGAGTTCCGATAAGTAGCTTTTGAGCTATGAGGGAACAGATGAACATACACACATACATAGCCTGTCAAAATCATAACCCTCATTTGGCTTTGCCGTAGTCGGGTAAAAATAGTTACATAAACTAGTAGATAAACTCCATTTGCATGAATAAAAACATTAAATCCTTACGTTTGTTCACAGTACGATGTAACTAACCCCCCCTTTGCAACCCTTGGATTGAAGATTTGATTGGCCAATGATCGTCTCACCTACGTTATGTTTATAAGTAACCCGAGCCTTTTAGAGGAAAGAGACTATTTACAGAAATGGGTAAATGACTTTGGTTAATTTAAATTAATTATTTCTGTGGCTGAATAAAGGTCTTGATCAGATGATTAAACATAATAAAGTTTATTCTTAAATACCTTAAATCTAAGGAAGACAATTCAGTTCTTCCTGAATTAAAGATGCTAACATATATATTTGACTATAAGGAATAAAGGAATTAGGAAATCTGCCTCTACAAATTTTGTATTTTGTAGAAGTTAGTAGGCTCCACACCAAACGCCTCAACTAAAATGAGTGCCAACCACTATGTGCACCCCCTTCAGATAGGATATTGGATTCAAAACGGTTTTAAGTCCTATACAGTAATTAGGTACAACCATTCAGTCCAACATTAATCAATAATAATTGAACACTTCAATTAGTATGTTACTTTTCATTCTTAGTAGAAGGTTAAACCTTAGTATATGATAGGACTAAGCCTATAATTATAATGGTACTGAGACTCTTTTATAAATTATTGAGATGTACTCAAGTCATTAATTATATCACAATCATTTCACAACCTCTTTATCCAAGAATTTCACAAGGGGTCAACAGGTAATGTCACACTAGTCTAGTATCAGACAGAGCCAGAATTTACACGAAGGGGTCCCATAAGTGCTCCTACTCCTCATAGGGTATCAACGGAAACACCCATGATATTCCATCAGTGCCGGGTGCCTACATACATCGAAATGATGAGAATCATTCCCATATTATTCCTCCCATGGAATTCCAAGAATTAGGTTATTAAATTCATTTATCATAATTAAACTGTTTCAATTATACTAATCATGCTGGAGTGAAATAGTATCACAGAAATATTTCCCTATAATTTGTTTAAAGTTAGAAGGAATGGGAAGGAAATGATTAGTTGAAAAGAAAGGATTAAGGAAGTGGTAGGGCCTAGCTAATTAACTTGCAATACTAATTTAGTCCCAGTTAACTATGTAAGATTGATGTGGTGAGTTGAATCAATAACACAATGTCTTGTTGGCCTACAAAACATTGCTCATCAATTACAGTTGTAGAGTGTGCATAAAGATCTTTGCTGCATGTGAAGTGTTCCTGCTTGCAGTAGGATATAATCACCAATGAGTATCTTCTTAGGAGGCTACACTTAGAAGGGGTTTGTGAGGTCCCTTAAATTCATAACAACTCCTTGAATAGACACTCGCTTATGAAAATACTACAGATTGTGTAAAGTCAACTGGTGCAAGATTAGTATATTCATGTTCTTGAAATAACTCTAATCTCACGACGAAGTTCCGCGGAACTAACTACACTTATTATCTAAACAACTCTACTATTCAGCTTAAGAAATGGACAAACACAACCTGGTTAAGTATGAATTACTTTCAATAACAAGTTATAACCAGTTTCTGTCTGTTTTCAAATCATAAGTGAACTGATTTGGCCTACTATAGATTAACTACGCATATCTGCTTAAGTTTCTAATACTAGGTATATGAAGAAACAACTTAACTCGAAGATCTGAAACTCACACAATATAAAAATAACAAGGAAAATTTACAATAAGTATGGAGGTGTATCTGCTTATATTTCTAATACAACCTGGAAGAAATAATTCATCCTAAATTATGTTAAAATTCACATAGCACTATAAAATATCAAGGAAAACCGAAAAATCACAATAAGAAAAACATCATTAGTTGACATCAAGCAACTGTCAAAAGCTTCCACCGACATTCCATAAACAATTATAAACCATAAAGTGATTAAAGTTTACTCTAGTTATACAATAAGTGACTTTATAAATATCTCCTAATAATTGTGTAAAACATTAGTAATTCCAAAGTGTCACCGATTATATTAACTAGGAAGGCCATGTTGGTTTCAAATACTCCTCTCTAATGATATGTCTATTGATAAAAGAATTCACTTTAGGTTTAAATAAAATTCAAAATATAAAATAATTGTTCAAGTAATTAAACCAAAATGGCGAATATAAGAAAATCATGTCACTAACCTTTGAAGTCTTCTTTTGGACTGTGAATTATCATGTAATTAAACTCCTGTAAATATCCCTAATTTCTATTCTATCAATCTCACCTACTTTGCAAAGGGTACCTTTATTAAATATTGTAGATCTATTCTTCTTTCTAAATTATATATTATCTAATTATATAATGCAACCATATAAAATAGCTAACCGGTGTACATGATAACCCACAGTGATGCAGTACTCTTTCTTGAACTCCTTTGTTGCTGTAAGAAGCAAAATTAACCTTCCCCATGCCGTATAATAAAGTGTTACAAAGGAATAAATATTAAAATACTTTACTGAATCGCGAAGGAGGTGAAGTGGTTCTCATATATGTCCATCACAAGTGGTACACGTTTCTAACTACTATTTATTAAATTAAATCTACTTGTAGAAGCTGAAAGAAAATTCCATATTAACTTATAACTACATGTATCTCCGGTACACGATTATGAGTAACCACAGTATTGATTGTCTTTTGTTGCATTTCCCTTTTTACCATTACCTTAAGGAATACTAATCCCTAAAATTTTGGATATTTTTAATACACCTAAAGGTAATGATTTCATTTGGTAATAAATCTCGAACAAGATTTTACAATAATATTTTTAGAAGCTAAGTATCTACATTCACGTCCGTGCTCATTTCCAAGGAACAATTAAATATAGTTAAAGAATAATATTATATTACATAGAAGGCTTAACACCAGGTATAAAGGTTTATAGCCTTCTACTTGCAAAGGAGAAAACTTCATTCGAAAAGCTTTCGCCCTTGTTAGTACCTTTTCTTTTCCTTATCAAAGAGTTCCAATGAATTCAAGTATTTAGTATATAGCACAGCCTAACCACCCTAATTCCCCATATTAAAACTAGCTGAAAAGGTGGTATTATTCAGGTTAAATATTTGAAAACAATACACAGAAGGTGTAAATGGTGGTGGTGTAAGGTGTTACTAAATTATTGAGACTTATAAGTCTAGTATTGGTTGAAGTACTCCCTAGCCTTACAGTCTAAAATTCGAGAGATATCTACAATTTATCTCAATACTATGACTCCAATCAATACCTCTGCAAATTCGTGAAATTGAGTTATGTTATAATGAATGTTCAATATATATATAAACCTATTACTTCCTTATTATTTTCTTTCTTAATTATGTTATGGTATTAATAATTATGACATGTTGAATTTCTATAGACCAGAAACTCACCCCCAGCAGCTGTGAATCACACCAGATCCCATCTAGAAAGTCTCGAATTTAATCGACTAGTCAGGACCAATGGACTCACCTACCACTTACCATAACCCAATTATATTTTGTTTTATAAATATTTTGTTTCTTATTTGTATGTGTTATGTAATAATTCTCCTATGCATTCATTCTACGTGTCGTGTATATTTGAGGCAGTGATGTGTAGATATTAACTTATAAATAATTGTGTACTTATTTATTTAATGCTGAACCTAACAATCCTCATGATTTATCGTATCTAGCCTGGAGTGATAAATCATTTAATATTGAAAGCGTCCCTGTGATTTTATCGATCGGATCGATAAGATAAACTATCACTGATGTTATCGAGTTTACTTGAATAATACCACATACTACACATGAAAAGACACAGACTTTTAAGAACAGTAATATCACATCCTAATATAATTTAGAGATAATTTGCTTACCAAATCTTTAACTTATTAAATACAAAGAACAATTTAATAAACAAATTATCTTACTACTCATAAATCAAACTGAATAGTATTCACATAAAAACATTAGTATAGAACCCTCTATGGTGCATTAATTTACCAATCAGTCAATATTAAAAATAATTCTATTGTAATAAAATATATTATTTGGTTTCTTAATTTAATATACTAAATTAAATAGCATAGGTACATCTGCAATGAAAGTAATCTAATTTGTATTAATATGATTTGATTTAACCTTTTCATTTACTTTATTCTACCACTGTTTATTTAAATAGGATTATAACTTAGTAGAATAAAATTAAACTCCAACATAACTGCCAGAAGAATTATTTTGCAAATATAAATGACGAGTTATAGAGTTTATTTCACGTAATTAATAACACTTCGAATTAAATACCCAATTCTAATCACCATAATAAGATTCTCAAAAATAAAGAATATTGACTTACTAAATTCTGATGACTCAAACCCACAATCACTGATATTAAATACTAGATCGACTCTCGCCGTCCACTCTCGACAAATTTCTTCTATTTTCTATCCCGAATCCCGCGAACATTAGCTTATATATACTCTAACTTCCCTCTCAACCACCGCCTCCCACGGTCCGGGTCCCAAAGGCCTAGCATGAGTCATTCAATGCGCAGAAGTCCACTTCTAGGGGTCAGCGATTATCAGCGGAATTCGAGGTATGACGCAACGCCGCGGCGCCGTTCCCACAGCGCGAGACCGGCACGTCAACAACTCTGGCTCCTCTCAATACTTGAGTACACGAAAGCTGAACCCTTTGTTTTTGTTACGAGGCCCCTTTGTTTGCATTCGCGTTGAATCAGACTAGCCCACTTAAGATTATGTACATTCACCCCCCAAAATTTTAAAAGGTGTATCCGATTAAAATTTTGTAACCTATACCGGGTTGTGCACACAGTAATCTTCATGTCGTTATAATGTCAACCCACGGTATTAGTATAATATTCTCCTATGTTTTATTTTCCTTGACCATCAACCTTGTAATCTGTTCATAATTAGTCATGTAAATTTAATATGGTTAAAAAAAAAATGAATTAAATCAGACTTACTTTATATAAAACAAAAGAATTACGTTCTCCCATCTTAAACTCTTGTCTCATCTCTCATAACCAATCATAACAAATCACGTCTTCTATCAAAATTTGATGTAAATAAATGACTCTTTTATCAAGTGAGTCAATTCGAAAATAAAGAATATTATCTATCCACTGACAATGTTTATATGGATCAAATGTTGATCCATAACCAATCATAACAAATCACGTCTTCTATCAAAATTTGATGTAAATAAATGACTCTTTTATCAAGTGGGTCAATTTGAAAATAAAGAATATTATCTATCCACTGACAATGTTTATATGGATCAAATGTTGATCCAATCTTCTTTGCGTATTAATAGTTAAATCATCTAGATAATTTATACAAAACTCCCTAACTTCCGGTCCTAGAATAACATCCATGACCCTACTAGAGCTACCAACTGATGTATATAATGTATGATTTCCCATTAGACGTGAATCCTGTAAATTGTTTACTTTCCTCTGTCAATGTACCACAAATAAACGATTTGATTTGAATGGAATCTGAAAATATGCATTATTCATATCTACTATGTTTATGTAGTTTACCCCATGGAACGAACTCAATATATCATTAATAATTAGCGGCTTCTCTGAATCAACTACCATATACTTATTTATTTCTCTAGCATCAAGTAAAACTGTATTGACCCATCTCTTTTTAATGCAAAAGTTAAAGGACTATTATAAGGTGTAGTTCTGCGGCTAATTATTCCTTATTCAACCATTTCATTTCATTTATGTTCCATTTCGTCTCGATAAGCGTATGGAATAGGGTAAGGCCTTCTTATGAAAGGAATGTGTTTTACCATTTTTATCTCGTTCATAACAATTAGTACGCCCTAGTTGAGTTGAAAATAAGTTGATATGTTTTTTCAATACAGCTTGTAATTTATTTAACTCTGATTCTCCCAAAATTCCCTTTGTTTTTATGCTTTGTATTTTATCCTCTAAATGTTCATTATTCGTATTCAGTAGAAAATTATCAAGGTTTAAGGTATTTATTCTAGTTCCTTCTTTAACCAACAGTACAAAATGTTCCCTTCCCTCGTATTTAATAAGTATGTGTAAGTATTTTCCTTAGCCAACTGTACTATTGTTTCTTATTTTCTTAACCAATCAAATCCTAAAATTAATACCCTGACTAATTTGGGAATAATCAAGAATCCGGTCTCAATTGCTATAGTTCCTACTTTCATCGGTAGCATAACCATCTGCTGTACCTTGGAGCCTTTTTGACCTACTGCGCCCTTTATTTGTATTGGGTTTATAGGTAATAATTCTACATTTACATTGTAACTCTTAAATTTTTGCTAGAAAGAATCTGAAATACACATTATATTACTACCCGTGTCTAATAAACCTCTATTTTGTAAATTAAATATCTTTAAATCAATTTCAGATTTTACAAATCCTAATTGTTGTTCCTCTTGTTCACTTTCATTAAATACTGAATTAACTAAATTTTCTTTTACAAGAATTTGTTCAATTATCATATTTGATTTTAGTTTGAAAAAATTTATAATTCTAGTTGTGCCTAGATCTCTCGAATCAACGTCGCTTGAGTAAGCTAAACCACACTTATGTAACCAACAACAACCTGTGTGTTTTCAATTGTACGACGTCCCTGTGGATAATTATATCCTAACCTAGCACTCACGCGGGGCCTAACCCCCGCGGACTCCATCACGGCAAAACACAACTCTCCCTTTTTTTTGCAGTCGCGTAAAAAAAACAACCTATAACCTTCCCCAAGCTTCAAGCCACTTCCATACCAAATTGCATCCAAATCCACCCAGCACTTTCGAAGACTAGCGCGCTCAAGCACGCATACAAACAACCAAATCAACTCCTCCGCTTTATAATATTAGTATAGATAATAACTTTAATTCATTTTATACTTTCTCCTCACCCCCCAAGTCTAATTCCCCTACAAATCTTAAGCAATATAAATAATGTCTCACTTAATTCACCTTTTTCTACATCTTCCTAAAGTTTACCAATAGAACACCTCCTTAATTATAAACTTGAACATCAATGGTATAGTATTAGTACTAAAAAATACTCGAAATATCAATGATACATCATTTATACATAACGTCGCGGCTCGCATTGGATGATGGTATTTTAAGTTTATTAACATCGGCAACATGACGTGACTGTATCATTCGAATAGTCGATTCATACTTGTCCGGTTTTAGTAACATTTTAAAGGGTACATCACTATTTTTGTTTATGACGTTTTCGTTTTTTAGGTGTTATCAAATAGTTTTTATTATTTTTTTACAGCGTCTAAGCGGATTAATGCACCCTATATATAATGTACTCTGTGGATTAATGTGTGTTAACATTGCCTACACATTACTGTGTCTATCGTGCGTCTTTTCTTTGTGAATATGTGCGCAAATTCGACTGTAAGTGAAAGTTTCAAAAGTGAAACAAATCACATAATTGTGAGGCAAAGTTAGTCCGATTTGTCCAATGAAGGGTACAAGTATTTAAACAAGCTCACAACGAAGCCAGAAAGGTACATTATATATCATGATAATGGTCATAAATTACAGATTTCTCATTTTTTCTGAAGCCTTACCCAAAAATCAAAGTACGTACTTTAGAGGTTATAAAACTCAAAATAATCTTGAAATTTAATTCTGATCAGTTGTAATATATGCAACCGAAAGAAAGATCCCACTTTCAGATAATAGTCTCTTCAACTCTTTCCATTTCACGAACACCAAATTGTAGGCTATATAAGCCTACATATAAAATAGAATTGATGACCAGATATCCTGGTCACGGCGGCACCATATTGTAACTAACCCCCCCTTTGCAACCCTTGGATTGAAGATTTGATTGGCCAATGATCGTCTCACCTACGTTATGTTTATAAGTAACCCGAGCCTTTTAGAGGAAAGAGACTATTTACAGAAATGGGTAAATGACTTTGGTTAATTTAAATTAATTATTTCTGTGGCTGAATAAAGGTCTTGATCAGATGATTAAACATAATAAAGTTTATTCTTAAATACCTTAAATCTAAGGAAGACAATTCAGTTCTTCCTGAATTAAAGATGCTAACATATATATTTGACTATAAGGAATAAAGGAATTAGGAAATCTGCCTCTACAAATTTTGTATTTTGTAGAAGTTAGTAGGCTCCACACCAAACGCCTCAACTAAAATGAGTGCCAACCACTATGTGCACCCCCTTCAGATAGGATATTGGATTCAAAACGGTTTTAAGTCCTATACAGTAATTAGGTACAACCATTCAGTCCAACATTAATCAATAATAATTGAACACTTCAATTAGTATGTTACTTTTCATTCTTAGTAGAAGGTTAAACCTTAGTATATGATAGGACTAAGCCTATAATTATAATGGTACTGAGACTCTTTTATAAATTATTGAGATGTACTCAAGTCATTAATTATATCACAATCATTTCACAACCTCTTTATCCAAGAATTTCACAAGGGGTCAACAGGTAATGTCACACTAGTCTAGTATCAGACAGAGCCAGAATTTACACGAAGGGGTCCCATAAGTGCTCCTACTCCTCATAGGGTATCAACGGAAACACCCATGATATTCCATCAGTGCCGGGTGCCTACATACATCGAAATGATGAGAATCATTCCCATATTATTCCTCCCATGGAATTCCAAGAATTAGGTTATTAAATTCATTTATCATAATTAAACTGTTTCAATTATACTAATCATGCTGGAGTGAAATAGTATCACAGAAATATTTCCCTATAATTTGTTTAAAGTTAGAAGGAATGGGAAGGAAATGATTAGTTGAAAAGAAAGGATTAAGGAAGTGGTAGGGCCTAGCTAATTAACTTGCAATACTAATTTAGTCCCAGTTAACTATGTAAGATTGATGTGGTGAGTTGAATCAATAACACAATGTCTTGTTGGCCTACAAAACATTGCTCATCAATTACAGTTGTAGAGTGTGCATAAAGATCTTTGCTGCATGTGAAGTGTTCCTGCTTGCAGTAGGATATAATCACCAATGAGTATCTTCTTAGGAGGCTACACTTAGAAGGGGTTTGTGAGGTCCCTTAAATTCATAACAACTCCTTGAATAGACACTCGCTTATGAAAATACTACAGATTGTGTAAAGTCAACTGGTGCAAGATTAGTATATTCATGTTCTTGAAATAACTCTAATCTCACGACGAAGTTCCGCGGAACTAACTACACTTATTATCTAAACAACTCTACTATTCAGCTTAAGAAATGGACAAACACAACCTGGTTAAGTATGAATTACTTTCAATAACAAGTTATAACCAGTTTCTGTCTGTTTTCAAATCATAAGTGAACTGATTTGGCCTACTATAGATTAACTACGCATATCTGCTTAAGTTTCTAATACTAGGTATATGAAGAAACAACTTAACTCGAAGATCTGAAACTCACACAATATAAAAATAACAAGGAAAATTTACAATAAGTATGGAGGTGTATCTGCTTATATTTCTAATACAACCTGGAAGAAATAATTCATCCTAAATTATGTTAAAATTCACATAGCACTATAAAATATCAAGGAAAACCGAAAAATCACAATAAGAAAAACATCATTAGTTGACATCAAGCAACTGTCAAAAGCTTCCACCGACATTCCATAAACAATTATAAACCATAAAGTGATTAAAGTTTACTCTAGTTATACAATAAGTGACTTTATAAATATCTCCTAATAATTGTGTAAAACATTAGTAATTCCAAAGTGTCACCGATTATATTAACTAGGAAGGCCATGTTGGTTTCAAATACTCCTCTCTAATGATATGTCTATTGATAAAAGAATTCACTTTAGGTTTAAATAAAATTCAAAATATAAAATAATTGTTCAAGTAATTAAACCAAAATGGCGAATATAAGAAAATCATGTCACTAACCTTTGAAGTCTTCTTTTGGACTGTGAATTATCATGTAATTAAACTCCTGTAAATATCCCTAATTTCTATTCTATCAATCTCACCTACTTTGCAAAGGGTACCTTTATTAAATATTGTAGATCTATTCTTCTTTCTAAATTATATATTATCTAATTATATAATGCAACCATATAAAATAGCTAACCGGTGTACATGATAACCCACAGTGATGCAGTACTCTTTCTTGAACTCCTTTGTTGCTGTAAGAAGCAAAATTAACCTTCCCCATGCCGTATAATAAAGTGTTACAAAGGAATAAATATTAAAATACTTTACTGAATCGCGAAGGAGGTGAAGTGGTTCTCATATATGTCCATCACAAGTGGTACACGTTTCTAACTACTATTTATTAAATTAAATCTACTTGTAGAAGCTGAAAGAAAATTCCATATTAACTTATAACTACATGTATCTCCGGTACACGATTATGAGTAACCACAGTATTGATTGTCTTTTGTTGCATTTCCCTTTTTACCATTACCTTAAGGAATACTAATCCCTAAAATTTTGGATATTTTTAATACACCTAAAGGTAATGATTTCATTTGGTAATAAATCTCGAACAAGATTTTACAATAATATTTTTAGAAGCTAAGTATCTACATTCACGTCCGTGCTCATTTCCAAGGAACAATTAAATATAGTTAAAGAATAATATTATATTACATAGAAGGCTTAACACCAGGTATAAAGGTTTATAGCCTTCTACTTGCAAAGGAGAAAACTTCATTCGAAAAGCTTTCGCCCTTGTTAGTACCTTTTCTTTTCCTTATCAAAGAGTTCCAATGAATTCAAGTATTTAGTATATAGCACAGCCTAACCACCCTAATTCCCCATATTAAAACTAGCTGAAAAGGTGGTATTATTCAGGTTAAATATTTGAAAACAATACACAGAAGGTGTAAATGGTGGTGGTGTAAGGTGTTACTAAATTATTGAGACTTATAAGTCTAGTATTGGTTGAAGTACTCCCTAGCCTTACAGTCTAAAATTCGAGAGATATCTACAATTTATCTCAATACTATGACTCCAATCAATACCTCTGCAAATTCGTGAAATTGAGTTATGTTATAATGAATGTTCAATATATATATAAACCTATTACTTCCTTATTATTTTCTTTCTTAATTATGTTATGGTATTAATAATTATGACATGTTGAATTTCTATAGACCAGAAACTCACCCCCAGCAGCTGTGAATCACACCAGATCCCATCTAGAAAGTCTCGAATTTAATCGACTAGTCAGGACCAATGGACTCACCTACCACTTACCATAACCCAATTATATTTTGTTTTATAAATATTTTGTTTCTTATTTGTATGTGTTATGTAATAATTCTCCTATGCATTCATTCTACGTGTCGTGTATATTTGAGGCAGTGATGTGTAGATATTAACTTATAAATAATTGTGTACTTATTTATTTAATGCTGAACCTAACAATCCTCGTGATTTATCGTATCTAGCCTGGAGTGATAAATCATTTAATATTGAAAGCGTCCCTGTGATTTTATCGATCGGATCGATAAGATAAACTATCACTGATGTTATCGAGTTTACTTGAATAATACCACATACTACACATGAAAAGACACAGACTTTTAAGAACAGTAATATCACATCCTAATATAATTTAGAGATAATTTGCTTACCAAATCTTTAACTTATTAAATACAAAGAACAATTTAATAAACAAATTATCTTACTACTCATAAATCAAACTGAATAGTATTCACATAAAAACATTAGTATAGAACCCTCTATGGTGCATTAATTTACCAATCAGTCAATATTAAAAATAATTCTATTGTAATAAAATATATTATTTGGTTTCTTAATTTAATATACTAAATTAAATAGCATAGGTACATCTGCAATGAAAGTAATCTAATTTGTATTAATATGATTTGATTTAACCTTTTCATTTACTTTATTCTACCACTGTTTATTTAAATAGGATTATAACTTAGTAGAATAAAATTAAACTCCAACATAACTGCCAGAAGAATTATTTTGCAAATATAAATGACGAGTTATAGAGTTTATTTCACGTAATTAATAACACTTCGAATTAAATACCCAATTCTAATCACCATAATAAGATTCTCAAAAATAAAGAATATTGACTTACTAAATTCTGATGACTCAAACCCACAATCACTGATATTAAATACTAGATCGACTCTCGCCGTCCACTCTCGACAAATTTCTTCTATTTTCTATCCCGAATCCCGCGAACATTAGCTTATATATACTCTAACTTCCCTCTCAACCACCGCCTCCCACGGTCCGGGTCCCAAAGGCCTAGCATGAGTCATTCAATGCGCAGAAGTCCACTTCTAGGGGTCAGCGATTATCAGCGGAATTCGAGGTATGACGCAACGCCGCGGCGCCGTTCCCACAGCGCGAGACCGGCACGTCAACAACTCTGGCTCCTCTCAATACTTGAGTACACGAAAGCTGAACCCTTTGTTTTTGTTACGAGGCCCCTTTGTTTGCATTCGCGTTGAATCAGACTAGCCCACTTAAGATTATGTACAACGACCACTCTGGGTGCGTCTCCAAGGCGGCAAGCGACCTCTAGTGGCAGGACAGAGCACCGAGCTGGTCTGCCAAGCTGTAGGGGCCAGGCCTAAGCCGACTATATCCTGGTGGAAGGGTGGTACCAGGTTGAATACTGTTCGAGAAACTGTGAGTGAAATATAATTTTTATTTATTTATTTATATAATTACACACATGACACTTAAAAAAGAAAATAAAAACAATTTACTTCTTTCTTATACAGGTAATATACCTACAACTGATCTGGTTTTAGTGATCTGTATTCGTCGATTTAAATTAGTAGATATTAAGTTGGCGCAATGGTTGACCGATTGGCAACTGCGCTGCGTATCGCGGATTCTATTCCCACATCGGAACAAGTGTTTGTATGACCGACAAAAAGTTGTTCCGGGGATGAGTGTTTGCAACAATGCACTCAGGAGACAGGCGATTTTCCTAGTGAGAGGCAATGTTTATAAACAAAATGTTGTGCCTGGCAATCATCAAAGACACGTGAAGTACAGTTGACCACACTATATGATAAGGTTTTGTATGCTGTTTCCATGGAATAAAAGATCAACTTTGACGGGTTTGATATATTGACGTATGCCAGTATCTTCATCATAACAAAAACTTTTTAACAAAAAATTAAACAAAAATGTATCACTTTAATAAGTCCATTGCTATATTAAGGTATTCATTTGCCGGTAAGTATCACATCAAACTGATTATTTTTTTTCAATTATACATTCCATTAATGGGATATTTAAAATTTTGTAGCGTGCATATACCGACAAAAAACTTTTTTGTCAGTATATTATTACTTAATGCAGTGTTTTTTTGGGAAGTCGGTTTTATTTTTTGTCAAAATGTATTCATTCATATTTTTTTAGTTGGCGGGCTTGTAATTTACCTAGTCACAAAACCCTAAATGCCAACTACTCAACCTTTTACAAAATATTGCTTTTCCCGATGCGGGGTCGTTAATTGTTGAGGAATCCTCCAAGTACTTGACCATTAACTACACTTCACCATATGCATTGTGACGAGTATATTATGCTTAGTAACCAAATTCAAGTAATCGAATCGAAACCCATGAAATATTTTTTATTGAGTAGTTTCGGTGGCCATCTGTGGTCTTCATCATCAGTACCACTTCACCAAATGGTTCTTTTCGAAAGCAACTGCACAAGTTATTACTATAAAAATACTCAAATCGCTATAGGACCGCCTATAGGATCCCATCATGAAATCCTGACTTCATGATAATGGGACCACCTCCGAAGTATACCTTTCAACCAAAAAAAGAATTTTCCAAATCGGTTCAGCTGTCTTCGAGTAATCACAGAACATATATACATACCCACATAAAGAATATATACGTGATGAATAGAGAACCTCCTCTTTTTTAGAATTCGGTGAAAAATAGTTCAGATATATTTAAAAAATCTAGAGCAATTAAACTTATCTTTAATATATTAAAAAGTTAACCTGACGTATTCAGGTCTGCCATGTACAAACATAAATATTATTTCTAGTTCAGTATTACTGGCCTTCGTTACCAAACCCCAATCCTGCTTAGCAAGGAATACCCAGGTCTGCATGATAAGCTTATCCCAACATTAGTCCAGCGAACTTCACCAAGCGAGACTATTTACATTGCATCGCATTACACGCCAGATGGCCACTGTCGACCGTAAATACGAACTAGTGCTGCAACACAAAATAGGTTATAATTATGTAGTTTCAGCTGAAACTTGGACTCGGACGAAACTTCGCTTTAACAAGTGAAATTCATGGCGGGAGTTGATACTTCTCCTCTAATTTGACTCGAAGACATGAGCCTAACACATGTTGCTAAGGCCTAGTTTCTAGAACGAAAATTATCGCAAAACTCAAGTGGCAAACTGTCCATGTTATTCTATTTTTGTGTGCCATCCTTTTAGAACAATGGAGGCCAAATATTGTCAGCACCAGGCACGTCTTTAGTTTAGTTTATTAGGCTTCAGAAGTTTCAGTTTATTTTTCAATTAATTATATAGTACTATGCAACTTTGCTGCTTATTAAACAGAATACTCGTTAAAGACGAAAGTCAAAATTACTTTACAATTTGGTGTAGCATTATGAAAACAGACTTCAAAAACAATGTTTCGTTCACAGTATGCTCATCCGATTTCTTTTGTCTTGCTTCCTTTCTTTTGAAACTAAAACAAGTAACGGATCATGAATAGAGTAATGTAGCTCAATTAAAGTGGTTAAACAAGAACAATAGGTTTAAATTCCGAATCAAAAGAACGGGCTTAATCTTATCTACGAGTTTTCTCTTGTAAACGCTGTTTGTAAGACGGTTTAATTTTAACTTTTTAATTTTAAGCTCATGGCTACACAATAACGGCCGTACGTTTCTATTCAAGGTTAATCAAAGTGGATGATTGACCGTCTCAAGATATAGACGGCGCGCGTGTAAACTCGTAAGATAATAGTCCTAGGGTTGTGAATAAGTGTTCATCTGTACATGTCTACTGTCCCTGTAGTATTTAATCACAACCTCTTTGTGACCAGATTTCAACGGATGGCAACATCACCAGCAGCATCCTGACCTTCGTGCCAACTGTAGAAGACGCTGGACGAGTGCTGTCCTGCAGAGCTGTGCAGCCGAGTCTGCCGCAGTCTACACACGAGGATGGCTGGAAGATGGAGATACAACGTACGTTATGCCAGAGCTATTGAGATATTCATGACATTACCACGTATAAGAAATTTAACGTTTCGTAAAAGTCAGTTTTTCCGTTCACACATAAATTAATAAAAGTATTCGAGCAGTGGTGACCCAGATGTTCTCACTTACGCGTTTTATGTCGTGAGTTCGAACCCAGTCTGATACATTACTTTGGGTAATTTATATCATCGCTACTGATCTCAAAATAACGAAGAAAGACATCGTAAGAACACCGGTATGTCCTAGAACCAAAAAAATTAAGACATATGACATTTACCAACCCGTCTTGGGCCTACGTGGCGGATTACGGCCTTAAACGACTAGTAAAAGATTTGTTTGTATATTTATTTATAATGTTTTATTTCCCCAATAGATTTACCGGTAGCAAAACTGAAGTTAGGTGCTAATCTAGACGCCAGCAAAGTGGTGGAGGGCTCAGACGTGTACCTAGACTGCAGAGTACGAGCAAACCCATGGCACAATCATGTATATTTTACGCATAATGTGAGTACTGATTATACATTTCTATCTTCTATGATCTCTGCTTTACTCTTCGGATTTACAAGCGAGATATTTATGATCGTGTTGGGTCTAGTAATTGCAAATGCGAAAGCTAAGTAGTCCTAGGTTTGATAAATGAGTAAAGTCAGAAGTGATTAAAAAACTTACATTCTAATAATAATAGGATTGTGTTAGTGCATCATTTTTCCATTACACGATTGAAAGCCCTAAAGAGAGAGAAATAAGACCTATGTCCCAAATTATAGTTGAAATCATGGATGATTCTACTAACATTATTCTTGTTTCCACCAGGGTGTTGTAGTAAAACCAGGCCCGGGAGTTCTGTTAGCCAACCAGAGCCTGGTCCTGCAGCGGGTGTCAAGAAAGGCAGCTGGTGCCTACGTCTGCTCAGCAAGGAACTCTCTGGGAGAAGGGTCCTCGGAGAATCTGGTGCTGGATGTAAAGTGTAAGTAGACTAAACTGAGATTATTAATTTAGAATAAGTGAAGACTAAAGAAATAATAGATGTTCTTTGTAAAGATTATACAACGTGGCGCTTCGGTTATCACATTAATTGAAACCACGTACTCTATTTTAGGTATTTTATCATATACATTTAAAATAATTTAATAATAAACAATATTATAGCCGTGAGAGACCCTTTTTTCCATTTTAATATTTCACTATATCATGACGGCGCCGCGGCGTTGCTTCTTTTAAAGGTCAGTATACTAACATTATAAAGGATTATTTATTTTTTACCAATAACGCCATTTATTTTGTTTGAAAAATGCATTTTCTTAATTTTAGTAAACATATTTATTTTATTATAATAACAACTTTTAATATCTGTTGTATAATTTAATGTGATGAATCGCCACCCTGTATATGGATGGTCGTTTCAGATTTTCTTCAGCTAATAATAGTAATGAAAATAAAATGAGGTATTTTATAAGAACATTATTTAAACCTTCTTTCTATTTACTGAAACCGTATCAAAATTTATTTCGAGGTTTACGAAAAGTAGTACGTTTCATTCCCTCTTAGAGAAGAGACCTGTGTCCCAGCAGTGGGAAATTATATATAGATGTAGCTGTTTATGTTATGTTTGATTACTTTATACCATGTTTAATGGTTTAACTCTACACTATAATTTAATATAATTTATAATTTAATACTATTTTATATACACATTGAAAATCAGGTTACGAAAACTTTACTTGTAGGATTTTTTACGTTTCTTCTTCAAACGAAACTATTAGGTATTTTACCCGTTTTCTTTTCTGTGCAGTTGTTCCAACCTGCAAGTTATCCACCCCCGTCGTGGTGAGGGCAGCGAGAGGAGAGGTCATTGACATCGACTGCAACCTGGACGCTAACCCTAAGGTAAGCATATACTTAAGTATATGTATTAAAGTAACATTCTTAAGTCATCAGATAGCTCCAAGTCGACGGCTTAATGTAGGCAGCATGATTGATCTGATGACCTCCATAACTTTGATTACACGATGCCCTTTTGGCAAGACTGGTGCCATATGTTCTGGCTTCTGTGTATGCGTAACGACTGTTAAAGATGTTCAAAAGACAGCTGGGACCAACGCTTTATCGTACTTTCCGAGGCACGGAGGAATCTCGATATTTTAAGATGGTTGCCCAGTCACGCACCGACCTCGGTGAGGGTTGCTGTAGCCACACGAATCTATATTCAAGGTTAAATCCTTGAAGATAATACAGAACTAGTTAGATGACAAACTTGGAATACTTTCAAAGTGGCACCTAAGCAGCTAAAATCCTTTCATCGCTCCAATAACTTTATTTTACATAAAGAACGTTCCAATATCATTAAAAGACTTATTTCCTGTCATAATTATTCCTCTTATAAATTTCCATGAAATTCCATCTTAAAATATCCACTTTATGATAAACTTGTCGCGGAAAATAATTTCCGAAGATGAGAATCAGCATTGCCATTCAACGTGGCAATGCGGCCAGTGTTCTGGGCACTTTTCCCATTGATAGCGATGTTAATGAATTTTTTGATGCCCTATAATTTCCCTTTTATTTTCGCCTGTATTATATTTGTTTTTATAATTATGTACATTAATGTAATAAAATAAATGTTGCCACTTAAAATAAAATAAAATCCGAAATTGCCACAAAAGATATTAGAAAAAGGGAATTCAATTCAAGGCCAAGTTAAATAATTATTTAAGGTTACAATGGCTTTATATGGAGGTTAGGCACGGATTCACCACCTTGAAAGTTGGTACTTGACAGAATGTTCTTCGATAAGAGTCACAGAGTAGAAAGTTGCAGAACGACAAATCGGTTTTTAGAACAAGTGTGGACAAGATGTACAGTACCTACGCATTATTATCATTGCTTATAGCAGAGGTATATTAAATAAATATGGTTAAAATAAAATAGTGAATTTTCTTTATCCTATTCAAACCCAATACCGCACAGCGTTACTTTTTTAGGGTTCCGTAGTCAACAAGGAACCCTTATAGTTTCGCCATGTCCGTCTGTCTGTCCGTCTGTCCGCGGTTTAGCTCAAAAACTATAGGTACTAGAAAGTTGTACTTTGGCATGAGTATACACGTTAATGACGCCGAAAAAGTGGTAAAATAAAATTTTGAAAAACACAATTATTTAGGGTACCTCCGATACATGTAAAGTGGGATGATAATTTTTTTTTATCGTTCTTCCTATAGTGTGGGATGTCGTTGGATAGGTCTTTCAAAAATATTAGGGGTTTGGTAAGACCGTTTTTTGATTAAGTAAACCGTTCGTGACTTATCAAGCTTTAAATTACTAATTTTCGTTAGAGTCAAGTGTCCCTCCCTCTATCAACTAAACGGTTATAGTTAGAAATTCAAATGTCACGGCAGTAGTACCTATATATAACGAAATTTAAAGGAAAACTATCACACATAAGTGGGCTTTACAAGTTTACGACTAATAGTCGACCAATTGTATTTGACTCGAAAATTTCGAACAACTCCATAGAAATGTCGATAGATGGCGCTGAGCGCCAGTTGTATCGTGCTAGCTTCTTGTGACGATTGAGCAGTGTAGCTCTGTGTCCGTATTTAAATTCAAAACACCGGCTATGACAAGTTTTATACAAATCTCTAAAAAAATTGAAACTTTCCGTGCAAAGTTATCGGATCAAGATTTGTATAGGAAGTCAAATTAGTTAGGTAGTCATGTTTAGTTAGAGCATGGTACGAAACGATCAGTCAGCGAATACGACACGCACTTGGCTTTTATAAAAACTACGGAACCCTACACTGCGCGTGGCCCGACACGCACTTGACCGGCTTTATTTAAGGTAAGAAATAGTTCTAAAATAGTAAATTCATCGTAGACTGCATCTATCGATTCACATTAGATGTGATCGAAGAGCGGGCTCATCCGAAATAAAAAAATAATATGATTAATGCCGTTTAATATGACGAAAAGCAATACAAATAGGCACCCATAATCCAAATGGTTGATCAAATAAATACAGGTAACCCGATGAAAGACGCGAGAGTCGGAGTCACGGCATTATCTATGGGGGAAGCCTATGTTCATCAGAAGACATTCTGGCTAAAATTATAATCTATAGAAAGAATAGTTGAGCTACTGTATACTTTTACTCTTTGTCCATATTAGTGAGGCGTCACTTATGTTTACCTAAATCTTCAGTTAATGGGTTAGTCTGCGTTCTATTAAATTAAGAATCATCTTTTCTAAAATATGTCTGGTTTGTGGCTGTAAAGTTCGATTAGGTTTGCTAGTAATCTTGTCACCGTTGAATATTTAATGGATTAGCTATATTTTAGTAGTAAATAATTATATTTTTACCATCTGAAGTCTATCTTGGCAATCGCTACTTATTTACTTGGAGGCAGTCAGAAATCTGGAAAGGGGTATTATAACACGAAGGCTGTTATGAGATTGTTTTTCATTTAAGATACTAGTATTCAGCTATATTTGGCTATATTGTAAGCCAGCTAGATTTTCATAAAAAATACTTGATAATACTCTCATATTATGTTATATTATGTTAGTACTCTAACATAAGACAGCTTGACATAACATGACCATGATTGTATTAGTAATTACAAAAACAGCCTATAACGATCTCACTGCTGGAAACAGACCACCACTCTAAGAGAGACATCCGACAACTTAATATTTTACAGCCCAATTCCCGGCTGTAAAATATTAAGTTGTCGGATGTCACATTCTTCCATTTTTGGGTCCTATGATATGGCGATTACGATGTTGTTTCTTTCAACGTTTTGAAAGCAGTGGTGATGACGTCATCAATCATACTTGTAATGTGCCTGCCTAGGTTCGAACACAACGACCTACAACCAGGGATTGAAAACGGTTCCAAAATACCGGTAAAGTACCGGTATTTAGGGGTTCCGGTGCCTGTACCGGAACAGGAACCAGAACCTAAATTGGAACCTTCAAGAACCTTTATTTTACCGGTTCCTAAGCAAAGCGAAAGCGATTGCAAACTTGTTTGAGCCGGTCGGGTGGACGGCGGACCGGCTTGTAGCCCGTGTACGTGGCACAATGCGGTGCATGGCGCGATGGCGTGTGAGAAGAGAAAAGTTCGTAAAACATGACATTTGTATCGGTGGATCTTCTGTTGCATATCAAAGTACGCGCCACTCGCTCATGTTCGTATTGATAATTATAGTTTATACATCATACGTAACTATTTGTATTTGTTTGTTGTGTCTGTGTAAATCGTTGTAATATACTATATTAACAAATTTTAGAAACAAAAAATTAGGAAAATACTAGTTAATGTAAATATTTAATAATCACATTTGAAAATGCTTTTCGTTCATTATTTTAAAAAGAAAACACACTTTATTTTGGTGGTTATTTAGATTATGACTTAGCTAAATCATTATAATGAATTATTTATTTTTGCTGACTGTAGGTACTACTAATACAAAGTAAACCTAGACCTGATGCGTGGTATAATATTCTTCAGTTCTAGTTCAATGAGTTGAGAAAATGCACGATTTCTGTTGTCAACATAACTGTGGTGCAAAGTTTTTTCCGTAAGTTTTTTTTATCAAATGCTCCAATTCATCGTCTGTATCGAGAATAATACAGGTATCTACGTTTTATTCCTGAAAGTAAGAAAACAAATATATACCATGCCTACTATCATTACACAATTTTTATAAAAAAAAAATAAACAAAATATAAAACCGACTTCCATTTTAAAACACTGCTGCACTGCAAAGCCACAAATAATTATAAAAATATTATTTAAGTTTTTTTTCCAGCTTTTAAATATAAGATATAGAATAGAAGTTGTTCCGTCCCAAACGTATTTTCGAACGCATCTTTTTTGGTATGGCAATATTCTATTGTCTTTGATTTGACACTTGACATATTTTTTTCTCTTGGAATTAACCGCCGCGTTGTTGAGATTGATTTTTATTGTTTGTAATTGTGAATCTATCCTAATCTTAGTTGCTATCGACAAGTTGGACGCGATTAGTAATCCATTGGAATTTGTAATCCCCATTTGAGTGAAAACCTGGGATATTTTGAACAATAACGTCGAATTGAGGTTAGATTGAACCGGCTCGTGAATTGCTGATAAGTAGCTGCATGCAAGCAATCTGGTGCGAACCACGCTGTGGAAATTTGCGTCTTTTGTGATCGTCCACCACCACTTGACAACATTACACACCCAAATACACTGACACATACACACCACGGACGTGATCTGAGAACAGGTCGCACGCTGTCGTCAACCAGCCTAGGGTAAGTGTGTGAATTAAAATATAATTGAAATTCAAACGATTGAAATAAGGCCAAAGAACCTAAACAACGTTAGAGCTCCACGTAATCGTGGACAGTTCGACATACCAGTTTCGTTGCGCTGGCTCGGGGTCGAACAGAAGTACACCTGTCTTTGCTTATTTCCTCGACCTGTCGAAGGCGTTTGACTTGGTTTGCTATGATCTGCAGTGGCTAAAACTGTAGCAAGCGTCAGTGCCTGCCGAAATGATCCGTATCTTTCAGTACTGGTATAGCAATCAGGTCAATGTTGTTCGATGGTCGGGGGTTTACTCGATGCCGTATAGGTTGGAGTGAGGTGTGAGGCAGGGGGGGTTGACCTCACCGAAGCTCTTCAACCTGTACGTAAATGCGCTGATAGAGAGGCTCAGCAGCACGCATGTCGGTTGCCATATTGGAGGTGTGTGCCTAAACAATATCAGTTACGCTGTCGACATGGTCCTGCTGAGCGCCTCTGTCTCTGGTTTGTCAAGGCTGCTTGGCGTCTGTGAAAATTATGCTAAGGAACACGGGTTGTTGTATTAATTAAGCTTAACGGTTGCCCACTTAAAAGGGTTGATAAGTTTACGTATCTTGGACATCTACTGACCTCTGGCCTGAAAGACGATGCAGACATTGAAAGGGAGCGTAGGGCGCTGTCGAGCGAATATGATAGCCCGCAGATTTGCGCAGTGTTCGAGGAGCGTCAAAATTGCCCTATTTAGGGCTTTTTGCACGTCTTTCTATACTGGCAGTCTGTGGGTGGATTACACGCGGAAACAGTACGACGCTCTACGCGTTCAATACAACAACGCGTTCAGGATGCTCTTGGGGCTGCCTCGCTTCTGTAGCGATTCAGGGATGTTCGCGGAGGTGCGTGTGGATTCCTTTCACACAATCATGCGCAAGCGGTGCACATCACTGTTGCGTAGGGTGCGGGGCAGCCACAATAGTATCCTGAACGCCTTTGCAGAACGTTTTGACTGTCAGTACGTGAACCATCGCTGCGTGGTTCATGTGCTGAGTAATGTTAAAATATTATTTTAAATTGTGTAAGTAATATGTAGGCTTTTTTAACAATAAGATTTACTTTTGTTTTCATTTAAATTTAAGATAGATAGATATACTCTTTATTGTACACCATAACAGAATTAAATAAGGACTTAAAAACTACAAAGGGTGTTACATTGGGCGGTCTTATCGCTAAAAGCGATCTTTTACAGACAACCTTTAGATGGATTTGACACAGCAGGAGAAAATAAATTCGCGGGTAGTCCATGGTGTACTATTTACTTATATACAATAAATAAGTAATAACCTACATACTGAATACACATATACATATATATACATAAAAATAACAAAGCTGAGATATATATAAAAAAAATAGTAACATATTAAAGAGAGAGATAGAGATCTTTTACCATGTTTTTGAAAGAAGGAAGGGTTTGTGCTTGTCTTACTGACACGGGAAGAGTATTCCACAGTCGTACTGCTTGAGCTGCGAACGACTTACCAAAGAAATTGGTGGAGTGACTCGGTACCTCTAGCCTCAAGTTTTCCGATGACGTCAGAAATTTGGCATGTGTGTCATGGAGGAACTTAAAACGTTCTTTAAGATAAAAGGGGGTCTTAGGATTGAACAGAATACTGTAAAGCAGAGACAATATGTGTAAGTTCCGGCGAAGACGTATAGGAAGCCACTTGAGTTTCGTACGAAATTCAGATACGTGATCATATTTGCGCAAACCAAATATAAATCTTATGCAAAAATTTTGAAGTCGCTCAAGTTTATCAAGTTGTGCCTCTGTGAGATCAAGATAACTGACATCAGCGTAGTCTAGGATGGGATGTAAAAGAGACTGTGCTAGCGCAATTTTAGTGGCAGTTGGCAGAAAGTTACGCAACCGTCTTAGGGAACTGGCGGAAGCAAATAATTTGCGACTCACCTCTTGTAATTGGGGACCCCACGAAAGATATTTGTCCAACCAGACCCCAAGGTTCTTAACTTTCTCGCTTAGTGGAATAGCTGTGCCGTTGAAAATAACCTGAGGAAGCTGAGACCAGTTTACCTTAGATGCTAACCTAGAGCTGCCGACTACAATGACCTGAGTCTTTAACGGGTTAACCTGCAAACCATGTGCCTCACTCCATTCGCAAACTGAAGCCAAGTCCTGGTTTATCATATTTATTGTAGCATCTAAATCAGTATAAGGCGCTTGTCTGTAAAAATAAATAAATAAATAAATTAAATCAAATTAAATGGGTCGGTTTGTAATTTACCTAGTTACAAAATCCTAAATGTCAACTACTTAAATCTTTTACAAATTATTGCTTTTCCCGATGCTGGGTTGTTAATTGTTGGGGAGTTCTCCTGGTACTTCACCATCAGATTCACTTCACTTTATAATGCATTGTGACGAGCATATTGTGCATAGTGACGATATTCAAGTTATCGAAGTTCCGATGGCCATCTGTGGTCTTGATCATCAGTTCCACTTCACCAAATGGTGTTTTTCGGATGCAACTGCACAAGTTACTATAAAAACATTCCTCAACCTCGGCATTCCCGCAATCTCGGCTTGGAAGCTAGCTAACGTGCAGTACGTTCCCGGGCAGTCGTGCAGTTCCGGCCAATTATAGGCCTCTTTCAGTCACGTGGGATCACACTATGGAGCGTGTACTCAATAGTAAGCTCCCGGCATACCTAGAAGCCAACAACATCCTCAGTGACCGACAACACGCCTTCCGCAGGAACCGGTCAACTTGGGATTATCTAGCGTATGCCATTCATATCTAGAGTCAGGCCATTGAGAAGCACGGGGAAGCACTTGCTGTTTCCCTCGATGTCTCCAACGCTTTCGGCAGGGTGTGGTACGATAGCCTTATTGCTAAGCTTCCTTCTTTCGGTTTACCCTATGAGCTTTGCGTTTGGATAGCAGACTTCCTGAGAAATCGGTCCATTGAAGTGGTTATTGATCCAGCTAAGCTAAGATCCAGGCTACTTGTCTGGCCAATTGGATATTAATACCGGGGTCCCCCAGGGGTCAGTTCTCTCAGCAACTTTATTCTGCATATGAACAATCTGGTAATATCCGGTTCTTTGGGTATCCGGTTCTGTTGCTGAGAGATATATAACCAGCGCGCGTGCTAGTGGGTCACATATCCAGTCTCTCCGAGAGGCCATGGTGGGGCACCTGAACTTGACTTTGAAGGCTGTCTCTGAGTGGGGCGATGCCAACTTGATCAAGTTTAATGCTGCTAAGACCCAGGCGAGTCTTTTCTCCAGAAAATGGAGCCAATTTCAACCGGCTCTTTTCTGTGGTGTAATCGTGCCATAACTGATCGCATCGAGCTTCTTGGGGTTACGTTGATCCACCCTTAATTTTGGTCCGTTTATCGAAGCTAAAGCTCAATTGGCTGCCAAAAAGTTGGGAATCTTAGCAAAGGTGAGACGGTACTTCACACCGAAACAGCTGCTCAACCTTTATCAAGCGCAAGTTCGTTCGTGTATGGAGTACTGCTCTCGTCTCTGGGACGGTTCTGCCAAATACCAGCTTGATGCACTTAAGTCTATCGAGAAACGGGCCAAGAGGCTCATTGGCAAAAAGAAACTGGTCGAGACAAAGCTCCAGAGCCTTGAACATCGGTGACGCGTTGCAAGCCTGTCAGTTTTCTAACGGTTACATTTCGGGGAGTATATGATGGAATTGCACAGTCTTATTCCATCAAGCCCCTTCCATCATTGGACTACAAGACAAACGGCGATGCGCCATCGTTACATGGTGGACATTCCACCCATACGCACAAAACGTTTTGGGAATAGTTTCATTGTGCGTACAGCTAAGGAGTGGAATTCTCTGCCGGAGTCTGTATTTCCTGATAGCTAAATATATTCATAAAGATTTCCAGGTTATGGAAGTCTTTAAGTCAAAAGTGAATAGGTTACTTCTAGGCAAGCGTGCTTCATCTTCGATCACATCATCGCTTAACATCTGGTGAGATTGTGATCAAACGTAAGCATATCTATAATGAAAAAAAAAACCGTTTGGTGAAGTGGAACTGATGATAAAGACCACAGATGGCCACCGGAACTACTCTACTACTGTATTTCGTTGGTTGGGTATTCGATTACTTGATTACGGTTGTTCAGCACTTTATGCTCGTCACAAAGCATATTGTGAAGTGGAGCTGATGGTGAAGTAACAGGAAACTCCTTAAAAATTAACAGCTGTGCATAGTTGTTATCAACAAGATGAGGATGTTTCCTAACTGACTGTCCTTAGAAAAACACCGAAACAAACTCAAAGGTCACAGTCTTTTTTCCATGTTCAGTTAACTTGCATTTTTTTATTAGGTAAGTATTGTGAGTACCATGCAGGCTAGTGTCAAAGATGTTTCTTTTTTAGGGTTCCGTAGCCGAATGGCAAAAAACGGAACCCTTATAGTTTCGACATGTCTTTCCGTCTGTCTGTCTGTCTGTCCGTCCGTATGTCACAGCCATTTTATTCCGAAACTATTAAGACTATACATGTAAAACTTGGTAGGTAGATGTATTCTATGAACCGCTTTCCGATTTTAAGAGAAAATTTAAAAAATATTTAAAATAAAGGGGGCTCCCCATACATGGAACTGAAACTAAAAATATTTTCTTTCATGATACCTATACGTGTGTGGTATTTATAGACAGGTCATTAAAAATGACATTAAGGTTTCAAAAATGACTATTTCATAAAGTTAATCGTTAAAAAGATATACGCTTCCCAAGTGGTGAAATGTGTCCCCCCCCTCTAACTTCTATAATAATGAAGTGAAAAATCTAAAAAACCATATGTTATAGATCTTAATGTAAACTTTCAACCAAAATTGGTTTGAACGAGATCGAGTCAGCAGTTTTTGAGATACAGTATATTTTCCAAAACCGCAAATATAACTTTGTAATTCATACAAATACTATGAAAAACAAAAATATTTGGCGTAGTTGTAAAAATTGTAAATAATCTAGTTTTAAGAAATTTGTAAGGTTTTTTGTTTTTTTTTTTTGCAAATAAATATATTAAGTGTATTATATTTATTATAGTTACTACGGAACCCTTCATGGGCGAGTCGGACTCGCACTTGGCAAATTTATTGAGAAAAGAACCAGACATTTGAGTGGGACTGTTCTGACATATACTTAAAGTACGAATGCAGCGACAATCTTTAATAAAACATTGTTTTATTAAAGACCTTTATCCATTTTAATATAACCTAATTAATCTCAATTATAAATAATTACTTTTATATCGTATAGTACCCTCTAATACTACGAACAAAGGCGAACTAAAAGAAAAGGCATAGTATGCTAAGCACGCTCCGAACGCATTCCCTCTTCTGAGAGGAAGCTTTAAACCGGGTGACAAGGAACCGGTATAATATCATCCTATTTAAAGGTTCGACGAACCGGTATTTAGAACCGGTACGTCGGAACCCAAACCGGAACCGATACCGGAACCGGAACCGTACCGAAAAGTGGAACATAAGAACCTAAATGAAGAACCGGAACCCAAATTGGTACCGGTATTCAATCCCTGCCTACAACTCGTAAGTCTTGCCTGAAACTACTGGGCCACCACTCAATATATTACATTTATCAATCAATCAATCAATATCATTTTATTCTCAAGTAACATAAGACTCATACAAATTATCACTTACATGTCAGCCACAATTAAAATACAATTAAATTAAATTAAAAAATTATTATTAAAATTCAAATTAAAATATTACAATTTTTAACATTACTATAAATACTCTATAAATATTTTCCATCCCTGCGTGTAATGTGCAACCTACAACAGTGAGTTATGTACGCACAATCCAGCCTACCCGCGAGCGCGTCGAGCATGCTGTTGGCGCTCCCTCGCACTCGCCGCACAAGCGAAGTGCCTCTCTTGCGCATTGTAGTGTAGAAGCAACCTACGCGCGCCTCCGCGAACATCGCCGATGCGCTGCAAAAGCGCGGGAGCCCCAACAACATACAAGCTACCGGACTACCCTCATAAGAAACACCTATAAGCTAGAAAACACCGATTTCTTCTGTATTTATTGTATTTAGCAATACAATTTATGTTTAATTTGTCACATCATTAGAAAAATAAATATCATATACCTATATCATATTCATACGATTTTACAATAAAGCTCTACTCAAACCAACATACATATATCGGAAAAGTATGTATCATCAAATTTTATAAACATTATTATTTACTTACTAATAATCATATTACAAATCATAATATTCATAATCTATACTTATAATAAATCTGTAGAGAGGTCAATTCTGTACATGAAATATATTTCCAAAATAACTATCAGGGGGTGATTAGGGATCGATACTGATGCCAAAAATGCAATCAGTAAAATTTTTGTCTGTCTGTCTGTCTGTATAACCGTTATAGAAACAAAAACTACTCGACGGATTTTAACGAAACTTGGTACAATTATTGTTCATACTCCTGAGCAGGTTATAGTATACTTTTCATCACGCTACAATCAATAGGAGCAGAGCAGTGAAGGGAAATGTTGGGAAAACGGGAGAAATTACCCCATTTTTTAAGCTTCCGTCGCGTGTGCAATCTTAATGGTTAAAGCTACACAGAAATCATTTCATGACGGAAATGTTATCTTTAAAATTATATAAAAAATATCCCACGACAGCATATGTCTATCTTTTATGGTTGACTCACAATAACACGTGTAACTCCCGATAGCTTACCAGTTCGAAGCTTTCTGATTATAATATTTGTCTACTCTTACGTTTATAACACTCTCAGTCACCCCTAATTGAAAAAGTTAACATTATTAACTATTCCATAAAAAAATTGGCCAAGTGCGAGTCAGACTCGCCCATGAAGGGTTCCGTAGTAACTATAATCTATACTTATAATAAATCTGTAGAGAGGTTAATTCTGTACATGGAATATATTTACAAAATAACTATCAGGGTGTGATTAGGGATCGATACTGATGCCAAAAATGCAATCAGTAAAATTTTTGTCTGTCTGTCTGTCTGTCTGTCGGTCTGTCTGTCTGTCTGTATAACCGTTATAGAAACAAAAACTACTTGACGGATTTTAACGAAACTTGGTGCAATTATTTTTCATACTCCTGAGCTGGTTATAGTATACTTTTCATCACGCTACAATCAATAGGAGCAGAGCAGTGAAAGGAAATGTTGGGAAAACGGGAGAAGTTACTCCATTTTTTAAGCTTCCGTCGTGAGTGCAACCTTAATGGTTAAAGCTACACAGAAATCATTTATGACAGAAATGTTCTCCTTAAAATTATATAAAAAATATCCCATGACAGCATATATCTATCTTTTATGGTTGACTCACAATGACACGTGTAACTCCCGATAGCTTAGTAGTTCGAAGCTGTCTGATTATTATTCTGCTCCGAAATTTAAAACCACCAAAACTTTGCAATTGAACTCGGCTAAAAGTAACCCAGTTGCAACAAAATATAATGGAGGCTCAAATTTTAACAGGTTGCGGTGCAGGAGAAACCGTCTTTATTCCCAGAATTCCCATAATACCAAATAATTTTCCATTCCAATTTAAAAGAACGCAATTCCCAGTATCGGTGTGTTATGCAATGACAATTAATAAGGCTCAAGGGCAGACTTTTCGTGTTGCCGGAGTAGATCTCGGTGTCAGTTGTTTCTCGCATGGTCAGTTGAACGTCGCTCTTTCCCGGGTTAGAATTTCTAGAAATCTTTATGTTCACGTGCCGGACGGATCAACTTTCAACATAGTTTACTCGGAAGCTTTGCGCTGAAGTATTTTCGTTCTATAGGTACTTAAGCCTCATGTGAACGTGATCTAAACAATATTACCAATACATTAACTTAATAACACACAAGGAGTTACACGCTGACGGAGTCGCGGGCATAGCTATTAACAATAATATTGTGCGGTTCGATATTGCGATATTTTTCAACAGTATTATAGATTGACATATTATATTTCCCTACTAAATTACGAAGGTTAATCAGTCACTTACATCAAAATCACTGAACCGTGAGGAAGGACATAGGCTACTTTTTTTTAATGAAAAACGACGGAAACGTGGACGAAATCGCGGGCAACAGCTATCTATACTAATAATATAAGGCTGAAGAGTTTGTTTGTTTGTTTGAACGCGATAACCTCAGGAACTACTGGTTCGAATTGAAAAAATATTTTTAAATTAAATAGTCAATTTATAGAGAAAGGCTATATAGGCTATATATCATTACGCTAAGGCCAATAGGAGCGGAGCGCCAATGAAGAATGCTTCAAAATCGGGGTTAAGTTTAACGTTGGCCCAAAGTAACAATTCCACGCGGACGAAGTCGCGGGCAAAAGCTAGTAATATAATATGCATATTTATTTGACGAAAAAACCTTACAAATTTCTTAAAACTAGCTTATTTACATTTTTTACAACTGCGCCAAATAAATTTGTTTTTCATAGTGTTTGTATGAATTACAAAGTTATATTTGCGGTTTTAGAAAATATGCTGTATCTCAAAAACTGCTGAACTGATTTCGTTCAAACCAATTTCGGTTGAAAGTTTACATTAAGATCTACAGACATATATTTTATATTTTTTTTAGATTTTTCACTCCTTTATTATAGAACTTAGAGGGGGGATACACACATTTTACCACTTTGGAAGCTTATATCTTTTAAACGATTGACTTTATGGAAAAGTGGTTTTAGAAACCCCGATATCGTTTTTAAAGAACTGTCTATAGATACCACACATGCATCGACTACATGAAAAAAAAATCAGTTTTAGTTCCATGTATGGAGAGCCCCCTTTATTTTAAATATTTTTTTATTTTTTTCTCAAAATCGGAAAGCAGTTCACAGAATACATCTACCTATCAAGTTTCACATGTATAGTCTTAATAGTTTCGGAATAAAATTGCTGTGACAGACGGACGGACGGACAGACAGACAGACAGACGGACAGACATGTCGAAACTATAAGGGTTCCGTTTTTTGCCATTCGGCTACGGAACCTTAAAAAGAATCATATAAATCGGTATAGAAACACCAAAGTTATACATGAAATACGCTAATAATAAGCCATCGCGCGTGAATACTGAATCATGCTATAAGGATTATTCGACGCGTCTCGCGGCCGAAGCGTTCTCTAGGTACTTAAGCCTCATGTGAACATGATCTAAACAATATTACGCTGACGGAGTCGCGGGCATAGTTATTAACAATAATATATAATATATTATCTATAATATGTATGTATTTAGAAATATATATGTATGTTTATCAGTTGTCTAGTATCCATATCACAAGCTCTGCTTAGTTTGGGACTATAGATGCTGGCGGGAAACATTCCGAATCATTCCCGTCGAATACTTTGGAAGTATTCTGAAATATTCCGAAACTTTGGGAATATTTCAACTGTCAAAAAAAAAACAGGAAAATCGACCTTTGAAGTATGTTAATATACCAAAACCTGCTCCTAAGTAGGTAAGAACAAATACTTTTCTGAAAACCGCATCAAAACGTGTTTGCTTGCAAGGTTTGCCTTTATTTGCTTTTATTGACTGGGCTATTATACGCGTTAAGTAGGTAGGTAATGATTAATACCTACCTATGCGACTCGCGAATACTCGCGATGCGTACAGAGCTACATACAAACTAACCAAAAACATAGGTAACCCTTTTTCAAATAGCAAATCAAAAATGCTTGGCCTGGTTTTTTTATTTCACAACTGACATTTAAGGCTATAATCGCATAGCACGACTTACAACTCGATCGCCTAATGCATGTATTTTGACCAATAGGATGCACGAAGCGTATTTCAGTAGTGTTCGTAATAGTAAGTATTAATATAATGTTACACGCTCTGTACTCACAAAATGCATATTATTTCTAATTGGCCGAAAACAGGAAGGGATGTGGTTTGTTACTAGCTGCGCTTCCGCAGAAATATTTTCTTAAGTGAGTATGCGTATCTTTGGCCGATAGTACCTACCTAAAAACAAAAGAATAAAAATCCTGTTAATCGCAGGCTAATAAATCTACCTATAAAAATATCAACATATACTTAATCAATCCCATTTATAATAAAATAAACATTTATATTTTACTCTCGTAGCGTACATACGTACTCTCGCAGTGAACAATAATTAACTCACCCACCACACAACAAGCAAACACATTTATTCCCATTGAATTATTCGGGCGAAATATTCGGAAACATTCGATTGCGGGGTACGAATCTTTCTCGCGCGGGTGAAAACTTCTCCGGGGAGCAGCATCCCCTCCCTCTTACCGCACCCCGCACCGCCATCGCCTGCACGCACGACTCGTGGCCGGTGGCAGTCGGGTGCGCGCGTCGCGGTGCTAGCGCGGCGGCAGCGGCCGGCGCACAGAGATGGACGATCGATGCAAAATACTATTTTTCAGCAAAAAAAGTTGAAATCTTAATAAATAATTAAAAGTTTCTTAAAATCAGAATGATTCAAAATGAATTTATCATTTTGAATAATTCCCATTTAAAGAAACTTTCCCCGAAGTATTCCGGAATTATTCGGAATTATTCAGAAGTTTTGCAACTATATTTGGGACTAGATGGCGTTGTGTGAAAAAGTTGTGGAATATTATTAATATTAATATATTGTATCATTACGCTAAGGCCAATAGGAGCGGAGCACCAATGAAGAATGCTTCAAAATCGGGGTTAAATTTAATGTTAGCCCAAAGTAACTATTCCACGCGGACGAAGTCGCGGGCAAAAGCTAGTATATCATATTACTATCATATTACTTTTTTTAATAATCATATTAAAAAAACAGATTATCCATTGTTTATTGAGTAAGTAAATCTTATGTTGTACCTTATTCCTTATTGTATTATATTGTAAAGAAGCTCGTTTTATAATCTTTAATTTTAATTTGAATCCGATCTCATAGTTTTGTAAATACTATAATTTATTTATGTTTAAGCTGTGTACTTCTAAGTGACAAATTCACAATGACAATAGATGTAGGTTTAAGTTAGATATATAAAATGTTATTAGTAAACAAGTCGTTGGAATACCATAAATAATAAAATAAAAATAAACATCGACGCTTTTAAAACGGGTTCGTTTCTGAAAATGTTGTTATATTCAATTTTGCAAAAAAAACAGCTTGTCGGTTAAATTGCTGTTACGGTGAAACTGTACGGAACTCATGCATATTTATTAAAATACAGTAACTTACGGTCCGTTGGTAGAACTATTTATATTTTTTATCGAGATTGTTTTTCGTTTGGATTACCGAAATGATTACGAACACATAAGTCGTAACTGAATCAGCCCACAAAACGATGAAAGTATTATACTCGATGTCCCCAGGGATGTACTTTTATGCACAAAGGGTGTTCCGGAGTGATATTTTAAGAGGAAACGGGGCACCTTCTATGTGCTGATGATGATCATTAGGGTGGTAATAGTGAAGTAGAAATCCCGAACTCCTTCGCCTTTTCTCAAAAATCCAGGCGCCTAATAAATAAATGTCTGTATCTCTTCATACCTAAATGCTAAGCCCAAAAAAAATAACAGAGGATTCCTTCAAGTTGATTGCTACAGTTCTACTGCCTATCTCAGATGTCTTTCACCAATTAGTGACGTTAGCTTTATCGAGAAGTTCGCAACACAAGCAAACAAAAAATACAAACGATTATAGAACAACTTTCTTTCAATTCCTTCTTTAAAAGTTTTCAATTTCTTTATATCCTCGAAAATCACTGTAAATAAAAAAATTGTATACAGGTGTATACAAATACTATTCATTGCTCAGCTTAATCAGTTCTACAGCAAATGTCTCAATATTTCTAATCCTCTTGTCCATATCGGAAGCACATCATAACAAAACAAGTGTTCAATCTAAATCACAAAGAGGATGATTTCATGAATAACATAATAAGTACCATCACTGAGCTATATTACTTGCATAGCCCTATCTGGGATCCGGATAAAGTGAATTGGAAAACGAAAAAACACATTTAAAATTGCAGCTGTAAGTAGCCATTGATATTCAAAGCTTTCATCGAATTTTACGTTACTTTTCCTCAAGCTTTAACGCTCTTTCCAAAAGATCAATAATTATGTGGGTAAATTTTTATATTTTCGCAGTACACCAATCTGTGTGAACCTTTATTGAGACGTTTTATTCGACTTCTTTGGCTTGAAGCTTCTTTCTAATTATGTAGGGTTCGACTTCCAGTCTGCAGCTGAGTGCCAGTCAGCGACTGCCTATCTGACTTCCAGAACCCAGTAGCCAGGTAAGATATACGTTGGTGAGACCGAAGTCAGATTTTCTGGCTCCTGACTACCCGTAACGACTGTCAAAGATGTTCAAATGATAGCCGAGACCAACGGCTTACCGCACTATCCGAGACAAGCCAGAAACTAGATATGTGGTCACCCATCCACGGACTGACCTGGGCAAGCGTTGCTTAACCTTGAAGATATTCCTGTTCGTCTGTTATTATTATTATGATAGATATTTTTATACAAGTTTGCTTTTTAAGTAAAAAAATTTAAACTTGCTTTAAATATTGAATAAACATGCGCGAATAGAATTGCACTTGGCATGTCAAGTGCAAACTTTTATTAGGATGGGAAAGCTAAGATACTCGTACATTTCTGATAAAGTGAATTTTGACCATCGGAAGTGGCCACTCGTAGCCGCTTCCTCAATAGGTTCGTTGTATATATATGTATAGGTGTGTTGGTTGGTCTGTCAGTTCAAATCCGCATGTTACAAAGATTGTTTGAAGTTCAGGGCGGTATAACAAATAGGGTAAAAAAACAACATTTAAGTCATCAACTGATTTTTGTGAAAATAAATTACAAACGGAAACTTCGAATGATTGCTAAAAATAATTTTGTTGATTTTTTTTAAAGTAACAGTGTTTTTGCTGACCCTATCAAGTTAATTCCAAATTGAAATAATCAAAATGGCGTTCCGTTGCAATGGCTTGTAATAACTGGGACCGAAATGTATTTTCAACCGAAAGGGCACGTTGGCTCGACTCGGATACCAAATAAATAAATAGATAGAATATACTTTCATTGTACACCAATAAGTTTTGGATTTATTTACTTTATCTCTTTGTTCATAGGAGCCAATGTCGTACCACTGGTGGTTCAACAGCTCAGCTCATAGTAAACATGAACTCACGACATCACCGATCACTACTGTGCCGAATCTGCCAGGTAAGAATATCTGCCCTACTCTTAGTAATGTTAGCTCGTTATGACAAACTAGCAAGCATCATACCACAAAATCTAATCAGTTAATTACAAAATATATTTTTTACACTATTTAAGAAAAAGGAATAAACACTACAAAAACTTTTATTTTTTAATGTTTAAAGTTCAGTCAAATTATTTTCATAGAATTATGAAATAGCGTTCAAGTTTTCCAAATTATTTTAACGCCATTTGTGTGGCAACCACAACACTACTTAAGATATAATATTTTTCATCAAAAGTTATTGAATGTAACAAAATCTGTCTATCATCTGTTTAGCTTAGATATATGCCCAATGAGTGGTTGTCTCTAAAGTTACGTAAGTTTGCTTTTAGTAATATAAGATATCTTGTTCAGGTACATACACGTACACGGTGAACAGCTCTTCCGACTACGGCTGGGTGCAGTGCGCGGGCACCAACTGTGTGGGGCGGCAGACCACGCCCTGCCTCTTCCATATATTACCTGCCGGTAAGTAGTTTAGTGTGCTTGACACTCTCACTTTATACTTATCCATGAATAATATAACTTTTAGATATTCAGCTAATTAAATTAGGTTACTTTCGGACAGAAGCCTTTATTAAATGTGATTGGGATATTTAAGATCTTGATGGGTATTTATAAAATGTAAATCTAGTGCACGGTTCAAATTAGACATTTCCTTTAGAGAAGAACTGGCAAGCTTTTATGTAACTTTAATGCATACTTTTGCTATTACAGATAAGCCATCCACCCCCAAAGCATGTGAAATCACCAACGTGACATACGACTCAATAACTGTACACTGCACCCCAGGACACGATGGGGGAATCCACCAGTCGTTCTTATTGGAGGTAAGTGCAATGTTCCACTTAATCTTTTAGGGTACATTTAATCAGCCTGTAACCGTGGTGTTACTAATAATCCCTCTAGTATTGAACTATTATTTTGAAACTTATGGAATATTATGGATTTACTCCGTACTGGGGCGGACAGAGAGATCTGTCGGACTCGCATACTTGCATGTTTGCCTGTGGGAGCACTTAAATACTCTTCGACGCGGTCTTCGATTACCTTGCGTGCAACAAAATTTGTGCCACCACCTTGGGTCTCATGTTATACAGGGTTATTGGTAAAACACTAACAACCTTTTAGGACTATGATAGTAACATCATAAACGACTATTTTTGTTCTATGACTTTTAATTATTCATTATACACAAGAAAGCTCTAGTAATGTAGGTAAACTCACAGTACAAACGGCAGTGGAGGGGATCTAGCGGAACGTACGGTTTTGTTTAGTAAATTTATCGTTTTCTGTTATTATTGTACTACTATTTCATTAACGAGGGCCGCCAGTTGGTACTAGCTTTTATTTTCTCTAACTGATCTTCCACAGCACAAAATAAGCATTCGGCTATGACACCATCTTGATGTCTGTTTAAATGGTATTTCGCCCGCCAAGATATGGGGATTTTATTGATAATAGACTCACGTTTGACCACGGTCTCACCATCTCACAGATGGTAAGCGATGATGTGGTCAAAGAAGAAGCACGCTTACATAGAAGTAACCTATTCACTCTTGACTTAAAGACCCCAGTTTATAGCTATCAGGAAACACTGACTCCGGCAGGGAATTTTACTCCTTAGCCGTTCGCGCAATGAATGTATTCCAAAAACCTTTTGTGCGTTTAGGTGGGATGTCCACCATATAGCGATGGCGCATCGCATACTAATACATCTGCTTCTTATTTTGTCACACAGATCTTCGACATGGTGACAGGGCTGCTTCTCCGCAATGTTAGCAGTGATGAGCCTGAGTTTGAAGTAGCAGGGCTAGCAGCAAGCAACTCCTTGGCAGTTTCAGTGAGAGCCTTCAATAAGAAGGGCTTTAGTGAGGCTCTTACGTTGACTTTCAGTTTGCTGAAGTATCCACAACGACATACAGGTATGATTTTACATTCTGAATATTATCTTTCATATTTGAAAAATGCACCCACGATACGGGCGATTTTTTTAAGTGTGGGGCAATGTTTTAAAAAGAGGGTTATTTCTCTTAGATGTATGTTGTAATAGATGTGACACAGGTACATTTTTGCCTCATCCAAGCCAACAGGGTAACATTAGCTGTAAATAAAAATTGGCCAAGTGCGAGTCGGACTCGCCCATGAAGGGTTCCGTAGTAACTATAATAAATATAATATACTTAATATATTTATTTGAAAAAAAAACCTTACAAATTTCTTAAAACTAGCTTATTTACAATTTTTACAACTACGCCAAATAACTTTGTTTTTCATAGTATTTGTATGAATTACAAAGTTATATTTGCGGTTTTAGAAAATATACGGTATCTCAAAAACTACTGACTCGATCTCGTTCAAACCAATTTTGGTTGAAAGTTTACATTTAGATCTACTATATACGGTTTTTTTTTTAATTTTTCACTTCATTATTATAGAAGTTAGAGGGGGTGGACACACATTTTATCACTTTGGAAGCATATATCTTTTAAACGATTAACACTATTGTTCAGTCCCAAGCCAGTCAACGGTAACTGGTATGCTGAACTGTCCACGGTACGTGGAGCTTTGACCGTTGCTTGCAAACACAATATGTCGCCTCTTAGGCTTCAGTACAACAATTAAGCTTATAGCCTAGACTTACCTGAGCTGTAGACGCCAAGCGAGGATCTGTTCTGATCACGTCCGTGTGTGTGTGTGAGTATATTTGAAAGTGTAATGGTGTCAAAGTGGTGTCACGACGGTCACAAAGGACGCAAGCTTCAATGTGTGGTCCGGGCCGGGATGTAGCACAAACTTCGCACCAGATTGGAGCAGCTATTTATCACCAAGTCACCATTACTTTTAGCAAATTTCGCGTGTCAGACAGGCTGACGACATTCGGCGTGGTAGTTCAAAATATCCCAGGTTTCCACTCAATTCGGGATTCTAGAGTTCAATTAATCACTAATCACGATTAATCTGTCTTTAACTGCGCAGATTCAACTCGATTTTCAACAAAAACCAATAAATCGATCTCAACAAGCAAGGCGTTTTTACAAGGAACGGAAATCTGTCAAAGTGAAAAAAGATCAAAGACAATAGAAAATAATGTTGCCAACCAAAAAGGTGCGTTCTGTTTCACGTTGGACAGAACAACTATGAAAAAGTCATTTTAGAAACCTTAATATCATTTTTAAAGACCTGTCTATAGATACCACACACGTATAGGTTTCATGAAAAAAAATATTTTCAGTTTCAGATCCATGTATAGGGAGCCCCCTTTAATTTAAATATTTTTTTAAATTTTCTCTTAAAATCGGAAAGCGGTTCATAGAATACATCTATCTACCAAGATTTACATGTATAGTTCTAATAGTTTCGTAATAAAATGGCTGTGACATACGGACGGACGGACAGACAGACAGATGGACAGACATGTCGAAACTATAAGGGTTCCGTTTTTTGCCACTCGGCTACGGAACCCTAAAAACAGTTTAACTTAATTATTAAAAACACTACAAATTTCATTTGTTTGGGAAGCTCGTGGTGGATAATAACATCGATCTTCAATGCTTGCCGAGATCGGCCTGTAGACGGGGGGACATCTTAACATACTGAAAACCTCCGTGCCTAGGAAAGCACGTTAAGCCGTTGGCCCCGACTGTCATATGTACATCTTTAAACAATCTGACACTGGTCTTGCCAACGGTCATTGTGTTACCTGGTGAGTTGTAGAGGTCAGATAGACAGTCGCGCCATCTAAAACACTAATAGGCAGCTGCACCCGGCTAGACTGGTAGCCGACCCCAACATAGTTGGGAAAAGACTAACCAGATAAACAGATTATGACTTCTTTGTTTCAAAACTTACATTGATATGGTGGTCTTGGATTCATGTCATAGGTCTTGATCAGTAAGATAAGAGAAATAAAAGCCACAGTTGTTTCACCAGCGCAAGTTCCCGTGAAGGTGGAGCTGAGTACGGTTCTGATGCTAGTCCTGGGAGCAGCGGGAGTGGTCGCCGCCATCACAGCCGTCACAGCTGCCATCTTCTGCTGCAAGTACTGCAACAACAGAGAGAGTGAGTGTGGTTGAAGTTTAGTTGAACTTTGTAGACGATTTAATTGAAGATTGTACGTGGTTTAATTGAACATTGCATATGATTTCATTGAACGTCTTGTTTAATGACTTTTATTAAATTTTACTTTTATTCAATGTTTTGTTTGTAAAAATAGATGCTTTATATTATTTAAGGAAATTTCATTAAAGCTAATGTTTAACTAAATTTGTGTCAATTGTTATTACATTAAAAATATTCTATTTGAAAACAATGATTATGCCGAGCTATTCGATGTTTATAAACTGGTACCTACATAAACCAATGTGTGAATACAAAAAAGATTTCCAACAATTAAATATGACGGAATCGCTAATGTTTTAAATTTGTTTTAGGAAAACATGAAAAAGACAAAAAGCAGCAAGATGAAACCTCAAATATACCTTTAACTGGTACCAAAGAAGTGGAAAGCGTTGATGGCTTAGGTAAGTCTTCTTTGTATCCTCGAGTACTCGTAAATGTGTGAAATTTGCACGTGATGTAAGTCGCGGGCAACAGCTAATGCATGACAATTCTGTGTCAACAGTATCACAGTGTTTTGAATCATCTTCATACAAAACAAACGGGTTCCTTAGAATACTAACTGAACATAAGATAGCTTATCTCTCTAAGTATCATATCTATATCTCATTTCTCAGTAGCAACAGCATCAGCCATGTTTCATAGTACCTACAAGATACTCATATCATGAGAGACGATACAATTATATAAAACGGTAAATACAACGCCGGCCAAGTTCTACGTGTACTTTCACGTATAAGTAATCTCAGTCTAAACCATAAGCCGTTTTGACCGTATCTTAAACCCTCTTGAGAGCAAACGGAGACAAGCTAGATACATGAATTACTAAGTCTGTCCAGCCACTGAAACCGTGCTGAATATTTAATTGAAGTACTACCCATATATTTCTGTGTAATTTGAATAGTATTCTGGTCTTTTGGTTTGGTTTAGAAAGCTTAGTCATTAGAATTATTATATTAGAATTAGAAGTTATTAAATGGTGATGGTCTGGAAAATTTTCCATTAGAATCTTCTTAGAAGCAAATGTTGTTTTCTTTATGAATAAAATCGGCATTATTTAATTTATACTTTAGAAACTGGATACCATTGTACTGGGTGTTATAATGCGTAACCTAGCAGGCTAAGCATCATTTGCTTAGCAAAAGAAAACCAGCACTTAAATGAAATTATTGTCTCTTTCATACAGATAAAAACCCAGATATTATACCATTGGACGGGAAAATAAGCGACAGCTGCTCAAATAAATCTGACTACAGTTTGATACGCCCGCTTATATCGAAGAATACGGAGAAATATGACATGTCCACCAACTCTGACAGGTTTTACGACCACAACATGGATCCCTGCAACCAATACATTCAAGTACGACCGATAGAATACCGCAGACCTTACGCTCCAACGTTGCAAAAGCCAAACCTTGGTCCCAGCATACAGAGTTTGGGGCCAATGAGTAGTTTGCATATGCCGAATGTTGGTTCCAATGATTGTCACAGACAACCATACGATAAGGTATATGAAGATTGGCTGAAGTATAAAAATGCGTTACCATTGAATACCAGTAGTTTGGTAAGTATTGAAAATCTTATAAAAATAGACAGTAAAATCATGCACTTAGATTGTTTATATCGTACAAGCTTTGTCACAAATATGTATGACTCAAATCACGACCAATTGACGAAGTTTATCAGTCTGCTAGGCGATCAATCGATGTTACTGTACAATGTTTTATACATTCTAAAAGGGACTACGAATACACATAAATTAATTGTTTCCCTTATTACTGTAACTAAACGTGTAAATTGCTTTTTAAAATATTTCTACATAACATATACTTCTATCTATAGTAAGTCACCGGTATCGGGAACAGGGTCCGAGCTACCGGCGCGGTCAGGGCTCCAGAGGGACCTCCTAATGACACGCGCCGTGTCCAATAGTACAACTTATTATTAACTATAACTCCCTCCTATATCCTATCAAATTAACATAGATGGTGTTGACCTAGGTTTTAGCTTGGGACCATAATTACACACAAAATCTAACTTGACTTTTATATTTCAGCTACCAGCAGAACAGTTGCTTCCCCCAGAGCTGTACGCCACACCGCCACCTCCACCGCTGTACAGCAACCCCAACAGTAACCCACTGAACCTTACTCAGATGCCACAGTCACAGCCCGGGTACCACATAGAGCCCAGGGCTCTGGCGATGGACTCTAGAAGTTGCTCCAACTCTCCTCCAGTCAGATTCAACCCAGAGAACAGCAGTGTATGCTACAGCAAAGTGTTCTAGCCAGAACTACGAACACGTTGCCGCATCTGAAGCCAACTAGAATAAGTGGTAAGATATTATTTAATATTTTGTTTAATTGTGTAAGCTTGTCATCAATCCATCAGCACCATACTGCGCGCAGAATGTTGGATTCTGACGAAATCATGTCTTCGTTCCTATCATTGCTGCACAGCTTTCCAGTCCGATGATAAATTATACTTTAGAATATACTTTATTTTACACCAAAATTTAAACACACCTATTTAACATATTTACGTCAGAACCATGGGTGTACTTTTCAGATCTGCCTAAATTTATTGCAATTATTTGGTACCTTCTGTGTACCTTTACGTACCTCTCTTGAAAATCTGTATACCTACACCGCGGGTGTACTGCTAACCAATATAATGTAGCTAAGTACACTCTATAAGTAGATTTGGTACCTCTGGTGTACCTGCAGAAACACGTATTTAATCAATAAAATACTGTCAGGTTGCTGCGAAAAGTTAAAAAGACGATTTTCTTTCTATGACGTTGTTATTATTATTATATTCTGACGTACATTTTAACATTATTTCTTAATTCTATGGTTACAATAGCGGTCTTATCGATAAAAGCGTTATCTTCCAGACAACCTTTGGAAGGACTTTCAAAACTTTATTTAAAGTGGGGAGGGCTAAATTAATGTACTCATAAAACAGAAAATATACATACAAATATGTAAATCAATACAATACATAGGTACGATACCAGTTTAAACGAGTTAAGTCACAAACTGAGATCGTATACATAATATATATATGATGGTGTGGATGACCGAAATAATACTCTTAACTTCCCGAATACTCCTTTATTTTATTAACTTCTTACAATTATTTAACGTCTTTGCGTCTTAACTCTCTTGGCTCGTTCTTTCCCCTCACTCTCGCGAACACACTCTTTCACCCGTTCGTACGCAATTAGTTTCTTAATTTTATTATGCGTTCTTAATTAACATCCTACGTTTATATATCTACCTATATAGGTTTTGTTCACTCAAGTTTACAGTTTGAATGTAATTTATAGTTAAAATCAAGTCAAGAATCAGCTACAATTAGGGTTTTGAAAAAAAAAAAAAAAACTATATAATGTAAATTCTAATACCATTTCATTTTAGAAAAATAATGCCTTGAATTGCAAGCAATTTAGTCACAATTTATAGATAAATAGAATTATATTAGTATTCGTAGCCCGTAGCCCGGTAGATGGCGCTCTTTCGCTTGACACCTCGATAAATAAGCTCCGTGTTTACATTTGATAAAAAAATATTTACAATCGCGCTTATATGCTAAAAAATAGTAAAATATATGTATAAAGGTCTAATGTACCAGTAAAAGCGTTATCAAAGTGACAAATTCAATAGTGACTGAAATAATTAGTGTTAAAATAGTAACCAGGACTATTTGCAATGAACCACAAAAGTGTCAATTAAAAGTAACAATAACAGTGATTATCATCAGAATCAATATAAACAATCGACCAAACTGTGTTAAAAGTGAACATTTTTTAAATAAAAAGTGCTAACATTATTGTCATAAACAAAAGTGTACCGTCATCAAGTGGAAAAAAAATCCTAACATATTAGTAATACCCACCACACTGCAAAATTTAATTTTTTTGACCCTTAACATATGCTACTTAATTTCAACGTATTGTCATATCTACTACGTGGCTAAGACAGCTTGACGGCTACCTGTGGCGACTAAGTACTGAAGTTCAAATCCGGGTACTCATTCGTGTACTTTTTGTGAGATTAATTTTATCATTATTTAAATAACAAACTACACGTTAATTAAGTCAAGAACGTGCTACAGAGGACGCCTCAGTAGCATTAACAACGTCACACAATCACGGATAACCTTGCGGATAACAAACATGGATGCAGATAATATCACACTACGTAGACAGAACACTGGTTCTATGACTAACTTATCTTTCTTAACAAATGACGATGAAAAAACGATACTTGACTCGACGATGATGAGCGTGCCTGACAGCCTGCACGATTGTAATGATGACGACACTATGAACAACTTGACTGAACAAATAAATACACTTAAGATGCAACTTTTGAGTGCTCATCAGGAAATAGACGACCTCAACAGCGAAAACTTCCGATTAAAATCCGATTTGCAAAAAGCCCTCAAGACCGTCGAGACATGCAAAAAGATCTGCTTAACGCCTGGTAGAAAAGTAATACACCATCATCATCGAACAAACATAAATCCAATCGGCAAAAGGTTCATCCAACTCCAACTAACGACTCCAAGACTTCTGTCAAGTACTGCAATGAAATAAAAGTCGACACTCACAACAAACAAACTCAGACTTCCGAGATGACTTATAAGTATGACACACTGCCGCAAAGCAATACTTTACACATAGGTAATGTTGCTCCAAAAAAACCAGTAGGCGTATCTCGACCGAAACATAAAAATAGACTCGCTCTAATGAGTAGTAGGTGTACTAAAGGAACACTACCGCTAATCAAGGAAGTATTTTCCGATAAATTTGACTACTGTCATTATTTACTACATAACGCCACCACAGAAGAGTTGTTAAACACCGTCGAAGGCAACTTAAAAGACTTCACAATACAAGACTATTGTTTTATTTTTATTGGAGAAAACGATTTAAAACATAACGACTATCTAGATATCCTCGAAAACTTGAAAAAAACACTGAGATACCTTACACATACAAATATCGTTATATGCGCACCGACTTATATAAGAGGCGCGCTAATACATAACTATAAAGTCGAGTTATTTAACAACCTCCTCAGTTTGGACCAAGTTTGGACATAAAGAACCACGAATATGCATACTTTTTTGACAGTAATCGCACTCTAACCCTTGACATGTTTTCCTATAATACAGGGAAAATTAATAAATACGGATGGAGAGACATCTTCAACCAGATCAGATCCAAAATATTAATTGACTACGATCATGAATGTTTAAACTGTGAAGCTATTGAAATTAATGAAAATGTAAACATCGTGTCTCCAAGGCGTGAGTTTTTTCTTTAATAACATGTATGTTTTACATCAAAACATTGCTGGGCTACTAAACAAATCGGACTTATTAAATATTTACATTCAAGAATTGTCTAGTAAACAGAAAGTTGTTGACGTAATATGTATAACAGAACATTTTATAATATCAGGCCAAGAAAAGTTATTGTCTATACCAAATTACAAGTTAGCGGCATGTTATTCCAGGCATAATATGAAACGTGGTGGTGCTTGTATTCTAGTACGAGTTGGGCACGAGTATAAAGAACTACCTGACGTAAAGAGTTACTCGATATCGGGGATTATAGAATGTTGTGCTGTTGAATTGCCTCTACAAAACATTGTATTTATTTGTGTTTATAGACCTCCTAAGCTGTGTAACCTAAGTAAGTTTTATGAAAACCTGGATCTTATTTTAAAAAAGGTGTGTATCAAATCTTTCAAAAAAGTTATATTAAGTGGAGACTTTAATATAGATATTTTAAACAGGAATAGAATAACGTTAGAATTTGAAAGCTTTCTTAGCAGCTACAACCTTAAATTAGAAATTAAACAACCAACTCGATTTACCAGTAAAACTTGTTTAGACAACTTTGCACATAATTTTGGGCAAGGCTGCCAACATGAAGTAATTGACTTCGGTTTATCAGATCACACAGCCCAAATAATGACGTTACAAGTTAAAAAAACCAATCAAATAAAATCGTGGAGAACATTGAGACGAGATTTAACTAAGGAGAATCTCATTAAATTTAAAGCACATATCCAAAGCCTATCGTTTTCTGATGTTTACAGTACAGAAGATTCTAACAAAGCCTATAATAACTTTTTAGAAATGTTTAAATTGTTACATGATCTCTGTTTCCCTAACAAATTAGTGACAATAAGGTCTGAGAAAAAGTTGAAATGGGTCTCTCGAGGAATACGAATATGTAGCAAAAGACAACGACAATTACTGTGGCAACAAAGACTCAAACCAACTAGTGAAAATAAGAAGACATTTAATAATTACTCAAGGAAATTTAAGAAAATCATTAAATTAACCCAAAAAGCTCAGAATAACTATTTACTAAATAACTGAAAAAATAAGTCCATAACTGCCTGGAAAATTTTTAATAATAATAAAACTGGAAGAGAACCCATTTCTCAAATAAAAAAAGGAGATAAAATAATATCAAACCCTGACGAAATTGCCGAATCTTTCAACAACTTCTTTATTGAACAGATTTCGGGTAAACCAATAAATACGTCAGGTGGCGCTTTAACATAAATATCAACTCAGAATCAATATTTATGACTCCAGTTATTCCTGACGATATCATACGTATAATAAAAAACTTAAAAAATAAAAAGAGCTTTGGCTATGATGGCATTTCAACCAGAGTTGTCGAATTTGTTTCTGATTGTATAGCTGCGCCCCTTGCTCATATAATTTAGTTAGCATATACTCGGGAGTATTTCCAGAAGGCCTTAAAACCACAATAGTCAAACCACTTTATAAAAAAAACGATAAAGAAGAAATGACAAACTACAGACCAATTGCACTGATACCCATCTTCTCAAAAGTAATAGAAAAAATTATCTATGAATCCCTTTACAACTTTCTAGTAAAATTCGACATACTATGTGACGAACAAAAAGGTTTTCGTAAGAATAAAAACATGAACATGGCAATTTTTGACTTTCTCCTTAAAATAATGCCAAAAGTAGACTCTAAAACACCGGTGTGCGCAATATATGCCGACATGTCGAAAGCTTTTGACTGTGTAGATCATGACACCCTTCTAAGCAAACTTGATGCATACGGTATTCGTGGCAATGCCCTTAATTTAATAAAAACGTACCTAAAAGGTCGGAGACAATGCACTGAGATATCAACTCTATGTTTAAAATCTAGAAGAGAATTGAAATCAGTCTCCTCTCTTAGAGAAATAAAATATGGTGTCCCACAGGGCAGCGTCCTTGGACCATTATTATTTCTATTATATATAAATGATCTGCCCCGCCATATACTTCACCCTATGATATTGTTTGCTGATGAAAGTACATCAATTGTTTCATGTACAAACAAAGAATCATATGTAAATGACATTAACAATACAATCAAAAGTTTAATAAAGTGGCTTGACAATAATAATTTAATCATAAACCTTCAAAAATCTAAAATCATGAATTTTTACCAACGACTATATGCGGGAGACATGGATATAAACTACAATGGTCAAACTATAGAAAAAGTAAATTGTACGAAATTTTTAGGAATCTTAATTGACAGCCAGTTAACGTGGAAGCAGCAAGCAGAAGATATACGTAAACGTTTAGGCACAGCTGCATATATGTTGCGTAATCTATCAAAAAAGATTAATTTGCCGACAATACTAGTTGCTTATCATGGTCTGGTAATTTCTATCTTGAGATTTGGTGATATTTTTTGGGGTCACTGTAGTGAACGAGAAAGCATTTTCAAAGCTCAAAAGCGCTGCCTGAGAGCTATCTTTGGCCTCAAATCAACTGACAGTTGTGTACGTATATTTAAGTCTCATCATTTATTAACTTTCCCGTGCCTTTATATCCTTGAGGTAGCAATATTTGTTATAACAAATCGATGTCTATTTGCAACTTTAATAGAAACAAGAAAAAGAAGTACAGCTATGAGATCTCAATACCAGAATTTACTGCACACAGGCGTATTTAAAACTACCTTAATTAAAAGAAATGTGATTTGTATGGCTCCTAAAATCTATAATAAAATACCTGACAATATTAAAAACTTACCATTGCAAAAATTTAAAAAAGACTTCAAACAATTACTTGTTAATAAATGTTATTATTCTGTGCAAGATTTCCAAAATGACAATGATTTGTAATATTTGAATTAATTTCTGTTTGCATTAATAATTTTTATTATATTTGTTGTAATCAATTTTATTGTTGTAATCAATTTTATTTGTCGTAATCAATTTTATCTGTTATAATCAATTTTATCTGTTATAATAAATTTTATAGCACTTTTTTATTTGCAACATAATACATTTGCATGCCACACTAAGGCAGAATGTACATGGATTCTTTATGTATTTAACAACTTATTTTTATGTACCTACATTCCAAGCAAATAAAGACTTATTCTATTCTATTCTATTCTATTCGTATGTATTCCACTTCTTTCTTTGACAAATCTTTCACCATTCAAGCAGCTCGTTTGTGGAATGCATTACCCATAGAAGTGAGGCGTCAAACGCTACCAGTGTTCAAAAGAATGGTGAAGAAACATTACCTCTCCCTATAACTTTTCCCCTTCATTCTTAATTATAGATAAATGTAGTATTTATTAGTGTATGATTTTTGTATTGTATGTATGTATTTTAAATTATTATGTTCAATTAATATTATTATGTTGTTTGCACACTGACAGCCCTTACTCTGTCTCCTTTAATTTTTGTCCATCCAAAGGTCTGTGCGATAAGACCGTCCATTGTACACTAGTTTAAATTTTGTATCCATAGAAATATTGTGAGGTATATAATAAAGTATATAATAATAAATGGAATAGTCTTCATTGCACACCAATAATTTAAACATACCTGATTCACAATCTCGCGAGGTAAATTATAATCTAATGGTTTTCGTACCTACGTTTACGATGACCTATAAAAATCACTCGGTTATTACTCAATAGTTAATACCAACCTCGTGTAAACAAACACAAAATAAATTCTCAAGGTTTCTTCCGTGCAAGTGTTGAAAGATGATTCTAAAAGATTTAATGAAGGAAGCATCCTTGAGTAAGGCCAAGCGAGATGGAAATACTCGAAGATTCTTCGGGTTATGGCTCGGAGCAGCTCGGCTCAGGATAAATTATGCCGTAGACGGAAAACTTAATCAAAGTTGGACTTAATAAGGGATAAATTTACTTAGAAATGGAGGTAATACCTGGTATTTTTTTTCTTATCTGAACCATATGTACGAGTATATAACGTTCACTGCTGGGACATCAGCCTCCTCAATATCTACGAGAGAGATATTAAGGATGTTTGTTTTTATTTATAATAGGTTCGCGTTGAACGGGCTTGGTGGAATAAGACTGTGCAATTCCATCGCACACTCCCCGAAATATAACCGATAGAAAACTGACAGGCTTGCAACACGTCGCGGATGTTCTAGGCTCTGGAGCCTTGTCTCGACCAGTTTCTCGTTGCCGATGAGCCTTTTGGCCCGTTTCTCTATAGACTCAAGTGCATCAAGCTGGTATTTGGCAGATCCGTCCCAGAGATGAGAGCAGTACTCCATACACGACCGAACTTGCGTTTGATAGAGGATACCTTTGCTAGGATTCCCAACTTTTTGGCAGCCAATTGAGCCTTAGCCTCGATTAACGGACCAAAATTAAGGGTGGATGTCAACGTAACCCCAAGAAGCTCGATGCGATCAGTTATCGGCACGGTTACACCACGGAAAGAAGGAGCCGTTGAAATTGGCTCCTTTTTGTGGAGAAAAGACACGCCTGGGTCTTGGCAGCATTAAACTTGAGCAAGTTGGCGTCGCCCCACTCAGAGACAGTCTTCAAAGTCAAGTTCAAGCGCCCCACCATTACCTCTCGGAGAGACTGGACTTGTGACCCACTAGCAAGCGCGCTGGAAATATATCTCTCAGCAACAGTGGCTGTCGTCTGCATACCCAAAGGTACCGGGCATTAGCAGATCGTTAATATGCAGCAAGAATAAAGTGACCCCTGAGGGACCCCGGCATTAATAGCCAATTGGCCAGACGAGCAACCATCAGTAACCACTCGAATAGACCGATCTCTTAGGAAGTCTTCTATCCAAACGCAAAGTTCAGTGGGTATACCGAAAGAAGGAACTTTAGCAATAAGGCTATCGTGCCACACCCTATCGAAAGCCTTGCAGCTTTGCCTTGGAGACATCGTGAGAAACAGCAAGTGCTATATTATATATATATATATTTCTCAGAGCTTCGTGGCTAAATAATAACATCTTCAAGGTTGAGCAACGTTTGCTAAGGTCTGTCTGTGGAACTTGCGTGAAATCTTTGTCTGATGTTATCTTATTTACAAACATTTTGATTCATCAACTTGCAAAAATAATCTATCAGACATATAAATATTTTATATGTCTTTACGGCAAGTCGGGAGCCAGAGAATCTGGTACTGGTCTCGTCAAAGGGTATTGTGTTTTATTTAGCTACTGGGTTGTGGAAGTCAGACAGGCAGTTGTTCTATGTAAAAAACTAATTCTCAACTGTAGTCTTGGGTAGTTCGTGAACAATGAACGAATAGGAACTGTATCTTCGTACTGTACTAGAAGAAACGTTTCCGAACGCTGACTTGTAATCGGTCTAATACAGTGTTTTTCAATCTGTGGGTCGCGACCCCTAGGGGGGTCGCGAAGCTTTCCTAAGGGGGTCGCGAAATCTTATTCGGGTGATCGACGGCAAAAGAGAAATGACAAGGTTCTACGCTACAATAAAAATACAATATCAGTGAGAAGGACGTGCTTGTTTATTTTTCAAAAAAATCTCAAGGCGTGGTGCTATTTTAGAAACGTTTATGATTAAATCATTTTCTAGTAGTAGTCTTGTAATGACGTCATGTCACTTGTTATGTATTGAACCCTAAATTTGACATGTTAGCATAAGTTTACTTAGTGACATGTTTCCGAGGGTCGACTGCGGTGTCATGAGCCGTACGATCGATCCCGGCCATTGAGCAAGTTGTCTTTTTGTAAGTTTACAATGGTGATATTTCGTCTCATAGTTAAAAATCTAGTTATAACAGCGGTCGTAAGTTTGAAGGCGACAGAGCACCGCAAACCTTGATTGGAGACAGAACTGTGTCACTCTATAGATAAATGTTGTGAATATACCGCCATTAGAAATATATAATAGTAAGAAAGTGAAAATTAGACTCAAGTACTATTTTTGTGATTTGTGCATTCAACAACAAAGGGGTGAGTTGCATCAGTACACTACCATTAATGAGTTTACCATTTTACCCTGGAGGTTAATCGTTGTACTGAAATAAGTGTTATATTGTTCTAGACTACTGTCACGCCCTTTGTTGCTTGGTGAATGATGATGGGAAGATCTCATCTCTAGCAAGTTAACCATATGTAATCTTTTGATATATCTCGTACCACACATACCACTATTTTGATGAGGACTCACGCCTAGCCGGCTGATCCGTGGATTGGAAGGGTTCCTAGCACCTAACACCCAGCCGCAAAACCCTCCTGGCGCCCTCTTAGATATAGTTAGTTTTAAGTAGTTTTAAGGTTCATTGTCACTGTGTCGATTGGATCATAGGGTCATTAAAAAGTGAATAATTGCAAGAATGTTTTATTGTCAAACCACCTCCATTCAGACAAGACGTGACAGTCTGTTTCTCTTTTTAGTTTGAATGTCCACTTTGGGGATATGCGGAACAGGGTGTAAAGTCCCGCATTCCCATTGAAAAGGGAGGATCCTCCGACCAGACAGGTGTTTTGTCTGGTGGGCAACTGCCCGATGTTTGTGATCGGGTGATTTGTATGTATGCTAATTGTGCGGTAAACTCTGCTTGCGCGATACAGGATAGTTTGTATGTTGCGAGATAGATGTCGCTACATCACTCCCCTCCGAGACCGGAGGTCGTAGCAGGATGAGTCGTCCATACATCTTGTGATGCTTGCCGGGCCAGTCGAAGGTAGGTTCCAGTGAGTCGGAACTGGAAGTCGCCTAGTTCGCCGTGAGTCGGAACTGTCTGCGATGCTGCCCCCTTTGAGTCGGGGTGACAAGTTTGGGAATATGCGGAACAGGGTGTAAAGTCCCGTATTCCCATTGAAAAGGGAGGATCCTCCGACCAGACAGGTGTTTTTGTCTGGTGGGCAACTGCCCGATGTTTGTGATCGGGTGATTTGTATGTATGCTAGTTGTGCGGTAAACTCTGCTTGCGCGATACAGGATAGTTTGTATGTTGCGAGATAGATGTCGCTACATCCACCATTGAGGAGAATGTTAGTTCGCACAAGTATGAGGTGGCAAATGACACTAATGATTTTAGAGCTTCCCTTGCCGGCTCTGGATATTCTTGTTTTCTTTCATCCAAAACACGTCAATATTTTGCAAATGATATTCCATTTTCAGCACGCCGTCAGAAGCTAAATCTACAAGCTTTTTCTTCAGATTTCCTTGCATACAAATAAATAATTAATAGATAGGTATCATATTCATATAAAACACGCCTCTTTCCCGTAGGGGTAGCCTACTTCTTTCCACTAGTAGATAGGTATCAAAATAGAGAAAATCGTAAACATACTCATTTAAATTAATAAAGTTTTGTCTGTATATGTCTTAAGGGGGTCGTGAGAATTTTTCATCCTGTAAAGGGGTCGCGTATACAAAAAGATTGAAAAACACTGGTCTAATAGGTCAAATAGCACTTTTCGAACTCGTACATTCTAAACCGCGCGATCGTAATGTGCGAACGAGAAATGAAATACAGTCACTGATTATTTGACAGAAACGTTATACGAATTCATTCGATGTCTGTGATTGAATGAGAACGGGAGAGAATAGCCGACGAATGACGATGCTACCCGAACCCGACCGAATGAATTCGCAAGAATGAGATAAGATGCGTGTTATTTCAATGGCATAATGTCTAATTTAGCTTATCACCCGAACATACGAGACATGTCTAGTGACCGCTGACTGCTGAGAGCGAAGTTCGAATAGAGCTATTAGAACTAATAGAATCAACTAGTTCACTGTCCGAAATGAACTAGTACGGAGCAATCTCAAAAATGACCGAACAAGCACAAGACTACTCAACTGCATTTGGTTAGACTGGAAGCCGACCTCAATATAGTTGAAAAAGCCTAAGCAGATAATGATTTGTCAGAACTTCAAACTATGTTAGCTTTATCTTGGTAAAAGAATCATCAGTATCATATCAGCAAGTAACATACATTAGCTACTTAAATTTCGCTGCAAAAAAACCTTCTCACTCGATTGAAATAACGGGATAAAGTACTACAGCAATTTTATTTCTTTCTCTCAAACTCAAACTCGAAATATTTTATTTCATATAGACCTACATGGGCATTTACAAAACGGCAGAAGTTAGTGGTTAGTTCGAAATTGGTCGTTTTTAAATAGAGAACAACCGGCAAGAAACTCCACAATCTCTTGTTCTATGCTTCGTTTTTTAAATAATTTTAGAACAAAAAATAATTCAAAATTAAAACTTAAATCATTGAATCTAAAATTATTAGTACAAATTACTTCTAAAAACGTACACAAATAAAGCATTTAAATAATACTGATTACTGGAGTAATCATTGCGTCCAACATCCAAAATGTTTTTGTTCTTCGTAATTGCTCTGTGGTTCACATTAATTACTTTCAGTAAACAGAACTGCTCAGTGTTCAAACGTCTGATTGAATCACAAAATTATATTCAGGCTCATGAAAAGATAAATGATTTCTCATTGGGTGGGTTTTGCTGAAAGGCTGTGTTGGTATTAATAGCAACACACCTCTAAGTTACATCTATGTTTGTCGCTAAGTATGTAAATTAAATAATTGTGTCATTAATCTATACTAATATTATAAAAGGTTGATGTTTATGATTGATTTTGTATGTCGGAAGTAATCTTGAAAACAACTGATTCGATTTTAAAATTCTTTCACCTGTAGAATGCTACATTATCATTATCTAAGTGAGCGAAGCCGCGTGCACAAGCTATTCTGTATATTGTGGCTGCGTTTTACAAACATCCAAACCACGAGCAGGAATCAAACCCTACTCACCGCCAATCGCGGATAGGAAAGGATTTTAGGCTTGCTTAAAATGAGGAGTGATTAGAAAGCATACATTTTACTCGATTTGTTATATTAGATTATTTATAGTATTTTCTTAGAATAACAACGCATAGAAGGATAGTACGAGTGCAAAAAGTGAGGCAACTAAAACTTAGCCATTTTTGGCTAACTTTGCTCGACGAGCCGTCAGTATTCAAGGTCACATTCTGCCGAACAGAGCTCGCGAGTAAATAATTTAAAACGACCGTTTGTAGCGTAAAGGGATGTCATAGTCCTTCAGGAAAACAAAAAACGTGTAATCAAATTACATTTCACAAGTAAATACTTACATTTTATACATTATATTTAAGTAAATCGACCATCAAACAAAAATTCTAATAACCTAACTTATCACAATTCAATGTTGCTATCCGTGAGGAAAAAAATACCCATATTGATTTCTTTTGTGCTTATTTTTGTTTAAAAAAATATAGTTTTGGCGGCAATTATGTATGCGTCAAACTAAACTATATTTATTTATAGCTACTACCTACAGTGTTTTATAACTAAAAGTTACTGTTAGTTCGAAGAGTGGCATCATAAAGATGACAATTTTATTGATTAAGATTTTTTTCATTTAAGTAATGTTCTCAATAATATTTTTCTATTTCATAAATACAACACATACTTTTAATTGATATCAAACGAGATTTTTCAAGCAATTAATAAATTTCTATAATATCATTATAACACATTACACATCAAACATTCTAAACGCAATAAACGATATCTAATTTCGTTTACCTTCCGTAATTATATGTCATATAAGTCATATTACATGAAAAAACATCATCTTATTTAGTTTCATAACATAAAATACTTGATTTGATCCAGCAACATAATAGTGCGTTTTCCCATTTTTGTGGTAATGGTACTGGTAATGGTATCACTGAAAGCTATATTTGTGTGCGTTTGAAGAACGTAGACACATTCGGCTCACGCACACAAAGAAAATAAAGTGGACACACGAAATCGCTCGTGTTTTGTTCTAGACGCCTCTTCTATGCGTTGTTATTCTAAGAGTATTTTATATTTGCCCGTACCCAAAAATATCCGGTAAATATCTCACTGTAGTAAACGAACAACTGCCAAAGCCAGTGTGGATTCATCCATTCTGGATGAATCCACAGCGTTTTACTATTATTGTTTTTATTTTTTAATTTCAGGTTATATATAATCCATAGCACTATAAATAAAAAATAAAAAAAACAAATAAGTTAATCAAAATATGTCAAAATTTAATTAAGATAAACTCACAAAAAGGAATTCAAGATGGCGGAAAACGATATCATTATATTTAAAATAATATAAATATAAAGATATATGTATTCATATTACCTATGCTGTCTGTTGATGTTGTCTTTCATTATATTTAATATCTTCTTTTTTCTCAGGAAACTCTCCAACTAAGATGCCGAGTGAGTCCAAATGTCTAACAAAATCTACCGACACTTCCCTAGAACATGTTAAAGTTACTAAAGACTGTGCATGAGAAAAAAAATAATGGACAAAGCACTTGTAATGTAAACCTGTGATAATGTGACAAGAAGTGGACTAAGGGACCCCAAATTTACAGGCCAGTGGTTTAGAAAAAGGCCTTAGTGTTAATGGGTTTTGAAAAAAATGTGAAGTGAATATTTAATGTGATATAAATTTGTGAAAATCGGTTTGGAACTAAAGACCCGTCCGTTGTGATTTCTTTAAATTTTATAATTTTCCAAAAATTTTGATTTTTGTTTTTGGATTTTGATTTGTGATGTTTATTTAACACGAATATTTTTTATTTCTTTAACGACATTGTGCCAATTAATTGATTTGGTTACAATAATGTGAAAAAAGATTATTTGATTATTTATAAGAATAAACAATAAATGTCAACTGATAGATCGGAAAATACCTAGATTGTAAAATAATTTTGCATCTTCCATAAGATGTATAAGACTGACTTTGTGTAGAAGATACACGTTTAGATAAAACAATTATTTGATTACATTTTTATAATTAATAATTTAAATGATAACATTATTTTTTATATTATCATTATTTTTAAGGTTATTATCTAAATAATGGTTTGCTTAATCACAAGTTTGGATTTCTTTTAATTGAAAGCCTAAAATTTCAATAAGTAAGTTCTGAATGTAAATAGTGTAAATATTATAAGTATATGGAAAGTTGCCATACTAGAAATAACATTACTATTTAAACTAATAATTAATGTCACAAAATCGAGCTTTTATGTTACTAATGATAATTATTATTTAGTTATAATATGTTTAAGGAAAGATGTTTCTTTTTGTGAAAGATATACGAAAAGGAGATTTTATCGACGCTTGAAAAGTGAAAATGTTACAAGAAGATAATTGACTATTAATATCTTCGTATTGTTGTTTTAAGATATTTCGGAATATTGAAAGCTTACTCGGAAAGGAGATGTTGTTGAAATGTAAATTATATAAAATATTGTATAAATATGAATACTTAATGTCTTAATGATTGCATGAATGAATGATATCTCAGTTCACGATAGATAATTATAATCATTCATATTAGAATTTTTATTCAGAATAAAAGCATTCAGATTTGACCTAATCTTAAAACAATGTCAAACTTTATTATTCGTTTGACGTTGAACATTTCTCCAACAAACCCTTTTAAAAAGATTACTTTTTTTAAATAAACATTGCCAAGTAAAATTACATTAAAATAAAAGCAATTTTTCTCCATCACCAATAATGTAATTTTTTTTTTAATCTTTTTGTATTTAAATTACTAGTTTCTAAAATATAAAGAGATTCTTTGCATTATAAGTTCGTGAACTGAGCACTGAGATTAATGTTTGATTTTTAAATTAAAATAGTTTTTAAATTTAAATTTATTGTCTTTGAAATAGACGAAAACTTACTGCTAGCTAGAATCGTTTAGCTTTTTATTTTAAATATAAAACATAGAACCACTTAGATTTTATAGATATGTGTAGGTACAGTCGCTATTTATATTACTTTAGTTACCATAGAAGGTTGAGACATTTTGAACTGAAGAAAAATGTTTTCTTTTCATTTTGTATAAATATTCTGTGAGAAATATTTTTCTATTTGTAAAATTATTTCAACACTTTTGTAAACGACTATATCTTTTGCTTTGAGCATTTAATAATTATTTTTAGTAATAACCATTTTAATTGTCTTTTTTTAGTTTTATGTGATGTCGAATTTCTTTGAAAATAATAAATGTGAATTTATACTAATTGTTTAGTTTATTTTTCAAAATTCAAACCTGATGACACATTTTAGGCAGAGTATGTCTATTTATTGAGAAGCTTATGAAAAAACATATACCGGGTTTCAATATTTTTAAACCAAATTAACACCCATAATTACGTAAAAAAGAACCATCACCATTGGTAAATGCTCTGCAATTTTACTAAAACAATAACATTAATACTATACTTTTGAAGGCCCCTATTTTAAATTTAACTCTTTTAAAACAGGTGGATTTCTGATAGGTGTTTCAATACAAGTCACTCTTAATTCCGTATTCCGTTTTCAAAACTACAATAAATACAAATGTAAAAAAAAAGTAAAAAAGTAAAGTAAGTAAAGTAAATGTAAATATATCTTCATGTCATTTACATGAAGATATATTTTTATATATACAAATATACCTTCATGTCATTTATATGAATATATATTTTTATTTATTGTTGATAAGCTTTCGTTTGACCACTATCTCACGTGATGGTAAGCGATGATGAGTTCTAAGATGAAGTACGCTTAACTAGAAGCAACCTATTCACGGGGGGGAGGAGGTCAACCCCATGTTATATTTATTAGGAAATACAGTCTCCGGCTGTACGCACAATGAATGTATTCTCAAAAATGTTTGTGCGTGTGGGTGGGATGTTTAAGTTAACTAAAGGAAACATACAGGTAGAGTATGCCCTGACTCCCAAACATGGATATCCTGTGATTTAGGAGTTAGTGTTTCGCTGTCACTGTAATACAAAAACCTTTATATTAATGTTTGTTTTGTATAGTACACTAAATTTTACAAATTTTAAAAATATGTGGTTTCATTTAATACCTTTCGTTTTTATCAACATTGTAGGTATATATACGGTACCAATAACTGTGTCACGAGTGTGTAAAAGTCAAAATCAAAACGTATTCTAAACGACCTACCTTTCAAATTAAAATTTAATCACATATTTGTCCGGGTTCACGGTATTTCGTAAGAACATTGCCGCAACCCTTATAGGTGGCAACGACCACTAATGTGACGATAGCGTCTACCAAAACTGAGACGACGCAGGAGTAGAGGTAAAAGAAAGGTTTGCTCTGAACCATAGTAGTACTTTTTTTTTTCACTACTCAATCTCTTCAACGCTCTTGCGTTTTGTCTCACTTTATGTGGAAGACAGACGCTTACTTAGTACTTACAACAAGATCAACCAAGTGTGGATAGTAGCCTACAGCAAGTTTGGTTTTCCGATAGTGAAAGGTAAATAAGGTGTCACGGAACTCTTAGCGGTAAGGTAAGTTTAAAGTTAAGAGGTAAGTTTAAAAAAGGTGTGAAATAATAATTCTTGGATTACAAGTCTTAATAAAACAAAGTTGCTTTCTGTCTATGTATGTTTCTTCGCTAACTTCTAAATCACGAATGCATTTCAATACAACGAGCATAAAAAATTGAACAAGTGCGAGTCAGACTCGCCCATGAAGGGTTCCGTAGTAACTATAATAATATAATATGCATATTTATTTGACGAACCTTAAAAATTTCTTAAAACTAGCTTATTTACATTTTCACTACTATTGTTGCGTCCCAAATGTAATTTTGAACGCTCTTTTTGGTGTGGCAACATTCTATTGTCTTTGACGTTGCACTTGACATAACCTCTCTTGACTTGACAGATAGATTTTTTGGTTGGAAAAATGTCCGCACGTTTGGGACTTTGATTTGATTGTAATTGGTAAAATATTGTTGAATTCGCCTGTTGAGACCGATAATTGGGTCGCGAATTATTTGTTGGTTGAAGTGTATTCCCCATTTGTTGAAAACCCCGGGATATTGTTGAATTATACGCCGCCTTGTCGTCGGTCGGCCGGCACGCGGAATTTGTTGTAAATCGTATTGGATCTCACGAGATATGAACAGATTAATTGTGTTCAGTGATTGATTGAACTTTGTAAGCTCGGATTAACAAGAATCCAGTGATATTTCTTGGAACATATCGCCTTATTGCCTACCACGCGTAGCGCGCGCTTGCTGGAAACGAGTTAGGTGTGATGCTGTTGTGACCGCGCCATCTGGAGATCGGCGCCTTGGGAACGTTCTACAACACTTGACTTACATCACACCTTTCAATTACTCACCCTCATTACATACAAACCACACTTGGAGCGTGACCTTGGAAGGTCGAAGTTGGCGTCCCCAGCACTCAGGTTAGTGGTACATTTTGTTTATTGAAATAAGGCCTAAGAGCCTACCACAACGTAGGGCTCCGCGTAATCGCGGACAGTTCGACATACCAGTTACCGTTGGCTGGGCTTGGGGTCGAACAACTATGCTTAATAACTTTGTTTTTCATAGTGTTTGTATGAATTACAAAGTTATATGCAAATATAACTTGGTATATTTTTATATATATATGGTTTTATAAAATATGCTGTATCTCAAAAACTGCTGACCCGATTTCGTTCAAACCAATTTTGGTTGAAAGTTTACATTAAGATCTACAGACATATATATTTTTTAGATTTTTCATTCCATAAATATAGAAGTTAGAGGGGGGACACAAATTTTACCACTTTGGAAGCTTATATCTTTTAAACGATTGACTTTATGAAAAAATGGTTTTAGAAACTCTTATATCATTTTTAAAGACCTGTCTATAAATACTACACACGCATAGGTTTCATGAAAAAAAAATATTTTCAGTTCTAGTTCCATGTATGGGGACCCCCTTTAATTTAAATATTTTTTAATTTTTTTCTTAAAATCGGAAAGCGGTTTACAGAATAAATCTACCTACTAAGTTTCACATGTATGGTCTTAATAGTTTCGGAATAAAATGGCTGTGACATACGGACGGACGGACAGACAGACAGAGAGACATACGGACAGACATATCGAAACTATAAGGGTTCCGTTTTTTGCAAATCGGCTACGGAACCCTAATAAAAAGAGCGGTTAACGAGCAAAGTTGAAAAAAAAAGTAGCCCCACGCTAGACATTTCTCCGGTATCGTGAATTACAAACACATAAATTCACATCATAAAAACTAGACTCGCAACAAATATGTATCTGTAGGCTATATTAACATTTGTCAGGTGCCGGAATGAAACGCTCGCACTCTCCAAACTTCCGCAAACACTCTGGCCAAGTGGTTCCGGAAATGGAGAATCGAAGTCAATCCAGACAAAAGCCAGGCAGTCCTCTTTTCTAAACCGCGGATAAACCCACCCTCCCCCCGTCCAATTACCATGTACGGCAAGCCGATCCCTTGGGAAAAGCAAGCCAAGTACTTAGGCGTGGTCCTCGATAGACACCTCTCCTTCGCTGAGCACATAAAGCAGGCACGCTCGCGCGCCGCTTTCGCTCTAGGTAGGCTCCACTTCCGTCTTAGCTCTCGCAGCAAGTTATCACTCAGGTGCAAGCTGCGTATTTTCACCGCGGTCATCCGTCCCATCATGACCTACGCCTGCGTTGTTTTCGCACACGCAAAGCCCTACCTCCTCCACAAGATGCAGACCCTCCAAAACCGATTCCTCCGTAGAGTCACGGGAGCCCCCTTTTATGTTCGAAATGAGCTTCTTCACGTAGACCTCAAGATTCCCACCATCCAGCAGTTCATGAAACGCGTCTCCAAGCGTTTCTTTGAAACTTCAATTCAACATAGGAATCCCCTTATCGTATCGGCCGCCCAATACGAACCCTCGCGTATCTCTAAGATTCGCCGACCAAGGCATACCCTAGTCACTCCCGATGACGCAATCACCCTGCTCCAAGAGAGCCGTAGGGAAACAAGTACAGTGGCACACAAACACAAAAACCGACCGTCCTTCCGTCCTCGCCGCCGAGGCCCGCCGCGACGTCCCCGTAATAGTCCACCCCGACCCTTGTCAGAGCCAGCCCGCAACGCTGAGCCAGTAGCTTTAAATTCCCTTATTAATAATAATAATGATATGATCCAGCCTGTCCCTAGCTGCCCTCCCCCTGCGACGCCCTAAGCCGAGGTCCGTACCCCACAGGGGGTACCCTTAGCGTGTAGTCGCATAGTTTGTAAGTTTTTTTATAAGCCCTGGCTGGAGGCTTTAATTTATTTATTAATTTAGGCAACCACAGGCAAGCCCGGTTAACCAGCCGACAACCTCAGAGGTTGACCTGCGAGATGCCACACACAAAAAAAAAGCCAGAATGAAACCCGCCATATGCAGCGCAGCAGCCAACCGATCCACCATTGCTCCAATGATATCATTAACTCTATTATAATATGCAAAGCAACGGCGGTTCGCTACTTAAAAAGATAAAATGAGAATCGTTATTGGGTAAAATATGAAAATAGCCTACGGTTATTTTTAACATTTATACTCAACCCTTACCGCTAAAATAACCACAATCGGTTACGAATATCATAAATCCGGGATATCCAACATAAGTACCTAATTTAAGACCATTTCGCACTACATCAGCATCAAAATCATAACCCTTAAAATAAAAATATCATAAAACTGCCCGAAATCCGATGCGATATATCGCCGCCATTTGCGAAATTGTTATACGTTTATTCTGAAAATATCTCAATTTATTTCAACTTTTAAATAATGTTTTACCTGTCAACGATCAAAAATTGTGCGATACATTTTTATATTTTTTAGCGATTTTATTGATAAAATGTTTAAGCGCGATTTCGTAGCATCAATTTGGATTTTTGTATTTTTGTATTTTTGTGACGTTTTTTATTGTTTGTTACTTAATTACGCCAAACAGACCCGAATGAAATTTTATATGGAGATAACTGAAATCATGAAATAATACGGAAGCTACTTAGTTACCTGGAACTCGGATGAAATCAGGATTTACGCGGGAAAAACTACCCACGCAAAAGAATTCGCGAGTATTAGATACACAACATCACCTACAATTTGACCACATCTGAAGTACCCTAAATATTAGTAAGAAGTAAGTTGATCTCAGTGGACACCCATCTACGGACTTACCTAAATAAGAGCAGCTTTTCCTCTCATTTGTATCAAACCCTGTGTTTATTCTGCACCACATCATTGAGCACGGGCACGAGCCCAATATTTTGAACATAATTGCCCAAAATCCAAAACGCTTGAAATTTTGGTCAGAAATTATTTTGATACTCATTTGAGGCCATTTACAGTCATTCACAGAGATTACAGGCCCATTCGAATTAATTGCCAAAGCGTTGAAGATAATGAGGTGAATTTGAGTGTAAAACGATTTTGTTTAAAATTATGATGCCTTGCTCCTATTGCCAAGTTTCTGCAATATTTCACGAATTAAGTTGCAAAATCTTATGGATTTAGACTTCTCAAAACGAAATGCATATCAAATCATCCCAATGGCTGTTGGTATTCCAATCCAGTTCGGTATATTACCTTATTGTCGCGCACTTAACATACATTCACTATAATCAGCCTTTAATATTGCCACTGCTGAGTCACAGGCTTCCTCTGTATCAGAGATACAGGCTGTAATCTTTTTACATTTATTCTTTGTGCACAATAAATGTAAAATGTCTTCAATATCAAAGCTATATAATTATCATTATAGGTACTTAAATAAAAACTCAAAACTAAATAGATCTAAAATATGGTGTCGAAAAATTCATGTATGGCTACCCAACTAGCACAAATGGGCTGCATTAGAGCTTTGGAGCGTATCCGATTATTACTTATGGTAATAGACGTAAGCGCTAGAGCGTCTACTGCAGACTTAAAGCAGCCGCTTTAGCGCTATTTGGGCGCCATTGTATGCAACCTAAAGTTCCATTTAACCTGCACAACGGTTGCATAAAGGTTCCTTAATAGCTATAACGATTTATTAACGCTATACTAAAGCTCTCGTAGCGCTACTTTTGAATGATTTTGAACTACTTTGAACGAATGAATTGATTATAGTTCTTTATTGTATATCTTCAGTTGAAATTATCTATACTTATAATAAATCTGTAGAGAGGTCAATTCTGTACATGAAATATATTTACAAAATAACTATCAGGGGGTGATTAGGGATCGATACTGATGCCAAAAATGCAATCAGTAAAATTTTTGTCTGTCTGTCTGTCTGTCTGTCTGTCTGTATAACCGTTATAGAAACAAAAACTACTCGACGGATTTTAACGAAACTTGGTACAATTATTTTTCATACTCCTGAGCTGGTTATAGTATACTTTTCATCACGCTATAATCAATAGGAGCAGAGCAGTAAGGGAAATGTTGGGAAAACGGGAGAAGTTACTCCATTTTTTAAGCTTCCGTCGCGTGTGCAACCTTAATGGTTAAAGCTACACAGAAATCATTTCATGACGGAAATGCTCTCCTTAAAATTATATAAAAATATCCCACGACAGCATATGTCTATCTTTTATGGTTGACTCACAATAACACGTGTAACTCCCGATAGCTTAGCAGTTCGAAGCTTTCTGATTATAATATTTGTCTACTCTTACGTTTATAACACTCTCAGTCACCCCTAATTGAAAAAGTTAACATTATTAACTATTCCATAAAAAAGAATCATATAAATCGGTATAGAAACACCAAAGTTATACATGAAATACGCTAATAATAAGCCATCGCGCGTGAATACTGAATCATGCTATAAGGATTATTTTTGAGAATCGTTCGCCGCGCTCGACGCGTCTCGCGGCCGAAGGTATAAATTTCGTTCTATAGGTACTTAAGCCTCATGTGAACATGATCTAAACAATATTACCAATACATTAATTTAATAACACACAAGGAGTTACACGCTGACGGAGTCGCGGGCACACCTATTAACAATAATATTGTGCGGTTTTGTATTGCGATATTTTTCAACAGTATTATAGATTGACATATTATATTTCCCTACTAAATTACGAAAGTTAATCTGTCTGTTACATCAAAATCACTGCACCGTGAGGAAGGACATAGGCTACTTTTTTTTTACGAAAAACGACGGAACCGCGGACCAAGTCGCGGGCAACAGCTATCTATACTAATAATATAAGGCTGAAGAGTTTGTTTGTTTGTTTGAACGCGATAATCTCAGGAACAACTGGTTCGAATTGAAAAAATATTTTTTAATTAAATAGTCAATTTATAGAGAAAGGCTATATATCATTACGCTAACGCCAATAGGAGCGGAGCGCCAATGAAGAATGCTTCTAAATCGGGGTTAAATTTAACGTTAGCCCAAAGTAACTATTCCACGCGGATGAAGTCGCAGGCAAAAGCTAGTTTGTAATATTTTGGTAAAGTGTTTTCGTCGCCATCATGAAAATAAAACAAAAAGAAGTAAATGTTTGTATTCTGTATTAGCAAGATATATAAAGATACTTAAAACGCTGTCCAGTTTACTGTAGATATATAAGATAATTTTCGAGTAATTTTAACGCGCTTTTATGATATTTAAAAAATTAACAAAAGATATGTGATATTTTTTATTTGTTATACAGAATAAATTTTATTTCCGTATTTTTACGTGTCGATAACTTACTATTCGCAAGTGGCCGATTGTTTACCGGTACATTTAAGGCACATTTAACTGAAAAACCAATGTATATCAACTCAATTTTGCAAGTGAATTATAAGTTTTCTTAAAAAATCATGGCGTCATTGTAATGTAGTCATAACCTGCAGTTTGAGCTCTAATAACTCCCTTTTGAGAATCATAGCGCTAATTTTCACCCTTCTAACGCTTCCAGTGATTTTTGTTCCCCTAGTGCAACTCACAGCCACAAAAAGCTCCTATTTTCCTGTTTTTGAGGTTATAAGATCTAGTTACGTACTTATTCGTTTAGCATCCATTTTATTAAATGTTTTATAATAGTTACAAAAGCGGCTGTAAAATGGCGAATGGATTGAGCCTGCAAGGAATGACTATAACTACTAAAGGCCTTAGTTACACTGATGATTTTTTTGTAACTATAGTATGCATAAGAGTTTCTATTATTTCTATAATGAAACTTATAGTAGTATAATAGTGGTTACTATAACTATAACCTATACAAGTTACAATGGAAACTACTGTGCAGCTGTGAGTGGCAGAATGACCTTCGTAACTCTCATATAAAGGTGTAAGTGGTAAACGAGTTCTACCGTGGACTACTGTGAAGGCTAGGGTAGTATTTGATTCAGCTTATATCACCTTAAGTAACTTTTATAACTATAGACGTTTACGGATGCAGATATGCAACTCTGAACTGCTTTTTGAACCCTTAAACCGCTATTTTACAACCCAAAGTAACAAAATAGGCTGCTATTTCCACTAATGTGCTCGTTGGGTATTGACTATTGCATAGTCCTCCTAACCGATTTTTCGGCCACGGCGGCTAATCTCATAATTGATTAGCCATCTGCGCAGGAGATATTATAGTGCACAAGTATGTGCAGGTACAGATGCACTCTGTTCCTTTACTCTCATTGTCCGGTGGGACAGCAATCCGACACGACCGGAGAGAGATCAGGCGCAGGTACAACGGCTTAACGTGCTTTCCGAGGCACGGGGGTTATCACACCACCAACTTCCAAACTCCGGGCTACTACTGGGAAATTGACTGGCTGTTGGCATACCGGGGTTTCGGGAATATTCTAACGAGATTCCGCGACCTCAAAATGTGGTGGGTTTTTAACCGACTTCAAAAAAGAAGCAGGTTCTCAATCCGAGTGTATTTTTTTTAATTTGTGTTACCTCATAACTTCTAACTGGGTGTACTGATTTTGTTAATTCTTTTTATATTCAAAAGTCGGCACTTGCCGTGTGGTCTCATATAAAGATCGAGATCTTATAATTAGTTTTTGATTTATCCTTAATAATGCGTATATTTTTATTCGCGGATATGTTATTATTGTTAAAAAGATTTTTTAGCGATTAAAGTATGACACTCCCTTACGCTAAACGAGACGAGACTCTTGAGATATTTACCAGAAAAAAGAGGGGTCAACTAGGCGTCTAGAAAGATCATTAAATAACATAATATGAGCCCCTGGACACCACGATCAGAGAGTTCAAATTTACTTAAAACTGGCCATAATTTAGTCTTTAACAAGATGCAAGCCGGTCCTATTCCCAACTAAGAACCACAAGGAACAGTCACATATGTAAATGACCACTTGGCAACGTCGGAAGTGATGCGGTCACACTGTCCGTCCGACAAATGGTTACGTGCCTACCACTGTGTTATGGTAAGCCCGAATAGCTGGACGTAGGTACAAACCACGGGTAAAGTGAGTAGTAGGTTGTAAGAGGTATTTGTCCTACTTACCCACGTTTAAAATATCTAAACATAATGTGTATGGAGCAAGGACGTGGGAATGCATGCTACCATCCTTCTTAAATTACTTGTAAATATTTAAAAAAATATTACTTTAAAGAACTGCTGTAAAGTGCTAAAGAAATACTTTCTAAGTCGTACTTCGATCTATCTAGTATTAGTAGTAGTAGTAGTATTAGTATTAGTAGTAACTAGTATCTAGTATTTATATTCAATAAGTGTCACTTTTAATGATAGCGTGGCATCGAGATGCCGCGGTTAGCATACCACAGATAAACCCTCGATGGTTTAGGTGGCATGTTTATGTTTGTAATAAATAATAAACAATAAAAAAGGTACATAGCAGTAATTTGGGGCAGTATCGACTCTTGATAACTATACCCTTGTCTTGACGGGAGTGATATGAAATTTCGAATGACGTTATTGCGACGCACGCTATTTCGAAAAAAAATAAGAGTGGTACGCCAGTTCGAAAACTCATTAAGTCGAAAACCGCTATATCGAATGACGTTGTTGCGACGCACGCTATTTCGAAAAAAGTTAAGAGTGGTACGCCAGTTCGAAAACACATTAAGTCGAAAACCGCTATATCGAATGACGTTGTCGCAAACACGCTGATTCGAAAAACTGTTTGAATGGTACGCTAGTACGAAAGTCTTGGTATCGCAATCCACTGTTGCGAATAGCCTATTCCATTCTGAATTTGTCTGGGGATCAAACTCGTGACCTCGATAAAGCCTTATCTTTGTATTGGGTTTGGGAAACAAGAGCAATGAGAAGTATTATATTTTTAAGTTAACTTTTTACGTTACTTATTATTATTTCCTTTATTCAACACTTTTTTCAAAAATTACATTTTTTAATATTTTTGTACACATACTTGTAACACGGTACCTCAGAATCGACAAGTTTGTATTTCGAAGCAAGCTAATGGATAATTCTGGCTACTTGGTTATTATGTTATTATTATCTTTATTTTAGACCCAAGGGACCGATTTTGTTCCGAAAACCAAATGTTCTTTTTTAATATTAAAATATTCACTAAAAATGTTAAATTGATATGTAAAAGAAACTCTGTAGGTACACGCGTACGCATTCATAAATAAATACGACGTTGCCGTCCTTCAAGTACAGTAAGTTCAGAGTGTTTCTTTTACATATCAATTTAACATTTTTAGTGAATATTTTAATATTTAAAAAAACATTTTGTTTTCGAATGGTAATATTTTTTTAGCATGTATGGATGCTATACTATTGCGGGTTAACGGTAACGCCCTCTGTTAGTTAACATACTGTATATAAATTAGTACCTATGTGTTAGTAAACAGGACAAAAAACACTCTTTATTGGACTGCAGGTGTACACTTGCTCAATATACAATAAACGGACTATTTATTTTGTCCGCTAACGCCCTGACGATACTGCTGGAACTACCACGGACCCTGCTAATCAGAGATGCCGTTCTGTTGCGTATGACGGCGAAGAAATCATCGATACGTGCTTCCGCAAACATAGCGGATGCACTGCAATACCGAGGCTTTTTGAGCAGTATCCTCAGAGCGTCGTTATATTGCACCCGAAGGGCGCGGTAAGCCCGCCTCGTATAATTGATCCACAGACTGCAGGTATAGAAAGACTGACAGAAGGCTCTGAAAAGAATCAGTTTCACATCTGTGCTACATTGCGCAAATTAAACTTAATGTGTTTTCGAACTGGCGTACCACTAATTTTTTTTTCGAAATAGCGTGCGTCGTAACAACGTCATTCGATATAGCGGTTTTCGACTTAATGAGTTTTCGAACTGGCGTACCACTCTTAATTTTTTTCGAAATAGCGTGCGTCGTAATAACGTCATTCGAAACTTCATATCACTCCCGTCTTGACTACGTATCTCGTTCAAAATTTGAATTTGCAAACTTCTCAGTTCCGTTTTTTTTTTGAGCCACAAACATTAAATAAATCCTCCCTCCATCTAATTCTGTTGTAACATGTTTTATCAAAAACTATGTCTACCATTTTTTTTCGTGTCGTGGGTAAGATCATCAATTGATTCCTTGACTCCTCTTGGAGAGAGCCTAGTCTGAGACTAGGTGTACACAAGCTAACATCTCTTTGGTAACACTTCGCGTAACGAAACATAAAAAACATAACCCTCCTTCTGGCGCAGTCGGGTAAATACCCGTTCCATTTCAAAGCTAAGCTTCAATTACAGCAACGGTAAGCATCTTTTTTATTCTTTCAAAGGGTTTCTACCAACTTGGTAATCTAAATAAAAAGGTTGTTTGAATGCGAACTCTTTGTTGTTTCTTGTTAAGGAGAGAAAAATTGCGTGTTCGTATGTGGTTTATACAACGTGTAACGGAAACCCCATATCTATCCAAAGGGGCTGAAGACAACATCTGGTATGAAGTCTCTATGCACAGTTTCAGCTCAAAATAACTGACTCAAAGAATTGATACCAAATTATCGGTTTCATTTGATTCCTGAATACCAATCATAACAAACGTGTCACTACGAGGGTCGATAACTTTCCACGTCACTTGCCAATAACACGATAAACACGTTGGTATAGTGGTCAGTGGTCCTGACTGCTATGCGCAAGGTCGTGGGTTCGATTCCCACCTAGGACAAATGTTTGTGTGATGAGCACGGTCATTTGTTCTTTGTCTGGGTGTAATTTATCTATAATATTATGTATATATTTAGAAATATATATATATATGTTTATCAGTTGTCTAGTATCCATATCACAAGCTCTGCTTTGTTTGGGACTAGATGGAGTTGTGTGAAAGTTGTGGAATATTATTATTATAGTCCATGAGAAACTGTCGCAACTGACTTTTGAAAGTACCAATGTATTCAAGATTTCTTAGCGGTGGGGGAATGTTGTTCCAGCATTTGGATGCAGCGTACTTAAAACTGCCCCTGAATGCCGCTGTCTTGTGTGGTTCGGAGGAGAGTTGTTGAGAGCACTGTCTGATTGCGCACTTACATTCGCTAGCGATCCAGCTCAATTTATTGTAGATATAAGTGGGCTCAGACTGACAGGACTGGACGGACTGGTGTCAGATTCTTGCTTCTGACCACCCGTTCACTGACACACGGTTATTAACTGTCAAAAGTGTATAAATGACAGCCGGGACCGGGACCAACGCCTTAACCTGCTTTTCGAGGAGCGGAGGAATTTCGATACGTAAAAATGGCCTCCCATCCACGGACTGAGCGGTAAGCGTTGTTTAATCTAGAACATCCTCTTCCCTCCTCACACCAACAAACAAAACAAAAACAATGATAGATTACAATATAAAACGCTCTGAAACCAAACGCGTCAAAATGACAAAAAGTAGTGCAAACTTATGCCATCACAAGTCTGTAAAGCCTTCAGGCGGAGATAAGGTCCCTTCCCCCTTCACTCACCCAGCAGAAGTCACCGCCAGGCACCTACAGGAGCCCCCAGTGGGTGCTCCCTAGGCCCCTCAGACGATGTTAAACTTCCGCAACACAGTACAGCTCAGTTTGAAGCCGTCTACGCTTTTAATTTCATCCCTCGTTTCATAGGTTTTCATTTTTTAAACTATGCTTTAATAATGAGGAAATACGATGATATTTTGAAGTAATTCATATAATAAAGTTTAGTAAATTTTTGGTAGCTTACTACTTTAGTAGTTTACTAACATTTTTGGTGAAAATTGGAGGAGTCTACTCCTAATGGTTGGTACTTAAATGATACACAAAATCTATTACATAGGGTGATATTTTTTTTTTATTCCAAGATATTATAACAATTTTAATTTAGGATTTGAGTTTAACGTCACTGCTGTAACTGAAGTAGACATAGCCTGTATTTCAGCTATCAGCATCATTCGTCTCGTCTCGCCTCAATTACTATTAATACTAGATTTACTCTCCAGTTTCACTTTCCCATCATCATCAATTTATGTCTCAAAAACGATGATCTATCGCACCCTTCCTGGAAGAGTCGCGTAACTCAACTTGCGTCATATTTTTTTTATTATTGCAAAAAATCGAGCGTACTCTAATACACCTTCTCACAAATTTTCATGAAGCTAGCGCCAAAAATAAGGGTACTGTCACAAAAAATGTGTATTTTTGCGACAAAAAATAAAATAGTTTTCCATTCTTATATAGATGTAAACATACATACATTTATTTATTTTACAAATTTCCCTGGGTATAAAGCCATAAACACACATACACATAACTAACACGAAGAATTAACATAACTTTATAAAAGTAAATAAACATAGGCATTTGTTCTTGGCTACTATTGCGAAGGCGTGTCTTGCAAGTCCACTTACTTACTTATTGCACGGAACTTGTTGCGGGATTGTTTTGCGTTACTATCGTTACGTAGTTTCTCCAAGCAGTTGTCATAAATACCTGACGCGTAGCTGCACTTACTTCTTTACTCTACGAAGAAAATAGTTTTATACAAATCGTAATAATGAACACTTGTTTTTCCATAGACATTAAGTGAAAGTTTTTGGTGTACCTGTACTTAAGTTATATTAGAACGACAATCTTAGATCGGTAACCCTCAAAACTTACTTATACACGCGTTAGATTTTAATACCAAAGTGTGGAACTGCGCTTGCGAGCGCGCGGTCGTGCCGCTGCGGGGCCGCGGGTGTGTCGCGTCGACGCATTGCATGCATTCGTGCGTCAGCGCTATTGTGCTGTAGGTGTATGTTGACTTGGCGAATTAAAATTTTGGAAGCAATCGAGGATAAAAAACATCGTCCGCTGAGTGTGGCGGTAAGAAACCCACGGGTCAGGCGTATGCTTAATATGGACAGCATTAATTACGGTGAGTTGTTTCCCCTGCTATTTTCTACTAGAATACTTTTTACTAAGTGCCAATATAGGTACCTCCTAAAATACATACCAGAACTTTACTGGAGATAACATCAATAATTAATTCGTTTAATTTTGTAAGGTTTCCACACGAGCAGACCGGACGTAAGTTGGTTGTGGTTTCCTACTGTGTGATTTGTGATACTATTGACGTTGCATGACTTTTTTTGCTCTTTTCTACTGTTTTCATTGAGTACGTAATTTACGCAGATTGCAGTTTGAACATTACTTATTATAGTTACAGATACCAAACCAGAGTCGGAAACCAATGCAGCGTTGTTGTTGCTGCCATATTTGGTGCCTTCAACCGTTTCAAAGAAAAAAGGAAAGCTCTCATGGAAGCCATCGCGTAGTGAAATCCGGGATGGATTTATATAGCAAATAGCTGACGTTGATGATCTACAAACAGCAATATCAAGTAGGAGAACGAAATTGGTGAAAATCGGATGAACATTTTAGCCCTTGATAATCTACACGGGTACAATTTGTGATATTTTAAAAAGTTACGGCGTTGTTGGCCAGACTATTTACAAAGTAAATTCATTTCTCATTTGGCTGTTTATACAAAGAGCATTGAACATAAACACTAAAAGACATCAACCAAAATGGGCCATACCGCAAACAGACGTATTGGGAAAAAAGGAATTCATAAATAATTTAGTTTTAATTTTTAATGAACGTTGGTCTCTAATTGGGAGTGTCAAAATAAATAATATTAAAAACGAATTAAAAAGATTTTTTGTTGATTATTTTGTGTGTGTATGGTGACAGTTGCGGTACAGCGTGCGGGGTGCGTGAATGAACAAAACGCCACCGTTTTTCCGACGACGAAAACGGTTGCAGAAAACGGTTGTCGTTGCAACAAAGTTTCTTGCAATGTACAAAGTACAAACGGTTCAAGTTGCAAATGTATGAAACGGTTTACTGAATAAAACGTTTTATCGGACAACATTATGATGTTTAGCTTAATTATTCGTGGCATAAATGGCATTTAGCTTTTTTATATTTACTGTCTTTATCGAAATGCGAGCAAAATCTCTGGTGTATTTTCGCGGTACAGACGTTGCGATGGGTTGTAAATTATTATATATAATATAATTAGTTTATTAAATATTATGTGTACACTTCAATATTTGCAATTCACTCATAAGCAGATCAATTTGTAAAAAAACAAAACAAATAATGAGGTCTCAGTTTGCTAGTGCAAGATTATAACTGACCAAAAAATGTAAACAAACACTCAAGCTCACTGATCCCAATTCCAGGAATCATATCGTCTGTATAGTTCACTTTTCATGGAAATAACTGTTTGTGCAAAGAAACGGAACGACGTCGCGACAAGTGTGATCGTTTAATCAATGAGTTCTCAACTGTATTTTCATAATTGTAAAATACAAAATCGCATCAAGTAATTCGAAAACTGGTTTGTGCAACGAAGATTGATTGGACCCACAAACTTAAAACGGTTTAACCGTCGCAGAACGTAAAACGGTCTTTGAAAACGGTTTGTTGTCAAAACACCCATGAAGATTGTCAATGTCATTCCATTCGATCGTTATTCGCTTTGCGTTTGCGCTCTTTTTCGTATCATATTGTGAATATTATTTCGACTTTGGCTGTTTTTGACGACTTGTGCTATTCAAAATGGATTCTGATGATTAGCTCACCTGACGGTAAGTGATGATGTGGTCGAAGAAAGAGCATGCTTACCTAAAAGTAACCTATTCACTCTTGACTTAAAGACTCCTAGGTTGTAGCTATAGGGAGTTTTACAAATAAACGATTTTTTTAATATTAATCAATTTGATACAAAACTTCTTATCTATATGTTTTCTTTGTACTGTAAGCCACTCAATAAAATCAAAAATAATGCAATATTTTTATGTTCATGTTCTGGCCCAAACGCCATACTGAGTGGTTGATGTCCTTTGATAAATCACTTACTGTTATTCATAGCTTAATGGGTGATTTAAAGGATTAAAATGTTAACTTGTTTTGCGTGTAAGGCTCAATTTTCTAATACTAGATCTCTTTGTCACCATTTGCGTTCTCTGTGTTTTGCTGCCTTAGAAAAAACCGTGTTTCATTGCGGAGAAGAAGGATGTTTCCGGCATTTTCATTCTGTAAAATCACTATCAAAGCAAATTAATTTATGTCACAAAAGTGAATCTACTTTCAGTTAGTCGACCATAAATTTGCAAAACTGTATGTAGTTTTCACTTTTAGGACAGGGAAGCATTGTTCTATAACCTTTTAAACACCATTGACGCACATTGTCAAAAAATAAAAATTGTAATAAATAAGACCTTAAAATACTTGTATATACATAAATTAAGGCATAGTTGACCAAGATATTACCTTACCACTTTCAAGTCTAAACATATGTCTATAAGGTTTGAAGTGGAAAACTTGGTCAACTATACCTTTGCATAACTGTATGTAGTTTTAACTTCTAGGACAGGGAACATTGTTCTATAAACTTTAAACGCCATTGTGGTAACACTGTAAATTAATAAATAATTAAGACCTTAAAATACTTGTTATTTATTTACAAATCTATTTAAAGATTATTCCTTTGCGACACCAACGACGTAGGTAACTCAAAATAAGATGCGGTTAAAGGCTGTAATGCGTTTAGCTCAAAAATTTTTTTTGTTTGCTAGTGATTTATTTAAATGTAATTGCATATAGTGTTTTTGTTATTATCTGTGCGTTATTTATGTTTGGTTGTTTAGGTTTACATAAAAAACTAATTATGTAGCTTGTTATGTCACCTTGTTGAATCTGCATTATTGACTTGTTCTATTTACAGTTATAGTCCGACCGCTTCACTCAGTCCTCACCTGCGCCCTTTATCGTCATGAGTGAAGCGGTCGGACTATAACTGTAAATAGAACAAGCCAATAATGCAGATTCAACAAGGTAACATAATAAGCTACAAGTTGATAGAACAAGCACGTACTATAACTACAACATGATAAAATGTATGTTGGAACAACAAGGCGACTTGTGCGCCTGAACTGTCTCCAATCTTGACACGCCTGTTTCGCCCTTCGCTAGAATCTGGAAAGGTGCCGAAAGCATGGAAGCTGGCTAACGTACAGTCTGTACCCAAAAAGGGCAGTCGTGCTGACCCGGCCAACTACAGGCCTATTTCAGTCACGTCCATACTTTGTAAGAGTATGGAGCGTGTACCATTAATATATAATAAGTAGCGTATGCCATTCATACCTGTAGTGAGGCCATTGAGAAGCACGGGGAAGCACTTGCTGTTTCCCTTGACATTTCCAAGGCCTTTCACAGGGTCTAGAACGATAACCTTATTGCTAAGCTTCCTTCCTTCGGTTTACCCACTCAACTTTGCGTTTGGATTGAAGACTTCCTGAGAGATCGGTCCATTCGAGTGGTCATTGATGGCTGCTCGTCTGGCCAATTGGCAATTAATGCGGGGGCCCGTCAGGGGTCTGTTCTCTCAGCAACTTTATTTTTGCTGCACATTAACGATCTGCTGATTCCCGGTACCTTTGGGTATGCAAACGACAGCACAGTTTCTGAGAGATATGTGTCTAGCGCGCGATCTGTTGGATCACAGATCCAGTCTCTCCGTGAGGGCATGGTTGGGCGCTTGAACTTGTCCTTGAAGGCTGTCTCCGAATGGGGCGATGCCAACTTGTCAAGTTTAATGCAGCTAAGACCCAGGCGTGTCTCTTCTTCGCAAAAAGGAGTCAATTCAAACCGGCTCCTACTTTCCGGGGTGTAACCGTGCCGATAACCGACCGTATCGAGCTTACACGGGGTAACACTAACTTGTACCCTCAATTTTGGCCCGTTTATCGAGGCTAAGGCTCGACTAGCATCAAAAAAGTTGGGAATCCTAGCAAAGATGAGACGGTACTTCACACCCGAACAGTTGCTCAAACTCTATCAAGCCTAGGTTCGGTCGTGTATGGAGTACTGCTCTCACCTTGGGATGGATCTGCTAAATACTAACTGGACGCGCTTGAGTCTATCGAGAAGAGGGCCAAGAGACTCATTGGCAACGATGCACAGGTCGAGTCAAAGCTCCAGAGCCTTGAACATCGACGACGAGTTGCAAGTCTATCGGTTTTCTATCGGTTACATTTCGGGGAGTTTGCGATGTAATTACACAGTCTAAGGCTGCGTTTCCACCAGGGATGTGTGAGGATACGTAGCGAGGGATGTGTTTGTAAAGAACCAATAGAATCACTTCATTTACCTCGCCTCGGTCAGCACAGCTCTGGTGGAAACGTCTTAGCGGAGCTAGATTTTTGCGCATACAAAACAAGCGAGGGATGTGAGCGAGGGATGTGTGCGAGAGATGTGTTGCGAGGGATGTGTTGCGAGGAATGTGTGTTGAGAAGGATGTGTAGTGCGAGGATGCACAAACCTCGCAACATATCCTCGCACATCTCTGGTGGAAACGCAGCCTAATGCGCATTTCACAGCTCCGCTACACATCCTCGTAGGCACATTTTTATCGCACAGCTTTGGTGGAAACCCCCACACATTTTTACAACACAGCTAGACATCCTCGTACAACACATTTCCATCGCACATCTCTGGTGGAAACGCAGCCTAATTCCGCCAAACCCGTTCCATCATCGGACTACGAGACAAACGGCGAAGCGCCATTGTTATATGGTGGACATCCCACCCATACGCACAAAACTTTTTGGGAATACCTTCATTGTGCGTACGGCTAAGGAGTGGAATTCCCTGCCGGAGTCTGTGTTTCCCGATAGCTATAACCTAGGAGTCTTTAAGTCAAGAGTGAATAGGTTACTTTTAGATAAGCGTGCTCCATCTTCAACCACATCATCACTTACCATCAGGTGAGATGGTGGTCAAACGCGAACCTATTTTATAATAAAAAAAAACAACGAGGCGAGCATGTTGGAACTATATGCCCAACACGTAGAAGTAACAAGGTAAATTAACAAGCTGCTTGTAGATTCAAGAAGGTAGTCCTGTCACAACATGTCAAGCATGTTGAAACAACAAGGCGAGCATGTCGGAACTATATGCCCAGCACGTATGAGTAACAAGATAAACTAACAAGCTGCTTGTAGATTCAACAAAATAGTCATGTCACAATAACATTTCAAGCATGTTGAAACAACAAGGCGAGCATGTTGGAACTATATGCCCGACACGTAGGAGTAACAAGATAAATTAACAAGCTAGCAACAAGCTAGTCATGTCACAACAACGTGCTTAGCATGTTAAATCTACTTGCTAAACTTGTAAAAACAATCGGAAAATGTGAACGTAAATTCGACCTGACGTAACGTAGAAATAACATGATACGTAGCTTGTAGGATCAACAAGTTACACTTTACAAGATCAAACTTGTAGTTTCAACCAAACAGCACGTAGGCGCTATTTTACAATTTAACTTCAGCAATTTAACTTTTCCTTTAATTATTATAAATCTATATAGTATTGACATACAATTTTTATACATGACAAGCTGTGAATAGTAAAATAGAAGTTTACGATGATACACTTCATTATTTGAATATTTTTTCCAATAAAAAAACAAGTTTATTCAGAAGCTCCAGCAAAACGTAGATACTTTCGCATGCATAAAGTATGTATTTCTGTTTACTTAAATGAATTTTTCGTGTAAAAACTACGTAATTGATACTTACACTTTCAGACTAGCCTAAAATTGTAACATGAATAATGGAATAACTACACTTAACGCAGCTAATGCGGTACACCAAAGATCATAACAAAGCAATATTCATTTTTACACCGGCATCTTTTGTAACAGTTTCGGGGATAATTTAGGTAACCGTATAATTCAACCTTATCTCACAGTATACATAAAACAATGAAAAATCGGAAACTCTATCATTTCGCCGCTGCTAAATGCCATCTTTTGTTCTTTATAAGGTACTCCTGGGATTTTTTTTAACAAAGTTGGACACTATTTTTAAGCTCCTGAAAAGTTGTCCGAATTCACTTACCGCTTTCTTACAGGAAGGGTGCGCTATGTGATATATAATACAACACAACAGTAGTTATAATCCCAACATACAACATTTTTTAAATGACTTTTTGCTCAACCTGGTACATTCGCAATCTATCTTTATTATTTTCCTTAAAACAATGTTTGTTTGCATGAATAATTATATTTTTTAAGTACTTATGCGTATAGCTAAGCGAAGATATCCTATAAATTATATCTTGTACTCTTTGATTCTATCTCCACAAAACCATCTCGGTACTAATTTTTGCAAATATTTTTTTGACAATGCTATCTGGAATCGCTAAACTCACTTATGACGGAAATAGCTAGCGAGCAGGTGAACTAAATCGATTTCAACCAGTGCATTACATTCAAAAATCATCTATAAAACAATCAATTGTAAGATAAAAAATAATTTCGTTACGCAAACTGTCAATATCATTAATTATTCTCCATTGAGTAGAGAATAAATAATAATATTGTTGTAATACATACATAGGGATATAGATAGAGTTAAAAAATATGTTTTCTTAATATCCTCACAGCCGTTTTAAAGAAATTTCCAATAAGATGGTTGACACATCCCGCATGCCAATAATTGGCTATTACCTACTTTAGCCTGACTCTGGCTAAGAATTACCATCCTGCTCCGACGCTCGCCCGCGACAGTCGTGCCGCTCCGCGCTCTCGATCGTTCCGTGCCTGAGTCATCGCTCCGTTCGTCACGCCCGCCGTGACGTCACTCGTAGTCGCCGACTACGACGCCTGGTCCGGATCCGCCTTTTTCGAGGCGGTGAAGGATATCGTGTTTCTCTAACAGAGATTGTCAAAACAAATTGGTTTGGCCCCTTCAGGGTAAAACCACAGTTTCGTGGTCCTTGGTTGGAAACCTCACGGTGTCAACAATACCAAGGGGGTGCTGACCCGACGCACCCGCTGATCCCCTTCAGGGTGAAGCAGTCAATTGGAGTCGAGTGCTAGGTTTTGGCCTTGGGGGATCTCCTAGTCAAACCTAGTTACTGAGTTCTCTTCACAGCATACACACCTAGTGTCGGTTGGGTGTATCTACCCCTTCGCACTAGACCCAATAGGGCCCGGTTCGCACATTAAGACTGGCGACCGGTTACAAGCTTAGGGCACACCATTAGGCACACACCTCCCTGCTATCCCCGCAGGGAGCGAACTCACCTCCGGGTCATTCCCGCCCGGAGGGGTAGGCAAATAGGGCCCTTCAGGCCACATCAGACGGCAACACAGTTACCGAGTTTGTCTGGGTTTCTCTTCTCGGTAACATTGTGTTAGGAGAAACTCCGGGGCAGGGCTCTTTTTGGGGACCGTCTGCTCGGGGAGCTCACGTTTGACGTGTCTCCTCGAGGCTCACATGTTAGGGTTAGGAGATTAGGATGCCCACCATTGTCGCCTCCAATATGGAGGACATGACAAACATAGTGGAGGATCTCATGACCAAAGTAGAATCCCTAACGATTCGGTTAAATCGAACAACCGAGATATTAGGAAAGATCCTATTTAAAAACCCCGCCCTACAAAGGGAGTATGAGGAGGAGATTGACTCAATACCCCCCGCGGTGTTTCCCACCCCGCAGCCAGATTTAGGTCCCACCCCCGCGCCCATCGCAGATAGGTCCCCCTCCCCCCCAGACGTCGAAATGGACTCTGAGGAGGAGGAACAAGAAAAAGAGGGCTCGGATGGCGAGCGCTCGGAGCGCGCAGAGAGCATACACTCTGAGCGCTCAGAGCGAGCGGAGTCCGAGCACTCCTCCGATCAAACCTCTTCCTCCGACGAGTTTATCCTCGTCGAGGGAAAGAGGAAGAAGAGGTCGCAGGCCTCGTCCTCCACCCAGGCCCCTAAGGCCAAGAAACCCTCCCCTCCCGAGCCAGCACGCTTAGTGCAGAGCCAGCCCTCCACTTCCTCGGCCACTAGGCCCAGCCCTACCCAAACCCCAGTCGTCAGCGCCTCAGTGCGCAAGACCATCCCTCCCCCACCCATCTTCATACACGATAAGGGGGCTTGGACAAACGTGTCCAAAGCGTGTGGCGAGCAACGCATCGCCTACACGAATGCCCGCGCCGTTCAGAACGGCATAAAAGTAGGGTTAGCGACAGCTAACGACCACCGCGCGCTTTCGAAGCTACTCAAGGCTCGAAATATCCCCCACCATACCTATACGCTCCATGAGAGCAAGCCCGTTCGGGTGGTCCTCTGCCGGATCCCCAGTGAGATCCCCACCACCGAGATCGTCTGCGACTTAGAGTCACAGAACATCCCGGTGATTGAGGTGCACCGTATGCACGGCAGAGGTGGCAGGGCGTCTAACAACGTCCTCGTCATCTGCCACCCCGTCTCCGAAGGTCCCCACCCCATCTTTGCGCTGAAGACTGTATGCAGTCTTTCAGGAATTCTCATAGAGAAGCCACACAAGAGTGGCACGGTAGGCCAATGCCACCGTTGCCAGTTATACGGCCACGCGCAACGGAATTGCTTCGGCAAACCCCGGTGCGTAAAGTGCCTGGGCGATCACGGCACCGCCGAGTGCAGTCGCCCAAAAGATAGGTCCCAATGCCCAGACCCGCCCAGCTGCGTGCTGTGCGGGCAATCTGGCCACCCCGCCAATTACCGAGGCTGTCCGAAAGCCCCGAAAACCTCCGCCCCTAAACTGGCAACGCGCGCTAGCGCACGCCAGGGACGAGAGTGTCCTACACTCTCGTCTGAGCTCCCCCAGACCCTCAGTCCCCAGCGTCCAACTCCTTGGACGGCGGCGAATCACGCCCAAAACTTCCCGGCACTAAGGCCGAAAGTCCCTGGGCTGATGGATCAACCCATCATGCCCTCCGCTCCGGTTGTTGTGGCTTCTCAGCCTCCACCTCCTCCCCAGTCACTCCCTCGCTCGGAAGAGCCGGAACTCGATGCGTTCCTCATCCTTGGGAATACTTTCAGTTTCTTCCAGTCCCCCCGCGCCATCCAAATGGCAAAGGAGGTCGTGGCCTGCACTAGCATTAACTCCCTGATTCGGGTATACTCTAAGTATCCCGATGTCAAAAGTCATTTTGATAACCTTTTTAAACAGCCATAATGTATAACACGGCTAGTAAGAGATTAAAGCCCCGATCCCTAAAGCTAGGTTACTTCAATGCCAATGGCATCACCAATCAACGGGACGAGATCGCGACTTTCCTTCGCGATCATAGTCTCGACATCCTTCTGGTCCAAGAGACCTTCCTCAAACCCCACCTTAGGGATCCCAAGGTAGCCAACTACCGGCTAGTTAGGAACGATAGGACTAGATGCCACAGAGGTGGCACTCTAATATATTATAGGAACTCCCTGCACTGCATCCCTATGGATCCGCCGCCCCTTGCCCACTTAGAGGTATCCGTTTGCCGGCTAGGCATGACGGGCCATCCCTCTATCACAATAGTATCCGCTTATCTCCAACCGTACAACGACGTAGATTCAAATTCTTCGATAAACGCCTCACTACGAAGCGACCTTACAGCCCTTCTTGACATGAGTGACTCCGTCCTTATAGCGGGGGATCTCAATGCCAAACATCCCGCATGGTGTAGTCGTATTGCCAACCCCCGTGGGAAGGTACTATACGACCTTTGCACACCTCTCCACATAGATATCATAGGTCCTATGCGGCCTACTCATTACCCGTTCGAGCCATCCCACTTGCCCGACGTACTCGACATTGCCCTCCTGAAGAATGTGAACTTACGTTTGCACTCTTTAGAGACGGTAGACGAACTTGACTCTGACCATAGACCGGTGATCTTGGAGTTAACTCCGAGATCGGGTCCCTATGACCCTAACCGCCCCCCTCCCATACAGGTGATCACTGACTGGAGGAAAGTAGGCGAATTGCTGAAATCCAACACGTCTCCTCACCTGGACAAGATCCCCGACCACATCCAGTCCGCCGCCGACACGACGGCTGCGATCGACTCACTCACGGAGCACGTGCAATCTGTCTTGAACGACTGTTCAAAGGAGATTCCGGTGTCAGAGCACTGGCGCCGGAAACTCCCGGACGATGTACGGGCCCTGCTGACTGAGAAGAACGCAGCAGTCCGTGCCTACAGAGCTTTCCCCTGCCAGAATAACAAAACTTTCATGCGGTACTTACAGCGCAAAGTAAGTAACAGCATCAGAGAGTGGCGTGAAGCCGGCTGGGACAAGACCCTGAGCGAACTGGAACCCACCCACCATGCCTTCTGGCAACTTCAGCGGAATATGCGCGCCACTGAGGTTGCCTCAATGCCTCCCCTTATCCGCCCGGACAAAAGCATTGCCTTCGACGACGAAGACAAAGCCGAATGCCTAGCCGACAGCCTGGAGGCACAGTGCTCTCCCAGCTCCCAACCAGTCGACCCAGCCCACCTTGCCCACGTGGATGCTGAGGTCGAACGTAGATCTGCCCTACCCCCTGTCGAGGACCCTGATGCTCCCCTCCCCCCCGTCACGGAAGACGAGGTGGAGGAGATCATCAAGAAACTCAAACCTAGGAAAGCTCCCGGGACTGACAGACTGACCACTAGGGCACTTAAACTCCTCCCACGTACGATCATAGTCCTACTGGCTGCCATCTTCAATGGCGCCTTGTCCAACAACTTGTTTCCACAAGCTTGGAAAGAGGCTATAGTGATAGGTATCCCAAAACCCAAAAAGCCCAAGAACCTCCCGACTAGCTATAGACCCATTAGTCTGCTCAGCGCCCTCGGCAAGGTCTACGAGCGGATTATTCTTAATCGGCTCAAGGACTTTGTCGAGGCCAAGAGCCTAATCCCTAACGAACAGTTTGGCTTTAGAGCCCATCATTCCAGTGTCCACCAAGCCCACCGCATCGTAGAGCACATTAGCGGCCGTTTTCAACGCGGTCTGGTGACGGGGGCCCTATTCTTTGATATAGCAAAGGCTTTCGACAAAGTCTGGCACAATGGCTTAATTTATAAGCTTTACCAACTAGGTGTGCCGGACCGTCTCGTGCTCATCATTCGAGACTTCCTGTCGAACCGCTCCTTCAGATATCGTATCGAAGGAGCGCTTTCCACTCCCCGCCCTATCAGAGCCGGCGTCCCTCAGGGCGCTGTGCTCTCCCCCCCACTCTTCACGCTATTCACTAGCGATATCCCCAAAAAGCCCCCAGTAGAGTTATCCCTATTTGCCGACGACACGGCCATCTACTACTCGGGACGTAATCCCGTTAGCATCGCTCATACCCTCCAGACCTCAGCCAACGCACTAGGCGATTGGTTTAGGAAATGGAGGATTGAGGTAAATCCCGACAAAAGTCAAGCAGTCCTGTTTCGCAGGGCTCGCCAGCATAAACAATTCACCCCCCCTCGCCCGATCACTATGTTCGGCAAGCCAATCCCTTGGGAGAAGCGAGCCAAATACTTAGGTGTGATCCTCGACCAGTTCCTTAACTTCAGTGAGCACATAAAGTCGGTTCGCTCGCGAGCCGCTTTCGCTCTCGGTAGGCTCCACGCCTTGCTGAATAAACACAGTAAGCTCTCCCTTAGATGTAAAATCCGAATATACATGACATGCATACGTCCTATCATGACGTATGCCTGTCCGGTGTTTGCTCATGCCAGTCCCAATCAGATCCATAGGATGCAAGTCATTCAGAACCGTTTTCTCCGAAAGGCCACGGGCGCGCCCTGGTTCTGTAGGAATGAGGATCTCCACGTAGACCTCAAACTCCCGACCATAAAGCAAGTGTTGAAACGCATGTCAGTGCGTTACTTCACCTCTGCTGATACCCACACTAACCCCCTGATCGTATCGGCCGCCCGATACAGACCCTCCAAGATTTCTCGGGTTCGTCGCCCGCGTAACATCCTAGACGAGCCTGACGACCCCACCACCATCCGACAAGAGAGCAGTAGGGAAACCAGCACTCTTAGAAAACACAAATACAGAACGCGTTCCTTATTCCGGCCTCGCCGACGAGGCCCATCGCGACGTCCGCGTACTTGTAATGAAAATCCTCCCCGACCTTTGCCAAACGAGCCAGCCCGCGATGCTGAGCCAGTAGCAATAAATACTCCCGTAAATAATATGACCCAGCCTGTCCCTTTGCTGCCCTCCCAAAATGACCCCGCTATGCCGAGGCCCGTACTCCACAGGGAGTGCCCTTAACGTGCGGTCATTAGCTTTAAGTAAACTTTAGTTTGTAAGCCCTGGCTGGGGGCCTTTAATTTATTAGAGGTCACCACAGGAAAGTCCGGTTAAGTAGACTCACAGCCTTAGTGTGCTGATCTACAAGTGGCCCTACCTAAAAAAAAAAAAAAAAAAAAAATAAGAATTACCATATAACGTTTCAAAACCGCTAGTCCCTTGGTTATATTACCAGCCAAAAACGAAGAGGGCAAATTTCTTATACTTTATTTCATAACATAATTTAAACAACAGAATTACTATTTAATACAGTTTTACGTGAAACGTCAATCAAAATTCAACTAAAATACCAGATGAAAGTTTCTCACCCCAAAAATAGCACGAAGATTTTCATCACCAAAAATAGAACATTCCTACCTCCAGTTAGAATCACGTCCCATCACACCGTGAATGAGTTTGAAATTTAATTTTAACGATCCCGTCGCGTCGCACGAAATGTTTTGTCGAAAAGAATTTGTCGAAAATTTCATTTAAACTAAATAAATAACTTTCAAAATGTTCGAACAATGTAAAATATTGTTTTAGTATAATTTGAATAGTTTCATGCGAATTTCGAGGGTTATTGCAATATGAATTTTTCATTTTGTTTGCTATTTTTGACATTTCGTAACAATGTTTTTTTTATCATTCTTACAATAGAGTATCAGATTACTAATTTAAAGGGTAATCCTTTAAATTAAGCATAAGAGTAATTGATCAAATATACTGGGCACCTTTGAGTCCTTTACTGTAAATAGCTCTCATACTCTGTAATTTACTTTGGAAATAATTAATACTTGAAACAAAAACAGAGGGCTAAGAAATTTTTCGATAAAAACGACTACTAAGCGATCTGTAATTAACAAATAATAAACCAGTGTATATTATTTGTTAATTTCGGTTTGAAATACAGAGAAAGTAAGAGAGACTTACACTTTGGCTTTGTTCACAAAGTACGTTTACCTTTAGATTGTAACCAAGCTAACACGTTGGTAGAGATCTGTCAACGCTCAGGATATTAGTTGGGTTCGATTTCCTTTGGGCGTGTCACTATCACGTCTTAGAGAAATCTTTATGAAGTTTACTAAAATGACTACGTTTTAACTTTTATATACGTTTTTTTTTGCTTTAAGCACAATTATAGTCCATGTCTTCTGAGGTCTGACACTCGCTTCACCCAGAGCAGAGGAGTCATTAGATGATTTTCCCACCCGGAAAAAAAAAGGTTATCGTGCTTCATCTTCGGTCAGCTTACCATCAGGTGAGATAGTGTTGTAAAAGCCATTAATTAATTAATTAATTGATCAGTAAATGTAGAAAATGTAAAAGGATTTTCAAATGGACGGTACGGACAGTATTTAGATAGTAGTAGTAGTTTGTTAGAATGCCAAACGTGAAGTTAATTTAAGAAACCTCGAAGTGAAAGCTCGCTGACTCTAAAAAGAATTTAAAGCAGTAATTAATGCTACCAGAAGAATTTCTATAGTGGATTTTTCCTCTAACGTAGTAGCGGTTTTCTTATCTTGTATCCCAGTGAGTACTTATGCCAAGTACTGAGAGAATATTTTATGCCGTGTTAAACAGATTTACCGTTAAAGAAGAGCCTTGTAAAACAAGGATCTATATAGTTAGAGCAAACTGTGGGGGCCCAGTGGCTACTGGCAGGCAAGCTTCACAGCCTGGCTCACCGGCGAAACGTTCCTTGCCTGTCTATTTTCTACAGAATGTACTTCGGAGAGTGTGCGCAGAAGCTCCACGACCTAATCCATTCATCGCCCTTTTACAACCGGTCTACCAGACGTACCACAGGATACCATCCACACTTGGTCGATATACCGTCTTGTCGTTCTAAGTGCTTTTCTTTAACATTTATTGTGCGCACAGCCAAGGTGTGGAACTCTCTGCCGGCTTCTGTGTTCCCTGCCACAGATGACCCGTCAGCCTTTAAAGCAAGAGTGAAGAGGCATTTTCTGGGCTCGCCCGTTCGATCGTAGACCTCGTCTTAAACTTACCATCAGATGTGATCGAGGTGAAGAGCGAACTCATTCGTAAAAAAAAAAAAACAGGCAAGACTTTCGACTTGGAGGTCTTGAGTTCAAACCCCGGCAGGCACATTATCATCATCATTCGCTTAGCCTTTTCTCAACTATGTTAGGGTCAGCTTCCAGTCTAACTGGATGCATTTGAGTATTAGTGTCTTACATGGACTGACTGCCTATCTGACCTCCATAGCCCGTAGCTGGATAACACGATACTCCTTGGCAAGTCCAGTTTCAGATTTTCTGACTTCTACTATCCGTAACGACTGTCAAAGATGTCTGAATAACGATCGGGATTTCCAACTTGACGTGTCTTTCCGAAGCACGGGGGTATCACAACACCAACTTCCAAAGTTACCTTTGAAAAAAAAAGTCTGGAATACTGATTAATCTTCTATATTAATAAAAATGAATCGCTAAATGTGTTGCTAAATGCAAAACATGAAAACGGCTGGACCGAATTTGGCTGATTCTTCTTTTTGTTGTGTTTGGTTTTGTCAGGAGAAGGTTCTTATGAAAAAAATATATAAAAATGTAGGAAAGGTCTCAAGGGTAGGGAGTAGGGGTAGGGTATTGGTAGGGTAGGGTAGGGTAGGGCTAGTGTAGGGTTTGGGTAGGGTAGGGGTAGAGTAAGGTAAGGGTAGGGTATCGGTAGGATAGGGGTAGCGGTATCGGTTGGGTAGGGGTAGGATACTACGCGAACGAAGTCGTGGCGGGTCAGCTAGATTCTTATAGAAAACCCAATAGCACCTTTTGCCCGACCCGGAAAACGAACCCGAGACCTAATACTCAACAGTCCCTCTTTCAACCACTAGACCAATGAGGCCCTCGACAGGCAAGATACTTTGTAGTAATTTTTATTATCACCTCTATTCTAAAAACGGTAAAGGAAAATCGGAAAATAGAAAACAAAACATTTCAGTCAATGACCTAAAAAACTACCGTTTTGTCTCTGCATGCGTACTGTCCCAAAAATTCAAAACTGCACGGTATTTTTGTGTTGACAACGTTTTCGAATACAAAACAATCGTACCTACATGAAACTCAGATTTTTCCAATAACACAAACAGAAGTTTGCACGAAACCAAATACAAGAGAAATACCTACAATATTGCCGTTCTAACTCAAAAATATCATTTTATTTTTCTGATCTGTGTGATCAGTGATCCACTAAAAACTAAGCATCAACATACTTGCTTACGTGTTCCATGCTTCCTGATTTCAAAACCTTTGAATTACAACCCTAAATTTTTCTGAGTAGGGTTGAAAATCGCGGAGTGAAATGTCCTCATGCATAATGCACTCGCTACATTACATTTTATTATGGATTGAAATCTTGGCATTTGTTTCCATACACTAAAAAGCATTTGTTCGAACGTGTTTTGTTCAGAAGTTTGTGTTTTGTCGCATAATAAATGTTATTTATTTAATCAAAAGAATGGTTGAAGAATGGGAGCTTACAACGTTTTCATATAGTTTGAAAATTACCTATACATAACATTATTTTTAAACACAATGCAGGCCTGAATAGAATAAGAAATGAGATTTCTTCAATCATGATCTACTTAGCCATTTCGCCACTTTGTTGGGATTAATTTCCAGTTTAACTACATCCAGTCCAACTACATAGTTGGATTAGGTACTAGTGTTTTACAGTAAACGACCGCATATCTGACCTCCACATTCCAGTTCCAGTAGCTGGTTAACACTAAATTATAAACTGGCTTCCGACTATCCGTAACGACTGAAAAATTAGAACCGGGACTAAGGCAGTTGTCCGACTGCCGGCTAGTAAGCGACTACTATATCGGCGTAACGCAAAACGCACAATGAAATAAACATTATGTGTAAACGAAAGAGATGCATATATTAATAGTTGCTCTCTGTCTGTTCACACTGCCAGCGACTACTCGCTGTCATAGATAATACTCGCTCAGCGATCACTTGGCGGTCAGAACTCACGCTGAGAACAACCAGATGATAGCTCAGCGACTAAACTATCGGAACAACACACTCGCTGCTCGCCAACTCGTTTTCAGATGCTAGCACTACTCGCTACTCGTTCATCGTCGGCGGTGGGACAACTGCCTTACGGTTTAACGTGCTTTCCGAGGTACGGAAAAATCTCAATATGTTGATATAGTTATCCATCCGCAGACCGACCTCGCCAATGATAGCTTAACCTTGAAGATTGACCCGTGCGGCTGTTACTATTTAGGCAAGAGCTCCTCAAAGATAATCCTATAAAATAAAACATGTGAAATGAATCACAGTTTATCCTTACGTATTTTTATTTTATCTTTCTAATAATATTATAAACTAGCTGCTGCCCGCAATTCCGTTCGCGTGGAAGGATATCCTTCATAAATCCCGATCCCGTGCAAATTCCAGGATATTCCAGGATGTCAACTACCTACTTAGCGAATTTCATTAAAATCCATCCAGTAGGTCCGGAGATTAGCGTGTATAAACAGATAAACAGACTTTGTTTTTTTGCCGTGTTATCGTTTCTTAAACCACCTCAACTATTACTTTTGTATAAAATTTAAATGTATAGACACACTTTTTTACTGTTTTATTATATGTGTAGATGCAAAAGTGTGTGTGTGTGTTATTCTTTTATGCAAAAACTGCTGAATGGATTTAACTTGGTAAGTAGATAGTTGACACATGGCTACTTTTTATCTCGGAATTCCCACGGAATCGGGATTTACAAGGGAAAATACTTCCACGCGAACGAAAGTCGCGGACGAAGTGATTTATATTACAAAAGTTCAAAATAGCGAACTAAAGAGCTTCACCGAAATGGCTAGTTGAGAGCAGAAGTAAAGTAATTCAAGTGAGCTTTTGTGACTATTGAGATATTAAACAAAATGCGTTTTTATTGATTTTTAAGAGTATGTAATAAATTAGTTGCAAATTGTTTATGTTTTATGGTAGATATTAACCTAAGTTATGAAGTAAAGTGGTGAAGTTATCCAAGTAGCATAAAAGTCACTTGGAGCACAACTCTACTAACAAATTATGTTTTTAATGGCTACGTAGAAATGTAAAACAGAACATTGTTCGGAAAAATGGTACGTACCACTTGGATTACTTCTGCACTTACTAAGTTTAGTCCAACGGAGAGAAAAAAGTGACTAACTCTGTTTTGACAAAAAGGTCACTTGGATTACTTCTGCTCTCAACTAGCCAAATGCGACGCAAACACAAAACAAATGAAAATCTGTTTTCGAGTTCACGTTTCGTTCCAGTATTTAGTTCGCGAAACAACGAAAGCTTTTATTATTTGCACAGTTTTGACACAGTGCGTTAGTACCCCAGGAGAGTTGCACGCTACATGAAACGAAATGGGGTAAAAAGGTAACGGAATACCGTTACCTTTTTACCCCATTTCGTTAATAATAATTTTAGTACGGTTACGTGAATAAAATTTCGTCGTATACAAAAAGTTATTTATTTATTTATTTAGGATCTTAAACAAAAGATATACACAGATTATACAAATACAGGTTATATAAATTAAGCATTTTGTTGTTGTACTCTTTCACTTTTAAGAGACCACAGCATGCACGATAAAAGTCGCTAAAGTATATGTACATTATATTTCAACCCCCAGTTAGTTTAATTAAAAGTTGCTCAGTGCATATCTTGATAATTTGTCATCTGTTAGTAATTAGCAAATTAGAACCTGTGCATGGCATTTTGGCGTAACTTACGTAATTGGAATGTTAGCATAGATATTTTTTGACTTACTTCAAACCTCCTCAGCGGTCTTTAAGCCAAGAGGTTACTTTGAGATAAGCGTACTTCATCTTCGACCTCAACATCGCTCACCTTGAGGTTAAATGGTGGTCAAACGCGAACCTATCATCAATTAAAAATTGGCCAAGTGCGAGTCAGACTCGCCCATGAAGGGTTCCGAAGTAACTATAATAATATAATATAATATGTATATTTATTTGACGAAAAAGAAACCTTACAAATTTCTTAAAACTAGCTTATTTACATTTTGAACAACTACGCCAAATAACTTTGTTTTTCATAGTGTTTGTATGAATTACAAAGTTATATTTGCGGTTTTAGAAAATATGCTGCATCTCAAAAACTGCTAAACTGATTTCGTTCAAACCAATTTTGCTTGAAAGTTTACATTAAGATCTACAGACATATTTTTTTAGATTTTTCACTCCATTATTATAAAAGTTAGAGGGGGACACACATTTTATCAATTTGGAAGCGTATATCTTTTAAACGATTAACCTTATGAAAAAGTGGCTTTAGAAATTTCAAAGTTATTTTTAAAGACCTGTCTATAGATGTCACACACGCATAGGTTTCACGAAAAAAAATATTTTCAGTTTCAGTTCCATGTATGGGGAGCCCCCCTTTATTTTACATATTTTTTAATTTTTTCCTTAAAATCGGTAAGCGGTTTACAGAATACATCTACCTACCGAGTTTCACATGTATAGTCCTAATAGTTTCGGAATAAAATGGCTGTGACATACGGACGGACGGACAGACAGACAGACAGACAGACAGACAGACAGACAGACGGACAGACATGTCGAAACTATAAGGGTTCCGTTTTTTGCCATTCGGCTACGGAACCCTAATAAAAATAATGTGAGTATTGAAACCAACAAATGATATTTTAAAAGCCACAATTTTTGTCGACACTGAATTAATATGAATTCATTAAATTTAAGACGAACTGAATGTCCAATTTTGAAAGAAAAATGCATAAACCAAGATTCTAAAATAAAAGGAAAAAAATCTTGAAGAAACCTATCCAGAAACTCAACATACTTACAACGGGGGTAAAAAGTCTCTAACGGAAAAATAAAGTTTAAATAACTCATGCTTTCAGAAGCACAAGGAACATTGATCGATCGACTTTTGACTAGCGATCTGATAATCCCAATACCTACTCGTCTTCGAGGGGTGAAATTAGATTCCAATAAAAAAACTGTTCTTAGGTCGACGTTGGGGGTTGTAATGGGATGAAAAATTGCCGCCGCATTATCTGAGTCAATCGTAGCAACCGAATGTCAGATAGGTTTAAGTTTTTTTTTTTTGACTGGATGGCCGAAGATTTAGGGGTGTAAGATAAATGTCGGGGGTATTATCGATTTTATGCTGGCTTATTTGGGGGCGAAAATTAAACGTGAATTGTGGTTTACAAACACACAACTGTAAGAGCCGAGTTTTTTTTTTTAGGTAGTTGGGGTCCAAATTTGCATGAACTTTTTTTGGGGTACTAACAAGTAAAGAAATGAGAGTAGTGCTGGCCCAGTAGTTACAGATACGGCTTTCGAGTAGTAGGTCGTCGACTCAAACCCAGGCAGACGCATTATTTTGTGAAATTTTCATCATAACTACTTAGTGTTCTCGAAACGGTGAAACCTGCATGTCATAGGACCGAAAATCCGAAGACATGCGACATCTACAAACCCGCATTGGATCCGCGTGTTCAGATATAGCCCATTATCTCTCATAGCGAGAAGTCCTGGGCCCCAACAGTTTTTTTTATTGTTTATTAAATTAATGTCATTTAAATACAGAGGTGTTCCTTAAATCTTAACTCGCCAAACTTTCAAGTGTGATGGCGAAAGGTGCTCTTTACATTATAATGAACCACATTATGTGGGTAACATAAGTTCAAAAGAATAGTATAATATTGTCAAATATAAAGCTTTAGGCTTATTTAATATATTATGTAAGTAAAAAGGCGCTTAAATACGCAACAACTAAACATAGCGGGTTAACAATATAAAAAAATGAATCATTCAAATGTCCACAGGTTTAAAAGTGAGCAACTTTATTACAAAGTGAAACTTAAACTAATAATAAATTAATAGTTTAAAAAACACTAGAAAAGCACGCTTTTATAAATTCACGTAAAAATAAATTTATTTTTAAGAAAACCGATAACAGATTTTCTTTAGGTTTGTTATAACTTTGAAACCTGATCGTGTTCAAAGTCCATTACGTGGCCTTTCTCACAAGTGCAAACACGACTATGATACGATATTCCATCATGGAATGCCAGTGCCTATCTTCCGGCTTCATCATCAGACCTTGAAACCGAATTGTGGTCAAAGTTCATTACAAGAATTTTCTAAGAAATCCAAAACAGCTATGATACGATTTTCCATCATGAAGTTCCAGTTCATATCTTCTGGCTCCATCATCAGATCAGTTTGACAGTACCATATTATTGTATTGTCATCAGAACTACATACAGCTGCTAATTTTCATTACGCTACGACCCTTGGAAGATGGTTAAATTAGTTACCTTAGATTCCATTACATAGTTAGTTACATACAGGTAGACCTAATAAAAGCGTGTTATCTATCGCGACCTTTAGAAAACTTAAGTTTTCGTAACAAGCTCTTCAAAGAGATTTGCGGCCTGGTTACAAGTTAAAAAACCAAAGGAGATAAAAAATAAACCGTTGAAAAGACTAGTGTCAGATTTTCTAGCTTGTGACTAACCGTAGCGACTGTCAAAGATGTACAAATTATAGCCGTGGCCAATGGCTCAACGTGCTTGCCGAAGCACAGAAGGATCTCAATAATGTTAAGATGATTATCCTTCCACGGAACGACAAAGTACCCTTGAAGATCAACCCGTTTTTTTTTAAGGATGAGAAATCATCCAATGGCTGCCTTCCAATCTGGACGAAGCGGGAGGGTGTGTCAGACTTTTACTGACTAAAACCCATCCGTGTTCCATTAAATGCCCTTCGCGTTCCGAGGCCGCGGTAACTCTTTCGAACAATTCCGCAACCTCTGCAGATCAACCCGTGCTGCTGTAATTATTTAGTCATGAGATCCCTAATCATTAATGATTTGACTTGATGAGTAATTGGATTGGGGATTAGACTGCAATTTTCAGAAGATATTACAATAGATTAGATACCTATAAAATTTTATTCGATACTAGCTGTGCCTGCAACTTCGTTCGCGTGGGAGGATTTGCCGCGTAAATCCCGATCCCGTGGGAATTCCAGGATAGCCTATGTATTATTCCAGGATGTCAACCATCTACTTACCAAATTTCATTAAAATCCATCCAGTAGGTACGGAGATTAGCGTGTACAAACAGACAGACTTTTTTGATATTTTTGCCGGTTTACCGTTTCTTAACTCACCTCAATTATTATTTTTGTATAATACAGGGTGGGCCATGAATTAGTTAACATTTAAATGTAACTTACCGCGCAAACTATTGCCGCGCGGGGCGCGTGCGCGGGCGGGGGCACTAGCTCGCTTCTTGGAAATTTAGTCGCAATGGATCGCTTCACGGGGCCGCAACGCGCTTACTGCGTGAAACAGTTTTATTTAAACAACTTTTCGCTCATTACTGTGAGACGCTTATTTCGCGTTGAATATGGTTTACACGACTTAAGTCAGTGTCCAAGTGCTCCTTTAATAAAGAAATGGGTGAAGAAGTTCGAAGAGACGGGATCTACACTAAATGTGAAACAAACCGGCGGCCCGCGGACTTCTCGGAGCGAAGAGAACGTGCAGCAAGTTTCCGCTTCTGTTCGACGTGATCCAGATTTATCGACACGCAAACGTTCGGCTGAATTAGGATTATCCCGCACATCATTACGCCGTATTTTGAAATTTGATTTGAAATTACATCCATATAAGATCCAGCTAGTGCAAGAACTAAACCCTAATGATTTAAATTTGCGTAAGTCATATGACTTACGCAAATATGCCGAAACAATGTTAACTCGATTCAGTAATTTTCACAACATCTTATTCTCTGACAAAGCCCATTTCCACCTAAATGGACATGTAAACAAACAGAATTGCAGGTATTGGAGCAGCGAAAATCCTAAAGCTAAACATGAGAGGCCACTTCACTCTCCTAAGGTAACTGTATGGGCTGCAATTTCAGCAAAAGGAATCATCGGACCTTACTTTTTTGAAGATTCTCGAGGCCGTTCAGTTACTGTTAATTCTGCCGAGTATGTGAAAATGTTACGGGAGTTCTTAGCACCGATGCTACTGGAATTTGCTGGCTATAATCGTGACACATGGTTTCAACAAGATGGAGCCACGTGTCACACATCGAACGAGTCCTTGCCGGTGGTCAAAGACATGTTTCCGGAAAAGCTGATATCCAGACGGGGTGACATCCCATGGCCACCCAGAAGTCCAGATCTATCACCAGCAGACTTCTTTTTATGGGGTTATTTAAAGAGTCGTGTCTACATTGATAAACCGAATACACTGCGTCAACTTAAAGAAAAAATCATCGCAGAGATGTCGGCGATCTCGCGGTCTCTTTGTAGAAGAGTATTCGAAAACTTTAGGACTCGCTTAGATGAGTGCAAAAACCGAAACGGTGGTCATTTAGACGAAATAATTTTTAAAAAATAAATTACAACTAATTAGCTTTCTCGTAAATAAACGATTTCTAAAATATGTTAAATGGTTTTTTTTATACGATTTTTTCAAATGTTAACTAACTCATGGCCCACCCTGTATTTTACTGTTTTATACAAGTAAAGGGTTTGTTGGAAGTTTTCAAACAGAGCGAGTCTAATGTAATAAACTAACGATACTTTGCAGACTTCAATTTCTAATAATGATAGATACTTTGTCTGACTTGTTCAATTGTATTTACTTATTGTTAGTCGGTATGTTGGCTTAAACTTTCTGGATAGATCGACTCAAATCTGTGTGGCTCATTCCTTGAAAGATAGCCTCAGACATTAACCTACATAGTTCTCACATAGTTGGAACATTACGGATTGTATTGAATTTAAAATTTAGTTACCATCATTCATTAGTGAATTCTAATGTAGTCGCTTGTCAAGTTTAATTTAATCCTTACTAATATTATAAATGCGAAAGTAACTCTGTCTGTCTGTGTGTTACGCAGTCACGCCTAAACTACTGAACCGATTTTAATGACATTTGGTACGGATATAGCCTAGAGCCTAAAAAAGGACATTTACAGGCTACTTTTTAATGCGAAAAAAGGGTTGTAAGGGGTTGAAATAGGGGATGAAAGCTTGTATGGAAATTTCGTCATTTTTAAAGCTAGAAGCTTGAAATTTATTTTTTAGACTTTTGATTAGATATTAATAAATACGACATTCAAAATATGTATGAGTTTTGTTTTCAAAATAATTAGCCTAAAAAATTAAAAATGCTGCCGATTGTCACTATTCCGCGCGGACGATTCGTTTTTTTTATTTGTGCTATGTAAATTGGTCTATACTGTTCTCTCATACCTTTTAAACCTGTATTATGGATACATTGTGAAAATGAATGATATTTTGAAAAGAGTAACCATGGAGTTTCTTGTTGGTTCTTTCGTTCTTCATAGGAAACTACCAAATTCGAACCGTGCACTAGCTAGTCTATGTGAAATAAAATACATTGAGTCGAGTTTGAGTTGAGAGTTCAGTTGAAAAAAGATTTAGAGGTTTGTTTTTAATTCTTTATGTAATAAGGGGTTTTTATCCACCAGGAAACGTCAATCTCATTATACACAATATACCTGTAATCTAATTTTTATAAAGGTCTCGTATTGAACTCCTACGAAACTGGAGCTGGACTTCCAAATTTGGACCGATTTTTGTGTATTTTTGTGTATATTTGGTTGTTCGGAGAATAGATCATTAGCCAATTTTTCACTAGAAATAAAACGTTTTCCGGGACAACCAGGTCATGCGATATTTTTATTACGTACTACTATTAAATACCTTTACTATGAAATAGGAGAGGGAATTAACAAGGGCTTCCGCACTATAAATCTAAAATCTCAGTTTCTTGTGTAATTTGAAATTTTATAGTCGAATTGCCTCTTCGCGGAATGACTGGTTTATCCTAGGTTTGCGCCTCAAAGAGTGTCAGAAAAATTGTCGGGGCCCACTAGGGGTCAGATGCCTGCCGGGATTGAGGAATTGTTCGAAAGAGTTATCGCGATTTCGGAATATGAAGGGCAAATGACGGAAAACGGATGGGTTTTAGTCAGTAACAGTTTGTCACACCTTCTCGCTTCGCCCAGATCGGGAGGCAGTCTGTCAGTCAGAGGCCTAGTTTAATATGGGCTTCCAATATTTTGTTTCATTCGTACCATCTCTAAGCCTTTGTTACAGATTAACCCTAGATTCATAAACTATATTTAGGGTTACATAGTTCATAAACATACGTCTCTGATACACCTTACTTTTAAGGTCACCTAACTTAATGATTATGGGAGATATTGAAAAAAATACACAGTGATTAATTAGAATGGACTTTTATTAAGAATTAAAACATAAAAAAACATTTAAAAAAATATCAATCCAAGCATTCTAGGCACAAACTACCACGATGTTCCATACACATGTAACGTTTGCAGGACGTACAGATAAATCTAGTCATACGTTTTTTTTTTTTTATAACAGCAAAAGTTGCATAATTTTCTGGATTGATTTTCGGGGTTGGCTGGTGCATCAGGCAAAGTATCACCTAAAATAGCATCGATGTTCCGTTTTAGGCATAGCCTCGAAGTTGGTATTTCGCGTCGCCTTCGTAACCAAGGCTCTATCATCTTATCTGACACCATGATCCACTTCTTCCTCGTCATCCACTCGCGATCATATTGCACCAATTTCATCGTCTTTCAAAAAAGCTATGCTGAAAAACAACACACAATAAGTACTTGGATAATAATAAAAAATAAGTATAACTATGAATTAATACACAGTAAAACAGTTTGATTAGCAAAATTATAACAACGGCAATAGATAAAATTGTTTCATACTAACAACTATTTTCGTAGAATATAATAGAATAAAAACATACCTCTAAAAAAAAAACTGTACTTTCTTTCGTTTTATAAGGCAAATAGTAAAACCATCCACTATACAAAGTTGTTACACTAATCATAAACATACGTATCTCAGACACCTCGTGCTCAGTATATCCAAAACTATACGTTTACGTGCCAAAACTGCTGGTGCCCTAGTGAGCTCTCGTCGCTTTATGAAGGTACTGAGAGACACGTATTTCTATCTCTTTTGCGCTGCGTGCTGTGAGTGTTTTACTACTTATGGGTGTAAGCGAGACGTATGTTTATGAATCTAGGGTTAAAAAATACTCAGATGTAAAATTGAATAACGACACAAAAAATAAAATTCAAGGAGAAATATGGCTGTAGTAACAATGTGACATAACATTTTTGTATGAAGATTTACTGCTGTTTGTTTGAAGGAAAGCTATAAAAGTTATCGTTCAGATGACATGCGTAAAGAATTTTGTAAATGTTAGTGTTTGAAAGAGTACAGTTGAAATTTGTTGTAACTATATTAAAAAGAAAAATAACGAATTCCAGTGTAACATAAGGATCGAGCTCAGCAAATTTTGATTAGTGTACTGTGCAGCGTGGTGCAGATAAATAATACAACACTCTAAAAGAAACTGTGACAAATTGGCTACTAGGACAAAACTACCTTAACACGGAAATTCTCCTCTATTCCGGTGATCGGTCTTAGTATTGTTAACTTTTGATTTAATATTCTTCCTTTCCCATATGAACCCTGCTCGTCCTATAACCACAAACATACAGATACACATACACACACGTACACATACCTACACCTCTACACACACATGCACAAATACTTACACACACAATAAAAAAAAAATGGCTTTTGGTTAACTACTTTTTAAATGATATTCTGTAGTATATTTCTTCCCTTTTTGTATTCATATTATCGCTGTTTTACTCTGCGCCTCATAACTTTTAAATAATATTTAATTAACTTAGCAAGGGTGCCAGTTACGACGCATTTATGTATGTAACTTTTCTACTGTAACAAAATGATAAATTAATTTAATATGTGCAAATAAACATAATTATATTATTAATTTTTACTTTTAATATAATATACTAGATAAATCAACCATTATGGTTCACCACCAGAGGGTATTTTTACCGGTATCCCACCGAAAAAAACTGTTCTTACTTAAATAGTTTGCGTAGTAAAGAAACCAATTAGGCGCCAACACTATGCGTCATTTAAAGTATACACTTAGCTAGGCATATTTCATTTTATTTTAGTTGAGCAATATTGTGAACCAGGTGTGTTTAAATTATTGGTGTGCAATATAGAGTATTATATATATATTATCTATCTATATTTTTGTAGTAAATTTCTAGCACTCAAATTGGGACATGTCCTGGTATCTTGAGTGTTAGCATTTTTCTCTAGTTGTTCACAAAGAGTAGCCCAGCTCCGTGTAATACAAGTTCAGTAAATTGTATAATGTAAATGCATGGTATACAATTTACTTACATTTGTAACGCTGCCCAATGAAACATTGTTTGTAAGCAAAGTCTGAAGAAGCAGTTCAACACTTTTGTTTGTTAAAATGTTCTAACGAAATACTTTGGCCACGGAACGCAAAGACAACGGAAGGAACACGGTGGGTTTTTAGTCAGAAGAAGTCTAAACTTCCTTTCCGCTCCACCCAGAGCGGTAAGAGTCATTTGAAGATTTTCTCACCGAAAAAGGATCCATTCAGCTGTCATTATTTAGCCATGACTCTTCAAAGTAGCACAAAGACTAACAGAACTAAACGCTCACAATATACACACCCTGTATAACTACTACACGCAAGTCAAAGCCGATACACTGCGGAGCACACTAATGTATGCAGCTGAATTATTCCGCGTGATCGCGCCTCTACGGGGCTTGTATCAGATAATTGCACTGACGTGTAAGGCCGGGATGCTGGCTGAATAATAGTACACTGTCAGTGGTATGTGTTCATGCGTCTTGCGACTTAGGAGTATAATGGAGGACCGAGGAGAGTTAGTACTAATGGATGGCAAATAGGAACCTGTTTGGTGGTCTTTATTTGCCAATTTTTTTGTTGATTTAGAGTATTTATCTATGACAGTACTTGATAAATGATATTTAATTTGCAAATTTCACATAAATAACACTTTTGCATGTCATTTTCAATAAACAAAGAAGTTACTCTTAACGATTTGTTGAATAATAACAAAATAAGAACATTTGGGTAGGCCGTATAAAGTACTCACATAATATCAGTTTCTTTAGTCAGTTGTTTTATTACACCGACCAAGGAAGAGTCGAAAGAGCTTCAAGAGCGAACAGATAGAAGCTCCAGATAAGTGAATTTGTCAGCGGTACTATAGCGAAGGCATTTGTTAAATAAAATATCAAGTGCCCAATCCCATTTAGCAGTGGCGTAGCTTGACTGATATAGACGTGGGCGGAGTCACGGAGCCCCTTTTATTACATTCTTCACTCACTCATGATAGTGATAAAGGCGCGATGGGAAATTGAAAAGCACCAGCATAAACCACAGATGACTAATAATAAAACCTTTTCATATCTACATGATATGAAAAGGTTTTATTATTAGTCATCTGTGGTAAAGTGTAGGGGAATCGCATTTTTTATTTTAATTTTAATGAGAACTAGCAATGTGGGTAAAAATCACATTACTAGCAATCCTGTTAACCTCTCCTAGTAAACTTAATTTGCTTGTGTCTAGAGTGGGTTCCCGGAGTGTAATGGGTGAGGTTCGAACCCACGACCATTCGATCACAAGCCCGACATTATAGTCATTAGTTAGGCTATTGACACTTCATCCTTCACACCTTAACTCATGTTTTACTGCTCTGAAGTGATTTAAAGGGGCTTCGCGAGGGACCATAAAGTGCGTGGCCGTGTGCAAAGCCCACGTCGCCAACGCCTGGCTACGCCACTGGCTTTTTGGATTGCTATTTCTACAATTGCGTGCAGATACTATGGCTCCTTTGTATCTCAAGCTTCAAGGTAAATACTATGTAGAATTAACAGTTATATCTACGTGGCAAGGGAATCCTTTGACGGTTAGTTAGTTAATGAGATAACGCTGGTATTACGGGTCGTGAGATACTTCAAGATAGGCGGTTCGATGTTCGAACTACAAATAAGAATATAAAACAAAAATTAACACTTCTTGGCATTTCGATGACAAAATTTTATACAGCTAATGCTTGAAGGTTTGGATGTTTGCGTTTTAATAATTTTCAGATTTCGCATAGGTACATATTGCAAAGCTAGATCTAAACTGAGTGAACTCTATAGAGATTATTAATTATTCTTTCATTCAAATGTTCTGTGACTATAGCTGTACCTAATCAACTTAGAAGATAGAATTAAATATTAATTGATTGATATAGATGAAGTTGTAAGACATGACCCCTCGGTCATGTCGTACAACTTACCTTTAAAACAGTTTAGATCTAGTTATACGAAATATATTTTATAACTTTTTTATAATTAAAATTTCATTTATAATAATGGTCTACTTTTATCCCAGTAATATGGCTTTCACCACAGCCCTTGCTTAACGTTGAAGCGAGAACTGTAGAGGAAGACTAAATCGGAGATGGGCTGATTTAGTGATAGACTATAAAACGAAAATCGTAAATAATCTTTCCCGTATTTATTATTATTATTGCAGCATACAATTTTACTTACACCTACGTATAATAATATGAATATCATATAATTTCCTCTGACATAATTCATTAGTCCACGCAGACGAAGTCGCGCGCAAATTTTATGTCTAGAACAGTTTTCAGCTATGATAAGACCTAGACAAAAGTCGTTTCATAAAAGTATAAAATTACCAAACAAATCGGTCAGGGACATTCCGCTTAAGCTTTGGTTTCCTAGGATAGCGGTGCCGTCAAATAGCGGCCGTAATACAGCGGTGAATGACGTCACTAGAACGTTGTCTATGTAAACAAACTGGCGCGGTTTCCTTGAGAGCGGTAACTGACACCGTAACGTCAAAAAGCGGTGCCGCCATTTGCATGACGGCCGTCTTGTCGGTGTCAGATGGTTTCGTGAACGTTTCCAAAGAGAATGTAATACACTAGATAGCGATGAAGCAGAACGTGTGATAAAACGGCCGTGGAACTTTCCACATGTCGTCACCGTAAAGACGGCCGTCTTTTTGCGTCCGTAAAATTACGGCCGCTATATGACGGCACCGCTTTTCTAGGAAAACAAAGCTTTAAGCTTTGTTTTCCTAGAATAGCGGTGCCGTCATATAGCGGCCGTAATACAGCGGTGAATGACGTCACTAGAACGTTGTCTATGTAAACAAAATGGCGCGGTTTCCTAGAGAGCAGTACCTGACACCGTAACGTCAAAAAGCGGTGCCGCCATTTGCATGACGGCCGTCTTGTCGGTGACAGATGGTTTCGTGAACGTTTCTTTCATTGATAGCGATGAAGCAGACAGTGTGTTAAAACGGCCGTGGAACTTTCCACATGTCGTCACCGTAAAGACGGCCGCCTTTTTGCGTCCGTAATATTACGGCCGCTATATGACGGCACCGCTTTCCTAGGAAACCGATTTCGGCTACGGCGGTCGTTCTTAGCGGAGTTACTATACTTGTGCAGGAGATATTAGTTCACAAGCAGGTACAGGTGCACTGTTTCTTTGCTGTCATAGGCCGATGGGACGTCAATCCAACGTGTTTTCCAAGGCACAGAAGTATCACACCGCCAACTACCAACCTGCTTGCACTGAGAAAATTTTAATAAAAAAACCCAATAGTACTTTTTGCCCGACCCGGGAATATAACTCTCACTATAATTTTTTCCCCTCCTTTCTCTATTATGTTTTTGATATGTATTAGTATATATTAATATATTATATCTCTATATATTTTATATATGGTATGTATTTTATATTATTACTAGCTTTTGCCCGCGACTTCGTCCGCGTGGAATAGTTACTTTGGGCTAACGTTAAATTTAACCCCGATTTTGAAGCATTCTTCATTGGTGCTCCGCTCCTATTGGTCTTAGCGTAATGATATATAGCCTATAGCCTTTCTCTATAAATTTACTATTTAATTAAAAATATTTTTTCAATTCGAACCAGTAGTTCCTGAGATTATCGCGTTCAAACAAACAAACAAACTCTTCAGCCTTATATTATTAGCATAGATAGCTGTTCCCCGCGACTTTGTCCACGTTTCCGTCGTTTTTCGTAAAAAAAAGTAGTCTATGTCCTTCCTCACGGTTCAGTGATTTTGATGAAACACACAGATTAACTTTCGTAATTTAGTAGGGAAATATAATATGTCAATCTATAATACTGTTGAATAATATCGCAATACCGAACCGCACAATATTATTGTTAATAGCTGTGCCCGCGACTCCGTCACCGTGTAACTCCTTGTGTGTTATTAAGTTAATGTATTGGTAATATTGTTTAGATCACGTTCACATGAGGCTTAAGTACCTATAGAACGACAATACTTCAGCGCAAAGCTTCCAGGTAAACTATGTTGAAAGTTGACCCGTCCGGCACGTGAACATAAAGAGAGAACTGCTAACCCGGGAAAGAGCGACGTACAACTGACCATGCGAGAAACAACTGACACCGAGATCTACTCCAGCAACACGAAAAGTCTGCCCTTGAGCCTTATTAATTGTCATTGCATAACACACCGATACTGGGAATCGCGTTCTTTTAGATTGGAATGGAAAATTATTTGGTATTATGGGAATTCTGGGAATAAAGACGGTTTCTCCTGCACCGCAACCTGTTAAAATTTGAGCCTCGATTATATTTTGTTGCAACTGGGTTACTTTTAGCCGAGTTCCATTGCAAAGTTGTGGTGGTTTTAAATTTCGGAGCAGAATAATAATCAGAAAGCTTCGAACTGCTAAGCTATCGGGAGTTACACGTGTTATTGTGAGTCAACCATAAAAGATAGATATATGCTGTCGTGGGATACTTTTTATATAATTTTAAGGAGAACATTTCCGTCATAAATGATTTCTGTGTAGCTTTAACCATTAAGGTTGCACACGCGACGGAAGCTTAAAAAATGGAGTAACTTCTCCCGTTTTCCAAACATTTCCCTTCACTACTCTGCTCCTATTGATTGTAGCGTGATGAAAAGCATACTATAACCTGCTCAGGAGTATGAGTATTAATTGTACCATGTTTCGTTAAAATCCGTCGAGTAGTTTTTGTTTCTATAACGGTTATACAGACAGACAGACAGACAGACAGACAAAAATTTTACTGATTGCATTTATGGTATCAGTATCGATCCCTAATCACCCCCTGATAGTTATTTTGTAAATATATTTCATGTACAGAATTGACTTCTCTACAGATTTATTATAAGTATAGATGTTTAATTAGTATTATGTATGATGTTGTACACTGACAGCCCTAAATCTATCTCCTTTAATTTCTTTCCATCCAAAGGTTGTCTGTAAGAGATTGCCCTGTGCGATAAGACCGCCCATTGTACACTAATTTTATTATTTGTATCCTTAAGTGCATTGTAAGGTGTACAAGAAAGTATATAATATATAAATAACTCGAGACCTCTTACTCGTCAGTCAGGAAGCAGTTTCCAAATACCAGCTTAGCGACACTCCTGTTCCATATGATTATAGCATCCATATCTTATAGCGTCGTCTGTCTTGTATCTCACAAGCCTTAACTAAGTTATTCGGTATCGCCCTCAATGTAGATTTTAGAGTAGAAGCTGTGCCCCAGTTAGTATTACGGGTCTGTTCATGGGGTTCAATAATACAAACCTAACAGTGCGATGTAGTAGAGTATTGCGTATAAGGAAATTAACTTACCGTGAGCATCTTCAGTTAAAATATTCGCATGAACGTGAAATAAAATAAAATTGAAATGTATTAATTATTTTATGTTTTGGGTAGACTATAGTAAACAATTTAAACTAAAAATTAATAACTATTTAAACTAAAACAAATAGTACTACAAACTAGAATAAACCATAAAACAATTAATCCTCAACGCTGTCGGCTGGTAACGTACCCAAAAAACTGGCGAGATTGCCACGTTTGTATGGCAATGCTTAGCTTTTGGCCAAAGAAATAGCCAGCCAGAACTTTCCTTTCATGATTCACTTTATGAGAATGAAGAACAACTATGTTTCCCATAAATTGATCGTCCTTCCCATAAAGCCTGTTATAACTCATTTTGTGTTGTTATGTACTAACCCTAGCATATAACCTAAGCATTATACTAACACAACTGTGGATTTTTTAATTATTGGAAATAAATAATTTGAATTACTTAATTTTTTTTTTTTTTTCTTAGCTTTTTATGTTACAGAGAACCCTAGTGTGGGGTCTTAAATTAACTATGTACATAAGATTTTTTTGGCACATTTTTTAAGACATTCCTCTCACTGGGTACTTCTGTTTTGTGGGTTTGTTTACTAAAATCTAAAATAAGTTGCATAAACTATCCGTACGCCATACAAACATTTTAGTCTAATAACTAACTTCTGTGCTCATGACGTCATTTATCTTGCCTATAAATAGTAATAAAAATGAATCGCCAAATTCTATGTAAGCGCATAACATCCGAACGACTGCACCAAATTAGATAATTCCATTTTTGTGTTTGTTATTTTCAGTACGTCGATTCTGTAAAATTTGAACAACAACTCGCATCTCACATATTCACTGTCATTTCACTTATGGTTCAAAGTGACCTTGATTTTGTATTCTGTAAACAGCGTCGAAGTGACGGAGGAATTACCTTACCGAATGCCACTTCTCACGTCATCTCATACTTTATCTGTCAAAATCTTTAGCTCAACACGCTGACACGCTCGCAAGGGCAGTGCTAGTGTAAGTTCGAATTAACAACCGAGTTTTTAGAATACCAAACAATAAACTCACAGCGGATTCAGATTCGAAGTTTAGAATGAGGTCTTACAGAATAACACAGCTGGACAATGTTTGAATAAAAGGAAATAAAACAGAACAATTGCGGTAAAAATTGCCGGGTTTGGCTAAGGAGACATGCCTCAAAGAGCAGTCAGCATCATTGACGGGGCTCTATAGGGCCAATGCCTGATGGGGTTGTGTGAATGTTCTATTGAGATACCGCAGCTCTGGACCACCAGAGCCGTGGTATTTCGTTAGAACATACTCGTGAGCAACTGAAGGAACAGGGTGGTTATTTAGTCAGTAGACTTCTTCTGTCTTAAAACACACAGTCCCTCCTTCACCCAGAGTGGGAGGAGTCATTTAATTTTTTTTTATTAAATTGTAATTCAAAAAACTGGTGTATATGCAAAAATATAAGTAAAACCATAACATGCCAGTTTGACACCTACTAGATGTGAGTCTAGTTTGCACAGTTAACAAGTCACTTACAATTTAAAACAGAGTGCAAATTGCTGATCTTTAATGTCCAAAGATTACGAAACAATTGATAATTTAGAACAAAACATAACATAATAAATTACATGTAACCAAAAAAAAAGGTAAGAAAAAATGCATACCCCTTGATTTCAAGAACACCTCGTCATATTTGTGCTTATACAAAGCCCTTGTTCGTTCTCAGCTAGAGGATGCAGTGTCAGTCTGGAACCCATTCTACAAAAAATATGCTGAAATGGTTGAAATCGTACAGTACAAATTCTTGCGTGCTATGCACTATAGATGCCATAAATACTACCTATCGTATTCACAATTACTCAATAAGTACAACCTTCTCTCCCTTAGTTCTCGAAGGAAGTATTTCGAAGCCACAGTGCTATTCAAAATTGTCAGAAACAAATTTAACTGTACAAATCTCAATAACATGATTTGCTATGCTGTACCTAGAACCATTCACAGGCGGCGGGTACGCGCAGGTATTCTTTTCGCTCTGAGTGCTTGTCGAAATAATTCAGGCCTGCGCTCGCCTATCCGCCGTATGGTTGACACATACAACAGTAACTTTGTCGAAATTGATATCTTTAATTGCACGATAAGTAAGTTTAAAAGACTCATTCGTTGTACTCTATTGAACACAATTAGTGATAATATCTATGATGTTATATTGTAGATACTATTTTGGGGATATGCGGAACAGGGTGTAAAGTCCCGCATTCCCATTGAAAAGGGAGGATCCTCCGACCAGACAGGTGTTTTGTCTGGTGGGCAACTGCCCGATATTTGTGATCGGGTGATTTGTATGTAGACTAGTTGTGCGGTAAATTCTGCTTGCGCGATACAGGATAGTTTGTATGTTGCGAGATAGATGTCGCTACACTATTTTATAATTTTATCTTGTATACCTAAGTATTTTATAATTTGTCTTATTTTTTATGTTCATTATAGTTAGTTACATTTATATAAATATTTGACTAATTGTTACAAATTGATATAAACTTTGCACTTAACGCTACCTAGCGATTAGATATTCTCTATTACTAAACTCTAATGTTTATCTGTGGACAGCGTAGTGGGTTCCATTATAGTCAAAACTTCATTTTTTGTTAAACTAGTTGTAAGTTTTTATAATGTAACTATTTGTTGTTCCATGTAATAAAAATAAAATAAAATAAAATATAATGAATGATTATCTTTCTTTTTTATTCGGGATGAGCCCACTCTTGACCTCGATCTCGCCTGATGGTAAGAGATAGATGACGTCTACGATGGAACGAGCGAGCCCAGAAGATGCTTGTTGACTCCCGCTTTAAAGGTTGTAAGGTCATAAGTGACAGGGATCACAGAAGGCAGCAGAGGTTTATACAACTTGGCTATGCGCACAATAAATGTGGAGGAGAAGCGCTTGGTACGTCTAGACGGTATATCAACCAAGTGTGGATGGTACCCAGCCGTGCGTCTGGTAGACCGGTAGTGAAAGGGAGATGGAAAGATCAGATTCATTTAATCTCGTAATTTGGTTTCTTCCAAAAAGCTAGGAAGACATAACAGGTAAGAGAAAGAAAAAAGAAAGAAAAAGTATTTATAGCCAACAGACAAACGACATGCAAACTAATTAAAAATTTAATTTGAATCCTTAAGAATAGAGTTAGTAATTAGTACATATAATAATGTTATTAAGTAAAGATTTAGTAATTAACAAATCTACGAACGAAGGAAACAATAAAAAACAAGGCGTAGACACAGCACGGCACTGTTTTTCATTGGTTCCAAAAAAAAGATATCACAGGTGCTTTGTCTCATTCATACTCACGGGTCCCTGTCGTACCGTGGCTCACGTCCGGCTTTAATCCGGACATCAGTCTCGTCCGGTGTCCGAAAATGAATAAAAGTTGGTTAAAAGGTTCAAAAGTCTAAAGGCTTTCTTTTTTTTAAATAAAAGCGGTGTTTAGGTTATTTCTCATAAATTAAACGATTCATCTTTTTTCTTAAAAAAAAATTATATAGAAAATTCTTGGTAAACTGGAAATAATATTAAAAGAATATTTCCTGGTATTTACGTACTATATAAAACTATTGGAAGCCGGAAAAAATCAATACAATATCGCAGTTGCTAACCTAACTAGCAAAAAATAGTCTTACAAATATCCCAAGACCATATTTTTTCTAGTCTTATATCACACTTATAGACATATATAAGTGTGGATTTGGGCGCACTTAATAAGTATATTCACCCTTATAATTGCCTTGTAATGGTCTCGCGAAGTGTATTTTTTAACTTACAAAACTCTTGCTGATACTTTTATAAGGAAAAACAAACTTAGAAGTGACTTACAAGGGCATGCTTTAAGGGCAAATAACCTTAAAGTCCTCTTACTAATGCTATTTTAAGTGTAATATCGCTTGTAGTCCTCTTTCTGATCTCCTAATAAGAGATTAAACACAAACCGCCATGAGCTAAAGATAAACTTTACGAAAATACTAAACTTTACGAAATTATATTATTTTATTTTCCTACAATATGTTAGTGAATAAGCTTAGTTTGTCACGCACTTTATGCGATTATTAGGTTGCGAAGTAGTTTTTCTCGATTATTTTGAAATTTGAATAACAGTATTTTCACGGGCCTTTTCAACAATGTGTCTTTTATTATATATTATTTTAATTATTTGTGAAATAATATCGAAATGTCGCCATTACGATCAACCACGACGAGTAATGTAATAAGTGCTTTATCAGAACAATATAAGTCCAGTATTCTTGTGTAAGGTTTATATCGCACTCGTAAAAGTCAAATGAAACCTAGAACCATTAAGTCTACACAGCCATACTGCTCATAATTTTAGGGTTCCTTAATAAGCAAAAGCAAGCCAAACAACGAAGTCATTATAGGTACAAGTAAATAATTAAACCACAACGTTAATTCAATGTACCTGATTTTACAATAATTTCTCGTGTCAGACACAACAAGGAAAATAAATAACCCTTAATAGAGAATTGTTTAAGACACTTGTAAGACTTACTCTTTAATATGTCTTAGGTGAGATAAATCATACTTAAAACATTAGTTTTACAGAAGTCTAATAAAACACTTAGTATAGTCACTTCTAAGATTGAATGTACTTATAAAATGTATTTATAAGTATTAATTAAGAATCAAAGGCAACTAGACTTGTAAAAGGTGCTTAAAATACCACTGCTCTTATTAATGTTATATAACGTATTCTTATATACGTCTATAAGAATAATGTTACAAGTGTGAATGCTCTTAAAACTTAAATAGACTTATCAAATAACACTATAAGAGTTTCTGGCTTAATCAGAACACATATAAACCTTATATGAAACCATAGCTCATGCAAGCTTTTGTTTGTAAGGGTATTAAGGGTTTCTGGCTTAATCAGAACACGTATAAACCTTTTATGAAACTAGAGCTCTTACAAGCTTTTGTTTGTAAGGGTATTTTGCTAGTTGGGAATATTTCATATTTTATTCACATAAACTTTAATAAACCAAACTTCATACATAAATACATTTAAAAAAAAAACATACTTAGGCGTCAAAGTACTCCTCTCTATCGCTGTCATCCGAAAATGTGCCCAGAAGACTGGTAGCATTGCCACGTTGAAAGGCAATCTTTGGGCAGCGAAACAGCCAGCCTTAGTCTTTCAAAAGGAGATGCGTACTCAAGCCCTATGACCGAAGCTTTTATATCCAAAATGTTAATTTAGTTCATTGAATATATTCAACAAAGTTTACTAAGTAAATGTGTTTTCATTTTTAATTGTCATTTTTTGCGTTCCTCTAAATGAGTTTAGATAACGACACACACAACTGAACTACTAAACAAATGAAAATCGAAACATTTGCTACAATTTTGCGCTCGTCTTTTCCGCTTTTAACGCTTGTGGATGTAAAAGCGGAGAGGGAGGGATATTGCGATTATCATTTGGCATATTCTCACGGGATAGTTCGTTATCTACCTGAATACGGTAGCTAGAACATTTCAAAATACATTTTCGACTGCGAAATGATGATTATTTTGCATCAATACCCAAATGTGTTCATTTTATATTATACTAGCTTTTATGCGAGACTTCATTCGTGTGCTTCTTACACATTATCTCGGGTTAAAATATCCGTTATTCTAGGTTATAAAAAATATTTATGCTAAGTTTTTTATTTCCTGATGAGCCCTTTTTGACTTGACCGATCAAGGTTGATGGTAAGCGAAATTCCTTCGAACCTTTTTCTTTTGCGAGGATAAATCATCAAATAACCTCTCCCATCTGGGTGGAGTAGAATGAAGTATCAGACTTATACTAACTAAAAATCTGCCCTTTTCCCTGTTGCCCTTGTGTTCTGGCTCCGCCGCTGCGGTTGCATTCCCCGTCTGCATTTCTTAAGGCAGTTGGGGCTTCAGGGTCACGGGCGCTCAGAGTAGGGAATCTGAGCGCTCACAAGGTGCACCCAGGGAAGACGGTAACACAGTGGTCACGTGCCACAGTGCACAGCGAGGCTCAGGTGAGATCCCTTTACAGTCTCCCCAGGAATGTGCCCTAATAGGCAATGCACAGAGGGAGTTCCGGAGTGGGCTTTTTTCACCGTTTCCTGACAATTTCAAACACAACAAAAGTTAACCCAAATGAATGCAAGTGTGCATAAAGTGTTACGCTTACATTTAAATTCATTTGAGAAATGATTTTAAATTACTGTAAATAAGCACTTGAAAAATACAGTTATTTTAAAATCACATATAGACACTTTCCTTACTTCCTTTCGTAGAGGAAAATAGTTTTAAGTTACAGGTATTCCTCCACTATTGGAAGTCAGGCTTCTTTGCAAACAGAGGGAGGAGACATTCACTATTATCCGTAAACTACATATACAACGTGTAACGGAAAGGGTATATACATACCAAGGGCACGGCTTCTTTGGATGATATCAAACGATATTGGAAGGGTTTCAACTCAAAATAAAATACTCTAAAATTTGATACCAAATTTTCGGTTTCGTAAGTTTCTTAAATTGAAATCATAACAATCGTGTCACCGCACTACGTAGGTCAATAACTTTCCACGTTACTTGCAAATATCACGATAAATCTCTATCGTAATTCTGTGCGCCTAGTACTGTGTCGGCGTGAGAAAGGAGATAGGATTAAAAAACCCTTCCAATATCGTTTGATATCACCCAAAGAAGCCGTGCTCTTGGTATGTATATACCCTTTCCGTTACACGTTGTATATCTATACTAATATTAAATATCGGTAAAGTTTGTTTGTTCGAATGCGCTGATCTTTAAAAGTACTGGGTGGTTTTGGATGAAATTTGGTATGGAAGTAGCTTCAAACTTGAAAAAGGTTTATAGGCTTTTCAGCCGACTGCAAAACAAGGAGGGTCATGTTTTATAAAACGCTTTTTAGTGGGTCGGTTTGTAATTCATCTAGTTACAAAAGCCAAAATGATAACTACTTATCACCTTTATTTTTACAAAAATAAACGGCAATGCATCGGGAAAAGCTATAGAGCCGTTAATTGTTGAGGAGTCCTCCTAGTACTTCACCATATGCATTGTGACGAGCATAAAGTGCTTAACATTCATATTCAAGTATTCGAATTGCAATCCACGAAATATTTTATTAGATACTGTACTAATATTTATTTTAGATACTGGATTGTGGAAGTCAGATAGTCAGTCGCTCCATGTAAAATAAATAAGTAATCTTTATTATGCCAAAAAGAGTAAATAATTCTTAGTTTAATACACCCTAGATGCCACACTAGAATTCCCCGTATAGTGGGTGGGGCCTGTCTCTTTCCGTCAAGGCTACTCATAGTATGTACAATATATTATTAACTAAACTTTTATATTACTAAAGAAAAGTTTATACATAGTAATATTATAAAATTAAATGAGAATAGAAAAAAAAACAGTTATGGCTTAATACTAAAAAAATATACATAAAAAATCTACATGTTAGTGTTAGGGTATGTGAAGTGTAGCTGTATTGTGTATATGTAAAACACAAATTTTCAGCTGTATCCGGTTAGACTAAAAGCCAAGCCCAACATAGTTGAGAAAACACTAAGCAGTTGATGATGTTTTACAGACTTTTATAGATATATACCTAGATTGAATATACTTTATGGTACACCAATAATTGAAACACACACGGAATATGTCCACTTTGCCCAGCAGTGGATATATTCCGGCTAAAATGACACTGATGCTGCCGTAACAATCCCAGTAATAGTGACATCAAAGATTGTGATCTTTGATGTCACTATTACAGCGGTAGCCCCGTAACGTAGTTATATATAGGAACGACTTACAAGATGTAGGTCGTTGGTTCGAACTCAGGCAGGCACAATATTTTGTTTAATTCACATTATCACCACTGATATGAGTCATATCGCGCAATTACACATATAACACACACAGAAACACTCTACCTTATACATTCACCCAACATACCATTTTCACTCACCAACACACATCAGCGTAATTAATTCATCAATCAAATCAAATCAATCATTTGTTCTTTGTCTGGGTGTAATTTTATCTATAATATGTATGTATTTAGAAATACATGTGTATGTTTATCAGCTGTCTAGTACTCATACCACAAGCTCTGCTTAGTTCGGGACTAGAAGGCATCGTGTGAAAGATGTGGATTTTTTTTTTTTTAATATATGAAGTTTAGTTTTGTTTTTACCATTTATTAAATTAGGGATAGTTTTATAAGTTAACTGGTTCCATTGATCAATCACGCGGTCTAACTGTTACATATAGGACAGGTTCACATTATTGTAAAACAAATATTGAAATAATAAATGATTATTATTATGATTATCACCACTGATCTCAAAACGGCGAAGGTAAACAACGTGAGGAAACTGGGATGTCCTTTTTTTTGGGAAAATCATCGAATGACTTCTTCCGCTCTGGAAGCGGAAGGGTGTGTCAGACTTCTACTGACTAAAAACCCACACTGTTCCTTCAGCTGCCTTTAAGTTCCGGGGCCGCGGTATCTCATTAGAACATTACCGCAACCCCGGCAGGCAATGGCCTCATGGGGCCCCTTCACTGGTGCTGACAGCTCTTTGAGGCGCGCGTGGAACACAACGCGCTGCCGCCCCGGGCCTGGTCCTTACCAGATGGAGGCGCCTAGTCCTGTCGCCAGTCCTAGTAACTAAATTTACGAACGATATCTACCTGCCCGTACTGGCCCCGCGTGATCGATTACGGCTCATTCTCTCACATGGAAAAGAGACCTATGCCTATATAAACGTTATAGGCAGCCTGTGTATGTTTTTGCATTGATGTAACCACCTTAATACGAAATTACAAGCGAACCTGAAGGCAAACATAGTCCAAATATTACCTCAAAACTTGTTTATAAGGTATCCAATGCGGTGTACACCAAACCACCCCCAGGGTGATTTTGAAACTATAGCAACATGGTCCGGTAATTAGGGAGATTCCCCAGAGCAGTTTTATGAAGTACAGTTGTGGATTAAATGTATTGTTCGTTAGAGGATGCATGTAACATTATTACGGGTATGTTTGTGGAGATGTTGCGGGTTTTCACAGTTTAACGGTACATATACAATATTACGCTTAACATTTTAATATTCATTTAGAATACAGTTCCTGCAAAACAGTATTCCTGAACACATGAAAAAGTAAACTGAGTTTAATTAAACTTGATAGACTCAATTTCGTAGGAATTTTGGAAAAAATCCTGCTCTATCTTCCAATGCAGGTCTCATTAAAATCGGTTTAGCCGTCTCAGAGATTAGCCCGGATAAACAGACAGACACGCAGATGATAATTTAAATAAAAATGATTGTGTTTTAGTGTTGTGTAATTGACTATAAAGACTTGAGAATACACAGTTAGGTACCTATATTGAATTCACAGACCTACACTTTAATTTTATTAATATCTTATCTTACTATCTTTCTCACTAATATTATAAATGCGAAAGTTTGTGAGGATGGCTGTATGAAGATGCCTGAAAGAGCAACAAAATTCATACGAATGTTTCTTACTTTTCCCGTTCCATCATCGGACTACAAGACAAACGGCGTTGCGCCATCGTTACATGGTGGACATCCCACCCATACGCACGAAACGTTTTGGGAATACTTTCATTGTGCGTACGGCTAAGGCCGTGCGCGCACTGCCTTGCGGTGGCCGCAATTCCGGTAGTTCTACCGCACCGCAAAATTTGTGAAGTAAGGAGTGTCATAGAAGTGCGCGCACTGCGGTCAGTCTACCGGTGCGGTAGAACTACCGGAATTGCGGCCACCGCAAGGCAGTGCGCGCACGGCCTAAGGAGTAAAATTCCCTGCCGGAGTCTGTGTTTCCTGATAGTTATAACTTGGGAGTCTTTAAGTCAAGAGTGAATAGGTTACTTTAGGCAAGCGTGCTTCATCTTCGACCATATCATCGCTTAACATCAGGCGAGATTATGGTCAAACGCAAGCCATTCAACTATAAACAAAAAATAACTAAGCGGACTTGAATGAAATTTGGTAAGTAGATAGTTGACATAGGCACTGCAACTAATACATACACTACACCATACATACACTACTTTTTATCCCGGAATTTCCACAGGATCGGAATTTATACCGGAAAACCCTCCCACGCGAACGAATTCACGGGCATAAAGCTAGTTGTAATAATAGTTTTATTTTAGACTATTACTTTAAGTAGTACAAAATTATAAATAAATAGAAGTAAAATATAATAAGTAGTTATTATGCATAGATGTGCTTGTGTACCAAAACATCAATTTTCCTTAATAGTTGCCTATTACGAAAAATTCGTATATTGCAAATATTTTTGTTTGGAAATAAATTTGAAATTACTATGAAACTCTTAATGTGCGAGTCAGTCTTGCACTAGTCTAGTTTTTTGCCATAAAACACTAATTTAGAATGAAAAAAATATTGTGTGTATTTTTAGGGTTCCGTAGCCGAATGGATAAAAACTGAACCCTTATAGTTTCATCATGTCTGTCTGTCTGTCTGTCCGTCCGTCCGTCAGGACTATAGGTACATGTTAAACTTGGTACCTAGATGTATTCTGTGAACCGCTTTCCGATTTTAAGATAAACATTAAAACTCTCTCTATAGAGTACGACGTCACTTGCTTTGTATCCATGACAATGTCGACGGACAGATACTCAACAACATCGCAATCCACATGAGACATAATCTTTTCGTTGATCTGCCCTACGATTTCGTTAGTTTGTGCCAAAATTACTCTTTCACGCAGCCATTCTTTATCCCTCATATTTGTTTTCAAATCAGAATAAACGTGGTTTATTAAATTATCCGTATCTTGGACTACGTTCACTATGTATGTTACTTTAGTTTCAGTTTCAGCTTCAGTTTCAGTTTCATTTTCAGTTTCAGTTTCAGTTTCAGCTTCAGCTTCAGTTTTGGTTTCAGCATCAGTTTCAGCTTCAGTTTGGTTTCAGCGTCAGTTTCGGCTACAGTTCCAGTTTCAGCTTCAGCTTCAGCTTCAGTTTGGTTTCAGTTTCTGCTTCAGTTTCAGTTTGGTTTCAGATTCAGCTACAGCTACAGTTCCAGTTTCAGCTTCAGTTTTGGTTTCAGCTTCAATTTCAGATTAAGTTTCAGATTCAGCTTCAGCTTCAGTTTTGGTTTCAGATTCAGCTACAGTTTCAGCTTAATTTTCAGCTTCAGTTTCAGTTTTAGCTTCAGCTTCAGTTTTGGTTTCAGCATAAGTTTCAGCTTCAGCTTTAGTTTCAGTTTCAGCTTCAGTTTGGTTTCAGCGTCAGTTTCAGCTACAGTTCCAGTTTCAGCTTCAGTTTTGGTTTCAGCATCAGTTTCAGTTTCAGCTTCAGTTTGGTTTCAGCATCAGTTTCAGCTACAGTTCCAATTTCAGCTTCAGTTTCAGTTTCAGCTTCAGATTAAGTTTCGGTTTTAGCATCAGTTTCAGCTTCAGTTTGGTTTCAGTTTCAGCTTCAGTTTCAGTTTCAGTTTGGTTTCAGCGTCAGTATCAGCTAAAGTTCCAGTTTCAACTTTTCAGTTTCCAGCTTCAGTTTTGGTTTCAAGTTCAGTTTCAGCATCAGCTTCAGTTTTGGTTTCAGTTTCAGATTCAGCTACAGTTTCAGCTTAATTTTCAGCTACAGTTTCAGTTTTAGCTCCAGTTTTGGTTTCAGCAACAGTTTCAGCTTCAGCTTTAGTTTCAGTTTCAGCTTCAGTTTGGTATCAGCGTCAGTTTCAGCTACAGTTCCAGTTTCAGCTTCAGCTTCAGTTTTGGTTTCAGTTTCAGATTCAGTTTATTTTATTTATTTATTTATTTATTTATGTACACACATGACACTTACAAAAAAAAAATTAAATACAGACAAAAGAGCACAAAGGTGCTGCTTATTTCCCAAGAAATTTCTTCCAGCAGACCTGCGACAGGAGAGTTCAAGAGGAGATGATAGACACAGTGTGTATAAATACTAGTTATGATAAATAAAACATACTTAGCTATACAATTAAACTATAATGATATAATAAACAAATATATACATACATAGAATTAAAATACATATTTATATTAATGCTATAAAAATATATACCTATAATAAATATATAAAATTACGGGATGTTGGATAGGTAATGATCTTTGACCAGCTTTTTGAAAATATTAATGGATTTAGCTTCCCGGATTTTAGCGGGAAGTGAGTTCCACAGTCGTACTGCATGAAAGGAGAAGGAGTGGGAATAGAAACGGGTTTTATGGGCTGGGAAATTGAGATGGAGTTTAAGGTGGGATCTACAAAGTGCATCAGTAGGACAAGTGAATGAAAAACGATCACGCAGGTAGTTAGGATATGCAGGGTTGAATAGGATGTTGTACAGAAGGAATAATATTCGAGTGTTCCTGCGAAGACGGATAGGGAGCCACTTGAGATCCTTGCGAAACTGAGAGACATGATCGTATTTCCTCAGACCAAAAACAAAGCGAATACACAAGTTTTGCAAGCGCTCAAGCTTACATAAGAGCTCCTCAGTGGCATCCAAATAGCAGGCATCGGCATAATCAATAATCGGCTGGATTAAAGTTTGAGCTAAAGAGATTTTAGTTTTGAAAGGCAAGAAGCTTTGAAGGGATTTTAAAGAGTGGAAGGAAAAGTGCACCTTTCGACTAACCTCACTTACTTGCGCTCGCCAAGAAAGATTGCTGTCAAGTAATACACCGAGATTCTTTGCCAGATCCGTGTACGCAATGACCGAGCTGTTAAGAGATAATGGCCTCAAAGAGGAAGTGTCAAGTGCAGAGCGATAGTATCGACTACCCAAGATCATAGCCTGGGACTTGGAGGGATTAATCTGTAATCCGTATGATTTAGCCCACTGACTAATATTCTCCAAGTCACAATTCATGGCACTAATCGCCGAGTCCGCGTCAGCCAGCAAGAAGTGTCGGTAAAGCTGCAAATCGTCTGCATAGAGATGGAAGTGCGAGGTGATAATCTGAGTAACTGTATTAATAAAGATAGAGAAAAGAAGAGGAGAAAGAACGCCACCCTGAGGCACACCAGCAGTGAGATCACACCAATCAGAAAATTTTTCATCAAGGCGGACACACTGAGAGCGACCCCGAAGATAAGAGTCAAACCAGGATAGTGCAGAAGGAGAAAAGTTAAATGAACGAAGGACTCCAAGAAGTATGTCAAAATCCACTGAGTTGAACGCACAACTGAAGTCAAGTAGGACTAATACGGTGAGTGATTTATTGTCCATAGCCCAGCGGATATCGTCGGTGACTTTCAGAAGTGCAGTTACTGTGCTGTGACCAGTACGAAATCCAGATTGGAAAGGGGAAATTAGGTTGTGTGCTGTAAGGTATCTAGAAACTTGGCCATGAACAATATGTTCGAGAACTTTAGAAAGGAAAGGTAAAATGGAGATGGGTCTGAAGTGAGACAAGGTCGATGGATTGTTTATTTTGGGAACAGGTATTATATGTGCCTGTTTCCAGGCACTAGGAAATGAGCCAGAAAATAAGGAATAGTTAGCAATGTGTGTTAGAATGGGGAGCAATTGAGGTAGAATAGGTATTATCATCCTCGAACACACATTGTCATGACCAACAGCCGAAGAGGAAATAGAAAGTAGAGATTTTTTAACATCATCTTCAGAAACAGAAGTCAAATTAAAAGTTGAGCAATTTGGTAAAGGCAAATCAGTGAGCTCTTGCAAAGTTGAAATTTTGACATTAGGTTCAAGAGAAACAGGAGGAAGAGAAAAGTGTTTATTAAGAGCACATATGTCAACATCTGCACAAGTATTAGAGGGTGATTTGCCGATGCCAACTGACTTTAGAAATTTCCAGACATCAGAGGACTTTCGATCAATGAGAGATTCGTGGAAATAGCGTCTTTTAGCATCTCGACACATACGATTGCAGCTATTACGCACAGCTTTAAAGTGATCAAAATTCTGCTCCGTGGATCTACGTCTATACCTACTCTTCGCTTTATCCTTACGAGTAATAGCATCTTTGATTTCAGCAGTAATCCAAGGAGCAGGATTATGCTTTACTTTAATTCGCCGACGCGGCGCATGTTTGTCATAAAGACCCAATAGCTCGGAATTGAAATAGCTGACTTTCTCGTCAATACTGGAGCTTTCGACTACGGAGGTCCAGTCGATATCACTTGCATCACTTGCTAACTCAACAAGATCTAGGCCATTGTAATTACGTAAATAGCAGAAGCGAGGTTTAGGTTTGGGAGATCGGATACGATAGGAAAGAAAGATGAGGTCGTGATAAGAAAAGGTTGCAGTGAGCTGCCCAAACTCAGCAACTTTGCTAGGTGAAGAGACAATCATTAGGTCCAATAGAGAAGGCGTGCAGTTAGGAAAATTATGGGTCGCAGATAGAGGTAAAATTTCAAGATTAAAGGAGGATAAGAGAGTACGAAGTTTGCGAGAACGAGCGTCATCTTTAAGTAAGCATGTATTAAAGTCACCCATTAGAATAACGTGCTCGTACGCGGGGCAAAGTTCATTAATAGATGATTCTAAGGAGTCAAAGTAGTTAATGTGTAAATTAGGGGAGTAGAATACCGCGAGTAGAACTTTGGTATGATTTAAAGTAATCTCAAGGAATAAAAATTCAGCCGAGCCAGAGTACTGGGATGGAGACGAGCTAACAATTTTGTGTGGTATATCAGCACGTATGTATATGGCAACACCACCACCACCCTTGCCGGTTCTGTCATTTCTGACCAGAACAAAACCAGGAAGTGAATAGTGCGTAGAAGGAAGAGAAGGCTTAAGAAAAGTTTCAGAAATTAGAAGTGCATCTAGATGAGCACTGCTAAAGGATGCCAGAAGATCGGAGTAGTGACCAGGAACACTCTGAGCATTAATATGCGCTATATGAAAATTTTTGGGGTATTTAGAAAAAGTAGAGGAAATATTATCATGCAAAGTGTGAACCGGTGTCTCACTTTCCGCGCTAATAAAACTGCAAGTTGAAGAAGAACAAGAGAAAAAGCTATCATTTAAGTCTGTTAGATCATCCATAGATAAATACAAAGTAAAATAAATATATATATATATAAATAAAATAAAAATAAATAAGTTAACACTAAATACTTTTTAGTTTTTGCTTTGAGGTTAACTACCCTAACTCGCTGATATGTTGGAGGAAATTAACAATTAATGACAATACCACAAACATAAAATACTAAAGATCAAACACAAAGTAACGAATAATTTTTTACGACGTTAAACAATAACATTAAAATATTCACGAAAACATACAATGCAATTACAGAACGAAACTATTCTAGTCACAAGTAACGTCAAATTGACAATGACAGTTTAAGCTAGATATGACATCTTGTCATTGACATATATACAAACAGGAAAACGTAAATACTACACTGACATTTTATTATGAAGGTGATTCAAAAAGTGCAAAATGCTTTAACTACCGACATATAACTGGAATCATACACTCCGACAAAATTAAGATGCTACTTACTGTCGGGTCAGAAAAATAACTAAGTTAGTCACGCCGCGTTGCCGGCGCGCCCTTCTTTGCCTTAACACTCTTCGTAGAAACATGTTTTAAAGTTCTTTCAGCCTTTCCAGAGTCACAGGAAGTATTTGGGAATTGCAAAACCAGTGCACGAAGTTCTCTCGGAGATTCAATCTTGTGACGTTTAGTATCAGGTGTGATGATCACTATCCTGCCCTCCGCCGACCAGCAACTCTGAATTCCAAAGTGTTTGCGTGCATCCATGAAGGTACGATGCCTAGTTTGTGTCAAGAATTCAGAAAGAGTTATTCCTGAACCTTTCAAGGACTTTTTATTCTCCCATATCAAGTGACGGTGCTCAGTGGTATATAATCTAACCAATATAGGCCGAGCTTTGCCCTGTGTAGATCCCAATCGATGGCAGACATGGATATTGTGTTTTTAATCTCAGACAAGCCCATTTGGTCGGTTAATATCTTATGAACCACATCGGGCAACTTTTCACCAGTATGCTCTGCCACACCATGGAACAGAAGCACCTTTCGCCGCATCAGGGTTTCGTGTCTGTCGAATCCAAGAGACAGTAGCTCAATTTGGCTCTTAAATTGGGAGAGTGCTTTCCAGACAAATGTCTTGAATTCTGTGAACTCACTTGACAGCATTGTGATATCCGGAGGAGAACTTGTAGCAGATGAAGCATTTTTGAGCTTGTTTTCATATTCAGCCATTCGCAAATTGAAGAGCTGCTCCAAATCTTCCAAACTTGCTGTCAGCTTTGAGTCCATAGTGTGGTAGTAGAAAAGTAAGTATAATAGAATTATGAGGAATAGAAGAGACTTGGAAATAGTGTGAAGTGAGTATAGGGTAGTAATAGACTATAAAATGTAATTATAACATTTAAAATACTATTTTAAATAATTTTAAATGAATAAAAACTGAGAGCTGTCCAACAAGATGTGTTGACCCTGTGTCTACCCACACAGGAATTTCAGTTTCAGTTTCTGCTTCAGCTTCAGTTTTGGTTTCAGTTTCAGATTCAGCTACAGTTTCAGCTTCAGTTTCAGATTCAATTCAGCTCAAATAAATCATCCCGTTGATATCTGTTGTCATACGAACTTCTCCTATTTTCAAAAGGGCAAACCCATATTGCCCAGATTTTGAAATAGAAATGATTCGTATATTAACTTGATTGGTTAAAATTTAAGCGACACGGTTGGCGTAACTGTTAACTGGTACATGACGTGGGTTCGACCCCAGCTCTAAACAAAGATTTGTATAACCTACATGCAGTTGTGTAGTTGAAAAAAAAATGTTATGAGTGGTTCTTGAATACGCGATTTGAATGAATTGAGAGGGGGAACACAAAGTCCCAACACCCCTTTACATCCTTAAGGAATGATTTCCAGGATAAATCCAAATCGGTTTAGCGGTCAAGTGTATTATGTGGGTGGGAAAGACGGGGACATAATTGATTCCCTATACAAAATTCTAACACCATTTTTACATATTTTAAGAATGATTTCCGGAAATTAAACTATACTATGTCTTTTCCAGGGTCTAAAACTATCTCCATACCAAATTTCATCCAAATCGATTTAGCGGTCTAAGTGTATTATGTGTGTGAGTAGGGCGGGGACATTATTGATCCCCTATACGAAATTCTAACACCCCTTTTACATCCTTAAGGAATGATTTCCGGGACGAAACCTATGCTATGTCTTTCCCAGGGTCCTAAACTATTCCCATGCCAAATTTCATCTAAATCGGTTCAGCGGCTTAGGCGTGAAAAGGTAACAGACAGACAGACAGTTACTTTCGTATTATTATAATATTAGTATGGAAGTATTGATGGATATGGAAGTATGGATATGGATATTGAAGTATGGAGTTATATTAAAGTATGGATAGCTTTTGTCCGCGACTTGGTTCGAGTGGAAGGTTTTCCCAGTGTAAATCCCAAACCCGTGGGAATTCCGGGATAAAAAGTAGCTTATGTGTTTTTACAGAATGTCAACTGTCTCCTTACCAAATTTTATTGAGATCCGTTCAGTGGTTTTTGCGAGAAAGAGCAACAAAGATACAATTCGAAAACTATCCTGCGGGAACCTTACATCGGGATATAAACTATCCTATGTTCTACCCAGGGTCCTCAACTATTCTCATGCCAAATTTCATGTAAATCGGTTCAGCGGTTAAGGCCTGAAAAGGTAACAGACAGACAGACAGACAGAGTTACTTTCGCATTTATAATATTAGTATGGAAGTAAAATCTAAAAAAAAAGATGTGTCTGTAGATCTTAATGAAAACTTTCAAGCAAAATTAGTTTGAACGAGATCGGGTCAGCAGTTTTTGTGATACAGCATATTTTCTAAAACCGCAAATATAACTTTGTAATTCATACAAACACTATGAAAAACAAAGTTATTTGGCGTAGTTGTAAAAAATGTAAATAAGCTAGTTTTAAGTAATTTGTAAGGTTATTTTTTTGTCAATTAAATACACATATTATATTATATTATTATAGTTACTACCGAACCCTTCATGGGCGAGTCTGTCTCGCAATTGGCCAATTTTCTTTGTAGCCCAATTCTTGAGATAAACTTTTCGACAAGCTACGGGATATAGGCAGATGTCCCACCGCTAGCGATTAACGAGTAGCGGGTAGAGCTATCGTCCGATAACGATTTCGCGAGCAACGAGTATGTAGTACGTAGTTCCGATAGTTTTGTCGCTGGGCTATCACCTGGTTGGGGTCTCAGCGTAAATTCTCAAATCAAATCAAATCATTTATTCAAATTTTCTTACAACTTGTAGTAGTATAATTAAATACATGTGCCTGAACTAGGTAAACCTGTGTTTCAGGCGATATGTGCTAAAATTATCTTAAATATTCACCTTACACATTAATCTGTAATTGCGTGTAATGTTAAACATTAAATATAATTATAAATAAGACAAGATATTGGCTATAACTATAAAACAATCAGTTAACTAGGTACATAATTATCAAGTCTAATAATTACATGATTATAATAAAATCCTTCATAGCTATTTTGGCACAATTAACACAACTTTTCTGTGTTTTCATTGGACAAACTTTAGAGGGCAGTCTTTACAGCTTTTGTGGCGTAGTGGTTTAGGTGGAAGTAGAATAAAAGAACTTAGACCACAGGTTTACAGCATTTATTTTGAATGGGGGTGGGTTCAGTTCACAAGGGTTCTTTCACTGGTCGAAGGTAGGTGGATGGTACTGCCCTGAGCTCAGGCTGCGACGCACGCAGACCGGCGAGCCGATCCCGAAGCCGGCAGCGACCACGTGTCTGACGCAGAGGTTGTGCAGGGCAGGCCACGGGAGAGGATGTCTCTCCTCCTCACCCAACTCACACGTGGCAGGCGCAGAGGTTATTGCAGGTAGACCACGCGACAGCGCGTCTCTCCAGCAGTAGTACGCGGAGGCAGCGGTGACACCCGTCGCGTGGCAGACGCTGAGGTAGTTGATATTCGAGACGAGACTGTAGAAGTAGAGAAGAAAGAAAACCCTGGAATCAACACGAAGGGTGCTTCCGTAAGCGTGGTGCCAGGAATCGTGAGCGACAGCGATGCGTGCGTCTCCCAGCCGTGAGCCCAAGGAACAGTTCCAGGGAAACGAAGGGGGACTCACCATCGCGGCGGTTCACAAAGGTTATAGATAAGCGTGCGCATGCCGCGTGCAACGATATAGAAGGTAACCACGTGACAAAGCGTTTAAGCTAGTAGCTGCCATGACACAGCAGGAAAGGAATGCTGCGGCCTGCGTACGCTTCACAAATTTAGAAACACTAGTGGAAAACAGATGACAATGAAATAGCACAGTCATGTTCCAGACGGAAGCCATCTTGACAACCGGGCAATTATATAAATTTACAAACGCTGCAGATTATGGCGAAATAAGAGGATTGCGATTTGCAAGATGGAGAAAAATGGCAGATACGTTGAGCACTTACCCTTGGGCACAGAGGGGTTTCAATATTAGTTACTTGTAGCAGAAAGCGGTGTATAAAGAACTCAGTGGACCGGAGGTTAGAATTTATAGCCGGTCACCGCATAAGTGTTGTCACTCAGTGAAACCATAGACATTTGGAATTAGTGTGATAATCGGTTCTAGTTTAATCGACTATCACGCCACAGTACCCCGCCTGTTAGCGAAGGATTTTCCCTAGGATAAATCCGCTAGAAGGCCTAAACCACTATTACTGACTACCTATACATTCATACATCCCATTCATGTGCTTCCATACTATTAATCATTCATCCATCCATTCTATGTCCATCCCTGACTTGGAAGTAGTCCTAAGTCAGTGACTTACTATCACATACGAGAGGTAAACTAATTATAGAGTAGTTTAACTCGAGACAGTCAGTAGGAAAAACAGCAAGATAAAGCAAGTGTATCTCCATAGGGTTAGGTAACCTTGGTGAACTGTTGCAGGCTATAGCTAATGTTAGGTTTCAAAGCAAGAAGTAAGTTCATCGTTGAATATTAAATCATCAAAGTTCTAACAACAATTTAATAATAAGTTAAGGTTCTATTTCATGTTTAGGTTTAAAATTAAATAATGTTATAGTTCAAAGCTAAGAGTATTTAAAAAAATAAAAAATAAATTTGTTGAAGTTAAAAAAATTTTTTGGTGATGGTCCATGTATATGTTCAAATTGGTTTAAGTTTCATTACTGCAATACGCATCTTATGTCAAAGTCTATTCGAGTGAGTTTCCGAACGTGAGTGAAATTTAAAAAAAAAATCAAGTCTATATCCATACTGTTGCGAGAATATCCGTACGTTATAGACGAAATTCTAAAAGACAAGTATCCAAGGTAGGTAACTACGTCGAGATGTCAAAGTCAGTACGTAAACGTCAAATATAATATGTCAATGTTCTTGAATTAATTAGGTTATGTTATGAAACACACGGAAATATTTTCTAAGAGAATTAATTAATTTAATTAGGACAGGTTGGATCTAAGTGATATTCAGGATTACGTGTGTTCAATATTAAACGATGTTATGAAGTTTAAGTTAGGTTTCTGGTTTAGTACTTAGGTAAAAGAAATTAGATAAGTTTGTAGACTAAATGTTGTTAGAATATTTCATGTAGATGCTATTATTAAACGATGAGATGAAGTGCAAGTTAGGTTTCAGGTTTAGTGTTTAGATTAAAGTTAGATTTGTTACCAGGGTAGACTGGAACATAGTTTAACTGTGGTGGCAGATACCAGCAGTATACCAGCAGTTATGAAGTTTTATGAATAGTTTAAAAGTTATGTTTTAATCTGGTTTAGGGCCTAGATTAATGTTAGATTTGTTACCAGGGTAGACTGGAACATAGTTTAACCGTGGTGGCAGATACCAGCAGTTATAAAGTTTTATGGATAGTTTAAAAGTTATGTTTTAATCTGGTTTAGGGCCTAGATTAATATTAGATTTGTTACCAGGGTAGACTGGAACATAGTTTAACCGTGGTGGCAGATACCAGCAGTTATAAAGTTTTATGGATAGTTTTAAAGGTAGTAGTGAGAAAGTTTTACAGTTATAATTTAGACTATAAAGTTATAGATTACTACGTAAGTAGTTAATAGGTAGGTACGGTATTTTATATAGACATTTACCGGCTTGAAGCTGTTTTCAGAACAGTAGGTTATAATTACAAATAAGTTATGGTAGTATGCTATGAGGAAGTGTTGTGACATCTAACAAAGATTGTCAGCTGCGTTCTCCATAGCTATGCCTAGTTAGGAATTAATGTAGATTAATTAGTGTGCGGACACCCATGTTTCAGGGGGCCGTCTTTAAGACATCCATGAGGACATAATAACATAAATAGAAGTTAATGGTAGTGTACAATTAATCGCCCTGAGGGCCCACTATGTAGCCTCTCATAGTCACGCCGTGAAGAGAAAAATAATCAAAGAAATTAGATGTGTAGTGTATGTGTGTGTGGTCAGCTGACAGGTGGTCATGGAACTGAAGTTATGTTGGCTTATAACCATGCAGTCATGGTATTTAGTTCTGTTAAAAGATAAATAAATATAGTTAATTTTAGAATAATAGTTTGGTAACTTTAGTCAGTAGGTTTTAAGTAGGATTACCACACTGTAGGTGGGTGTGAAATATGACACTAGGATAGCTATAACTAGAGTTATAGTTAACTTAGGTAGTTAGGTACAAGTCGACCCTCCACGACTAGTATGGTAGGCAGTCGTGGGTGTGTGTTCCCTTGGCATCGTGTGACCCTGTATGGGGTCAAACACTAGTTAGTTAGCTAGGCCTACGGGAGTTAGGGTGGACTGTTTCGCCTTAAATCCTTAGCGTGCCACTCACCCAAAGGCTTTCCTTGCATGTCTACCAACTCATAAACTATAGGGGAGAGTTACTGAAATATTTTTCTTTATCACTCTGCTAGTAAGTACGTTTCCAGACTACATCACCTACATTGCATTCTACATTCTAGCGTCGTAAGTAGTAGTCTGTAGCATTTCTAGAGTGTGCTCGTAGTAAGGCAGACTGTACTTGGTCAAAAATGTTAGAAAGGCAACCTAAGTTTTCTGCATACTGGTCTCTAGGTTGGAATATTATTTCCTTTAAGTCAGTTTTTTGGTAGATGGAACCGTCAGCTACTAATTCCTTACCAAATATAAGGAATGCAGGAGTGAAACCAGTAACTTCACTAGTTGAGCTATTTAGTGCAAATTGTACAGCTGGGATATGTAGATCCCAAGATCGTTGGTCATTATTAATGTAGGTAGAAACAGCTGTTATGATTGTCTTATTGTACCTTTCCACAGTGTTAATCTGTGGTGCATACCTAGGTTATATTACTAATTAGGTTTATTATTAATTATATTATTAATTATATTATTAATTAGGTTATATTTACTGAATAAATTTTTAGTTTCATTTGAAGTGAACTGAGTGCCATTGTCTAAAATTATATATTGAGGTATTCCATGTACCAAAAATACATTATCCTCCATTAGTTTACAGATAGTTTTAGCGTTAGCATTCCTCATTGGGAAAACAAGACAATACTTAGAGAAACAACATGTCACTACAAAAAGATATGCGTTTTGGCGTCTAGAGACAGGCAGAGGGCCAACAATGTCAATACTGAGCATCTGGAATGGTCGAGAGCATTCTTTAGGTTTCCCCATGACCCCCAGTGGAGCATGGTTTACTTGTTTATGAGCTAGACAGATTTCACATGAAGTTACAGCTTTCACTACGTCACTGTGCATTCCTGGCCAGTAGTAACGGAGAGCTAGTCTTTTATAAGTTTTAAAAATGCCTAGATGACCTGCCGTGGGTTCTGAATGGTTGTCAATAACAACTTTAGACCTAGATTCATATGGGATAACTTCCTTCCAGTCAAACTCATTAAAAATAGCGAATTTACTTTTCATGTACCGAAATAACTTGTTATTCTTAATAAGATAATTAGGGTAAGAGATTGGGCTCTGTACACAGTCATTATAGATTTTTAGGTACCAAGTATCGTTAGTTACTGGTGGGGTGGACTGAGAAGATATTTCAGCCACTGGGAGAGCGCGGGACAGAGCATCGGGGAGAGTATTATCGGAACCACGGCAGTGTTTAATATCGAAGTTAAATGCAGAGAGCCTTATTCCCCAGCGGGCTAGTCTACCAGTAGGATTTTGTAGTTTTAAGAACCACTTTAGTGCAGAGTGATCTGTGTAGACTGTGAATTTTAGACCATTTTCAAGATAACATCGCCAGTGCTCTAGAGCCAATAATACTGCTAGCGCTTCTCTCTCCGTAATACTATAGTTTTGTTCTGGTTTTGACAAGGACTTACTCATATATGCTATAGGGTGCTCGATACCATTTTTAGTTTGAGTGAGCAAAGCGCCAATACCATGATTACTAGCGTCTGTATGTACTTCAAAAGGTAAGCTATAATCTGGACATGACAAGACTGGGGCTGAAATTAGTATATTCCTGAGTTTGTCAAATGATTCTTGGCACTCATTGGTCCAAGCAAAAGGCGGAGCCTTTTTGCTGGAGCTAGTAAGTTTATTTAACGGTGCTGCTAGTGAACTAAAGTTTGGAACAAAACGTCTGTACCAGGATGCTGTTCCCAAGAATCTCTTTACTTAAAGAAGTAAAACACAAAATTTCCAATCCCAACTAATCCTAAAGAGGATTAGTTGGGATTGGAAATTTTGTGATTGCTTCTACTTTTTCTGGGTCTGGGTGCAAGCCCTTTGAATTTACAATGTAACCCAGGTATTTAAGTTCATCCCGGAAGAATTGGCATTTATTTAAATTAATTGTTAAATTGGCCTCAGTTAGTGTATTAAGGACTTTTAATAAAAGAGATATATGGTGGTCAAAATCAGAAGAAACCAGAACTATGTCATCTAAGAAAGCAAAAACTCTGTTTTCAAATTCGGGGCCATAGAATAACTTATCAACAAGCCTCTGTTGAGTAGCAGGTGCATTAGTTAGTCCAAATGGTGTAGTTTTGAACCTGAAAGTTCCACGACCAGGAGTGTAAAAAGCAGTCTTGTTTATGTCCTTTTCATTCAAGGGTAGCTGCCAGAAACTTTTATAAAGATCTAGACTTGTTAGGTATTTAGCATCCTTTAGGTTATCTAGAATTTCAGAGATATAAGGTAAATTATAAGCATCCTTCTTAGTTACTGTATTTAGCTTGCGACTGTCTAAACAGAACCGCAATTTGCCATCCCTTTTAGGTGTGAGAAGTACAGGTGAAGACCAAGGACTTTCGCAGGGCTCAACAACATCTAGCTTTAGCATTTCGTCTAGCTCTTCACACAAAATGCGCTGTTTTTCAGGCGACATTCTGTAGTAACGCTGCCTGATTGGAGGTGAGTCTCCAGTATCTATGCAGTGTGTGATGTGATTGGTACGACCTAGACCTTTTTTATCTGATGATATAGTTTCATATTGTTTAATAATGTTATCTGCTTTTATTTGTTGAGTCCTTGAAAGTTGAGCGAAGGAATGTAGGTGTAAGTCTGTATTAGAGTTTATTATTTGTTCATTATGACTCATAAGAAAGATTGACTTAGTGTTTTTAGGGAACAGTTCAAAAAGATTCCAGAAGTCAATGCCCAGTAGAACGGGTATGTCAACTGATGGTATTACATAGGCCTTAAGTATGTGGTGTTTACTTTCAAAGTTTATAGGTAGATTTAGTATACCTATTGGTGATAACATTTGTCCCCCAGCGGCAACAAATTTTAAAGACTGTTCACATGATTTTAGGGTTAGGCCCAAATCGATGAGTTTTTCATGAACGTTATCTCCAATTATGGTGACTGCGGATCCTGAGTCCAATAGTCCACAAGTAGGCAAGTTATTTATTAGAATACTTGCATAAGGCCTAGTATCATTTAGTGGTTTATTGTGGATTGTTGTAACAGCATAATGAGTGGAAGATGGTTTTAATGTTGATGGCCAATCTGCCCACTCACCACCGTTTTTAGTTTTATTGGGTTTTTTACAACAACCCACAACCTTTAGTTTTTTGAGTGGCACTTTTTACAGTTTGGAAAAGTCACACCTTTGAGACCACACTTAAAGCAAATTGGAAATCTTTCTGCTGTACACCTTCTCAATGAGTGACTGTTAACTCTACACCTAGGACAGAAGGGACCTCCTTTAGAGGGAGATTCTTTTTTAGTGTTAATAGCTGAAACCTTTTCTGTTTCCGACTGACCAGAGTGTCTTTTGTAGTTAGTGTAGTGTTTTGGTGAATTATTGGTACTTGTGTTATAACTATTACTTGACTTATTGTGCCTGTGGTATGCAAACTCTGGTGCAAGAGTGCTGAGATTACTTTTGCTGGGTTCATGGTAGTATGTAGCCCTAGCTTTATATGTCTCATAGTTTTTGCAAACCTGTTGTAATTGGTCTAACGTTTGCACACTACTTAGTGCTAGCACATCCGCATAGATGGGTTTAACATTATGAGAGATAATGTCGAATTTTTCCTCTTCTGAAAGTTTTTTTTCGAGTCGGTTGAAGAGACCGCTCATTATAGAAATGTAAATAGTTATATTTTCAGTTTCACCTTGTGTACGCTGTCTGATTTCAGAAAGGAGTCTATAGTCATAATCATCACTATCAAAGGCAGACTTAAGTTGCTCGATTAACTGGTCCCAAGACAATATATCAGTTTTTCGGTGTCTATACCAGTGTAAAGCATTGCCATTGAATATGTCATAGGAAAAATTCAACATGTATTCCTTGGAAATTCGCTTACTTAGTCTGAACTCCTCAATTATTTGTACAAATGACCTTACACACGTATTCCCATCGTATTTGGGTTTATTGCCATGGTGACTGGGGCAAGTGACAACTATATTTGGGGTTTTTGTGGCACTTGCTTCAGCCTGCTGACTACTGGCAGAACTATCTGATGTAATAGGGGTGAGTTTACTCAGGAGAGCTTTGTACTGAGTGTCTAAGCAACCAAACAGTGAATCAAGTTCTCTCTTCAACCGAATAGAGTCTTGTGTGGTTGGAGTTATTCTTCCTAATCTATGGAATATGTAGTTCCTAATTGATGTAGCTACACTAAGAGAACGTTCAGTGTTTATGGTTGATAAGTAGTCTTTAAAATCTTCTAGCGTCTGACTCAGGCCACTCAAATCATCCTTCTCATCTATCCCGGACAGCAAAATATCCTCAGTGTCATGTAGTCTAGAAAGCTTGTTAATTTGCTTTCTAAGGTCAGTGACTGTGCCCTTTTCACCGCCTCTAATGATGACCTCATATTCTAACTCGGCCTTTCTTAGGTGGATAAAATTAATTGGGTTAGCGCTCATTGTGATCTTTACAATTGACAACAAAACCCTAGTAGCTGACTAACAAATTAAATAAAACTAACAAATTAGAAAAAAATACAGTAAGAAAATATAGTAATTACACACTAGGTACTTACCGCCACGATGTGTGAGTACAGGTAAATAGCGACCAGTGAAGAAAACCTTGTGAACCTTACCGAGTGGGCGCCACTGTGGCGTAGTGGTTTAGGTGGAAGTAGAATAAAAGAACTTAGACCACAGGTTTACAGCATTTATTTTGAAGGGGGGTGGGTTCAGTTCACAAGGGTTCTTTCACTGGTCGAAAGTAGGTGGATGGTACTGCCCTGAGCTCAGGCCGCGACGCACGCAGACCGGCGAGCCGATCCCGAAGCCGGCAGTGACCACGTGTCTGACGCAGAAGTTGTGCAGGGCAGGCCACGGGAGAGGATGTCTCTCCTCCTCACCCAACTCGCACGTGGCAGGCGCAGAGGTTATTGCAGGTAGACCACGCGACAGCGCGTCTCTCCAGCAGTAGTACGCGGAGGCAGCGGTGACACCCGTCGCGTGGCAGACGCTGAGGTAGTTGATATTCGAGACGAGAGTGTAGAAGTAGAGAAGAAAGAAAACCCTGGAATCAACACGAAGGGTGCTTCCGTAAGCGTGGTGCCAGGAATCGTGAGCGCCAGCGATGCGTGCGTCTCCCAGCCGTGAGCCCAAGGAACAGTTCCAGGGAAACGAAGGGGGACTCACCATCGCGGCGGTTCACAAAGGTTATAGATAAGCGTGCGCATGCCGCGTGCAACGATATAGAAGGTAACCGCGTGACAAAGCGTTTAAGCTAGTAGCTGCCATGACACAGTAGGAAAGGAATGCTGCGGCCTGCGTACGCTTCACAAATTTAGAAACACTAGTGGAAAACAGATGACAATGAAATAGCACAGTCATGTTCCAGACGGAAGCCATCTTGACAACCGGGCAATTATATAAATTTACAAACGCTGCAGATTATGGCGAAATAAGAGGATTGCGATTTGCAAGATGGAGAAAAATGGCAGATACGTTGAGCACTTACCCTTGGGCACAGAGGGGTTTCAATATTAGTTACTTGTAGCAGAAAGCAATGTATAAAGAACTCAGCGGACCGGAGGTTAGAATTTATAGCCGGTCACCGCATAAGTGTTGTCACTCAGTGAAACCATAGACATTTGGAATTAGTGTGATAATCGGTTCTAATTTAATCGACTATCACGCCACACTTTCTTACATTTATTATATTCAAGTGGATTCGAAATTGCATTAAGTCTATTGTAGAGAAGCGGTCCGAGATACATAAAAAATTTCGACGTAAAAGCACACTTTGTGCTCGTTTTTTCAGTGCAAGCTATATCTTCCCGTCTTTTATTGCAAATTTCACCATTGTAGTGAAGCGAGCATCGCTGAACATGTACTATCTTTGACTACTCTTGACGCTCATCGACAAACTAGTGGAGCGAGTCCACGCCCACAGTGTAAACAGTCAGCGATTGACTATTAATAAGTAAAGCGTTAGTAGCCTAATGAATTGAATAAGTTAAGCGTCAATCGCCTAATGGATAAGGTGTCGGACTTGTGATCGAGAGGTTGCGAGTTCAAACCCCACCCATTACACTATTACTGTGAACCCACTCCAGACACAAGCATATTTAGCTTAGTTGGAGGGGTTAATAAGATTGCTAGTAATATGAATTCTACCCACATTGCTAGGTCTCTTTTTTTAAATAATATATAAGCATCTCTTTTGTTTACACATCATTTATATCTATTGTACGTTTCTTGGGCGAAAAAATTGCCAATAGTTAGTCGTTTTCTCGCCAGCGGTGGGACTACTGCCTAAGGAGACGAGCATCCGGAATAAAAGTCCAAACCGCAGGACAAGTTAGTAAATAGCAAACAATTTATCACACATAAGGCAGTAATCCGACTGCCGGAGAGAAAACGACTAACTATCGGTGATTTTCTTACTCAAGAAACGAAAGAGATGATTATTGGGAGCTATATGTTTGAGCCGTTTCGGGTTGAAACGTTTGGACCATGGGGTCCGATGGAGTGGGCATCGACTCTTTCGTGACATCGGTAAACGATTAGTCTTTTAAAGTACTTTACTTTGTAAAGGTGAATGCCAAGTTTCGGCTCGAATCATGTAGCGTCCGACAGACTTTCTAAATGAATGATAATTCTATTATATAAAGCTAAATTACCACTCACTGACTGACTCACTGACTCATTGACATAATTGTTTTCATAGAGGATGCTTGGTAAAGTAAACACCATTTTTCAAAGTCGCCCCCCCCCCCCCCCCGCCCCCCTTCTCACCCCCTTTAGGCGGATCTCGGAAATTAAGAGACTTGGAACATTTTTTTCAGATTCATTTAGAGGGGCAATGCTTTAGTCGAAATAATTGTGCAACCCCCCCCCCATCACCCACCCCCTTTTTTTTTTTTCACAAGCACGCGAGGTGCTTGCACCTCGCGCAACACGCAAATACTAGTTCATTATATAAAACTGTAAGAATTATACATTATAAAAAAAATCTGTAGAAGTACACCATTTAAAAGTCATTTTAAATAGTTATTCAATTTATCAACACGTTTTCCATCTACAATTTCAATTAGAAATGTTGCCAATACCGAAATAAAATAATATCGATTCGGAATAGCACTTGCAAATCGATTGCATTAATATCATTATGAACCTATGTAAGTGAATTTATTAGTTGTCTCGTAATTCTTATAATAATGAATATTGTTTAGTTATATTTTTAATATCTTATAATAATTTAAAGTAATTCAATTATCGATACAGTTTAGAATAGTTATAAGTATTAAGTGGTCAACTTCAAAGAACCATAACTTTTTTTGGTGTACTTCTTACAGAAAACTGACTATACAGTCAAATTATATAATTATTTTCCTTTTTTATTATATATAGTTCATCTTTGTCGGATCTGGCCGAGTCTTGTAGGAAGCCTTGGCATTCTCCTTTGTTATAAATATTGATGTAAGTATTGGTAATATCCTCTTGCCATATCGGTATAGAAGTTGCAAGAACTACCGCTAAGCAAAACCGAGGCTTGGTCAAAAGGTTTGAGTTATTTGGAATTTCTGCAGGGCAGTCCGGAATCTAGTCCGCAATAATTTTTAATCCAAGTAAAAGTTTTTGTTTTTCTTAGTACTTAGTCCTGTCAAACATTTGCGTTTAAATAGTCCATATTTCGGTGAGCACAACACCAACGGCCTAAAGTACTTTTTGAGGCACGGAAAAATCTCGATATGTTAAGATAGCCACCCGTCCACAGACCGACTCTGGAAAGCGTTGCTTAACCTCAAAGATTGAAACGTGCGGCTGTTATTATGTCCAATCCATTTTATAATTTGTATAGATAAATCTATTACGGTGGTCAATGAAGTCAATAATTGACAAAAGTCGTCTTACTTAAGAAATGGATGGACACTACGAAAGGTTATCGACCTACCAAGGAATAATACAAATACACAGCCAGCCAGACTAAAATGTCTTGTAGACATTCCTGCCCGACCACAGAACATGAAACATCCAGCAAATAAATACTTGCGCTGTATATTGTCCTAACACAAGTAAAGGCTTGGTTACACGGTATGAGTACATAACAGAAAAATCCAATATCACTAGCCCGACCCGGGAATCCAAGCCAGACCTCTTGCTCAGCGGATGCGCTAATATCTCAGTAGTGACCCGGAGTTTGGAAGTTAGTGGTGTGATAACATCCGTGCCTCGGAAGGCAAGGTAAGCCGTTATACCTGATTTCTCTCCGGTTGTGTTGGATTGCCGTCCCATCGGACAATGAGAGTAAAGGAACAGAGTGCATCTGTACCTGCACATACTTGTGCACTATAATATCTCCTGCGCAGATGGCTAATCGATTATGAAATTGGCCACCGTAGCCGAAAATCGGTGAGGAGAACTATATGAGTTGATAGCAGGCTTTTTTACCCGACTGAACATACACACATCAAAAGTGTCTAGAGATCAACATATATTTTAGCAATAACTTTTCTCCTGATTGATATTAATTAAAATTTTCTTTAAGGATTCATCAAATAAAGTGTTTTCGTTTGTCACAGTAACGATAAACCAAGTCACCTTTGCATTAATAAAGAAATTTGCCATTTTCCTAATAAAGGGATTTTTGACATTTGAACCACTAACATTAAAGTTCGAAAAAAAGACTGAAATAACAGTTTTCTTTAAAATTTTATTGGGTAACTTAAACAATTAATAATCCGTGTTTCTACCGCGAACACTAACAACACAAGAACATCGGTTTGGCATATTCAAAATGAGTTCATCCAAATCACGCTGTGGAATGGCCGCCCATGTTCGTTGCAACAACAAAAAAAGGTCTTCTTGCGACTAGATACCCTCCATATTCGGCAGAGCTCTTCTCTGTAGCATATCCCATGCATGCTCAATCGGTTTCAAGTCTGGCGACTGAGCAGGCCAGAGCAGGACATTGATGTTAGCTGCGGCGAGAGTCTGTCTTACAACTCTTGCGGTGTGCGGTCGTGCATTATCATGCATTAACTGAAATAAGGGACCGATTTGCACTTGTAGAGGAACGATGACGTCAGATACAATCGTCTCAGCATAAATTTGAGCGTTGAGGTTGCCTCTAATCCAAATCAACTCAGTTCTTCCGCCGATCCAAATACCCGCCCATACCATGATGGTTCCACCACTATATGGATGGACTTCCTGGCAGGATTTCAATCGCTGTTGGCGTCCAGGGGTTCTGCAGTGTCGTATACGTCTTGTATCCGGTCTCATACCAAAACGAGACTTCTTCTGCCCAATTTCTGTGTTCAAGAGCCCATTGATATCGAATCCTACGATTGTGCATTGCTATAGGTGGTACCCGTAGCGGTCTTCGGGAATGAAGGTTCACTTCATGCAAGCGGTTTCTGACTGTTTGGTCGCTAATTAAGTTTCCTGAAGAGTGATGAAGCCTCACGGCTAACATCATGGCGGTTATTGTTGGAGCTCTTCGAGTTAAGATTTGAATGTATCGGTCTTGTCTCCGTGTGGTGCAGCGATACCGTCCTCCATGGCGCTCAGCCACGGTACCAGTGCTTCGGTAACGTGTCCAAAGTCGACTGATAACACTCTGACTTGTATTCAGAGCTAAAGCCACAGTACGTTGCCGGGAACCAGCTTCTATCATTCCCACGGCTCTGAGCATTTCTTCCCTGCTTAAATGACGTCGCCGCTCCATAATAACATTGGTTTTAATCAGTAGTAGGGAAACAGTAGCACTAATAATATCTTCAATGCGTTGTATGTTTTTAAAGGGAAAATATTGACAGCTGATTTTCATCTTTTACTCGAATTTGATTAACAGTTCCTGTTTCAAATTATGAAATGCACCAAAAAGGATCCATATAAATTTATAAAATCATAAATTTATTACAAAGCCACATCTCAATCTCAAGAAATCCGCATAAAAATGCTTGATCCCTAGACACTTTTGATGTGTGTATATTTAGAAAATAAAACGGGCTGCACTCCGGGAGTGCCGGCAGAAGTGAAAACTTGAATAATAACGTTGTGCATTTTTGATATTTTGGAATGGTTAGGGAATAATTTTGCACGAATTGCTTTAATTATCAGTATAAAAGTACTATCATTTATGTGATAGAATACAATATTTATTTATTACGCTATCGTACACAAACATGACAATTTATATTACAAAGTTTATCTTTAAAGTTTATCTCTCAATCACAACGCCATCTAGACAGTTTTCTTATAACTATTGTAACGAAGTAATTGATACACGCTTGTAGCTTTGACTGTGGCAAACAAAGTCATTTGGGGCTGTATTAGTTTCAATAAAGTCACATAGATGTCACTGTAGTAAAAAGTGCCCGACTTACGAATTTTTACGGTCACGTGACCCTGACGCGAGTTTAACAGTTTTTACCCATTACAAAAAGTGCACAGCGCCGCTAAAGAAGTTTTCACTTCAAAAACTGGCTGTGGTTATTCAACGAAAAGATATAAAAACTGAAACATTAAAATAATTATTGCATATTGTAAGACATAACTTGTTATACATTTTGTTGATTTAAGGTTTCCACGTTTGGGCCGTAAAGATAAAGAAAATTGGATAAAATTTTGTCCAAAACAACCGTAGTGAAGAGACCTGGTTACCATCCAGTCATACTTATATAATTATGCTCGTTGCATTTTCGCATGTTTCTTTATATAAATACCTATACAAAAACAAAAGCTTCTTTTATTAATCAATATATAATAGCAATAATAAATAGCAATTAATAATAAAGTATGAAAAAAGAGTGCGAATAAAGATTGCTAGGTATAAAGCTATGTCACTTCTGTAGTCAGTCAGCAGTTTAATCTATATAAGTGACATGTTGTAGCAGAACGTTGAACATAAACAAACAACAACGGGCCCACGAACAGAGACACAGCCACCTCCTCACGGCGGAGGAAACGGGGGCGCAGGGGCAAGGGAAGAAAACCCAACCCCCAGTTACCCACCCCCTCAGCGACCCAAGAAGAGGTCCCCACGGCCGCCCCTGTCCCTACAATGGCGCAGGAAAAGGAAGCTAAAACCAACACCCACGCGACGCGGACACGGCGCGCTGGCGCACAGGAGAGCACCGGCACGCTCGCCAACGCGCGCGCCGACACCGAAGCCGAGCCCACACAGAGGTCGACATACTCCGAAGCCACATCCTGCGCCATTAGGATATTACTCGGGTTCATAAGAGCGCTGAGACAGGGACAGGACATAGAGCAAGTCGTGCTAGACAGCCTAGCGGAGATGGCAACGCTTTGCAGTCGCTAGGCCGCCGAACACGGCCAATAGAAGCCCGCGGCCCACAGGGACAAGTCGCCCACTCCGCCTCTCCTTGGGATTTATTTATTTATTTTGTATCTCCTTAGCCTACTGACGCCTGGGTAAGTCGCCTCCACACTACACGCGGCTTATCCAAACAATGATACTACTCATAATATTTACACCACGATACGTAACGTGTGCTAAGTTAATATAGGCACGTTACGTACCGACTCACACATGCGCCACTATACATATATATATACATAACAGCGCCGGATAGCTTGCTATTCGGCGTCGACGCACTGAGCGGTGACTCACACAACAATGCCGCTCACACACGCACAACACGGCTCTGCGGCTCGGAACGTAACCGGCTAGATCTGGAAGCGGGACGGGCGGGAGCCACGCATCCAACTGTAGGCTCGCCCAAGCCGGCACCCTCGCCGCAGGTCACGCTCCGCTAGGCCTCCCTCAGGCAACTGGGGGTTTTACCTGGCGGGCGCAGACCGCCGAGGTGTCGTGAAGCCTGTTTGCGTGCGCGCCCGCCGCGCGTTAGTACGCGCAGGCAGGGCACGCACGCAAACAGGCTATGCCTATAAGGCAACCCGATGACGGGCCCGTTGTTACGGGCCGAGGTTGGCTTCCGTGGTCGGGGGACATATGCCCCGATGCCACTTGCCGCGCCCCTAGCGGGGCGCAGCGACTGCCAAGAGAGAGGCGTTGAACAAAACGCGTAAGCGCCATGTAGGTAAATCACGGCGCTTCCGACCTTTTGGTCGCGAGTAAACTACACCTTAGAAGCGTTTTAGCGCTGCGTGTATTTATTGTTTTTTTTTATACGACTAATTATTGTTTCTTAAGTGTAAACTCTTGCCAAAACGGAACATATCCTTTGCTTAGGATAGCTCCTCTAGTACGTAGTACATAATATTATCTCAATGCTGAAAAGATATGTTTTTGCTTGTATAATATTTTTAAGTTTGAATTTATTAAATTTATTTTTTTATATTTGTTTAAGTTTTTACAGTTATGCTTACAAAATTTATAAACATTTCACATGTAAAATATTTATTACTCTACGAGTACGCTGGTTTTTCAAGTCTGATTATGTTGTTATGTTATTGCTATTCTCATTTGTTTAAGGTTTCATAGTTGATTTTGTTTGATTATTATTGTTACAAAGATAAAAATAACGTTTCAGTATATAAAAAGAAAGTTGCTCTATCACGTTTGTATATAAAAAAATTAAGACTTATATTTAAAATCACTATCTTATTTTATTACATTTGAGACTGATTTTATAATTAAGTTAAGTGATTCTCTTGATTATAGGTGATAAAAACTGTGATTTATATATAATATTTTTACTAGATTTCTTATTGAGATAAACAAATAAATAATGAAAAATACATACATGTAATGTAAAAACATTTCTATATCATAAATATAATTATGATTTAATATTATATTTATACTTAAAATCAATATACATTTATTTTTGTAAAACATTTTTGTGCCTGACAGTACATTTGATCAAAAATTGCTTTGAATTAAATTAATCGAATCGGGGGCGTCGGCCACAGGTACCGCGACCACTGGAGGCCTAAGCCACGGACCCGACCGATCACGGGCCGGAAATGGCCCAGCTATGGCCCGGCTATTGGCTCGCAAATCGAGCAACTCTGACACGGAACTGAATAGATTTGAATCGAAAGTCCTTAAAATTTGGTGAAAACTAGCTGCCTGGCTAGCAGTTTAAATTAGCTTTGGTCGAATTGTACAAACACTATTTAGATAGATATCAGAACAGAGAAATAGGCGTGTCAATTCCTTTTGTAAGATTCCGGACATTATTCCCTACTTACAATCAAATTTTACCTCTTTATTACATTTTAATTCATAGATATAGATTAGGTCAGTGTCGCCAGATATACCGATTTCGCAGTATCCTTACAGATTTCAACATGTCATACCGATAAAAAATTGAGAGTGAAATTTATACAGATTTTCAACATTCCAATATTTTTATTACCTATAATGGTAATGGTAAACCTAAAATTCTAATAAATGGTAGCTTTATAATGTAGACAGAAAATCTCTGTCAACGGTTTATAATAAAATTACTAGTTCTCGTATTAATAATCTGTGGTTCACGTTCATTTTGTTCGTGTAACTACCGGCCAAGCTACCGGCCTTATCGAGCACAGAACATACTCCTAAAGCAGAAGAGAGAGTTATCGAGAACATAATTATCGAGAACGATACGTTTTGAGTCTGCATTTAGTTTCACCAAAAACACGCAACATAAAATAATGAATTGTAAAATAAATTAATTAGAAAATTGTTTTACAATTCTGTACAACAATTGAACCTAATATAATTTTAATCAAAAAAATGGGATGGGTCCCGCCTGCTTGTCACTTTTTAAAATAAAAATTTGCTTGTTTCTTCCATTTCAGTTGAGCAGTCGGGTTTTTTAGATTTTTAAACTTTTTTTATTTTCATGTTTTTTGTATTTAAACCCGTTTGAAAACGTAATATTTCCTAAACGGTTGTTAAAAATAAAAAATGGTTGAAGAAACTTGAAAATCATTTTTAAAGATCTATTTAATGATACCCCACTTGACATAGTTTGTCGATTTCAGTTTTTTTATTATTTTTGACAATATGGCACCTGATTGTCATAGTGGTGATTTGTTTTTATTTTAATCTATCCTATAACACTTGCGCCATCAAGACAAATCCAACGACGTATCATTTATCAAAATCCGTTCACGGGTTTAATAGTTACGAGGAAACAAAGGAACGGACATACATACATACATACGCGGTAAAAACATAACCCTCCTCCTTGCTTCGCCGAAGTAGGGTAAAATATCAAACAAGTGCACCACATAGTTTCTATCTATGGTCCAATACAATGCATATTTAAAAATAAAAAAGATTTCAATTACTTGCATATTTCCTATCATTTATTTATTTATTTATAGTTAATTAAAACGATTAAAACCAATTACATTAATTAACTTAGAAATAAAAGGTACATATAACTAACACATAAACTAGTATATACATTACAAACTATTACAAATTATTTTGAAACTAACACGGAACAGTGGACACTCTCGCATACTTTCTCTCGCAAAACATCAAACACACTCGTATAATTTCTCTCCATCCATCAACAAACACATCACATTCAGGATATTCAATCAGGAGGGCGTTGAGCACCTCAAGGGTGCGACAGATTGGGGACTGGGCTCTGGCGACTGTATGACATAGTGGCCGCGCGAATAATTTGTGACGTTGACTCCGACGACCAAGATAGTTACCGGGGACATTCAGTATACAGAAACGATTGTGGAGTTCTGGGCAGTCAATTTGTCCACGTAGAGTTTTAAAGGCTACTGTGAGCTGATCGAAGCCTGCTGATCATAGGCACCTAGGTTAGGGTGTCCCGTTCATGTATGAGGGAAAAAAAAATGAGTTAGGGCTACGCAAGAGGTATCAAAAGTTGCGTTTTGACACATATATTACGATTATTATAAAATTTAATTAGATATCCGGCATCTTGAGGCCTCTACCAGTCTACCAGTCAGTTGCTATTTTTAGGGGTTCCTAATATAAACTATAAATAATACAAAAATAACATTTAAATGGTTTTTATTAAATTTAAGGGTACAACAATGAGTTAAAGCAAGGTTTAAAATAGTTGAAAGACAAAATAATCAATGGCAACTTTAAAAACGGACCTGGTTTTTGTGACCAAAATTAGGCATTTCTGAGCGAGATTTTAATCTGTTCCTAATAAAACCATCCCGAGCTGTAGCGTCCGTGACGCTTTGAGAAGCCTCCGTCACTAGTTTTACACATCTTTCCACTGACTGTGTGTGGCAGGGAAAGTCAATAATGTCGAGGATGTGTTCTTTAGCCTTAATTCTAAGTTCATCGTTGGAGACGTGTCGCAAAATTGGTGGAGCTGATATTTCACACTCTTGCCAAAATATTATATCGGTGTAGTCTCGCGCACAGAAGTTAAGCTTTGGTGCTTTAAGTACCCTGCGAGAGTTGCTCTTTTCTGCTTCTCTGGCCTTTAATATTTTGCGAGATGCAAGCTCTCGAATATGCTCTCTATCGTCGAATAACATGGCAATAAGCAAGTTTTCTGGGTGCGCAAAAAAGCGTTTCTTTCGATCACCGAATTTACAATAGATCTCTGACTATCAGGCAAAAATCGAGAGTATATAACCATTTGAAAAATATGCTTGGCTCCATCTTTAAATGATGAGTTTTGCTTGATTAGGAAAAAAACAGGAGCGTAAACTTTGACCACGTAGTTCACAAGCAGCTGCAAATTATTTGACGGCGAAACAGTACTTTCGTAAAGTCTGAGTATGCGATTGGCAGTAGTAGGCCACCTCGAATGCGCCATTTTTCCAGGTTGGCGGTTCGCTAGCTCAAGGGAACAGGAACCAGCCATCACAGCATGATACATTTCGTACAGATACTTTTGATCCGTGCTTAGTTCCTTCACAATATTATCAGGTAATACTAGCAAATTGCCAGACACTGCACAAAAGACGCTAGAGGTTTACTTTCACAAGCAGCTAGCTGCTTTCCAATAGGTCTTGAATATTCTTTAGGCCCAGATGTGCTACCATCCAGAGACATGAACAAATGACGAAGCGGTAATTCATTCGCGTGAAGCATACAAACACACCATTGCAACGGTCTCTTTAAATAGTTTTCCAGGTATTGAATGACACCTCCCTTCCAACCTGTATTCGTAGCAGTACCATCGCACCCCACACAGATCACCTCTTCGAAGTTCAACCCTTGATGTTCTAACAAAGATATGATAGAAGAGACGATCCCTTTGGCAGTGCCACGACTTGGCGTCAGATACGTTTTATTACAATCGTATCAATGTCTTTGCTGGCCTTGGTCCGTGCTTTTGAAACAGCTCTATGAATTTTATTCTTATCAATAACAGGACTTAGATCTTCGGAAGATACCAATCCTACGTCAGCTAAGACCGCCGAAGCGACCGCAGCCGCAGATCGCGTTGATAGTCCATACCGATCACATACCTTAGCTACTGTTGGCAGCGCCAGAGTGTTCCGATTCAACGAAGTAGATGGAGTCTCATTTACAGGCACGTCACTATTCGCAGAAAGCTCTGTTACAGGCGACTGCGGTCGAGGCGGCAACTCGCGCACCGGAACAGGATTGGTTTTTAGTGATGCACTGGGAAAACATGCGTGGTCTGACTCTTTCCGATTCAAATTTTCTTGTCTCTGATGTTTCTTTAAAAGTCTTGCTGTTTCTTTTGTGTCTATACCGCTTATTGCCATTTTTCAATCACTTCTTTGATCCAGTAAAAAGTAACTATCATTTCTTTTATTTTTGAGATATCTTATCAATGACAGGTATTTGTCGAAATATGATTTCAGCAATTGGGTAACTCGTACGTTGGAAACGATAGGAATCGAAGCTTTGGTCCAAATCGTATCAAGTTTTCCAGAAACGATTGAAAAATCTTCTGTGTTAGAAGGATCTTTCCCATTCTTCTGTAGTTTTAGTTCATTTTTAGTAAACAAAATGAATTTGATAACGTTACTTATCACTGGTAACTGGCTATCGTCAAGTTCTTTATATGATCCCAAAATAGCACAAGTAGTCTCACTTCGTCTTGAACCCATTATTATGTATAACAAAAACACGTATTTTATCACAAGGAAGTGCAGAGCGACACCTTACAGCAATAAAACCGCAATAGAAATGAGACGAACTGCCTCACAGTAGAAGTAGAGAATTTAAGAAAAACAAGTCAAAACATGAATTTTGCGAGTTTGTTCCAAACCAATTCCTAACAGAAAAAATCCTGTCGTTGCCTGCAAATCATAACTTAGGGTTTCACTATCAATGAAAATGTACATAAAATAGAATAGACGACATTGACTGGAGGGTTATTTAAGTGATAATAAAATTAAAAATAAATGCCGGTAGAACCCTCAAGATATTTTTTTATGTTTTTTTTTATTATTTTTACGGTAATCTAAAACTAATAATGCAACTTTTGAGGGGGCTTGAGTAGCGAAAAGCGAAAAAAAAATTTTTCGGGACACCCTAACCTAGGTAGTTAAATACAGATAAAATTATACAAAAGAGCAAAATACCAATGCCAAATACAGATTTTTTACAGATTTTCTTAAATTTACCTAATGCAGATTTTATACAGTTTTTTTCTAAATCTTCGGTACAGATACTGCTTTCAAAAATCTGGCAATACTGGATTAGGCTTATTATCTATAAATAAAGTGTCTGACCATAATTTCAAAATAACCGTGTTTTGTCAAGTGCTTATAATTTTTCACGCACTACTAAAACACAAATAAAAATAATATCAACGTAATAAATACGTGTTTGTTAAAACTTAAATATAACGGGTTTTCCAATAAGAGGTGTCATTTTGACATTCAAAGAATAATACCATTTATTAATATAAATGATCGGATGTTTATTTCATTATAAAGAGGAAGGTATGCCGTTTATAGTGGAAAATAACATCAGGCAAATGAGCACCACGACCACGCTTACAGGACCATATCCTTTTCATGAAATTGTCCATAACCAAATCGCAAAGTAGATGCCCTATGTCCTCGATAGCCTAACGAATTCCATCTTTGAGGTCTTGAATCGACGCTGGGCTGTTGGCGTAGACCTTCTCTTTCACGTGGCCCCAAAAGAAAAAGTCGCAAGGTGTTAAATGACAAGATCTCGGTGGCCAATTGTGATCACCTCTTCGAGAGTAACACGGTCCGGAAACTTCTCCCGTAAAAAATCAATGGTTTCGTTGCTTGTGTAGCACGTAGCGTCGTCTTGTTGAAAGTAAACGTTGTCCAGATCAATACCATCCAATTCCGGCCATAAAAAATAATTAATTATCTCTCGATAGCGCAATCCAGTCACCGTAACTGTTGCTCTGGAGCAACAGTTACGGTGAATGGGTTGCGACGCAGTTATTGGACCTTACTTTTTCGAAAATGAGGCTGGCCTCATTTTCGAATCGTCCAATAACTCCGCCGGACCATAAACAATCACACGTTGAGGATAGAGAGGCTATTCAACAATAACTCTTGGGTTTTCCGAGCCCCAGATGCGACAATTTTGCTTGTTGACGAAGCCGAGGTGGAAATGGGCCTCATCACTCAAGATGATTTTTCGATGGAATTCCGGATCATTTTCATGCATTTCAACGACCCAATCAGCAAAGACACGACGTTGTTGACGGTCGGCCGGCTTGAGTTCTTGTGTTAACTGAACTTTATAAGCCTTAAGACCCAAATCTTTATGCAAAATACGGTGTAATGACGTTTGTGGAATACCTAATTCCAAAGAACGACGAAGAATGGACAAACCTGGGTTTTCTTCAACACTTACTACTACAGCAGCAATATTCTCGGCTGTTGAGCAACGTGCACGGATTTTATTCTTCACATCACTAAGTTGTCCCAACAGCTCGAATTTTTCCACCAATTTCTGTATTGCGGTCTGACAAGGTGCTTCACGACGACCCAAAAATGTTTGAGTTTTACGAACCATCTCTGCCAAATTTTCACAATTTTTTATAGTGAATTTTAATAATTTCAATGCGTTGTTGAAGCGTGTATCATATTAATGGCGTAGTGTCTACTTGTCGAATGTCAAAAAATGACGGCTTCAAAAGTGACATCTACCGAAATAACGGGCTATTCAAAATTGTGACATCAAAATAATAAAAAAAATATTTCCAAATAATCTAAATAATACGGGTAAAAGCCGTTTCATAGTGAAAGATGCTTTGAATTGACTTAGCTAAATTGAGCCCGTGGAAAAATATGAAAATAGAAAAAAATATCCTGAATACATATAGCAATACATATCAAACAATACATGGCAAATTTAAGATCGTATTGTCTTCTCCACATTGTATATGCTTGCTCAGAAAATGACAGGCTAACAAACATTTGTAAAGATGCCAGCACAGGAAGCTACCTGAAACTGCTTGATGCTGGCGTACTATAGTAGACTCAAACCAAAGTTTGACTGGGTTAATAAACTGGCGGTATGTCCATACTTGCACGATGTATCCAAGACATGCTCTATAAAAATGTGCGAGTATGACAGACATAGCACGTGGCTAGTCCTTTCATAACTCTAGTCGTCCATGTGGCTTGATTCTACCTTAATTCATGTTTATGTAGAAGACACCGTGTCACCTTAATAGTTTTTATGGTTAAAGGCAATGGCATATTATAATATAGACGCGTCATATTCCCACATATCGCCTCTCAAAAACGGCACGAAACACACACTTAGAGAATTACTCTCTAATACGTGTAAAGAAAGGGAAAGAAAATAAATGCCACCTTTAGGTACACCTGATCTTAGGGAGAAATGAATATACATCTTTAGTTATATTCCGATGAAACACTGCATGCTTATTGGTCAAGCGCATGTGTGACGTAGCAATCAGAGGCATTTGGGGAAAGAAGGACACTTGATTTTTGTATAAAATAGTATTTTTAATTTATAAATATTAATGTAATATTTCACAACAGTAGTTATTGTTAAGGTGCAGTTATATGATGTTGTATATTTTATAACTGCTGCATGGAATTTTTTAAATAAATTGTAACAAAAGTTATGTTTTTTTAAATGTTATACTTAAAATGTTCTAGCAAAATGTTACAAACTGTTATGAAATGTTATCGTGTTACACAAGGTTATAAACCATTATATAATTGCTGTGTGGGAGCACCTTTAAGCAATTATTATAAAACAAATATTAAAAACCTTAATCTTAAATTACAGATAAACTAATAAATGGGGTGGACTGTGTCAGCAATCTAAACTGTAAATAAACACTATAGTTAGTATAAATAACATGGAATATAATAAAAATATTATATTCATTTAATATAATAATTAACAAGACAAAAAAAACTGGTGCAATAGTTCCACAACCTCCCCTAACGTCATGTGTCTGACTTCATTCATACGCCAGCCGCCATTAGCCGTATTGAAAAAATAAAATAAAAAATGTATTTCTGTTGCTATTTACCCATGAAATTACATATTTTGGCCTCTTACGGAAGCAGTATAATTAGTGCAACGTCTAAAAACACACAAAGGCATGTTTTCTTCCTAATTTTCTTTTAGATACGAGGCACTTACCTTGATTTCAACTTTCCATTCCAGAGCACGGACAACGCGTCTATAGTTTATTATATCTTATATAAAAATACTTCTCCTTATAATAGTAATCATACAAATTTCAACAAACTCCAGCAATTATAATATCACTCTTACATCGATTATTATGATCGTAAACAGTAGTAACACGTTTATTTCTTTTTGACTTTATTAACATTAAATCTGTGTTATGCTCTATGTGTATATGGAGTAGTGAGTGATGTCCTAATGGTAACGGATCCGCCTTGCAATTAGCAGATCGTGGGTTCGAACTCATTCAGGTACACAGAACTCCTCTCTATGAGAGGAAATGGATCGTTATTCACCACGTGGGCACAGTGTGGGTTGGCGGATGTCACAAGACTTCAATTTTTTGGTATTAGGCCAGTTCAGATCTACATATATTTTGTCTATCTCGTATTTTTGGGGCTAAAACCTAAACAATATCTTCGCTGCGACCTGCTTACCTTCCAGCACATGTAGAGTAATAGGCTGTTGAGACCAAGCTGGGTTGAAAAGAATTCTAGTAGCTCTTATCACATAAACTAGTCTCGCCTCGCTCGCACTGTGGTACGTGGCCTGACAATTTTGTAGTCTGTTTTATGTCAATGTCGCAGTTATAGGCTCCGGATTCTTTTTTGCTCATTATAACTTTGACTACTTTTTCTACATCTTTTGATTTATTTATTCCTATTTCTATACAAAACTAATAATTTAGTACATATACGCATTTTAAAAAATGTTTAAAAACGCAAACACGTGCATAACATGTCGTAAATTGAATTCAAAGGATAGAAAAGGGTCAGTGAATTTATGGAATTTAAACAGAACTGAAAGAATCTAAAAGATTTATTGAAATATATGTTTATTTCGTGGCAAAGAATAAAAAGCATGCATACAAAAGTTACAGACAAGATACAACACAACCACAATCGTTAAGATTCGTCAACGGTAACATAAATATAACGGTAACATGTTTGTTGCTGATTTGAAAGTAATTCATCCAGAGTTAGGTTAGTTTTTACTAAAAAAAGAAGGTGTTCACGAGCAAATGCATTTTTCATTTTGATCAGCTTCACATCTTGATCCCTCGTATCCAGCAGGACATACACAGGAAGGCTCGTGTGCCTCACTCAGGGAACAGTTACCGTTGTTTAGACAGAACCCATGACATTCACTGACTTCACACCTAGCTCCTGAATAACTGGCATTACATCTGCAATAACGATAATAATACGTCAAAACGTAAAATGTAATTCAACAACATAAAAGAAGTAAATAAATATCTAACGAGACAAATATTATAACAACCGTAGTTTTATTGGTAGATCTGTTTGTGGTAGAACTATTAAGCCCATAAGGTCCGAGTGCGGATAGAGTGCTTCGTGAAATCAGTATACATAAGTTGACTCTTCACGCTACCAGAAAGCTGGCTTTTTCTCACTCTAAGAATCAGTATTCCCATTAAACGTAGCAATGTAGCCAGCGTTCTGGGCACTTAATGCATTGACAGCGCGGCTGTCCAATTTCAAAACCTAGTATCTGACAAATTTAAAAAAAAGTGTTTTATTGCATTTTTCGACCTTGTAGACCACTCTCCACATACTAGGATAGCAAAAACTCCCAAAAATTTATAAAACACGAAGTTACATAAAGTCTCAAACCTAGTATCTACAGTAAAAGTTTTCAAAATACAAAAATTACAAGATTAAAACATAGTATCTAACATCAACCATTTTAAAAACCTAGTAAGTGCTTGTAGTTGCTTGGATTTAAAATGGTTCATGTAGATACTAAGTCAATGAAATGGTCGAAATAAACGTCAAAACTCCCGCGCAACTTTAGTAAGTGAGAAGAAGTCGTTGTACGTGCGTGTTTTTGTCAATAAAAATGAGTAAAAATCAGTTTTATAGGTCGAAATTGATCTTTAGTGCTTTAAAAGAACAACATGGTGAAATGTAAGTACGCTTCAGTGTATTTTATTGTCAAGGTTTTTTGTTTTCTAAGGTTTTTTATGAATAAAAGGCCTAACCTCAAAATAATTACATAAGCATGTAAGATTTGTTGGTAACTGACGAGATTATGTTTTGTGTTTTGTTGTAATGAATAATATGTGATTGCATGGTATTTGAAAGGTTGATTTTTTTCTATAACTAAAGTTTAAAGATACCGAGAAGAAAAATAACGTTATCCATTCAAATACAATATTGAATGTTTAGAAACTGGGTATTACATCTTGCTTATGCACAAATATACTTTATTTCAATTCATTTTGCACAAAACATTTCTGTTATAGCTATGTTATGTACCTTAATCTGCTACCTACGGTTTCATACGTTTTTTGCAGCACGAGGGTAATGATCAAATCACAGTTTCTACTGCAACCTACTACGACACAATATATTAACATATTATTATGCGCTCACGACCATTATCCCTGAGGGGGTGGTCACTATTGTGATTTCCTCTTTACGCTGGTATTATACAGGTTGATTCAGAAGTGCATGGTTATATTTAAGTGTTGTGTTGGGTGACTGATTAGAGAAATAATATTGACGTTTTCTAAATATTCTGGTATTTTCTAAAAAAAATACTACTAAAACCCTTAAATATGACCACGCACTTCTAGTGCTACAACGAACGTTCTGTAAAGTTATCTCTATTTTCTTTGCTTTTTGTTTCCTACACACTAGCAACGTTTTGGTGATGGCATGGCTTTATAAAACATTTTTTATTTCAGATTAAATGAAAACACCTCAAGTTTGCCTTCATCAGTTAGCAGTAATCAAATACAAGAAAAAAATAATGCTTACAACCCTCAGATCCTAACAACACCATCTTCAAATGCATTGCATAGCAATTGTTCACTCACTGATATACCCTGCAACAACATTTCGCTTACTAACTCAACTGATAACACTGCTTTGGTAACTGAAGAGTCTCCATTCAACATTTACGACAATCCGATACCATGTTCTTCTCAGCAAAGTGATGGAAGCATGGAAGAGTTTATTGAAAATATTTCGGATATTTCAAATTTTTTGGACAGTGATGATTCGGTAGCGGATCCAAGTTTCTCAATTCAAAAGTATTTAAATATTAAAAAATACCCACGCTACATTGAAGAAACTAGTGAATCTGACGATGATACTAATTGTAACCCTTTAATTTCGAATAACATTCCGGCTCTTCCATGTAACGCACATCCAGTATTCATAGCAACTTACCCGAATTCACTTATATTTACTAATCAGGAACCTGCTGCATCACATATACAAGCAACGAACACAATAACAGTAAATTTTATAGCTAATTATCCACAACCCATTTATATAAACACAGCTTTAAATTGCAATAACAACAATTCTAGAGTTATAAATAATGATAGCGATGGAAACGATCAACAAGAAGCGTCCGTAAGTCTTGCTCGTGCAAATATTGAAAAAAAAAGAATAACCCGGAATAAAGCTAAATACTCTTTCATACAAAATGGTTGTAGTGAAAAATGTAAAAGGGATTGTAATTTATTTACTGTGGATGAAAGAAAAGTCATATGGAATAATTATTGGAACATAAATTATGCTTTACGAAGACAGTTTTTAAATAAATGTATTGCAATCAAAACCATACAAAGGAGAACAATAAATAACGACAACCCAGAGTCTAATTTTAGGAAAAATGAAACCAGATCCTTCTTTCTACAAAAAAATAATACCGATATCCAAGTATGCCGAAAATTTTTACTGAACACTTTAGGATATAAAAATGATTCGGTTATTACAGAATTAAGCAAAGCAATTAAACGTAAACCACTATATCAAAATGTAAAGGAAAACAGGGGGGGTAAGAAGCTCAAAATTGCCAGAAACGATGTTGAAGCTCATATTCTTAGCTACAACCCCTCAGTCAGCCATTACCGACGAAGCAATGCGCCTAACATAAGATATCTCCCTAGGACATTGACTGTTGATAAAATGTTTAGTGACTTTAAAACCAAATATCCTAATATCAAATTGTGTAAAGAAATATATAGACAGACATTGAAGACTATGAATATATCATTCAAATATCCAAAAGGCGATAAATGTGTAGAATGTGGGCTGTATGAAGAAAGACTTAAAGTAAATGAAGGTGCAGATATTCCGGAGGATGTTAAAACTGCATACGAGGATCACAAAGCTAAAGCAAGTAAAGCAATACAAAAATATCAAGAAAATGCCTCCCTAGAAAATACTTCCTCTGTGAGATACTATTCGATGGATTTACAAAAAGTTATGTTGTTACCCGATATGCCTAAAGTCAAAGAATCCTTTTTCTTGAGTAGAATGATAACTTTCAACTTGACATTTGCACCGATCAGAAAGAAAACTAATGTTAATAGTATTTGTGTTCTATGGCATGAAGCCTATTCGGGACGAGACGCTAATGACATTGTTAATGCAATTGTAGCAATGATCGAAAAAGAAAGAGATCTTAAACATTTGATATTGTGGTGTGATAATTGCACAGCTCAAAATAAAAATTGGATCCTCTTTACATCACTTGTTACTATAATTAACTCTGGGTTTTGCAATTTAGAAAGTTTGACTTTGAAATACTTAACTAAAGGTCACACTCATATGTCAGCTGACGGAGTTCATGGCAATATAGAGAGGCAGATTAAAAAATAAGATGCTGTGTACGATTTTGAAGACTATAAGAATGTAATTTTGGGTTGCAGATCGAATATTGAAATTATGGAAGTCCAAAAATCGTATGAGTGGGTAAAAAAGAAACGCATACCGCGACGCAATGATGATCTTGATCCCATGAATAATTTTTTGCTTAGTTCTTTGGTTGAAGTAAAATTTGTAAATGGATGCCGCAACATGTTTTATAAGAATGATTTTGAATCTCTGTATTCCGAATTGGATTTTCTTATTAAAAAACACAATCCCTTCACCATGCCAACCTTAAAAAATATTCCAAGAGGCATTAAAGAAAGTAAAAAGGAAGGCATAGTAAGAACTTTATTACAGCTTATGCCAATGAACAGAAGGGAGTTTTGGCAAAGTTTACCGATTAATAATAATTCAGTTGATTTAGTTTCTGGTGGACAATTATTAATTAGCGAATAATTTATTTTTATTTGACTGTATTCAAATATTTTGAGTCTTTTTTTGATTTTTTACTGTGAACAAATAGTGTTTGGTTTCCAATTATCTGTTTTTTTTTATTTTTTTCATTAAAACTGCTTATTAGTGGCCATATTTATGTTGTTTCATTCTGTTGTTTCTTACTAGGTATATAAAATTGCATTTAGTTCATACTCAGTAAATTCAGACCTAAATGAAAACAAAGCAAGTGATCTTACTAGGTTTTGAAATTGTCACACTCAAAGAGTTTGGTCTAAGAAAACAATGTTTTTATTAGTAACTGCTTCTCTACGTACATATATTATGATAGACGCATTAAAATTACTTTTTTATAAAGCCTGTTATGTACCTCAAATTTTGCAATCACTCCCAAGAAGGTACGACTAATATTATTGAAACGGCACGCTGTCAAAGATATGAAATCGTTTTTCGGCTCTCCTGTAAAATTTAGTTTTATGCAGATACTAGGTTTTGATATTTCACAGCAGAGCGATGCTGACGAGTTTTTCAATAACTACTGAATTCTTTTTATATGCACGGCCTTTCGGCCTTCCGCCGACCTACACTAGACACCGACTAGGTAGCAGCTGGATAATACAATACTACTTGGCAAGACGGGTGCTAGATTTTCTGGCATCTAGACTATCCGTAAAGATTTTCAAAGATGTAAAAATGGCAGCTTGGACCAGTGGCTTAACTTGCTTCCCCAGACACAGAGGAATCTGGATATATAAAGATAGTGAAATGGTAACCCATCCACGGACTAACCACGGGTAACAGTACTATGCAGCGGTGGGTGCTGATGAGGCACTGGTACGTTGGTGCCGAGGAAGTTAAAATAAAAGGCGGACGAGTTAAATTCACGTTTGCATTAGACCAGTGTCACAGATGGATGGGGAGAGTGCTGCCACAGTTTACATTTTAATATTGGTGTTCAATGCTTTAGTTAAAATATCTAACAAGTACTTAGTCTTGCAGATAGACCCGTGTGGCCATTATTATTTAACAACGAGCTCTTAAATAAAATTTATAGAATTTTCCTTGTTTTTATTTACGTACTAGCTTCTGCCCGCGACTTCGTCCGCGTAGAAGTCGAAAATATTCCACGGGATCCCGTCCCCGACTTGCTTGACAAAGATTATAATAGCTCGGCTAATATGCATGATATAAAGATAATTTATAGCCTATAGCACTCAGGGATAATGCAGCTACATGTAAGCGAAAGAATTTTCAAAATCGGTTCGGTAGTTTCAGAGATTACCCCCTACATACATACAAACTTACAATTTACAAACTTACAAATTTTACCTCTATAATATTAGTATTTTACGTATTTATATACAGAAACAAAAACAAGAAAAACAATCAACAAAGAAACATAGGCATTTTACCTGCATTCAGGATCTCCGTCATCGTTGACGCTACAGGAACCGTGGATACAATAGATCTCACATATTGAAACGTCGCATCGCTCACCGATGTACCCAGGCGTGCATTTGCATAGAGACTGCCCTTCAACTTTCTCGCCGTGCACACATAACGGCACTTCAGTCAATTTTTGTTTCTGAGACGTTTGTGCTTCGCAATTCTTGAGGTCCCGAAGACGTTGTTTAATTTTGTAATTCGCGGCTACAGAGACAATCTCATTATTTATACCCAACTCAAGTAGTGTTTTGTCTACAAATTTAATCTTGCTAAATTTTGCAATCCGCATACTTTCATGGCCCCAGAGAGTCCAGAACAGAGAAGTATCAGAAATACTCAATGTATTAAATGATGGATTAGTCTTCGCTGCATAATTAATTATAGATAGCTCATTTTTGTTGTTGCCATTCAAATCTGAGTAAAACACACCGTATAGTGTAGTACTCTTGGGCTCCATCCAGTATAACTTCTGTGTCAGTTGGTCAATCGTCAGGCTGTGTGGCTCCATTTGGAAAAACGCATTGATCGGAACTGTCTTTAAATACATAACGACTGCTCTGTCAGATCCATTGAATCGGACTCTCTCTATTGTAGGTGTTGGCAGGTTTGTGTTGATCCAATAAATATACCTGTAATATTAAACATTATCTCATTATCTTGACGAATTAAAGTAAGCAATTTCTATCAGACACAAATATCATCACCATCTGTTTAAACTTTTCCCAACTATGTTGGGTCCAGCTTCCAGTCTAACTGGATGCAGCTGAGTATCTATAGGGTTTTACATGGAAGGACTGTCTGTCTGACTTCCACAACCCAGAAGCCGGGTAGCACGATACCCCTTCCATTGTATCCGAAACAGGTACCTTCGCAACAGCCATGTCAAGCCAAGGTGATAGGATGTTCATTAGAAATAGAAATTATAAATTTGTCGTAATGAAAAGGAGAGAGATATTAATTTATTTTAGGAAAAAACAAACAGTATTACATGGTTATAATGAGACTTATATACTAAAATATAGTAAATATGATACCCACTATATTTTCCACAGTTTACTAATAAGAGATAACTAGAGAGACATATAGCATTATATGCTTAATAAACTAACCTAACATACATGTACTGTTCGAGGAATAAGGACACATTAATTCCTTACTAGGTTCGGACAATCAAAATGACAGCGGCATACATTGAATAGAGTCATAAAATCTAGACTGCAAGGTTAGGAGTATTTTTTAAGATGCAGGTGATAGGAGACTTTTCTCTGAAAATATCTGTAGTTTAAACCACGAAAGTATTTGCGTTGTACCAGCTCCAAAGTATCATTGTTATTCTTGTATAGGGTATCTAATTGTGGCCTTATTATGAATTTTTATAAATGCAAATAGGTTGAAGGCCAACGAAATTTCTTAGATGCTCTCATTACAAAACCAAACATTCGGTAAGCCTTACTAACTATTTTTTCTATATGAGCATCTAGATGCAGCTTCGAATCAAGCTGAACCCCAAGATCACGAAGGGAAGTAACTTTACCTCGATGTGTATTAGCAAGGCAGTTGTTGAATTCTATTTTATTTTTCTTTTTGGTTAATGTTATAACGTGATACTTTGGAATACTAAGACAAAGCTTATTACAAGAAAAATAGTCAGAAAATGGTCCAGATCTTGCTGGAAATCAAAACAATCTTGTTGATTTGATATTTTTTATAAACCTTCAAATTTGGAATGTTGGAAACAGATTTTTATATTATTAGTGAATAAAATAAATAATAAAGGACCCAGGAAGGAACCTTGAGGGACGCCAGAATTGACCTAATTGGAGCTGGACTTGAAGTCATAAACCAACACAAAAGGTCATCTCAGATTCCGTTATAAGCAATTTTATTAAGATGCAGTATATGATCAATTTTATCAAATGCTTTCTGGAAATCAGTATAAACCGCATTTTGTTCTTTATTGTAAATACTTTCAAAGAGCTGAGATGTGAAAATAAGGAGATTGCTAATACAAGATCTACCCTTAACAAAACCAAGCTGTGCATTTATTAAAGTACTGTGAATAGCCTCGTTATGTACTAGCTTCTCAAAGAGCTTTGAAAAAGCAGATAGCGTAGCTATAGGTCAATAAGTAGCTACATCATGCTTGGATCTACTTTTAGCTGGACTGGCACAATATTCGCATATTTCCAGACATTGGGAAAGACACCAAAAGATAAGCATTTATTAAATATGATAAATAAGGGATAGTAAAGTGTATCACTAGTAATTTTTCCCGTCCAGACCTGGACCCTTAGATGAATCGAGTGACTTCAATTCTCTTCGTATAGCATCAAGAGAAAGATGCCGCTTACACAAATTGATAGAATTGTCAGCACTGTTAGGGGGTGGTGTCCAAGAGTGGTTGTCAAAAGTTGTCGGCTCATATACAGAGCGGAAAAATGGATCGTTAGAGGAGATTTGAATGTAGCGAACTGTTGATGGAATTTTATTTGTAATTTTGCGGCTGGCAACATATATCCAGAATGTCTTTATATTGGTAGCAACACTGTCTTCAACAGCATTGATATAACTTTTATGGCATCTATCGGCTTCTTTTTTTAAACTCTGTCCTGTTGATAGAGAATACCTCATAGTCGCTCAAATTGCCATACTTCTTCCACTTAACCCAGGCCCGATTTTTACTTTAGAAAATATTTATAACTGTATATATTCGTATTTTTGAGTTTACAATATGATGCGTGTGTGATCTTATAATTTCATTCGGTGTTATGTTGTCAAGTAAGAAATTCCAATCAAAGTTACCTATATCGGTATTTATTTTGTGATAATTGGCTTTATTTTTTATGTTTGTTATTAGCAATTGTTTTTTTATTGAAAATAGGTTCGCGTTTGACCAACGTCTCACCTGGTGGTAAGTGACGATGTGATCGGAGATGGAGCACGCCTACCTATAAGTAACCTATTCACTCTGGACTTAAAGACTCCTAGGTTGTAGCTGTCGGGAAACAGAGACTCGTTGTTCTGGAGATAATATGTATAGGACAAATAATAATAATATATTTATTTCTCTCACCACAATATAAAGATACATTTGATATCAGTGACATATTATGACAAAGCAACGAATATTATATTATTATACTATGGGAGACTGATGCCTAAACTAAACTTACGTCCGTATTTCAGAACACCAGGTCTCCGCCCCTAGGTTAATTACATTTCAGTCGATATGTGATAGGTACTCGCTCGCCACATGCGGTAAGCACTTTATACTTAAGTTGAACCAGTTTTATTATTATTTAAATGGGTACTTATTTATAATACTACTCATTGCGGGGTTAGTATTAAATTGGTGGTGTCTGTGATAGTCTTTGGTGTGTAAATGGGTCTTTCTGTATGTGGGTTCTGGTCATGCGTGCGTGATTGTCCCAGCGATAGTATGATGCTGTTTAAACCTGGCTGATAAGAAGTTTCTCCACATGCTGCACATGCTGTTTGAGGACCATTTTGTAAAATAAACAGGTGGCGAACAGTTAAAACTTTGTTTACAGGGTAATATGTACATAGAAAGCCGGGTGATAGGTATTAATGGATAAAAGGGAAGTATCGGGAGAAAACGTTATGGAATGTGAGTTTCAAAAGAATAAGTCTAAGATGCGACCAACAGAGTTGGATACATGGTTATATTGTTTCATAACTTGTTGTGAGCAGAAGTTACTTATTTTTGTTGGAGGATACTTTTACTGTAACATGTTCTGGTAACGTTAACGGGGGTGAAAATGCAAGATAGGTCGGTTTTAGGTCCTTAGATACTGCGATAAGGACACCACCGCCAATCTTTTTATTGGTCACGGTCACGATCGCATCTAAATACGAAATTTCGGTGATAATAAATTCGTTATCAGATATTTCTGGCGTCAAATATGTCTCGGTCAAGATAATGACATCATATCACATATGTACGCGACAAAATATTTAAATATAAGGCATTTAATTTAGTCGTCATTCCTCGACAGTTTTGATGATAGGTATATAGAAATATTATTATTATCAGCCGTTATTCTTTATAAAGTGTGAGGGTATAATTAAATTAAGCAGAGAAATATAACTATTTAATTGCAATGAATTAGGAATGATATAGAATCATAAATCTTTTACGAAGCCCTCTAAAACATGGTCCCAAAATCATACAACAAAACTGATAATATTAATGCAATACGCGCACGGACAAAACAAAATACTATGCTAAATATAGTGTCTGCGTACGATTCCGTTGTCGGCAGCCACACAAGTAACTACAACACCAACTAATTCCTGCTGAAGATATGATAAAGGAGCAGACAAAACCCGAATTGGTAAAAAAGAAATGATTTTATTAGAATTGGTAAAAAAGCAATTAAAGGCAAATGTCCATTTGATAAAGAAGTTTTGGTGACGCCCACGAAAGAAACAAATTTCAGGCATAAGGGTTGACATCATAGATAAAGAAACAAACACTATTTTTTACATAGAACTTGGTTGGACTTTTATAAATCGTAATATAAAAATTCAATTTTAACAAAAAACATTTTTATAGATTTTAGTAGCTACTGTAACATTACAGTTTCCTTAAATGTAAGGTTGCAATAACTAATTAGGAGGAAGCACGTTTTAATAGGGAATATGACCAGGAAAAGAAATCAAAGTGAATAAAAATGAACAGGATTTATAAAAGAAATAATTATAAAAAATGCTGGAGACACGGAACCCTAAGAGCACAGGAGATGACGGAGATTGCGAGCAGAACAAAGAGGTGGTTGCAGAACGGCTGGCCGTCAGTCGGATGGCCTCAGTTTTCCTTCTTCCTTCCCTCCGGCCGTAGTAGTGGGACGGGGGATGATCAGGCTCCGTCGATGCAGCACTCGGATGGTGATGGTGGAGAATTCGGAGGATGTCAGTATGTCTGGAGATCCGGGCCACGAATCGTATAAATCCAGGCCACGGATCGTATATAAGAAGATGACCATCTCACTTCGATGGCTATTAACAGTATTCTTGCTGACTTCTTCTCTGTTTGAGCTCCAGGCGTAGAGTCCCCTCCCCAGTCATCTCTCTAGTTAAATCGACTTTTACGCATTTGAATGAGGTTCCAGAATGAAAAAAAAAATTTTAGCAAAAAATAGAACCGACTTCCATATCAAAACACTACAAAGCCAAAAATAACTTTAATTTCGGAAGTCGGTGTTATTGGTTTTGGATTTTCTTTTTTTTCACACCACCTTCCGAAATTAAAGTTATTTTTGGCTTTGTAATGTTTTGATATGGAAGTCGGTTCTATTTTTTGCTAAAATTTTTTTTCACGCTTATTAGTGTGTCGGTTTGTAATTTATCTAGTTACAAAAGCCATAATGTCAACAACTTATCACCTTTTACAAAATTTTGCTTTTCCCGATGCACAGCCGTTAATTTTTGAGGAGTTCTTCTGGTACTTGACCATCAGCTCTACATCACCATATGTATTGTGACGAGCATAAAGTGTTTAACATCCGTACTCAAGTCATCGAATCGCAATCCACGAAATACTTATTATTGAGGAGTTTCAGTGGCCATCTGTGGTCTTCATCATCAGTTCAACTTCCCCAAATGGTACTTTTCGGAAGCAACTGCTCAAGGTACTATAAGAAATACCCAAAACGCTATAGGTGTGCCTATAATATTTGAAGAGTTCCCTCACTTTCTCCAGGATTCCATCATCAGATCCTGTTTTCGTAACAAGGGGACCAACTAGAAACTATACCCATTCGAACTAGTGTTGCCCAAATGAGAGTCTCGCAAGAGTCTTCAAGAGTCTCAATTAAATTGATTCATTTGGTTGGCCTTTACTATGCCTATGTCAATTCAAGCTCAAAATGTACCTACTCTGTTACATTATTCTGAGATCTCAACTACCGTTTAATAAATAGCAATAGGATTGCAAGACTCTTGCGAGACTCTCATTTGGGCAACACTAATTCGAACGCAAAAAGAATTTTTCAAATCGGTCCAGCCGTCTCCGAGTTACGAGGTAACATACATAAAAAAAAAAAAAAGTTCAAGAAGAATTGTAAACCTCCTTTTTTTGAAGTCGGTTAAAAAGAGAAATAAAAGTAATTTATCACGAGGTACAATATCAGTTACATATGCGACCTAACCTAGCTCCAGGAATGAATTAAGAAGAAAAACTAGTCCTGTCACTAATGACTTAACAGAAACGTAAACAAACAAGGTATTGCATAAAAAATAGCTTAATATCAGCATATTATGAAATTCTAAACTAATAATGATGTTATAACGTAAGTATCAAAGCCCTATAAAAAGGAAACATTACACTACGCAATATAAGTTGTTGAGTATGCAACTTGTATGTTTTTATAATTAACTTACTTGCTGTGGTGCAATCCATTGCTGAAATATAGACCGAACTTCCACATTGCTCAAGGTAAATCTCTTAAGGCCGGCTTGTCCCGAGCACCGTAGGTATTCGACGCTTACCCCAGCCCCCGCAACGAATAGCAAAACGTAACAAATTACGACGCGCGGGAGACGCGCGCGCCAAGCGCACCGCTCATGAGTTCACGAACTCAAGTAGGTACGAAGATGCGTCACAGAATAGAGCAATTCAGTAAATCAACTTGAATTGATTAGTTTATGTTTATTTTGTTTTGTTTTAATAGTAAGTATTTTCAAGTTTATAGATAGAATAGGTACGTATTGTATAAACTTGAACCTAATTGGTAATAATTAAAAATAAGTATATTTATTTATTTTTGGGGACAAGGTAAATAAAAAATCTGACTGACACGCAGATCATGAATACGGGTATGATTCAAAATTACACGCCGCGCGCTATTCGACTTTCCCAAAGGGTGCGAAATCTTCATGGCACAGTATAAAAAATCAAGTATTAGGTAGGCACACTTACATTAGGAGAGTTGTATTACAATTCAATTATTATTATATTGGATGAGGGCTTAGAGGTATTCTGTGTGAAATATTATGTTTTTAAATAAAAAATATAAATATTTTTCAATCAAATAGTTATACCAGTAATAGCAACACACAAACACTTTTTGGAACAAATTTATTTTACGCGGCTTCTAAACTGGCAGAAATTGTAACGCAAAAGTGTAAATACTTACGACTATCTTCTGACGAGAGAGACGACGAGGGTTCCTCAACCGCACACTTTTTTTTCTCTAAAAACTACAATCATTTATGCACAACTGGCTAATGCCGTGATTCGACTTCAACTTCAACTCTTGCGGCTTTTGTGGAGGACCCACCACAATTTCATAAACGCTGGAGGTTGTTTAGTAAAGTATTTTGGATGATGAAAAGTATTAAACTTGAAGTAAAAAAAAAAAAAACAAAATTATTTTGTACGCAAACATGACATGACAGCTTTTGCAATGTCAAATGTGTTATCACTCAATGTTTTACCAGTTTACCAGTGGCAAGAGAAAATTAGAAATATGACATAGAAATGTTAAAACGATAATACAGTACGCTACAGCTTTATTTTATTTATCTCAATGAACCTACATAGATCATAAACAAATCGAGTAAATACAAGAGGGATAAGGCATTTAATGGAGATTGGACGGGGAACATTAGGGGGTGCGCGTGATTCGAAATGCAGTAAAAAGCCATAGATGACATCCTGACACGATATGTCACATTTTTGACATTTTACAACATATTATCTGTTTCCCTTTGATACATGAATACTTTATTGGAAAACTTAAAAAAGTAGACATACACAAAGATGTGAAACTTTTTCTGATTAATCATTTTCATGAAAAAGAAATGTAAGCACTTTTCTCAAGACCATCTATGCTCGTTGTTGGTGTTGTTTACTGATTGCACAACGGTGAACAGGAGACGACTAGGCTCTTCGACCACCTTACGGAGGCAGCTGCAGGAGCTGAAATGGCCCAGCACAAATATCCGATGGCAAAGCTTGTTTTTCTAAGAGATTTTAATGCCCACCATAAAGAATGGTTGTTCCCGTACCAACAAACAGAGCACGCTGGTAGAGGCCCGCAGGTTTTTTTATCGCTAGATTTCGACCAGCTGGTTCACCAAGCAACCTGCATTCCAGAAGTCGACGGCCACACGCCCAATGACTTGGACCTAGTGGTGAAAACGGTATCTACCTTTTCTCCTCCAGATACATGCCCCAGGGTCATATGGCGAGTATGGAAGTATGGGTTTGCAGACTCCGAAACTGCGAAGTGAAACTCGAACTTTTACCGTCCTTCGCTGCCTCCTAGTTATGATAAAACTGAATGGAACACTGGCTCACACCGCACAAGAAAAAGCAAATTTAAATGCCTCCGTCTTTGCGGTAAGTTTACGTCTCGACACGGCGTCTAACTTACCACATAAAATACCTCACTTTGGCTCCGTAATGCTGGAAAATGCATTTCATGTTAAGGAAGTCCGCAAAGCCCTTTCCAATCAAAACCAAACCAAACTTTGCCAGCCAAGCAGAGTCAAGATGCAAACCGAGATCTTTAATTGAAAATGATAGGAAGGAGTGAACTAGTTGCCACTCTAATGATCATACGTGAGCTTCTGATCACAATGGCCTGACACTTTGAGGGGCTTACAGTCACCCCAAATCAATCAGACCAGTTTTATAGCATCTAAATCTCGGTTTACATCTCCTATAGCGTCTGACAAACTTTCCACCCGCGTAGATGCATACAACTGCAGATCATCAGCGTAAAGTTGATACGAACACCGAAGACAGAGAGTTATAAAGTTTACCGAAGTTTACCGAAAATAATAAATGATATTTTCGTAGGAAATGGTCATGTTGTATATTTCTACACTATGGCACGAGTGTGCTGCGTGTAATAAATATTGTTGACTTGTGACAACCCTGGCCGTTGCGATACTGTCTAGAGCTAGACGTTGTCGGCATTTTCCACAAGATCAAAGGCGTCGACCTACTGTATGATCTTTATACTGTGGTCATAGCGACGAATGATCGACTGTACCATTTATCCATTATTAGGTACATTTACGAAAATAAAACCTAATACAGTCGAATACGGTCAGCTATTTCAACAGTGGTTACTAACGTTCTGTTAGCGCGTTTAGTAAAGAATCGGATTGATAGCCGTCAGTATTCTGGATCAAACCCAGGCTCTAATCGCATCTTTTTGTGATTTCTTTTTTATTGAAAGTACTTTTATATTATATTTAGATATTTTTGGAAATACTTTTTTGAATAAAATAAGAAACATTTTCATTTTTTTATAGGAGAAAGAAAATCAACAATGTTTTTGTTTTACACACATGTTTGCGGTTTGTAAATCTATTCTGCGTAGGTACTTATCTACTTAGTAAAGTAAAATATTAATTTGTATAATTATAGGTACCTATAATAATATTGTCAAAGTTTCCTTTGAGTCTGACATTTGAAAAGAGCATTATAACATTTGCGCACGTGGCGGCTTTATATGCTTTGACATAGGGTTCAAATTCAATTGTTTCACACACTTTTTGCGGTTGGCAAATCTATTCCGCGAGAAAAATAAACTATTACAGCTTTTGCGCGCACACACATATATTATTTTGTGGTTTCGAAATCTATTCCGCGTAGCTAAGTAGGTACCTCAGAATACAAAAAGAACCTAGTTAGTAAAGAAAAATATTTATGTATATACCTAGGTCTAAATATTTATATATTTTCAAAGCCTTCTTACTTTTTTTGTTTATTCAGCCTTAGTAGAGCCAGCGATGACCACTTTTTTTTGTTAATTTTGTCCATTAGTTTTACTGACCAAAATTATAACTAAAGTACCTAATAAAAACAATTTATATTACAACTATTTAAAACTAAACGATAGGAATTATTATTTTATAATGATTTATTGGCTCGACCGGAACCAAACTTAGCGGGGGTGGCAGGTTCGCTAAAAATTGGCATACGTCCGACCTCCAACACGTTCCGCTCGGGACTAAAGGACGCGGGGCGCGTGGCCGCGCGCACCAAAATAATAGGAAAACACTTATTTTTGAAATTAGTGGTATAAATATTTTCAAATTTCACATTATGACGACAGACATATATGACATTTTTTACGACCTTTATTATGGTATAAGTTTTATTATTCAAAGCTTAATACAACTCAAATAAAATAAGAATAAGACTGTAATTTAGACTTGTCTTTGCGATTTAATTAGTTGCAGTGAAATGCAAGTAATCGTGTATCGGATGACCGAAATAGAAAGATCAAAGTATGAATTATGTAATATGTTTTTTTCAAAATTTAAATCCGTGTTATCTACGAATAAGACACAATTGAAAACGACGTTTTTTCGAATAACCTCGCCTTAAGTCTTTGTGTATCCACGCCACAACTGACACAGAGATGACTCCGTGGTAAACTGGTAAGTTTGTGTAAATCAGGTTCCATACATTGAGGTAATATGTACTAGTACATAAATTACCTCAATGGTTCCATAATCGTGTCAAATCCTTCGTGAAAAACAAGTACGGTCTGCATTGGCAGGCCGGTGTCTTCGTAGAAGGCGGTTACAGAACCCAATGTAAAGCCAAAATCGGGAACGATTACAGGATCCATAATCGTAATCAAAGTCATCAGAATATCAAATAGAAAAACGCAGTAGAAAAGAAAATCACGGTTCACAAAGAAACAGAACTAAACAAAATGTTAAATATCAGTCAGTTGTCAATTAGGATTTTTTGACGTGGGGATGACGCTAGGAAATCAATTTATCGAAAAATCTATATTTTTGCGAAACTGGAAACACGGAATCGGATAAAAGGTCGTATTTAGAAGCTCGATAATGGACAAACCTTTTCTGTCTCTAAATAAAATAATAAAATCGAAACAACTACATAATAAAAATAGATTTTTCATAAATCGATTTTTGGAAACCGGTATTAGTGTATCGATTTTTTTTTTTCAGTAAAAGTCCCATCCCTACTTTGACAGGATTGACCAGCGACCGGAAGCGTAAATAAGGCAATAAACTATTGAGTTTCTTGAATAAATCGGCTTTTAATTCCGGAGTTTTCATTACCAATAAATAATAGCAATATTTTAGTTACTAAATGGGTATTTTTTTTGTATTTATCACATTGATGGGCAAAAAATGGCCAAGAATAGATGTTTCCCTTTCAAAAATCGGAGCAATGATTAAATACAAAGACATAAAAAAAATTTAGTCTCACCCAAAAACATATTCATGACCATTTTTCGACCATAGAAAGGAAAAATAACCATGACTACATGATATAAAGTTAATGAAAATTAGATTTGAAATGAAATTTAAAGTATTCGGCAATAAAAAACAATTACGTGTCAATGTACGAATTTCAAATAATTGATTTTAAGTCAATATTTTTAATAAATTGTAGACATACCTTCTACAGCTGTCAACGGCAATATCAGTGGGTATCCCATGATCTATATTTACCACAGTATTTCCAATCATGGTGAAATTTTCAGATTTTATGTCTTCAAACCGAACGAAACCAATTTTTCTTCCGATTGTATCAGTGTAATACACTTCCTTAAAGCCAGGATCGAAAGTCAGATCATGAATGTTACTGCCACTTATATCAGCACATAATTTGATTTCCATAGCTGATATATCATACGGACATATAAAATCATAGTTATTAGTCTGTCTATGGACGAAAAACACTATATCGTTAATGTCATCGTAAGTTATTGCTCTTACGTTATAACCCAAATACACGGTTTGCTTTTTGTCTTGGCCGTTATAAAAATCTAGTTGTTTTCCATGACTGACGATTATATCTGAAACAATACAAAATGTTAGCTTAATAAATAGAACGTTGCACTTAGAGTTCGCACAAACATTTTAGTTGCACACACGCTGGGGCCTATTGGGCCCAGTCATTGCTGCTGTCTGCTTTTTGAATCAGCGGCTTAGGGTCAGCTAAGCTGCTAATTCAAAAAGCCTTACGATAGTGTTATTAAGTGATCATATTCAGATTCATTTAGTAGCAGTTTATTCAATATGAATTTGTAAATTAAATTTATGCTAAGTAATTAATGTAATTTAGACATTTGTTTTTTTTTTAATTAATTTGTTATTATTTTTCATCTTTATTTTACAAAGTTTGACATTTGTATTAGTTTGTTTAAAACCTAACTGTATAGAACATGTTTTTTTTAATATAACTAAAACTGTTTCCCAAATATAATTCAATCTACACAAGTTACAATTACTGTATCGCTGTACAGTCAAAACAAACCAAAATGGACCGTAAATCAAAGTAATAACTTTTTTAAATGGAACTTCATACAAATTCCGTCATTCAATACAAATTATATAAAAATACAACTTATTTCAAGGAAGATAAATTAAAAAAAAAACTGGTTATATAAATAAAACTAAAAATTATATAACATTATGTTCTAATTTTCGCAACACAATGTTTCATTGGATTTAAAATTTTGGTTTAACGTCTCGCTACCCTCATCTGGTTGAAGTCGTTTATCTCACCTTATTCACCTGAGTGATATCACCCAGATAATCGTGGCAACGATATATCTGTTACACATCGATCGTCTCATTTTTTAGAACAAACTTATTGTTTTTAACGCATGAACTATTTCTTCATTCGTATATATCGACTTCTTAGCCCTTCTTGTCTATTTGTATAATTATTACTGTTGGTGACCGGTAAGTTTTTTGATAGTATTTTACCTTCTTTGTTTTATTTTCTTTTATAAAACATTTTCATGTGTCATTATTTGTAAGTGTTTTGTCGAATATTCCATTTTTGTCTACGTTGTTTTGATGAGTTTGTTCAAGCAATTTGTGGCATTCGTATCGTCTCATTTTTTAGAACAAACTTATTTGTTTTTAACGCATGAACTATTTCTTCATTTGTATATATCGACTTCTTAGCCCTCTTGTCTATTTGTATAATCATTACTGTTGGTGACCGGTACCTTTTTTGATAGTATTTTACCTTCTTTGTTTTATTTTATTTTTAACCGACTTCAAAAAAAGGAGGGTCTCAATTCGTCTTGAACTTTTTTTTTGTTTATGTATTTTACCTCATAACTCGGAGTCGGCTGGACCGATTTAAAAAATTCTTATTGCGTTTGAATGGGTATACTTTCTAGTTGGTGTCATTATTAATAAATCAGGATCTAATGATAGGATCCTGGAGAAATCGAGGGAACTCTTCAAATATTATAGGCACACCTATAGCGTTTTGGGTATTTCTTATAGTACCTTGAGCAGTTGCTTTCGAAACATATAATTTGGGGAAGTTGAACTGACGATGAAGACCACAGATGGCCACTGAAACTCCTCAATAATAAGTATTTCGTGGATTGCGATTCGATTACTTGAGTACGGATGTTAAACACTTTATGCTCGTCACAATACATATGGTGATGTAGAACTGGTGGTCAAGTACCAGGAGAACTCCTCAAAATTAACGGATATGCATCGGGAAATTCAATATTTTGTAAAAGGTGATAAGTTGTTGACATTATGGCTTTTGTAACTAGATAAATTACAAACCGACCCACCAAAAAGCGTGAAAAAAATTTTTTTTGCAAAAAATAGGACCGACTTCCATATCAAAACACTACAAAGCCAAAAATAACTTTAATTTCGGAAGGCGGTGTGAAAAAAAAAGAAATTCCAAAACCAATAACACCGACTTCCGAAATTAAAGTTATTTTTGGCTTTGTAGTGTTTTGATATGGAAGTCGGTTCTATTTTTTGCAAACAATTTTTTTTTATAAAACATTTTTATGTGTCAGTATTTGTAAGTGTTTTCCCGATTATTTCATTTTTGTCTACGTTGTTTTGATGAGTTTGTTCAAGCAATTCGTGTTAAAGTGTAGTACAACCTTCAATCTCTCAGCCTCAACATAAAATATTATAAATAATAAAACAAACATCAGTACAAAGCAAAGAAAGTTCACGTCAGCAAACCACTCATCAAAATGACGAATGGTTTGCTGACGCTTACATATCAGACTTGCGCTTGATAGAAGTTGACCTGTTCCGGTGTGAAGTACTATAGTACCTTTGCTAGAATTCCTTACTTTTTGAGAGCCAGTAGAGCCTTGGCATCGATGAGCAGACAAAAATTAAGAGATGTTTACACCATAAAAAGATATACTAGTTGGAATTGGCTCCGGAAAAAAGACACGATTTAGCAACATTAAAATTGACCAAGTTCACATCGCCTTATTCGGAGACTGCTATCAAAGTCAAGCTCAAACGCTCAGCCATGGCCTCCTCGAGGGACTGAACTTGTGACCAACTAGTACGTGCAGTGGATACATAACTCTTAGTAACAGGGCCGTCATCTGCATATCCAAAGATGAGACATTGCTTTTAAAGCTCAGAAGAAATGTCTACGATCCTTTACCAAATTACACTCGACAGATAGTTGCAAACCATTATTTAAAGAGTTTAACTTACTCACTCTACCGTTTATGGACTTTTTTTTATTTATTGTTAATAGACTCGCGTTTGACCACCATCTCACCTGATGGTAAGTGATGATGTGGTCAAAGATGGAGCACGCTTGCCTAGAAGTAACCTATTCACTCTTGACTTACAGACCTGGGAGTCTTTAAGTCAAGAGTTATAGCGATCAGGAAACAGATTCCGGCAGGGAATTCCACTCCTTAGCTGTACGCACAATGAAAGTATTCCCAAAACGTTTTGTGCGTATGGGTGGGATGTCCACCATGTAAAGATGGCGCATCGCCCTTTGTCTTGTAGTCCAATGATGGAACGGACTTGGCGGAATTAGATTGTGTAATTCCATCGCACACTCCCCAAAATGTAACCGATAGAAAACCGATAGACTTGTAACCCGTCGTCGATGTTCAAAGCTCTGGAGCTTTGATTCGGCCAGTGAATCGTTGTTAATGAGTTTCTTGGCCCGTTTCTCGATAGACTCAAGCGCGTTCAGTAGGTATTTGGCAGATCCACCACAAAGATGAAAGCAGTACTCCATACACGACCGAACCTGGGCTGGATAGAGATTGAGCATCTGTTCCGGTGTGAAGTACGGTCTCACTTTTGTTAGGATTTCCAACATATTTGCTGCTAGCTGAGCCTTAGCCTCGATAAACCGACCAAAATTAAGGGTGGAAGTTAGTGTTACCCCAAGAAGCTCAATACGATCGGTTATCGGCACGGTTGAAATGAAATGAATGAATGCTACATCGCGGAAAGTAGGAGCCGGTCGGTGTTATTGGTTTTGTATTTTCTTTTTTTTACACCGCCTACTGAAATAAAATTATTTTTGGCTTTGTAGTGTTTTGATATGGAAGTCGGTTTTATTTTTTGCAGAAATCTTTTTTTTTTGCTCTTTTTAGTGGTTCAGTTTGTAATTAATCTAGTTACAACAGCCACAATGTCAACTACTTATCACGTTTTACAAAATATTGCTTTTCCCAATGCAGAGCTGTTAATTTTTGAGGAGTGCTGGTATTTCACCATCAGCTCTACTTCGCCATATGCATTGTGACGAGCATAAAGTGTTTAGCATCCATATTCAAGTAATCGAATCGCAATCTACAAAATATTTATTATTGAGTAGTTTCGGTGGCTATCTGTGGTCTTCATCATTAGTTTCACTTCCCCAAATGGTGCTTTTCGAGAGAAACTGCACAAATTACTATAAGAAGATACCCAAAACGCTATAGGTGTGTCTATAATATTTAAAGAGTTCCCTCGATTTCTCCATGATTCCATCATCAGATCCTAACGTGATGACAATGGGACCAACTAGAAAGTATACCCTTTCAAACTAAAAAAGAATTTTCCAAATCGGTCCAGCCGTCTTTGAGATATGAGGTAACACATAAAAAAATAAAAAGAAAGAGTTCAGGACAAACTGAGAACCTCCTCCTTTTTTTGAAGTTAGTTAAAAAAAGAATTTCCAAATCAGTTCGTAAATGACGGAGTTATGCTCGAACAAAAAACGCAATACAGAGTAAACGAAAAGATCGTCAATGTAAATATTTTATGTAGACTTTTGTTGATTTTTCAGAAATGGCTCGTCCGATTTCGATAAAAAATTCAGGGACCATTTTGAACAAAAAAGAAGAATTTTTCAAATCGGTTGATAAGCAACGGAGCTATGCCCGAACAAACATAAAAAAAAACAAACAAACATCCGAATTGAGAACCCCCTCCTTTTTTAGAAGTCGGTTAAAAAGAGAAAAACATAAAGGCACAAACAACTCACCCCATTTGGAATGCGCCATCCCCACCGTCAGCGCTAACAATAGCAGCACATACTGGGTTCGACACGTCATCTTCATGATAAACTCAAAAATACAAAGTTGTTTCCACTCAGCTCACAAGTGAGAGACGTCCCTACGTAGCAGTTGTTATTTCATAATAAAATTATAACAAAAGCTGGCTCACGTCTTATATACGTTGAATGAGTATTAAGACAATCTACACACGGGGCAACAGTAGCCTAAACTATTATATAGGTATAATTGGACGTAGTTACACGAAAAGGATCCAATCCACACAAAGTCACTTTTGAGATAGTGAAGTTTGGAAGATATTTCTTCATTGGTATATAATTTAAAATTAATTGAATGTATGATGTTGTGTGTGTAATAATAAAACTTTTTTATTGTTAATTGTGTATTCAAACGTAGTATTGTATTTTCCGAAGTTTATTTAATTTTATACGGTTGGATCCTTTTCGTTAAATTATAGTTTCCATAGCGCATGCTCTAGTCTTAATTTCTTTAAAACGCCCCACAAATTAATTTGTGTATATAAAACCTTAGTTTATTTAATCAAATACATTTATTTTATTTTTAGAATTTTAATATTAAGCCTTATACCTTAAACATGACACAAACATCTCAAAATTAACGAAACAAAATCTCAAAAACACAATCTCTAAAAAATACCTCTGAAAACTTAGAGTAAGCCTAGTAATTCTATGTCTGAAAACTTGTCTTATCACTACATAGTATAAAACAAAGTCGCTTTTTCTGTCCCTGCACATGTATGTATGCTTAAATCTTTAAAACTACGCAACGGATTTTGATGCAGTTTTTTTTCAATAGACGGAGTGATTCAATAGGAAGGTTTTTAAGTATATAACATGCATAATATAGTAGAGGAACACTGATGATTTTTGAGGTTTCTAATGTGATGTCGCAAATAAACACATTTTTTTGCGCTTTCATTACAAAGACTGGCTGAACCCTACGAGATAGATCAAAATAATGTACTACAGTATTGTACAACTTAAAAAGGTCAACAAAAAAGTCCGCGATGGTATATGTCTATCTCTTATAGGTAACCCACAAGAACCATTTTTATCCTTTACTTTTTACGAGAAATACGAGCATATTTTACGAAGCAATTTTAAGCAATACATCATTAATCCTTATCCAATTAAATAACATAAATACATTGTGCATTTATTATAGATCAATATTGCCCTTCACAGCATATAATTTAAATAGTTTCGAAGATATTACAGATTTAAAATGCAAGGACATAGCGGTTGTGGCGCGGTGCAGGCGAAATAGGGCGTCGCAGGCCGTGCTAGGAGTGATCCTAGACCAAAACAGAGAGATAAAGTCGGTTCGCTCGCGAGACGCTTTTGCTCTCGGTAGGTTACACAGCATGCTGAATGCACACAGCAAACTCTCCCTAAAATGCAAACTACGCATTTTTACCACGTGCATACGCCCTATTTTGACATACGCCTGTCCGGTGTTTACTCAATCCAGTTCGGCTCAGATCCATAGGATGCAAGTCATTCAAAACCGATTTCTCCGAAAGGCCACGGGCGCGCCCTGGTACTTGAGGAACGAGGATCTCCACTTGGACATCAAAATCCCGACCATAAAGCATGTGTTGAAACGCCATTCAGTGCCTTACTTCGCCTCTGCTAAAAACACACACAAACCCCCTGATTGTATCGGCCGCCCGATACACAGCCTCACAAATCGGATCGCGCGCGCGCGAACAGAGCGGACGTCTTGTGTGTTCGTTACCGAAATTTAATTGTTTATCTCGCTATAATGTCGCGAAATTGTACTGGTTGTGGTGTGGACATATCTAACATGCCATATATTGAGTGTTCTAAAAAGACTTGCAACAAAGTGTATGAATTAAAGTGCCTTGGAATTCCTACGGAAAACTTTGTTGCGTTTACTCAGGAATACAAGGATCAATGGATATGTCCTGAGTGTGTCTGCTCTCAACGCAAGCCTAGTCGCAATGCTGATACACCTGTTAGCACAAAATATGGCCAAGTAGACACTTCTTCAATCAGCAGCAACGTGAACACTCAGCGAGGAAGTCGTATAAAGAACACGGACTCTCCGGTGACGGAACCCAAATTCAACTTGCTAGAAGAGATCAAGGATTTTCGAATTGAGGTGTTGTCACGCTTAGATGTCCAGACAAGTAAGATGGAGAATATGCAGGAAATATTTAAATCTACGAAAAATGAGTTGCAAGAATTGCGTTCATATGTGAAGGTACTTGAACAAAAAGTTAATCAAGTATTTGCGTTAGAAAATCAAATGAGGGAACTAATAACGCGTAATCAATATTTAGAACATCAACTTAACATCTCCAAAGTGTCACAAACATCAACAGACACGGTGAAACTTCTTAAAAAAGCATTGAATTATGTCGATGCGATTTGTAAACAACCCGCAAATGACCTGGGTAACGAGCCTACCGCCGCCGCCGGCCGTGGCGCCACAGCTGTGCTATCGAGTAGGGCCACGAAAACGGTGGAACAACTAATGTCTAAGGAAGTATCACAGGAAAAGAGGCAGTCTTTATCAACAACCGAGGCTGATATGAGCAGCAAGGAAGAGAATAATGAGGGGTGGAAAATAGTCCATAAGAAGAAAGGGAAGATTCAAAATAAAGATGTAAAGAGAGGTCAGAACTTAAGGAAATTCAAGCAATGGAGCGTAAGAAACATCTCCACGTTTGGCGATTACACCCGGAAACCACAGTGGAAAAATTGACCGCTCATGTGATACAGGTATGTGGCTCTGAAGCAAATGTCAAAATTGAAAAAATTAGGCATAAGACAGAGAGAGACTATGCTTCATTCATTGTTGGGATCTCTGAGGGCTTTTACCACAAATTATGTCAACCAGAGGTATGGCCTCTGAATGCAGAATTTTCCGAATGGATTTGGTTTCGGAGACCAACAAATAAGCCGAACGACGGAAAATAGAAGCATTGAAATTTATTATCAAAACGCAAGAGGTCTACGTACTAAGCTGGATATGTTTTGTGATAATATCGAATCTTCGGGGGCTGATTTAATTGCAATAACCGAAACTGGTTGCAATGAATCAATACACAATGCAGAAATTATACCACAAGGATATCATATTTTACGATGCGACCGATTAGATGGGCGGAAACAAGGAGGCGCGTTTCTCGTGGCCACGCACGGGTTCGAACTACGGAAAATAACAGTACCTGGTGACGTCAACGTCGATAGATGTGCTTTTGAACTGGTTTGTGCTACAGTTTATACGCGTAATAGATATTTGTTTTTGTGTTGTGTTGTCTATATTCCCCCGAACAGTAGCGAGAACGATTATATGATTTTGTTTAGGATTATAGAACAATTATGTGTAAATTATAGGGACGTAGTTGTTATAGGAGATTTTAATTTGCATTCTTGTAATGATAATGTAGTGAATTATTACGAGTATTTTATTTCTTTTTGTGAATTCATACAGACAAATAAAGTACCTAATTGCAATGGTCGACAGCTAGATTTAGTGCTGTGTTCGTTGGGTGGGGGCGAGGTGCGCGTGAGCGAGGCAGACGAAATTCTTGTGCCGGTGGACCCCTACCATCCGCCGCTCGCAATATGCGTACCTGTAGGCAAGTGTGAGCGTTCGAACTGTAAATATACAAACTCCATCCCGCCTCATACTGTTTTTGCAGAAGCGTGTGGTTTGTGTCCGCAGTGGAATTTTGCCAAAGCAAATTATGACGCGTTGTACTCATTGCTATTATCAAACGATTGGAAGCCGAGGTATGATATAAATGACCCAGATAAGGCCATTAATTCTTTTTATGACACCATAAATAGCATCATCGATAGTTCCGTTCCAAGAAAAAGGCAAAAGAGTGTTAATTCTAGGTACAGGTACCCTGAGTGGTATACGGGTGAAATTATCCATTGTATTAAAGAAAAGGCGATACTGCATAAACGGTACAAAAATAGTGGGGTAAGCAGTGATTATGAAATGTTTGCTCGGTGTAGGGCAAAGGTAAAAACGATGATAATGCGTGCTCATAATCATCACCGGGAAAGGGTTCAGCAAGGTTTTACAAAAGATCCGAGATCTTTTTGGGACTATGTGAGGGCTAAAAAGGGAACAGGTAATCGGAAAAGCATTCTCAAAAACGGTAAAGTTATACCCGAGTCGGAGTGTGCTGGTGAGTTCGCGCAATATTTTTATTCTGTTTATAATAATCAGGAACCACGACTCGATGTGAACGCCGCAGTGGCCTCAAGCGGTGGTAGCAGCTCGCGTGTACATATAGATCGCCTACAACTGAGCCAAGTAACGAAAGCTCTAGATCGACTTAAGGCAAAGCGGTCGGCGGGGCCAGACGGTATTCCTGCTTTTGTAATAAGGGTTATATAATCTGTGCATTGAGTCGTCTTATTTTCCTGAATGCTGGAAAATCACACGTGTGATCCCAGTACCTAAGGGTGGGATGGATTCGGACTTGAGTGGCTATAGACCAGTGGCAATTCTGTCAGCACCAGCAAAGGTCTTTGAGTCGACCGTACAAACGTGCATTTTAGACCAAGTATCTTGTTTAATATCGGATGCCCAGCACGGATTTAGACCGGGTTGCAGCACGACCAGTAATTTACTGAACTTTATGACATACGTGGTTCCAAATGTTGATGCGGGAGTACAAGTTGACGCTGCCTATTTTGACTTTAAAAAAGCTTTCGATTTGGTGGATAACGACATATTATTAGAGAAGCTGGCAGCAGTCGGCTGTACTCCCAAATTACTGCAGTTCTTTGCTAGCTACTTGAGAGATCGACGGCAGTTTGTAGAATATGCTGGTTATAAATCCGAGCCTTATTACACGAGGTCAGGAGTAAGTCAGGGAAGCAATGTGGGTCCCTTGAACTTTATTATTATGATAAATGACTTGCCTGAGGTTGTCAGGGTTGCCACTTGTCTATTATTCGCGGATGATCTTAAGTTGCTTATGGCAATTAAGGATTTGAGTGACTGTGCACGGTTGCAGAGTGATATAGATAGTGTGGCAGAGTGGAGCAGGAAGAATAAACTGCAATTTAATGTTAAAAAATGCTCGGTTATAACCTTTAGCAGAATGAGAGTGCCACATCATCACGGGTATGCGTTAGATGACACGCCAATTGAGCGGGTAGAAAAGGTACGCGACCTGGGGGTGCGCCTGAACACCGAGTTAACATTTCGTGAACATATTATAAATGCTTGTAAAAAAGCATATAGAAGCCTGGGTTTCATACTCCGTCGGGCATCGGGTTTTACAAACATTACAGCGGTAACAGCATTGTATAATGCTCTGATAAGAACTCAACTTGAGTGTAATGCTGTCATATGGGCTCCACATGAGATTAAATATAGTCTTATGTTGGAACGCATACAGAACAAATTTACCAGGTATTTGTACATGAAACTTTACGGGGTCTACCCCTTCTATCCGTTGATGTACCCAACCTTGTTCGTAATCGGCATGGTTGGGTACAACAAACTGGAGACTAGAAGGGACCTGGCTTTTACCACGTATATTTTTAAGCTGTTGCGCGGTAAAATGTTTAATGCTGGTGTTTTGAAGGAGATATGTCTGAATGTGCCTGATAAGTACGCATTGCGACGCCGACGGCCACGGTTGTTAGCAGTGCCGCGCGCGCGAACCAACCTGCTCAGTAAAGCGCCCCTGACGCGAGCCTTGCATACACTGAATGACACTGCTGATAGGATAGATTTATTTAATTGCTCTCTGAATGAATTCACAAAGGTAACATTGTTTGTATTATGTTATGCTAATATATAACTAGTAGCTTTAATTGTAATTTATAATGTAACTAAAGACCACGCTACCGCATTAGGATTATTGCCTGTAATGATAGTTGTGTTTGTGATAAATAAATAAATAAATAAATTTCCCGGGTGGGTTTCGTTGTCTTCACGTGAGAACAGGCTTTTTCAGAGATGCTGCTAAAAGTTGGCAATGGAGAGTTAACACAAATTGATGGAAGGATTAAACTAGAAAACCTTTGTTTTTTGATAGACAACCTCCAAGAGTTGATCAAGAATGTCTATACCGACATTGATAACATAAGTTGTAAGGCTATATCTTGGTCATCTTGGTAGAAAGAGCTATTCTATCACCCACTAACGAACAATTATGATAAGGTAAATAACTTGATTCTTTCAACGATTGATGCACCGACGCAAATATACTACTCGGTTGATACTGTTCTGGATTTGGAAGAACTTTTGAAAAAAATCCTATAGTATTTCTTAATTCTTTGAACCATCTGGACTCCCTCTTCATAAAATGTTGTTAAAATTAGGTTGTCCTGTTATTTTATTAAGAAACGTGAATCCACCTAAACTTGCACGCCTTTGCTGGTAAAATCACTAAAACTTTCATAATAGAGTGCACAATACTCATCGGATGTTACCACCACCTTAGAAGATGTATTGATTCCCCGAATTCCTCTGATACCATCGGATTTACCGTTCCAGTATAAACGTCTACAATTTCCGTTAAAGATATCTTTTGCAATGACCATTAACAAATCCCAGGGTCAAATATTCAACGTTGCAGGCTTAGATTTGAGCGTTGAATGATCCCATGGTCAATTATATGTCGCACCTTCAAGAGTAATTACTAAAGAGAACATGTATGTATTTTCGAATGACAAAAAGGCTGTCAACGTTGTATATAAAGACATTCTATAGTATTTATTTTATTATTAACATTGCACCCGTGCGAAGCCGGGGCGGGTCGCTAGTATTTTAATAAACATACTTCACCATAATCAACTTTCAGTCTTCCGTTTCTTTTAGGATATAAAAATAAAAATGTCGTTTATATCGGTATAGAGAGGACATCTGTTTACATAAAGATTAACATCTTTAAATTTTACATTAAACATGAACAAAACTAAAATAAAAATGGGAAGTCCTTGCTGCATCCGGCGTCCCTTCTTTCATCTGATCAGATTCATCCGCAACTTGTATTATTATGTATGGATACGGCACTGTATCGCTAGGAGAGGTCACATCTAACTGGTTTAAGTTCCAAAAAGGTGTTCGACAAGGATGTTTGATTTTCCCTTGCTCTTTAACATATACGGAGAAAGCATAATGAGACGCGTTCTGGAGGAGTAGAGTGGTGGTCTTAAAGTAGGAGGACAAAAAATATCAACAAACCTTCACTACGCAGGCAACTACGACTCTACTTGCATCGTCTGAAACGGAAATGGCTGAACTGATGAACCGACTGGAGGTAGTCAGTCTGAGCATGGGTCTCGCCATAAACAAAAGCAAAACAAAATTGATGATTATAGACCGATTTGCGACTCTAGCACCGACCACGTTACTGCAGGATTACGAGACAGTAGAGAAATTTCAATACCTCGGCTCTGTAATCACTAATAAAGGCAGCTGCGAATCTGAAATCAGAAGACGCATCGGTATGGCTAAAACGGCGATGACTCAACTCAACAAGATATGCAGAGACAGAAATATAACCAATCGGACAAAGCTAAACCTGGTCCGCACTTTCGTATTTTCCATATTTCTTTATGGGGCAGAGACATGGACATTCAAAGCAGCGCACAGACAGAGAACAGATGACTTTGAAATGTGGTGTTGGCGTCGTTTGCTAAGAATTCCCTGGACAGCTCACCGCACAAATGTTTCTGTCCTTAAAGAACTTAATATTGAAGAAGCCCAGCGACTGTCTCAGGTTTACTTACAGAAAATCCTAAAATACTTTGGCCAAATTGCTCGCAGGAGCAAAGACAGTCTTGAAAGACTGATGATGACGGGTAAAGTGGAGGGAGGCCGTAGCCCGAAGAGATGGTCGGACCAGATATCCGAGCAGCTGGGTATCCCCGTTAGCGTTGCACTACACCGGGCCACCGACCGCAACCAATGGAGGCGTGCTGTTGGAAATCTACGGAGTCACGATCCTCAGCAGTGAAGGTACGATGAAGAAGAAAAAAAGTTTTCGATTAACTATATTTTTTTCTAGTGTTTTGTGCTCATTGAGTTTTTCATCCGGAAGACTTGTAATGGGTTTTTCCTTTTGCATTTTTTAATGATATTAATATATTTTTCTACGGTAGAGATGCTTTCGTGATATTTCAGCATGGCCTCTATCTTCGAAAAGTCAGTATCGTTTGGCAAAAATGTATGCCCCAACTCCAAATATTTAAGGGTTATTGTTTTCAAAGTGGGATGGCAGTCCCAAACGACTTTTAACATTAATACTATTTTGATATTACGGTTTTGGCCGCCACAATAATCACTCCAGAGCACAAGATTTTGGATAAAAATCTAACCAATAAAAAGGCACCAAGCACTCTGGGTCGTTTTCATTGACAGATTTATTGGAATAATAAATGAAAATCAATTTATCAAAAAGGATTCAAGCATTCTGCATTGTTTTAATTATTTTATTTAGGTGTGAGTGTATTCAGAAAAAAGTTCCAAGCATGGTGGATCGTTTTCGTCTTTTTATTCAAGTGTCGGTGACGAACAAATTGTAATTACGCAAAAAGAATCCACACTCCTTGACTCGTTTTACTTAATCGGTTGGTGATACTGGTCATGAACCAGGAAGATTGGATTGTTAAAGGTGAATTTTATTTTTGACGTGCCATACTTGTGGCTTGGTTCTGAGGTAGATAAAAAATGAAAGACAATTGTTTTTGCTGGGATCTTTTTTACTGGCTGATAGTATTGATATTTAGCATCAGTTTGATGCATTTAACTCATTTTTGACCATGTTGTAGATTGGATCCGTTTCGTTTAACTACGTCCAATTATCATACAAAATTTTTATAGCTATCTAGACACGCGGTAGCGTGTCAAGGCAAGTTCAAGTAAAGATTATAGTATAATATCTTAGTTCATATTGCACCTCATTATTTTTTATTTTGTTTTCGGTTTCATTTTTGTTACAATTTATTTTTTACCTCTATTGTTATCAATTGTAATTTATTTCTTGTATATTACGTTCACCTTATTGGTTCATCAGTGCCTATTAATAATATTTGTTAACCTCTAATTGAGAACTGTGTAAGCCTAAAACTAATTGTTACCTGTATGGGATTTGTATTTTGTAAACAAAATCTGTAAGTGAATCTTATTGTACTAAAATAAACTGCAAAGTACATATTTTATTGATCCCGTTCGCAGTTGCCAGCTGCAACAAAAAGTTTTCTATTTACGGGTAACACGAAATTCACTAGGTTATTTCTAGACAAGCGTGCTTCATCTTCGACCACATCCTCGCTTAACATCAGGTGAGATGGTGGTCAAACGTAAGCCTATAAACTTTAAAAAATACGCTGACAACGTATCAGTTATTGAAACCACTAACTTTACTGAAAATTTCAGAAGACAGTTGGTAGATGCGGCAATTTAGTATTTGGTCTAACACCAGAACCAGTTATCCAAATTTAGCCATAGAAGTAGCTATGTTAACGCAGTTTCAACGCAAGTTGCAAATTGAAGTTGCTCCGTCAGCTGCGCGCTTTAGACTCACTCAAAATAAAGATAAATGCATGATAAGAACTCATTTACAAAAGCCGTATTTCCCCAATGACATGACCGAGGTGATATAAACACGAGGTCAAGTACTTCGTCACCTTAACAGCAGATAACCTAATCACTGCGAACAATCACTTTACAATATTTTTGTAGGTATCGCCAAAATGTTTTTTTTTCTCATGGATCCGATTTCCCATCCTATTCACATTAAGAGATATTATAAGATAGGGGGCTATTGGGGAAAACACGTTAAGCCGTTGGTCACGAATCTCATTTTTACTTCTTTGATTATTTGATTTAGGCACGTTGTATATTATAGTACACAAAAACGAAAGAAAAATTGTATTTGTGAAAAATTATAGTATTTAGAGTATAGCTTAAACAAAACAAATTGTTACTCTCTTTCATTCACTTTCGCCTCTATAAATGATAGTTCTTCAATATTATTATTTTTTCCATAAAATTCAATCTTTGCAATATCACATCGTGACATCTCTGCGATCTATCAATCAGCATTGGGGATAAATATATTTGTGGCTATAATATTAGGGATAAACCCGCGTCTTTAAATTCTATTAGACCTAAAATATTAACATTGTATCGCAATATAAACTCTATTTTCGAACACATATCGAAAAGGCTCGTTGACGCTTCCCGCGACCCAAGGGCTGGCTATTTCTTTGGTCAACGGCTAAGTATTGCCATACAACGAGGCAATGCCGCCAGTATCTTGGGTACGTTGTCAGCCAACAGCGTTGAGGATCAATTTTTTGATGCTTTATTCTAGTTTGTATTTTAAGTATTTTAGTACATAATTATGTATATTTATGTTAATAAATAAATCAACACAAAGTATAAAGTTTATATCAAAAAGTTAGAAAATTAATTTCCAGGAAGTCCTGTGTAGTTAAGAGTTGCCGGTTATATCATATTATTGAGAACCGTAGTAATTATTATTAAATTAAATAAATATAATGGTTTGTTTTGCATTGGATGGAATTATGATATTACTAGCTTTTGCGCGCGATTTCGTTCGCGTGGAAGAGTGTTTCCGCTTCCACCTGCTCCCCCTCCAATCCCGATCTCGTAGGAATTTCGGGATAAAAACAGCTTATGTGTTATTCCAGAATATCAACTATCTTCTTACCAAATTTCATTCAGGTCTGTTCAGAAGTTTTTGCGTGAAAGAGTAACAAACATCTATACATCTATAACACATCTATCCTCACAAACTTTCGCATTTATGATATTAGTGAGTAAGAAATGGGATTCATATTTAAATTACATATTCCTTTTTTTATTAAGGATGAGCCCGCTCTTGACCCTGATCACACGTAATAGTAAGCGTTAGACGAGGTCTACAATGGAACGAGCGAGCCCATAAGATGCCTGTTCACTATTGCTTTAAAGGCTTGCATTATAGTATGTGGTAGAAGTCGGCAAAATGTTCCAATGCTTGGCTGTACAAACATTAAATGTAGAGGAGAAGCGCTTAGTTCGACAAATCGGTAGTCTAGATTACCCTTTTTTTCCAAACAAGCTAACAATATTGTCTTTTGAATTTAAATTCATAACAATTTAAATTCATAACAAAATATTTATCTTAAACGTTGGAGTAAAACTATATCTTTAAACTCCAAATTCCATTATTCAGTAGCAAGTGCATTTCATAAACTTTCTTTCAAACTAGGTCCGCTAGTTTTCAGAGGCTGTTTGCCATCACATGTTTCTGAGCGGGTCGAGAGACGCCATTTTTTATTTTTCACCATTTGCGAGGGAAAGATTTGCAGTGCATGTTCTTCGTTTAAGTAATAAGCAGTAGCGGTATTGGTTTGTTTTTATTTTTAATCTTTTAAAAACTTTATGGATTTTTACAATGCTTCCATATCACAGTATAGAATTAAAAATATTTTTATATAAATTATTTCAAATTGATTAAATATTAAATCACCTTTTTATACGTACCTTTTTTTTCATAAATTTAAACTAAATGAGGCCGATCCTGAGGTTATATGTATCATCTATGGGCACTATCTTGACACTATCTCTATCGAATCGCCCCAAATCTACTGAACCTGGACCTGTTGTGAACGAAAAACTGACGCGCGTGTATTATTTATGAAGGCTTACTTTTGTGAGACAAAAAAGAACTGTTTCTAAATATTACTTGACTAACTCGACTTCAGAATCCATTCCATTTCTATATTCCCTTAAAGATGGCGTACGCAGTGCACAGTCCACCATCACAGCAGCTCGCATTCCGTTACTGAGCCACGATCAATAATGTGCTAATCAATATATTGCATGAATGGACTTGTTGTGTTACTAGTAACTTAATAAAATTTCTAGTCAATCCTTACTGTACACTGTAACTAGTTTATTAAACTGCATTAAATTTTGAAAAACTTAGATGCTTTCTTATAACGTGTCAAGAAAATACCATCATCTGCAACCTTTTTCCCAAATTTGTTCGGATCGGCTTCCAGTCTAAGCCCTATCACTGGTAGCGTAAAATTTTACACTGTTTTGCCAAGGGTATCGTGTTTTCCACGATACCCTTAGCGAAACACAAGCTTTCTGGCTTCTGACTTTCAAAGGGGTTCAAATAACAACCGATATCAACAGCTTTATCTAAGAGCTCCTCAAAGTTTCAATAAAGCATAATATAAAATAAAATATATATAATCGAAAACCGCTTGCCGCCTCTAACATGGCCAGGGGATCAGGAGTCACGCTCAGAGCACAAGTGCAAGCTGCCCAAACTGCAGACGAATGCCGATCGAGTTGCGCATACAATCAATACAATGGTGTCAAGATCGAAAGAAGATCCAGAAACTGGAGCGGAGATTGAAATCCTTCCATGAGCGAACAAAGAGAAATCAAGTTATTCATATTCGCCCAGAATTGATTACTCTGAATTCGCCATTATAGGAGGTATGGTGGTATGTTGTCAATTTTGTGATGCCTTAAAATGGCAAAAAGAACCAAATGACATATGCTGTTCAGGTGGCAAAGTGCTCATTGAAAATTTCCGTGAGCCTCCAAACATTATAAAACAGCACTGATAAAAATAGAGCATTTGTCTCACAAAAGAGATGCATAATGGCATTATGTGGCCTTAAGCCCGACGAATCTTGCAGGCCGATGTTTAAAAAACTTGATTTGTTACCACTACCGTCCCTTTATATTTTGGAAATTTGTTTATTTGTGTGGAGGCATAGAGAATTGTTTGCGAAAGCAAGCGATTTGTATTCTCGCAGCAAGCGCGACCCCTACAGGCTCGTGTTAGATGTCCTCCCAAGGCTTGCGAAATATAATAAAAGCTGTATGTTTATGTGTGTCCAGGTTTACGATAGAATACCAAATGAATTAAAAACATTAAATACAAGAATGTTCAAAAATAAATTTTACAAATGGCTCTCTGCTAATAGTTTTTACAGTGTTAAGGAGTTCCTAGAACATAAAATCGCATGATGACTGTTAGTTTCATGCATGTATTTGCACGCTTATATCTATTAAGCAAAACATGTTTGTTCACATTATTAACATTACCATCTTTTATACCATGTTTTTAGCAAATAAATGATTATAATTATGATTATTATGAAAAGCTTTATTAAATGGGGTACATCCTCAGTAAAAACATTTTTAGACAATAGCCGTTTGTATAATAGTGCATTCCAAATGACATCTTTTGGGGCCAAACAAATCACAGAAAATTCGGCATAAAAGGGCCTTTCATGCCGAATTTTAAGGTGCAGAGCCAGGTTTATCACCTTATTGGATCTTTGCTTCCACAAAATGAGGCTAAATTTCTTCAAATTTATTTTGTATCAAATTACAATGAACAAACTCATATCCGACATGATAACTTTCCTCGATTGAACATCGACCTTCGACCCAGGTCATTGTAGTCGGCAGCTCAAGGTTGGCATCTAAGGTAAACAGGTAAATTACAAGAGGTGAGTCGCAAATTATTTGCTTGTGCCAGTTCCCTAAGACGGTTGCGTAACTTTCTGCCAACTGCCACTAAAATTGCACTAGCACAGTCTCTTTTCGGGCACGCCGCAATTGCGGCGGTAAGACCCCTCTTTGAGGAGTGGCTAGATCGGCGTCACGGCGTCCTGACCTACCGCATGACGCAGGTCCTCACCGGACACGGAAGTTTCGGGAGGTACCTGTGTCTGATGGGTAAGGAAGAGACGCCTGGGTGTCACCACTGCGAGGGTCGCCCTGAGGACACAGTCGAGCACACGGTGCAGGACTGCCCAGCTTGGGCAGAGCACCGACGTGTCCTCACGGCGACAATAGGCGGAGACCTCTCGCGCCCGGCCTTGGTCGAGGCCATGCTGCGGGGCGAGAGGGAGTGGGAAGCGGTCGCCTCCTTCTGCGAAGCAGTCATGCTTCCGAAGGAGGAGGCGGGCCGCGTGAGGGAGAGGATGGCGTCCTCCCTCCAGCCCAGCCGCAGTGGTAGACGCCCACGGCGTCGGACGTCGGCCGACGATCTCCGGCCACCGTAGGCGCGGGCATGCGGACAGCGAGTAAAGGGCAACTCGCTGTCCGACCATGGACCATGCCCGGGTCGACGGCGCGTCGTGTTCCACGCGCGCCTCAAAGAGCGTCAGCAACATGACGAGGCCCCCTCTGCAGAGGGCCGAAGCCCGCCGGGGTCGTGGGACTCATCCCGTTACCGTGGCCCCGGTATGTAAAGGGTTATTGAAGGAACACCGTGGATTTTAGTCAGTAAAAGTCTGACAGTCCCTCCCACCCTGCCCGGAGTGGGAGGACTTATTTGATAATTTTACCACGTAAAAAAAAAAAAAAGCACAGTCTCTTTTACATCCCATTCTAGACTACGCTGATGTCAGTTATCTTGATCTCACAGAGGCACAACTTGATAAACTTGAACGACTTCAAAATTATTGCATAAGATTTATATTTGGTTTGCGCAAATATGATCACGTATCCGAATTTCGTACGAAACTCAAGTGGCTTCCTATACGTCTTCGCCGGAACTTACACATCTTGTCTCTGCTTTACAGTATTCTGTTCAATCCTAAGTCCCCCTCTTATCTTAAAGAACGTTTTAAGTTCCTCCATGACACACATGCCAAATTTCTGAGGTCATCGGAAAACTTGAGGCTAGAGGTACCGAGTCACTCCACCAATTTCTTTGGTAAGTCGTTTGCAGCTCAAGCAATACGACTGTGGAATACTCTTCCCGTGTCAGTAAAACAATCACAAACCCTTCCTTCTTTCATAAACATGGTAAAAGATCTCTATCTCTCTCTTTAATTTGTTACTATTTTTTATATAACTCAGCTTTGTTCTTTTTATGTATATATATGTATATGTATATTGAGTATGTAGTTTATTACTTGTTTATTGTATATAAGTGAATAGTACATGATGGACTACCCGAGTATTTATTTTCTCCTGCTGTGTCAAATCCATCCAAAGATTGTCTGTAAAAGATCGCTTTTAGCGATAAGACCGCCCATTGTAACACCCTTTGTAGTTTTTTAAGTCCTTATTTAATTCTGTTATGGTGTACAATAAAGAGTATATCTATCTATCTATCTTATATCTCAACTTCAAAATATTTTACATCAAGTAAATCCGTATGTCAGAAATTTCAAAGCTGCAATAGATTCCATCCCACAAGGCCAAAATAACAATTAAAAATTTATAATTAAGGCTGATAGACGGTCTGTTGCAGACGAAGTTGCAGTAATCTTAGTCAATCAGGAATGTGACAGACGTGATATAGTATTACGTACTCATGATGATCGCTTACAACGCATTTACGAAACACATCGAGCTTATGACGCTCTGCAATATCCATTGATATACTTCCATGGTGAGGATCAGTACAATTCATGTTAATCCAAGGACTAGAATAACAAATTGCAATTAAAAATATCAGCTCCACAGTTTTATTCTTACCAGATACAAATTAAACAGAATTGTTTTAATTATTTGCAACGATTTCGAGGATTATTCAGCCAATTCATCGTCGATAATTACGTACGCAAAAATAGACAGACAGGTTTATTTATATACGCACTAATCAGACATGATTACGTTCTGAGGATTATGTGCATCTGCGAGACGCAATGCAGCAAGATAATAACGTGGAGAACATGGGACGATTAGTTATCTTACCGTCAAGCTATATTGAAGGTCCACGTTACAGGCACGAGCGTATTCAAAACGCCTTTTGCTATGTTCGTAAGTACGGTCGACCTGACCTTTTTATCACTTTTACCACTAACCCAAAGTGGAATGAAATTTCAGAAGGGCTTTTTGCCGGCCAGGTGCCACATGATCGGCACGACATAATAGCCCGAGTGTTTCACCTTAAACTCAAGCTGATGATTGACCTAATTACAAAAAAAAAGGTTTTCGGACCATCAGTGTGTTTTATGTACAGCGTTGAGTAGCAGAAACGGGGCTTGCCACATGCCCACATTCTGCTGTGGTTAGAAGAAAAACTTAGACCTGATTCTATCGATACTGTTATAAGTGCTGAATTTCCCGATAAGACCCAAGATCCCGTGTTATTCGATATCATTATGACTCATATGATTCACGGACCATGCGGCACGTTAAACAGAAATTCTCCCTGTATGCAAGAAGGTCGTTGCTCTAAAAGATACCCTCGGACCCTTTCAGAACAAACGATATCAGGAGAAAATGGGTATCCATTATACTGTCGAAAGTCACCACAATAAGGTGGTTTCACAGCTAAAATAAGATTACATGGCCAGGAAATAGATGTTGATAATAGATGGGTGGTACCTTATTCACCGGTACTATCACGAACCTTTCAAGCTCACATCAATGTCGAGGCATATAACAGTGTTGAATCCATCAAATATATTTATAAATATGTGAATAAGGGCTCTGACCAAGCAACTGTGGGGTTTGCTAATAATGATAACGATGAAGTTAAAAGGTTTCAGTCGGGCCGGTATATAAGCTCCTTTGAGACAGTTTGGCGTATTTTAAGTTTTTCGATCCACGAGAGATATCCACCCGTCATCCACCTTGACGTTCATGTTGAAGGTGGTCAAAGAATATACTTCAACCCTGATAATGAAACGGAGCGTTTGGAAAACCCAAGACGAACCACTCTGCTCGCTTTCTTTAATCTTTGCGAAACAGACGCATTTGCTAAGACACTCTTATACAACGAAGTTCCATCGTATTATACCTATAAAAAACAACAAGGTATTTTTAACCGCAGAAGACCTGGAACAGCTCTAGTAGGCGAACCAGGTATTTTTAAAGATCATCTCATTGTTAGGGTTTATACGACTCATCCAAATAACTCCGAATGCTTTTACCTGTGTCTACTGCTGCACGTTGTCCGAGGGCCTACTTCTTTTGCCGATCTCCGAAAGGTTGACAATATCGTACACCCTACACACCAAGCCGCTTGCCGGGCACGTCACTTGCTGGATGGGGTTCAACATTGGGATGATGCTTTGTCGGAAGCAAGTATTAGCGAAAGTCCTCATCGGTTGCGATATTCGTTTGCAGTCATGTTGGTGTTTTGTGCACTTTCTGACGCTGCACAGTTGTGGTATAAGTATCAGAACAAATTGGCTGAGGATATTTTTAGACACGTACAACTTAATGATAACAACCCAATTGAGGAGAGATCTCGTGAAAGTCAATAGAATCGTTGTTTGTTGGCTATTCAAGATATAGTTACATCTATTGGGGGTCATCCAATTTCTCAATATGGCATGCCGGAGACATCATTTGACGGTGTATGTATTAATAGAGATTACGCGATGGAAACCAACTATGATCCAATTGACCTGGCCGAAATTTTACAAACTGATGTCTCGATGCTAACTGATGAACAGCGTTTGATATTTGATCGGGTGTGCCGCAGCGTTGATAGTACTTTGGGAGAAATGCTATTTGTAGATGCACCCGGTGGAACGGGTAAAACATTTCTTACGAAAGTTATTTTGGCGAAGGTACGAAGCCAAGGTAAAATCGCGCTTGCTGTCGCTTCATCAGGCATAGCAGCCACATTGTGCCAGGTGGGAAAACTGCTCATAAAATGTTTAAAATTCCGATCGATTTAGACCGCACAGAAAGTCCTGTTTGTAATATTTCAAGAAACAGCGATAAAGCTAAGGTTCTTCGTGATTCTGCGATGAGTCCACAATGGCCAATTCAAAAGTAGTAGAAGCAGTAGACAGAACGTTGCGTGATGTCAAGCAAAATGATCAATCCATGGGTGGCATTACTATGCTTTTTGTGGCGATTTTTGTCAGACTCTCCCTGTAATACCACGTGGAACTAGGTCTGATGAAGTTAGAGCCTACCTAAAGAGTTCTCGACTGTGGCATTACATTATCCCTTTGCATTTGACATTAAATATGCGTGCGCAAATTGGAGGCAACGAAAATGCACAAGAATTTTCAGATTTGCTAATTGAGATTGGTAACGGTGTGTATCCGCAAGAACAAGGAAAAGTTGTTCTTAATGAAAACCTATGCAACATAGTTTCATCAATGCGAGACCTCATATAATCTGTGTATGGAAACGCAACGCAAATACCAACTTGCGAAAATTCCTGACTTTGCGAAAGAGCTATTTTGATGCCACGAAACGACCAAGCAGCAACAATAAACACTGAAATTTTGGGCTATGTTCAGGGGGATTATGTTGAGTATATCTCCATTAACAGAGTCATGGAAGAAGGAGAATCTACAAGCTACCCAGTAGAATTTTTAGAATCCCTCAATGCTCCTGGACTATCAGCACATAAAATAAAATTAAAAGTAGGCGTACCCATAATGCTTCTTAGAAATTTAAGCACCCCAAAACTTTGCAATGGCACCAGGTTAAAAGTGACCAATTTACAACGAAATCTGATAGAAGCAGAGATTTTAACAGGGTGTGGAAAAGGTGAAAGTGTTTTCATTCCTCGGATTCCTCTCATTCCAAACAATTTTCCATTTAGTTATAAACGAGTCCAGTTTCCAGTCAGCCTATATTTTGCGATGACAATTAATAAAGCCCAAGGTCAGGCACTGAAAGTTGTGGGTGTAGATCTAAGTATCAGCTGTTTCTCACACGGTCAGTTGTATGTGACTCTGTCACGGGCTAGCAATCCTAGGAGCCTGTATGCTTTCATCCCCGATGGCCATACGTCAAATATGGTATACAGAGAAGCATTACTGTAAAGTAAAATTTTAGCTACCCAAACGACGGTATATGTAATTAAAAATATGCTGCCCGAAAAGTCACTATTCCACGCGAACGAAGTCGCGGGCACAGCTAGTATAATATATAAATAAATGTGTGTGTGTATTGTTTAATGTCGTGAGGTGTGTGAGTTTATTTCAATTCTTTAGGTATGTTCCAGTAATAGTCAACTACTATTGTACTAAATGTCGTTGAATATAAGTAGTTTATGGTTAGTTTACGGCGTCTTAAATTTTGTTTAAAACGCCATTCCTTCCAAGAAAACTCGAAGAGATGTCAATAACAGATGGGGCAGCATATCCACAGTGATTATCAGAGGTGAAACGGATAACCGTTTAACCGGATACCAAATATCCGGCCTAACTAGTGGCCGGTTAGCTGAGAAAAGTTCTGAGTCGACTATCAGTGACGCTTATAGCACGTTCTGGGATTGTTTCAATGAAATAGCGAGTGAAAACAACAATAATTAGTCTTACGACCACTAGAATAACGCAATTGTAAATAATATTGATCTTTGCGACCAGTCCACAGAACAGAAAATTAAGTACTGTATTTTCTATTCCGTGGTCCAGTCAGTGCGCATTGATTGCGATCGTGATTCGTTTCTTAGGTGATCAGCAAATGCTGTACAATACTCAGACTTAGCAGGGTCGCTAAAATTTCTATCGTCTATCGCTTACAGTTCGCAGATTGTGCGATGGACACAATCTGATTCTACCAAGCTCGTTCCATCATCATACACACAAAACGTTTTTACTTTCATTGTGCGTACCTACAGCTTAGGAGTCCTTGCTGGAGTCTGTGTTTACTGATAGCTATAACCTGGGATCTGTAAGTCCAGAGTGAATAGGTTACTTCTTGGTAAGCGTGGTTCATCTTTGACCACATTTTGATGAATGAACGCCAATTAAGAGGCAGCTTCAAAAAAACGTCTCTTACTGTATATTATCCTGCAGGGCGCAGAAATATACTTTTTTATTGATATGTTTTTGACGACCATCTCACCAGCGATCGATGAGGTCAATAATAAAACGAGCGAGACCAGTACGAGTAGATGCCTGATCACTCTTGCTTTAAAGGCTGACGGGTCATAAGTGGCAAGGAATACAGAATCTGGACGAGAGTTCTACACTTTGACATTAATAAAAATTCAGTTAAAACTGGTGTTCAAATAAGGTGCGTTGAAAAACATTGTTTGAGCATGTTTATTTCATTCTAGGCCCCATAAAGCTCTCGCCAAAACACAAACAACAACAATCTTCAACGTATTAATATTCTCATCTAATACTTTACTTAAATTTCCAACAGGGAAGTAGATAAATGCAAATTAAAGTCTCCATCCCCCTAGGGAGATTGCCATCATATTATTCTCCGTTATCGAACCACGTAGAACCCACATTACTTTTGTTCAGAAAACGTTTTTAATAATAAACGTGCTATGAGAATATAACCAAGTGTTAAATGTTCCCTATCTTGAACAAAGGAGTCCGAATTTCAAATTAAGGAGCGGATCCTCTATTCTTTGTAGTATGAGAGCTAGATGCAATGAAATATTTTACACTAGAATGAAGATTTTATCTACATTATGTATTTAACACAGGGGTAAAATTTGTTTGTACATTTGTGTGTAGGGGTAATCTTCGGAAGTAACGATGCAATTCTAAAAATGTATTCATTGGTAGTAAGGTAACGTTATATATTGTAACTACTATAGGCTGTAAATTATCTCTGAATCCACGTGGATAAAATCGTGGGTGAAGTGCTTATTTCTAAATTTAAAAAGAGTAATATTGTCTATGTTTACAGAAAAGTTTTTTCTCGTTTGAAAAGAGTCACCGTGGAGTTTCTTGCCGGTTCTTCACGATAGGAAACGACGAATTTCATTCACTAGCTTCTGACGTTATAAAAGTGCCCATGTAGGCTTATGTGAAATAAAATACTTTGAGTTTGAGTTTGAAAGGAATTGATGAGGTCGTGATCAGCTTTTTATATTATTATTTCCAGTATCTCCTATAGAAAACCAACACACAAGTAATCGAAAAAAAATAACAAATAATTTTCACAAAATGTATTATGCTAAATTATTGGTTGGAGTCGTACATCCCACACTTTTTTAACGATACAAATGTAAAATAAACTATAACATAACTAAGTTTATAATAACTTGTAAAACGAAACCCCATTTCCAATATGGAGAAATCCAATTTAACTTTGGTTTTACTTGAGATGTCCTGATCTTGACGATACTTGAGATATTTATTGCAGTTGGAACATCACCTTTTTAGGGTTCCGTAGCCAAATGGCTAAAAATGGAACCCACATAGATTGGTCACAGGCATTTTTTTCCGAAACTATTAAGACTACACATAATTATGAATCTTGGTAGTTTCCGATTTTAATACAAAAATAAATAAAATTAAGGCGGGGCTTTTTTTCATCAAATCTATACGTGTTTCGTGTCTACAGACAGGTCTTGATTTATTCTTAAAGCCAATCGTTTATAAGATAGATACTTCCAAAGTGGTAAAATGTGTCTCCCCCGCCCTCTTATGAAGTAAAGTAAATTGAAAAACCTAAAACAAAAAAAATATGCTGTAGATCATAACAAAAACTTTCAACATAAATTACTTTGAACAAGATAGAGTCTGTGGTTTTCGAGATATAGCACATTTTCTAATATCCCGCATATAACATTTTATTTCATACAAACACTATGAAAAACAAAGTTATTTTGCGTAGTTACTACGGAACATGGGCAAGTTTGACTCCCACTTCACCAATTTTTTTTGGTTATCCAATGCATTTTCTGATTTCGTTTTCACACTAACATCGCCCCAAGATATTGTAAAGCACCGTATTTATTTGTTTATTCTTTTAGCGTGTACATGTATTTTATTAGTAATATATATACTTAGTATTCTTTCCATAATTTATGTCATTTTATTTTCTTGCCCTATGTCTTTTTAATGCAAAGGTTGACTGGTAGAGAATGCCTTATTGCCGCCTATGTACCACCATTGTACAGTTACTAACTATTGTACAGTTATTAACTATTGTACAGATACTGTACAATAGTGTTACATTATAATATAGTAAAGTTTAAATAAATAAGACGAAACTCTCAACTGTTTCACATAACTAATCTAAAATGTAAATCTAAAAATATGCAAAACCAGGAAAGAAGTCTAAGCAATATTCAAGTAAATTTCAGTCAGTCGCTGCATACAAAATAATATTTCGTGCTCCGTACTCCTAAATAGACTGCATATTTTTTATCTTTCGCTATAAATCTGTCCTTATCTTTTCGCATCAGTCCCCGACTCCCCGACTGTATTTCTTTCTCAGTAATAATGCGGTTTCTTTTATCATTTCCTTATTATCTTTGCCCTTGTTTATTTGGAAAATGTGAAACTCTGTAATGAAGTTAGAGAAACGTTTTTCGGAAAGCGTTTTCAGTTCATAATTTTCTTGTTTTGTATTTATTTTTGGTTAGTACTGTTCTTAAAGTGTCAAGGTTTTATTAACGTAATCTGATAAGGCTTTGTATTATGTTGGGGTGATAAATACAGCGATGGGAAACACACCAGTCGACGGCGCGTCTCAAAGATCAGTTCGCATCAATAATGGGCCTGATGATGTGATATGTCTGCCGGGGTTGAGGGGGAATATTCTAACGAGGTACGGCCTTGGAACACAAGGGCAGATGAACGGACAAGATGGGTTTTTAGTCAGTAAAAGTCTCTGATACTCCCTCCTGCTCCACTCCGAGAGAAGTCATTTAATGATTATTCCACACGGAAAAACAGGGCGGCTCTTTAGTTTGATACTATTTTCCGCTTCACCTAGAGTGGGATGAATCATTTCAATATTTTCCCACCGACAAAAAATATTTCACAAGTAAAACGACTACCTACCTGTCCTCCTCAACCGATAACCCGGGTACACAATGCCTTTTTAGCAAGACCGGTGAAAGATTTTCTAGTTTATCACTCTTTACTAACACAGGCATCGCACTTATATTTATCATAGAGCTATTTTTTTATCGTCGAATAACTTCTCCCGCTCTGAGTTAAGCGGAAGGGAGTGTCAGACTTCTACTGACTAAAACCCCTTCAGCTGCCCGTAAGTTCCGGGGCCGTGGGCCTTATAAGGCCCCGTCACTAATGCTGACAGCTCCTTGAACCACACATGGATCACGACGCGCCGCAGACCCGGGCTTGTTCCTTACCGGATGGTGAGCTACCCCTGCTCACCGTCCGTAAGCCTACGGTGGCCGGAGATCAGCCCGCAATCCCCGACGCCCAGGGCGTCTACCGCGGCGGCTGGAGCATGAGGAAGAGAGCTGCCTCTCCCTCGCGCGTTCGGACTCCTCCTTCGCTAGCACGACTGCTTCGCAGAAGGAAGCGACTGCATCCCATTTCCTCTCGCTCCGCACCATGGTCTGAACCAAGGCCAGGCGATTTATCATAGGAGCTGCTGGAATACAATGGTATATCGAGCCTCAAGTTTCTCTCCCATGGTTATTCCTGTAATATCCCTCAAAAGTGTGTATTATAAAAACAGCTCAGCAATATGTATTGCTGAGCTGTTTTTATAATACACACTTTAGCCTTTTCCCAACTATGTTAGGACCTGATTCCAGTCTTACCGGATTCAGCTCAGTATATGTGTTTAACATGAAGCGACTGCCTGTCTGACGTCTACAACAAGAAGTTGGATAACAAGGCAAGGCAAGGCTGGTGTTAGATTTTTCGACTATTGACAGCACTTAACGACTATCAAAGATATACAAATAACAGCTGGAACCAATTACTTATAGTGCTTTCCGACGCACGAAGGAATCTCAATAGAAAGAAAGAAAAACGTTTATTGGCTACATGCCACAAGTACACACGAACACAAATAAAAAATAAAAAAATAAAAAACTTAGAAATAGAACTTAAAAATAAAACTTAAAAAATAAAACTAAAAATAAAACTTACATAATTAAGATAATATGACAGACATATTTCTATGTGTGACTCACGGCAGTGCCAAACAGGCCCTGTTCAGCAAAATGCCAGACAACTGGTGCCTGACGCTGATTTTCAACAGGTCCTGTTTGAGAGGTGAAGAGAAAATTAGCTTTATACAATTACTGCGAGTGGCTGTGTGCATCGGGGTGCGAAAAATTTACAAATAGATAATAATTTGTTCTCTAATTATAAGGGACTGGGTATAAATAAACTAATTAGGTGCTAGATTAAAATGATACATAAATGTAATTTAATATTTATATGTATACGAAAATGAAAGAAAGAATACGAGATAAGTGTGATTATTATTACTATAATAATTTATTGATGACATTATGGTGACATTAGTAAATTGGTGCATTGTGTATAAGGGTATGTCCAGCTCCAAGCCGGGGGACACGAGAGGCACCCAAAGGAGCGTACTAAACCGCGCAAGCAACAGCAGGCAACCACGACAGACGACGACTATCTCAAGGGTCACGACAACGTTCCACATCATAATAGTAATAATGGATAAATATAAATCATATTATTGAAATATTCTGTTGCACCATATCCAGTTTCCTTTGCGCATCTATCAAGTACTGCCGTAGACGGGTTCTAAATGTATGGATTGTGCCTACCACTCTTATTGGTGGCAGAATTTTATTGCAGTACGTAAGGCAGTTGTCCCACCGCCGGCGATGAACGAGTAGCGAGTAGAGCTAGCATCTAAAAACGAGTTGGCGAGCAGCGAGTGTGTTGTTCCGATAGTTTAGTCGTTGAGCTATCATCTGGTTGCTCTCTCAGCCAGCCTGAGTTCCGACCGCCAAGTGATCGCTTAGCGAGTGTTATCTTTGACAGCTCTTGTCGCTCAGCGACAAAACTAGTGAAGCGAGTAGTCGACCGCAGTGTGAAAAGTCAGAGAGCAACTATTAATATATACATCTCTTTCATTTACACGGAATGTATATTTCATTAAGCGTTTCTTGAGCGAGTAAATCACCGATAGTTAGTCGTTTAGGTACTCGCCGGCAGTCGGATAACTGCCTTAAGCTGGTAAAGCAAGACTTGCTGAAGTGAGTCCGTCATCCACATCGGACTGACTTCAGCAAGGCTTGCTTTACCTAGAAGATCAAATCGTGAGGCTAATCATACGCCACAAGCTCCTTTTTAATCACTTTCTTATGCAATCCTCAAATCTGCCATAAAAACATACAAAAACACCAAATTAAATCGAATGTGATCTCATTCAAAATACATCGCCCCACACTTGAACTCACGCCAATCAATCAATATGGATTCCCATTAAAATTACATCTGGTTATTATGATCGGGAATGTACTTGATATCTGTACTCATATAATAAACCGGAAAAAATGTTTGTTTGTTTGTTTGAACGCGCTAATCTTCTAAAGTACTGGTTGGATTTGCATGAAAATTGGTATGGCAGTAACTTGAAGCTTGAGGAAGACTATAGGTTACTTTTTATCCGACTGTAAAAAAGAAGGTTATGTTATTATCATGTCAAAGTCCACGGGAGCAAAGCCTCATGCAACTGTTAGTAAATTATAATAAAGTTAATTGACCCGTTGTCTATCTGTATATACAACGTATAACGGAAACCCCATATCTATCCAAAAGGGCTGAAGACAACATCTGGTATGGAGTCTCTATGCACAGTTTCAGCACAAAATAACTGACTCAAAGAAGTGATAACAAATTATTGGTTTCATATATTTCTTGAATACCAATCATAACAAACGGAAACCCCATATCTATCCAAAAGGGCTGCAGACAACATCTGGTATGGAGTCTCTATGCACAGTTTTAGCACAAAATAACTGACTCAAGGAACTGATACCAAATTATTGGTTTCATATATTTCTTGAATACCAATCATAACAAACGTGTCACAACACTACGAGGGTCAATAATTTTCCACGTCACTTGCCAATAACACGATAATTCTTTTCGTTCTTCTAATAAGTTTTACACACGTAGACTTAGGATAACAAAACCCTTGCCATATTGTTATCATCCAAAGAAGCCATGCACTTGGTATGTATATACCCTTTAAATTACACGTTGTATAATAAGAAACTAATCGTGTTTAAAATGTCTAACCGTTAAAAATGACTGTAAGTAACTTTGCTACTCAAACAGCAGTCAAGAATACTGTTGACTGCTGTTTGAGTAGCAAAGTTACTTACTTTTTATTTATTTTATTTTATTTACTTTACTTACTATACAAACGGGGCCCGAAAGGGCCATTGCCTTACGGCGTTGCGGGAATGTTCTAACGAGATACCGCAGCCCCGGAATGCAAGGACAACTGAAGGAGCAGTGTGGGTTTTTAGTCAGTAGAAGTCTGACACTCCTTTGCGCTTCACCTACAGCGAGAGAAGTCATTTGACGATTTTCCCACCCAGAAAAAAGCTTGCCAGCCAAAATTTATTTCTTAAAAAAAATCATTTCCACTTTAGGATTTTTCCAGTAGCATGGGTGCGTTTACGAATATTCAGGTATTCATACTCAGGAAACAATTGAGGTCATATAAACATTTGTTACGGTACGGAATCGCACCCGCAAAGCGCATTGCTACAGCCAATTGTTCAGGTACTGCACTCATCGTGTCGTTAGCAACAGTTTCATCATCCAACATTCGTCATTCATTTTATAAATGACCTTAAATGAAAGCCATCTAATGCGCCATCAGAATACTTGAAAATTATTTGCTTCAATTTGTTAAGTAAATAAGACTTATATCGAGGATTCATTACTACTGTTACGAGCTGGGGTTCGGGATAGAATTAATTAACGCCAATTAAACCAAAATTAACACTTTAATTAATTAGACACAAATAAAAATATAACACAATTATTCGCACACAACACTTGTCACTTAACACTTAAATCACACTTAAATCGCACTGAAATTCACTGGTAAAGCTTCGATTATATCTCGTATTCGCCTCGTAATAAGACTGACTCTCTGCGCCCCTTTGCGCTATATTTATACTCCGGTCTATGAATTCGAGAACATTCTTATAAAATCGACTCACTGTTTATACTGCCTAGAAAATACTCGAAATACATAGTACCGCTATTCGACGCTAGATGGCGTTAGTGTCTTGACTAGATATGCTCATTCTTGCTACTCGCCGCTAGATGGCGTTAGCGTCTCGAACATTCCAGATTTATGTCGAAGTTTCGCGACGCACTGCACTAAGCGACTGGCGTAACACTACATTATATTTCTTTGTTTAACCTTGCATCTGTCTCTCTGTTGTCGACCCTTTATGACTGAAGATAGCGATCACCAATCGTCACCCAGCTGTTTGTCACGCTTTTCCAGTTTGTGTTTTGCTAATCGAACCACTTCCTCGAACCTGTGAGAGCTTCTCTGCTTCAGTTGGACTTAAATTTGCATAGTAAGATAAAAATCTCTCATAAACGTTGTACAGATATTTACTCATTCATTGATTTTCACCAGTTAAATATTATTTTTATAAATAGGTACTTTATTTCACATTTATTAGTAACATCTTAAGCTGTGTTAGTAGCTATGATAAAATATGACTAAAAATAAAAACATAAAAAATGAAGGCTAGGTAAACCGTCGTCCTTTTTTGGTGAAAAATCATCTAATGTCTCCACTCCCGCAGTGGGTGGAGTGGAAGGGAGTATCAGACTTTTTCTCACTAAAAACCCACCCTGCTTCATCAGTTGTAATGACACAATTTCAGTTTATTTGTTCTTCACACAACAGGAGTCTACGTTCCACCAACAATCTTCTCTTACTCTGCCCTTCTCATACTTCTGACTTTGTTCATTCTTCTTTTCATATTCAGTCGATTCTCCTCTGGAATGCGTTTTCTCTCGAAATCAGGACGGCTAACAGTCGCTATGCATTCAAAAAGAAATTGTGGATTTACTTTCTACACCAATGAACAGAATTTTCAAATATAATTTTCATATGATACTTAAGTATAGACATTTATGTATATAAATATTTATATAAGTATTTATTTTATTATTTATGTAGATTTGAATAGCCTTTTATATACTCTTTATTACAACTTCTCACGTACGTATTGCACCTCCCACATCTCTTCACCACTCATGGTTGACTGGTAGAGAATGCCTACGGCATTAAGTCCACCTTTGTACCTGTGTGCATGACGTGTAAATAAATAAATATTTCTCCATTTAACAATATCCTGTGTATTATGCACATGCAAAATTTCCAACCATTTAAGTCGACCAAATATCAGATTTGACTGGCTTAGCAAATATACGACATAAACAATAATCCAAGTGAAGTCTGACTTAAGCATTATGTTCTAAATATTATTACCACGAACTCTCTCTTTACGAATTCATTTATTGATAAAATTAATTAGAATTATCATCATTTACTGAACATAGAATAGATAAATAATCATTAGTTGTTAATTTGTATATACAAATACCTACATATATTTTCATCTGCTTAACCCTTTTTTTCCGAGGTGGAAATCCTCATGGATGTCCTCCACCCTGGGACGGGCGAATGGGTCTGTCAGACTCATACTGACTAAAACCACCCCGTGTTCCCTCGTACAGATGCGCCGGTGGCTGCAGGAACACATAAGTATTTTTCAACCCGGACCCAGACTACTGCCGCAGAGGCGAGCCCAATCTCCTTAAGCGCGGAGAGTGAGGTGTTTTGCTCCCCCTGTGACTACTGAGAAGGGCGCGAGTGGAACAAAACGCGCCGCCATCTCGGGTCCGTATTATAGGGAACAGCGAATATCCCCAAGTCCGCCGTTCCTGGACCCATTTGCATTGGATCCAAGGGCATTGTCTGCCCTCTGTCGTCGCCCGGTGCACCTTCTGCGGGCCGAGAGAACACTCAAGATCTCCGTCTCCCTTTCCGCAGCCTCCTTCTGCGACATGACAAATTCGCAGAAGGAAATCACAGCGTCCCACGACGCTGCACCGCCGGCCATAGAACGAATCACTGCCAGCAGCATCGCTTCTTTTTTTTTTAGCGTGGTAAAATTATCAAATAAGTCCTCCCACCCCGGGCAGGGTGGGAGGGACTATCAGACTTTTACTGACTAAAATCCACGGTGTTCCTTCAATAACCCTTTACGTACCGGGGTCACGGTAACGGGATGAGTCCCACGACCCCGGCAGGCTTCGGCCCTCTACGGGGGGGCCTCGTCATATTGCTGACGCTCTTTGAGGCGCGCGTGGAACACGACGCGCCGTCGACCCGGGCATGGTCCATGGTCGGACAGCGAGTTGCCCTTTACTCGCTGTCCGCATGCCCTCGCCTACGGTGGCCGGAGATCGTCGGCCGACGTCCGACGCCGTGGGCGTCTACCACTGCGGCTGGGCTGGAGGGAGGACGCCATCCTCTCCCTCACGCGGCCCACCTCCTCCTTCGGAAGCACGACTGCTTCGCAGAAGGAGGCGACCGCTTCCCACTCCCTCTCGCCCCGCAGCATGGCCTCGACCAATGCCGGGCGCGAGAGGTCTCCGCCTATTGCCGCCGTGAGGACACGTCGGTGCTCTGCCCAAGCGGGGCAGTCCTGCACCATGTGCTCGACTGTGTCCTCAGGGCGACCTTCGCAGTGGTGACACCCAGGCGTTTCCTCCTTTCCCATCAGACACAGGTACCTCCCGAAACTTCCGTGTCCGGTGAGGACCTGCGTCATGCGGTAGGTCAGGACGCCGTGACGCCGATCTAGCCACTCCTCAAAGAGGGGTCTTACCGCCGCAATTGCGGCGTGCCCGGCCTTCGGTTGCGACAGTCGTTCCCTCCATACTGCCCTGATATCACGCCGGAGCTCTTCCCGCCGCGCCTCGACTTCTCGAGGCAGCGGGGATACGCCCCGGCGCTGCGCCTACACGCGCCATTCATAGACGCGCTGGAGGGCAGTTGCCTCCAGATCCCAGGGCAGCAATCCGACAAGGAGGTTGGCCGATTCGCCGGCGATCGTGCGGTATCCCCGGATCATTCGGATAGCCATGACCCTCTGGCATGCGACCAACTTTAGTGGTCGCGTCCGGATGCACAGGGCCCACACTGGGGACCCGTAGAGGGCCATGGACCACACGACGCCGGCGTACAGCCTTCGGCAGGAGGCGTTTGGCCCGCTGAGATTAGGCAGGAGTCGCCTGAAGGCGGCTGCTGCCCGGTTCAGCTTTGGGGCCAAACTCAGGAAATGCTCCCTGAAGTTCCACCGGCTATCGAGGACGAGTCCCAGGTACTTCATCGTCCTCCCGACGCCGATGCGAACCCCCTCCACCGTTATGTGGGACTCGGACCGTGGCGCGTTCCGACCGCCATGGAAGCACATGGCCTCGGTCTTGTGCAGCGCCACGTCGAGTCCCAACTGCCGGATCCTACTAATGACTGTCGCAACCGCTTGCGTCGCCAGGTCGGCCGCCGCCTGGTGCGACTCTCCCTGCGCCAGGACGAGCGTGTCGTCAGCGTAACATATTACGCTGACGCCGTCAGGGAGGTCGCCGCGCAGCACCCAGTCGTATCCGATGTTCCACAGGGGCGGCCCCAAGACCGATCCCTGTGGGACACCGCACGACATCTCTCGCCGGTTCCACTCTCCCCGGTGACCGGGGTAGATGACGGCTCTGTCCGTCAAGTAGTCCTCGACTATGCGACGGAGGTAGGTCGGCACCCGGTGATACCGGAGTGCCTCCCTGATGCAACTCCAGGGCAGGGTGTTGAAGGCGTTGGTGATGTCCAAAGACACCGCCAAGACGACCCTGCCCCGGGATATCGCGTCCCCCGTCGTGAGGGCTCTCACGCGCATGATGGCTGTATGGTATGTAAGTTAATATGTATACGTACGATGTAAATCACATATAAGTTCTGTAGTATAGATTATATATTATTATTAGATTATTAGATATAGATTTCACGATTGTTTTTCGAGGAAAAATAAGTTTTTTATTTCACTTAAACTGGAACATCGGCGTCATTGTCACAGGGGGCGCGTTTCTTGAAATACACTGAGGTCTGCTTGCGACGTAAAGGCCTGCGGTTCATCTGCCTCTCCATCCATTTGACATGCATCTTCTTGTAGAAATAACAGGTAGCATAGCATGCTGCGGCCAGAAGGACGATTGTGATCAGGGTGAGGAGAATATTTGTGGTGCTGATGCTGGAGTAGCTCTGCTCGGTTGTCGCACCGTTTTTCCCATTGCCAGCTGCCGTTTGCGCGATGATCGTCTCTTCTTTCGTTTGAGTAGTGCCCATATTTTATGAGTTAATGATTGGCAACCCAAATCCACATATTTATATATTTCGTTTTTAATCATTTCCGAATTCACTTTTGTTTTACTGTCTAAACTTCACTCGCGATGTAACTTTGAATGGCAGGGTCGCCATGAAGTTTCGTGGTAAATAAAACACATCCGCTCTGGATTACGGTTCGATTTATTGTGTCTTCACATAAAGCGCACATCAACTTAGTCTTATACTTATTACTTACTTGGCTAATTCAAAATAAGGTGGTTACACACACTACGATATTAACTTACATACACTACAATGGCATCCACAGTCGAGCGCCCCCTGCGGAAGCCAAACTGGCACTCCGCAAGATCCGGGCCCACCCGATTCAGGTGCCCGAAGAGGCGGTCTGCAATTACTCTTTCCAAGAGCTTGCCCGCCTCGTCGAGCAGCACGATGGGCCGGAATGCGGACGGAGAGTCCGCAGGGCGCCCGGCTTTCTGGATCAGGACCAGCTTTCCCGTCTTCCAGCGAAGCGGAAACTGGCGCCTCTCCAGGCATGCGCTAAAGAGCCCCCCTAGTCGAGGCCCGAGAGTCTCTGAGGCCAGGACCCAGGCTTTCCCTGGCAAGCCGTCGGGTCCTGGGGCGGTATTTTTAGCGATAAGACCGCCCATTGTAACACCCTTTGTAGTTTTTAAGTCCTTATTTAATTCTGTTATGGTGTACAATAAAGAGTATATCTATCTATCTACGGAGTCGACTTCCAGTCTAATCGGATACAACTGGGTACTAGTATTTTACATGGAGCGACTTCTTTTCTGACTTCCACAACCGAGTTGCTGAGTAACACAGTACCCCTTGGTAAGACCGGTGTCTGATTTTCAGGCTGCTGATTACCCGTAACAAGTATCAAAAAAGTGCCAATGACAGCTGGGACCAACGTAATGGCTAGACTTGCTTTTCGAGATATGGAGGAAACTCCAAATGTTAGTCTGGTCAACAATCTGGTATGAGCCTGAAAGGAGTGGTGATAATGAAAATTACAGAAAGTAATGTGCCTTCCTGGGTTTAAACCCGTAAGTCGTGCTTGTAACCACTGGATCACCACAGCTCTTACTCATAATATTCACAGAATCAGGCGGTCTTATCTTACAGGTCAACTTTTGGATGTAGAAAAATTTAAAGAGATATGTTTTTGGGTTAACAGTAGACAAACATCATATATAATATTAATTAAATCTATACTAATATTATAAAGCGGAAAAGTTTGTTTGTTTGCTTGAACGCGCTAATCTTCGAAAGTACTGGATGGATTTGGATGCAATTTGGTATGGAGGTAGCTTGAAGCTTGAGGAAGGTCGACTACAAAAAAGGAGAGTTATGTTTTTACCGTGATAGAATCCACGGGAGCAAAGCTCCGCGTGAGTACTTGTAAAGTTATATACGACTACGTCCACCTGGTTTTTGAAATAATGTATAGCCAAAATTGTAGGTCCCAGAAGATCCTAGATTGTGTTACACAGAGCAACTAAAAGCGTTGGTGGCTAGTTGTCTGTTGAGTCAGTTCGTCAGTTAAATCAATTAAGGCTCTCGGCATAGAGAGAATTGAAGCGAAGGCGGCGGCCATTACTGCATTACTGTGTAAGGAGCGCTACAATCGAGCCGACTTCAACGTGCACCGGTTGACTACCGAAGTCAACCGGTGCACTGAACCACGACGATGGCTATAAAACCCTAGTCAACGAAGCATGGTGTTCTACGCGCGTCTCAAAAAGTAGTCAGTACCAAAAGAGACCCGATAGGGCCAATGCCGGCTAGGATTGCGGGAATGTTCCGTAACGAAAGAGCAACATTTTTTTAAATTCATTATAGGCTCGCATTTGACCACCATCTCACCTGATAGTAAGTGATGATATGGTCGAAGATGGAGCACGCTTACCTAGAAGTAACCTATTTACTCTTGACTTAAAGACTCCCAGGGTATAGCGATCAGAAAACACTGACTCCGGCAGGGAATTCCACTCCTTAGCCGTACGCACAATGAAAGTATTCCCAAAACGTTTTGTACGTATGGGTGGGATGTCCACTATATAACGATAGCGCATCGCCGTTTATCTTGTAGTCCGATGATGGAACGAGCTTGGCGGTATTAGATTGTATAATTCCATCGCACACTCCCCGAAATGTAACCGATAGAAAACCGATAGACTTGCAACTCGTCGTCGATGTTCAAAGCTCTGGAGCTTTGATTCGACCAGTGAATTGTTACCAATGAGTCTCTTGGCCCGTTTCTCGATAGACTCAAGCGCGTCCGGTTGGTATTTGTCAGATCCGTCCCAAAGATGAGAGCAGTACTCCATACATGACCGAACCTGGGCTTGATACAGTTTGAATAAAGAATTGAGAAGTGAGAATTGAGCATCTGTTCCGGTGTGAAGATCCGGTTGAAGTGCAACTGTAGGAATAGAGTGGATTTTTGGCAGTAAGATTCGACAATCCTTTCCACTCTACCCAGAGCGGGTGGATCAGCTGGTGATATACCTCCGAAAATAAAACAACAGCTATAGACTAAATTAAATAAATCTCGCTTGAACACTAATAGTAGGGGCTTTAAAGATATACAAACCTAATGTTATGATGTGCAAGCTTTTAGCCTCTCAAGAATATATTAAACATCGTATCGTAATCGTAATTAACTCAAACTGTGACTCACACCACATGCATGTTTTGCTAATTTCAACTCAACTTTACTTTAATAGCAATCTATAAGATTAGTTGCTTTGTTTGTACATATTATATTATTATATAGGTATATGCATACTTTTTAATAGACTTTTTATGAATCATCGTCTACTCGTCGTACTATATTGGGATCGGCTTAAATAATGATGGATAATTTATAATTTTATCTGTAGGTATGGATTTGTATATCTAAAGATCATTCAATTTTATTTATAGAAAATTTATGTTACAGTGTGTTGCAGTATTTCTATTCGTAATTACTGTAACTCAGTCTCTTAATATACGCATTGTTTCCAAAGTCAGATTTGTTTGTGATCATTTTGACCAAAACCTTAAAAAGACGATTCCTCGTGCAACCATTCTTTGCAAGAAGTACACTCGATCCAGTCTTCTAATATTTCTTTTTTATTTCTTAGATACAATATTCCAAATCCATTCCAAAGATCATAGATTTCATGCTTAGAAACATTAGTCTACCTTTTTCAATATTATTTTCAGTCGCATTCCATCGTTCTTTTTTGTTGAAATAGTATAAACCTATTCGTAAAAGTTGGCTCGGTTCACACAATAAAAACGTATAGAAACTGAGAAAGAACTAAAACAGGCAGTGTGGAAAAAAGGTAAAAACCTCACACGCTTTGAGCATGTATTAAAAAAAAAAAAGAATCGTCTAAGTAGGGATCATTATGCAGAAAAAGAGCCGAATACTGGCCACCGGGCACAAGTGGAAGGGGTGGTAAACATTTTGTCAATAACATTTTGACAATAACAACTTTAAGAATATAATTTTATGTTCAAGATAAGAATTGCGAATACAATTGCTTTTTGCATCACACAAGTATAACCTTTTTAACAATATACCTAATATGACATTAGGTCATTTTGGTTTTTCATACCTTTCTTTTTCTAATTTTATAGTGAGAACCCAGTAGTTATATAAGTGCCCATGTTAGCCTATTTGAAATAAAATACTTAAAATTTTATAGCAATGATGCCTAGCTCCCAGTTTGTTTTCGGTGAAACTACAATCTGTGTTAAAAAATCGTTATAAGCTAGAGTTTTGTTAATTTTTTTATAACGATGTTTTGAGGGCATAGTGAAGAATCGACATTGGTAACAATGATAGGTATAATTATTATTAACTATAATTTTAAATTTTCAAACGTGCCTGTTAATGTACTAGATAAAAAAAAAATAGTATATACAATTAACCTTGATGTTTTATATAGTTCACTAGTTGCACCTGTAAGCTTAGTACTGCACACATTTTGTAAATATATTTTTCTTGGTTTATTCAGAGCTTTGCTCTCATGGACTTATCACGATAAAAACATAACACTCCTTCTTTTGCAGTCGAATAAAATTGGCCAAATGCGAGCCAGACTCACCCATGAAGGGTTCTGTAGTAACTACGCCAAACAACTTAGTTTTTCATAGTATTTGTATTAAATACAAAGTTATATTTGCGGTTTTAGAAAATGTACTGTATCTCAAAAACTGTTGACTCGATTACGTTCAAACTAATCTTCGTTGAATTTTTTTATTAAGATATACAATATTATTTTTTATAGATTTGTCACTCCAATATTATTGAAGTTACCACTTTAGAAGCATTCTTTTAAGCGATTGACTTTAAGAAAAAGTGGTTTAAGAAACCTCAATGTCATTTCATACCTGTCTATAGATACCACACATGTATAGGTTTGATGAGTTCAGTTTTATGTATGGGGAGCCCTTAATTTTATATACTTTTTATTTTTGTATAAAAATCGGAAAGCTGTTTACATAATACATCTACTAATAATACAGGTACTAAGTTGCATATGTAATAGTCTTAATAGTTTCGGAATAAAATGGCTGTGACATACGGACGGATAGACAGACAGACATGTCGAAACTATAAGGTTTCCATTTTTTGCCAATCTGCTACGTAACCCTAAAAAAATGTCATCCAAATCCACCCACTACTTTCGCAGATTACCGCGTTTAAACAAACAAATAAACTTGTCCGCTTTATAATATTATTACAGATCTGGAGTTTTATTACTTCACACCACATAAACGCTACAGCAATTTTATTCCCCAAATGGTTGATGATCCCTGTCTTGTATAACGAGCGGCTGCAATGTGTAATTTAAATCAATAAAAATCTAAAGGCAGCTACTTACGGCAACAGTTGCGAATTAATGGTCGATAATGTTCCTCAAAAGAGGCTGGCCATGCTTTATAAAATTATTCGGAGAGAGTGCGCTTAAGTTCCTCGACCCGATCCCTTCATCTCCCTTTCACTGCCGGTTTACCAAACGCGCTACAGGGTATACACACTTGCCGGGGCTGCGGAAAACGTAAGGACTGTTGAATGAACAGGGTGAGTTTTTAGTTAGTAGAAGTCTTACACTTCCTTCCACTCCACCCAGTCTGGGTGGAGTGGAAGGAAGTGTAACTACTGATGCTGATTCCCAAACTAAGTTTGTGTTTAGGGTGACAGTATTATATTCATTACGAGTGATACATAAAAACTTTTTAACAAAAAAATAGTCCGACTCCCAAAAAAGACTGCAAAGTGAAAAATAACTTTAATTTCGGAAGTCGGTGCCAAAAACGAAAAAACAAAACTAAAGACACCGACTACCGAAATTAAAGTCGGAGTCGGTTTAATTTTTTGTTTAAAAGTTTTTATTTCACTCTTTTTAGATGGATGATTTTTAATTTACTTAGTTACAAGAGCCTAAATGTCAACTACTTATAACCTTTTACAAAATATTGCTTTTCCCAATGCTGGGCCGTTAATTGTTGAGGAGTTCTCCTGGTACTTCACCATCAGCTCTACATCACCATATGCATTGTGACGAGCATAAAGTGCTTAACATCCATATTCAAATAATCGAATCGCAATCCACACAATACTTATTACTCTATTATATATACATCTATTATATATATATATTATTATATATACGCGTCGAATTGATAACCTCCTCTTTTTGTCGTCGGTTGAAAATGAGTGAATATTGAATTGAATGTCACTGCGGCTTACGTGTACTGTAACTAATAATGGTAAGTAGTGGTAAGGTACGTTTTTGTATGTAACTAGTGAAAGAGTGTATGAGAAGTGTACGGTGTGATTAGTGTAGTGTGGTGTGATAGACTGGTATGTTTTTGTGTGTTGTACGCCTGGGAGTGTGCGAGTGTAAGTTGAGTATTGTGGTGTGGTTAGATGTACTATGCTACACTATATATTCCAGGACCGAATTTCCCGAACACATGCGACATCCTCCAACCCTTACTGGCCCCGCGTTGTGAATTATGGCCCATTCCCTCTCTTAAAGACGTCTGTGTCCTATCAGTGGCAACGTTATATGCTAATTATGTTAAAATATTTATATACATAACTTACTATCGCTGTCATTTAAAAGTAAACATCGGGTTACTGAAAAGTTACGTATTCGTTGATTATATGCCATATCTACGATATACACTCGGCCTAATTTAAACAGTTTTACTGTACCGTATGTATGAAATCGCAAAATATACCGTGTGGCAGTCGCTATGTTGTTTTTTTTAACGTTATTTATCTAAGAACACAGACTGTCTCGTTGGTCGAGTGGTTGCACGTGCGACTGCTGAGCACGAGGCCTCGGGTTCGATTTTCCTGTTAGGAATTTCTCAGTAATGATACCTCCGTGCCTCGAAAAGCACGTTAAGTCGTTGGTTCCGGCTGTCACTTGAATATTTTTGACAGTCGTAACGGATAGGCAGTTGTTCCATGTAAAACACTAAAGCTCAGCTGCATCCAGTTAGACGGTAAGCCAACCCCAACATAATTGGGAAAAAGGCTAAGCAGATGATGACACTAGTATTTACTTTTTTTTATTTTTTTTTTTAATATTAATTACTAAAACATCACAAAAACTCAATCTTACTCAAGCTGGTCACCCCACAAAAATAATGATCGCATACCGTACACATAAAAAGGATTGATGGCGGTTTAAACATTGAAAAATTAACAACATGTTGCCAACGCCTGCCTTGCCCGATTTCACAGAAATTGACCGACAAACTGTCAGGCCACAGGGAAGATCAGAAGGTACAGACATCAAACATATTATTATTATTTATTTATTTGATTAATTAATTTATATACAGAGGTATCACTTAAATCTAAACTGGCCAAACTTTTACGTTTGATGGCGAAAGGCGCTTTTTATACGTTAATGAACCATTCTAATTACTTTTACACAGTATAATGTTGCAATATAGTCTATATCTATAATCTCACACAGTAACAATGTGTTAATTCACATGCGGATTCCTCACGAAGCGTTGCGGTGGTAATCTCAAGGAAATCGCCCTCTTGAATGCGCTTGCACACATGAAACGTACCTGTGTTTTTTTTTTTTCACTGGACACTCTTCTGTCGCGTTCTTCATTACTGAAGGTCGTGTCCGTCTTGAAAACTCTTAGTAGTTTCGGTCGTCATTCTTCTCCATCTATTCCTGTTTTCGGCTTTCTTACTTTCGATTTAAATCTATTGTTCATTACAAGACTTGCTCGATTTACAAGCCGATTACCTGGCCTTAGCCGGGCCATTTCCAGCCCGTGATCGATCGCCCTTAATTTTGTGGGCCACAATCTAAGTAGGAAACTATTTATTAATCACACGTACTGGTCTAAAATAGACTGGTTTTATTGTATATAATGAGCTCGGTTGTTGTTATGACGACTGTTACAATAATGGTATGTAATAGCGAGACGTGTGTATAAAAGTTGTGAATAATCAGGGTTGGGATTTAGGATTTTATTAATTTATACATTATTTATTATTTTATTTATATTTATAAGATTATTTCATGCTCCGTACTATGTACTATCCATATCGTAGAAAAGTTCATAAATACAATATCTTAACCTTCGGCATACAAGGTGGGGTTATTTTAACCCCAACACTTTTAATTCGAGTTGATTGTATATTAAAACGCAATCAAATAACCTGATTTTCACAGTAGCTGGAGATTAAATAGTGCCACGTCGAAACATAGCATTAGATTAGTACTACTCGCACCAGCGTCCTCTGTGCATACAGGCAAAGTGGTTCCCGGGCGTTTTTAACCCCACGTTGTATGGACGTCGTAAAAAAGTTTGTGCCTACTTCTGTGGTTTTTCGTTATTTACACTTACAATTAGTGTATTATTTATACTTTTTCATTTTTATTATGAGTACAGATAGTGAATATGTCTTTCAACCTGCAGAATGATCGTATTACACCTGCCTTATTGGAAGAAAATTAAATTTCGTTGGATGGCGAAAAGTTTCTTCCCAGTAGTGACGACGAAGCAGATCATATCAGCGAGGCTTCTAAAGTTCAAAGTGATACTGACGTGGCAGATGCTGAAATAAACCTTGAACCATATTATAATGATTACGACATTAACACCTCAACCATTTTATCTCGGAAAATTGTCGATTAACTTGCAAGAAAATACGGTGTTTCCCTCAACTGTAAATGCTGGCTTCTTACCGTATTTTTTCATGATGAACCATGCTTTTATTGTGCATATATATGTTGAATAATAGCATTGAAAGGAACAAAACGAATCTAAGGAAGAACTTCATCAAGCAATTGGGACTGTCTTTGCTCGAAGACCACATTAGGAAAAGAAAAGTCAATTCACATATTCCACGAGATATAAGAAGACGCATGCATGAAATATTGCATGAAGAAGTTCCACAAAAGCAACCAAGAAGGTCTCAAAGATATTCTGTCTGCCCATGTAACAAAGATAGGAAGATCCTGAACGGTTGTTTCAAATGTAATGCCGTGATATATGTAAGGAACATGTGAATTTGATGTGTCAAAATTGTATTGATTTAGATAACGAATGATCTCGCTCAAATAGCCATACAATGCTAATTGTGATCATTTTTATGATACCAAATCTATCTAGTTTTATTTAATAAGTAAACTAACTGTGTTAATTTTAAGAAATGGTTTTATTGATTTCTTATGTTGACCTGATAACATTTTGTTGAATTCACGGAGAGAGTATGTGATTTTAAGTTTTTTTTTGTTATTAATATTTAATTTGATACTTTTTATATCTTATATATTAACTTAGTGATGTACTTATCAAAAAAACTCATTCACACTAAATTGCAATTGGTGCACACACAAAGTAGAGACAATCAATTATGGGGTTAATTTAACCCCACGTTGTATGGGTGAGGATTTTTTTTCACCTTGTATGCCGAGGGTTAACTTATTAATCCATTCTCCATACTATATACTATTGTATCCATATCCATACGAATATTATAAATGCAAAAGTAACTCTGTCTGTCTGTCTGTATATTACCTTTTCACGCCTGAACCTCTGAACCGATTTAGATGAAATTTGGCATGGGAATAGCTTAGGACCCTGGGAAGGACATAGGATAGTTTTTATCCCGGAAATTCCACGGGATCGGGAAAACCTCCCACGCGAGCGAATTCACGGGCAAAAGCTAGTAATATTATAAATGCTAAAGTTTGTGAAGATGGATGTCTATATGTATGGATTTTTGTTAAGCTTTCATACGAAAACTACTAAACGGATCTGAATAAAATTTGTTTAGTAGATAGAAGATATTTTGGAATAACACATTAGCTACTTTTTATCCCGAAATACCTACGATATCGCTATTAACACGGGAAAACCCTCACACGCGAACGAAGTCATAATGAAGGAAAACATTATATTTGATCTATACTTATAATAAATCTGTAGAGAGGTCAATTCTGTACGTGAAATATATTTCCAAAATAACTATGAGGGGGTGATTAGGGATCCATACTGATGCTGAAAATGCAATCAGTAAAATTTTTGTCTGTCTGTCTGTATAACCGTTATAGAAACAAAAACTACTCAACGGATTTTAACGAAACTTAGTACAATTATTTTTCATACTCCTGAGCTGGTTATAGTATACTTATAATCACGCTACAATCAATAGGAGCAGAGCAGTGAAGGAAAATGTTGGGAAAACGGGAGAAGTTACTCAATTTTTTAGGCTTCCGTCATGTGTGCAACCTTAATGGTTATAGCTACACAGAAATCATTTCATGACGGAAATGTTCTCCTTAAAATTATATAAAAAATATCCCACGACAGCTTATGTCGTCTATCTTTTATGGTTGACTCACAATAGCACGTGTAACACCCGATAGCTTAGCAGTTCGAAGCTTTCTGATTATAATATTTGTCTACTCTTACGTTTATAACACTCTCAGTCTCCCCTAATAGAAAAAGTTAACATTATTAACTATTCCATAAAAAAAAAACATATAGGTAAATCGGTATAGAAACACCAAAGTTATACATGAAATACGCTAATAATAAGCCATCGCGCGTGAATACTGAATCATGCTATAAGGATTATTTTTGAGAATCGGTCGCCGCGTTCGACGCGTCTCGCGGCCGAAGGTATAAAATTTCGTTCTATAGGTACTTAAGCCTCATGTGAACGTGATCTAAACAATATTACCAATACATTAACTTACGCTGACGGAGTCGTGGGCACAGCTATTAACAATAATATTGTGGGGTTCCGTATTGCGATATTTTTCAACAGTATTAAAGATTGACATATACATATTTCCCTACTACATTACGAAAGTTAATCTGTCTGTTACATCAAAATCACTGAACCGTGAGGAAGGACATAGGCTACTTTATTTTACGAAAAAACGACGGAAACGCGGACGAAGTCGCGGGCAACAGCTATCTATACTAATAATATAAGGCTGAAGAGTTTGTTTGTTTGTTTGAACGCGATAATCTCAGGAACTACTGGTTCGAATTGAAAAAATATTTTTTAATTAAATAGTCAATTTATAGAGAAAGGCTACAGGCTATATATCATTACGCTAAGGCCAATAGGAGCGGAGCCCCAATGTATAATGCTACAAATGGGGGTTAAATTTAACGTTAGCCCAAAGTAACTATTCCACGCGGACGAAGTCGCGGGCAAAAGCTAGTAATCTATACTTATAATAAATCTGTAGAGAGGTAAATTCTGTACATGAAATATATTTCCAAAATAACTATCAGGGGGTGATTAGGGATCGATACTAATGACAAAAATGCAATCAGTATAATTTTTGTCTGTCTGTCTGTCTGTGTAACCGCTATAGAAACAAAAACTACTCGACGGATTTTAACGAAACTTGGTACAATTATTTTTCATACTCCTGAGCTGGTTATAGTATACTTATCATCACGCTACAATCAATAGTAGCAGAGCAGTGAAGGGAAATGTTGGGAAAACGGGAGAAGTTACTCCATTTTTTAAGCTTCCGTCGCGTGTGCAACCTTAATGGTTAAAGCTACACAGAAATCATTTCATGACGGAAATGTTCTCCTTAAAATTATATAAAAAAATATCCCACGACAGCATATGTCTATCTTTTATGGTTGGCTCACAATAACACGTGTGACTCCCGATAACTTAGCAGTTCGAAGCTTTCTGATTATAATATTTGTCTACTCTTACGTTTATAACACTCTCAGTCACCCCTAAATGAAAAAGTTAACATTATTAACTATTCCATAAAAAAGAATCATATAAATCGGTATAGAAACACCAAAGTTATACATGAAATACGCTAATAATAAGCCATCGCGATTCGCGCGTGAATACTGAATCATGCTATAAGGATTATTTTTGAGAATCGGTCGCCGCGCTCGACGCGTCTCGCGGCCGAAGGTATAAAATTTCGTTCTATAGGTACTTAAGCCTCATGTGAACGTGATCTAAACAATATTACCAATACATTAACTTAATAACACACAAGGAGTTACACGCTGACGGAGTCGCGGGCATAGCTATTAACAATAATATTGTGCGGTCCCGTATTGCGATATCTTTCAACAGTATTATAGATTGACATATTATATTTACCTACTAAATTACGAAAGTTAATTTGTCTGTTACATCAAAATCACTGAACCGTGAAGAAGGACATAGGCTACTTTTTTTTACGAAAAACGACGGAAACGCGGACGGAGTCGCGGGCAACAGCTATCTATACTAATAATATAAGGCTGAAGAGTTTGTTTGTTTATTTGAACGCGATAATCTCAGGAACTACTGGTTCCAATTGAAAAATTACTTTTTAATTAAATAGTCAATTTATAGAGAAAGGCTATAGGCTATATATCATTACGCTAAGGTCAATAGAAGCGGAGCGCCAATGAAGAATGCTTCAAAATCGGGGTTAAATTTAACGTTAGCCCAAAGTAACTATTCCACGCGGACGAAGTCGCGGGCAAAAGCTAGTATTTAATAATAATCTACTACGGTTATAAATAATATGACATTATCGCAACTCTTGAATACACTTCGGACTTCCACGTAATTTACTTTTCTTTTTTATTGGTTTTGTGTTTTCTTTTAAGTTATTTTTGGCTTTGTAGTGTTTTGATATGGAAGTCGGTTTTATTTTTTTGCTGAAATGTTTTTTTCACGCTGTTTAATGGGCCGGTTTAGAATTTACCCAGTCACAAAAGCCAAAATGTCAACTACTTATCATCTTTTACAAAATATTGCTTTTCCCGATGCCGAGCCGTTAATTTTTGAGGACTTCTCCTGGTACTTCACCATCAGCCCTACTTCACCATATGCATTGTGACGAGCATAAAGTGCTTAACATCCATATTCAAGTAATCGAATCGCAATCCACGAAATACTTATTATTGTGTAGTTTCGGTGGCCATCTGTGTTCTTAATTATCAGTTCCACTTCCCCCAAATAGAGCTTTTCGAGAGCAACTGCATAAGGTATTATAAGAAATACCTAAAAACCTACTAATATATAAGCCTATAATATTTGAAGAGTTCCCTCGATTTCTCCATGATTCCATTATCAGATCCTAACGTGATGACAATGGGACCAACTAGAAAGTATACTTTCTAGTTGGTCCCACTGTTCAAATTCAAACACACAAAAAACACATAAAAAATAGTTCAAGACAAATCGAGAACCTCCTCCTTTTTTGAAGTCAGTTAAAAATGGCCTCCCGTTTTATATATCTTTATGTGCATAGGATAGGAAATTGGAGCTATGTGAAAAACACGACAATACGTACGTACGTATTGGCAACGCAGTTTTGTTTTGTACAAGCCGAATCTTCCAGATAATTTACTTAAAACTATAGTTACACCTGTTATAAAAAACACGACTGGAAATTGGAGTGACTAAAACAACTACAGACCTATTTCCTTGGCTACTATAATTGCTAAGGTACTGGACAGTGTGATTGATCGGCAGCTGGATAAGCATTTCACCTCCCACGACGCCCAGTTTGGGTTTAAGCCACATTTATCCACGGAAACAGCTATCCTCTGACTCAAGCACACCTTTCAGTACTACACAGCTAGTAAAACACCGTAAATGTGTATGCATGTTCCCCAAATTTGTCCAAGGCCTTCGACCTGGTGTCATATGACTACCTATGGAAGAAGTTGACACAGGATATGGACCTACCAAGGGATGTAGTTCAGTTATTAAAGTAATGGTATAATAATTAATCAGTCCAACTATGAAAAATAGAGGAGTCTTGCCGGATGTATACAGGTTGAAATACGGGATGAGACAGGGAGGCTTTAGCACACCTAGGGTTTTGAACTTTAATTATAATCCATCCGATTTGACTTTTATTTTGTTTCATTTTTCTTTCATAATGGAAGACTAATGTTGTCAAGTTTATTAAAATATAATACTACCAACCCGGTTCGGCTTCGCTCGGGTAATAGAGTTTATATTTGCTTATATTATTTTGCTTAATTTTTTGGCAACAATGACGAAGTTACACGCAGTTTTCTTAAAGAGACGGTAATAGCCACGGTAATAGCAAGTGAGTGACGTCTTCGCTTCGCTTTATCGATATTTTAACTATTTAATTTCTGGTCCGGTAATTTTTATTTTGCAATAACTCGTAAGATATTCATTTTATTGATATAGTGTATTTTGTTTTGTATTGTGTATTTTGATCTACCTACATTAAATGCTCAACGTATCTGACGTATTTAATTCAAAATTTGAACACATATTACTTACTAACCCCCACACTTGCCCCACACATAGTGTACATATTTCCATTTAATTTTTAAGTTTTTTATGTTTAAATAGTATACCTAAGTTGATCCAAATAAACTTTACATTATATTATATATTATTATTAATTAGATAAGGAATAATACTTTAAATAGCGTCATAAATAACCCATAATTTTATTGTAATTTGTAAACGAGAGAAATGGTTATTATGGGTTATCCTTGAGAGTTAGACATATGCCATCACAAATTGTTTGTAGATCTATAAAGGAGAAACAATCACACCATACATTATTTTGTTATAGTTCAAATGGTTTTGGCAGCGTTTTCGATTAAAGCTCCCGATCGGCTTAATTTTTTCCGACATGTTGAAGCAATATCGTCGTATTTCATCTAATTTACACAAAATCTTAACTTTTTATACACCAAAACCTTTCTCGGGAATCACTCTATCTGTTGTTGAAAATTGTAAGAAAATCCATCCTGTAATTTTTGAGTTTATCGCGAACAGATAGACACAGATGCGGCGGGGGACTTAGTTTTATAATCTTTAGAGATAAAGCTTTTTTGCGAATGGCAAAACACTGTGGGCTCTTAGATTGGTTTTAAAATTTGTATTTGTAATTCTATTGTGCTGTATTAATTGGTTTATCATGTCCTCTCATACCTAATTTTCCTGTATTATGGATACATTGTAAAAATGATATTTTGAAAAGAGTAACTGTATCGTTTCTTGTCGGTTCTTCTCAGATATAATCACCAGAGAGCGTATAGGCCGATTTCTTTGAAGAACACGACTCACTGTTATGGGTCGGACGGGTGAGAGAAATGCAGAGCTGTAATTGGTCAGTTCTAGGTCAAGTTGCGTAGATATGCCTGGTTAGGGATTGGTCTACTTAATTAAGAGAAAGTAGTCGATATCGATAAAATTGATGTTAACATTGTAAAAATACCGAGTAAAAATCCCATAGTAAAAATAATAAAGACCCAAGTTAATTAGTATTAGAGTCCGCCATACTATTTGAAGCCTAAAAAGATTGAATATAGGTATCTTATTTTCACGATTTGACTCTTCTCAACATTATATCAATAAAAACAAAACTAGAAACCAATATTCCCTAGTAGCCTTTTCTATCCACTGTAATTTTAATTTTGGAATCTTCGGAAATCTTAAATGAAAACAGGCATGTCACACAGAAGAAAAATCTTTAGAACTTCCTCCTTTTTTAAAGTCGGTTAAAAGTAGATAAGTAGATAGTAACTGAACTGAATTAAAAAAAAATAGTTTCATTTTGTAATTATCGATATCGTATTCAGACGTTAAAGTTAACAGCACAGATTTTTACGATAAAAATACAAAGGGAAAGAAAGGCATAAAAGAATTAGAATTTCTTAATGAAAGAAAGAGACTTTTCCTATAGACATCAACGCGCGACTCAACCGTGGGCTGGCTCACCTAAACCACCATTTTAAATAGACCCCTGCGGTGGCTTATAATTTGCTTAAATAAAAAAACAATATTTATATTTTATTTATTTGGGAAAACAAACAATTGTACAGTAAGTATTACAAGTAAAATAGTATTACAAAGTATGGGTGAATGTACAATCGATTTTTCCCAATGTCCACCACTGGGGGACAGCGAGACAACTTTAATACATTATCCACAGCATTTCCACAGAATACTTGTGTATATTATTAATTAATTAGGTAAATATAATTACACTTACATACCTTAGGCACTAAATTATATTTTAAACTTATATTTACTGTCACTCAAACATTGAATAATTTTTTTTTTAAAGTTACTTTGGGACAAAAAGAAGATATCTAACTGAGAAAATTGGTTGTTATATGTTTTAACTAGTCGACGGAGAGGGGCTCGCTAACAAGCGTTTTTCGGGATGTAGTTGTTTCAAACAGAGGGTAAGCACGCACCTCACGTCTTATTACTGTTCTAGGTACAATGTAAAAATATTATTTACTTATTCGGTACAGTTAAACTTATTATGAACCAATCCGTGAAGCATCATGGTTTGAAGTAGTAGGCGTCTTGATAGCAAAGTAAGCAAATGAAACGTTTTTAGCGAGTCCTCGTACGACTGGCATATGAGGTTACATTTGTATTACACAACTCGTATATATTTACGTTGAACTCTCTCAATTGCCTTTAACTGTGACCTACTTAGGTATTATTATTATAAGCATTTTTTCTAAGTGTACAGTTTAGTGAATAATGGACACGAAACGGTGAACTCTTTGCACAATAAAAATGATAACAGCCCCATTATCCAATGGCAAGCCAATCTTCTGCTTCGCCTTCGAAAAACTCAGCCCCGGAGTCAACAGCGGTCGATGGTATTGTATCAACGCCTGAAATACAAAGATGGATGGCAGTCATCGAGCAAAATTTAAACGAAGTATGTTCTATGGCTGCGGATGGCAAGCCTAACGCGGAGTAGAAAATGAAGATTTCCATCTCTGCGGGGAAAATAGTATCTGGTACCTCCCAGATGGCAGTCCTGTATCAGTCGCTTTTCACGCGAACACCATGATTGATGCCCTTCAGCGGCGTGCACAGGATTATGACACTGGGTATGCGGCGGAGCACTCGGTCACAAAAACTTTTTCTTTTATAGATTTTTAGCATAGCCACAGCCACGCGACGGATCTCTAAGTCGGAAACCATGCCAACAGAACAAGTCTTAGATGTACTACTATTCATGTACATCTTCTACGGCAACGCAGACAAAACAGCGATCGATCGTCGCGGCGGAAGAAATTCTAATAAGTAAATTAATAAGCTAAAATATTATAACTACTCACCTAGTCAGCTTCAATTTTCACATATTCAAGGTTCCGGTTACTTGACATTACATGAGATTACTCTCAATATCTAATCGTAACTGACTGTTGATACTCATTTCAATACGAGATTAACCAAAAGTATTTAATTTTAAGCAGGCTTCCAGATCTTTTTCTGTATAGTCATGCTTCTTTGTCGCGGAATAGAAATTATTTAAATCTGAATATCCCGAATCAGTCCACACTGTACCAGAATTACCAAACAATATGCAAGGAAAGCAATATGATTTAATCGTGTGTACACAAACACTCAGCCAGTTATACGTTTCATAACTTTTAACATGAAACTTTCGAGTTATATTCCCTTTTTGCTGGTTCAATTGTTGTAACTCGGGTACACACCTACCTTTAGACACAATTTGGATCTATTCACTGAATGGCAATTGTGAGAACTTGTTATTTTTAATTTGTAATAAACACACATTTTCAACTCAAACCTCAAAATCAAATAACATTTAAAAAAATCAACAAAAGCACTAGTAAAAGCAAATCACTACAATTATTATAGAAACTCAGTAATAAATTGTTAAATGTACACACTTTCAAATGTTAAAATGATAAATCTTTTAAGAAAACTATAAATATACTGGCGCAAACAAAATAGTAAACAATGCTTATCACATGAAAGAAGCAAAATAGCCCCCGCGAAACACAAAACATGTCTGCTATTTAAACAAATAAAACCTTACTAAACAAAAATGCATAATGAGCATACGTGATTTATTAGATTTCCGTCTATTATTTTTTTCGCGGCTTTCGATATTCATGGGTGTGTGCGTTTGCGAACTGTGCACTGACACCAAAATTACTACACACATGCGAACGAATGTCCTGCGCGACGCGACGGCATGAGTCGGTTGATTAGGTACATTAATTTGCAGCGCCGCTTGCTTGTCGCCAAACGCCTGGCGAACATAATGTTTGTGTGCTTGCAAATAGGTGCTATTTAAAAAATATTAGGCGTAATTAAGTTATTATATTTTGTTTATTCATGTATTTACTATTAATTAAAGTCATCTAAAACGTACGAACGTTTTATTACAATATCTGTGAATGGCAAGTAAAGCACTGTATTTCTGCCTACAAGGAGCGCACGCCCATGATGCCTTTAATCAACAGCTCAATCTGACGCAACAAATTTCGGAGCTTAGGAAGACGATACAAGACTATACTTCTATGGGAACTACATCTTTTGCCGATAGGGTGAAATAGGGGGTCAAAGCATTTTGTGCGACCTGAAAGACCTGAAAACGTAAGCTTGTTAGTTATTTATCCCAATGATGAATTTAAAATGTCATACGGCCCGAACAAATATTACACGTACGAGAAGTCCGCAAAACTAAGAAAAAATTCTTCCGTAATAGTAAGCACGGAGACGAAGAATGACGCTGATAAACTAAAGCATGCAGTTTAGCACTCCACATCTGGACATGTTATCGACGAACTCAACAAGCGCAAGCCTCGGATAGTCATTGTAGGAGTGCCGAGTTCCTTAACAGAAAATAAGGTTATGATGTGTATTTTCGAGCAAAATGTAGCGGATAAATTACCAGGCATGTCCTTAGACAGCTTCTTGACCTTGGTTAAACTTAGCCACAAATCTGGGAAACGTAATGCTGTAACTTGTAACTACGTAATTGAAGTTTCAGCCAATATACTTAAAAGCAATCTCTAACAGGGATTTTTAAAAATTGGTCGTCTTGTCTTGTTAGAGATCTTATTTATTATTTATTTATTTATTATATACTTTATTGTACACCTTACAATATTTCTATAGATACAAAAAAATTAAACTAGTGTACAATGGGCGGTCTTATCGCACAGGGCGATCTCTTACAGACAACCTTTGGATGGACAGAACTTAGTAGAAAGAAGACAGATTTCGGGCAGTCAGTATACAAACATCATAAATAATATTAATTAAACATAATAATATAAAATGTACACATACAATATCAAAAACATATACTAATAAATATCAAATATATCATTGAGAAAGGGGCAAAGACTATAGCGAGAGGTAATGGAAAAAGAAACATTATTTTGAACGTTGGTAGCGTTTGAGCACGCCTCACTTCTATGGGTAATGCATTCCAGGTTAGCCGGCTAACCTTACGATTGCTGACACAATCATAACAACAACGAGCTATTTTAGTGTGTAATTTCAGCGTTGAATTAAATTAGATTTAGAATAATAAATTTGTTCTTTTAAGACTTTTAAAAATTAAGTATTGCTATGAAATCTATAGACCAATTATTAGAAATAGAATCCATGTCGCCTGTAATACAGGTTTTAAATAACCTAGTACAGGTACCAAACATTGTATTACCCACATTATTTGTAAGATTTACTTTGTATTTTTCGAATTTACTTATTGAATAAATGTATTGTTGTATCGTTGTTCCAGGTCTTGGTGTTTGTACAAGACATGAATTAATTTTTTGTAAATTCATCAACGATTCAGAAGAAATTCATAAAGTGAGGTAATGTTTCTTTAAAAAAATATATGAATAGTACTCCTATAGTACCTCGATTAACCAATTAAAACTAATAAATCAAATCAAAGTTAAACACAAACACAGATTATGTTCTACCAAATGGTTCGTCTTCTAAAATTTAGTATCACAGTATCCTTGTAAACTGAGATTAACAATAAATTTGTTAATCCTTGGATTAAGTCGGTGACGCTGGTCGTAAGTTTCTATAAGCCGTTAAATTATAAGACTTAGGACGAGCTGTTCCGATTCCGATTCCAATCCGGTAGAGAAGGGATAGCGTGATAGGTGCAAAAAATAAAACATTATAATGAGAAGTGATAATTAAATAACAACATTTAATAAAGAGGCAATACTAGTAACCTAAAACATATAATATAATAACATAAAAAAAATATATCTATAACGTGTAACGGAAAGCCCATATCTAGCCAAAAGGGCCAAAGACAACATCGGGTATGGAGTCTCTATGCACAGTTTCAGCTCAAAATAAGTGACTCAAAGTATTGATACCAAATTATCGGATTCATATGTTTCTTGAATACCCACACATGTAACCTTAGGATTACAAAACCCTTGCCATATCGTTTGTTATCATTCAAAGAAGTCGTGCACTTGGTATGTATACCCTTTAACACATAAAAAAGAAAATTCTGCTTATTTGTGTGCCACAATTTCCTTAAATTCATAGCGACTGTTAGTCATCCGAATAGTCTGCTGAATCTTTTCCAATCCGGCTTTCGTCCTGGTCATAGTTCCACTTCTACCTTAGTCAGCGTTATGGGTGAGATACGGTTGGGCATGGATAAAGGAAATATGACGATTCTTTCCTTACTAGATTTTAGCAACACTTTTTATGCCGTTGATTTCGAAATCCTGCTTAGCATACTTCGCTCTATTAACATATCTCCAACAGCGATAGACTGGTTTCGTAGTTACCTGTTTGGCTGCTGGTAACGTATTTGCATAGATATTTTTTCGTGTATTTTGGGTGTACTTCATCCGGTGTTCCGGTGAAGCCATTTGTGTGGCGTTTTATCTCCTTTACTATTCGCAATATTCATAAATTCTAATACTAAAAACTTCAGTCTACCTTCATGTTGATGACTTCCAGATTTACAGGCAAGTTCTTTCCTATACAAATTTGCATGCTGGAATTGATATCATAAACCAAGACTTGGCTTCTGTTTGCGAATGGAATGAGGCATATGGTTTGCAGATTAACCCATCTAAGACCCAGGTCATTGTGATTGGTGGTAGCTCTAGGTTGGCACCTAAGGTAAAGTGGTAACAGTTTCCTCAGGTTATTTTCAACGTCACTGCTATTTAATTAAGTGAGAAAATTAAGAACCTTGGGGTTTGGGTTGACAAATATATTTCTTGGGGTCCCCAATTACAAAAGTCAGTCGCAAATTATTTGCTTCTACTTATTCCCTAAGATGATAGCGGAACTTTCTGCCAACTGCTACTCCTGGACTTTGCAGATGTCAGTTATCTTGATCTCACTGAGGCACAATTCGATAAACTTGAGCGACTCCAAAATTTTTGAATTAGATTTATTTGGCTTGCGCAAATATGATCACGTATCTGAATTTCATATAAAACCAATACGTCTTCGAACTTCGTACTTACACATCTTGATTCCGTTTTACAGTGTACTGTTTAATCCCAAAACCCAAAGAACGATTCAAGTCACATTTCGAGATTTCTTTATGTTCTGGAAAACACGCTACGCACGTTGGAAAAAGGTTAAGCAGATGACGATGTTATTAATAAATAATGTGGCATATCACATATTCCGAAGTATATTAATGGTATTATTAAACATTCTGCAAACCTTGAAAGTACAGTTTCCACAGAAATTTCATTTAATCAAATTCCCTCAGTATTTACTAAGTATCCGAGGCATGAAATGTTAATATGGAACACTGATTTAGTAGGTCACACAGTTATTAATTAAGTCAAATTTGTCAGTTACATGAGCGGCAGATGTGGTTTAAACCTTTCGCGGACGGTACTCGATCACGTGATACATGTAGAATGACATATCAATTCTTCATACAAAATGGTGAGACGTTTATTGACTTCGAGTCGTATTTTTTCGATACATTTGGCCAATAACGGCACTATCGGTATCTAACGTCAACGTCGTGCGTATTCTACGTACCACCAGCGCACGAGCAGGACGTCTTCTTTTTGAAGCACCAAAAATCATAATGTAATGTGACAGAACAATTTTGAAATTTTCATGCGTTGTGGCGGAAAGACGTAGCTAGTACAATTTTATATTGCGAGGCAACGTGACTAAACGGTCTGCTTAAAACAAGTAAATTAAAATAGACGTGGTAGTACGTTCTGTCACCACTCGTAGCTATCTTGGAACGTATATACACGCCACCGCCCATGAAAGGGTTAAAATGAAGTGTGGAGCTTGTTTCAAATTAGTTTCTTTGATCGTGAATGTTTTAATATAAGAAAATGAGTTAAGTTTATACAGTACTAGTACTCACGCGGGGCTTCGCTACCGTGGATTCTATCACGGTAAAAACATAAATCTCCTTTTTTGCAGTCGCGTAAAAAGTAGCCTATAACCTTCCTCAAGCTTCAAGCTACTTCCATACCAAACTGCATCCAAATCCATTCAGTACTTTCGAAGATTAGCGCGTTCAAGCAAACAAACTTTTCCGCTTTATAATATTAGTATAGATGTTAACTAACAGAGGGCGTTCCCGTTAACCCGCAATAGTATAGCATCCATACATGCTAAAAAAAATATTACCATTCGAAAAAAAAAATGTTTCTTTTTGATATTAAAATATTCACTAAAAATGTTAAATTGATACGTAAAAGAAACACTCTGTACACGCGAACTTGAAGGACGGCAACGTCACAATTTATTTATGAACTAGTACTCACGCGGGGCTTCGCTCCCGTGGATTCTAACACGGTAAAAACATAACTCTCTTTTTTTGCAGTTGGGTAAAAGTAGCCTATAACCTTCCTCAAGCTTCAACCTACTTCCATACCAAATTTCATCCAAATCCACCCAGTACTTTCGAAGATTAGCGCGTTCAAGCAAACAAACAAACAAACTTTTCTGCTTTATAATATTAGTATAGATGACCGGCCACGTGTGCGGCGATCTAACAGCTGTGTTATTCTGTAAGACCTCATTCTAAACTTCGAATCTGAATCCGCTGCGAGTTTATTGATTGGCATTCTAAAAACTCGGTTGTTAATTCGAATTTACACTAGCGCTACTCTTGCGAGCGTCTTAGCGAGTTGACCTAAAGATTTTGACAGATAAAGTATGAGATGACGTGAGAAGTGGCATTCGGTAAGGTAATTCCTCCGTCACTTCGACGCTGTTTACAGAATGCAAAATCAAGGTCACTTTGAATCTTAAGCGAAGTGACAGTGAATAGCTATGTGAGATGCGAGTTGTTGTTCGAATTTTACAGAATCGACGTACTGATGTACTATTGCGGGTTAACGGGAACGCCCTCTGTTAGTTAACATACTGTAAAATAAACTACAATTCATATCATATCTCTGTCATGTTAAGATATGTGATAAGATGGTTGACCATATTAACATATCGAGATTCCTTCGTGCTTTGGAGAGTACGTCATGCCGTTGGTTGTCATTTGAACATCTTTGACAATCGTTACCACTCAAGCCAGAAAATCTTACTCGACACGCTTTGGCAAGACCAAGTGGTCTAACGTATTGCTCAGATACTGGACTATGGAGATCAGAAGGGCAATCGCTCCATGTGAAATACTCAGCTGGAAACCGACTTCAAAATAGTTGCGAAAAGGCTAAGCAGATTATGAAACTTTATGGTACGCTTTAGAATATTTTAGAGTTACAAATAATAAAACTAATATACGATAAGACTGATAAATTTCATTGTAGTTTGATTATGTTTTAATATTCCAAGGCGGACCATGTCAACACCTTGCTTTTAAAATTATTCCTAACTATTTTTTGGTCGGCTCCCAGTCTAGCTGAGTAGAGTACGGATATAAAAAATTAGACAAAGATGATATTTGGGCACCAACTTATTACCTTAAAACTTTATTGTGCTATAAAAACTAGTGCTTCTATTTTCTTTGCCTGACAATCCACGCCTATAAAGTGCAACGTCAGAATTGAGATCAAGGATCCAATTAATATCGCAGAGGAGGACCTAGCCCCTTAAACCTAGACCATTATAATCTGATAAATTTATTTTACCACAATACGAAGTAAAGCTGTCGTTACTATACAACGAACATTCATCTAATTATGCATTTTATATTTTAGTTCGTGTAGTTGCATAGTATTAGTAAAGTTTTAAGGTAATAAGTTGGGGCCCAAATATCACTTCAATTCAATAATCAGGCAATGTCAGGCCTGTTAGGTTCCACCCACCCAGGACAAATGTTTGTGTGATGAGCACGATCATTTGTTCTTTGTCTGGGTGTAATTTATCTATAATAATTATGTATGTATTTAGAAATATATATGTATGTTTATCAGTTGTCTAGTACTCATAGCACAAGCTCTGCTTAGTTTTGAGACTAGATAGCGTTGTGTGAAAGCAGTAGAAAAAAAAATACAGAAAAAATAATAATAATCATTTCCTTTTAAAATAATCAGCATTAAATTACAGTTATAATAAGACTAGTATTTGCGCGTTGCGCGAGGTGCAAGCACCTTGCGTGCTTGTGAAAAAAAAAATGGGGGGGAGGTGGGGGGGTTTAGTATTTGCGTGTTGCGCGAGGTGCAAGCACCTCGAGTGCTTTCTTTAACAAAAAGAAAAAAAATGGGGGGGAGATGGGGGGGGTTTGTACAATTATTTGGACTAAAGCATTGCCCCTCTAAATGAATCTGAAAAAAAATGTTCCAAGTCTCTTAATTTCCGAGATCCGCCTCAAGGGGGTGAGAAGGGGGGCAAGGGGGGCGACTTTAAAAAATAGTTTTTACTTTACCGAGCCTCCTCTAAACGAATCCGTAAAAAAAATACGGGTCTCGTAGTTTCCGAGATACGATACGGAGGGGGGAGAAGGGGGGTGAAAAGGGGAGGTTTGGCACTTTTCCCGTAGGTTTCAGAGTTACTTGTTTACGAATCTGTCGAAATATACCCACCTCCCCATCCACCATCTGGGAGAACAATTATGTCAATGAGTGAGTGAGTGAGTGAGTGGTAATCTAGCTTTATATAGTATAACTAGTATTTGCGTGTTGCGCGAGGTGCAAGCACCTCGCGTGCTTGTGAAAAAAAAAAGGGGGGGTGTGATGGGGGGAGATGGGGGGGGTTTAGTATTTGCGTGTTGCGCGAGGTGCAAGAACCTCGCGTGCGTGTGAAAAAAAAAAAATGGGTGGGTGATGGTAGGGTTTAGTATTTGCGTGTTGCGCGAGGTGTAAGCACCTCGCGTGCTTGTGAGAAAAAAAAGATAAAAAATGGGGGGGGGGTGATGGGGGGGGGTTGCACAGTTATTTCGACTAAAGCATTGCCCTCTAAATGAATCTGAAAAAAAAAATGTTCCAAGTCTCTTAATTTCCGAGATCCGCCCTAAGGGGGTGAGAAGGGGGGAAACGGGGGCGACTTTGAAAAATGGTTTTTACTTAACCGAGCCTCCTCTATACGAATCCGTAAAAAACAAAAAATACGGGTCTCGTAGTTTCCGAGATACGATAGGGAGGGGTGAAAAGGGGAAGTTTGGCACTTTTCCCGTAGGTTTGAGAGTTACTTGTTTACGAATCTCTCAAAATATACCCACCTCCCAATCCACCATCTGGGAGAACAATTATGTCAATGAGTCAGTCAGTGAGTGAGTGGTAATTTAGCTTTATATAATACTAGTATTTGCGTGTTGCGCGAGGTGCAAGCACCTCGCGTGCTTGTGAAAAAAAAAAATGGGGGGTTTAGTATTTGCGTGTTGCGCGAGGTGCGCTAGTGAAAAAAAAATGGGGGGGGAGATGGGGGGGGGGTTTAGTATTTGCGTGTTGCGCGAGGTGCAAGCACCTCGCGTGCTTGTGAAAAAAAAAAAAAGGGGGGGTGATAGGGGGGGTGGGGTTGCAGAAGTATTTCAACTTAAGCATTGCCCCTCTAAATGAAACTGAAAAAAAAAAATGTTCCAAGTCTCTTAGATTCCGAGATCCGCCTAAAGGGGGGAAGAAGGGGGGCAGGGGGGGGGGACTTTGAAAAATGGTTTTTACTTTACCGAGCGCTCTCTATACGAATCCGTAAAAAGAAAAAAATACGGGTCTCGTAGTTTCCAAGATACGATAGGGAGGGGGAAGAAGAGGGGGGAAAAGGGGAGGTTTGGCACTTTTCCCGTAGGTTTGAGAGTTACTTGTTTACGAATCTGTCAAAATATACCCACCTCCCCATCTACCATCTGGGAGAACAATTATGTCAATGAGTCAGTCAGTGAGTGAGTCAGTGAGTGGTAATTTAGCTTTATATAATACAACTAGTATTTGCGTGTTGCGCGAGGTGCAAGCACCTCGCGTGCTTATGAAAAAAAAAAATTTAGTATTTGCGTGTTGCGCGAGGTGCAAGCACCTCGCGTGCTTGTGAAAAAAACTAAAGCATTGCCCCTCTAAATCAAGTATTTGCGTGTTGCGCGAGGTGCAAGCACCTCGCGTGCTTGTGAAAAAAAAAAAAAAAAAAAAAAAGGGGGGGGAAATGGGGGGGGGTTGCACAAGTACTTCGACTAAAGCATTGCCCCTCTAAATGAATCTAAAAAAAAAAAATGTTCCAAGTCTCTTAGATTCCGAGATCCGCCTAAAGGGGGGAGAAGGGGGGCGGGGGGGGGGGACTTTGAAAAATGGTTTTTACTTTACAGAGCCTCCTCTATACGAATCCGTAAAAAGAAAAAAATACGGGTCTCGTAGTTTCCGAGATACGATAGGGGGGGGGGGGGGAGAAGGGGGGGAAAAGGGGAGGTTTGGCACTTTTCCCGTAGGTTTGAGAGTTACTTGTTTACGAATCTGTCAAAATATACCCACCTCCCCATCCACCATCTGGGAGAACAATTATGTCAATGAGTGAGTCAGTCAGTGAGTCAGTCAGTGAGTGGGAATTTAGCTTTATATAATATAACTAGTATTTGCGTGTTGCGCGAGGTGCAAGCACCTCGCGTGCTTGTGAAAAAAACTAAAGCATTGCCCCTCTAAATCAAGTATTTGCGTGTTGCGCGAGGTGCAAGCACCTCGCGTGCTTGTGAAAAAACTAAAGCATTGCCCCTCTAAATCAAGTATTTGCGTGTTGCGCGAGGTGCAAGCACCTCGCGTGCTTTTTATAAAAAAAAAAATGGGGGGGTGATGGGGGGGGTTTAGTATTTGGGTGTTGCACGAGGTGCAAGCACCTCGCGAGCTTGTGAAAAAACAAAAAAAAAAGAGGGGGGGGGGGTGATGAGGGGGGGGGGGGGGTTGCACAAGTATTTCGACTAAAGCATTGCCCCTCTAAATGATCTGAAAAAAAAAATGTTCCAAGTCTCTTAGATTCCGAGATCCGCCTAAAGGGGGGGAGAAGGGGGGCGGGGGGTGGGACTTTGAAAAATGGTTTTTACTTTACCGAGCCTCCTCTATACGAATCCGTAAAAAACAAAAAATACGGGTCTCGTAGTTTCCGAGATACGATAAGGAGGGGGGAGAAGGGGGGTGAAAAGGGGAGGTTTGGCACTTTTCCCGTAGGTTTGAGAGTTACTTGTTTATGAATCTGTCAAAATATACCCACCTCCCCATCCACCATCTGGGAGAACAATTATGTCAATGAGTCAGTGAGTGAGTGGTAATCTAGCTTTATATAATATAATAACTAGTATTTGCGTGTTGCGCGAGGTGCAAGCACCTCGCGTGCTTGTAAAAAAAAAAAGTGGGGGGGGGGGGTGATGGGGAGAGATGGGGGGGGTTTAGTATTTGCGTGTTGCGCGAGGTGCAAGCACCTCGCGTGCTTGTGAAAAAAAAAAAAAAAAGGGGGGGGTGATGGGGGGGTGGTTGCAGAAGTTTTTCGACTAAAGCATTGCCCCTCTAAAGGAATCTGAAAAAAAAAAAATGTTCCAAGTCTCTTAATTTCCGAGATCCGCCTAAAGGGGGTGAGATGGGGGGCGGGGGGGGCGACTTTGAAAAATGGTTTTTACTTTACCAAGCCTCCTCTATACGAATCCATAAAAAGAAAAAATACGGGTCTCGTAGTTTCCGAGATACGATAGGGAGGGGGGAGAAGGGGGGTGAAAAGGGGAGGTTTGGCACTTTTCCGGTAGGTATGAGAGTTACTTGTTTACGAATCCGTCAAAATATACCCACCTCCCCATCCACCATCTGGGAGAACAATTATGTCAATGAGTCAGTCAGTGAGTCAGTGGTAATTTAACTTTATATAGTATAACTAGTATTTGCGTGTTGCGCGAGGTGCAAGCACCTCGCGTGCTTGTGAAAAAAAATGGTGGGGGGGTGATGGGGGGTTTAGTATTTGCGTGTTGCGCGAGGTGCAAGCACCTCGCGTGCTTGTCAAAAAAACAAAAGCATTGCCCCTCTAAATCAAGTATTTGCGTGTTGCGCGAGGTGCAAGCACCTCGCGTGATTGTGAAAAATAAAAATAAGGGGGGGGGGGTGATGGGGGGGGTTTAGTATTTGCGTGTTGCGCGAGGAGCAAGCACCTCGCGTGCTTGTGAAAAAAAAAAAAAAAAAAAAAAAAAGTGGGGGGGATAATGGAGGGGGGGTTGCAGAAGTATTTTGACTAAAGCATTGCCCCTCTAAACGAATCAGAAAAAAAAAAAGTTCCAAGTCTCTTAGATTCCGAGATCCGCCTAAAGGGGGGGAGAAGGGGGGCGGGGGGGGACTTTGAAAAATGGTTTTTACTTTACCGAGCCTCTTCTATACGAATCCGTAAAAAGAAAAAAATACGGGTCTCGTAGTTTCCGAGATACGATAGGAGGGGGGAGAAGGGGGGGGGAAAAGGGGAGGTTTGGCACTTTTCCCGTAGGTGTGAGAGTTACTTGTTTACGAATCTGTCAAAATATACCCATCCACCATCTGGGAGAACAATTATGTCAATGAGTGAGTGAGTCAGTCAGTGAGTGGTAATTTAGCTTTATGTAATATAACTAGTATTTGCGTGTTGCGCGAGGTGCAAGCACCTCGCGTGCTTGTGAAAAAAATAAAAATGGGGGGGGATGATGGGGGGAGATAGGGGGGTTTAGTATTTGCGTGTTGCGCGAGGTGCAAGCACCTCGCGTGCTTGTGCGACTGGGCGACGAAGGGGGGCGGGGGGCGACTTTGAAAAATGGTTTTTACTTTACCGAGCCTCCTCTATACGAATCCATAAAAAGAAAAAAATACGGGTCTCGTAGTTTCCGAGATACGATAGGGAGGGGGGAGAAGGGGGGTGAAAAGGGGAGGTTTGGCACTTTTCCCGTAGGTTTGAGAGTTACTTGTTTACGAATCTGTCAAAATATACCCACCTCCCCATCCACCATCTGGGAGAACAATTATGTCAATGAGTGAGTCAGTCAGTGAGTCAGTCAGTGAGTGGTAATTTAGCTTTATATAATATAACTAGTATTTGCGTGTTGCGCGAGGTGCAAGCACCTCGCGTGCTTGTGAAAAAAACTAAAGCATTGCCCCTCTAAATCAAGTATTTGCGTGTTGCGCGAGGTGCAAGCACCTCGCGTGCTTGTGAAAAAACTAAAGCATTGCCCCTCTAAATCAAGTATTTGCGTGTTGCGCGAGGTGCAAGCACCTCGCGTGCTTTTTATAAAAAAAAAAAAAATGGGGGCGTGATGGGGGGGTTTAGTATTTGGGTGTTGCACGAGGTGCAAGCACCTCGCGAGCTTGTGAAAAAACAAAAAAAAAGAGGGGGGGGGGTGATGGGGGGGGGGGGGGTTGCACAAGTATTTCGACTAAAGCATTGCCCCTCTAAATGAATCTGAAAAAAAAAATGTTCCAAGTCTCTTAGATTCCGAGATCCGCCTAAAGGGGGGAGAAGGGGGGCGGGGGGTGGGACTTTGAAAAATGGTTTTTACTTTACCGAGCCTCCTCTATACGAATCCGTAAAAAACAAAAAATACGGGTCTCGTAGTTTCCGAGATACGATAAGGAGGGGGGAGAAGGGGGGTGAAAAGGGGAGGTTTGGCAATTTTCCCGTAGGTTTGAGAGTTACTTGTTTATGAATCTGTCAAAATATACCCACCTCCCCATCCACCATCTGGGAGAACAATTATGTCAATGAGTCAGTGAGGGAGTGGTAATCTAGCTTTATATAATATAACTAGTATTTGCGTGTTGCGCGAGGTGCAAGCACCTCGCGTGCTTGTGAAAAAAACTAAAGCATTGCCCCCCTAAATCAAGTATTTGCGTGTTGCGCGAGGTGCAAGCACCTCGCGTGCTTGTAAAAAAAAAAAGTGGGGGGGTGATGGGGGGTTTAGTATTTGCGTGTTGCGCGAGGTGCAAGCAACTCGCGTGCTTGTGAAAAAAAAAGTGGGGGGGGTGATGCGGGGGTTTAGTATTTGGGTGTTGCGCGAGGTGCAAGCACCTCGCGTGCTTGTGAAAAAAACTAAAGCATTGCCCCTCTAAATCAAGTATTTGCGTGTTGCGCGAGGTGCAAGCACCTCGCGTGCTTGTGAAAAAAGAAATTGGTATTTGCGTGTTGCGCGAGGTGCAAGCACCTCGCGAGCTTGTGAAAAAAAAAAAAAAAAAAAAGAGGGGGGGGTGATGGGGGGGGGGGTTGCACAAGTATTTCGACTAAAGCATTGCCCCTCTAAATGAATCTGAAAAAAAAAATGTTCCAAGTCTCTTAGATTCCGAGATCCGCCTAAAGGGGGGGAGAAGGAGGGGGGGGGGGGACTTTGAAAAATGGTTTTTACTATACCGAGCCTCCTCTATACGAATCCGTAAAAAACAAAAAATACGGGTCTCGTAGTTTCCGAGATACGATAGAGGGGGGGGAGATGGGGGGGGAAAAGGGGAGGTTTGGCACTTTTCCCGTAGGTTTGAGAGTTACTTGTTTACGAATCTGTCAAAATATACCCACCTCCCCATCCACCATCTGGGAGAACAATTATGTCAATGAGTCAGTCAGTCAGTCAGTGGTAATTTAGCTTTATATAGTATAACTAGTATTTGCGTGTTGCGCGAGGTGCAAGCACCTCGCGTGCTTGTGAAAAAAAAAAGAAAAAAAAAAGGAGGGGGGTGATGGGGGGGTTTAGTATTTGCGTGTTGCGCGAGGTGCAAGCACCTCGCGAGCTTGTGAAAAAAAAAAAAAAGAGGGGGGGCTGATGGGGCGGGGGTTGCACAAATATTTCGACTAAAGCATTGCCCCTCTAAATGAATCTGAAAAAAAAAATGTTCCAAGTCTCTTAGATTCCGAGATCCGCCTAAAGGGGGGGAGAAGGGGGGCGGGGAGGGGGGACTTTGAAAAATGGTTTTTACTTTACCGAGCCTCCTCTATACGAATCCGTAAAAAAAAAAAATACGGGTCTCGTAGTTTCCGAGATACGATAGGGAGGGGGGAGAAGAGGGGGGAAAAGGGGAGGTTTGGCACTTTTCCCGTAGGTTTCAGAGTTACTTGTTTACGAATCTGTCAAAATATACCCACCTCCCCATCCACCATCTGGGAGAACAATTATGTCAGTGAGTCAGTGAGTGGTAATTTAGCTTTATATAGTATAACTAGTATTTGCGTGTTGCGCGAGGTGCAAGCACCTCGCGTGCTTGTGAAAAAAAAAGTATTTGCGTGTTGCGCGAGGTGCAAGCACCTCGCGTGCTTTTTATAAAAAAAAAAATGGGGGGGGTGATGGGGGGGGTTTAGTATTTGCGTGTTGCGCGAGGTGCAAGCACCTCGCGAGCTTGTGAAAAAAAAAAAAAAAAAAGAGGGGGGGGGGTGATGGGGGGGGGTTGCACAAGTATTTCGACTAAAGCATTGCCCCTCTAAATGAATCTGAAAAAAAAAATGTTCCAAGTCTCTTAGATTCCGAGATCCGCCTAAAGGGGGGGAGAAGGGGGGCGGGGGGGGGACTTTGAAAAATGGTTTTTACTTTACCGAGCCTCCTCTATACGAATCCGTAAAAAGAAAAAAATACGGGTCTCGTAGTTTCCGAGACACGATAGGGGGGGGGGAGAAGGGGGGGGAAAAGGGGAGGTTTGGCACTTTTCCCGTAGGTTTGAGAGTTACTTGTTTACGAATCTGTCAAAATATACCCACCTCCCCATCCACCATCTGGGAGAACAATTATGTCAATGAGTGAGTCAGTGAGTGGTAATCTAGCTTTATATAGTATAACTAGTATTTACGTGTTGCGCGAGGTGCAAGCACCTCGCGAGCTTGTGAAAAAAAAAAAAAAAGAGGGGGGGGGTGATGGGGGGGGGGTTGCACAAGTATTTCGACTAAAGCATTGCCCCTCTAAATGAATCTGAAAAAAAAAATGTTCCAAGTCTCTTAGATTCCGAGATCTGCCTAAAGGGGGGGAGAAGGGGGGCGGGGGGGGGACTTTGAAAAATGGTTTTTACTTTACCGAGCCTCCTCTATACGAATCCGTAAAAAGAAAAAAATACGGGTCTCGTAGTTTCCGAGATACGATAGGGGGGGGGGGAGAAGGGGGCGGAAAAGGGGGGGTTTGGCACTTTTCCCGTAGGTTTGAGAGTTACTTGTTTACGAATCTGTCAAAATATACCCACCTCCCCATCCACCATCTGGGAGAACAATTATGTCAATGAGTGAGTCAGTGAGTGGTAATCTAGCTTTATATAATATAACTAGTATTTGCGTGTTGCGCGAGGTGCAAGCACCTCGCGTGCTTGTGAAAAAAAAAAGTATTTGCGTGTTGCGCGAGGTGCAAGCACCTCGCGTGCTTGTGAAAAAAAAAAGTGGGGGGGAGATGGGGGGGGTTTAGTATTTGCGTGTTGCGCGAGGTGCAAGCACCTCGCGTGCTTGTGAAAAAAAAAAAGTATTTGCGTGTTGCGCGAGGTGCAAGCACCTCGCGAGTTTGTGAAAAAAAAAAAAAAAAGAGGGGGGGGTGATGGGGGGGGTTGCACAAGTATTTCGACTAAAGCATTGCCCCTCTAAATGAAACTGAAAAAAAAAATGTTCCAAGTCTCTTAGATTCCGAGATCCGCCTAAAGGGGGGGAGAAGGGGGGCGGGGGGGGGGACTTTGAAAAATGGTTTTTACTTTACCGAGCCTCCTCTATACGAATCCGTAACAAAAAAAAAATACCGGTCTCGTAGTTTCCGAGATACGATAGGGAGGGGGGAGAAGGGGGGTGAAAAGGGGAGGTTTGGCACTTTTCCCGTAGGTTTGAGAGTTACTTGTTTACGAATCTGTCAAAATATACCCACCTCCCCATCCACCATCTGGGAGAACAATTATGTCAATGAGTGAGTCAGTGAGTGGTAATCTAGCTTTATATAATATAATAACTAGTATTTGCGTGTTGCGCGAGGTGCAAGCACCTCGCGTGCTTGTAAAAAAAAAAAGTGGGGGGGGGGGTGATGGGGAGAGATGGGGGGGGGTTTAGTATTTGCGTGTTGCGCGAGGTGCAAGCACCTCGCGTGCTTGTGAAAAAAAAAAAAAAAAGGGGGGGGTGATGGGGGGATGGTTGCAGAAGTTTTTCGACTAAAGCATTGCCCCTCTAAAGGAATCTGAAAAAAAAAAAATGTTCCAAGTCTCTTAATTTCCGAGATCCGCCTAAAGGGGGTGAGATGGGGGGCGGGGGGGGCGACTTTGAAAAATGGTTTTTACTTTACCGAGCCTCCTCTATACGAATCCATAAAAAGAAAAAAATACGGGTCTCGTAGTTTCCGAGATACGATAGGGAGGGGGGAGAAGGGGGGTGAAAAGGGGAGGTTTGGCACTTTTCCCGTAGGTATGAGAGTTACTTGTTTACGAATCCGTCAAAATATACCCACCTCCCCATCCACCATCTGGGAGAACAATTATGTCAATGAGTCAGTCAGTGAGTCAGTGGTAATTTAACTTTATATAGTATAACTAGTATTTGCGTGTTGCGCGAGGTGCAAGCACCTCGCGTGCTTGTGAAAAAAAATGGTGGGGGTGTGATGGGGGGTTTAGTATTTGCGTGTTGCGCGAGGTGCAAGCACCTCGCGTGCTTGTCAAAAAAACAAAAGCATTGCCCCCCTAAATCAAGTATTTGCGTGTTGCGCGAGGTGCAAGCACCTCGCGTGATTGTGAAAAATAAAAATAAGGGGGGGGGTGATGGGGGGGGTTTAGTATTTGCGTGTTGCGCGAGGAGCAAGCACCTCGCGTGCTTGTGAAAAAAAAAAAAAAAAAAAAAAAAGTGGGGGGGATAATGGAGGGGGGGTTGCAGAAGTATTTTGACTAAAGCATTGCCCCTCTAAACGAATCAGAAAAAAAAAAGTTCCAAGTCTCTTAGATTCCGAGATCCGCCTAAAGGGGGGGAGAAGGGGGGCGGGAGGGGACTTTGAAAAATGGTTTTTACTTTACCGAGCCTCTTCTATACGAATCCGTAAAAAGAAAAAAATACGGGTCTCGTAGTTTCCGAGATACGATAGGAGGGGGGAGAAGGGGGGGGAAAAGGGGAGGTTTGGCACTTTTACCGTAGGTGTGAGAGTTACTTGTTTACGAATCTGTCAAAATATACCCATCCAACATCTGGGAGAACAATTATGTCAATGAGTGAGTGAGTCAGTCAGTGAGTGGTAATTTAGCTTTATGTAATATAACTAGTATTTGCGTGTTGCGCGAGGTGCAAGCACCTCGCGTGCTTGTGAAAAAAATAAAAATGGGGGGGGATGATGGGGGGAGATAGGGGGGTTTAGTATTTGCGTGTTGCGCGAGGTGCAAGCACCTCGCGTGCTTGTGCGACTGGGCGACGAAGGGGGGCGGGGGGCGACTTTGAAAAATGGTTTTTACTTTACCGAGCCTCCTCTATACGAATCCATAAAAAGAAAAAAATACGGGTCTCGTAGTTTCCGAGATACGATAGGGAGGGGGGAGAAGGGGGGGTGAAAAGGGGAGGTTTGGCACTTTTCCCGTAGGTTTGAGAGTTACTTGTTTACGAATCTGTCAAAATATACCCACCTCCCCATCCACCATCTGGGAGAACAATTATGTCAATGAGTGAGTCAGTCAGTGAGTCAGTCAGTGAGTGGTAATTTAGCTTTATATAATATAACTAGTATTTGCGTGTTGCGCGAGGTGCAAGCACCTCGCGTGCTTGTGAAAAAAACTAAAGCATTGCCCCTCTAAATCAAGTATTTGCGTGTTGCGCGAGGTGCAAGCACCTCGCGTGCTTGTGAAAAAACTAAAGCATTGCCCCTCTAAATCAAGTATTTGCGTGTTGCGCGAGGTGCAAGCACCTCGCGTGCTTTTTATAAAAAAAAAAAAAATGGGGGCGTGATGGGGGGGGGTTTAGTATTTGGGTGTTGCACGAGGTGCAAGCACCTCGCGAGCTTGTGAAAAAACAAAAAAAAAGAGGGGGGGGGGGTGATGGGGGGGGGGGGGGGGTTGCACAAGTATTTCGACTAAAGCATTGCCCCTCTAAATGAATCTGAAAAAAAAAATGTTCCAAGTCTCTTAGATTCCGAGATCCGCCTAAAGGGGGGAGAAGGGGGGCGGGGGGTGGGACTTTGAAAAATGGTTTTTACTTTACCGAGCCTCCTCTATACGAATCCGTAAAAAACAAAAAATACGGGTCTCGTAGTTTCCGAGATACGATAAGGAGGGGGGAGAAGGGGGGTGAAAAGGGGAGGTTTGGCACTTTTCCCGTAGGTTTGAGAGTTACTTGTTTATGAATCTGTCAAAATATACCCACCTCCCCATCCACCATCTGGGAGAACAATTATGTCAATGAGTCAGTGAGTGAGTGCTAATCTAGCTTTATATAATATAATAACTAGTATTTGCGTGTTGCGCGAGGTGCAAGCACCTCGCGTGCTTGTGAAAAAAAAAAGTGGGGGGGGGGGGTGATGGGGAGAGATGGGGGGGGTTTAGTATTTGCGTGTTGCGCGAGGTGCAAGCACCTCGCGTGCTTGTGAAAGAAAAAAAAAAAGGGGGGGGTGATGGGGGGGTGGTTGCAGAAGTTTTTCGACTAAAGCATTGCCCCTCTAAAGGAATCTGAAAAAAAAAAATGTTCCAAGTCTCTTAATTTCCGAGATCCGCCTAAAGGGGGTGAGATGGGGGGCGGGGGGGGCGACTTTGAAAAATGGTTTTTACTTTACCGAGCCTCCTCTATACAAATCCATAAAAAGAAAAAAATACGGGTCTCGTAGTTTCCGAGATACGATAGGGAGGGGGGAGAAGGGGGGTGAAAAGGGGAGGTTTGGCACTTTTCCCGTAGGTATGAGAGTTACTTGTTTACGAATCCGTCAAAATATACCCACCTCCCCATCCACCATCTGGGAGAACAATTATGTCAATGAGTCAGTCAGTGAGTCAGTGATAATTTAACTTTATATAGTATAACTAGTATTTGCGTGTTGCGCGAGGTGCAAGCACCTCGCGTGCTTGTGAAATAAAATGGTGGGGGGGGTGATGGGGGGTTTAGTATTTGCGTGTTGCGCGAGGTGCAAGCACCTCGCGTGCTTGTCAAAAAAACAAAAGCATTGCCCCTCTAAATCAAGTATTTGCGTGTTGCGCGAGGTGCAAGCACCTCGCGTGCTTGTGCGACTGGGCGACGAAGGGGGGCGGGGGGCGACTTTGAAAAATGGTTTTTACTTTACCGAGCCTCCTCTATACGAATCCATAAAAAGAAAAAAATACGGGTCTCGTAGTTTCCGAGATACGATAGGGAGGGGGGAGAAGGGGGGTGAAAAGGGGAGGTTTGGCACTTTTCCCGTAGGTTTGAGAGTTACTTGTTTACGAATCTGTCAAAATATACCCACCTCCCCATCCACCATCTGGGAGAACAATTATGTCAATGAGTGAGTCAGTCAGTGAGTCAGTCAGTGAGTGGTAATTTAGCTTTATATAATATAACTAGTATTTGCGTGTTGCGCGAGGTGCAAGCACCTCGCGTGCTTGTGAAAAAAACTAAAGCATTGCCCCTCTAAATCAAGTATTTGCGTGTTGCGCGAGGTGCAAGCACCTCGCGTGCTTGTGAAAAAAGAAATTGGTATTTGCGTGTTGCGCGAGGTGCAAGCACCTCGCGAGCTTGTGAAAAAAAAAAAAAAAAAAAAAAGAGGGGGGGGGTGATGGGGGGGGGGGGTTGCACAAGTATTTCGACTAAAGCATTGCCCCTCTAAATGAATCTGAAAAAAAAAAATGTTCCAAGTCTCTTAGATTCCGAGATCCGCCTAAGGGGGGGAGAAGGGGGGCGGGGGGGGGGGACTTTGAAAAATGGTTTTTACTTTACCGAGCCTCCTCTATACGAATCCGTAAAAAACAAAAAATACGGGTCTCGTAGTTTCCGAGATACGATAGGGAGGGGGGAGAAGGGGGGGGAAAAGGGGAGGTTTGGCACTTTTCCCGTAGGTTTGAGAGTTACTTGTTTACGAATCTGTCAAAATATACCCACCTCCCCATCTACCATCTGGGAGAACAATTATGTCAATGAGTCAGTCAGTGAGTGAGTCAGTGAGTGGTAATTTAGCTTTATATAATACAACTAGTATTTGCGTGTTGCGCGAGGTGCAAGCACCTCGCGTGCTTGTGAAAAAAAAAAAATTTAGTATTTGCGTGTTGCGCGAGGTGCAAGCACCTCGCGTGCTTGTGAAAAAAACTAAAGCATTGCCCCTCTAAATCAAGTATTTGCGTGTTGCGCGAGGTGCAAGCACCTCGCGTGCTTGTGAAAAAAAAAAAAAAAAAAAAAAAAGGGGGGGGGAAATGGGGGGGGGTTGCACAAGTACTTCGACTAAAGCATTGCCCCTCTAAATGAATCTGAAAAAAAAAAAATGTTCCAAGTCTCTTAGATTCCGAGATCCGCCTAAAGGGGGGAGAAGGGGGGCGGGGGGGGGGACTTTGAAAAATGGTTTTTACTTTACAGAGCCTCCTCTATACGAATCCGTAAAAAGTAAAAAATACGGGTCTCGTAGTTTCCGAGATACGATAGGGGGGGGGGGGGAGAAGGGGGGGAAAAGGGGAGGTTTGGCACTTTTCCCGTAGGTTTGAGAGTTACTTGTTTACGAATCTGTCAAAATATACCCACCTCCCCATCCACCATCTGGGAGAACAATTATGTCAATGAGTGAGTCAGTCAGTGAGTCAGTCAGTGAGTGGTAATTTAGCTTTATATAATATAACTAGTATTTGCGTGTTGCGCGAGGTGCAAGCACCTCGCGTGCTTGTGAAAAAAACTAAAGCATTGCCCCTCTAAATCAAGTATTTGCGTGTTGCGCGAGGTGCAAGCACCTCGCGTGCTTGTGAAAAAACTAAAGCATTGCCCCTCTAAATCAAGTATTTGCGTGTTGCGCGAGGTGCAAGCACCTCGCGTGCTTTTTATAAAAAAAAAAAATGGGGGGGTGATGGGGGGGGTTTAGTATTTGGGTGTTGCACGAGGTGCAAGCACCTCGCGAGCTTGTGAAAAAACAAAAAAAAAAGAGGGGGGGGGGGGTGATGGGGGGGGGGGGGGGGTTGCACAAGTATTTCGACTAAAGCATTGCCCCTCTAAATGATCTGAAAAAAAAAATGTTCCAAGTCTCTTAGATTCCGAGATCCGCCTAAAGGGGGGGAGAAGGGGGGCGGGGGGTGGGACTTTGAAAAATGTTTTTTACTTTACCGAGCCTCCTCTATACGAATCCGTAAAAAACAAAAAATACGGGTCTCGTAGTTTCCGAGATACGATAAGGAGGGGGGAGAAGGGGGGTGAAAAGGGGAGGTTTGGCACTTTTCCCGTAGGTTTGAGAGTTACTTGTTTATGAATCTGTCAAAATATACCCACCTCCCCATCCACCATCTGGGAGAACAATTATGTCAATGAGTCAGTGAGTGAGTGGTAATCTAGCTTTATATAATATAATAACTAGTATTTGCGTGTTGCGCGAGGTGCAAGCACCTCGCGTGCTTGTAAAAAAAAAAAGTGGGGGGGGGGGGTGATGGGGAGAGATGGGGGGGGTTTAGTATTTGCGTGTTGCGCGAGGTGCAAGCACCTCGCGTGATTGTGAAAAATAAAAATAAGGGGGGGGGGGTGATGGGGGGGGTTTAGTATTTGCGTGTTGCGCGAGGAGCAAGCACCTCGCGTGCTTGTGAAAAAAAAAAAAAAAAAAAAAAAAAAGTGGGGGTATAATGGAGGGGGGGTTGCAGAAGTATTTTGACTAAAGCATTGCCCCTCTAAACGAATCAGAAAAAAAAAAAGTTCCAAGTCTCTTAGATTCCGAGATCCGCCTAAAGGGGGGGAGAAGGGGGGCGGGGGGGTACTTTGAAAAATGGTTTTTACTTTACCGAGCCTCTTCTATACGAATCCGTAAAAAGAAAAAAATACGGGTCTCGTAGTTTCCGAGATACGATAGGAGGGGGGAGAAGGGGGGGGGAAAAGGGGAGGTTTGGCACTTTTCCCGTAGGTGTGAGAGTTACTTGTTTACGAATCTGTCAAAATATACCCATCCACCATCTGGGAGAACAATTATGTCAATGAGTGAGTGAGTCAGTCAGTGAGTGGTAATTTAGCTTTATGTAATATAACTAGTATTTGCGTGTTGCGCGAGGTGCAAGCACCTCGCGTGCTTGTGAAAAAAATAAAAATGGGGGGGGATGATGGGGGGAGATAGGGGGGTTTAGTATTTGCGTGTTGCGCGAGGTGCAAGCACCTCGCGTGCTTGTGCGACTGGGCGACGAAGGGGGGCGGGGGGCGACTTTGAAAAATGGTTTTTACTTTACCGAGCCTCCTCTATACGAATCCATAAAAAGAAAAAAATACGGGTCTCGTAGTTTCCGAGATACGATAGGGAGGGGGGAGAAGGGGGGTGAAAAGGGGAGGTTTGGCACTTTTCCCGTAGGTTTGAGAGTTACTTGTTTACGAATCTGTCAAAATATACCCACCTCCCCATCCACCATCTGGGAGAACAATTATGTCAATGAGTGAGTCAGTCAGTGAGTCAGTCAGTGAGTGGTAATTTAGCTTTATATAATATAACTAGTATTTGCGTGTTGCGCGAGGTGCAAGCACCTCGCGTGCTTGTGAAAAAAACTAAAGCATTGCCCCTCTAAATCAAGTATTTGCGTGTTGCGCGAGGTGCAAGCACCTCGCGTGCTTGTGAAAAAACTAAAGCATTGCCCCTCTAAATCAAGTATTTGCGTGTTGCGCGAGGTGCAAGCACCTCGCGTGCTTTTTATAAAAAAAAAAAAAAATGGGGGCGTGATGGGGGGGGTTTAGTATTTGGGTGTTGCACGAGGTGCAAGCACCTCGCGAGCTTGTGAAAAAACAAAAAAAAAGAGGGGGGGGGGGTGATGGGGGGGGGGGGTTGCACAAGTATTTCGACTAAAGCATTGCCCCTCTAAATGAATCTGAAAAAAAAAATGTTCCAAGTCTCTTAGATTCCGAGATCCGCCTAAAGGGGGGAGAAGGGGGGCGGGGGGTGGGACTTTGAAAAATGGTTTTTACTTTACCGAGCCTCCTCTATACGAATCCGTAAAAAACAAAAAATACGGGTCTCGTAGTTTCCGAGATACGATAAGGAGGGGGGAGAAGGGGGGTGAAAAGGGGAGGTTTGGCACTTTTCCCGTAGGTTTGAGAGTTACTTGTTTATGAATCTGTCAAAATATACCCACCTCCCCATCCACCATCTGGGAGAACAATTATGTCAATGAGTCAGTGAGTGAGTGGTAATCTAGCTTTATATAATATAATAACTAGTATTTGCGTGTTGCGCGAGGTGCAAGCACCTCGCGTGCTTGTAAAAAAAAAAAGTGGGGGGGGGGGGTGATGGGGAGAGATGGGGGGGGTTTAGTATTTGCGTGTTGCGCGAGGTGCAAGCACCTCGCGTGCTTGTGAAAAAAAAAAAAAAAGGGGGGGGTGATGGGGGGGTGGTTGCAGAAGTTTTTCGACTAAAGCATTGCCCCTCTAAAGGAATCTGAAAAAAAAAAAATGTTCCAAGTCTCTTAATTTCCGAGATCCGCCTAAAGGGGGTGAGATGGGGGGCGGGGGGGGCGACTTTGAAAAATGGTTTTTACTTTTCCGAGCCTCCTCTATACGAATCCATAAAAAGAAAAAAATATGGGTCTCGTAGTTTCCGAGATACGATAGGGAGGGGGGAGAAGGGGGGTGAAAAGGGGAGGTTTGGCACTTTTCCCGTAGGTATGAGAGTTACTTGTTTACGAATCCGTCAAAATATACCCACCTCCCCATCCACCATCTGGGAGAACAATTATGTCAATGAGTCAGTCAGTGAGTCAGTGGTAATTTAACTTTATATAGTATAACTAGTATTTGCGTGTTGCGCGAGGTGCAAGCACCTCGCGTGCTTGTGAAAAAAAATGGTGGGGGGGGTGATGGGGGGTTTAGTATTTGCGTGTTGCGCGAGGTGCAAGCACCTCGCGTGCTTGTCAAAAAAACAAAAGCATTGCCCCTCTAAATCAAGTATTTGCGTGTTGCGCGAGGTGCAAGCACCTCGCGTGATTGTGAAAAATAAAAATAAGGGGGGGGGGTGATGGGGGGGGTTTAGTATTTGCGTGTTGCGCGAGGAGCAAGCACCTCGCGTGCTTGTGAAAAAAAAAAAAAAAAAAAAAAAAAAGTGGGGGGGATAATGGAGGGGGGGTTGCAGAAGTATTTTGACTAAAGCATTGCCCCTCTAAACGAATCAGAAAAAAAAAAAGTTCCAAGTCTCTTAGATTCCGAGATCCGCCTAAAGGGGGGGAGAAGGGGGGCGGGGGGGGACTTTGAAAAATGGTTTTTACTTTACCGAGCCTCTTCTATACGAATCCGTAAAAAGAAAAAAATACGGGTCTCGTAGTTTCCGAGATACGATAGGAGGGGGGAGAAGGGGGGGGAAAAGGGGAGGTTTGGCACTTTTACCGTAGGTGTGAGAGTTACTTGTTTACGAATCTGTCAAAATATACCCATCCACCATCTGGGAGAACAATTATGTCAATGAGTGAGTGAGTCAGTCAGTGAGTGGTAATTTAGCTTTATGTAATATAACTAGTATTTGCGTGTTGCGCGAGGTGCAAGCACCTCGCGTGCTTGTGAAAAAAATAAAAATGGGGGGGGATGATGGGGGGAGATAGGGGGGTTTAGTATTTGCGTGTTGCGCGAGGTGCAAGCACCTCGCGTGCTTGTGCGACTGGGCGACGAAGGGGGGCGGGGGGCGACTTTGAAAAATGGTTTTTACTTTACCGAGCCTCCTCTATACGAATCCATAAAAAGAAAAAAATACGGGTCTCGTAGTTTCCGAGATACGATAGGGAGGGGGGAGAAGGGGGGTGAAAAGGGGAGGTTTGGCACTTTTCCCGTAGGTTTGAGAGTTACTTGTTTACGAATCTGTCAAAATATACCCACCTCTCCATCCACCATCTGGGAGAACAATTATGTCAATGAGTGAGTCAGTCAGTGAGTCAGTCAGTGAGTGGTAATTTAGCTTTATATAATATAACTAGTATTTGCGTGTTGCGCGAGGTGCAAGCACCTCGCGTGCTTGTGAAAAAAACTAAAGCATTGCCCCTCTAAATCAAGTATTTGCGTGTTGCGCGAGGTGCAAGCACCTCGCGTGCTTGTGAAAAAACTAAAGCATTGCCCCTCTAAATCAAGTATTTGCGTGTTGCGCGAGGTGCAAGCACCTCGCGTGCTTTTTATAAAAAAAAAAAAAATGGGGGCGTGATGGGGGGGGTTTAGTATTTGGGTGTTGCACGAGGTGCAAGCACCTCGCGAGCTTGTGAAAAAACAAAAAAAAAGAGGGGGGGGGGGGTGATGGGGGGGGGGGGTTGCACAAGTATTTCGACTAAAGCATTGCCCCTCTAAAGGAATCTGAAAAAAAAAAAATGTTCCAAGTCTCTTAATTTCCGAGATCCGCCTAAAGGGGGTGAGATGGGGGGCGGGGGGGGCGACTTTGAAAAATGGTTTTTACTTTACCGAGCCTCCTCTATACGAATACATAAAAAGAAAAAAATACGGGTCTCGTAGTTTCCGAGATACGATAAGGAGGGGGGAGAAGGGGGGTGAAAAGGGGAGGTTTGGCACTTTTCCCGTAGGTTTGAGAGTTACTTGTTTATGAATCTGTCAAAATATACCCACCTCCCCATCCACCATCTGGGAGAACAATTATGTCAATGAGTCAGTGAGTGAGTGCTAATCTAGCTTTATATAATATAATAACTAGTATTTGCGTGTTGCGCGAGGTGCAAGCACCTCGCGTGCTTGTGAAAAAAAAAAGTGGGGGGGGGGGGTGATGGGGAGAGATGGGGGGGGTTTAGTATTTGCGTGTTGCGCGAGGTGCAAGCACCTCGCGTGCTTGTGAAAAAAAAAAAAAAAAGGGGGGGGTGATGGGGGGGTGGTTGCAGAAGTTTTTCGACTAAAGCATTGCCCCTCTAAAGGAATCTGAAAAAAAAAAATGTTCCAAGTCTCTTAATTTCCGAGATCCGCCTAAAGGGGGTGAGATGGGGGGCGGGGGGGGCGACTTTGAAAAATGGTTTTTACTTTACCGAGCCTCCTCTATACGAATCCATAAAAAGAAAAAAATACGGGTCTCGTAGTTTCCGAGATACGATAGGGAGGGGGGAGAAGGGGGGTGAAAAGGGGAGGTTTGGCACTTTTCCCGTAGGTATGAGAGTTACTTGTTTACGAATCCGTCAAAATATACCCACCTCCCCATCCACCATCTGGGAGAACAATTATGTCAATGAGTCAGTCAGTGAGTCAGTGATAATTTAACTTTATATAGTATAACTAGTATTTGCGTGTTGCGCGAGGTGCAAGCACCTCGCGTGCTTGTGAAAAAAAATGGTGGGGGGGTGATGGGGGGTTTAGTATTTGCGTGTTGCGCGAGGTGCAAGCACCTCGCGTGCTTGTCAAAAAAACAAAAGCATTGCCCCTCTAAATCAAGTATTTGCGTGTTGCGCGAGGTGCAAGCACCTCGCGTGCTTGTGCGACTGGGCGACGAAGGGGGGCGGGGGGCGACTTTGAAAAATGGTTTTTACTTTACCGAGCCTCCTCTATACGAATCCATAAAAAGAAAAAAATACGGGTCTCGTAGTTTCCGAGATACGATAGGGAGGGGGGAGAAGGGGGGTGAAAAGGGGAGGTTTGGCACTTTTCCCGTAGGTTTGAGAGTTACTTGTTTACGAATCTGTCAAAATATACCCACCTCCCCATCCACCATCTGGGAGAACAATTATGTCAATGAGTGAGTCAGTCAGTGAGTCAGTCAGTGAGTGGTAATTTAGCTTTATATAATATAACTAGTATTTGCGTGTTGCGCGAGGTGCAAGCACCTCGCGTGCTTGTGAAAAAAACTAAAGCATTGCCCCTCTAAATCAAGTATTTGCGTGTTGCGCGAGGTGCAAGCACCTCGCGTGCTTGTGAAAAAAGAAATTGGTATTTGCGTGTTGCGCGAGGTGCAAGCACCTCGCGTGCTTGTGAAAAAAACTAAAGCATTGCCCCTCTAAATCAAGTATTTGCGTGTTGCGCGAGGTGCAAGCACCTCGCGTGCTTGTGAAAAAACTAAAGCATTGCCCCTCTAAATCAAGTATTTGCGTGTTGCGCGAGGTGCAAGCACCTCGCGTGCTTTTTATAAAAAAAAAAAATGGGGGGGTGATGGGGGGGGTTTAGTATTTGGGTGTTGCACGAGGTGCAAGCACCTCGCGAGCTTGTGAAAAAACAAAAAAAAAAGAGGGGGGGGGGGGTGATGGGGGGGGGGGGGGGGTTGCACAAGTATTTCGACTAAAGCATTGCCCCTCTAAATGATCTGAAAAAAAAAATGTTCCAAGTCTCTTAGATTCCGAGATCCGCCTAAAGGGGGGGAGAAGGGGGGCGGGGGGTGAGACTTTGAAAAATGTTTTTTACTTAACCGAGCCTCCTCTATACGAATCCGTAAAAAACAAAAAATACGGGTCTCGTAGTTTCCGAGATACGATAAGGAGGGGGGAGAAGGGGGGTGAAAAGGGGAGGTTTGGCACTTTTCCCGTAGGTTTGAGAGTTACTTGTTTATGAATCTGTCAAAATATACCCACCTCCCCATCCACCATCTGGGAGAACAATTATGTCAATGAGTCAGTGAGTGAGTGGTAATCTAGCTTTATATAATATAATAACTAGTATTTGCGTGTTGCGCGAGGTGCAAGCACCTCGCGTGCTTGTAAAAAAAAAAAGTGGGGGGGGGGGGGTGATGGGGAGAGATGGGGGGGGTTTAGTATTTGCGTGTTGCGCGAGGTGCAAGCACCTCGCGTGATTGTGAAAAATAAAAATAAGGGGGGGGGGTGATGGGGGGGGTTTAGTATTTGCGTGTTGCGCGAGGAGCAAGCACCTCGCGTGCTTGTGAAAAAAAAAAAAAAAAAAAAAAAAAGTGGGGGGGATAATGGAGGGGGGGTTGCAGAAGTATTTTGACTAAAGCATTGCCCCTCTAAACGAATCAGAAAAAAAAAAAGTTCCAAGTCTCTTAGATTCCGAGATCCGCCTAAAGGGGGGGAGAAGGGGGGCGGGGGGTACTTTGAAAAATGGTTTTTACTTTACCGAGCCTCTTCTATACGAATCCGTAAAAAGAAAAAAATACGGGTCTCGTAGTTTCCGAGATACGATAGGAGGGGGGAGAAGGGGGGGGGAAAAGGGGAGGTTTGGCACTTTTCCCGTAGGTGTGAGAGTTACTTGTTTACGAATCTGTCAAAATATACCCATCCACCATCTGGGAGAACAATTATGTCAATGAGTGAGTGAGTCAGTCAGTGAGTGGTAATTTAGCTTTATGTAATATAACTAGTATTTGCGTGTTGCGCGAGGTGCAAGCACCTCGCGTGCTTGTGAAAAAAATAAAAATGGGGGGGGATGATGGGGGGAGATAGGGGGGTTTAGTATTTGCGTGTTGCGCGAGGTGCAAGCACCTCGCGTGCTTGTGCGACTGGGCGACGAAGGGGGGCGGGGGGCGACTTTGAAAAATGGTTTTTACTTTACCGAGCCTCCTCTATACGAATCCATAAAAAGAAAAAAATACGGGTCTCGTAGTTTCCGAGATACGATAGGGAGGGGGGAGAAGGGGGGTGAAAAGGGGAGGTTTGGCACTTTTCCCGTAGGTTTGAGAGTTACTTGTTTACGAATCTGTCAAAATATACCCACCTCCCCATCCACCATCTGGGAGAACAATTATGTCAATGAGTGAGTCAGTCAGTGAGTCAGTCAGTGAGTGGTAATTTAGCTTTATATAATATAACTAGTATTTGCGTGTTGCGCGAGGTGCAAGCACCTCGCGTGCTTGTGAAAAAAACTAAAGCATTGCCCCTCTAAATCAAGTATTTGCGTGTTGCGCGAGGTGCAAGCACCTCGCGTGCTTGTGAAAAAACTAAAGCATTGCCCCTCTAAATCAAGTATTTGCGTGTTGCGCGAGGTGCAAGCACCTCGCGTGCTTTTTATAAAAAAAAAAAAAATGGGGGCGTGATGGGGGGGGTTTAGTATTTGGGTGTTGCACGAGGTGCAAGCACCTCGCGAGCTTGTGAAAAAACAAAAAAAAAGAGGGGGGGGGGGTGATGGGGGGGGGGGTTGCACAAGTATTTCGACTAAAGCATTGCCCCTCTAAATGAATCTGAAAAAAAAAATGTTCCAAGTCTCTTAGATTCCGAGATCCGCCTAAAGGGGGGAGAAGGGGGGCGGGGGGTGGGACTTTGAAAAATGGTTTTTACTTTACCGAGCCTCCTCTATACGAATCCGTAAAAAACAAAAAATACGGGTCTCGTAGTTTCCGAGATACGATAAGGAGGGGGGAGAAGGGGGGTGAAAAGGGGAGGTTTGGCACTTTTCCCGTAGGTTTGAGAGTTACTTGTTTATGAATCTGTCAAAATATACCCACCTCCCCATCCACCATCTGGGAGAACAATTATGTCAATGAGTCAGTGAGTGAGTGGTAATCTAGCTTTATATAATATAATAACTAGTATTTGCGTGTTGCGCGAGGTGCAAGCACCTCGCGTGCTTGTAAAAAAAAAAAGTGGGGGGGGGGGGGTGATGGGGAGAGATGGGGGGGGTTTAGTATTTGCGTGTTGCGCGAGGTGCAAGCACCTCGCGTGCTTGTGAAAAAAAAAAAAAAAGGGGGGGGTGATGGGGGGGTGGTTGCAGAAGTTTTTCGACTAAAGCATTGCCCCTCTAAAGGAATCTGAAAAAAAAAAAATGTTCCAAGTCTCTTAATTTCCGAGATCCGCCTAAAGGGGGTGAGATGGGGGGCGGGGGGGGCGACTTTGAAAAATGGTTTTTACTTTTCCGAGCCTCCTCTATACGAATCCATAAAAAGAAAAAAATATGGGTCTCGTAGTTTCCGAGATACGATAGGGAGGGGGGAGAAGGGGGGTGAAAAGGGGAGGTTTGGCACTTTTCCCGTAGGTATGAGAGTTACTTGTTTACGAATCCGTCAAAATATACCCACCTCCCCATCCACCATCTGGGAGAACAATTATGTCAATGAGTCAGTCAGTGAGTCAGTGGTAATTTAACTTTATATAGTATAACTAGTATTTGCGTGTTGCGCGAGGTGCAAGCACCTCGCGTGCTTGTGAAAAAAAATGGTGGGGGGGTGATGGGGGGTTTAGTATTTGCGTGTTGCGCGAGGTGCAAGCACCTCGCGTGCTTGTCAAAAAAACAAAAGCATTGCCCCTCTAAATCAAGTATTTGCGTGTTGCGCGAGGTGCAAGCACCTCGCGTGATTGTGAAAAATAAAAATAAGGGGGGGGGGTGATGGGGGGGGTTTAGTATTTGCGTGTTGCGCGAGGAGCAAGCACCTCGCGTGCTTGTGAAAAAAAAAAAAAAAAAAAAAAAAAAGTGGGGGGGATAATGGAGGGGGGGTTGCAGAAGTATTTTGACTAAAGCATTGCCCCTCTAAACGAATCAGAAAAAAAAAAAGTTCCAAGTCTCTTAGATTCCGAGATCCGCCTAAAGGGGGGGAGAAGGGGGGCGGGGGGGGACTTTGAAAAATGGTTTTTACTTTACCGAGCCTCTTCTATACGAATCCGTAAAAAGAAAAAAATACGGGTCTCGTAGTTTCCGAGATACGATAGGAGGGGGGAGAAGGGGGGGGAAAAGGGGAGGTTTGGCACTTTTACCGTAGGTGTGAGAGTTACTTGTTTACGAATCTGTCAAAATATACCCATCCACCATCTGGGAGAACAATTATGTCAATGAGTGAGTGAGTCAGTCAGTGAGTGGTAATTTAGCTTTATGTAATATAACTAGTATTTGCGTGTTGCGCGAGGTGCAAGCACCTCGCGTGCTTGTGAAAAAAATAAAAATGGGGGGGGATGATGGGGGGAGATAGGGGGGTTTAGTATTTGCGTGTTGCGCGAGGTGCAAGCACCTCGCGTGCTTGTGCGACTGGGCGACGAAGGGGGGCGGGGGGCGACTTTGAAAAATGGTTTTTACTTTACCGAGCCTCCTCTATACGAATCCATAAAAAGAAAAAAATACGGGTCTCGTAGTTTCCGAGATACGATAGGGAGGGGGGAGAAGGGGGGTGAAAAGGGGAGGTTTGGCACTTTTCCCGTAGGTTTGAGAGTTACTTGTTTACGAATCTGTCAAAATATACCCACCTCTCCATCCACCATCTGGGAGAACAATTATGTCAATGAGTGAGTCAGTCAGTGAGTCAGTCAGTGAGTGGTAATTTAGCTTTATATAATATAACTAGTATTTGCGTGTTGCGCGAGGTGCAAGCACCTCGCGTGCTTGTGAAAAAAACTAAAGCATTGCCCCTCTAAATCAAGTATTTGCGTGTTGCGCGAGGTGCAAGCACCTCGCGTGCTTGTGAAAAAACTAAAGCATTGCCCCTCTAAATCAAGTATTTGCGTGTTGCGCGAGGTGCAAGCACCTCGCGTGCTTTTTATAAAAAAAAAAAAAATGGGGGCGTGATGGGGGGGGTTTAGTATTTGGGTGTTGCACGAGGTGCAAGCACCTCGCGAGCTTGTGAAAAAACAAAAAAAAAGAGGGGGGGGGGGGTGATGGGGGGGGGGGGTTGCACAAGTATTTCGACTAAAGCATTGCCCCTCTAAAGGAATCTGAAAAAAAAAAAATGTTCCAAGTCTCTTAATTTCCGAGATCCGCCTAAAGGGGGTGAGATGGGGGGCGGGGGGGGCGACTTTGAAAAATGGTTTTTACTTTACCGAGCCTCCTCTATACGAATACATAAAAAGAAAAAAATACGGGTCTCGTAGTTTCCGAGATACGATAAGGAGGGGGGAGAAGGGGGGTGAAAAGGGGAGGTTTGGCACTTTTCCCGTAGGTTTGAGAGTTACTTGTTTATGAATCTGTCAAAATATACCCACCTCCCCATCCACCATCTGGGAGAACAATTATGTCAATGAGTCAGTGAGTGAGTGCTAATCTAGCTTTATATAATATAATAACTAGTATTTGCGTGTTGCGCGAGGTGCAAGCACCTCGCGTGCTTGTGAAAAAAAAAAGTGGGGGGGGGGGTGATGGGGAGAGATGGGGGGGGTTTAGTATTTGCGTGTTGCGCGAGGTGCAAGCACCTCGCGTGCTTGTGAAAAAAAAAAAAAAAAAGGGGGGGGTGATGGGGGGGTGGTTGCAGAAGTTTTTCGACTAAAGCATTGCCCCTCTAAAGGAATCTGAAAAAAAAAAATGTTCCAAGTCTCTTAATTTCCGAGATCCGCCTAAAGGGGGTGAGATGGGGGGCGGGGGGGGCGACTTTGAAAAATGGTTTTTACTTTACCGAGCCTCCTCTATACGAATCCATAAAAAGAAAAAAATACGGGTCTCGTAGTTTCCGAGATACGATAGGGAGGGGGGAGAAGGGGGGTGAAAAGGGGAGGTTTGGCACTTTTCCCGTAGGTATGAGAGTTACTTGTTTACGAATCCGTCAAAATATACCCACCTCCCCATCCACCATCTGGGAGAACAATTATGTCAATGAGTCAGTCAGTGAGTCAGTGATAATTTAACTTTATATAGTATAACTAGTATTTGCGTGTTGCGCGAGGTGCAAGCACCTCGCGTGCTTGTGAAAAAAAATGGTGGGGGGGTGATGGGGGGTTTAGTATTTGCGTGTTGCGCGAGGTGCAAGCACCTCGCGTGCTTGTCAAAAAAACAAAAGCATTGCCCCTCTAAATCAAGTATTTGCGTGTTGCGCGAGGTGCAAGCACCTCGCGTGCTTGTGCGACTGGGCGACGAAGGGGGGCGGGGGGCGACTTTGAAAAATGGTTTTTACTTTACCGAGCCTCCTCTATACGAATCCATAAAAAGAAAAAAATACGGGTCTCGTAGTTTCCGAGATACGATAGGGAGGGGGGAGAAGGGGGGTGAAAAGGGGAGGTTTGGCACTTTTCCCGTAGGTTTGAGAGTTACTTGTTTACGAATCTGTCAAAATATACCCACCTCCCCATCCACCATCTGGGAGAACAATTATGTCAATGAGTGAGTCAGTCAGTGAGTCAGTCAGTGAGTGGTAATTTAGCTTTATATAATATAACTAGTATTTGCGTGTTGCGCGAGGTGCAAGCACCTCGCGTGCTTGTGAAAAAAACTAAAGCATTGCCCCTCTAAATCAAGTATTTGCGTGTTGCGCGAGGTGCAAGCACCTCGCGTGCTTGTGAAAAAAGAAATTGGTATTTGCGTGTTGCGCGAGGTGCAAGCACCTCGCGTGCTTGTGAAAAAAACTAAAGCATTGCCCCTCTAAATCAAGTATTTGCGTGTTGCGCGAGGTGCAAGCACCTCGCGTGCTTGTGAAAAAACTAAAGCATTGCCCCTCTAAATCAAGTATTTGCGTGTTGCGCGAGGTGCAAGCACCTCGCGTGCTTTTTATAAAAAAAAAAAATGGGGGGGTGATGGGGGGGGTTTAGTATTTGGGTGTTGCACGAGGTGCAAGCACCTCGCGAGCTTGTGAAAAAACAAAAAAAAAAGAGGGGGGGGGGGGGTGATGGGGGGGGGGGGGGGGTTGCACAAGTATTTCGACTAAAGCATTGCCCCTCTAAATGATCTGAAAAAAAAAATGTTCCAAGTCTCTTAGATTCCGAGATCCGCCTAAAGGGGGGGGAGAAGGGGGGCGGGGGGTGAGACTTTGAAAAATGTTTTTTACTTAACCGAGCCTCCTCTATACGAATCCGTAAAAAACAAAAAATACGGGTCTCGTAGTTTCCGAGATACGATAAGGAGGGGGGAGAAGGGGGGTGAAAAGGGGAGGTTTGGCACTTTTCCCGTAGGTTTGAGAGTTACTTGTTTATGAATCTGTCAAAATATACCCACCTCCCCATCCACCATCTGGGAGAACAATTATGTCAATGAGTCAGTGAGTGAGTGGTAATCTAGCTTTATATAATATAATAACTAGTATTTGCGTGTTGCGCGAGGTGCAAGCACCTCGCGTGCTTGTAAAAAAAAAAAGTGGGGGGGGGGGGTGATGGGGAGAGATGGGGGGGGTTTAGTATTTGCGTGTTGCGCGAGGTGCAAGCACCTCGCGTGATTGTGAAAAATAAAAATAAGGGGGGGGGGTGATGGGGGGGGTTTAGTATTTGCGTGTTGCGCGAGGAGCAAGCACCTCGCGTGCTTGTGAAAAAAAAAAAAAAAAAAAAAAAAAAGTGGGGGGGATAATGGAGGGGGGGTTGCAGAAGTATTTTGACTAAAGCATTGCCCCTCTAAACGAATCAGAAAAAAAAAAAGTTCCAAGTCTCTTAGATTCCGAGATCCGCCTAAAGGGGGGGAGAAGGGGGGCGGGGGGGGACTTTGAAAAATGGTTTTTACTTTACCGAGCCTCTTCTATACGAATCCGTAAAAAGAAAAAAATACGGGTCTCGTAGTTTCCGAGATACGATAGGAGGGGGGAGAAGGGGGGGGGAAAAGGGGAGGTTTGGCACTTTTCCCGTAGGTGTGAGAGTTACTTGTTTACGAATCTGTCAAAATATACCCATCCACCATCTGGGAGAACAATTATGTCAATGAGTGAGTGAGTCAGTCAGTGAGTGGTAATTTAGCTTTATGTAATATAACTAGTATTTGCGTGTTGCGCGAGGTGCAAGCACCTCGCGTGCTTGTGAAAAAAATAAAAATGGGGGGGGATGATGGGGGGAGATAGGGGGGTTTAGTATTTGCGTGTTGCGCGAGGTGCAAGCACCTCGCGTGCTTGTGCGACTGGGCGACGAAGGGGGGCGGGGGGCGACTTTGAAAAATGGTTTTTACTTTACCGAGCCTCCTCTATACGAATCCATAAAAAGAAAAAAATACGGGTCTCGTAGTTTCCGAGATACGATAGGGAGGGGGGAGAAGGGGGGTGAAAAGGGGAGGTTTGGCACTTTTCCCGTAGGTTTGAGAGTTACTTGTTTACGAATCTGTCAAAATATACCCACCTCCCCATCCACCATCTGGGAGAACAATTATGTCAATGAGTGAGTCAGTCAGTGAGTCAGTCAGTGAGTGGTAATTTAGCTTTATATAATATAACTAGTATTTGCGTGTTGCGCGAGGTGCAAGCACCTCGCGTGCTTGTGAAAAAAACTAAAGCATTGCCCCTCTAAATCAAGTATTTGCGTGTTGCGCGAGGTGCAAGCACCTCGCGTGCTTGTGAAAAAACTAAAGCATTGCCCCTCTAAATCAAGTATTTGCGTGTTGCGCGAGGTGCAAGCACCTCGCGTGCTTTTTATAAAAAAAAAAAAAATGCGGGCGTGATGGGGGGGGTTTAGTATTTGGGTGTTGCACGAGGTGCAAGCACCTCGCGAGCTTGTGAAAAAACAAAAAAAAAGAGGGGGGGGGGGTGATGGGGGGGGGGGGTTGCACAAGTATTTCGACTAAAGCATTGCCCCTCTAAATGAATCTGAAAAAAAAAATGTTCCAAGTCTCTTAGATTCCGAGATCCGCCTAAAGGGGGGAGAAGGGGGGCGGGGGGTGGGACTTTGAAAAATGGTTTTTACTTTACCGAGCCTCCTCTATACGAATCCGTAAAAAACAAAAAATACGGGTCTCGTAGTTTCCGAGATACGATAAGGAGGGGGGAGAAGGGGGGTGAAAAGGGGAGGTTTGGCACTTTTCCCGTAGGTTTGAGAGTTACTTGTTTATGAATCTGTCAAAATATACCCACCTCCCCATCCACCATCTGGGAGAACAATTATGTCAATGAGTCAGTGAGTGAGTGGTAATCTAGCTTTATATAATATAATAACTAGTATTTGCGTGTTGCGCGAGGTGCAAGCACCTCGCGTGCTTGTAAAAAAAAAAAGTGGGGGGGGGGGGTGATGGGGAGAGATGGGGGGGGTTTAGTATTTGCGTGTTGCGCGAGGTGCAAGCACCTCGCGTGCTTGTGAAAAAAAAAAAAAAAGGGGGGGGTGATGGGGGGGTGGTTGCAGAAGTTTTTCGACTAAAGCATTGCCCCTCTAAAGGAATCTGAAAAAAAAAAAATGTTCCAAGTCTCTTAATTTCCGAGATCCGCCTAAAGGGGGTGAGATGGGGGGCGGGGGGGGCGACTTTGAAAAATGGTTTTTACTTTTCCGAGCCTCCTCTATACGAATCCATAAAAAGAAAAAAATATGGGTCTCGTAGTTTCCGAGATACGATAGGGAGGGGGGAGAAGGGGGGTGAAAAGGGGAGGTTTGGCACTTTTCCCGTAGGTATGAGAGTTACTTGTTTACGAATCCGTCAAAATATACCCACCTCCCCATCCACCATCTGGGAGAACAATTATGTCAATGAGTCAGTCAGTGAGTCAGTGGTAATTTAACTTTATATAGTATAACTAGTATTTGCGTGTTGCGCGAGGTGCAAGCACCTCGCGTGCTTGTGAAAAAAAATGGTGGGGGGGTGATGGGGGGTTTAGTATTTGCGTGTTGCGCGAGGTGCAAGCACCTCGCGTGCTTGTCAAAAAAACAAAAGCATTGCCCCTCTAAATCAAGTATTTGCGTGTTGCGCGAGGTGCAAGCACCTCGCGTGATTGTGAAAAATAAAAATAAGGGGGGGGGGTGATGGGGGGGGTTTAGTATTTGCGTGTTGCGCGAGGAGCAAGCACCTCGCGTGCTTGTGAAAAAAAAAAAAAAAAAAAAAAAAAGTGGGGGGGATAATGGAGGGGGGGTTGCAGAAGTATTTTGACTAAAGCATTGCCCCTCTAAACGAATCAGAAAAAAAAAAAGTTCCAAGTCTCTTAGATTCCGAGATCCGCCTAAAGGGGGGGAGAAGGGGGGCGGGGGGGGACTTTGAAAAATGGTTTTTACTTTACCGAGCCTCTTCTATACGAATCCGTAAAAAGAAAAAAATACGGGTCTCGTAGTTTCCGAGATACGATAGGAGGGGGGAGAAGGGGGGGGAAAAAGGGAGGTTTGGCACTTTTACCGTAGGTGTGAGAGTTACTTGTTTACGAATCTGTCAAAATATACCCATCCACCATCTGGGAGAACAATTATGTCAATGAGTGAGTGAGTCAGTCAGTGAGTGGTAATTTAGCTTTATGTAATATAACTAGTATTTGCGTGTTGCGCGAGGTGCAAGCACCTCGCGTGCTTGTGAAAAAAATAAAAATGGGGGGGGATGATGGGGGGAGATAGGGGGGTTTAGTATTTGCGTGTTGCGCGAGGTGCAAGCACCTCGCGTGCTTGTGCGACTGGGCGACGAAGGGGGGCGGGGGGCGACTTTGAAAAATGGTTTTTACTTTACCGAGCCTCCTCTATACGAATCCATAAAATGAAAAAAATACGGGTCTCGTAGTTTCCGAGATACGATAGGGAGGGGGGAGAAGGGGGGTGAAAAGGGGAGGTTTGGCACTTTTCCCGTAGGTTTGAGAGTTACTTGTTTACGAATCTGTCAAAATATACCCACCTCTCCATCCACCATCTGGGAGAACAATTATGTCAATGAGTGAGTCAGTCAGTGAGTCAGTCAGTGAGTGGTAATTTAGCTTTATATAATATAACTAGTATTTGCGTGTTGCGCGAGGTGCAAGCACCTCGCGTGCTTGTGAAAAAAACTAAAGCATTGCCCCTCTAAATCAAGTACTTGCGTGTTGCGCGAGGTGCAAGCACCTCGCGTGCTTGTGAAAAAACTAAAGCATTGCCCCTCTAAATCAAGTATTTGCGTGTTGCGCGAGGTGCAAGCACCTCGCGTGCTTTTTATAAAAAAAAAAAAAATGGGGGCGTGATGGGGGGGGTTTAGTATTTGGGTGTTGCACGAGGTGCAAGCACCTCGCGAGCTTGTGAAAAAACAAAAAAAAAGAGGGGGGGGGGGGTGATGGGGGGGGGGGTTGCACAAGTATTTCGACTAAAGCATTGCCCCTCTAAAGGAATCTGAAAAAAAAAAAATGTTCCAAGTCTCTTAATTTCCGAGATCCGCCTAAAGGGGGTGAGATGGGGGGCGGGGGGGGCGACTTTGAAAAATGGTTTTTACTTTACCGAGCCTCCTCTATACGAATACATAAAAAGAAAAAAATACGGGTCTCGTAGTTTCCGAGATACGATAAGGAGGGGGGAGAAGGGGGGTGAAAAGGGGAGGTTTGGCACTTTTCCCGTAGGTTTGAGAGTTACTTGTTTATGAATCTGTCAAAATATACCCACCTCCCCATCCACCATCTGGGAGAACAATTATGTCAATGAGTCAGTGAGTGAGTGCTAATCTAGCTTTATATAATATAATAACTAGTATTTGCGTGTTGCGCGAGGTGCAAGCACCTCGCGTGCTTGTGAAAAAAAAAAGTGGGGGGGGGGTGATGGGGAGAGATGGGGGGGGTTTAGTATTTGCGTGTTGCGCGAGGTGCAAGCACCTCGCGTGCTTGTGAAAAAAAAAAAAAAAAGGGGGGGTGATGGGGGGGTGGTTGCAGAAGTTTTTCGACTAAAGCATTGCCCCTCTAAAGGAATCTGAAAAAAAAAAATGTTCCAAGTCTCTTAATTTCCGAGATCCGCCTAAAGGGGGTGAGATGGGGGGCGGGGGGGGCGACTTTGAAAAATGGTTTTTACTTTACCGAGCCTCCTCTATACGAATCCATAAAAAGAAAAAAATACGGGTCTCGTAGTTTCCGAGATACGATAGGGAGGGGGGAGAAGGGGGGTGAAAAGGGGAGGTTTGGCACTTTTCCCGTAGGTATGAGAGTTACTTGTTTACGAATCCGTCAAAATATACCCACCTCCCCATCCACCATCTGGGAGAACAATTATGTCAATGAGTCAGTCAGTGAGTCAGTGATAATTTAACTTTATATAGTATAACTAGTATTTGCGTGTTGCGCGAGGTGCAAGCACCTCGCGTGCTTGTGAAAAAAAATGGTGGGGGGGTGATGGGGGGTTTAGTATTTGCGTGTTGCGCGAGGTGCAAGCACCTCGCGTGCTTGTCAAAAAAACAAAAGCATTGCCCCTCTAAATCAAGTATTTGCGTGTTGCGCGAGGTGCAAGCACCTCGCGTGCTTGTGCGACTGGGCGACGAAGGGGGGCGGGGGGCGACTTTGAAAAATGGTTTTTACTTTACCGAGCCTCCTCTATACGAATCCATAAAAAGAAAAAAATACGGGTCTCGTAGTTTCCGAGATACGATAGGGAGGGGGGAGAAGGGGGGTGAAAAGGGGAGGTTTGGCACTTTTCCCGTAGGTTTGAGAGTTACTTGTTTACGAATCTGTCAAAATATACCCACCTCCCCATCCACCATCTGGGAGAACAATTATGTCAATGAGTGAGTCAGTCAGTGAGTCAGTCAGTGAGTGGTAATTTAGCTTTATATAATATAACTAGTATTTGCGTGTTGCGCGAGGTGCAAGCACCTCGCGTGCTTGTGAAAAAAACTAAAGCATTGCCCCTCTAAATCAAGTATTTGCGTGTTGCGCGAGGTGCAAGCACCTCGCGTGCTTGTGAAAAAAGAAATTGGTATTTGCGTGTTGCGCGAGGTGCAAGCACCTCGCGAGCTTGTGAAAAAAAAAAAAAAAAAAAAAAGAGGGGCGGGGTGATGGGGGGGGGGGGTTGCACAAGTATTTCGACTAAAGCATTGCCCCTCTAAATGAATCTGAAAAAAAAAATGTTCCAAGTCTCTTAGATTCCGAGATCCGCCTAAGGGGGGGAGAAGGGGGGCGGGGGGGGGGACTTTGAAAAATGGTTTTTACTTTACCGAGCCTCCTCTATACGAATCCGTAAAAAACAAAAAATACGGGTCTCGTAGTTTCCGAGATACGATAGGGAGGGGGGAGAAGGGGGGGGGGAAAAGGGGAGGTTTGGCACTTTTACCGTAGGTGTGAGAGTTACTTGTTTCCGAATCTGTCAAAATATACCCATCCACCATCTGGGAGAACAATTATGTCAATGAGTGAGTGAGTCAGTCAGTGAGTGGTAATTTAGCTTTATGTAATATAACTAGTATTTGCGTGTTGCGCGAGGTGCAAGCACCTCGCGTGCTTGTGAAAAAAATAAAAATGGGGGGGGATGATGGGGGGAGATAGGGGGGTTTAGTATTTGCGTAATGCGCGAGGTGCAAGCACCTCGCGTGCTTGTGCGACTGGGCGACGAAGGGGGGCGGGGGGCGACTTTGAAAAATGGTTTTTACTTTACCGAGCCTCCTCTATACGAATCCATAAAAAGAAAAAAATACGGGTCTCGTAGTTTCCGAGATACGATAGGGAGGGGGGAGAAGGGGGGTGAAAAGGGGAGGTTTGGCACTTTTCCCGTAGGTTTGAGAGTTACTTGTTTACGAATCTGTCAAAATATACCCACCTCCCCATCCACCATCTGGGAGAACAATTATGTCAATGAGTGAGTCAGTCAGTGAGTCAGTCAGTGAGTGGTAATTTAGCTTTATATAATATAACTAGTATTTGCGTGTTGCGCGAGGTGCAAGCACCTCGCGTGCTTGTGAAAAAAACTAAAGCATTGCCCCTCTAAATCAAGTATTTGCGTGTTGCGCGAGGTGCAAGCACCTCGCGTGCTTGTGAAAAAACTAAATTATTGCCCCTCTAAATCAAGTATTTGCGTGTTGCGCGAGGTGCAAGCACCTCGCGTGCTTTTTATAAAAAAAAAAAAATGGGGGCGTGATGGGGGGGGTTTAGTATTTGGGTGTTGCACGAGGTGCAAGCACCTCGCGAGCTTGTGAAAAAACAAAAAAAAAGAGGGGGGGGGGGTGATGGGGGGGGGGGGGGTTGCACAAGTATTTCGACTAAAGCATTGCCCCTCTAAATGAATCTGAAAAAAAAAATGTTCCAAGTCTCTTAGATTCCGAGATCCGCCTAAAGGGGGGAGAAGGGGGGCGGGGGGTGGGACTTTGAAAAATGGTTTTTACTTTACCGAGCCTCCTCTATACGAATCCGTAAAAAACAAAAAATACGGGTCTCGTAGTTTCCGAGATACGATAAGGAGGGGGGAGAAGGGGGGTGAAAAGGGGAGGTTTGGCACTTTTCCCGTAGGTTTGAGAGTTACTTGTTTATGAATCTGTCAAAATATACCCACCTCCCCATCCACCATCTGGGAGAACAATTATGTCAATGAGTCAGTGAGTGAGTGCTAATCTAGCTTTATATAATATAATAACTAGTACTTGCGTGTTGCGCGAGGTGCAAGCACCTCGCGTGCAAAAAAAAAAGTGGGGGGGGGGGGTGATGGGGAGAGATGGGGGGGGTTTAGTATTTGCGTGTTGCGCGAGGTGCAAGCACCTCGCGTGCTTGTGAAAAAAAATGGTGGGGGGGTGATGGGGGGTTTAGTATTTGCGTGTTGCGCGAGGTGCAAGCACCTCGCGTGCTTGTCAAAAAAACAAAAGCATTGCCCCTCTAAATCAAGTATTTGCGTGTTGCGCGAGGTGCAAGCACCTCGCGTGCTTGTGCGACTGGGCGACGAAGGGGGGCGGGGGGCGACTTTGAAAAATGGTTTTTACTTTACCGAGCCTCCTCTATACGAATCCATAAAAAGAAAAAAATACGGGTCTCGTAGTTTCCGAGATACGATAGGGAGGGGGGAGAAGGGGGGTGAAAAGGGGAGGTTTGGCACTTTTTCCGTAGGTTTGAGAGTTACTTGTTTACGAATCTGTCAAAATATATCCACCTCCCCATCCACCATCTGGGAGAACAATTATGTCAATGAGTGAGTCAGTCAGTGAGTCAGTCAGTGAGTGGTAATTTAGCTTTATATAATATAACTAGTATTTGCGTGTTGCGCGAGGTGCAAGCACCTCGCGTGCTTGTGAAAAAAACTAAAGCATTGCCCCTCTAAATCAAGTATTTGCGTGTTGCGCGAGGTGCAAGCACCTCGCGTGCTTGTGAAAAAAGAAATTGGTATTTGCGTGTTGCGCGAGGTGCAAGCACCTCGCGAGCTTGTGAAAAAAAAAAAAAAAAAAAAAAGAGGGGGGGGGTGATGGGGGGGGGGTTGCACAAGTATTTCGACTAAAGCATTGCCCCTCTAAATGAATCTGAAAAAAAAAATGTTCCAAGTCTCTTAGATTCCGAGATCCGCCTAAGGGGGGGAGAAGGGGGGCGGGGGGGGGGACTTTGAAAAATGGTTTTTACTTTACCGAGCCTCCTCTATACGAATCCGTAAAAAACAAAAAATACGGGTCTCGTAGTTTCCGAGATACGATAGGGAGGGGGGAGAAGGGAGGGGAAAAGGGGAGGTTTGGCACTTTTACCGTAGGTTTGAGAGTTACTTGTTTACGAATCTGTCAAAATATACCCACCTCCCCATCCACCATCTGGGAGAACAATTATGTCAATGAGTGAGTCAGTGAGTGGTAATCTAGCTTTATATAATATAATAACTAGTATTTGCGTGTTGCGCGAGGTGCAAGCACCTCGCGTGCTTGTGAAAAAAAAAAGTGGGGGGGGGGTGATGGGGAGAGATGGGGGGGGTTTAGTATTTGCGTGTTGCGCGAGGTGCAAGCACCTCGCGTGCTTGTGAAAAAAAAAAAAAAAGGGGGGGGTGATGGGGGGGTGGTTGCAGAAGTTTTTCGACTAAAGCATTGCCCCTCTAAAGGAATCTGAAAAAAAAAAATGTTCCAAGTCTCTTAATTTCCGAGATCCGCCTAAAGGGGGTGAGATGGGGGGCGGGGGGGGCGACTTTGAAAAATGGTTTTTACTTTACCGAGCCTCCTCTATACGAATCCATAAAAAGAAAAAAATACGGGTCTCGTAGTTTCCGAGATACGATAGGGAGGGGGGAGAAGGGGGGTGAAAAGGGGAGGTTTGGCACTTTTCCCGTAGGTATGAGAGTTACTTGTTTACGAATCCGTCAAAATATACCCACCTCCCCATCCACCATCTGGGAGAACAATTATGTCAATGAGTCAGTCAGTGAGTCAGTGATAATTTAACTTTATATAGTATAACTAGTATTTGCGTGTTGCGCGAGGTGCAAGCACCTCGCGTGCTTGT